>OX451736.1:495127232-496362232 GCA_948472305.1 Vicia faba
CTACATTCCATAATGTCTAAGTTGATCTAATGCCTATAAAATGACCCCATCCTAACCATGTACAAGGTCAAAATTGATAAAAGTTCCAAAGATTGTAAGACTAACCAACTAATACTAACAAATGACACACTGACGTCATACCGTTGAAATGAGATGCCACCTTAAATTTAAATGTGATATACCCTTTTAATCTTTTTTTACAAGAAACAAAACGAAGAACATCTTCAATGGCTCTTTGCAATGTAGGAAATTTAAGTAATGTTTCTCTAAGTGCGAATTTTTAAAGTAATTTATATAATTAAAAATCTCCACACCTAGTGGGACTCGAACCCACAATCGCTTGATTAGAAGTCAAACGCCTTATCCATTAGGCCACAGGTGCTAGTTAATGTTAAGTTTTTCAATTTGGACTATTTTATTATTTTACACGGTGTCAGTTTATAATACTCATATACTATATAAAGTAGGTTTATATTTCTCGCTAGAATCCCCTCCAATAATTTTTTTAGTAATTTGTCCGACCTTAAATATCGTACAATTTAGGATTACAATTTCATACATCCACAACCACCTTGGTTAACACTTAACATCATCTTGGTATTATTTTTGAGTTTCTCAATAATACCTGATTTTAAGAAAAAATTATCTTTATACTTTTATATATAATTTTTTCAAACTTGTATTATTATTATTATTTAGTTAAAACATTATGACTAAATAGATATAGTAAATTAATAAATTAAATTATTAAGTTTAAAATATTTTTGAATTTATTTCAATCTTATAAAATTTATAATTTTTTTCATTAGTTCTATTTTATTTATATTACTAGTAGTATGTTTTGTACTAAAATATATGTATATGAGTAAGTATTATGGCATATATTGTGCAAGTGCAACCAAATCTTAGTTTAATGTATTAAAATTTTAAAGGTTTCATAAATGAAAGAATAAAATAGTAATTTAGTAAAAAAAATTTTTTTTACTAAAATGACATATATTAATAAATTTGCCAAAAGGGTTATGAGATCGATCAGAATTAAATTATACTTTAACGTTTTATAATATGATCTTTTTTATTTTTTATTATTGAAACATTTTTTATTGTAGAAATTGTTCAAAGAAATACTTTTCTTCATCAAATTGTATAGATTTTTCTATAAATAAAGGAATTCTAAAAATAGAAAAAAAAAAGTAAAAAGAAAACTTGAATGTGTCAAATTTTTACCTATATATTTTAAAATAATTTTTTCTTTAAATATTTGTATGTTATATATAATTTAAACGAAATATGAGCTTTTTTATTTGTTGTGTTTTCCTTTACCCTCTAAATATATATATATATATATATATATATATATATATATATATATATATATATATATATATATATATATATATATATATATATATATATATATAATATATATATATATATATATATATATATATAATATATATATATATATATCTATATATATATATATATATATATATATATATATATATATATATATATATATATATATATATATATAAACTTAGAAGGTTAGACTAGACAATCACTTTTTACATTTGAGAATTATAAAGATTTTCAATTTTGTTTATCACAAATAAAAAACAAATTAAATTGGAATGATATATAAAGATTAACAAGCGATTGTACAGAGATTACATGTATAATTTAAAAAATAATTATAGATTTATACCTAAGTTGAGATGGTTGAGTTTGTCTAAAGTGCTAAATGAAGGTTTTTGTGTCTGAAAGGGGCATGGTTCAAATCCCACTCTCAACAAATTGATATTTTTAAAATATCATTGGTTAGTTAGTATCAATTATATATATTTTTAAATATAGATTCAATTAATTTTTTAGTATTAAATATATATGTGAATAATCATACTATCAAGTCATAAAACTTAACACTTTCCTAACTATCACTTATCAAAGAATTTAATTTTTGATAAATATTATTAGTTCTTATATGTACTTTATCTCTATTAATATATTCCCACTAATGAAGATTGTTTCAGTTTAAGTCAAACTCCAACCTATTAAATTTCCTTATGCTCATTAGTGAATTTTGAAAAGAGTTTATCAAATCCATCTAACGGATCCTTTAGCATCTCTCAAGAGATCTACATTCCATAATGTCTAAGTTGATCTAATGCCTATAAAATGACCCCATCCTAACCATGTACAAGGTCAAAAATTGATAAAAGTTTCAAGGATTGTAAGACTAACCAACTAATACTAACAAATGACACCCACTGACGTTATACCGTTGAAATGAGATGCCACCTTAAATTTAACTGAAACTTTTGAACATTCTCATATAGCAAAATAAAGGTCATTAAACATATACACTTTTAATCTTTTTTTTACAAGAAACAAAACGAAGGTCATCTTCAATGGCTCTTTGCAATGTAGGAAATTTAAGTAATGTTTCTCTAAGTGCGAATTTTTAAAGTAATTTATATAATTAAAAATCTCCACACCTGGTGGGACTCGAACCCACAATCGCTTGATTAGAAGTCAAACGCCTTATCCATTAGGCCACAGGTGCTAGTTATTGTTATGATTTTCAATTTGGAATATTTTATTATTTTACACGGTGTCAGTTTACAATACTCATATATCATATAAAGTAGGTTTATATTTCTCGCTAGAATCCCCTCCAACAATTTTTTTAGTAATTTGTCCGACCTTAAATATCGTACAATTAAGGATTTCAATTCATACATATTTCATACATCCACGACCACCTTGGTTAACACTTAACATCATCTTGGTATTATTTTTGAGTTTGTCAATAATACCTGATTTAAGAAAAAATTATCTTTATACTTTTATATATAATTTTTTCAAACTTGTATTATTATTATTATTTAGTTAAAATATTATGACTAAATAGATATAGTAAATTAATAAATTAAACTATTAAGTTTAAAATATTTTTGAATTTATTTCAATCTTATAAAATTTATAATTTTTTTCATTAGTTCTATTTTATTTATATTACTAGTAGTATGTTTTGTACTAAAATATATGTATATGAGTAAGTATTATGGCATATATTGTGTAGGTGCAACCAAATCTTAGTTTAATGTATTAAAATTTTAAAGGTTTCATAAATGAAAGAATAAAATAGTAATTTAGTAAAAAAAATTTTTTTTTACTAAAATGACATATATTAATAAATTTGTCAAAAGGGTTATGAGATCGATCAGAATTAAATTATACTTTAACGTTTTATAATATGATCTTTTTTATTTTTTATTATTGAAACATTTTTTATTGTAGAAATTGTTCAAAGAAATACTTTTCTTCATCAAATTGTATAGATTTTTCTATAAATAAAGGAATTCTAAAAATTTGAGAAAAAAAGGAATTCTAAAAATAGAAAAAAAAAAGTAAAAAGAAAACTTGGATGTGTCAAATTTTTACCTATATATTTTAAAATAAGTTTTTCTTTTAAATATTTGTATGTTATATATAATTTAAACGAAATATGAGCTTTTTTATTTGTTGTGTTTTCCTTTACCCTCTAAATTTATATATATATATATATATATATATATATATATAATATATATATATATATAATATATATATATATATATATATATATATATATATATATATATATATATATATATATATATATATATATATATATATATATAATATATATATATTATAAACTTAGAAGGTTAGACTAGACAATCACTTTTTACATTTGAGAATTATAAAGATTTTCAATTTTGTTTATCACAAATAAAAAACAAATTAAATTGGAATGATATATAAAGATTAACAAGCGATTGTACAGAAATTACATGTATAATTTAAAAAATAATTATAGATTTATACCTAAGTTGAGATGGTTGAGTTTGTCTAAAGTGCTAAATGAAGGTTTTTGTCAGAAAGGGGCATGGTTCAAATCCCACTCTCAACAAATTGATATTTTTAAAATATCATTGATTAGTTAGTATCAATTATATATTTTTTTAAATATAGATTCAATTAATTTTTTAGTATTAAATATATATGTGAATAATCATACTATCAAGTCATAAAACTTAACACTTTCTTAACTATCACTTATCAAAGAATTTAATTTTTGATAAATATTATTAGTTCTTATATGTACTTTATCTCTATTAATATATTCCCACTAATGAAGTTTGTTTCCGTTTAAGTCAAACTCCAACCTATTAAATTTCCTTATGCTCATTAGTGAATTTTGAAAAGAGTTTATCAAATCCATCTAACGGATCCTTTAGCATCTCCCAAGAGATCTACATTCCATAATATCTAAGTTGATCTAATGCCTATAAAATGACCCCATCCTAACCATGTACAAGGTCAAAATTGATAAAAGTTCCAAGAATTGTAAGACTAACCAACTAATACTAACAATTGACACCACTGACGTCATACCGTTGAAATGAGATGCCACCTTAAATTTAACTGAAACTTTTGAACATTCTCATACAGCAAAATAAAGGTCATCTTTAATGTCTCTCTATATTCTAGAACTTTTAAATGTGATATACCCTTTTAATCTTTTTTTACAAGAAACAAAACGAAGGTCATCTTTAATGGCTCTTTGCAATGTAGGAAATATACGTAATGTTTCTCTAAGTGCGAATTTTTAAAGTAATTTATATAATTAAAAATAAGTGCGAATTTTTAAAGTAATTTATATAATTAAAAATCTCAACACTTGGTGGGACTCGAACCCACAATCGCTTGATTAGAAGTCAAACGCCTTATCCATTAGGCCACAGGTGCTAGTTATTGTTATGATTTTCAATTTGGACTGTTTTATTATTTTACACGGTGTCAGTTTACAATACTCATATACTATATAAAGTAGGTTTATATTTCTCGCTAGAATCCCCTCCAACAATTTTTTTAGTAATTTGTCCGACCTTAAATATCGTACAATTAAGGATTTCAATTTCATACATATTTCATACATCCACGACCACCTTGGTTAACACTTAACATCATCTTGGTATTATTTTTGAGTTTGTCAATAATACCTGATTTTAAGAAAAAATTATCTTTATACTTTTATATATAATTTTTTCAAACTTGTATTATTATTATTATTTAGTTAAAATATTATGACTAAATAGATATAGTAAATTAATAAATTAAACTATTAAGTTTAAAATATTTTTGAATTTATTTCAATCTTATAAAATTTATAATTTTTTTCATTAGTTCTATTTTATTTATATTACTAGTAGTATGTTTTGTACTAAAATATATGTATATGAGTATGTATTATGGCATATATTGTGCAAGTGCAACCAAATCTTAGTTTAATGTATTAAAATTTTAAAGGTTTCATAAATGAAAGAATAAAATAGTAATTTAGTAAAAAAATTTTTTTTTACTAAAATGACATATATTAATAAATTTGCCAAAAGGGTTATGAGATCAATCAGAGTTAAATTATACTTTAACGTTTTATAATATGATCTTTTTTATTTTTTATTGTAGAAGTTGTTCAAAGAAATACTTTTCTTCATCAAATTGTATAGATTTTTCTATAAATAAAGGAATTCTAAAAATTTGAGAAAAAAAGGAATTCTAAAAATAGAAAAAAAAAAGTAAAAAGAAAACTTGAATGTGTCAAATTTTTACCTATATATTTTAAAATAATTTTTTCTTTTAAATATTTGTATGTTATATATAATTTAAACGAAATATGAGATTTTTTATTTGTTGTGTTTTCCTTTACTCTCTAAATTTATATATATATATATATATATATATATATATATATATATATATATATAATATATATATATATATATATATATATATATATATATATATATATATATATATATATATATATATATATATATATATATATATATATATATATATATATATATATATATATAAACTTAGAAGGTTAGACTAGACAATCATTTTTTACATTTGAGAATTATAAAGATTTTCAATTTTGTTTATCACAAATAAAAAATAAATAAAATTGGAATGATATATAAAGATTAACGAGCGATTGTACACAGATTACATGTATAATTTAAAAAATATTTATAGATTTATACCTTAGTTGAGATGGTTTAGTTTGTCTAAAGCGCTAAATGAAGGTTTTGGTTCGAAAGGGGCGTGGTTCAAATCCCACTCTCAACAAATTGACATTTTAAAATATCATTAGTTAGTTAGTATCAATTATATATTTTTTTAAATATAGATTCAATTAATTATTTAGTATTAAATATATATGTGAATAATCATACTATCAAGTCATAAAACTTAACACTTTCCAAACTATCACTTATCAAAGAATTTAATTCAACAGCTGGTCGAATCCCTTGTCTTGACATCTAATTCCCAGACGTTCAATCGACTTGCTTCAAGTTATCTTCTTCATACTACAAAACTCCTTACTTCAGTCCTTTCTTCAATTCTTGGTTGTAACACTGATACCGAGAATCACAAGGGTGTACAATGTCATAACTTACAGTCCTTATGCCTAACAACTGCACACAATTCCCTATTAGTGAAAAGTAACCCTCACGATTATCCCACGACTATCGTCTTGATACTTAACAACTTTACACAAGGTTCTACTGACGAAAGATGAATTCTAATAATTAACTTACAATCATCATCCAAGTCTCCTGAGCATGCACAAAAGTTCACAAGGAAAAGTCATGAAGAGTCTACTTCAAGAAAAACCGCGCAGTTGCTTAGTTCTCAGTGATCACAAACTAAATCGTTGACTCATGACCATCTTACCACATACCAATCACAAAGTCTCCTCTAAGACCGTCCATTAACAACATCTATCTAGATTAAGGTGGATCCTTGAGAGACTAGGATGAACAAAACATTTCTCTGTGAGTTTCTCTTAGGAAGGTGCCTCCATTCAACACTTGTTACAAGTATTCCATTCAAACCTACTACAAGCTTATCTAGTTCTTCTTTTATCCGTTGTGCTACTCTGATATCAACCCGTCATACACCTCTTGAACCCTACTAAATAAGACTTTCTCCATAATCCACTTAATTACATTACTCTACTACACTCGGCCCGATCCATTAAACAACAACATTCCTTTGTCGGAGTTCATCCAATCACAATACCTGTTAGAGGCTTAATTACACTCAACAAATACCACTACTTGAGGTTGAGAAATTTCCAAAATTAGGTCACTAATGATTCCATCAGTCTTTGTTAGGTCTAGAATTACAACTTGGTCACACACTTCGGTTCTGGGATGTCTAAGGTCAACGCTTACTGAAAATAAGTTCATTCTATCCCATTGGCTTCCACATCGTACAACAACTATGACAAAACTGATAACTTCCCATAATTCCTTCCTTACAATACAATTTCATACTCTTAATGTGATAACACCTTTAATAATTCATGTATCTTAAGCAGTGCAATAATCCTTTCACAACTACACTTCACCCAAGTAGTCGACTAATACCATTCGTAACGCCTCATATTTCCTTTGGGATTATCGACTGATCCATCAAACAAATAAAACCTCATACGTCTTCCTTTAACCATGTTGTCCCATAGCTGCACAACCTCAGGATCCTTCTCATACCTGATGTAGTTTTAGTTTCCCACTTAAAGCTTTTAGGATTGCTACGTAGTTTCCAAGACTGTTACTAAACTGACTTCCTCGATTGCATTCCCAAATACAATGTTCTAATGTCTAGAGCGTGATTACAATTCAAGGAATTATACTTCGTGATTCAGACATCCCCCTTTGGATTTCTCGCACTCTAAATCCTAGGTGTTTTTGCTTACTGAGACTGACATTACTTCACTCTTGAGAGTCTACAGATACTTCCCTAGATACATTTCATATCGGCAAACCCAATATATACGTCATTTATTCCAACACTGATCACCAATGTTCAAGAATAGCCACACAACACTAGGCCAAGATATAACATCTTAAATCAGTTCCATCTCTAGCATTTCTGCATGCTCATTACTTACCACTCCATGATACAAAAAGCATCCATAAGGTATCACATAATGTAAGTGCCCTGGCTGGAGAGTTGGCTTCATTTGTAAAACAAATAAGAAAGCAAGTTTACCCATATTCCCTCTGTTGTTTTAATATGTGGGGTTGAAGAAGTTCAACATCTGGACCAACATGTTATGTAAGATGTCACAACATCAGCATATGACGTCGCGCCTGAAATTAAGTACTAATTAAGTAACTATGTTATATGTTGAATGTTTGTAACAGCTGTGACTTGTAACCTAACTATTCTAAGTGATCTAAATTATGAAAGAGGTTATTTGTTGTGTTGAAGAAGTTCAACATCTAGGAAAACATGTTAGATGTAATGTCATGACATCTGACTTGACATCATGTCAACAGAATTGATAATTCAGTTACAGTTCTGGTACTTAAATACTCTGAGAATATATGTGGCGTTTCTTATGGAGAATCTGAAGATCAATCAAGAATCAATCAGAATATTTGAAGAAAATACTGTTTCTAAATATGGAGATATTTTAGGAACTAGAAGATTGAAGACCTTGATTATAGGAGAAGTTTGTTGCTGAGTTGTAACAGCAAGGAGAAAAGCTTGCTGAGATTTTTGAAGGCCCAAATCCAGTTGGGTAATAGGTTATAAATAGCAGATTGTAACCTAGGGTTTGTCACTCTCAAATAATGTAACATTGGGGGTGTTTTGTCAGGTAAACCTGTCGGTCTGTGGCAAGGTTACCATGTGTGTAACTCGATACCTGTAGGTAAGGGTTTGAGTGTTCTTGGACGAAGCTATGAAGCAAGGCTAAGTGTTTCTGCATTACTTCATATACATTGTAATGTAGGAAATCAAGTGGGAAGGCTCTACTTCTTGAGTAGGAGTAAGACTTCTGTTGCTGCGGCAATAGGAATGGAAACTGGTAGGTTTCTATCTAGGAGTTCCTAGGTATAGGTTGCACTGGGTAGATGATTAAGTGAAGGATGGGAACTTGTGAAGTTTAGTCCTAAATTAATATTGCTGATAGTGGATCTTCTTCCTGGCTTAGTATGCCCCCAGAGTAGGTGTGTTTCACCGAACTGGGTCAACAACTGATTTGTGTTTTTACCTTCAACACTTTATAATTCTGTCTGTTATATATCAAGGTAAAACTGTAATGTTGTAACAGATAATGTCTCAGAACATGTTAAGACATCATGCTGATATCTGTGCAGAAGAAACAGAACTGTGAAGGATGTTCGCTCTCTGCTGATCATGTGCAACAGATGAACAGAACTAGGTTCATCGTTGTTCTATCCTCTGCACCTTCAAAGTATATCTGGCACAGCTTGGTTAAACTGTGCTTCTGTTTCTCTTCAGTACTGAATCACAAAAAATTGGGTATCTACATTGCAGTGTACTTATTATGTCATATCAGATGTCCAGACATTGAGTATAACATCTGAATTCTGGCATACACCAGAATTTCAATTGGTATCAGAGCAGGCATCCTGTTCTGTTTCTGGATGAGATCCATGGGTGATACTTTCTGGTATCTGCAAGGTCAATCTTAGTACTGGAGATTGTAACCTGGAAAGGTTTGTTATTTCCCTGAATGATCCCTTAAAGTGGGAGGATGGACTATTCATGACAAGAACTGTGTGTACCTGTCTTTGTGATTGGCATTTGGCCTGGTTGTGTGGTAGCTGCTCCAGGTTTGATTTATTTTCAAACCTAGGATTTGTGTACGCCTGAAGTAGTGTGTGTGCAAAGATTGAGTTGTATTATGTTCTTCCGCTGCATAATACTTGGAAAACTCAAGTTCTGATGTGTTTCCCCTCTTGTGGATTGAAGGATACTGTATTCAAGATTTCAATGTAAGCTATTGAAAATGTCACAGATACTTGAAGTCCTCTCAAGTCCACTCATGAAGACGTTCTTCGTTCAGGATGGTAAGAATCACCTAATCACTGATTCCCTTACTCTCTTGAGTAGTGTTATACGAAGACCTTGAAGAATTTCAAGGAGGGTTTCATTCCAAGGTGATGGAATTGATGTTCTATGCGACGGTGGAACATGTGTTCAACAAGTATGCAGCTACTAGTTGAAAAGCATATGTTTCGGGTGTCAAACAAAGGGATACTTTTGTTTGAAACCTACTCCTGACCTGGAAGAGGAGACATATGTGTGTGCAAAGTTGACAATGGTAGAGTCAACTATGTCTGTGTGCTCCCGAAGGCTACTTTTAGAAGTCAGAACTCTAGAAGTAGAGCTGGTTGAGATGTGACATTGTGCAACCCCTATTGGTGGGCTTATTCCTGAAGATTGATCAGGACTGAGCAGTTGTTCCCTGGAGTAATATGGTGTGAAGAAAGACAAGCCCATTGGTTAATAAAAGTCAATGATGGTGCAGCATTATTGCTCCTTCATAGAAGTAGATTGGGATCATGAGTCTTGTCATTTAAACATCATGATTAGAAGTGGAAGATCTTTCAAGAATATGAAGACTCAGAGTTTGGTTAAGGTAGTATGTTCTGGAAATACATATCTGCTGATGATTGGTGTTGCTGTCTTCACTGAAGTACTTAAGGTCAGCTGAAGTCTGCTTGGTGTAATTGGAGTATGAACAGGTATAGCTCTTGGAGTTACTTAAATCTGGTAGGGATGTCATATGTCATGTCGAGACATTTGTGCACAATGCATGGATATTTTGTGTGGAGCTTCCATGACTGGTAGTTTGAGGGGGAGATTTGGTTAATCTCCTCACATTAGTTCAGCCTGGTGTTTAGCTGGCTGTTGACCTATGTCACATGGGTTCGGGGTGTTGTGTGACATATTTGCAAGGAAGGATTCATCTCTCTCATTCCTAAGGATGAATCTGATCTGGTAGGAGTCTCAAATCTGTTGAATTAAGTAGAGTTTGTTCAGAGAAAATTCTACTTACTTGAGACAAGGGTGGCAACCTAGATATCTCAACTCTTTGGTCTCTCAAAGAAAGAGCTTGCAAGAAGAAGATATTAACTCACGAAGAGTATGTCAAAGTATTCAAATGATGAAAGTATCTTACTGGATAATGGGAAGGATTTATGATCAATTGCTATTTGTGACAAGTACAAGTATTTAATTCATTATCCTTGGAGTTCAAGATAACTGATGTTCTTAAAGATGTGGGAACATTCCTTCTTCTAGACCCTGTGAAGAATCACAGAAAGAGTGATGCTTTAGAGCTATCTCTTTGGTGACAGCAAAATCATTTGATCCTTGAAAAGGTTTCCTGGAAACATGTTCAGACTTAAAGCTACAAGAAGAAGAAGACATCATAATCTTGATGATGGTCACTTGGATCAGTCTGGAGCTGAATTCAACAACTAGATGTTATAACATAATGCTGTGACATTTGGTTCAACATCAGATTCTTGGTTGGCAAAGTGGCACATCAACTTAAGATAGGATGATCTATGAAGTTGAAGATTAGATCCTTTAAAAAGATCGTCTCTTTGCAGCCCTTTGGAGTTGTTGGGTGGATAAGATGTTACATGTTTCTGTCTTAGTGTATCTAAGCCTTTTGTGATAACTTGTAGCTTGAAGTTCAAATTTCAATTGGAAGGTCAGAATATCTTTGGGAGAAGTCTGATAAACATGGAGATAATCAAACAGTGGCATTTGGTCTATCTCAGCAGTGGATTCAAAGAATCAAGATAATCAACATGTGGCAGCTGATTATTATCGAGAAAGTTTGATTCACAGTATGAATACGTTCAACCAATATTGTTGAACAGAGGGTGCGCTCTTGAAGACATGAAGATGCGTCTTATGTTTTCCATTCATCAAGGGGTCTTATTTACCTTGAATCAGAAGTTGTCTTGAAGGTCCAACTGAGTATTGAATGTGACCTACTTGTTTCCATGAAGAGAAGTGATTGTCCCTAACAGGGGGAGTATTGGTTTGTACGAAAGGTCTTCATCAAACTCGTAGGATATAAAGTGTGGCACCTTATTAACTATTGGGATGATGTGTTCGAGACTGAAGAGCACTATGTCTGACCAAATGTCATCACATTGGTAATGACATTGTTCCTAATTCCCCCTAAAACTACAGACAGGAGGAAAATTGGATGAAGTGTGGATTGTTATTAATAAACCCATGTGTGTACAGCTGTATGACTCAGAGGGAGTAACCATCCTCTTTGTGAAAAATGGAATGGTTTCAAACATAGGATTTGAGCGTGTTTTCATCTGCTAAGAAAACAGGGCGGTTGTGTCTCATTATGGAGCTGTTTAGTGAGCTGGAATGTTTAGATGATAACTTGTCATCTAATAAAGGTATTATATAACTGAGGCAGAGACAACGATGTTTCTTGGATAAGGGACAAATACTTAAAAGGAGTAGTCGGTTCTAAAAGACAAATGTCTGTTTTAAAAAGGACAAGACATACTTCATCCTGACAATGGTCAAAGGGTCAAACCCAAGGGTAGGTACCTGCATTAAAACCAGTCCTAGGGTACTGAAACTGTCAGAGTAAAGTACCAAGATCGTTACTATCTATGCCAAAATTGCATTATTTATGAAGACTCTCTCTATTCTTTCTCTTCATCAGAGGGTTTCAGCAATATGAAGTTTGTTAGCATCTGGGAAAATTGTGCATGGGTATGGATCTGTATGGGCAGTCTTTGTCAAATTCTGGCCAAAAAGGGGGAGAAAGATAGGGACCCAGTCTCAGGCGAGACTCAGGTGAAAGAAACACACGGCAATGTCCAGCGAGACTCAGGTGAAAGCAACATGATCCCTAAGTAAGTGACTTTGTTTGTGTCTTGTGTTCTGAGTTAAGAGGATAGTTGTGACTTGTGATCTGAGTTACATGATCACAAGTAATAAGTATCAAGATTATCAACAATAATCTTGAGAAAAGAAATCCTCTTGGGCCATCGATGGCTTGGAGTGGCTCACAGTTGAGGGATAGAGGTTTGTTGTTTGCTCAAAGGACATCAGCCTCTACAAAGAAGATGTTGGACAAGATGTTGTAACATCTCAACTGTGTTGTGGCCTGGTCCCAAAATACAACTTGCACTTATTTGTTTTAGCCAAAATTTGCCAAAGGGGGGAGATTGTAAGTGCCCTGGCTGGAGAGTTGGCTTCATTTGTAAAACAAATAAGAAAGCAAGTTTACCCATATTCCCTCTGTTGTTTTAATATGTGGGGTTGAAGAAGTTCAACATCTGGACCAACATGTTATGTAAGATGTCACAACATCAGCATATGACATCGCGCCTGAAATTAAGTACTAATTAAGTAACTATGTTATATGTTGAATGTTTGTAACAGCTGTGACTTGTAACCTAACTATTCTAAGTGATCTAAATTATGAAAGAGGTTATTTGTTGTGTTGAAGAAGTTCAACATCTAGGAAAACATGTTAGATGTAATGTCATGACATCTGACTTGACATCACGTCAACAGAATTGATAATTCAGTTACAGTTCTGGTACTTAAATACTCTGAGAATATATGTGGCGTTTCTTATGGAGAATCTGAAGATCAATCAAGAATCAATCAGAATATTTGAAGAAAATACTGTTTCTAAATATGGAGATATTTTAGGAACTAGAAGATTGAAGACCTTGATTATAAGAGAAGTTTGCTGCTGAGTTGTAACAGCAAGGAGAAAAGCTTGCTGAGATTTTTGAAGGCCCAAATCCAGTTGGGTAATAGGTTATAAATAGCAGATTGTAACCTAGGGTTTTTCACTCTCAAATAATGTAACATTGGGGGTGTTTTGTCAGGTAAACATGTCGGTCTGTGGCAAGGTTACCATGTGTGTAACTCGATACCTGTAGGTAAGGGTTTGAGTGTTCTTGGACGAAGCTATGAAGCAAGGCTAAGTGTTTCTGCATTACTTCATATACATTGTAATGTAGGAAATCAAGTGGGAAGGCTCTACTTCTTGAGTAGGAGTAAGACTTCTGTTACTGCGGCAATAGGAATGGAAACTGGTAGGTTTCTATCTAGGAGTTCCTAGGTATAGGTTGCACTGGGTAGATGATTAAGTGAAGGATGGGAACTTGTGAAGTTTAGTCCTGAATTAATATTGCTGATAGTGGATCTTCTTCCTGGCTTGGTATGCCCCCAGAGTAGGTGTGTTTCACCGAATTGGGTCAACAACTGATTTGTGTTTTTACCTTCAACACTTTATAATTCTGTCTGTTATATATCAAGGTAAAAATGTAATGTTGTAACAGATAATGTCTCAGAACATGTTAAGACATCATGCTGATATCTGTGCAGAAGAAACAGAACTGTGAAGGATGTTCGCTCTTTGCTGATCATGTGCAACAGATGAACAGAACTAGGTTCATCGTTGTTCTATCCTCTGCACCTTCAAAGTATATCTGGCACAGCTTGGTTAAACTGTGCTTCTGTTTCTCTTCAGTACTGAATCACAAAAAATTGGGTATCTACATTGCAGTGTACTTATTATGTCATATCAGATGTCCAGACATTGAGTATAACATCTGAATTCTGGCATACACCAGAATTTCACATAATATCATCCATACAACCACAACCACTCGGGGTCCTCATAAGCATAGTACCAGAACTTGATCCATCTTACTAACGCCTGACAGTTCCCTACTATCCAGCACAACATATGGATCCTCGTTACACCTACCTCATGAGAATTCAGGACCGCGTATCACGAATACCAAATCAGAAACTTACCTTGAGTTCTGAATCAACATTGTCCCACATCTGTCAGGTCTTGTGCACGATAGCGATACTGTGGCGTTATACCTATCTGATAGTACTAACATTATGGTCTAACTCCGAGGCCATGATCTCAAGTAACCTTCCCTATAGGATATAACAATCTCCACCTGTATCCTATAGCCACAGTCGACAAATGCCTGAACAAGTCTCGACTGAGGTCATCTCTCCTTAAAATCTTCCAGCCACACTCCTTAGGATGCAAAAACCTAAGAGTATCACACCTCCAGGATTTACTTACTCAGAAGACAATAAGCAGAATAAGATCTGATAAGAATTTAGCTCAAAAGATTATTCCATGCGTGTACTTGCTTGCACAATGCATGCAGAAGAAAGCCTAAGGGTAATTCCTCCATAAAGGAATACCACGTTTCCAAACAACCGAGACAAATGTGGTCGTCTTGCTGATAATCTGGATAGACACTAGTTTTCATTCATCTAATTATCCAACACCAAGCATAGTTCTATGGCATCACCCGGGTTAGATGAATCATAACTAGCAGGAAACTTAGGCTACTGTACTTCCTGCTTCCTCTTGCTTCGGTTGTCGTCTAGCGTAGTTCTAGGACTTAGTCACAGATTATCAAGAACAGAGATACAATAGTCCCTCCTCAAATCGAGTATCCAGTATCTGCCCAATTAGAGGTTACCATTTCTCTTACTTCTACCAATCCTTTACTGGGGAATCTATACATAAATTATGGCATACCGAAATGAGTCAGAGTGTATTACCTTTTCCATGCCACTGCCACCCAATCCTCAGTAACCAGTGAATCTGACTTCTCCACTTAACTCTCAAAGGTCCTCCATCCAATAGGTTCTCAAGGTCAAGTTCTCCACTGGCTCCAGGATTAAGCGGTGAACTCTATATAGTCTCAAACTCCGCTATATCTCAAAATTCATTTATCATAATCCCACTAAAGACCCTCGTGATTTTCCTTTACTGCTACTGAAATCCAGAAAAAGATTCACTTCATCCAATAGAATCTTGGGAACTTATGTAGTCTTAAACCTTACCATGATAGTTGAGCTGCCAACTATTCTGCGTCAAACGTCCCTTAATGCTTGACAATCTCAACATGTTTATACTACTTCAGCTCGAGTCGCTTCGGATCTTACGCGTCATCATGGTGACTCCACCGTGATTCTATCCATCGTATATGCAGTCAGTGAGGTAGCTAGTCTCAATGGCTAAATATTGTGATAGTAGAAACCAGGCCAGCGACACCCACATATGAAGGAGAAGAGAATGGCTAGTGATGTTTTATGGAAGGGACAAGAATCGACCTGCTCTGATACCAACTGTAACACCCCATACATATATGTCTAGAATAATATGCTGAGATGTTAATTATGGTACAAAGAAACCTACAAATAGATGGAAGAGACAAGAAATTTAAACTGTATACAACACAATTCTAAAACTGAACGTATACAATGAGCTTGTCTTCAACATTGCAAAGCAAAATGATAAATTATAAAAGGTCTTCTGCCTTCTGCTCGTCTGTAGTCCTCGACAACGACCATCTACCAATTCGTTACTTATAACATGTTCCTGAAAAATAATAAGAGAATTTGGGTGAGATTACTAAATCTCAGTGAGTTCCCCTATCTTATGGGTTCACTCAGTTCTACAAGGTACATGCATCAGAATGGATTCACTGCAAATTCGGGATTTTCCGCACGGCTAGATACAAATACATAACAGCGGTACACCACCATTGGAAGTCCCATAATTATCCAATGAGGCAGCAAGAAAACACATAATCCAAGAAAACCCAATTATGTAGACCCGTACCCGCATACGAGGAATCCAGGAGTAAGTTACTTTCCCCTACTCAGCTTACACTTTCACACCCTCGGTGAGTTCCACCCGTGCATCGCATCTAAAAACTTGCCCAGTCATAGCACGGTGATCCAGATCATTCCTAAGTTGAATTCCATCTGTGATAAGTCCAAGAGTGACATCACCAATAAGGCATCACAACTCATCCATCATCCAAACACATATGATTAAATTCTAGTGCAAAAACGCCATTTCAATAACACGAGCCCATCGAAAAACAACCTAATGATCTTTCCTACATGGCACCATTAAATGTTAGTTTAAACAGGCTATGATGTTTCCTAAGTGGCATCATAAACCCATCATACCAAGCACACGATGTTATTAGCTGTTGGTGGAACGTCGCACATGGACCCACACAAGCATATCACAATGGTAGCTAAGGTGTTATAACATACCGAGCATGCATATGCTATTAACTGGTGGTGGAATTCTGCACAAGGACCCACAGAAGCACATCACAACGGTATAAATGACACACAACGTCTAAGTCATGAGTGATTTACATCCTAGCATCTGGGCCTACTCCGATTCAAGCATAAACACATATAGAGCATACATGATTAGCTTATACTGGATGTCATGTCCAGGTTTGCCCTTTCAGTACTCTGTTCCAAATGCATACAAGCACAATCAAGCCACACAGGCAAATACATCTGAATCGTCCACCCCGGGACGAACAGGGAATCACAATGTATACACAGCATCACATATCAAATAATACAATTCTATCATAAGTATTGTTGTACCCTAAAATTTTCCCTCCCATTTTTTAATACAATTGATTCAAGATACCTCCTCATGCTCCTAGGGTTCTCAATTACTCAAGACTACTCAAGGAATTGGTCAGACAAACCCTTCTCCTAAGAAGTTGGCCTACAACTAGGGTTTGGTTTTCTTCAAAGAAAATTGAGCTTATAATACCTAAAGTGAGTTTCATGGGTCCTCATATGCTTTAAAGAGTCCTCGTGTCATGTTTCAAGCCCTACATCACAAGTTTGCTCAGTCAATTGCTTAGATTATTGAAAGTTGACTGTATTTGACAAAAAGTCAATTAAGGTCAACATACAGTCAAACTTCAAGATTTTTGGTCAACATCAAGATTTTGAGATCACATTCATCATTTGATCAAGGTTTGATCATGATTCATCAAGAAAACTCAAGATTCATCAAAAGTAAAAAATTGCTAAATTGGGGTCTTTCTTTAGGAGAAGTCAACTGAACTTTGACTAAGCATAACTTTCACATGCTTCATCAAAAAATTCTCAACCAAATCCCATTTATATGAAAATTCAATTCTTTACAACTTTGTCTCTCTAAGCTCAAGTCAAAAAATGCTTCATTTGAGAGATATGGGCCAAAACATTATAGGTCATTTCAAAAGTCAACAAAAAGACACTTTTTTTTCAAGGTAACTTACATCAAGATAAAGTCTTCAAATAAAAAAAATGATAAGCATATGGATTGTAGGGGACATTTTGAGCTTTCCAAAAAGTCCACGATCACCTTCGTATGATAAAAATTGAGGGAGTTATGTTTGGTTCAGGTTGAGCAATTTTTGAGAAATACATGAAACTTCAATTGAGCAATTTTGAAATTTTGGGCTAATGGGCTTAACTTTTGAGGTTCGAACATGTTTATGACATGTTAGAGGACCTATAAATCATTTGGTACATGGCCATGTTTTATTTATTATTTTATTTAATAAATTTTCATTTTATGCAAATATTACTAAAATAAATCAAATAAAATAATAAACTAATGGACTGAGACATATGGACTTGGTGTTGGATCAGCTTGAGGCCCAAGGAACACATGTCAAACATGCCTAAACCGTGTGACACTCTTATGGAAGCATATCCTCATTGTTTTGGAAAGCTTTCAATTTGTCTTTTGAAATGAATTAAGCCATAAGTATGCAAGATTCTTTCCATGATTGGTTGGTATATTCCTTCCTCTATAAATATACACAACACTCAAATGCAAAGGACAAGGAAAAATTGGCAAGAGAATAGAGTTTCAAAGAGAAAAAATATTCAACTTTGCTTCACAATTGGTTCTCAAATTCTAATCAACTTCAAAGTGATCCAAGGTCTACAGTCACTTCCTAAAGGTCTGAGAAACATTTTCAGACTCATACCCAATTAATTCACCACCTGGAACGAGCCTAACCACTTGCTCCGATGGGTAAAATTTTGATTTTTTTACCCGATGGATCAAGTTCTTAAGTATGTTTGGAGACTCGGATTTGGTAATCAGCTAGATCATAGGAGAATGGGACACGAAGCATCCTATTCTCATCCCGTACAAAAAACATGTGTTGACGTTAATCCCATACTTTGAAGAAATCACCTTTTAGCATTTTCCACGAGAGGAAAATCAAATAGCGAACGCGCTAGCTACGATGTCATCCATGTTCAAGGTCAGGTGGGATAATAAGGCTCCTCAGATCACCATTGAAAGGATGGATGAGCCAGCATACTGTCACGAGATTGGTACTGAAAAAAATAATGGATAAGCATTGGTTCCATGAAGTCAAATGATATCTTGAAGCTCAAGAATACCCTAAGGGAGCTTCGATTAATGATAAGAAGTTCCTAATAAGGTTCTCTGCTAAGTTTTTCCTCAGTAATGGGATCCTTTACAAGCGCAATCACGACTCTACCTTGCTTCGGTGTGTAGACAAGAGTGAGGCAGAAAGGATTATGGATGACTTACACGAAGGTACCTTTGGAACTCATTCCAGTGGACACTCAATGGCTAAAAATATCCTACGGGCAGGATACTACTGATCCACCATGGAGGCAGACTATTATCAGCATTCATGGACTTGTCACAAATGTCAGATCTAATCTGACAAGGTGTATGTGCCTTCGGTTCCTCTGAACATCTTGACTGCTCCTTGGCCATTTGAAATATGGGGCATCGACATGATTGGAAAAATCAAACCTACAACTTCTAATGGGCACCGCTTCATCCTGGTTGCCATTGATTACTTCACGAAGTGGGTCGAAGCAGCTTCATTTGACTTTTTTACCAAGAACGTTGCGGCCCGATTGATCAAACATAATCTTATTTGTCGATACGGTATTCCAGAAAGAATTATTACAGATAATGGTACCAATCTCAACAACACTATGATCACCGAGCTTTGCACACAATTCAAGATTCAACATCATAACTCTTCTCCCTATCGACCGAAGATGAATGACGCTGTAGAAGCTGCTAACAAAAACATCAAGAGAATCATACAGAAGATGGCGGTGATATATAAAGATTGGCATGAGATGTTACCATTTTCTCTTCATGGTTACCGCACCACAATGCATACATCAACCGGGGCAACTCCTTTCTCTTTGGTATACAGTATGGAAGTTGTCCTTCCCATTGAAGTTCAGATCCCTTTCTTGAGAATCATGAAGGATGCAGGGATGAGTGAAGACGAATGGGTCCAGACACGACTTGATCAATTAAACTTGATTGATGAGAAAAGGCTCGCGGCAGTTTTCCATGGTCTGATGTACCAAAAACATATGATCAAAGCTTTTAACAAGAAGGTCAGACGTCAGTTATATCAGGTTGATGACTTGGTAATCAAACGCATCATACTGTCGCAAGATGATCCCAGGGGAAAATAGACTCCCACATACGAAGGGCCATTTGTAATCAAGAACATATTTTCTGGTGGAGCCATGATCTTAACCACGATGGACGGTGACGACCTTCCACACCCTGTAAATGCGGACATAGTTAAGAGATATTACGCATAAACAAAGACCCGCTAGGTCGACTGGCCTAGGCAAAAATTAGGGCATCACGGCGAACCAAGAGGGTTCGGGCAAAAATTAGGGATATACATAAAAAAATATGTACACGCGGCAAGTCGAAAACCTGAAAAGGCGGCTTGGGAAAAAAAGGGTATCCCGGTGGACTGAAAACCCGAAAGGGAAGTCCAGGCAAAACTTAGGGATTTAAAGCGTATAACTATTTCTCGTTGGATCACCTTACAGCCAATCTTCAGTATCAATTATCAAACTGAAGCGGTACTAATCAATCCAATCAGCTTCGGAAAATCAGCGAAAGGGATGAGATGCTCAAAGACATAAAGGCAATAGCAGAATGGGAATACAATGGGATTATTTCACATAGCTGTTTTTATTTGTATACTATTTTTGTATAATTTCCATTCTTACAACGGCATTCTCTTACTAGGATGTCTGTCTCCTTGTACAAAAATGCTTATTTCAAGTTAATACAAAACTATTCCTTTGAAAGTGTAAAACTTATGTTTTTATTTTTTTGTTTTGTGTGCGAAAACGTCCAGTGATTATTTTTTGAACATATGTATTTAAATCTGATTACTGCTTACAAATACACGCATAAAAAACAGAAATGCAATTGCTAATGACTTTAAGAAACGAGACAATATCTAAGGGCCATCCACGAGATCCCCACAGAGGTTTTCCCCAGCAAATATTTTCTCCAGCAGGTACATAGGCAGAGATATCCTACTACAAGGTCACAACCATGTTCTCAGCATGCTATCTAATGGTGTCGGGTTCTCATATCCCCGACAGAGCAAAAATCTTCAATTATTGCTCCAAAATCCCCTAGTGAAGTCGCCAAGCTTCTCAAGATTCCCCTACAGGATTTCAACAAAATCCCCAAGCAGTTTATGGAGTTCACCTTCCGCAATAGAGTTTTATAAATCTCAAGTAATTTATAAAGCCCTATCCCCAGTAGAGTTTATTTCTCTAGCTATAGAAGTTCATACCCCAACGGAGTTTATTTCTCCAAATTGGTGAAATCTTCCAACAGAACTCTTCCCCTCGATAAAATCATTCTCAAACAGAAGTCGAAGATCCGAGACAGAGAAAGGGAATCTCCAACAAAACTATCTCCATTCATTATCCCTAGCAGAAATTGAAGAATCACTTTCTTCACTCACCAACAGCAGTCCGGGGTTCAGCTTCCCGGTACTCTTCAACAACAATCAGGGATTTATTTTCCCAGATGAAGATACTGCACAACAACATTATAAGTTCATACATCATGGCATGTGCATACAAATACATATATCACAATCTCATTTATTTTGGTAGCATCATGCAATTTATACATCATGACATCACATGAAACTGACTTTACCTTTTCAGATTAAATTAGCAGACAGACAAACACTATCAACTTTTATAGCAGGTCAAAGATTAATGCCTGAAACCAGACGGGGAAACTATCTGCACGACCAAGTGGTATGAACTCCCGAAACAAGACGAGTTTACCAACAAATACAGCAGGCCACAAATTAATGCCCGAAACCAGATAGGGAAACTATCTATGTGACGAGCAAAACAAGTTCTAGATTAGTACCTGTAACAAGCCAAGAGAACTATCTTTGGACGACCGACTATGGATTAATACCTGTAACAAGCCAGGAGAACTATCTACATGAAGATATTGAAGGTTAATACCTGTAACAAGCCAGGAAAACTATCTTTCTTTCTCAGGTCAGAGATTAATACCTGTAACAAGCCAGGACAACTATCTCAACGACCGACAATTTTCAAATTCCAAATTAATACCTGAAACAAGACATGACAACTATCTGTGAATAAGTTGATTGTAGATTAACACCTGAAACCAGACAGGAAATATATCTATATGAGCAGACGAAGAAATCTTACACGGGTTCCTTTTCAGCATCCAGATGCAGTTTAACACGGACTCATCCTGAAACAGCCCTACACAGGCTCTTTCTAGTACATTTTCAGATAACGGTTAATTCCATTATCCCCGATAAATTACTGGAAACCTGGACTTCAACCAGAATACTGCAAATTATCATCTCTCCAGAGATAACTCTTCAGCAGAGCCTTGGACAACTGAAGTTCCTAGACTCTATTCCCCACATAGTTTTCCTCAAACAGGAGAACAATAGAAACCCACATTCCCCAATGGACTCCTCCTTAGACAGCAGGAACATGAACCCCCAAAGGGACCATGTGTGAAATCAGCATATACTTTGGATGGAATCTTTAAGCCCATCTCCGACGACTCTCTATCATCTCCTTCAAATGGAATTTGTAAGCCCATTCCTGACATCGTCAACCATCAGTGTTATTTCATGCGAGTGCAAATTTCTGGGCACTCTAGTGTTCATATCATCTTCCACCTTCAGATCACAAAAGGCAGACAAGCCAATCTAAATCCTCAGGTTTAAGAAGATTGAACAGGGGCAGCTATTGTACCCTAAAATTTGCCCTCTCATATTTTTCCAAGATTTTTCTCTTACATAGGTGATTACAAACACTTGATTAAAGAAAAAATAATTTTTTTTGAAGATAAACAAGGTCTTTCGATTGGCCTTTCAAAGGGTCTTTCGATTGGCATCTTGACAGGCTTCGATTGAGCACCTAACCTCCTCTGTTCTTGCTTCAAACTTCCAAGCTTCGATTGAAGCCTTGGCCTTTTGCTTATTTGTTGTATACATGTTTCGACTGGGCATGTGTTTCCTTTGAAACAACCTCCTCCGATTCAAAAGGGAAGGGCCTTCTCTACGCTTGCCTTTAACTCACAAGGCAGGAACTTCCTTCATGCCAGCAAGCACAAAGCAATGACCTCCTGCATACATCCTTCAATTACACCGTTGGATTTAGATGTTGACTTGATTCACAGTGCAATGGCTACCTGTATGAAAGCTTAATTCTTGCTTCGAATGGGAATTTGATTTCTTTGGATCAAGCTTGATTCTTGCTTCGACTAGGAAAATTCTCCCTTTGTATGTGCCTTCAACGCACAAAGCAAGAATCCCCTGCAAGCTCTCTTTGATCCACCAGCAGTGACTTCTTGTATGCTTACTTTGATCCACAGAACAGTGGGTTCCTACATGTCGGTTTCGATCAAGGCAAAAGGTTCCCTCTTCATGCCTGCTTTCGTTTCACAAGCACAAGATTGCCACATTATGAACACACGAATGGTGCCTTCGAAGGACATACATTTGGTCTTCTCGAAAGACACACATCTGTTGGAAACAAACTTGTTTTGCCTTTTGATGAGGTTTGGTTCAAGCTGCTTGCTGGGAAAGAGGTTATATGATGTCCAATCCAAGCCTCATGCACCATTACATTCATGACAAAGGAGGCTTCAATTGGCCAGAAGGAAGTCCTTACTTGGGCAATCAAGAAGATAAGTCAAATGGATGATCCATTCAAAGAAGCATTCAAAGGCCCATTCAAAGGACACATAGTGTTGTCTAAAAAGAAAAAGGGGTTTAGATAAAAGTTGGATCTAATTGGTCAAAACGAAAGATACATATTCAAGGAAGCTTCGACTGGCCAAGATGACGTCTTTCGTTTGGTTTAGTTAGGTAGTGTCAGCGCCAGTCGAAGAACAAGGAAAATAGGGACTCAATCGAAATCCACGATGATGAGGCCTGGGGAAATTCGAAAGAAAGTAAGGAGGCTTCTACAAAGCCTTCTATTTATAAAGAACTGAAGCAACCTTCGACCAGTCAGGGAGAGTTGATGTTTCAATTGGTTTGAATTGAAAGAAAGCCATTTGAAGGAAGTAACACTAGGCCAATCTAACAGCAACACTAGAGGGCATTCGAAGGAGCCAAAATGTCCAGGTTCATTCAAATTAAAAAAAAAAGACAAGATTCCATGTCTTTGGCAAAGTTACAATATTTTATTTATGGCTCTTAAAGAACATAATCATGGTTGTTTACCCCTTTTTCCTTCTTGTCCCCTCCACCCCCTCTATATAAAGAGACCATATGTGTTGCATCACACACATACAAATTGCCTATAAAAAAAAGAACAATCACACCGCCATAGAAAACATATCAAAATTTTAACCAGTTTTACAGGCACCCTCAATCTAGACAAAGACCATACTTGTGTTCCTGAGACTCCCAAGAGTCTGCTCCAAGCCAAGCCACACCCAGATTCATATATCGAAGCATTTCCAGTTGGTAAGGATTCACCCAAGTCGAAACTGTATTTCTAGGCCCTTTAAATACATGTTTTTGGTATCTCTGTGCTGCTAATGTCATTTGTGTTTATATGAACATATCATACGCAAGGTAACATGCAGGAATAAAATCATGTCATCGAAATACATGATTTGGGTTTGCCTTTCGAAACTCATGGTATAGCCAGTTCCAAGCCAAAATAAGCTTAGGCCTGAGGACAGAAGACTCGAATTAGGGAGAAAGACCTGGGTTCGATACCCAGGTCCTGCATCTTTATTTTTGCCAACATTTATCTTGCAGGTCCAGATCGAAAGACAACTCCCTCCTTGGATCGAAAAATGATACCCCTCCCTGGATCGAAGAACCACATTGCTCCCTGGATCCAAGGACAGACTTGGGCTCTCTTCAACATTTGGCCTAGCGAAAATTCAATCTCGCACCCCCCTATTTTCTTTTGTTATCAGGCCCATTTTTGTATTCATTTTATTTGTTTTAGTTTTTCTCTATTAATTATTTAACTAACTAAATTGTCAGAAAAATCATAAAATATTAAGTTAGTACTTTTTTTTAATTAAAATAATTTTGTAAATAAATTAAATAAATATTTTAACTATTTTCTTTAATTTAAAATAGGTTAGAATTTAGAATTTAATTGATGTTTTAATCATTTTCTTTTCATAATAAAAACCAAAAAGAACTTAGACTATTTTTCTTAATTTAATTTTATTTTCTAAATAGATTTTAGGATTAATTCATTATTTTCTTAAATAAAAAAAACAAACAAAAGGATTTTTATTTCTTAGGATGTTTTTAGACGTTATTTTTAATTTCACGTGCGTTTATTTAATTTCACATTTTTATTATTAATGTACTTGCTCATGGTCTATAATAGTAACTAGGACTTTATTTTCCGTATTTCTCCAATGTACCTCTCACAAAGCCTTGTAATAGCGTAGATTTAATTTCAGCATTTAAATTCCTGTACATATATTAATTGTTAGATGTATGTTAATAGGAATGCATGACAAGAGCTTAATAATTAAACGATTATCAAACTTAACACAAGATAAATACTTGAACTAAACACAATTACACATATGCACCTCTAGGGTATCCCACTTCGGTTGCCTTCGGAAAACGGTCACAATTCTCGAAACGTGAGAAGTTTTAGTGGTTGTCCTCTAGTTTGAAATATCACAAGTCCCTCGATGTCCCTTTCAATATTGTCTCGGTTAAAAGTGATCTTAAAACTTTAGGACAGTTACTAAAATTTCTTGTCAAGTTGCCTTCATGACTGTATCGTCCCTTCGATGTCCCGCATACATCCAACGATAGGGATACCTACTCATTAATAGTAGGATAGCACTGTCTAAAGGTTAGGAGGAAAAGAACTACCTTTTCAAGTATAAAGTAGATAGCTATTAGAAGTTTGCTCAAAACATTTTGCACTTACACAAATACTATTTTTCAAAAAAAAAAAATTTTCCAAAACACTTTGTATAGTTTCTCCACTATCTCGAGAAATATTACAAAGTCCGCCGTACTAAGGCATTCTCAAAACATTTTCAAACACGAAAAGCACAAAGGTATTTTAAAATGAGAAAACCTCTAAGATCCCGTAGATAATTACGGATGGAAAGGGTGCTAACACCTTCCCTTTCCATAATCTACCCCCCTTACTCATAAAATTCTTGAAAAGGTCTTTTTTTATTCTTTTCACTCTTTCCTTAATTTGGATAAAAGAAAAGTCGGTGACGACTCTTGCTTACCGCAACCTTTGCAAAAACAAACGCAAAACCAGTAATATACTAGTCAGTTCTGCCACCGTATCACAAAAAATAGGTGGCGACTCTTTCTATCCGTAACATTTGCAATAAAACGCTAAAACAAGTCAGTTCTCCCACCGTATTACAGAATTGGCGAATCTGCTGGGGAGATAATTGAAAGAGGGGTTACCTTAAGAATTTAGATCACTTTACTTTTGCATTATTTGCATTGACAGCTTTATCTTTAAGGGTTACTTGGTTTTCATTACTTGTAAAGATCCTACACCCGGATCTAGGGATGCCTTAGGTAAGTAGAAATAGATCATGGAAAGTGTACGGTGTAGACCAATATGGTTGAAGTGATGGCTATGTTAGTGCAACACTTTGCTTTGTACCGATGTTCCTTGAGTCAGTCAAGGATATCATTGGGCTACCGCATGGGTTCATAAGCACTAACTGACTTTTAGAACCTTAATTGACCCATCTTGGCCATTAGAAGGTAGTGATATAGTCGGCTTTGGTGCATTATGAAGTTGGTTGATACTCGATTCTACGCTCATTGATATTTGACTCTCAGGTTTTCTTGGTGGAAAGTCAGTTGTCGTACTAAATAAAACATGCGAAAAATATCGGTGATATTGAGATTCCTAGAACCCAGTTACTATTTTTAGGACAAGTTGAGCCAACTTAACTTCGATAGAGAAGTGTACTTACCTATTGACTTCATGCAAGCCTTTAAACCTAAGGCTACTTGTGTGACTTGTTTGTATTCATTATCTAACAACTTAAATTCCTCACAGAATTTTTTTATATAAACTCATTTGTTCTCATCACCTTACACTTTTGTTTAGTGCATGGCATACACATCATGTAATTCATAACATAGCACTGTTACTAAATATTTCAAGGATATTAGGGATTTATGGTGCAATATTAGCAGGATTGTTATATTCCAAATTTTTATCAAGGGGCAAGAGGATTTATTTTCCTCTAGCCAGATGTCGTCAAGATCAAAGTGTATTTTCTTGAGTCAGAGGCTATGACCCACTTGATATGGTGAGCTTGATTCTTATAGAAGTACGTTCAAAGATGAAAACTCATAGTTCTTCAGACAAACCTGCAACTAAATTCAATTTCTAATGTTTCAAACTAGATTCCCTAAAGATCCTTGAAATTATTGCATACACATCTACATACCATGTC
Source organism: Vicia faba (assembly GCA_948472305.1). Lineage (NCBI taxonomy): Eukaryota > Viridiplantae > Streptophyta > Magnoliopsida > Fabales > Fabaceae > Vicia > Vicia faba. The sequence continues at coordinate 495,154,777 of OX451736.1, forward strand.
ATTGCATAACAGGTTTCTAAGACAGGTCTCTCATCTCCTTGCTGTTTATTTCAACAAAAAATGGCTCTTGAACAAATAGTGAAAGATCTCCAGGCTCAAAATGCTCAGTTCCAAGAGATGTTCCTAAGCTTAGCCAAAGGGCAAGAAGAACTGAAGGCACTCATCATAAAAGATAAGAAGAAGAAGAAGAAGACAAAGAAACTAATTAGCATTATCAACATAGGGAGAAAATTCACAGGTCCGACTAAACAGGTCAAGGAGATCGAGATCCCATAGGACAATGATAATGAATAGGTTGACAACGATGCAATTGATAAGCATGAGTAAAATAACAATCATGGTTTTGTCAAATAACCTGTTGAAGAGGAAGAAGATTATTTGGATGAACAATATCCCCCCGCTGATGAGAAGTATAAGCTGTTAGAAGAGTGCTTGAAAGCTATGGAGATTCAGAACGTGCCTGGCTTGGACTTCATAGAATTGGGTTTGGTCTCAGGAGTCGTCATTCCTCTCAAGTTCAAAACTTCTACCTTTTCTAAATATGAAAGCAATTCTTGCCTGAAGCTGCATTTAAGGTCATGTGTTCAGAAAATGCAACCACACATTATAGACAAGAAATTATGGGTTCATTTCTTCCAAGAGAGCCTGTCTGGAACACAGTTGAAATGGTTCTATCAACCAGAAGGGACCAATATTCATACCTGAGAAGATTTGGCTTCCGCTTTCTACAAGCAGTACCAGTATAATGCTGATCTCGCACCAACTCATATGCAATTGTAGAGTATTTCTATGGGATCTAATAAAAGCTTCAAAGATTACGCCCAGAAATGGAGAGTCTCGCAGGCAGGGTTCAACCTCCTTTAGTTGACAGGGAATTGGTTGACATGTTCATGAGCACGCTGACAGGTCCTTTCTATAATCACCTACTTGGAAATTCTTCAGTCGGTTTCACTGAACTGATATTGACATGGGATAATGTTGAGAATGAAATTATAAGTGGTAAAATCCAGGTGCCTACCTCTTCCGATACTCAGAAGAAGTCATACAACAGGAAGAAAGAGTCCAATGATGTGTACGGCCAGAAGGGTCGTAATAAGAGAGAACACAACAAATCTGTAGGGGGCAGTAGTGATCTCTAATCCTGCACTAGTGTAACAATGACAACAATGTAATCATCATAAGTAGGATACTCCCAAAAGAAAATTTACCAAAATAAACATGTCATTGGCTCAAGCGTTGCAACACATGTTGAAGGCATAGTTGATTACGTTGAAGGATCCTCCTTAGAATCCCAATACTTATGTTCCTAGATATCATCCCAAAGCAAGGTGTACATACCATTCTAATAGTCCTGGATGTAACACCCGTTAATTTAATTAATTATTTAATTATATTATTTTTGGATTATTTGTTGGAAAGTTGTGACATGTTGAGAATTGTTGGTATATGTTGTTAGATTATTATTATTTAACTATTTAGTTGATTAATAATAATAATAATAATAATAATGTTGGAATTAGTGAAATAATGGTGTTGGGCTTATGTTATTGGTTGGAAGTATTAATATAGGGGGTGTGTTGTTAAGCCCATTAAGAATAATGATAATGTGAGGTTCTACTTAAACAAAGGAATAAGGTTAATTGAGAGGTTGCTGGAAAAATTGGTCGTGATAAGTACAGAGGAAAAGAATAAGGAAAAGAGAAAAAGCTAGGTTCGATCAGAAAATTATAGAGAATCTAAGGTAACAGTTGGGTTCTGACTCTATAATGGGAATTTTGATGCATGATTGATCAATATTGAATTGAATGATGTTGTTGTATTTGATTGGGCATGAATTGGGATATTATGATTGTGTTTATTATTGGGAAATTATGTTGTTATGATGATGATTCCATGAGACACCAACCTAAAACCTATGAGTAATAGAAATTAGGATTAGAGGATTTGATGATGAAAAAGGACCCGTAATTTATGTGCGAAAAGTATTGCGTTGTGATGAATTGATAGATAGTGAAACTATATGTTTAGATGACATTTAGGACCCGTAATGTGACAAGATCGCAAGAAAATTTGGTCTGGTATAGTGTAGAATTGCAAACAGGAAAACCCTGTTCGCAGAGAATCGTCGAGCGATACAAGGAGCATCGTCGGGCGACAGCGCTTTGCCGGTGAAAGTGGAGACGAGAATAAGGCATATTTTTGGATGAGCTACTGGAGTGCGTCATTCCTAGCATCATCGATCGAAGGGTGACGCAAATGCAATATCACCGGGCGGCGCAGGGCTTCGTCGGGTGATGGTTGTCAGTAGTTGATGGATGTTTTTTTGTTGGATTTTCTTGAATCGACCATAACTTTAGTATTTAGTTACAGAAATGGATGTAGTAGAGTTAGAAAAGAATGAATAACAGTAGAGGCTATTTATTAGTATCAGAAGTGAATAATTAGTAGATTAGAATTTTAGTAGGACCGCATTGTTAACAGTAGTGATACATATAAGTTGTTGTAATGTTATTATTATTAATTTCGGAAGTTCAAGGTGATGAATTTTGTTGTGTTGCCTCTATAATTGGCAATTGTTAAGTTGTAGGTTTATGCCAAAGTCTTTATATGTTGATGTTGTTGTTTTTGCTGTTAATCATGTTGTCGCATACATAGCATATCATGTTGGGAGCTGATGCTCGTTAAGTTGGCATGGATTGGCAAAATATTAAGTTGAAGGCTTATGCCTTGTTGCTGCCTCTATTAATTGGAAAATCATTAAGTTGGGAGTTCTTCTCCATTGGTACCACATGAATATGCACAAAAATGATTCACATTCCCTGTTGCATATTTAAGTTGTCGTGTTGATGAATTAATCATTATGTTTTATTGATATTTTGTTGTGATTGTTGTTGTTTATAAGTTGTGAACCAGTGATTTTGCATGAACTGATTCTAAGATAATGTGTATCATACGTTCAATCATATTGTTATATATCCCAACCCTTCTATTTGAATGTTACCCTGATGTTAGTAACATGCAGGTAATCCAGAGGGAAGGCAGTTTATTTTCAGTAGTTCGAGTCGGTGTCATTGCTCTGATACGTAACACTCGAGGGGATGAACACTTGTTGTTTTATTGTTGATTATTTCAGTTGATTGAACTTTAAGTTTTTGTTCATTAAATACTTGTTATTTGAATTTGTTTCGGTTGGGCGAAGATGATATATTCTTTTAAGTCGAATATTTGATTTCGCTGTATAGTTATGAAAGTTGCTGATTTTAAAAGATTAATTTATGTTGTTGTTGGTTCATCCAAGTTTAATGTGTTATGTATCTGTAATGAATGCCGTTATTGAAAGTTGAATTTGTAGCATCCTTATTTAGTTGTTGAATTTTTATAACTCTGATTTTATTATAATTGTCGGGTAGAATTAGGGTATTACAAGTTGGTATAAGAGCAGGTCAGTCCGTCTGACCAAGTTGTCGAGTTGTAGTTTGTCTAACAATCGAGTATTGTTAACTTGAGTTCTAACTGTTATTTATGTTGTAGCGATAAAATGAGATGACTGGAAGGAATGATGTTGCACTTGCTGCTACTTTAAAAGCAATGGCGTGTGCTATGGAGAATCAACCGAACACTGACGATATTGCTGGAACTCGTAGTTTGGCGACCTTACAGAGGGAGAATCCGCCTACCTTCAAGGATAAGTATGACCTTGACGGAGCGCTAGATTGGTTGAAGGAGATTGAGAGAATCTTCCGTGTGATGGACTGCACTCCAGCACAGAAGGTTCAGTATGGTACTCATATGCTAGCAGTCGAGGCTAATGGCTGGTGGCTAGAGACTTGTCAGAGGTTGGAAGCTGTAGGTGAAAATGTCACTTGGGATGTGTTCCGTAGGGATTTTCTGAGGAAGTATTTCCCTGAAAATGTTCGTGGTAAGAAGGAAATTGAATTCCTTGAGCTGAAGCAATAGAGTATGTCAGTTGTTGAATATGCTACAAAGTTTGCTGAGTTGGCTACGCTTTATCTGCACTCTAGAGAGGCAAATGCTGAGTTTTCAAAGTGCATCAAGTTTGAGAATGGGTTGTGTCCAGGGATCAAGAAGGTAGTTGGATACCAGAAGATTCATGTCTTTGCTGATTTGATTGATAGTTGCAGAATCTATGAAGAAGATAATAATGCTCACTATAAAATTATCAATGATAAGAGGAGTAAGCACCAACAAAACCGTGGTAAGCCTTACGATGCCCCAGCTGGTAAAGGTAAACAGAAAGTTGCTCAGGGTCATAGAACTAGTGTGGGAGATGCTCCTACTGGTGTGGTTTGTTTCAAATATGAAAATCCTGGTCATAAGAGCAATGTGTGTACTGCTGAGGTGAAGAGGTGTTTTCGTTGTGGTAAGACTGAACATGCTATATCTGAGTGCAAACATAAAGAGATGATTTGTTTCAACTGTGGTGAAGAAGGACATATTGTTAGTCAGTGTCAGAACTAAAGAAGGCGCAAACTAGTGGATAAGTGTTCGCTTTGGCTGAGAATCAGACAGCTAATGAGGACAGACTCATCATAGGTACATGTTTTGTTAATAGTACTCTTTTAATTACTATTATTGATACCGATGCTACTCATTGCTTTATTGTTGCTGATTGTGTTGAAAGATTGGGTCTTATGTTTTCTTCTATGAATGGAAAGATGGTCGTTAATACTCCATCCAAAGGATCGGTGATTACTTTCCTTGGGTGTTTAAAGTGTCCTTTGTCGATCTTCGAATGTAGAGATGCTTTAGCAAAGACCCTTGAATAAAAGATCATAGTCCCTCGATGACCTTTCGATGTTTTCTTTCAAAAAATGATCTAGTCCCTTACGAAACTGCTAAAGTATCCTTACACGTTGCCTTCGATGGTGATGATCCTATGTTTGTCCCTTCATATCCAACGACAATGCTTCCTACTAACTAATGATATGGATAACACTATCTAAAGGAGAACGAAAAGTATAATAAAGACCTTGAGTGGGTAGAATACTATTAATCACTTGCTCACACTTTACAAAACAAAATCATCTCACACAAACACTTTCAAAAACATTTTCAAAACACTTTGTACGCATTCTTGAGGGCCGATACAAGAATCATTACAAAGTTCGCCTTACATTGACATTTCCAAAATATTTTCAAACACAAAAAAAAAGAAAATTTTTAAAGTGAGTTAAGCGATTAAGAGCCCGTAGATAACTACAGATGAAAAGGGTACTAACAACTTTCCTTTGCATAACTTACCCCTCGAACTCAAAATCTTAAAAGGTCTTTCCTGTTCTTTTCACCCTTTTCTTGTTGGATAAAAGAAAAGTCGATGGCAACTCTTGCTATTCACAATATTTGTGATAAAACACTAAAACAAGTCATTTCTTACACCATATTATAAGTATGCATTATCATTCATCTACATATAATTAGTGATTAAGCATTCACAACATTGCATCTTTCATAATGCATTTCACAATATTTTTATATAATGATCAATAGTATTATTCATAATGCAATCAAATTAATGATCACACAAGCTTATACGCATTACACAATATGTCATCCTACCATCAGTGGGACCAAAGAGGCGTCCGATACGCGCTATGGTACAAGATTGCACTTAAGGGGGGTTAAATAATACAATTATGTCCAGGAGGGCGCGCTAAGCGGAGCCTCCCGAGCTTAGCATTCTCTACAAAATATTTAATTTCTCAAGTCCCAGTAGTGCACGGTAAGTCGGATTGTCACACTATGCGAGGTCTTGCAAATTTCCCAAAATTCAACTATCAGAAGGGTGCACTAAGCGCGACCCTGCGCGCTAAGCGCGATATGCGCAAAACAAAAAAACTAGAACAACATCAGTTCTGTCATAGTGTTCCAAAATCTCATTTTCACCCTTAAATATTAGAACCCATAATATGAACATACAAAAATCAGTTTTCATTCATGTTATTCATCACTTAATATTAACATGCACATAGATTATTATCACAAAACCCTCATTCCCACAACATATAATTCCCCAATAGTCTATCCAAGGTTCTAAATAATGGAACTCATCTTAGATTACTAGAGGTTAAGATGACATCCAAGAAGCAATTGAACTCTTCTCTTTCTCAAAACTCCATCTTCATCAACAAGAAATCCATAACCCCTTCAATACCCATTTCAGCAAGTATATCCCAACTTTAAACTCGATTTTCTCCTTCAATACATAAGCTATGATCATGAAACTATACATCAAAATAAATGGAATTTCATGCAGATTTCAGAACTTCAAGAATTACCTGAAATGGAGCTACGAGTAAAAAGTTATGGTTTGATGATTGAAGGATGCTCAAGGAATTTGTACAACAAAATCAGCTTCAGACCCCCAACTTCAAACATGATTATCTATCTGATCACAAACATGCAGAAGACAAATCTTATATTCATATTGTAGAGAATTTTGTGAGTTTTCAAAAAATCCAGAACCATCTCAATCGGAGTTATGAACTAAGAGATATTACCTTTTATGTGGAGTTGCACCATGGAATACAAAAATGGGTTTGCAAATGATAGACATGATTTATTCTCTTTATCTCTCTCGTAAAAATATGACTTGTTATATCTCTTTACCCAAACAAGGCCTTAGGATGCATGCAATAATATTTAATGTCTCAAGCACCCTTCAACTAAACCATTAGTACAAATTTGCCCTTTTGTCACATTCTAACTAATACTTGAGGTCTCCATTAATATTTATTTCATTCCATTGAATCCACATAGTAGAGATATACTACTTAGTCTTTATTCTAGTGCTTAGAGAATTTGGGATGTTACAGGCCTTCACCTTAAATCTATAAATTTGTTTTCTTTATCATTTTTATCAAAATTCAAGAAAATTCATCCTAATAATAACATAGTCATCTTCTAATTATAGTCATTGAATTTGTGTTTTTTTAATTTTATCTTTTTCATCATTATAAGAACTAATAAATAGAGAAAAATACACCCATCAATGAAAAGATGAATACATTATTTTTTAGTTTTTTAATTTAATTTCTTCTTTACAATAAAGTATGAACTTTATTTGCATGTTCACTACTACCCCAATCAAATCAACCAAGTTAACAATTAAATATATCAAATAAACCAAATCAACTAAATCATCAATCTTTATTAAAATTCGATTTTTATTTATAAAAAAGTATTAAAAAAATCCACAATAGAGGTTTAATCTACACCCACACTCATAATATGCTTTCTTTCATATCCACACTCTCACATTCATATTTCTTAAAATAAAAAAATACCCAAAAAAATTCACATTTGAGGTTTACACTTTATCTCTATCAATAATACATCTTCCTAATGAAATTTAAGGACTAGATTAAAAGATAATTTTCAACTTAAACTTCATAATATATATTAAATTATGTTTTCTTTGAAGATATGGATGAATGCACTAAGTTGATTGAGTTTTAGTTGTGTTGTATCTAATACGAAGGTTAAGTTTGGGTTCAAGGAACATAATGGTATGAGACAAATAAAAATGATATACACGTATATTCTATTGTTTTGATGAATTAAAAAAAGGATGGAATGGAGATAAATGACAAAAAATTTATATTTCACCATGAAATATCAAAACAATAAAATATCATATGTATTCAACTTTATTATACTTTGTCCCACTCCACTCCACTTCATTCTTATTGATTATGTTCGTTTTATAATATCGTGGTAGAAACAATAGATACATATATACATTTACAATTTTTGATTTCTTTTTAGTTGGTATATTTATTTTTCATATTTTCTGAATAGTAAAATAGTCCACACCCTACATTTAGAATCTCCAAAATTTGAGGACGCCAATATTTAGAAGATTTATTTTGATGCTCATTATGATTTGTTAGTATGTCATAACCTATAGTATCAAGTCTCACGAAAAGGGCATCTTCTTCATAACATGCAGTATAAATTCACAAGAACTTAGGTAACCATGTCTCGATATATTAAAGAGATTAATCACTGACAAGCTCCCTAGTAGATCAAAGTTACAATGCATATAACCACCACTATATGAGGAAGACTCAGACTCTTTAAAGCATGACTATATATATATATATATATATATATATATATATATATATATATATATATATATATATATATATATATATATATATATATATATATATATATATATATATATATATATATATAAACTTAGAGGGTTAGGTCAGACAATTACTTTTCACATTTGAGAATTATAAAGATCTTCTACTTTGCTTATCACAGGTAAAAGCAAATAAAATTGGAATAATACATAAAGATTAACAAGACAATTGCACACAGATTACACATACAATTTAAAAAATGGTCATAAATTAAACCATAAGTTGAGATGGCCGAGTTGGTCTAAGGCGCCAGATTAAGGTTCTGGTCCGAAAGGGCGTGGGTTCAAATCCCACTCTCAACAAATTTACATTTTTAAAATATCATTGGTCAGTTAGCATCAATTAAATATTTTTTAAATATAGATTCAATTTATTTTTTAATATTAAACATATATGTGGATAATCATACTATCAAATCATAAAACTTAACACTTTTCAAACACTTTCCAAATTATCGTTTATCAAAGAATTCTATTTTTGATGAATATTTTTAGTTCTTATCTATACTTTATCTCTATTAATATATTGTTACTAATTAAATTTGTTTCAGTTTAAGTCAAACTCCAATCTATTACATTTCTTGAAGCTTATTAATGAATTTTGAAAAGAGTTCATCAAATTCATCTAACAGACCCTTTAACATCTTCTAAAAGATCTACATTCCATAATGTCTAAGTAGATCTAATGTATATGAAATGACCCCATCCTAATGATGTACAAGGCCAAAATTGATAAAAATTCTAAGGATTGTCAGACCAACCAACTAATACTTACAAATGACACCAATAAAGTGAGAACGTTGACATGAGATGTCACCTTAAATTTGATAGAATCTTTTGAACATTCCCATAAAACGAAACATAGGTGATCTTCAATGTCTCTCCATATTACATAACTTTTGAGGAATATTCCTATATGTATATGAGAGTTTTTACAATATATATATATATATATATATATATATATATATATATATATATATATATATATATATATATATATATATATATATATATATATATATATATATATATATATATATATATATATATATATATATATATATATATATATATATATATATATATATATATATATATATATATATATATATATATATATATATTAAAGGCATTCAATAAAAATGTGTTTGTGCATATATAATCACTTACAAAAACTTTATGTAATTAAAAATTCCTCCATTTAAATGTGACAATCCATTTTGAGCTTTCACAAGAAACAAAACAAAAGTCATCTACAATGGCTCTTTGCAATGTAAGAAATTTAAGTAATGTTCCTATAAGTTTGGATTTTTATAGTAATTTATATAATTAAAAATATTCATACTTGGTGGGACTCAAACTCACAATCGCTGGATTAGAAGTCAAATGCCTTATCCATTAGGCCACATGTGCTAATTATGGTTATGAATGTCAACTTTAACTATTTTGTTATTTTACACACTGTCAGTTCGCAATACTCATATACTGTATAAGTAGGTTTCTGTTTCTCACTAGAATCCCCTCCAACAACTTTTTTAGTAATTTGTCTTGTCTTAAATAACCTACAACTAGAGATCTCAATTTTATATATAATTCATACATTCGACACCATCTTAGTTAACACTTAACATCATCTTGGTATTATTCTTGAGTTTGTCAATAATACCTGATTTTTTTAAAGAAATTATCTTGTACTTTTATATATAATTTTTTTAAAGTTGTATTATTATTATTTAGTTAAAATATTATGATTAAATAGATATAGTAAATTAACAAATTAAATTATTAAGTTTAAATTTTTTTAAAATTTATTTCAATCTTATAAAGTTTTATAATTTTTTTCGTTAGTTCAATTTTATTTATATTACTAGTAGTATGTTTTGTACTAAAAAAATATGTATATGAGTAAGTATTATGGTATATGTTGTGCAAGTGCAACCAAACCTTAGTCTAATGTATTAAAATGTTAAAGATTTTATAACTGAAAGAATAAAATAGTAATTTAGTACTATTTATATTTTTTTATTAAATTCACATATATTAATAAATTTGACAAAAGAGTTATGAGATCGATCAAAATTAAATTATACTTTAATATTTTATAATTTCATATTTTTGATTGTTTATTATTGAAACACTTTTTATTGTAGAAATTGTTCAAAGAAATACCTTTCTTCATCAAATTGTATAGATTTTTCTACAAATAAAGAAATTCTAAAAATTTTAAGAAAAAAAATGAATTCTAAAAATAGAAAAAAAGTAAAAATAATACTTGAATGTTTCAAATTTTTACCTATATGTTTTAAAATAATTTTTATTTTAAATATTTGTATGTTATATATAATTTAAACGAAAGATGCATTTTTTATTTGTTGTGTTTCTCTGAACTAGAGGCTTGAATTTAAAATTAAAACTGGACTATCAAATCGTTTGAGATGGTTCTGATCATCTTCATACACCTTCATCTTAAATCCATAAATTTGTTTTCTTTATCATTTTTATCAAAATTCAAGCACTATCATTCTAATAATAGTATAGTCATCTTTTAATTTTAGTCATTGAGTTTTTGTTTTTTTAATTTTATGATTTTCATCATCATAAGAGCTAATAAATAGGGAAAAATACACGCATCAATGAAAGATGAATACATTATTTTCTAGTTTTTTAATTTAATTTCTTCTTTACAATAAAGTATGAAATTTATTTGCATGTTCACTACTACCCCAATCAAATCAACCAAGTTAACAATTAAATAGATCAAATCAACTAAATCAACCAAATCATCAATCTTTTTTAAAAGTCAATTTTTTATTTATGAAAAACTATCAAAAAAAATCCACAATAGAGGTTTAATCAACACCCACAATTATAATCCACTTTCTTTCATATCCACACTCTCAATTTCATATTTCTTAAAATGAAAAATACCCAAAAAAAATTCACATTTGAGCTTTACACTTTATCTTTATCGATAATATATCTTCCTAACGAAATTTAAGAATGACTAGATTAAACGATAATTTTCAACTTAAACTGCATAATATATATTAAATTATGTTTTCTTGGAAGATATGGATGGATGGACTGAATTTATTGAGTTTTACTTGTGTTATATCTAATACTAAGGTTAAGTTTGGGTTAATGAAACATAATGGTATGAGACAAAGCAAAATGGTATACACGTATATTCTATTGTTTGGATTAATTAAAAAAAAGAATGGAATGGAGATAAATGATAAAATTGTTATATTTCATCATGAAATATCAAAACAATCAAATAACATACGTATTCCACTTTATTATGCTCTGCTCCACTCCACTCCACTTTAATCTTATTGATTATGTTCGTTTTATAATATCGTGGTAGAAACAATAGATACATGTATACATTTACAATTTTTGATTTGTTTTTAGTTGGTATATTTATTTTTTATATTTTTCGAATAATAATAATAGCCCACACCCACCTTTAGAATCTTCAAAAATGATCTAGGTATTTTTGATGAAAATGATTCGTTAGAGTGATTATTTTAGGCCTAATGATTTTTTGCTTAATAAATAATTCATTAAAAAATAGTTTACCGATAGCAACTTACTATTTGAAAGAGGATGCACAAAAAGCGGATATATGTGAGTGTTTTAAAATCAATAACTAACTAATTGTAATACTTTCTTAAAAGCCTTAGAGATACCGATGACACATTGTGTCTGTTTACTTTTAGGACGCCGATATTTAGAAGGCTTATTTTGATCCTCATTATAATTTGTTAGTATGTCATAACTTGTAGTATCAAGTCTCACGAAAAGAACATCTTCTTCATAACATACAATATCAATTCTCAAGAACTTAAATAACCATGTCTCGATATATTAAAGGCATTAATCACCGACATGCTCCCTAGTAGATTAAAGTCACAGTGCAAGTAATCACCACTATATGAGGAAGACTCGAGACTCTTTAAGAGAGGATCAAAGATATATATATATATATATATATATATATATATATATATATATATATATATATATATATATATATATATATATATATATATATATATATATATATATATATATATATATATATATATATATATATATATATATATATATATATATATATATATATATATATATAAAACAAAGAAAATTGGAATGATACATAAAGATTAACAAGACATTTGTAAGATATTTGGGTATGATAATCCTGGATAACTTCGAAGAATCGTGTTCGTACACTTTCTGAACAAAGTATTTCGACCTTATTCTTGTTTGGATTCACGAAATCTTTGTGGGAATAATTCTCGAAAAACAATCTATTTATGGAAAAAGAAACTGATTACAAATATAGAGAGAAAGTGACGTTTTTCTGTTATTGAAACCGAGGTCAAATTACTCCTTATATAGGAGATCAATAACTGAAACCGAAAAGACACACCTGTTCGAAAAACGGTTATGTCGGTTGGGGAAAAGGATTCAAAATTTTCGAACGGGGCTCCGCCCCTTGGACCCCAACGGGGCGCTTCCCCGCACCCCGCCAGGGGCTTCGCCCCTTGGAACCCCAACGGGGCGCTGCCCCGTACCCTGCCAGGGGCTTCGCCCCTTGGAACCCCGTTTCAGTTATTCATATTCAATTATGCATTGGCTCGACGAGCGTGCACTCCGCACTTCCCTTACTCGTTTCCGAACTTAACGCATAATTGCATCAGCCTTTAGTAAATCACATTACTACTAAAATACATTGGTGATACTAAAATCACCAACAACATTTGCACACAGATTACACAGAATTTAAAAAATTGTCATAAATTTAATCTCAAGTTGAGATGAACGAGTTATTCTAAGGTGTCAGATTAAGATTCTGGTCCTAAAGGGCGGGTTCAAATCCCACTCTAAATAAATTTACATTTTTAAAATATCATTTGTTAGTTAGTATCAATTAAATATATATTTTTTTAAATATAGATTCAATTTATTTTTTAGTATTAAACATATATATGTGAATAATCATACTATCAAATCATAAAACTTAACACTTTCCAAATTATCGTTTATCAAAGAATTCAATTTTTGATGAATATTTTTAGTTCTTATCTGTACTTTATCTCTATTAATATATTGCTACTAATGAAATTTGTTTCAGTTTAAGTCAAACTCCAACCTATTACATTTTATGATGCTTATTAGTGAATTTTGAAAAGAGTTCATCAAATCCATTTAACGGACCCTTTAACATCTTCCAAAAGATATAAATTTCATAATGTCTAAGTGGATCTAATGTTTATGAAATGATCTCATCCTAATGATGTACAAGGCCAAAATTGATAAAAGTTCTAAGGATTGTCAGACCAACAAACTAATACTTACAAATGACACCAATGAAATGAGAACATTGATATGAGATGCCACTTTAAATTTGACAGAATCTTTTGAACATTTCCATACAACGAAACGAAGCTGATCTTCAATGTCTCTCCATATTCCATAACTTTTCAGAAATGTTCCTATAGGTATATGAGAGTTTTTACAAAATATATATATTAAGGAATTCAATAAAAATATGTTTGTGCATATATAATCACTTAAAAAAACTTTATGTATTTAAAAATTCCTCCATTTAAATGTGGCAGACCCATTTAAGTTTTCACAAGAAACAAAACGAAGATCATCTACCATGACTCTTTGCAATGTAGGAAATTTAAGTAATGTTCCTATAAGTACGAATTTTTAAGCACAAATTTTTGTAGTAATTCATATAATTAGAAACATTCACACTTGATGGGACTTGAATCGACAAACTCTTGATTAGAAGCCAAGTGCTTTATCCATTAGGACACATATGCTAGTTATGATTATGAATGTCAATTTTGACTATTTTATTATTTTACACACTACCGATCTGCAATACTCATATACTATATAAAGTAGGTTTCTATTTCTCGCTAGAATTTCCTCCAATAACTTTTTTAGTAATTTGTCTTGTCTTAAATATCCTACAACTAAGGATCTCAATTATTCACATAATTCATACATCCACCACCACCTTGGTTAACACTTAACATCATCTTGGTATTATTCTTGAGTTTGTCAACAATACCTGGTTTTTAAAAAAAAAATTATCTTGTACTTTTATATATAATTTTTTTAAAGTTGTATTATTATCATTTAGTTAAAACATTATGATTAAATAGATATAGTAAATTAACCAATTAAATTATTAAGTTTAAAATATTTTTGAATTTATTTCAATCTTATAATGCTTTATAATTTTTTTCATTAGTTAAATTTTATTTATATTACTAGTAGTATGTTTTGTATTAAAAAAATATGTATATGAGTAAGTATTATGGTATATATTATGCAAGTGCAACCAAATCTTAGTTTAATGTATTAAAATTTTAAAGGTTTCATAACTGAAAGAATAAAATAGTAATTTAGTAATATTTTATATTTTTTTTATTAAAATGACATATATTAATAAATATTACGAAAGGGTTATGAGATTGATCAGAATTAAATTATACTTTAATATTTTATAATTTAATATTTTTGATTGTTTATTATTGAACACTTTTTATTGTAGAAATTGTTCACAAAAAAAAAATTTCTTCAACAAATTGTACAATTTCTCTACGAATAAAGGAATTCTAAAATTTTTGAAAAAAAAAAGGAATTCTAAAAATAGAAAAAAAAGTTAAAATAATACTTGAATGTGTCAAATTTTTATCTATATGTTTTTAAATAATTTTTTATTTTAAATATTTGTATGTTATATATAATTTAAACAAAAAATGAGTTTTTTTTATTTGTTGTGTTTCCATGAACTAGAGACTTGAATTTAAAATTAAAACTGGACTATCAAATCATTTGAGACGGTCCTGATTATCTTCATACACCTTTATCTTAAATCCATAAATTTGTTTATTTATCGTTTTTATCAAAATTCAAGCACAATCATCCTAATAATAGTATAGTCATGTTCTAATTTTAGCCATTAAATTTGTGTCTTTTTTAATTTTATCATTTTCATCATCATAAGAAGAACTAATAAATAAGGAAAAATACGCCCATTAATAAAAATATGAATTCATTATTTTCTAGTTTTTTAATTTAATTTCTTCTTTACTGTAATACCCACTGTAATCATTTCCTAATGAATTTGTACTACTAAAGTTTTTTGTGAAAAAAACATTATTGGAAAATAATTATGCTACTCACTTGGTATTAGCAATATAAGTGAAGCTAAGTATGGAATCTAATACAAGTGAGAGGCATTAAAGTCTTTTCCACTTAAATTAGTAGAGCAAGGGCTTGTTTGGCCAAATCTAATCATTCATTTTCCAAACAAAAATCAGAATTGAAGAGATATAGAAAGTGAGAAGAACATGAAGGAAGGAAAGAAGAGAGGGAAAAAGACGTTCTCTTTCAAGAAACCCAAGCCTAGCTCTTGATTCACCATCATAAACTACATTTCTTGCAACTTCTTCTTCTATTCAAGGTGAGTCCCATAGATTAGAAGCTTGGATAAAATTTGGGGTTTTATGATATGTTGGGGTTAGGGTTAGAGAAATCACAATTTAATGTGCATGCTAGTTCTTATGATGGAATAACACGAGCCTAACCTTAATTTTGATATTTCACATGATGGGCACTTGTTTAGGATGGTAATAATGGGGTTGGAGGCCTCATGTCAGAACTATCATGTTCTGTTTTTTTCTTCTGTTTCGCATAGAGTGTGCTTAGCGCGCGAGGCCGTACTCAACGTACCCCACTAGAAGTTGGATTTTTGGAGAATTTTAGATCGCGCTTAGCACGAAATGGCCGCTTAGAGCGCCTTACTGAAGCATGAAAAATTAAATATTTTTCAGAGCGCGCTTAGCGCAGGAGGCTCCACTTTGCCTGTCGTTCCGGTTGAACGTTCGATGATGTGTATTCATATGTGTGAATGTATGCTTGAATTCGAGTAGGCCCGAATACTAGGACGTAAACCATTTTTGATGTGGACCTTGTGTGTCCTTATACCGTTGCGATGTGCTCGTGTTGGTCCATGTATGGCGTTTCCACCAGTAGAACGCCGCATTAGCGTGCTCGGTATATCATAATACCTTAGCTACCATTGTGATGCGCTTGTGTGGGTTCATGTGTGGTGTTCCACCAATAGTTAATAACATCACGTGCTTGATACAATGGGGTTGTGATGCCACTTAGGCAATATCACGGAGCGATTAAACTCACCGCTAATGGTGCCATATAGGCAAGACTATTAGGCATCGTCTGGTGGGCTCGTGTTGTCAAAATGGAGTTTGCACCGGCGGTTGATCACATGTGTTTGGATGATGAATAATCTGAGATGCCTTATCAATGATATCACTCTTGGACTTATGACCGGGATAAGTCTTTGATGCGATGCATGGGAGGAACTCACCGAGGGTGTGAAAGTGTAACCTGAGTAGGGGCAAGTAAACTTACTCCTAGATTCCTCGTGCATGGGTAAGGGTTTGCATACTTGGTTGTTTTTGGTTATGTGTATTGTGTGCCTCATTGGAAAGTTATGGGATTTCTAATGATGGTGTATCCATGTTGTGTACTTATACCTAGCCGTGAGAGAAAACTTGGATTCACGGTGAATCTGTTTGATGCATGCGCCTTGTAGAACTGAGAGAACCCTTAAGATATGAGGACTCACTAAGATTTAGTAATCTCACCCTATTCTAATTATTTCCTTTTCAAGTCTTCGAGGCAGGATTGAGGAAAGGGTAAGATAACTTAACTTGTCGATGGTGCTTCGTGGCGATATCTCATTTCTTTTGGGATTTCTTATTCTATTTTGTTGGATATGTTTTGATACTTTTGGAACTGTCATATTTTGGCCATGATGATTTCGGCAAGTTGTAATTTGTATTATTACATATCTCTATTTCTGCTGCTTATGTATGGATGTTTATTTACCATTTTAATACCATATACATATATCTTAGGCAATGTATGTGTGAGGTGTTATAGTTGGTATCAAAGTAGGTCGACTCTCGGCTTTGTCATGAAACATCATAAGTCAGCTCAATTCTGCCTCATATGTGTAATAGTCATCAGGATTCCTTATGTTTTACTTATGGCATTGAGTCTGATCAACTTGATTCTATGTGTAGGACAAATAGGAAGATGGATGATGAACACAGAGGTCCCGGAAGGCCCAGGACAAGGAATGTGGAGTATGAGGCTAAAATGGAGATGCTAACATACCTTGGCTGCAAATGATGCAACAAATGTAATAGCAGAATCAAATGATGATGTAAATGATGCAAGGCATGCAAGGACAACAATCAACCGCTCCTGTTGTTATTCCACAAGCTCTAGGGTATCCAGATTTTGGTGCCTTTTTCAGGATGAAACCCCTAGAGTTCACAGGTGGCTTGGATCCTGTAGTTGCTCATGATTGGATCTACTTTATGGAGAGAGTGTTCCAGGCTATCCAGTGTACTAAAGAGGACATGGTGATGTTTGTTGCTCAAATGCTGAAGGGTCCAACTGGTAGGTGGTGGGATACTGGATCTACCTATTTCACTTCTCAGGAAATTCCAAGAGATTGGCCACACTTCAAGACTACATTCTCGGAAAAGTATTATCCTAGTAGCTTGCATGCTCAGAAGGAACATGAGTTTCAACTTTTCAAGAAAGGCAATACGTCGGTGTCCGAGTATGTTGAGAAATTTGAAGACATGGCTGCTTACTCTAAAAAAGATGTCTATGCACCTGATGAATTGTGGAAGATTGACAAATTTTTGTTTGGACTAAATGTTGATGTGGCCCATAGTGTGTCTTAGCGAGAATATTCCACTTATGCTGAATGTTTGAGGCAATTCTATGTTACTGAAAATAGTTTGAGAAGAGTCAAAGAAGAAAGAGAGAAAAGCAGGCTTATGCGTAAGGATCAGGGGAAGACGGGGTAATACCTTAAACCTCGAAATTCTCCTCTAGTAAAGAAGCCATATTATGATAGTCGATTAGTTCAATTGCCTCTGTGTATCAAGTGCAATGGAAGGCATTATGGGAATTGTCATGGGGATCCGAGGAGATGTCATCGATGTGGTAGAATGGGTCACTTGATTAAAGATTATCCAAATAAGGACACTTAAGAGAAGACTGGAGGTCGTGTGTACACTGTGGATGCGAGGAAGGCCTAAGGAAATACCAATCTGGTTACCGGTACGTGTTCTGTTAATAATCAACCCTTGTTTGTTTTGGTCGATTATGGAGCAACACATTCCTTTATTTCTAATTCGTGTGTGCGACGGCTCGGATTCGAAGCCACTACTCTTTCTAACCCTATGATTATCTCATCTTCTACAGATGATGTAGTTAAGGCTCAAAAAGTTTGTAAGGATTGTTATGTTACTTTCAATGATCGTAACTTCTTGATTTATCTTATATGCTTATCGCTCAAGAAGATCGATGTAATATTGGGCATGGACTGGTTATCAACTAACTCAGTGTACATCGATTGCAAAGAGAAGGCTATTTTCATACCTGCCGAAGAGACCACTCTTGTTAATTCTATTGGAAATCAGATCGAAGGTACAATCAACTTAGTCAATTGTCTTTATGCTTAATAGAATTTGTTCCTTTTGTTACTCACTGCAGATCCTGAAAGTAAGAAGAGTGTGTCTGAGATTCCTGTTGTGTGTGAATTCCCTAAAGTACTCCCTGAGGACGTCACCTCTCTTCCACAAGAAAGATAAGTTGAGTTCTCTATTGAACTTATTCTAGGAACCGCTCTGGTTTCTATTGCTCTGTACATAATGTCTCCTACTGAGTTGAAGGAATTTAAGATCCAGTTAGAATAGTTGTTGGCGAAACACTTTGTTCGGCCTAGTGTTTCTCCTTGGGGTTCTCCTATTTTATTGGTTAAGAAGAAGGACGTTAGTATGCATTTGTGCATTTATTACCGCTAGTTGAATAAGGTAACCATCAAGAACAAGTATCTTATACCGCGGATTTATGACCTCCTGGATCAGTTGAAAGGAGCCTGCGCATTCTCGAAGATTAATCTCAGGCCGGGGTATCATCAGATTCGAGTCAAGAGTTCAGATGTATCTAAGACGGCGTTCATGATGCGACATGGTCATTATGAATTCTTAGTTATGCCATTTGGAGTAACCAATGCTCCCATCGTCTTTATGGATTACATGAACCGTGTGTTCCAACCTTACCTGGACCAGTTCATGGTAATATTTATAGATGACATCCTGATTTATTTTCAGACTGTGGAGGAGCATATGGAACATTTAAGAGTTCTTTTGTCCATACTGAGGGATAAGCAGTTGTTTGCAAAGTTTAGTAAGTGCGAATTCTTGATGTCGGAAGTCAAGTTCCTCAAACATGTTATTTCTTGTGGAGGCGTAGCGGTAGATCCATCCAAAGTGGAAGCTGTGATAAATTAGGAACTTCCCAAGAATGCAACTGAAGTCCAAAGTTTTTTCGGGCTGGCGGGTGTTGCAACTGGTTTTTAAGTCAGAGTCACCACCCTTAATTTTTATCCTAAAGGAAGGGAGTATAAAGGAATAACCCTAAAGTTAAGATATTCTAGATTTGTACTCGGTTCTAGACGAGGGGAAGGTGTTAGGCACCCCTTATCTACCTTGTTCGCAAGAATACTAGGTTTAGAAGCGCAATTTTTAGGAAAGAGGGTTTTAATTTTTATTAGGGGAACTCGCCATGATTTTGATCGTATGCCTACGTATCCTCTTAGGAGGAATCATAGTCCCATTTCATTGTTCGTGGTTTTGTTGTGTTTTTTATGAATTGCGACAAATATTCAAATTTCCCGCACGCTTAGCTTAGGTGTATGAATGGCGAAGATTTTTAGACAAAGCAGGCAGTCGATTTAAATATTATCATAATCTTTTTGAAATTTGATTGTTGCATTGATTTTATTTTGATAATAATTTATTGGTGGTTCAGATATTTTTTAGATTTTTAATTGTGAAAATACTTTAATTAAATGCATGATTAAATAAATAATTTAGTGCAATAAAAAATATATTTTGAATGAATTTTGGAAAATAATATAAGATTTGTAATAATATATATTAAAAATATAAATATATACAAAAAAGAAAATATAAGAATAACAAAATAAAATAGTAAATAAAATAAAATAAACATGGGGGTGTAAATTATATTCAAAAGTAAAACTAGGAGGTGTCAATAGCATGGGTCGGAATTCAGATATTGATTTCAGGCCCACAAGGCAGCGAATTGTATTCTTAAGTCACAAAGCGAAATTGACGGGTGCAAGGAAGCATGGGTGTGGAAGAGAAATCCGTATGAGCCAGCGGTTGCAGGGGTGAGGCCCAAATCTATTTTTATTTAGTTATTTAAAAAAAATATAAAAAAAGGTGGTGTGTGAGACCAAGTAGGACCGAGCCTGGGGATTAAAGCCTAATATACGCAACAACAAAACAAAAAGACTTAGCGAAGAGTGGGTCATGTCGGATTAGTGGGCCCAATATATTTAATTACAGTTAAACATATTATTTTTGTTATCTCTTTCCTCTCTCTCTCTCTCTCTCTCTTTCTGTCTCATTGTTCTCTCTCACACTCAACAATACAACATGAACCCTAGAAGACTTGTTCACCGACGGTGGCGGTCAACGCGAAGATCCAAACCCCATCAACATAACAACCACAATAATCAAAAGGAAAAGGTCTTTTTGTTACATTCTGTTTGCAGGCACGATGGTTACGATGGTATAGAGCGGCGGTGGGTTTGGTGATGGTGACGACGAGGATGCGGCGGCGCGACTTCGATTGCCTAATAAAGCTCCTTTGTCTCTGTTGTTTTTATTTTTTCCTTCTGCACTAATTTTTTTCCTCAGTAACTGTAATTTTTTTTGTAACTGTCCTCTCCTTTCTACTATTATTTCTTTTTTTCCTCTGTCAATTTTGTTTTAGGTTTTTATAGCCTTGAGATTTAGATAGATTTAGGAAACAACATAATGTGTCTGTAAACTTAGTATAAAATCAAATTGTTTCTGTTTTGGTTTTGAAAAGTTTTTGTAATTAGTTGATTTTGTGTTTAATTCTGTTTCTGTATTGATTAAGTTTCTATATTAGGTTCGTTCTTGTTTTGGAAAAGCTTGAATGCGAGATCTACTAATGATTTCTCTGTAATGATTTGAATACTAACAGTTTATCGTAAAGAATATGCGTTATTGTTACCAGACCCAAACAACGACTTTTTATGAGTTTTTTTTATTTGGGCCGGTTCGTTGTGACCTGAATTGGGCCTCGAAGGGCTTTTGAGTTGTGCGTGTTTTTGAATTTGGGTTGGGTTTGCACTTCCCTTTCTTTTTATAAAAATATTTTTAATCAGCAAACAAAATAAAAAAATATTAAGTTTATAATATAATGTTTTAATTAAAATAATATTAGTATAATTATTAATAATTATTATAATAAAATAATAATAATAATAATAATAATAATAATATTATTATTATTAACAAAACATTTTTCAAAACAAACTCAAAAAATGAAATGGACCACTGTGCTAATCTATTTAGGCCCTTTAACCCAAAACAAAATTCTCTATACACCCCTCTCTTCAATATTTAAAAGGATTAAAAGAAATCCATATGGCTCGTTTCTGAATAATATTGGGCCTCTAATCAACCTGAATTGCTCGTACACCCTTAAAACTCTCTAAAACCTAAATGGGCTTTCATACCGGGCTTTAATAACAAAAAGAATTTGTTTTATACACCCCTTCAAAAAAATAAAGAAACTTTAATGGGTTTTAGTAAAAAGGAATTATTCACACCTTTTTGGTTAAAATAGTACCCCTCCCTTAAAGTGGATTCCTATTTTAAAACCTAATGGGCCATCAGATATTGATAGTCCATTTTAAATCGACACACCCCTTTTTTATGCTTTAACCCTCCATAAAAACAAAAATTTAATAGTACGATTTATTTAAAGAAGACCTAAATATAATTAAGGGTATGGCAAGTTTGGGGTATGACAGTTGCCCCTATTTAATTATCTTTAGATTAAATAGTGCGAGAATACGTAGGTCTCACATGTTCTAATCAAAAGTTTATTTAAATATTGGAAGACCCAAAGTTTTCCCGAAAGATTATAAGGATACGATGTACATCGTTCCCATGACTGTGAAGAATAGGAATAAATGATGATTGTTGTACCCCAAAATTTGCCCTCCCATATTCTTCAAGATTTGTCAGGGTCAATCTCCAAATGGTTCAAAATCCCTCAAGGGTTGCATAGTCCAATTGCCTCTTAACACAATCAAAATTAGGGTTTTGGTTCTTGCAAAGAAATTGAGGTTTCCAAGGGTCCAATCAAGTCCCACATGCCTATATACATTGTCAAGCATCCATATGTCAAGTTTCAAGACTCACAGCATCAAATTGCACAGTCAAAAGCCCTAATTGCTCCACAGTCAACTGTAGGGGTAAAATGGTCATTTGACAGTCAAAAGTCAAAATTTCTGGTCAACATCTTATTTTGAAGCCACAATCATCATTTGATCAAGTCTTGATCATGATTCCACAAGCATGGCTCAAAAAGTCTCAAGATGCAAAAGTTTCTATTTTTGGACAGTTGAAAAGTCAACTGCAAATTGACCAAGGCATAACTTCTTCATGGTTCATCAGAAAAATCCCATCCAAATCTCATTTTGAAGCGGACGACATTTACTACAACTCATCTTCACACTCCAAGTCCAAGAAATGCTCTCACAAAAAGTTATCAATTTCAACATTATAGGTCATTTTCAAAAGTCAACAAAAAGGAACTTTAAGTCAAAGACCATAACTTGAGATTGGTAAATAAAAATGACATGGGACCAAATACATTGGTTAGAGGACTTCAAGACCTTTCCAAAATGTCCAAGAACATGTTCATAGCTTCAAAATTGAGCAAGATATGCATTGGAGAAGTTGGGAAATTTTTGGGAACTTTCAAAAGTCAACTTTGCCTAAAAAGCTTCAAATTTGCTAATGGCCCTCAAATTCTTTCTTGAATCATTACCCAAAGCCTATGCACGACCCATTGAGCTCAAAATAATTTATTTTCTTATTTTTAAGTAATTAATTGAATTTATATTTATATTAATTCATTTAATTAGTTTTAATTATAGGAAAATTCAAAGATATGCTTTTTTAGATCTTTTTGTGCAGCAAATGTGACTAGGGCAAGCTGGCAACTCGTTTCTCAATCAACAAGGCAAAAAAATCCATGATTGGCAAGGTTTCATGAAAGAAGAGATTGAAAAAGATATGATTAGGCAATCAAATATTCAAGTCATAATGCCATGGACTTTTGGGCTTATTCTTGACCTAATTCCATTCATATACAAAGGCATAAGCTAACCCTACTCAGAAAGACACGTGAAAGCTGCTGAAACCATATAAAAAAATTGCAAAAAACTCAAGAACATTGTGAAACTGAAATCCTATTTGCAGGACAATTCAAGGCCGAAAATCGTTTCCAATACATTGCTGGACCTTCCAGGAAGCGTTTGCCATCAAAAACTAATCCTAACACGCAAAGAATCAGAGAATACAAGTGACACGGTTTGCTTTATTTTCCAAATTTGCCCATCACGATTCATGCATTTTTAATACATTTGGTTGATTGTTTTGTGTTCACAGCATTCAGGCAAAGCTTTTGGTATGATTTAATTCCATTAATATGCCTTGAAACGCCAGTTACCATGAACGACATTTAGGGTTTCTGAAGCTTTCAATTGGGGCTTTCTTGTTGAGGAAAAATTAAACCTTGAGACCTATGCAGTTGAATTCAGGAGCTCAATACGAGTTGAATGGCAACCTCGCGCTCAATTTATATTATCTGTGGGCGTAATCGCTATTTTTTGGACTTTCACTTAGTGGGGGTTTAAAACCCCCGCTATCTTGTTCATGTTGCAGGTGAAAACGAAGAAGAAAGCACGCGTGGCATCATGCTACTGGGACATTCAAACTTTAGCACGTTTTTTTTTATGTTTCAGCATAATGGGCATTTTTCATATATAATATTTGTTTATCAACATATGTACAAGTGCGTTTCACAGCTCAGATGGTGGAGGATGTGTATTGCAAGCATTGGGACCTGGGTTCGATTCCCAGGTCCCCCCACATAATTCATAATTTTTGTGTTAACATGTTCTAGTGCAGCATCCGTTCCATGTCCCACCATGCATCCTCACGCCTGAGCTTGCCACGCCCTCATGATGATCAATCTAGTGGTTACAGAATGAAGATCATGATGCACTCTAGTCAACCAACATGCACACAATCATGGAAAGTCAAACGAGCCTTGTCTTAATGGGCCTGAATTGCTTCAAGAACCTCTACATGGGCCCGACACTCCCCTTGGTTTGCATACTTTTTAATTTAATTTTCTTTTCTTTCTAATTTCTTTTAATTGCTTTAACTATTTTTCTCAATTCACCATAAAATAAATTTTTCCATAATAAAAACAGAAAATCAAAATACAAAATATGTTTAATTATTTATTAATTTCCTCACTAATTTATTTTTGTAAATAAATGTTAATAATTAACTTAGTTAATTTAGGTTTAAAATTCAATCTTTTTCTTAATAAATAAAACTCTATAGAATTAGGTTTTGATTCTTTTTTATCATTATTATTATCATTATTTATTGTATTTATTAATTACTATTATTTTTGTAAATAAACATGTAAATTAAATAATTTAGTTAATTAGCCTAATTTTGACCTTTTTCATTAATAATCAAAAATAATTTAGAATTAGAGTTTCCTTTTAATTTTAATTTTCTTTATTTTCATAAATACAAAAAACATAAAAAATCCTTTCTTTTCTTTAATTAAACAATAATTAAGTCCTAATTTAATTTAATTTCAAGCAAAGGGTCAAAACCCTCGGACATTCATTTTAATTTCTATTTTGCGCATTATTTTTCTTATTGATTATTATGTAACTGTTCAAGGATGTAATAGTAATTAAGTTTACTGCTTTTATTTACTTTCCGCATTTTTATCAAAAACGGGTCTTTGTATTTTGGCGATGTATAGACCCGCGCCTTGTAATAGTGTAGCTTTTATCTTTCCGTCTTTTAATTTTCCGTACTCCTAAATTCTAACTTGCATGAAAGAATGTATGGTAATTAAAAATTAACGCGTAGCTCACAATGCCCTGATCAAAGATAAATATTAACATGAAAATAACACACAATACACACACCACTTTTAGGGTACGCCTCACTCGTTGCCTTCGAAACGTGGTCGTCAAGTATATGACGTTTTAGCGGTCGCTCTTATGTCTATGATCCAGTTGCCTCGAAACAGTTGCCTCGAAACGGTTGCCTCGGATTAAAAAAGGATCTAGGACATAAGGGTAGCTTCTAAGGTATCCTACTATTGCTTCGGTGACCACACTGTCCCTACACTCGAATTGACCCGAACACCTCCAACGGTGGTGCTACCTACCTCTCAATGGTGGGATGGCACTACCTTAAGGACTTTTACACAGCCTAAGTCCTTAGGGTAGGTAGATGACTCATGGATACTTGCTCTCTTCAAAAACAAATAAAAAATCTTTTACCACTACACTTTCAAAAGCTTTCAAAACAAATTTTTCAAACACTCTTGAGGACAGATACAAGAGTCATTCAAAAATCTTTCAAAGAAACTTTTTTCAAATCCACTCACATCTTGAAAAGCAAACATCATTTTGAAAACACAAGAGCATGTATCTAAGAGCCCGTGGATAACCACGGATAGAAAGGGTGCTAACACCTTCCCTTTCTATAAATCTACCTCCTGAACCGAGAAACATTCTCATAAGGAATTTTGTTGTGCTTTTGTCCTGTCCATGTTGGAGAAAATAAAAGACGGTGGTGACTCTTGCTTCCGCGACATTTCACGAACCAGCTTTAAACAGTCAGTTCTATTTCCACTGATCACAGAACTGGCGACTCTGCTGGGGAGACTTAAAGTGAGGTGTACCTTAGGATAGCTCATACTTGTGTTTTCAATTGCTGTGTTTTGTTTGCTTTATTATTATGGGCATTGTCTTGGAGTTTCATAGATCCTAACCCGGATCTGGGGATACCCTGTTAGGTAGCATAAGCTGTGAGGGACCTGTCCGGCGTAGACCGACACGGGTGAAGCAGTGGCTACGTTGGTGTGGCACCTTGGTCTGTACCGATATCCCTTGTGTCACAACAAGGAGAATATGGGTCTTCTGAGGAGTCATTAAGCACCAACCGACCTTAGAACCCTAATTTGACCCAACTTGGCCATAGAACAGTAGCAGCATGCTACACCCATTGAGGCTAAACTCTCGCGATGGTTCTGGCCGCAAGAAAAGATTGCGACGCTGGAGTTATGACCGATTGAGGGTAGTCAGTGATATTGGGATCCTCTAGAACCCGGTTACTTTTGATAGGACAGGTCTTAACCCACCAACTTCAAGAGGGTAGTACCCCAAACTTCATGCTGGCCTAAACTCTAAGGGTTGTCTTGTGTGACTTGTGTGCTTTCAAACTTGACTACTTGCATGCTTGTTATCTGACACTTGAGTTTTCTTGTAGGGTTTGTTTACAGTCCTTAATTGGGACTCATTACAGGGCCTACTTACATCACTCCACGCATAGCATAACATCATACCATCATACCATTGCATACATCCTACATAAGGACTAATCCATTTCAAGGATCTCAAGGGTTTGTGATGCAGGTCATGATTAATCAAATGTCTAGCAAGGGGCAAAGGGGATTTATTTTCCTCTAGCCAAGCATGATAACTCGAGTCAAGGGCTATGACCCACTATATATGGCGAGCCTTGACTCTTGAAGAAGGACTCTCAACAATATGAAGTGCCTTCAATCAAGCCACCAGTTACCAGACTCTAATAATTCTTCTTGTTTACCCCGCGAGGTCCTTGAAAACATTGCATGCATATCATACACATCATTGCATTACAGGTATCCTTGTTACAGGTCACTTATCTCCTTCGCTGTTTATTTCAGCAAATGGCTTCCCAACAAGATAACCAGGGTCTTCATGCTCAAGAGACTCAGTTTAGGGAGATCTTCCTAAGCCTATCCAAGGGGCAAGAAGAGTTGAGGACACTCCTCATAGGGAATTTGGCCAAGAAAAGTCCCGAAGATGACAAGGACGAACGGCTGAAACGTCTGCAAGCTGAGGTAGATACAATGAGAACCCAGATGCTGGGGCAAATGGCTCTCATCCAAGGCTTAGCTCGGGAGCAAGAAGAGTTGAGGACCATGATCAGTCAGCTTCATCAAGACATGAAGCAACCAGCCCAAGTCAGGGACCAGGTCATTGATCAGCTTCTAAGAGGCCAAGAGTCTGGTATGGTGAAGAATAGACCTCTCCAAATTGCTACCACTTCACAGGTCCAACCACAACCCTGCCCAGAGCAACAGGTTGATCAGAGTAAGCCAAGCAGGTCCAGGAGGCAATTCACCCAGCTCAACGTGTCACTGTTTCAAGCTTTACAACACCTGTTGAGTTTGAATCTGATTACACTAAGGGCTCCTCCCCGGAATCCCAACATCTCTGCTCCTAACTATCATCCCAACAAAAGATGTGCATACCACTCTGATAGTCCCGGACATGACACTGCCAATTGCTAGGCTCTGAAGAACAAGGTCCAGAACCTGATTAATGAAGGAGCAGTGGATTTCACCCAAGTGGGTCAGGCTGAGTGCTTCTACCATCCCTACAGGATTCACCATTTGAAGTAACAAGTCCTGAAATGAGAAGACTTTTTGGTCCATTAGAATTTTCAAGTTTTAATTTTCTTTTGATTGTTCAAACAATTATCATGTCAAACGCTGTTATTTCATCGATGTATCGCATATGTCTGTTTTGAATCAATATATATTCGCGTTCGCTATATTCAAACTGCTTTCATTTTTTGATGTCAACTCTCAATTAATAATTTTGAGCCTCTTGAGGGAGGATGACAAAAACGATACCACGACATCTACGGTATGCTTTTGAACATACCCCGCTGATGAGGCACAGCCATTGTTTCAATCCCTAAACACTGGAGTTATAAGGAAGATAATCCCTCGTCAACCCCTCTGAGCCAAAGAAGTAGGAGTTTTTCTTTTTGAAAATTAAAACCCTTAATCATAACCTGGGGCAGGGTAGTTCTCTCAGTTGAGCCAGGTGCACAACGAGTGGCACCAAAGAAGTCCTTACAAAACAAAAGACAGTGATGGTTCTGAATGATCATAAAGACAGGCAGTCATCATTTCTCAAAATAAAAGCCCAACAAGTCAAAACCTATGAAGGAGACTTACAAAAACTGGGGCATCCCGCTGACTGTAATAAAAAAAAGGAACAGTTCAGGCAAAAAATAGGGATAATAAAATCAAAAAGAAAGAGGTCACACAAACCCTCAACAAAAAGAAATGACTGCCTATTCAAAATAAACTGTCAACATCCGAACCATCACCGGAATATCAGAGCAAAGACTCGAACAAGGTCTAACGCACGATCAGCTGAGCTTAGGTTTGAAGAACATCACGAAGAGCGGGTGGGTACAGATAAATTTGAGCCTTTATCATTTGTTTCTTAAACCGTGAACCGGGCCACGTTATAACCCTTAAAAGTCCTAGCTGAAGCATGGGTTAGTTCAAAAGCATACTGTTACGAAAGGTATCCTGACTCCTTAAGGCTTGCTGTAAAATACTGAGTTGACATTACATTTTACAAAATTTGCTTGTTTTACTGAAAATGCATTTTCAAAAATTTCAAGACAGACATAAGCTTTGCATTTTTAATATAACATTGCTTGGATGCGACTATTTGTTTGAACAGCATAGAAGTTCACACGAGGAATGTCTAATGAACAAAAGCACCTCCAATCAAGGGGCATGGCATGATCATTGTCCAACATCTGGGGCAGTTAGGTCAAGATTTGGAGAATCTCTCAAAAGGCCAACCAACTTGGGGAAAATCTCCATCTGGATCACTTGGGGCATTGGACAATCAAACGAAGATCTTCTGGTAGTATGGCAACACAACACTACTGACAGTGACAACTCCCTGCATCCTGAGAGCACGAACATAGTCGAAAAAAACACTACGCATAAGCAAAGACCCGCTAGGTTGACACACCTAGGCAAAAATAAGGGCTTCCCGGCGAACCAAAAGGGTTCGGGCAAAAATAAGGGATGAAAATGAAAACAATCTGTACACCCGGCAAGTCGAAAACCTGAAAAGGCGGCTTGGGCAAAAATGGGTATCCCGGTGGACTGAAAACCCGAAAGGGCGGTCCAGGCAAAAGTTAGGGATTAAAACGTACGACTATGTCCCGGCATCTTGTCACTTGCCTACCAGAAGAAGATTTGTCAAATCGGCAGTCCTCCAGCACCTCTACAGGTACCTTCTCCCACAGAAGCTGGGGCAATAAGAGTTGCCCAAACTATACAGCTGCTTTCCTCCAGGTACAGGTTAGATTCAGTTGAAGAATTTGACCAAGATACCTCCACTCCCCGGGAGTAAGACCAATCAACAATACTCTCCCCGAGCAGAGTTGGTCTCCCATCATCCCTAAAAGGCACAGTATCTCCAACAAGTCAGCAACGCTCTCCCCAAGCAGAGTTAGTCTACTGTCAGCCTTAAGGAAGTTGGACATCCCCAGAAGATCTCAACATTCCCCAACAGAGTATACAGACATTCCTAACAAGCATCCCCAGTAATCTTGATCTAAGATTGTTCCCCGGCGGTATACCGGACATCCAGCGAAGCCATTCCCCAGTCTAATCTGAAAATTTTCCCCAGAGAGTTGAATCAATCTCCCCAGTAGATTCAGGAAGCTTATCCCCAGTAGATTCAGGAAGCTTATCCCCAGTAGATTCTGGAAGCTTATCACCTGCAGAGTACACATCTCTCCCCGGCTCTATTCAGAAGATTATGCTCCACCAGAGCTTATAACTGGGTTATCCTCAGCCAATTGCCACGGAAAGATCGTCCCCGGCGAAGTTTTCCTATCCCCAGCGGAGTTCATCAAATCTTCCAACGGAGCTCAACAATGGTATCCCCAGCGGAGTTATCATCAACCTCAGCAAAGTACCTCTCTTTCCCCACCGAGTTCACTCTCCGCAGAGTAATCTATTCGCCAAGTTTATTCCCCAACAGAGTCATCTTCTCCTACCGTTATTCTCGCAACCATCACCCCAGCGAAAACAAAAAGCTATACTCTTCAACATTAGCCCAGGAGTTAACTTCCCGGCACCCGTCAAGGATTTATTTTCCTAGACAAAAATACAGTCATAAACATCACATCTTCATACATTATAGCATGCACATACGCATCATGGACATACAATCTCATTTATTCTGAGAACATCACGCATGTCATACATCCTGACATTGCATACAACTAACGTTTTGTCTTTTCAGGACAAAGGTCAATACAAAGATAATTACTATCAACTGTCGCAATTCCAGATCCGATTCCTGTATCTTTCCAGGGTGTATCTGTTGACGACTAATTCAAGACTCGATTCCTGTATCCTGCCAGGGCACGTCTGAAGAGTTTGAAGATCCGATTCCTATATCTTTCCAGGGTGTATCTGTTGACGACTAATTCCAGACTCGATTCCTGTATCCTGCCAGGGCACGTCTGAAGAGTTTGAAAATCCAATTCATGTATCTTGCCAGGGTGTATCTGTTGACGACTAATTCCAGACTCGATTCCTGTATCCTGCCAGGGCACGTCTGAAGAGTTTGAAGATCTGATTCCTGTATCTTGCCAGGTTGTATCTGTTGACGTCTAATTCCAGACTCGATTCCTGTATCCTGCCAGGGCACGTCTGAAGAGTTTGAAGATCCGATTCCTGTATCTTTCCAGGGTGTATCTGTTGACGACTAATTCCAGACTCGATTCCTGTATCCTGCCAGGGCACGTCTGAAGAGTTTGAAGATCCAATTCTTGTATCTTGCCAGGGTGTATCTGTTGACGACTAATTCCAGACTCGATTCCTGTATCCTGCCAGGGCACGTCTAAAGAGTTTGAAGATCCGATTCCTGTATCTTGCCAGGTTGTATCTGTTGACGTCTAATTCCAGACTCGATTCCTGTATCCTGCCAGGGCACGTCTGAAGAGTTTGAAGATCCGATTCCTGTATCTTTCCAGGGTGTATCTGTTGACGACTAATTCCAGACTCGATTCCTGTATCTTGCCAGGGCACGTCTGAAGAGTTTGAAGATCCGATTCCTGTATCTTGCCATGGTGTATCTGTTGACGACTAATTCCAGACTCGATTCCTGTATCCTACCAGGGCACGTCTGAAGAGTTTGAAGATCCGATTCCTGTATATTGCTAGGGTGTATCTGTTGACGACTAATTCCAGACTCGATTCCTGTATCCTGCCAGGGCACGTCTGAAGAGTTTGAAGATCCGATTCCTGTATCTTGCCAGGGTGTATCTGTTGACGACTAATTCCAGACTCGATTCCTGTATCCTGCCAGGGCACGTCTGAAGAGTTTGAAGATCCAATTCCTGTATCTTGCCAGGGTGTATCTGTTGACGACTAATTCCAGACTCGATTCCTGTATCCTGCCAGGGCACGTCTGAAGAGTTTGAAGATCTGATTCATGTATCCTGCCAGGGTGTATCTGTTGACGACTATTTTTCGGACTCGATTCCTGTATCCTGCCAGGGCAAGTCTGAAGAGTTTGTAGATTCGATACCTGTACCCATCCAGGGCATGTCTGCATGAAGAGTTTGAAGATCAACCCCTGTAACAGGCCAGGTAATTATCTTTCTTTCTCAGGTACGCAAGTTCTCGCTAAGGAATCGCTTACGCGATCGACACCTAGATGGCATCTATAAGCCCATCCACATACCATCACAGTTCCAAATGGCATCTATAAGCCCATTCCCGGCAAGGTTCTGTTACACTTCTAAATGGCATCTGTAAGCCCATTCCCTATATCACGCTGCTGATATTCTACTATGCGAGTGCAAATTTCTGGGCACTCTAGTGTTCAATCATCTTCTACCCTCGAATTACGAAAGGCACGCCAGCCAATCTACATCCTCAGGTCTAAGAAGATTGAACAGTGGCAATTGTTGTACCCAAAAATTTGCCCTCCCATATTCTTCAAGATTTGTCAGGGTCAATCTCCAAATGGTTCAAAATCCCTCAAGGGTTGCATAGTCCAATTGCCTCTTAACACAGTCAAAATTAGGGTTTTGGTTCTTGCAAAGAAATTGAGGTTTCCAAGGGTCCAATCAAGTCCCACATGCCTATATACATTGTCAAGCATCCATATGTCAAGTTTCAAGACTCACAGCATCAAATTGCACAATCAAAAGCCTTAATTGCTCCACAGTCAACTGCAGGGGTAAAATGTTCATTTGACAGTCAAAAGTCAAAATTTCTGGTCAACATCTTATTTTGAAGCCACAATCATCATTTGATCAAGTCTTGATCATGATTCCACAAGCATGGCTCAAAAAGTCTCAAGATGCAAAAGTTTCTATTTTTGGACAGTTGAAAAGTCAACTGCAAATTGACCAAGGCATAACTTCTTCATGGTTCATCAGAAAAATCCCATCCAAAGCTCATTTTGAAGGGGATGACATTTCCTACAACTCATCTGCACACTCCAAGTCCAAGAAATGCTCTCACAAAAAGTTATCAATTTCAACATTATAGGTCATTTTCAAAAGTCAACAAAAAGGCACTTTAAGTCAAAGACCATAACTTGAGATTGGTAAATAAAAATGACATGGGACCAAAGACATTGGTTATAGGACTTCAAGAGCTTTCCAAAATGTCCAAGAACATGTTCATAGCTTCAAAATTGAGCAAGATATGCATTGGAGAAGTTGGGAAATTTTTGTGAACTTTCAAAAGTCAACTTTGCCTAAAAAGCTTCAAATTTGCTAATGGGCCTCAAATTCTTTCTTGAATCATTATCCAAAGCCTATGCACGACCCATTGAGCTCAAAATAATTTATTTTCTTATTTTTAAGCAATTAATTGAATTTATATTTATATTAATTCATTTAATTAGTTTTAATTATGGGAAAATTCAAAGATATGCTTTTTTAGATCTTTTTGTGCAGCAAATGTGACTAGGGCAAGCTGGCAACTCATTTCTCAATCAACAAGGCAAAAAAATCCATGATTGGCAAGGTTTCATGAAAGAAGAGATTGAAAAAGATATGATTAGGCAATCAAATATTCAAGTCATAATGCCATGGACTTTTGGGCTTATTCTTGACCGAATTCCATTCATATACAAAGGCATAAGCTAACCCTACTCAGAAAGACACGTGAAAGCTGCTGAAACCATAGAACAAAATTGCAAAAAACTCAAGAACATTGTGAAACTGAAATCCTATTTGCAGGACAATTCAAGGCCGGAAATCGTTTCCAATACATTGCTGGACCTTCCAGGAAGCGTTTGCCATCAAAAACTAGTCCTAACACGCAAAGAATCAGAGAATACAAGTGACACGGTTTGCTTTATTTTCCAAATTTGCCCATCACGATTCATGCATTTTTAATACATTTGGTTGATTGTTTTGTGTTCACAGCATTCAGGCAAAGCTTTTGGTATGATTTAATTCCATTAATATGCCTTGAAACGCCAGTTACCATGAACGACATTTAGGGTTTCTGAAGCTTTCAATTAGGGCTTTCTTGTTGAGGAAAAATTAAACCTTGAGACCTATGCAGTTGAATTCAGGAGCTCAATACGAGTTGAATGGCAACCTCGCACTCAATTTATATTATCTGTGGGCGTAATCGCTATTTTTTGGACTTTCACTTAGTGGGGGTTTAAAACCCCCGCTTTCTTGTTCATGTTGCAGGTGAAAACAAAGAAGAAAGCACGCGTGGCATCATGCTACTGGGACATTCAAACTTTAGCGCGTTTTTTTTATGTTTCAGCATAATGGGCATTTTTCATATATAATATTTGTTTATCAACATATGTACAAGCGCGTTTCACAGCTCAGATGGTGGAGGACATGTATTGCAAGCATTGGGACCTGGGTTCGATTCCCAGGTCCCCCCACATAATTCATAATTTTTGTGTTAACATGTTCTAGTGCAGCATCCGTTCCATGTCCCACCATGCATGCTCACGCCTGAGCTTGCCACGCCCTCATGATGATCAATCCAGTGGTTACAAAATGAAGAGCATGATGCACTCTAGTCAACCAACATGCACACAATCATGGAAAGTCAAACGAGCCTTGTCTTAATGGGCCTGAATTGCTTCAAGAACCTCTACATGGGCCTGACACCCCCCTTGGTTTGCATACTTTTTAATTTAATTTTCTTTTCTTTCTAATTTCTTTTAATTGCTTTAACTATTTTTCTCAATTCACCATAAAATAAATTTTTCCATAATAAAAACAGAAAATCAAAATACAAAATATGTTTAATTATTTATTAATTTCCTCACTAATTTATTTTTGTAAATAAATGTTAATAATTAACTTAGATAATTTAGATTTAAAATTCAATCTTTTTCTTAATAAATAAAACTCTATAGAATTAGGTTTTGATTCTTTTTTATCATTATTATTATCATTATTTATTGTATTTATTAATTACTATTATTTTTGTAAATAAACATGTAAATTAAATAATTTAGTTAATTAGCCTAATTTTGACCTTTTTCATTAATAATCAAAAATAATTTAGAATTAGGGTTTCCTTTTAATTTTAATTTTCTTTATTTTCATAAATACAAAAAACATAAAAAATCCTTTCTTTTCTTTAATTAAACAATAATTAAGTCCTGATTTAATTTAATTTCAAGCAAAGGGTCAAAACCCTCGGACATTCATTTTAATTTCTATTTTGCGCATTATTTTTCTTATTGATTATTATGTAACTGTTCAAGGATGTAATATTAATTAGGTTTACTGCTTTTATTTACTTTCTGCATTTTTATCAAAAACGGGTCTTTGTATTTTGGCGATGTATAGACCCGCGCCTTATAATAGCGTAGCTTTTATCTTTCCGTCTTTTAATTTTCCGCACTCCTAAATTCTAACTTGCATGAAAGAATGTATGGTAATCAAAAATTAACGCGTAGCTCACAATGCCCTGATCAAAGATAAATATTAACATGAAAATAACACACAATACACACACCACTTCTAGGGTACGCCTCACTCGTTGCCTTCGAAACGTGGTCGTCAAGTATAGGACGTTTTAGCGGTCGCTCTTATGTCCATGATCCAGTTGCCTCGAAACAGTTGCCTCGAAACGGTTGTCTCGGATTAAAAAAGGATCTAGGACATAAGGGTAGCTTCTAAGGTATCCTACTGTTGCTTCGGTGACCACACTGTCCCTACACTCGAATTGACCCGAACACCTCCAACGGTGGTGCTACCTACCTCTCAATGGTGGGATGGCACTACCTTAAGGACTTTTACACAGCCTAATTCCTTAGGGTAGGTAGATGACTCATGGATACTTGCTCTCTTCAAAAACAAATCAAAAATCTTTTCACACTACACTTTCAAAAGCTTTCAAAACAAATTTTTCAAACACTCTTGAGGACAGATACAAGAGTCATTCAGAAATCTTTCAAAGAAACTTTTTTCAAACCCACTCACATCTTGAAAAGCAAACATCATTTTGAAAACATAAGAGCAAGTATCTAAGAGCCCGTGGATAACCACGGATAGAAAGGGTGCTAACACCTTCCCTTTCTATAAATCTACCTCCCGAACCGAGAAACGTTCTCATAAGGAATTTTGCTGTGCTTTTGTCCTGTCCATGTTGGAGAAAATAAAAGACGGTGGCGACTCTTGCTTCCGCGACATTTCGCGAACCAGCTTTAAACAGTCAGTTCTATTTCCACCGATCACAATGATGTATCATCTTACCAGCGTTTGTACCAAAGTTTGGATTCAATCTAGACATGACGACGCGGACGACTCGTCAGTACCTAAAGGGATTGTAAAATTGTGCATACTTACCGAGACTCGATAACCAAATGAAATATGTTAGATTTTGAAGTGATGAACCCCAAATTCACCGATGACATCAGTTGTGTCAACCCCTAACCACAATTATCAACATGAAGAAAAATAAACCCCAAAACTCACGATGATGTCGGTTGTGTCGCCCTCAACCACGACTATCAACATGTAGACAAATAAACCCCAAAATTCACGATGATTTCAGTTGTGTCTCCCTCAACCACGACTATCAACATGAAGAAAATAAACACCAAATTCACGATGATGTCGGTTGTGTCGCCCGCAACAACAACTATCAACATGAAGAACATAAAACCCCAAATTTAGGATGATGTCGGTTGTGTCGCCCTCAACCACAACTATCAACATGAAGAAAAATAAACCCCAAATTTACGATGATGTCTGTTGTACCCCAAAATTTTCCCTCTCATATTTCTCAAAACATTGCAAGAAAAATCTCCAAGTGGCTCAAGCTTGCTCAAAAGTTGGACAGACAATCATCTCCTAAGGCAGTCTTCCCCAAATTAGGGTTTTGTGTTGCATCAAGATAATTGAGCCCAAATGACCTCAAGTTCTCTACATTGTCCTAATATGCTCTCAAGATCATCCATGTAAAATTTCAAGCCTTGCAGAGAAAGTTTGCTCAGTCAAATGTTCAAAGGGTCCAAAAATCGACTGTGCTAGGCAAAAGTCAACTGTGACCTATAAAAAGTAAAACTTCAAGATTTTTTATCAACATTATCATTTTGAAGGATATTTCATCATTTTATTAAGGGTTGATCATGATTCATCAAGGATTGCTCAAAATTCATCAAGACTCAAAGGTTGCTAAATTAAGGTTTTGTAGGAAAAGTCAACTCAACTTTGACCAAGCATAACTTTCTAATACTTTATGATAAATGACCCATCCAAAGCTCATTTTGAAGAGGATACAATTTACTACAGTCCATATTCATACCCCAAGTTCAGGAAATTCACTCACAAGAAGTTATAAATTTGGACATTATAGGTCATTTTTGAAAGTCAACAAAAACACCTTTTTTTCCAAAGCTTATAACTTGAGCATGGAATATAAAAATGAGATGAGACCAAAAGGGTTGTTTAGAGGACATCTCAAGATTTCTAAAAAGTCCAATAACACTTCCAAAAGTTCAAAATTGAAGAAGTTATGCATTGTTGAAGTTGGACATTTTTGTAAAATTGCCAAAAGTCAACTATCCCCAAAACATCAAATTTTGTCAAATGGGCCCATTCTTTTCCACTTGATTTGAGCTTGCATCATTGTACACGTGTCCTAGCTTCATCCATGAGCCCATATCTTATTTTTATTATTTTATTTGATTTTTTATTGAATTATTTCATTTTAAATCAAATTAAATCAAATAAAATCCAAACCTTAATTACCTAAGATCTTTTTGGCTGTTTCAGGTCTTAATTATCATCATGATCATCATCAAAATTCGTATCAAGCATATCATGTACAAAAAGCTGGAGATTTGATAAATTTGGCAAGCTTTAAAGGATGAATCAAATCAAATCAAAAGGCATTGATTTAGAGGGATTCCATCCAAATTTGTTACCCTAGCACATTCCATAATACATATAGAAGCCAAAGGACACGAAATAAAGGTTAGAGGCTGCAAGAACACTCAAGACAAAACTTGAAAAAAGTGTGGAAAAAGCTTGAATCTGAATTCATACTTAGAGGCGATCTCAGAAGCCAAGAAGGGTCTCAATCAATTCCTGGAGGTTCACTGAGTTGAAACCAACCCAAAACAAGTTCCCATACACGCCCAAACGCATTGTAAGTACCACGCGGATCCGTTTCTTTGTTGAATTCGTAAATCCTCATTTTGGCATCTTTTGGACTAAATAATTACATGTTTGTAATCACCAAGACATTTGCAAACTTTTTGTATTATTGAATTTCGTTTATATGACATGTACCAAGAATCACCATAGCTAGGGTTCTTGGAGCTTTTTTAGGTGTTTTTGTTACAGGTAAAATTAGCCTTAATGATGGCTATGGACGTGACCGGGAGAGGAAGACGAATGCAACCATGGTCTTGGGAGGAATTTATATAGCCTGAGATGAATTTTAGGAATGACCTATGCATTTAGCTGCGGATTCAAATCCGCAGGTAATTTTGTTTCAGACCTGAGAACAGGGACGGCATCGTGTCCTCCTCTGATTGGTCCTTTTCAAATTTTCGTGCATTTTTTTTATTTTTTGGCATATTAACGTGTTTTAGCATATTATGTTTTGTTTGTATTTTATTAACAATTGAAGCGAAGTGCCCCAATGCTTAGTTCATTTGTTTTTTCATGTAATCACATGCAGATCTAGGCTTGCAACTCACCATGTGCCTTCACACGTCCAACAGCCAGATGGCCAAAGGCCAGATCTGGTGATCCAGGTTGATGGTCCACCATGGAGTCAAGTCAACATGCGCGCATGGGATCTCAGAAGTCAAACAAGGCCAGCGCCTAGTGGGCCTCAGATTGCTTCTCAAACCATCCTTTTCAGGCCCAAACCCCCTATCTCTCTCTATTTCATTTATTTTTGTTTTAATTGTTTTATTATATTTTATTTAGCTAATTAACCAATCAAATCTTTTTCCTTATAAAATTAAAATAAAAAAATATTTTCTTCATCAAATTAAACTTTAACTTTTATTTTTTATTAATAAATACTAATTAAATTAATTTAGGTTCTTAATTAGAATAACTTTAATATATTTTATAAATAATTAAAATTAACTAGACTTAATTAGGTTTTTACTAACATTAATTAATTTTTATTTCTTTCTTAAAATAACAAAAACCCAAAAAATATTTATTTTTTATTAATTAATTAATTTAATTTAATTTAATGATTAATTTAGGATAGTTTATTTCTTAAAATAAAAAATAAAAAAATATTTTCTTTAATAAAAGGGTCAAAACCCTATTTGCGCTCGATTTAATTTCTCGCACGCGATCTATTTATTCAATATTGTATTTGTTCCCGGAATATAATAGATAATTAGAACCATTTAATTATTTTTATCGCTTTATTTATTTTTCCGCATTTAAATTTCAAAGGGTTGCTTTTGGCGATGTAAATACCCGATTTCTTGTAATTTAATTTCCGCAATTTATTTTCCGCAAATTATAACTGTTAGATGTTTGATAATAGGGATGCATGACAAGATTGAATGTTTTAACCTAAAATCAAATTAGATCACCATTAACATGTACGAAGAAAAATAACTAAAAACGACACACTCGCACATGCGCACTCTTAGGGTACACCCCACTTGGTTGCCTTTGTACGTGGTCATTAAGTATAGGTCACTTTAGAGGTCACCCTCTTGTCTAAAAGATCATAGTTGCCTCGAAACGGTTGCCTCAAATATTGTTGACTCAAAACAAATGATCTAAGACATTAGGGTTACCGCTAAGGCGTCCTAACATTGCTTTGGTGACCGTAAGTCCCTAATTCAAATTGACCCTTAAAACTCCAACGACGACGCTAGCTACTCATCAATAGTGGGATAGCATTGTCTAAAGGAAGATAGCATAGAACAATTCCTTTTTCGAGTAGGTAGATGGTTCTTAAGTACTTGCTCTTTCAAAAAAACAAAAACTTTTCACACTTACACTTTTCGAACAAAGTTTTCAAAACACTTCGGTACGCTCTTGAGGACAGAAGCAAGAGTTAAATCGAAGTTTCAAAACAAAAACTTTTTTCAAACCCACAAGCACAAAGAAAGAAATTTTGAAAACAATATGAGCAAGTACCTAAGAGCCCGTGGATAACCACGGATAGAAAGGGTGCTAACACCTTCCCTTTCTATAATCTACCCCCCGAACCCGAGAAATATCTCGAAAAAAGAATTTTTCTGTGCTTTTTTCCTTTCCTTGTTGGATAAAATAAAAGTCGGTGGCGACTCTTACTTACCGCGACATTTTGCAAACACAAACGCAAAATGCAAACCAGCATTCTAAAAAAAAAGTCAGTTCTTCCCACCGTATCAAAGAACTGGCGACTCTGCTGGGGAAAACCTTTTAATAAGTGGGGTGTACCTTAGGATTAGATCATTGTGTTTTCAATTGTTTGCTTTGTATGTTTTATATTTGTGGGCTTGAATTGGAGTTACTATAGATCCTAACCCGGATCTGGGGGATACCCTTTAGGTAAGTAGCAATAAACTGTGAGGGAATTGTACGGCGTAGACCGATACGGTTGAAGCGGTAGCTACGTTGGTGTGGCACTTTAGTTTATACCGATATCCCTTGTGTTGGAACAAGGAGAATATGGGTCTGCTAAGGGGTCATTAAGCACCAACTGACCTTAGAACCAATAAATTGACCAACTTAGACATAGAACAGTAGCAATATGCTACACTCATTGAGACTAAACTCTTGTGATGATTCCGGCTGCAAGAAAAGGTTGCTAAACTGGAATTATGATCGATCGAGGGTAGTCAGTGATATTGAGATCCTCTAGAACTCGGTTACTATTTTTAGGACAGGTTTGAACCAACTGAACTGAAAGAGGGTAATACCTAGACTCCTTGCCAGCCTAAAATCTAAGGGCTCTCTGTGTGACTTGTGTGCCTTTACCATGTTTTCTATTTGTGGATACTTGTGGTGTGTTTTCCATCATGACATCATGACATCATAACATTGCATACATCTTGCATTGGACTAACCTATTTCAAAGACAGGAGGGATTCATCTTTGTTCTGTTTTATAGGTCATGACACCTATGCGTAGGAACACCATCCAGATCAACTTTATCCAGGTCCCCACTATGCTTAAAGAATTGGTGGCAAAGATGTCAGATACTACTACCTTTATCAGAAGACATGGGCATCTTCTTAGTTTGGTCACTTCCAAATTGGACGAGCAGATGATGAGTGTCCTAGTCCAGTTCTTTGATCCACTGTACCATTGCTTTACTTTTCAGGACTACCAGTTGGTCCCCACCTTGGAAGAATTCTCCGATCTGCTTGGTATCTCTATTCTGGAGCAGACCCCGTTCACAGGTTGGGAAAAGAACCTTAGGCCAGAAGAGATTGCTTTAGCCCTTCATCTGACAAAGGCTGAAGTGATGTCCAATTGGGAGACTAGAAGTGGAGCAAAGGGTTTCTTGACTAAATTTTTTGTTGGTAAAGCTAATCAGTTCTGGGACAGTCTAGACTTCCAGGCATTTAAAGATATTCTGGCTCTTCTGATATATGGCTTGGTATTGTTTCCTAACTCTGACTCCTTTGTTAATGTGAATGCGGTAAAAATCTTCATCTCTGGTAATCCTGTACCCACTCTCTTGGGTGACATTCTTCATCAGCTTTATGCCCGTACTGCTCGGAAGCGGGGAACCTTGATGTGTTGTGCTCCACTATTGGCGAGGTGGTTTATTTATCACCTCCCCAAATCAGTTCTGAAGAATAAAGAAGGCATGGGCTGGGGTTATAGGGTTATGTCTCTCTCTCTCACAATGACATCATTTGGACTATTAAGGGTATGGACGAGGTGGCCATTATTGATTGTTGTGGGGAATACCCCAATGTTCCACTGATAGGAACCAATGGAGGAATTACTTACAATCCATGCTTGGCCTTACGTCAGTTCTGGCGAGCCAGAAGAGAAGGACCTCATGAGTTGCTAATACCTAGTATAATCTTTTATTTCCAAGGGGATAGTGACGAGCAACGCCGCAGATTCATAAGGGCTTGGGCTAGAGTACACAGATCTGATCCACACGAGCTGGGGGCGAAGACTTCTCTACCAAGAACCATATCTCCGATGGGTTCGCATACGTGCCCAAAAGTTGGGAATGCCCTATGAAGCCGTCTTACCTATTATTGTTGAAGTTGCTGATGAGGAAGGGATTCCTCCTACTATCTTACACCCTTACATGCCTACTGACATTGAGGCACTAAAAAGGCCTTGGATGCAGCTGAGAGAAAAGCGAGATACTTACCGAGAAAAGTATCACGGGCAAGAGTGAAAGATCCAGAAGTTGACAAGGCAGTTGGAGAATGATCAGATCATCAACGATTATGTCAGCACTAAAGGCAAACGACCATGGGAGCGCTGATGTCCTTTGTTTATTTCCAGTTTTTATTTACTTTTCAGTATTCCCTTTCTTGTAACGCCTTAAGGGAATTTGTTAAACAATTAATTTCAAAGTTTATCTAATAAAAGTGTGTTTCATGTTTGGTTTACAAATTTGAATCACTCG
The DNA here is from genome assembly GCA_948472305.1 of Vicia faba. NCBI lineage: Eukaryota > Viridiplantae > Streptophyta > Magnoliopsida > Fabales > Fabaceae > Vicia > Vicia faba. The sequence continues at coordinate 495,197,192 of OX451736.1, forward strand.
ATGTCTTTGAAATCATATCATATGCACTTTATTCCATGCATCTCATAACAGGCACCCTTACAGGTTTTCTCATCTTCTTTGCTGTTTATTTCAGCATCATGTCTTCTGAACCATCAACTGAACAAGCAATCAAGGCTCTACAGGCTCAAAACGCCCAGTTCCAGGAATTGTTCATGAATCTAGCTAAGGGTCAGCAAGATCTGAAGGCCCTTATCTTGAAAGAGAAGAAGAAGAAGAAGAAGAAGACGGTCCTGTTTAACATGGGCCACAGGTTTGGAAACAGGCTACGAGATGAAGTTGATTTGACCACCTCATCTGGAGGGAAATATAGTCAGGAAGAAAGGAGGGCTCCTAGCCCTGTGGTTTCAGACAATGAGACGGACTTAGATGAAGACCAGTATCCTCCAGCTAAGGATAAATACAAGCAATTGGAAGACCAGTTGAGTGCGATGGAAGTTCAGAAAGTGCCTGGTCTGGACTTTGGTGATTTGGGTCTGTCATCTGGGGTGGTGATCCCCCACAAGTTCAAAGCACCAGCCTTTGCTAAGTACGATGAAGTTTCTTGTCCGAAACTGCACCTCCGTTCGTATGTTAGGAAGATTCAGCCGTACACCGCTGACAAGAATCTCTGGATCCACTTATTTCAAGACAGTCTCTCAGGGACTCAGCTTGAATTGTTTTACCAGTTGGAAGGAACTAGCATCCGTAATTGGGAAGACTTGGCTGCTGCTTTCTACAAGAAGTACCAATACAATGCCGACCTCGCTCCCATGCGTACCCAACTTCAGGGTATGTCAATAGGAACGGGTGAAGGTTTCAAAGATTATGCTCAGAAGTGGAGGGACCTCGCTGGAAGAGTGCAACCACCCTTGGCCGATCGGGAGCTTGTGGATATGTTCTTGGGGACCTTGTCTGGTCCGTACTTTAACCATCTGATTGGAAGTTCTTCGTTAGGGTTTACAGAGCTGATTATGACCAGGGAAAGGATTAAGGTTGGTATCAAATCCGGTAAAATACAGAAGGGTGCTTCATCAGGCACCGAGAAGAAGCCTTTTAAGAAGGAGTCCAGTGCTGTTTACAGTTTGAAAAGCCAGAATAGACCTGAACGCCGCCAAGCTGTTAATGCGGTTGTTATTTCAAGACTTGTTGGTGCTCATCAGCGCAACAATCAGCCAAGGGCCGAGAAACCCCGAAGACAATTCACTCAGCTCAACATGACTTTATCTCAGATTCTGCCACAGTTATTGAAAACCAATCTAGTGATTCCAAGGGAGGCCCCGCAGAATCCCAACACTACATCACCAAAGTATGACCCTAATGCCCACTGTGCTTTTCACTCTGATAGCCCGGGACATGATACGGATGATTGTTGGGTTTTGAAGAATAAGGTACATGACTTAATTGATGCCAAGGAGATCGAGTTCGGAGCACCAGAAAAGCCTAAACAAGATGCGGGAGTGAATGCTATCGGGGATGACGATGATGAAGAGTTTGATATTGATAGTTGGATCTACCCGACTGCCAATGGTGGACTAAGCAATTGGACGACAAAAATTCTATGCCAGTTTCTGTTATTACCCAGTAATGAGACCTTTTGTTTTGAATTTGTAACAGACAATTTTTAAACTTTATGACCCGGTGTCTTACCCAGGGCACCGTGGCTTCATTTGTGAGGGATTTATGTGTGTCATCTACATATATCATTAATAAAAGCATTGGATGTTTTTTGCATTTCAAATTTTGCGCTCCTTGTTTTTCTTTTATTATATATTGCAAAACAGCTATTTTACACACACTCACGTATACAGGTCTACATCCACTCTGGATCTCACTGGTAACGACTCTACTATTGCCAGTTATGACTTCGAAAGTCTGATCAACTTAGCCGAAGACGAAGGTGAAGATGATTGCGAAGTGCCTGGTGAACTTGCAAGACTGTTACTTTAGGAAGAGAGGGTTATTCAGCCACACGAAGAGCCGGTGGAATCAATAAATCTGGGTACAGAAGAGGACAAGGAATAGTTCAAGATCAGTGCAAATATAGAACCTAGTGTCAAGAAACAGTTGATTCAGATGTTGTGCGACTACGTTGAGATCTTTGCCTGGTCTTATGAAGATATGCCTGGGTTGGATACCGATATTGTGGTTCACCGATTTCCTGCCAAGGAAGACTATCCTCTGGTGAAACAAAAGGTTCGCCGAATGTGCCCAGATATGTCTGAGAAAATCAAGGCTGAAGTTATGAAACAGTTTGACGCTAGTTTTCTAGCAGTTACTTCTTACCCTCAGTGGGCGGCCAACATGGTTCCTGTGCCAAAGAAGGATGGTAAAGTTCAAATGTGTGTTGACTACAGGGATTTGAATAAGGCGAGCCCCAAAGATGATTTCCCTCTGCCTCATATCGACGTTCTGGTTGATAACACCGCACAATATAAGGTATTCTCCTTCATGGATGGTTTCTCCGGTTATAATCAGATTAAAATGGCTCTCGAAGACATGGAGAAGATAACCTTTGTTACTCAATGGGGTACCTTTTGCTACAAGGTCATGCCTTTTGGATTGAAAAATGCTGGGGCAACATATCAGCGCGCCATGGTCGCCTTGTTCCATGACATGATCCATAATGAGATTGAGGTATACGTCGACGACATGATTGCAAGATTCCATACTGAGAAAGAACATCTGGACCACCTTCAGAAGCTATTTGATAGGTTGAAGTTGTACAAGCTGAGGTTAAACCCGAACAAGTGCACCTTCGGGGTGAGATCTGGTAAGCTGCTGGGTTTCGTCGTAAGTGACAAAGGTATTCAAGTGGATCCTGCAAAGGTGAAGGCTATACAGGAAATGCCAGCTCCCAGAACAGAAAAAGAAGTCAGAGGCTTTCTGGGGCGTTTGAACTATATTGCCCGATTCATCTCGCACCTGACTGCTACTTGTGAGCCAATCTTCAAACTACTGAAGAAATATCAAGTAGTACGTTGGAATGATGAATGCCAGGCCACTTTCGAAAGGATCAAAGAGTATCTCCAAGAGCCACCCATTCTGATGCCTCCAGTTGAAGGGAGACCTTTGATCTTATACTTGACAGTACTCGATAATTCAATGGGGTGTGTGCTGGGTCAGCATAACGAGTCTGGCTGAAAAGAGCATGCTATTTATTACCTTAGCAAAAAGTTTACCGACTGCGAGACTCGATACTCGTTGCTTGAGAAAACTTGTTGCGCTTTGGCATGGGATTCTCGCCGGCTGAGACAGTATATGCTGACTCACACTACTCTATTGATATCAAAGATGGATCCAATCAAGTATATCTTCGAGAAGCCTGCCTTGTCCGGAAGAATAGCAAGATGGCAGATGATCTTGACTGAGTATGACATCCAATATACAACCCAAAAGGCAATCCAGGGAAGTGTGTTGGCAGATCATTTGGCACACCAAGCAGTGGATGATTACCAGTCTATGAACTTTGAATTTCCGGTTGAGAATATCATGATAGTGACTGACTGTGAAGAACCTGGACCGGATGAAGGACCTGAAGAAGGATCCTGATGGTCTATGTACTTTGATGGAGCTTCAAACGCTTTGGGTAATGGCATTGGCGCCGTGATCATATCTCCTAAAGGCTCTCATACTCCGTTTACTGCCCGACTATGTTTCAACTACACCAACAATATGGCAGAGTATGAAGCGTGTATTATGGGTCTTCGAGCAGCAATTGACCTAAGGATTAAGTTCTTGAGTGTTTTCGGAGATTCTGCTTTCATGATCAATCAAATCAAAGGAGAGTGGGATACGAAACACCCAAATCTTATTCCTTACAAGGAGTATGTGTTGACTTTGCTTCCTCACTTTGAGGAGATAAACTTTGAACACTTCCCAAGAGAGGAGAATCAGTTGGAGGACGCGCTGGCTACGATGTCTTCTATGTTCAAAGTAAATTGGGACAACGAAGCGCCTCGGATTATCATTGAAAGGTTGGACGAACCTGCACATTGCTGTGATATTGAGACTGAAGAGGTAGCAGATAAACCCTGGTTTCATGAGGTGAAGAGATACCTTGAGGCTCAGAAATACCCCGAGGGTGCATCTGTTATTGATAAGAAGTTTCTGAGGAGGTTCGCGGCAAATTTCTTCATCAGCAATGGTATTCTTTACAAGCGTAACCATGATTCAACCTTACTTCGATGTGTGGATAAGAACGAGGCAGACAGAATCATGACAGAGTTACATGAAGATACTTTCGGAACTCATTCCAGTGGACATACCATGGCAAAGAAGATCCTTCGGGCAGGATATTATTGGTCCACCATGGAAGCCGACTGTTATCAGCATTCTTGGACATGTCATAAATGCCAAGTCTATGCTGATAAGGTGCACATACCTCCAGTTCCTCTGAATATCTTGAGAGCTCCGTGGCCTTTTGCAATGTGGGGCATCGATATGATCGACGAGATCAGACCTACAGCATCCAACGGGCATCATTTCATCCTGGTAGCAATCGATTACTTTACAAAGTGGGTTGAAGCGGCTTCCTTTGCTACAGTGACACAGAACGTCGTGGCACGATTTATTCGGCATAATCTGATCTGTCGATATGGTGTACCAGAGAGGATCATTACAGACAATGGTACAAATCTCAATAATAAGATGATCACTGAGCTCTGCAAGCAGTTCAAGATACAGCGTCATAACTCTTCTCCCTACCGACCGAAGATGAATGGGGCTGTTGAAGCGGCTTATAAGAACATTAAGAAGATCGTGCAGAAGATGACAATGACATACAAAGACTAGCACGAGATGTTACCATTTGCTCTTCATGGGTACCGTACCGCAACGCGGACGTCAACAGGGGCAACCCCCTATTCCTTGGTATATGGCATGAAGGCTGTATTACCCATTGAAGTTCAGATACCCTCTCTTTAGATTATGAAGGATGCAGGTTTTAAGTGAAGATGACTGGATTCAGACCCGGCTTGATCAGCTGAACTTAATCGATGAAAAAAGACTTACTGCTATTTGTCATGGTCAAATGTATCATGATCAAGACATTCAACAAGAAAGTTAGACGATAAGAGTATCAAGTTGGGGATCTGGTAATTAAGCGCATTATCTTACCTCAAGGTGATCCCAGGGGCTAATGGACCCCTACTTACGAAAGGCCATTTGTGGTTAAGAACATTTTCTCAAGAGGAGCTATGATTCTAACCACCATGGATGGTGAAGACCTTCCTCACCCCGTCAATGCAGACATAGTGAAAAAATACTACGCCTAACCAAAGACCCGCTAGGTTGACTGGCCTAGGAAAAAATAAGGGCTTCCCAGCGAACCAAAAGGGTTCGGGAAAAAATAAGGGATGAAAATGAAAATTCTGTACACCCGGCAAGTCGAAAACCTGAAAAGGCGGCTTGGGCAAAAAAGGGTATCCCGGTGGACTGAAAACCCGAAAGGGTGGTCCAGGCAAAAATTAGGGATCAAGGCGTAACACTATGTCTCATCGGATCACCTTGCAGCCATACTTCGGTATCAACTATCAAGCTCGGACGACGCTAATCAATATGATCTACCTTCAACCAAGCAGCAAAGTGATGAGATGCTCGAGGACATAAAGGCAATAGCAGAATTGGAATCCAGTGGGGTTATTCTCATAGCTGTTTTGTTTAGTTTTTCACAAACTGTGTAAATTCTATTATTCGGCGGCGTTCTCTTACTAGGACGTCAGCCTCTTGTACAAAAAACGCCTATTTACAGGCCAAACTTCAAAATTAATACAATTCATCTTCAAAGAAATTTCAAACTGTTTTTCCTTTTTCTGTTTTGTTTTGCAAATAACGTCCAATGTTCATGTTTGATATATGCATTTGACATTAATTGCTGCTCATGAATATTTGCATACGAAATAAAAGACGATTACTGGTAATATCAGAAACAGGGGCAATAAAATTGTCCAAGCTTTACATTAGCTCTGTCCACCAGGTACGACGGTAAATTCAGCTGAAGAATATGGCTAAGATACTTTCACTCCCCGCAGAGTAAGACAGTAATGATAGCTCTCCCCAGCTGAGACTTGCAACTGTGAATGAATGAATCGGTAATATTCTCCCCCAAGAAGAGTTTATCTACCATCAACACTGAAAATGCTTAATATCCCCGGCAGTCATAATATTCCCCAATGGAGTATAAGAATATTACCCGGCAAAATGCAAGATATCCCCAGTGGGTTAAAATTTTCCCAGCGCAGTCTGAAAAAGCTTCCCTAGTGGAGTTGAAGAATCATCCCCAGTAGACTCCGGAAGTTCGTCCCCGGCGGAGTATAAAAATGAATATCCCCACCCGAGTTCAAAGGAAGATTGTCCCCAACAAAGCTCAAAGGATTATCCCCATTAGAGCCTAAAAGGTTATCCCCGATGAAGTCGCAACTGAAAGATCATCCCCAATGGAGTTCTTTCCTCTCACAAACAGAATTCAATCCCCAACAAGATTCAGTATCACCAGCAACGGTAATTCATCCCCAGCGAAACTTATTGGTGGAATCCTCAGCAGAATATCTCTTCCCCACAGAGTAATATCCTCCTCAGTTTATTCCCCAATGGAGTTAACTTCTCCTGCAGGTTTATTTTCGCAATCATCTTCGTTCACCATCCCCAGCGGAAACGAAGAATCCAACTCTATTCTCCAGCAGCTATCCGGGATTTATTTTCTCCAACTAGAAACATTACATTTCCATATATCATGATACATGCATATACGCATCATACAACCCAATCTCATTTAATTTGAGAACATCATTGCTTGATATATATCATGCATTGCATACGACTGACCTCTACCTTTAAGGAAAGATGCAGTTAAGTTCTCAGCAGTCGAAGACCTGACCGGTTCTTAAATCTCAACTGAATTATCTTCGGTTGAATTTCAGATAAGGTTCTCAATCTCGACAATTTTCCTCCATCATAGTGTGGACGAGTTCTACAATCTCAACAGAATTACACTCCGTTGAAGACCAGACAGTTCCTAGATCTTGATGAAGATGTTTCCCTCAGCCGAAGACCTGACCGATTCTTAAATCTCAACTGAATTATCCTCGGTTGAATTTCAGATAAGGTTCTCAATCTCGACAATTTTCCTCCGTCAAAGTGTGGACGAGTTCTACAATCTCAACAGAATTATACTCCGTTGAAGACCATACAGTTCCTAGATCTTGATGAAGATGTTTCCCTCAGTCGAAGACCTGACCGGTTCTTAGATCTCAACTGAATTATCCTCGGTTGAATTTCAGATAAGGTTCTCAATCTCGAAAATTTTCCTCCGTCAAAGTGTGGACGAGTTCTACAATCTCAACATAATTATACCCCGTTAAAGACCAGACAATTCCTATATATTGATGAAGATTTTTCCCTCAATCGAAGACCTGACCGATTCTTAAATCTCAACTGGATTATCCTTGGTTGAATTTCAGATAAGGTTCTCAATCTCGACAATTTTCCTCCGTCGAAGTGTGGACGAGTTCTACAATCTCAACAAAATTATACTCCATTAAAGACCAGACAGTTCCTAGATCTTGATGAAGATGTTTCCCTCAGTCGAAGACCTGACCAGTTCTTAAATCTCAACTAAATTATCCTTGGTTGAATTTCAGATAAGGTTCTCAATCTCGACAATTTTCCTTCGTCGAAGTGTGGACGAGTTCTACAATCTCAACAGAATTATACTCCGTTGAAGACCAGACAGTTCCTAGATCTTGATCAAGATGTTTCCCTCAGTCGAAGACCTGACCGGTTCTTAAATCTCAACTGAATTATCCTCGGTTGAATTTCAGATAAGGTTCTCAATCTCGACAATTTTCCTCCGTCAAAGTGTGGACAAGTTCTACAATCTCAACAGAATTATACTCCGTTGAAGACCAGACAGTTCCTAGATCTTGATGAAGATTTTTCCCCCAGTTGAATTACGGACAAATTCTTAAAACTCAGCAAAGATGTTCTCTCAGCTGAGGTACATGGAAGTTCCTAAATCTCAATAAAAGTTAGACTTCCCCAGCGAAATCTTCTACAACAACAGGTATGCAAGTTCTCGCTAAGGAATCTCTTATGCGATTGATGCTCCAGCAAATGGCATCTGTAAGCATATCCTCCTACCAACAATCTCTAAATGGAATCTATAAGCCCATTCCCGACATCACTAGGCTGATACCACTTCATGCGAGTGCAAATTTTTGGCCACTCTAGTGTTTAAACATCTTCCACCTTCAGATCACGAAAGGCAGGAAAGCCAATCTACATCCTCAGGTTTAAGAAGATTGAACAGGGGAAACTGTTGTACCCCAAAATTTTCCCTCTCATATTTCTCAAAACATTGCAAGAAAAATCTCCAAGTGGCTCAAGCTTGCTCAAAAGTTGGACAAACAATCATCTCCTAAGGCAGTCTTCCCCAAATTAGGGTTTTGTGTTGCATCAAGATCATTGAGTCCAAATGAACTCAAGTGCTCTCCATTGTCCTAATATGCTCTCAAGATCATCCATGTCAAATTTCAAGCCTTGCAGAGGAAGTTTTCTTAGTCAAATGTTCAAAGGGTCCAAAAATCGACTATGCTAGGGCAAAAGTCAACTGTGACCTATAAACAGTCAAACTTCAAGATTTTTTGTCAACATTATCATTTTGAAGGATATTTCATCATTTTATCAAGGGTTGATCATGATTGATCAAGGATTGCTCAAAATTCATCAAGACTCAAAAGTTGCTAAATTAGGGTTTTGTAGGAAAAGTCAACTCAACTTTGACCAAGCATAACTTTCTCATACTTTATGAGAAATGACCCATCCATAGCTCATTTTTAATAGGATGCAATTTCCTGCAATCCATCTTCATACCCCAAGTTCAGGAAATGCACTCACAAGAAGTTATAAATTTGGACATTATAGGTCATTTTTGAAAGTCAACAAAAACACCTTTTTTTACAAAGCTTATAACTTGAGCATGGAATAGCAAAATGAGATGAGACCAAAATGGTTGTTTAGAGGACATCTCAAGATTTCTAAAAAGTCCAATAACACTTCCAAAAGTTCAAAATTGAAGAAGTTATGCATTGTTGAAGTTGGACATTTTTGTAAAATTGCCAAAAGTCAACTATCCCCAAAACATCAAATTTTGTCAAATGGGCCCATTCTTTTCCACTTGATTTGAGCTTGCATCATTGTACACGTGTCCTAGCTTCATCCATGAGCCCATATCTTATTTTTATTATTTTATTTGATTTTTTATTGAATTATTTCATTTTAAATCAAATTAAATCAAATAAAATCCAAACCTTAATTACCTAAGATCTTTTTGGTTGTTTCAGGTCTTAATTATCATCATGATCATCATCAAAATTCGTATCAAGCATATCATGTACAAAAAGCTGGAGATTTGATAAATTTGGCAAGCTTTAAAGGATGAATCAAATCAAATCAAAAGGCATTGATTTAGAGGGATTCCATCAAAATTTGTTACCCTAGCACATTCCATAATACATATAGAAGCCAAAGGACATGAAATAAAGGTCAGAGGCTGCAAGAACACTCAAGACAAAACTTGAAAAAAGTGTGGAAAAAGCTTGAATCCGAATTCATACTTAGAGGCGATCTCAGAAGCCAAGAAGGGTCTCAATCAATTCTTGGAGGTTCATTGAGTTGAAACCAACCCAAAACAAGTTCCCATACACGCCCAAACACATTGTAAGTACCACGCGGATCCGTTTCTTTGTTGAATTCGTAAATCCTCATTCTGGCATCTTTTGGACAAAATAATTACATGTTTGTGATCACCAAGACATTTGCAAACTTTTTGTATTATTGAATTTCGTTTATATGACCTGTACCAAGAATCACCATAGCTAGGGTTCTTGGAGCTTTTTTGGGCGTTTTTGTTACAGGTAAAATTAGCCTTAATGATGGCTATGGACGTGACCGGGAGAGGAAGACGAATGCAACCATGGTCTTGGGAGGAATTTATATAGCCTGAGATGAATTTTAGGAATGACCTATGCATTTAGCTGCGGATTCAAATCCGCAGGTAATTTTGTTTCAGACCTGAGAACAGGGACGACATCGTGTCCTCCTCTGATTGGCCCTTTCCAAATTTTCGCGCATTTTTTTTATTTTCTGGCATATTTACGTGTTTTAGCATATTATGTTTTGTTTGTATTTTATTAACAATTGAAGCGAAGTGCCCCAGTGGTTAGCGTGTCTATTTCCAAGGCGTTGATGGCTGGATCCCTGCCTCCAGCGCTTTGCATTTTCCTTTGTTTTTTCATGTAATCACATGCAGATCTAGGCTTGCAGCTCACCATGTGCCTTCACACGTCCAACATCCAGATGGCCAAAGGCCAGATCTGGTGATCCAGGTTGATGGTCCACCATGGAGTCAAGTCAACATGCGCGCAGGGGATCTCAGAAGTAAAACAAGGCCAGTGCCTAGTGGGCCTCAGATTGCTTCTCAAACCACCCTTTTCAGGCCCAAACCCCCTATCTCTCTCTATTTCATTTATTTTTGTTTTAATTGTTTTATTATATTTTATTTAATTAATTAAGCAATCAAATCTTTTTCCTTATAAAATTAAAATCAAAAAATATTTTCTTCATCAAATTAAACTTTAACTTTTATTTTTTATTAATAAATACTAATTAAATTAATTTAGGTTCTTAATTAGAATAACTTTAATATATTTTATAAATAATTAAAATTAACTAGACTTAATTAGGTTTTTACTAACATTAATTAATTTTTATTTCTTTCTTAAAATAACAAAAACCCAAAAAATATTTATTTTTTATTAATTTATTTATTTAATTTAATTTAATGATTAATTTAGGATAGTTTATTTCTTAAAATAAAAAATAAAAAAAAACCTTTTCTTTAATAAAAGTGTCAAAACCCTATTTGCGCTCGATTTAATTTCCCGCACGCGATCTATTTATTCAATATTGTATTTGTTCCCCGAATGTAATAGATAATTAGGACCATTTAATTATTTTTATCGCTTTATTTATTTTTCCGCATTTAAATTTCAAAGGGTTTCTTTTGGCGATGTAAATACCCGACGCCTTGTAATTTAATTTCCGCAATTTATTTTCCGCAAATTATAACTGTTAGATGTTTGATAATAGGGATGCATGACAAGATTGAATATTTTAACCTAAAATCAAATTAGATCACCATTAACATGTACAAAGATAAAATAACTAAAAACGACACACTCGCACATGCGCACTCTTAGGGTACACCCCACTTGGTTGCTTTTGTACGCGATCATTAAGTATAGGTCACTTTAGAGGTCTCCCTCTTGTCTAAAAGATCATAGTTGCCTCGAAACGGTTGCCTCGGATATTGTTGCCTCAAAACAAATGATCTAAGACATTTGGGTTACCGCTAAGGTGTCCTAACAATGCTTTGGTGACCGTAAGTCCCTAATTCGAATTGACCCTTAAAACTCCAACGACGACGCTACCTACTCATCAATAGTGGGATAACATTGTCTAAAGGAAGATAACATAGAATGATTCCTTTTTCGAGTAGGTAGATGGTTCTTAAGTACTTGCTCTTTCAAAAAAACAAAAACTTTTCACACTTACACTTTTCGAACAAAGTTTTCAAAACACTTCATTACGCTCTTGAGGACAGAAGCAAGAGTTAAATCTAAGTTTCAAAACAAAAACTTTTTCAAACCCACAAGCACAAAGAAAGCAATTTTGAAAATAATATGAGCAATTACCTAAGAGCCCGTGGATAACCACGGATAGAAAGGGTGCTAACACCTTCCCTTTCTATAATCTACCCCCCGAACCCGAGAAATATCTCAAAAAAGGAATTTTTCTGTGCTTTTTTCCTTTCCTTGTTGGATAAAATAAAAGTCGGTGGCGACTCTTGCTTACCGCAACATTTTGTGAACATAAATGAAAAACGCAAACCAGCATTCCAAAAAAAAGTCAGTTCTTCCCACCGTATCACAATGTCCTAAATTGATGTGCTATCCAAGTGTGATGTATGCCCCAAATGTTTACAATGTGTATGTAACAAAATGCTGATGTGTTTATGCCCCAAATTTTTGTATGTGTATGCCCCAAGTACTTTACATGTGCACCAAATGTATGTGTATACTCCAAATGTGTATGTACAAAATGGGAGCATATGCCCCAAAAATGTTATGAAAAATGCTTTTGATAATATTTTCCTTTTAAACCATTGGTTCCGAGTTACCCACTTCCCGATGTTATTTGTTGCCAATTGTTGTATCTCCGAGTTGATTTGAATTTGGCGAAAAGTGTCAACAAGATTTTGATGTCTGTATCGTAGGTGCAGGCATATATACGGATGTCGACATGGACTTTGACATAGTCGTAGACATAGGCGTGGGCGTAGAGATAGGCATAGACATGGACGTTGTGATACGGTGGCCAGAACCGGGACTGTTTTTAGGAATGCTGGTTTGCGTTTTGCGTTTATGTTCGCAAAATGTCGCGGTAAGCAAGAGTCGCCACCGACTTTTATTTTATCTAACAAGGAAAGGAAAAAAGCACAGAAAAATTCCTTTTTTGAGATTTTCTGAGTACGGGGGGTAGATTATAGAAAAGGAAGGTATTAGCACCCTTTCTATCTGTGGTTTTCCACGGGCTCTTAGGTACTTGATCATCATTTTCAAAATTGCTTCTTTGTGTTTGTGTGATTTGAAAAGTTTTTGTTTTGACTTCGATTTAACTCTTGCTTCTATCTTCAAGAGTGTTACGAAGTGTTTTTGAAAGCTTTGTTTGAAAAGGAGTGTAAGTATGAAAAAGTTTGTTTGGATTGAGCAAGTACTTAAGAACTAATCTACCTACTCGAAAAAAGAATTGTTCTATGTTCGTTTCTTTTAGACAACGCTATCCCACTATTAGTGAGTAGGTAGCACTATCGTTGGAGTTCTGAGGGTCAATTCGAAAGGGACGTACGGTCACTAAAGCAAAGTTAGGACGTCTTAGTAGTAATCCTAATATCTTAGACCAATTATTCGAGGCAACAATTCCGAGGCAACCATTCTGAGGCAACTTTTCTGAAAAGGGACTTTGATCTTTGTTTAGACAAGAGAGCGACCACTAAAGCATCCTATACTTAATGACCGTTTACCAAAGGCAACCGCAGTGGGAGTATACCCTAGGAGTGCGCATGTGCGAGTGGTTCAATTTCAAGTTATTATCTTTGCACATTTAGGGTTAGCTAACCGTTTTAAAGTTTACATACATTCTTGTCATGCATCCCTAATATCATACATCTAACAGTTTAATATTTGCGGAATTTAAAATGCGGAAAATAAACTACGCTATTACAAGGCCTCGGGTATTTACATAGCCAAAAACAAACCCGTAAAAAAAAGCGATAAATGAAAATAAAAGATCCTAATTAAGCTATTACAACTTGTGAGCAATTACATTAATAGGGTAAAAATAAATGATAAAGCGCACGCGAGGAAATTAAGATCGGGAGAGAACTAGGGTTTTGACCCCTTCTAACCTAATCGAAAGAAAAATTGTTTTTGTTGTTTTTAAATTATTTTTAAGAAAAGAATTAGGTTTTAAAATTAAATACAAAATTAATTAGCTAATTAAATTAATTAATGAAAATAAATAAATGGCTTATTTTTGTGTTTTTGGTTATTTTTAAGAAAAAAGAAAATATAATTAAGTTAAAAACAAAACCCTAATTGTTCTAATTGTTTTTTTTAATTTATTTACAAAATAATCAAAGTTATCTAAGATTAAATAACCTAATTAATTAATTAATTATTTAAAAAAAAAGAAAGTTGGGCCTGCTTAAGTAATATGGGGGTGCATTGCTAGCAATCTGGGCCCAAGAGGGATAGACCTACGTTTGACTTGCCAGATCTCCTGCCACGCGTTGACTGAGGGCTTTGGTGGACTTTCATCTGATGGCCTTTAGATCTGGCCATCTGGAGATCAAAAGGATGGATCTTGAGGATACATGGTGCTCTCCTGGCTTGTGTGCATGCTGGATTACCTGAAGCAAAATAACATGGAATAATTCGGGGGACCTGGGATTCGAACCCAGGCCCCAAAGCACTTTCCAAATGTTCCACTACCAATTGTGCTGCGCGTATTAGTTGTATGTAAAGAAACAAACAAATATTATAAAAATAACACAACTTTATTAATTCCCTGCGCGCGAAATTTTAAATAGACGAATGGGAATGCGCCACGCTTTCATCCCTGTCCTCTCTCAGTGGCTAAAAATGCAGGGACTTTTACCTACGGACGTATGTCCGTAGCTACAACCTTGGTTCATCTCAAAATCCTCCATGGGCACGATAAATGACTTCTAATGCCATAAATCGAACCGTCTTGTAATCCTGAACATCATGATACCCTTCATGGGGGCTAATTTTTCCTGCACCCAAAAACCCTAAAACGAAACCAAAAACCCTAACAATGGAAATTCTGGATTCAGTCCACAAAAATGCAATTGGAGGATATGGATAGCTTGCAAATGTGTTAAGGAGCAAAAATGTATAATTATTTCATGCTATAAGTGCCAGATTTACACAATTCGATTTCAAGAAAGAACCAAGGTCGTGGATGACTTACAATGCATTTTGGTGCTGGAAAAGACTTGTTCTTGATTGATTTCGCTTGCTTGTGATCCCAGGAAGCGATTTGGATGGCTATAAAGTCTTGAGGATTCCTGTAACTGTGAATTCGACTCATCACTTTTGCGTTCTTTTTTCAAGTTTTGTTCTTGTTCTCACGCCTCTCTCTAGCCTTGTTTTAGGTCTGCAAACGTTCCTTATGTATTGAGGAATGACTTAGGGTTGAAAAAGTGTGCTCAATCTTTATCAATCATGGATTTTGATTTTGATTTGATTCCTTTGAATATCTTTCCAAAAATAGGCCAAATTCAATCTTTTTGTGCACACCAAGGCTTTTCACGATTTCAACCACTTTCCAACTGGATATAAGACCTGAAACATGCACAATATCTTGAGGTTTCAATGCTTTATATTTTTTCATGATTTGTTTTGATTAAAATTGATTTAATTTAAATAAAAATAAAAATAAATAATAAAAATAAGATAAAGACAAGTGGCAAGGGATAGGGCTCGTGGACCATTCTACCAACTCATAACAAGTGCAAAAAGTTAGGCCCATTTAGCAAAAATTGCAATTTGAGGCATAATTGAGTTTTGGCAATTTTGCAAAAAAGGTCAACTTCACCAATGCTTAACTTCCTCAATTTTGATCTTTGAAGGTGTTCTTAGACTTTTTAGAAATCTTGTGATGTCCTCTAAACAAACCTTTTGGTCTCATCCCCAGTTGGTACTCCATGTTTATGTATGAAGCTTTGACAAAAAAGGTGTTTTTGTTGACTTTTCAAAATGACCTATAATGTCCAAATTTATAACTTCTTGTGAGTGCATATTTTGAACTTGGTAGATGAAGATGGATTGTAGGGAATTTCATCCTCTTAAAAATGAGCTTTGGATGGGTCATTTCTCATAAAGTATGAGAAAGTTATGCTTGGTCAAAGTTGAGTTGACTTTTCCTACAAAACCCTAATTTAGCAACTTTTGAATCTTAATGAATTATGAGCAATCCTTTCTGAATCATGATCAACCCTTGATAAAATGATGAATAATACTTAAAAATGAGGATGTTGACCCAAAATCTTGAAGTTTTACTATATGTAGGCCATAATTGACTTTTGCCCTAGCATGGTCGATTTTCAGGCCTTTGAGCAATTGACTGAGCAAACTTCCTCTGCAAGGCTTGAAACTTGACATGGATAATCTTGAGAACATATTAGGCCAATGGTGAGAATTTGGGATCCCTTGGACTCAAGTGTATTGATGCAACATGAAACCCTAATTTGAGGTAGACTGCCTTAGGAGAGAGCTTGTCTGGTCAACCCTTGGACTTCCTTGAGCAATTTGAAGACCTCACTTGAGATGTGTTGAGAAATATGGGAGGGAAAATTTTGGGGTACAACAGCTGCCCCTGTTCAATCTTCTTAAACCTGAGGATGTAGATTGGATATCTGCCTTTCGTGATCTGAAGGTTGAAGATGATTGAACACTAGAGTGCCCAGAAATTTGCACTCGCATGAAGTTATATTTGTATTGTGATGTCGGGAATGGGCTTATAGATGACATTTGGAAATGAATGATAGGAGATGGACTTAAAGATGCCATCCGAAGAAGTGTCGATCGCATAATATATTCCTTAGCGAGAGCTTGTATACCTATTGTTGAGGAAGATTTCGCTGGGGAATGTTGTTCTTTGTCTTGGGAGAAATAGAATTTTAGGAGCTTCGATCGTCCGTTATTCTACTGGGGAGTCGTCTCTGTTTTGAGAAAAGTTGAATTTTAGGAACTTCGGTCGTCCGTTATTCTACTGGGGGAATAGTCTCTTGGTTGAAGAGGTGAAAATGAGCTACTATCTTGTCGTGATCCAGGCTTCATAGTGATAAGACTGACTGCTATCTGGTTGTAATCCAGGATTTACAGTGACTTACTAGGGAGATGAGATTATACTTGCTATCCGGTCGTAATCCAGGCTTCACAATTTCTCGATTCTTATCTGGTCGTAATCCAGGCTTCAGAAGGAACTAAGTTGTTATCCGGTCGCATCCAGGCTTCAACTTGAATTTAGGGCACACTAATATTCGGTCGACTTTGGGCTTCTTAGTATCTGTCCAGGTAAAACTCCTATTTGGTCGAAATCCAAGCTTCACAGTGTCTCTTACCGCTATCTGGTCGTAATCCAGGCTTCACGATATAATATACCATTATCTGGTCGAATCCAGGCTTCATGGTGTCCTGTACTGCTATCTGGTCGAAATCTAGGCTTCACAATACCTTACTTCTTATCTGGTCGAAATCCAAGCTTTAGAAGGAACTGAGTTGTTATCCGGTCGCATCCGGGCTTCAACTTGTATTTAGGGCACACTAATATCCGGTCGACTCCGGGCTTCTTAATATCTGTCCAGGTAAACTTCTATTTGGTCGAAATCCAAGCTTCACAGTGTCTTATACTGTTATCTGATCGAAATCCAGGCTTTATAGTGTTCCTTACCGCTATCTGGTCGTAATCTAGGCTTTACGATATAATATACCATTATTTGGTCGAATCCAGGCTTCATGGCGTTCGAAGAAATCAAGATACTATCTGGTTGAACCCGGGCTTCATAACTTGTATTAAAGATATACCACTATCTGGTCGTAATCCATACTTCATAGTATCCTTGGCTGCTATCTGGTCAAAATCCAGGCTTCACAATACCTTACTTTTTATCTGGTCGAAATCCAGGCTTCAGAAGGAACTGAGTTGTTATCCGGTCGCATCCGGGCTTCAACTTGTATTTAGGGCACACTAATATCCGGTCGACTCCGAGCTTCTTAGTATCTGTCCAAGTAAACTGCTATTTGGTCTAAATCCAAGCTTCATAGTGTCTTGTACTGTTATCTGGTCGTAATCCAGGCTTCAGTCCTTTTATCGTTATCTGGTCGTAATCCAGGCTTCACGATGCTTTATACCATTATCTGGTTGAATCCAGGCTTCATGGTATCCTGTACTACTATTTGGTCGAAATCCAGGCTTCACAATACCTTACTTCTTATCTGGTCGAAATCCAGGCTTCAAAAGAAATCAAGTGGTTATCTGGTCGCATCCGAGCTTTCCATTTGACTTTTGGGCCTACTAATATCCGGTCGAATTCGGGCTTCATAGTAATTGGCCGGGTAAACTGCTATTTGGTCGAAATCTAAGCTTCACAGTGTCCCTCACTGTTATCTGGTCGTAATCCAGGCTTCACAGTGTTCCTTACTGCTATCTGGTCGTAATCAAGGCTTCACGATATAATATACCATTATCTGGTCGAATCTAGGCTTCACGGCATTCGGAGAAATCAAGATACTATCTGGTCGAACCCGGGCTTTATAATTTGTATTAAAGATATACCACTATCTGGTCGTAATCCAGGCTTCATGGTACTTGTTGTGCTGTTATCCGGTCATAATCCGGGCTTCACGGCTTGCCGAGGATTAAACTATTATCCAATCGAATCCGGGCTTCATAGCTTAAAGATAAACCACTATCTAGTTGATTCCAGGCTTCGTGGGGTTTGATACTGTTATCCGGTCGTTCCCCGGGCTTCACAATATGATGTAGAAATCAAGATACTATCCGGTCGTACCCGGGCTTCATAACTTGAGCTTGGTGAGAATTTGATTGTATCTTTTCTGAAAGGTAAAGGTTAGCTGTATGTAATGCGTGATATGTATCAAGCAATGATGTTCTCAAAATAAATGAGATTGTGCTGTATGATGCGTATGCGCGTGTCATGATGCATGGATGTGTAATGTTTTTATGATTTTCTCCAGCTGGGGGAAAATAAATCTTGGATTGCTGTGGGAGAATATATTGGTGAGAAAATGACTTTGTGGGGAAGAGATACTATGTTAGAAGATCTGCTGACTTGGAGAAATAACCTCGGCTGGGGACGAATTACCGTTGTTGGCGATAATAAACTCTATCGGGGATAAAGTTTTTGTTTGTGAAAGAAATAAACTCCACTGGGGATGGTCTTCCATTGTTGGTGATAGATGAACTATTCTTGGGGAGAGTATTACCAATTCATTTACGATTGTGAATCTCAGCTGGGGAGAATTAACACCACTGTCATTTTCTTACTCTTCGGGGAGTGAATGTTACTGGGACGCATGCTGAGGATATGACGATGACTCTGCATCGAGACTTTTCTGCCCCATGTTTCTGCGGGAGAAGGTGCCTGCGGAGGCCTTGTGGATCGAGTGTTATCCCAACCTATGAGGTGCTTGGCAACTTTTGATCGAAATGATAAGTCTTCTTCTGGTAGGCAAATAATGAGATGACGGGACATAATCGTACGCTTTAATCCCTAACTTTTGCCTGAACTGTCTTTTCATATTTTCAGTCCACCGGGATACCCTTTTTTGCCCAAGCCGCCTTTTCAGGTTTTCGGCTTTCCGGGTGTACATATCCTCTTTTTTTTATCCCTAATTTTTTCCCGAACCTTTTTGGTTCGCCGGGATGCCCTTATTTTTGCCTAGGCCAGTCAACCTAGCGGGTCTTTGTTCATGCGCAGTATTTTCTAACTATGTCCACGCTCTCAGGGTGTAGGGAGTTGTCACTGTCGGTAGTGTTGTGTTGCCATACTATCAGAAGATGTTCGTTTGATCATGCAAGATTCGTTGTTGTAATTCATGTCCAATGCCCCTAAGTGATTTAGATGGAGATTTTCCCCTGGCATCTTTGCGAGATTCCTCGAATCTTGACTTGACTGCCCCAGATGATGGACAATGGTCATGCCGTGCCCCTTGGTTGGAAGTGTTTTTTCCACTTGAGGTGATCCTTTTTATTGAGAACGTTTTTGTTCACTATATATTCGTCGTGCGAATTTCTCTGCTGTTGAACAAATAGTCATATGCAAACAATGTTATTTTAAGAATGCAAAGCTTATTTCTGTCTTGAAATTTTTGAAAATGCATTTTTCAGTAAAACAGGTAAATTTTGTAATATGTGATGTCAACTCAGGATTTACAGTAAGTCCTACAGGAGTCAGGATACCTTTTGTAACAGTATGCTTTCGAACTAACCCATGTGTGATCGGTGGATTTAGAACTGGTTGTTTAATGCTGGTTCGCGAAATGTCGCGGAAGCAAGAGTCGCCACCGTCTTTTATTTTCTCCAACAAGGAAAGGACAAAAGCACAGCAAAATTCCTTATGAGATTGTCTCTCGGTTCGGGAGGTAGATTTATAGAAAGGGAAGGTATTAGCACCCTTTCTATCCATGGTTATCCATGGGCTCTTAGATACTTGCTCATTGTGTTTTCAAAATGTTTGCTTTTCAATTGTGAGTGGGTTTAAAAAAGTTTCGTTTAAAGATTTCTGAATAACTCTTGTATCAGTCCTCAAGAGTGTTTGAAAAATTGTTTTGAAAGCTTTTTGAAAGTGTCGGTGTGAAAAGAGTTTTGATTTGTTTTTGAATAGAGCAAGTATCTATGAGTCATCTACCTACCCTAAGGAATTAGGCTGTGTAAATGTCCTTTAGGTAGTGCCATCCCACCATTGAGAGGTAGGTAGCACCACCGTTGGAGGTGTTCGGGTCAATTAGGGACAGTGTGGTCACCGAAGCAACAGTTAGGACACCTTAGAAGCTACCTTTATGCCATTGATCCTTTTTTAATCTGAGGAAACCGTTTCGAGGCAACTGGATCATGTACATAAGGACTTACTAAAACTTCCTATACTCGACGACCACGTTTCGAAGGTAAGGCAACAGGTGAGGCGTACCCTAAGAGTGGTGTGTGAATTTGTGTGTTGTTTTCAATTTAACAGTTATCTTTGATCAGGCATCATGGTGATCTACGCTTGTTTTTAATTTGGCCATACATTCTTTCATGCAATTAGAAATTAAAAGTGCGGAAACTTAAATGCGGAAAGATAAATCCTACACTATTACAAGGCGCGGGTCTATACATCGCCAAAATACAAAGACTCGTTTGGTAAAAAATGCGGAAAGTAAATAAATTCCTAATTACTATTACAAGCTTTGAGCAGTTACATAATATTTGAAAAGAAAAAAAGAATAACGTGCGAAAGAATAAAAGTTAAGACGTCCGAGGGTTTTGACCCTTTTGAAATTAAATTGAAATTAAAGTCTATTATTATTTAATTAAAGAAAAGAAATTGTTTTTATGTTTTTGTATTTATGAAAATAAAGAATTTACAAGGAAACCCTAATTCTAGATTATTTTTTAAATTATTTAAGAAAATATTCAAGTTAATCTAATTTACACTAATTAATTAAATTACATGTTTATTTACAAAAAATAAATAGTAATAATAATAATGAGAGAAAATTATTTATTTAAGAAAAAGATGAGAAGGTCAAAAACCCTAATTCTACCTATTTTAATTTATTAAGAAAAGATTAAAATTTTAACCCTAAATTAAACTAAATTAATTATTAAAGTTTATTTACAAAAAATATTTTAATGGTGAAATAATAATATATTGTATTTTTTGATTTTTTCTGTTTTTATTATGAAAAGAAAATTATTTTAAGAGAATTAAATAAAAATAATTAAAAGAATTAGAAAAGAGAAAAGAAAAGAAAATTAAGAAATATAATACAAACATTGGGGGGTGTCTGGCCCATTTTGGAGGTTTTTTGAAGTAATTTGGCCCAACAGAACAAAGCCCCTTTTTTGACTTCTTGGGATCACGTGTGGGATGGTTGACTGAGGCGTATGATGAACCTCATCCTGAAGCCTTCAGATTGGACTTTGAAGCCACTTGTCAGGCCTTGGCATATGCGTGTATGGTGAACCTTTGGTTGGACGCTGCATAGGAATACATTGAGACAAAAATTATGCAATATGTGGGGGACCTGGGAATCGAACCCAGGTCCCAATGCTTACCAGCCACGTGTTCTACCAACTGAACCATTGCGTTCGTTTGTTAACATAATGATAAAGAAGCATAATATATGTAACATGCCAAATATGCTGAAATAATGAAAAAACGCGCCAAAGTTCAAATGTCCCAATAGCACCAAGCCACGCGTGCTTCTTCTCCGTTGCCTGCAATTATATGAAACAAATAGAGGGGGTTTTAAACCCCCACAAAACCAAAGTCCAGAAAATAGCGATTAGAAGAGGACGAAATATAAAAAAGGCGCGATTGTTTCATTGAATTCGTCTGGTTGTCACGATTTGGTCTATACCGGTTTGAATGTCCAATTTTACCATGTGAGGAAAGCCCCAATTTAGAGCTTCTGAAACCCTAAGTTTCAACCATGGTGGATTCTGATTTAGGCAATATTATCACAATTAAGTTGTACCAATCGCTTCAGAATGTTAATATTAGTATAAATTAATCAAGAAAGATGGCTAAAAGTGCATGAATCGTGATATGGAATTCAAGGAATTTTGGCAAACCGTATAACATGTGTTCTTCAGTTCTTTACACGTTTTGACTCGTTCTCGATTGAAAATGCTTCCTGGATGTTTTGGCAATGTATTGGAATGCTTTTGAAGCTTTGAATTGTACTCTAACTATGATTTCAAATTTCAAATTTTTGATGGAAAATTGCAACTTTGTTCTGCAGCTTCTGAGCAGTTTTTCGTGTCTCTTTGCATTAGGTTAGGTTATGCCTTTGTATATGAATGAAATTAGGTCAAGAAAACAAGCCCAAGGTCCATGAATTTATGATTTCAATATTTGATTTTTCCATATCTTTTTTCAATCTTTTTTCATGCAAATCCTTGCCAATTGTGGAAGATATTGCCTTGTTGATTGATGTACGAAATCTCTTGTATATAATGAACATATTTGCTGCACAAAAAAGATTTGAAACCATTATTTGATATTTTTCGAATATTTAAATCTAATTAAATGAATTAATAATAATAAAAATTCAATTAATTAATTAAAAATAAGAAAATAAATCCCTTTGAGCTTAATGGGTCGTGCATATGATTTGGGTAATGATTCAAGGAAGAAATTGAGGCCCATTAGCATTTTTGAAGTGTTTGAGGCAAAGTTGACTTTTCAAAATTCCCAAAAATTTCCCAACTTCTCCAAGGCATATCTTGCTCAATTTTGAAGCTATGATCATGTTCTTGGACAATTTGGAAAGGTATTGAAGTCCTCTAACCAATGCCTTTGGTCCCATGTCATTTTGATTTACCAATATCAAGTTATGGTCTTTGACTTAAAGTGCCTTTTGGTTGACTTTTGAAAATGACCTATAATGTTGAGATTGATAACTTTTTGTGAGAGCATTTCTTAGACTTGGAGTGTGAAGATGAGTTGTAGGAAATGTCATCCTCTTCAAAATGAGCTTTGGATGGGATTTTTCTGATAAACCATGAAGAAGTTATGCCTTGGTCAATTTGCAGTTGGCTTTTCAACTGTCCCAAAATATAAACTTTTGCATCTTAAGACTTTTTGAGCCATGCTTTGAGAAATCATGATCAAGAATTGATCAAATGATGTTTGTGGCTTCAAAATGAGATGTTGACCAAAATTTTTGACTTTTGACTGTCAAATGACCATTTGGCCCCTGCAGTTGACTGTGGAGCATTTAGGGTTTTTGACTGTGCAATTTGATGCTGTGAGTCTTGAAACTTGACATATGGATGCTTGACAATGTATGTAGGAATGTGGGACTTGATTGGACCCTTGAAAACTTCAATTTCTTTGCCAGAACCAAAACCCTAATTTTGACTGTGTTAGGAGGCAATTGGACTGTGCAATCCTTGAGGGATTTTGAATCATCTGGAGATTGATATTGACAAATCTTGAAGAATATGGGAGGGCAAATTTTGGGGTACAACACCATGCTTCCGCTAGGACTTTTAAGGGTTATAACTTAGCCTGGTTCACGGTTTAAGAAACAAAGGATAAAGGCTCAAATTTTATTTGTACCCACCCGTTCTTCGTGATGTTCTTTGATCCTA
The DNA here is from genome assembly GCA_948472305.1 of Vicia faba. Classification (NCBI taxonomy): domain Eukaryota; kingdom Viridiplantae; phylum Streptophyta; class Magnoliopsida; order Fabales; family Fabaceae; genus Vicia; species Vicia faba. Next base: position 495,220,718 of record OX451736.1, read on the forward strand.
AACTCATCTAATTTGTGCATTTAGATCCCGTTTGAGTCTTTGCTCCGATATTCTAGTGATGATTCGGATACTGACAGTTTATTTTGAATAGGCAGTCATTTCCCTTTTTGTTTAGGGTTTGTAGGTCCTCTTTCTTTTTGATTTTATTATCCCTGTCTTTTGCCTGAACTGTTTCTTTTTGTGATTACAGTCAGCGGGATGCCCCAGTTTTTTTCTTATGTCTCCTTCATAGGTTTTGACTTAATGGGCTTTTATTTTGGAAGATAATGACTTCCTGTCTTGACGATTATAGGGAACCATCACCGTCTTTGGAAGGACATCTTTGAAGCCATTCATTGTGCACCCGGATTAACTGAGAAAACTACCCTGCCCCAGGTTATGATTAAGGGTTTTAATTTGTGTGAAAAGAAAACTCCTACTCCTTTGGCTCGAAGAGGTTGACTAGGGATTATCTTCCTTATAACTCCATTGTTTAGGATTTGAAACAACGCCTGTACATCGTCAGCGGGGTCTGTTTAAAAGCATACTGTAGATATTTTGATATCATTTTCTTCGTCCTCCCTATAAAGGCTTAGAGTTTTTTTAATCGAGAGTTGAACATCACAAAAAGGAAAGCAATTTAAATATAGTGAATACGAATGAATTGATTCAAAACAGACATATGCAATGCATTGATAAAGTAACAAAGTTTGACATGAATAAATATTTGAACAATCAAAAGAAAATTACAAATTGAAAATTCTAATGAACAAAAGCCATCTCTTGTCAGAACTTGTCACTTCAAATGGTAAGCCTTGGAGGATTGACAGAAACATTCCAGTTTACCATCTTGTGTGAATTCCAATGCTCCTTCATCAATCAGGTCTTGAATTTTGTATTTCAACTTCCAACAGTCGTCAGTATCATGCCTCGAGTTGTTGGAGTGATATGCACACCTCGCATCAGGATTGTAGTTAGGCGAAGAAGTCTTGGGATTCGGATGAGGTCCTATCAACGTCACCAGATTCATCCTCAACAGGTGTTGTAAAGCTTGAGACAGCGGCATGTTGAACTTGGTAAACTGTTTCTTGGGTGTATCTGGCTTACTCTGATTAACCCGTTGTTTGTGGCGAGGTTGTTGTTGGACCCGTGAGGTAGTAGCAACTTGGAGAGGTCCATTCTTCACCAAACCAAACCCTTGTCTTCTTGGAGGCTGATCAATGACTTGGTCCCCGACCTCGACTATTTGCTTCATGCTATTGTATCTGTCTTGATGAAGCTGGTTGATAATGGTTCTCAGCTCTTCTTGTTCCCGGGCTAAACCTTTGATAAGAGCCATCTGCCCCAGCATCTGGGTTCTTATTGCATCTACCTCAGCTTGCACTTGTTCCAGCCGCTCGTCCTTATTGTCTTCAGGACTTTTCTTGACCAAGTACCCAATGAGAAGTGTTTTCAACTCTTCCTGCCCCTTGGATAGGTTTAGGAATATTTCCCTGAACTGAGCTTCTTGAGTTTGAAGATCTCTGTTGTCTTGTTTGAGAGCCATTGCTGAAATAAGCAGCGAGAACATGAGAGACCTGTATCGGGAGACCTGTTATGCAATGATATGTATGATATATGTATGCAATGTTTTCAAGGATCTCGCAGGGTAAACAAGAAACTGTTAGAATTTGATTGCAAATTGATTAAAGAAACTTCGTGTCGTTAAGAGTACTTCTTCAAGAGTCAAGCTTACCATATCGAGTGGGTCATAGCCACTTACTCAAGTTATCGTGTTTTGATTTCTGGACTACATTGACTAGAGGAAAAATAAATTCCCTTTGCCCCTTGCTAGACGTTTGATTTACCATAACCTGCATCATAAACCCTCAAGATCCTTGAAATGGTTAAGGAAATGTTAAGGCATGATGTTATGATGTGTATGATATGCGTTTAAGCAAAAGTGCGAGGTGATACAAACAAGTAAATCTGGCAAGAAATCCAAGTTATTGGATAAGGACTGTAAACAAAACCTGCAAGGAACTCATGTTGTCAGATAATAAAAATGTGCAAGTAGTTCAAGTTGAAAGCACACAAGTTACACAAACAGCCTTAAGTTTAGGTTTGCATGGGGTCTAGGTATTACCCTCTTGAAGTTCAGTTGGTTTCAACCTGTCCTAATAATAGTAATCGGGTTCTAGAGGTTCTCAATATCATTGACCATCCTCCATCGGTCATGGTTTCAGCTCACACAATCTTTTCTTGCAGCCGGAACTATCTCGAGAGTATGGTCTCAATGAGTGTAGCATCGAGTATCAACCAGTTCCCAGCTCTACACCGAGACCGGCTATCTCACTACTTCCTATGGCCAAGTTGGTCAATTATAGGTTCTAAGGTCAGTTGATGCTTAACGACCCATATAGCAGCCCCGTATTCTCCTTGTTCCTCCACAAGGGATACCGGTACCAACTAATGTGCCACATCAACGTAGCTACTGCTTCAACCGTATCAGTTTACGTCGTACAGTTCCCTCACAGTTTATTGCTACTTACCTAATAGGTGTTCCCCAGATCCGGGTTAAGATCTATAGTAACTCTGATACAAAGCCCAAAAAGATAAAGCAATCAAATCAAACAATAGAAGCAATATGATGAACTAATCCTAAGGTATACTCCACTTATTATTTCCCCGACAGAGTCATCAGTTCTGTGATACGGTGGCCAGAACCGGGACTGTTTTTAGGAATATTGGTTTGCGTTTTGCGTTTGTGTTCGCTAAATTTCGCGGTAAGCAAGAGTCGCCACCGACTTTTATTTTTTCCAACAAGGAAAGGAAAAAAGCACAGAAAAATTCATTTTTCGAGATTTTCTGAGTACGGGGGTAGATTATAGAAAGGGAAGGTATTAGCACCCTTTCTGTCAGTGTTTTTCCACGGGCTCTTAGGTACTTGCTCATCATTTTCAAAATTTCTTCTTTGTGTTTGTGTGATTTGAAAAGTTTTTGTTTTGACTTCTATTTAACTCTTACTTCTGTCTTCAAGAGTGTTACCAAGTGTTTTTGAAAGCTTTATTTGAAAAGGAGTGTAAGTATGAAAAAGTTTGTTTGGATTGAGCAAGTACTTAAGAACTAATTTACCTACTCGAAAAAAGAATTATTCTATGTTTGTTTCTTTTAGACAGTGTTATCCCACTATTAGTGAGTATGTAGCACTATCGTTGGAGTTCTGAGGGTCAATTCGAAAGGGATGTACGGTCACTAAAGCAATGTTAGGACGTCTTAGTAGTAATCCTAATGTCTTAGACCAATTATTCGAGGCAACAATTCTGAGGCAACCATTCCGAGGCAACTTTTCCGAAAAGGGACTTTGATCTTTGTTTAGACAAGAGAGCGACCACTAAAGCATTCTATACTTAATGACCGTTTACCGAAGGCAACCGAAGTGAGAGTATACCCTAGGAGTGCGCATGTGCGAGTGGTTCAATTTCAAGTTATTATCTTTGCACATTTAGGGTTAACTAACCGTTTTAAAGTTTACATACATTCTTGTCATGCATCCCTAATATCATACATCTAACAGTTTAATATTTGCGGAATTTAAAATGCGGAAAATAAACTATGCTATTACAAGGCTTTGGGTATTTACATAGCAAAAAAAAAACCCGTAAAACAAAGCGATAAATGAAAATAAAAGATCCTAATTAAGCTATTACAACTTGTGAGCAATTACATTAATAGGGTAAAAATAAATGATAAAGCGCGCGCGAGGAAATTAAGATCGAGAGAGAACTAGGGTTTTGACCCCTTCTAACCTAATCGAAAGAAATTTTTTTTTTGTTGTTTTTAAATTATTATTAAGAAAAGAATAGGTTTTAAAATTAAATATACAATTAATTATCTAATTAAATTAATTAATGAAAATAAATAAATGGCTTATTTTTGTGTTTTTGGTTATTTTTAAGAAAAAAGAAAATATAATTAAGTTAAAAACAAAACCCTAATTGTTCTAATTATTTTTTTTAATTTATTTACAAAATAATCAAAGTTATCTAAGATTAAATAACCTAATTAATTAATATATTTTTGATAAAAAATAAACTTAAACCTAATTGGATGAAAAATATTATTTTTTGGTTTTATATAAAAAAGAAATAGTTTTTTATGTGAATAAAAAAAAGTCAAATGAATTAAATAAAAAGAAATATAAAAGGATAGGGAAAAGAAAGTTTGGCCTGCAAAAGTAATATGGGGGTGCATTGCTAGCAATCTGGGCCCGAGAGGGATTGACCCACGTTTGAATTGCCAGATCTCCTGCCACACGTTGACTGAGGGCTTTGGTGGACTTTCATCTGATGGCCTTTAGATCTGGCCATCTGGAGATCCAAAGGTTGGATCTTGAGGATACAAGGTGCTCTCTTGGCTTGTGTGCACGCTGGATTACCTGAAGCAAAATAACATGGAATAATTGGGGGGACCTGGGATTCGAACCCAGGCCCCAAAGCACTTTCCAAATGTTCCACTACCAACTGTGCTGCGCGTATTAGTTGTATGTAAAGAAATAAACAAATATTATAAAAATAACACAACTTTATTAATTCCCTGCACGCGAAATTTTAAATGGACGAATGGGAATGCGCCACGCCTTCATCCCTGTCCTCTCTCCGTGGCTAAAAATGAAGGGACTTTTACCTACGGACGTATGTCCGTAGCTATAACCCTGGTTCATCTCAAAATCCTCCATGGGCACGATAAATGACTTTTAATGCCATAAATTGAACCGTCTTGTCATCCTGAACATCATGATATCCTTCATGGGGGCTAATTTTTCCTGCACACAAAAACCCTAAAACGAAACCAAAAACCCTAACAATGGCAATTCTTGATTCAGTCCACAAAAATGCAATTTGAGGATATTGATAGCTTGCAAATGTGTTAAGGAGAGAAAATGTATAATTATTTCATGCTATAAGTGCCAGAATTACACAATTCGATTTCAAGAAAGAACCAAGATCATGGATGACTTACAGTATGTTTTGGTGCTGGAAAAGACTTGTTCTTGATTGATTTCGCTTGCTTGTGATCCCAGGAAGCGATTGGGATGGCTAGAAGGTCTTGAGGATGCCTGTAACTGTGAATTCAACTCATCACTTTTGTGTTCTTTTTTCAAGTTTTGTTCTTGTTCTCACGCCTCTCTCTAGCCTTATTTTAGGTCTACAAACGTTCCTTATGTATTGAGGAATGACTTAGGGTTGAAAAAGTGTGCTCAATCTTTATCAATCATGGCTTTTGATTTTGAGTTGATTCCTTTGAATATCTTTCCAAAAATAGGCCAAATTCAATATTTTTGTGTACACCAAGGCTTTGCATGATTTCAACCACTTTCCAACCAGATATAAAACCTGAAACATGCACAATATTTTGAGGTTTCAATGCTTTAGATTTTTTCATGATTTGTTTTGATTAAAATTGATTTAATTCAAATAAAAATCAAAATAAATAATCAAAATAAGATAAAGAAAAGTGGCAAGGGCTAGGGCTCGTGGATCATGCTACCAACTCAGAACAAGTGCAAAACGTTAGGCCCATTTAGCAAAAATTGCAATTTGAGGCATAGTTGACTTTTGGCAATTTTGTAAAAAAGGTTTACTTCACCAATGCATAAGATCCTCAATTTTGACTCTTTGAAAGTGTTCTTGGACTTTTTAGAAAGCTTGAGATGTCATCTAAACAACCCTTTCGGTATCATCTCCATTTGGTACTCCATGTTCATGTATGAAGCTTTGACAAAAAAGGTGTTTTTGTTGACTTTTCAAAATGACCTATAATGTTCAAATTCATAACTTCTTGTGAGTGCATATTTTGAACTTGGGAGATGAAGATGGATTGTAGGGCATTGCATCCTATTCAAAATGAGCTTTGGATGTGTCATTTCTCATAAAGTATGAGAAAGTTATGCTTGGTCAAGTTGAGTTGACTTTTCCTGCAAAACCCTAATTTAGCAACTTTTGAGTCTTGATGAATTATGAGCAATCCTTGATGAATCATGATCAACCCTTGATAAAATGATGAATAATACTTAAAAATGAAGATGTTGACCCAAAATCCTGAATTTTTACTATATGTAGGCCACAGTTGACTTTTGCCCTAGCACAGTCGATTTTCAGGCCTTTGAGCAATTGACTGAGAAAACTTCCTCTACAAGGCTTGAAACTTGACATGGATGATCTTGAGAATTTGGGATCCATTGGACTCAAGTGTCTTGATGCAACATGAAACCCTAATTTGAGTTAGACTACCTTAGGAGAGAGCTTGTCTGGTCAACCCTTGGACTTCCTTGAGCAATTTGAAGACCTCACTTGAGATGTGTTGAGAAATATGGGAGGGAAAAATTTTGGGGTACAACAGACGTGGACATGGACTTGGGCATAGATTTTATTTCAATTTTTTCTAGCCAAAATGCTTTTCGATGTTTTATCAAATGCTTTTATTTGTATGTCAATTCCCCAAAATGATTTCATACAATATTCACAAAAATAATCATAGTATTTTGCAAAAAGGTCTAAAAAGAACAAAACGAAATTGGAAGATTTGAAGAAAACTTCAACTTTTTTATTATTAAATATGCCTCTAAATAGGAGAGTGTACAAGATGAAATCCTTAAAAAGAGGTGATTACAACAATTTTTGATAAAAAACTGTAAATGGCAATAAAAATGATAATTGCTACTGCTATTTTCCCTAATATCCTTTTGATAGCTCCAATCTTCTTTGCTTGTGAGTTGGGCTATTTAGGTCAATCCCTTCCTTCGTGTTTCATAGTCACAGTTCTTTGATCGCAGTCTTTTTTCCCCTTTATTTCTTTGAATGAAATCCCTAAATTTTGCTTGGACCGCCCTTTCGGGTTTTCAATCCACCGGGATATTTCTTTTGTGAATGCCCCTAATTTTTGCCTGGGTCACCCTTTTAGGGTTTTCAATCCACCGTGAGGCTCTTTTTTTCCTAAGTCACCTTTTGAGGGGTCGAGCTTAGCGATCTTTTTATAGGTAGTATTTTTTGACTGCGTATGAATTTGCCGGATGTGGTAGTTATTCCCCATATATTGTTGTGAGGATAAGGCCACCACCGAAGAATGTTGTTTTTAACACATACGGACCTTCGTAGTTGGGTGTCCATTTACCACTTGAATCGAGGCGAGGTAGCATAATTTTCTTGAGCACCAAGTCCCCCTCTTTGAATATTCAAGGACAAACTTTCTTGTCGAAGACTTTCTTCATTCGCTTCTAATATAATTGACCGTGGCACAAAGTTGTCAAGCATTTATCTTCAATGAAGTTGAGCTGGTCAAGTCGTGTCTGGACCCACTTCGCTTCTTCAAGCTTTGTTTCCATTAGAACCCAAAGTGATGGAATCTTTATTTCAACCGGAAGCACTGCCTCCATGCCTATATTAGAGAGAAAGGAGTTGCACCCTTTGATGTACGCACAACAGTACTGTTGTACCCCAAAATTTTCCCTCCCATTTTACTCAACATATGTTCATTGAAATCCTTAACTTGCCCAAGGATGCCCAAGGATTGATCAGGCAAATTCTCTCCTAAGACAATGAACCTCAAACTAGGGTTTCCATTTTCATCAATATGGGTGAACTCCAAAGGTCTCAAACCTTTTACATGGTCCTAATATGTTAAAAAGATCATCCATGCCATGTTTCATGCCTTGCACAAAAAGTTTGCTCAATCAACTGCTCAAATGCTTGAAAATCAACTGTGTTAGGTCAAAAGTTAACTGTGACTCACATACAGTCAAACTTCAAGATTTTTGGTCAACATAAACATTTTGAATTAATACCCATAATTTTATCAAGGGTTGATCATTATTCCCCAAGAAATTCTCCTAATTCATCAAAACTCAAAAGTTGCTAAATTAGGGTTTCTTAGGAAAAGCCAACCAAACTTTGACCAAGCATAACTTTCTCATACTTTATCAGAAATTTCTCATCCAAGTCTCATTTTGAACAGAATCCAATTCCCTACAACTCATCTTCATCCCTCAAGTTCAAGAAATGCACTCATGAAAAGATATAAATTCATACATTATGGGTCCTTTTCAAAAGTCAACAAAAACACCTTTTGGGTCAAAGCTTATTACATGAACATGGAGGATCCAATTGAGATGAAACGAAAAGGGTTGTTTAGGGGACATCCTAAGCTTTCTAAAAAGTTCAAGAACACCCTCTTAGGATCAAAATTGAAGGAGATATGCATTGTCAAAGTTGGCCATTTTTGGAAAATTGTCAAAAGTCAACAATACCCAAAATTGCATTTTTTTGTCAAATGGGCCTAACTTTTTATGCTTGTCTCTTACTTCTAACATGGTCCACGACCAAAACACTATCCCACATATCATTGGCTTTATTTATTTAATTTATTTTGATTTTAATCATTTAAAAAATCAAATTAAATCAAACAAATGATATAAATTAGTAAAGATTTGTTTTTTATCTGATTTTGAATAGAATCACAATCCAATTATGCTATCAAACAAAATCAAATTGTGCAAAGGGTGATTGGGATGAGAATTGCATGATTTGGATTTATTTAGAAAGAAATGATGCAAAGAGGAAATCAAATCCAATCTTCACAATTTTCCAAGATAGGATCACTTTTTATTGACCTACTTCAGTATAATATATAGAGAGAACAATTCCTAAGCACAAAAAAGAGTATTGACCACATGAAGTTGCCAAGATAAGTTGCCACTTTTTTCCAAAAAGTCTCAAGACGAATTCCATATTAGAGCCATCCTCAAGGATATTTAAGGATTGCAACACGTTCCTGGACACCTACAGAAGCTTTTCCAACCATTTGCACGCATTAAGATGCCCAAAATCAGCCTCCATATCTCTCATGGTTTGCCATATTTCTTGAATTCGATTTTGATTATTTGCGCATGGTTAACATTTTTTAAGCATACCTTCATGTTTATATTGTCATTTGGAACGTATTGGTATGATTAATTATAAGTTTTGATGCATATATGGACAATTGCCATTATTAGGGTTTATGCTCGCATTTTAGGGCTTTATTATACAGGTAAAATCAGGGCAAAATATGAGCATCATCATGCTCACGAGATCAAGCCTGGTTGATTGGTATACTTGGATTTCATTTATCTTGTCTATTTGAGATTTTTTGAGATGAACAGGTTTTAGTTACAAGCATTGAACCGTAGGTAAAAGCCTTTACCTAATACGATGGTGCTGAGGAAGAAGAAGACTGTGTGGCAACATCCCATTGGACCATTTGAATATTAGCGCGTTTTTTTCTGGGTACTATGCGTGTTTTCATTATATATTATTTCGCGTATTGATATTAACATAAGGCCAACTGGCCCAGTGGCGTGCAGGAAGGCTGTTAAGGCGCTATAAGTGAGAGGTCAGGGGTTCGACCCCTGCCTCCAACATTTGTTATTTTTCTTCAAATCCCTTACAGGTTTCATGCGCTTCAGCACCCATCGTCCACCAAACACCTCAGATCTCACCCTTGGGATCCATCATCAAACAGATCCAATGCCCTAGTCTTGAGGGTCCACCATGAACCATCAGAAGGAAATCCCCAGGGAATCATGCGCTAGACTTTGGGCCATCATCTTGGGGCTTTGCAAATTTAGCAATGCACCCCCCCCCCCAAATTGCTTCTCACAATCAGACCCAATTCTAATTCTCATTTTATTTATTTTATTTTATTATTTGTCTTAATTATTTTTTTTACAAAATCATTTTTTTAAATCAAAAATTAGAAAATTACAAAAAATATTATGTTTAGTTTTTTTCCATAAAATATTTAATTGCATTAATTAATTAGGTCAATTAGGTTAACTTAGATTCTTTTTTCCATAATTAAAATTAAATAGAAATTAGGTTAATTTGCAAGATTAATTACTTTTCTCAAAAAAATACAAAAATATCTTTTCTTTATTCATCAATTAATTGTTTCTAAACTTGACATTAATTCCCCGTATTTAATTTTGTCGCGCACATTCTTTTTCCCCTATTTTATTAATTATTGTAACTGCTCCGAGTTTGTAATAGTTAATTAGGTTTACTATTTTGCATTTATTATTTTCCCCGGTTTTTGATTATGTAATCCCCCTCCCCAAAGCCTTGTAATAGCTAGGGTTTTAATTTCTCGCACTTTACTTTCCGCAATTATAAACTGCCTAGATGTATGGATAATAGGATTGAATGGCAAGATAACAATTTAAAATGGTAGATAACCCTAAATGCGCAAGATAAATGAAACTGAAATCAAACACTTGCACATGCTCACCCCTAGGGTTCACTCCACTTTGGTTGCCTTCGGTAAGCGGTCATGAAGCACAAGGAACTTTAGTGGTTGCCCTCTAGTCCCAAAAGATAAAAAATGACCCGTTCAAATGTTGCCTAGGAAAGATCTTTAGGATTTTAGGGTAACTACTAAAGATTCCTAATCATTGCTTATGTGATCATATACGTCCCTTCAAATGTCCCTTAAAACTCTAACGATAGGGCTACCTACTCCTTAATAGTAGGATAGCGCTGTCTAAAGGAAACGAGAACGAACAACCTTTTTTCGAGTAGGTAGAACATCTTAAGTACTTGCTCAAATAAACTCTTTCCCATAAACACTTTCAAAAAAGTCTCAAAAACCACTTCGTCACGCTCTTGAGGATCGATACAAGAGTTATCACAAAGTTAAACAATTTTTTTTGCAAAACACACACAAGCAATTTCAAAAATGAGCAAGTACCTAAGAGCCCGTGGAAAACCATGGATAGAAAGGGTGATAACACCTTCCCTTTCTATAATCTACCCCCCCCCCCCCCCTACTCAAAAACTCTTGAAAAAGGGTTTTTTCTGTTCTTGTCCCTTTCCTTAGTTGGATGAAATAAAAGTCGGTGGCGACTCTTGCTTACCGCGACATTTGCGAATACAAAAAGCAAACCAATATTAAACAGTCGGTTCTACCACTGTATTATAGAATTGGCAACTCTGTTGAGGAAATAATAAGTGGGGTATACCTTAGGATCTAGGCCATTTCTAAAAATTGCTTTCTTGTTTTGCTTTGCCTGCTTTATATTCAAGGGTTTTGTTGGGGTTATGTAGATCCTACACCCAGATCTAGGAACACCTTTTAGGTAAGTAGCAATAAACTGTGAGGGAACTGTACGGGGTATACCGATACGGTTGAAGCAATAGCTATATTGATGTGACACTTTGGTTGGTATCGATAACCCTTGAGTCAATCAAGGAGAGCACGGGGCCGCTGCGTGGTGTCATAAAGCACCAACTGACCTTAGAACCTTTAATTGCACAACTTGGCCAGTAGGACGTAGCGAGATGGCCAACTTTGGTGTATTCCCAAGGTCGACAGATACTCGATGCTACACTCATTGAGGTTTGACTCCTGAGTTTTGTTTGGTTGCGAGTCAATCGCCTATTGAACGAAGCTTGGGGGAAAGATCAGTGATATTGAGATCCCTTAGAACCCAATTACTTTTCTAAGACGGGTTTGAAACCAACTAAACTTCAAGAGGGTACTTACCTATGTGTGATACGGTGGAAGAATTGACTATTTTTTGGAGTGTTTGTTTGCGTTTTGCGTTTGTTTTTGCAAAATGTCGCGGTAAGCAAGAGTCGCCACCGACTTTTATTTTATCCAACAAGGAAAGGAAAAAAGCACAGAAAAATTCCTTTTTCGAGACATTTCTCGGGTTCGGGGGGTAGATTATAGAAAGGGAAGGTGTTAGCACCCTTTCTATCCGTGGTTATCCACTGGCTCTTAGGTACTTGCTCATATTATTTTCAAATTTTCTTTTCTTTGTGCTTGTGGGTTTGAAAAAAGTTTTTGTTTTGAAACTTCGTTTGAAAAGTGTAAGTGTGAAAAGTTTTTGTTTTATCAAAGAGCAAGTACTTAAGAACCATCTACCTACTCGAAAAAGGAATCGTTCTATGCTAATGTCCTTTAGACAATGCTATACCACTATGAATGAGTAGGTAGCACCGTCGTTGGAGTTTAAGGGTTAATTCGATTTTAGGGACTTACGGTCACCAAAGCAATGTTAGGACGCCTTAGCGGTAACCCTAATGTCTTAGATCATTTGTTTGAGGCAACAATATCCGAGGCAACCGTTTCGAGGCAACTATGATCTTTAGACAAGAGGACGACCTCTAAAGTGACCTATACTCAATGACCGCGTACGAAGGCAACCAAGTGGGGTGTACCCTAAGAGTGCGCATGTGCGAGTGTGTCATTTTCAGTTATTTTTGTCTTTGTACATGTTAATGGTTATCTAAGTTGATTTTAGGTTAAACATTCATTCTTGTCATGCATTCCTATTATCAAACATCTAACAGTTATATTTGCGGAAAATAAGTTGCGGAAATTAAATTACAAGGAGTCGGGTATTTACATTGCAAAAGACAAACCCTTTGAAATTTAAATGCGGAAAAATAAATAAAGCGATAAATAAATTAAATAGTCCTAATTATTTATTACATCCCGGAAACAAATACAATATTGAATAAAATGGATCGCGTGCGGGAAATTAAATCAAGTGCGCGTTTAGGGTTTTGACCCTTTTTTAATTAAAGAAAAGATTTTTTTTTGTTATTTTTGAATTTGAGAAAGAAATTATCTAAGTTAATTATTAAATTAAATTAATTAAACTAATTAATAAAAATTATATTTTTGGGTTTTTTGTGTTATTTAAAGAAAAAAAATAAAATTGATCAATGTTAATAAAAACCTAATTATGTCTAAGTTAATTTTAATTATTGAAAAAATATATTAAAGTTATTCTTAATTAATGGCCTAAATTAATTAAATTAATATTTGTTAATAAAAAATAAAATATTGAAATTTAATTTAATAAAGAAAATATTTTTTGGTTTTAATTTTATTAAAAGGAAAAAAAATTGATTGGTTAGAAAATAATGAAAATAATTAAATTAAATAAAACAAGAATAAAATAAAATATAGAGAAGAGAGGGTTTGGGCCTATTTTGGGGGTTTGATCAACAATTTTGTGACCCAAATGAGCTGGCCTTGTATTGACTTTCTGGATTCCCTATGCGCCTTTTGACTTGGTCCCATGGTAGACTCTCATCCTGGATCACCAGATCTGGCCTTTGGGCCATTTGGCGCTTTGATTTGTGAAGGCATATGGTAAGAGCAAGCATTGATTTGTACCTGATTACCTTAAGAAAAAATATAACAAAGCATATGGGGGACCTGGGATTCAAACCCAGGTCCTGTGGATGTTGACAATGCTGATTTGCCACTAGGCCAATGTGTTCTATTTGTTAATATATTAAACAAGTAAAATAATAAGAGAAAACGCGTTAATGTGCCAGAAATAAAAAAAAGTGCGTAAAAATTTGAAAGGACCAGTCAAAGGGGGACACGTTGTCGTCCCTGTCCTCAGGCCTGTAAAGAAATTACCTGCGGATTTGAATCCGCAACTAAATGCCTAGGTCGTTCCCAAAATTCATCTCAGGCCATATGAACTCCTCACAAGACCATGGTTGCGTTCGCCTTTCCCTCCCGGTCATGTCCATGGCCATTACTGGGGCTAATTTTACCTGTAATGAAAAACCCTAATCCAAGAGGAAAAACCCTAGCAATGGCATTTTTCACTACAGAGCAGATAAACAAAATCAAATAATATGGAAAGCTTGGAAATTATCTGGTGGTTACAAATATACCATTGATTTCTTATAATGATGCATGGATTTTGAAATACAAAATCAAATTCAGAGGGGGACCGTGTGACACTTACAGTGTGTTTGAGCATGTATGGAGGCTTGTTAGGGATTGGTTCTGACTCAGTGAACCTCCAGGAATCGATTGGTATTGAGTTTTGCTTCTGAAAATGCCTCAAAGTATGATTTTGGTTTCACACTTTTTACCCCTTTTTTCAAGTTTTGTTTCGTTTGTTCTTGCAGCCTCTAGCCTTGTTTTCGTGCCCTCTAACTTCCTTATGTATGATAGAATGTATTAGGTTAACAAATATGCCTTGAATCTTTGCACATCAATGCCATGGGATTTGATTTGATTCACTTTTGAAAGCTTGCCTAATTTGTCAAAAATCCATCTTTTTGTACATGATATGGTGAGATACGAATTTGATGCTGATCATGATGATGATTAAGTCCTAAAATTTCCAAAAAGATATCAAGTAATCAATATTTGGATTTTACATGATTTAATTTGATTTAAAATGAAATAATTCAATAAAAAATCAAATAAAATAATAAAAAAGAAATATGATCTCAAGGCTAGAGCTAGGACACGTGTGAAATGGTACAAGCTCAAATCAAGTGGAAAAGAATGGGCCCATTTGACAAAATTTGAAGTTTTGGGGATAGTTGACTTTTGGCAATTTTGCAAAAATGTCCAACTTCAACAATGCATAACTTCTTCAATTTTGAACTTTTGGAGGTTGTTGTACCCCAAAATTTGCCCTCCCTTTTTCTCATATGATTTCTCATCACAAAGCCCTTGAAGCTCAAGATCCAGTTATGGTTTCATCTGCTCAAGACTCCTCCTTGCACTGTTGACCCAAATTAGGGTTTGTGTTTGCACAAAGTTGTTTTGACCTAAAATTCCTAAGACGACTTTCATGCTTCATGTTGGACTCCCAAGTTTATTCATACCAAGTTTCAAGTCTTGATTCCAAATTTTGCCCAATCAATTGGACAGTTGACCTAGAAATCAGCTGTATTGGAGAAGAAGTCAACTGTAGCCAATTGACAGTCAAATCTCATGAAAATTGACCCACATAAACATTATGAACTCACATGGACCATTTGATCAAGTTTGGATCACAATTCCACAAGAAATTTGATCAGATCACTAAAAGGGCAAAATGGTCATTTTTAGGGTTTTGACTGCACAAAGGCAATTTTTGACTGTTTGACCTAGCCAATGGCAAACCAAGCTCACATATGGACTCATAGACCCCATGGAATTGTCTTGACATACTCAACAAGTTCAAAAGATCCCAAATGCACAAGATTGACAGTTGAATTTCCCAGTCAATTGATCAATTTTGACTGTATATTGAAAAGTCAAACTTTGACTTTTTGGTCAGAATCAAGTGTCAAGATTCATTTTTCATCAAAACATGCCAAATCATGAAACTTGTTCATCAAGAAATCCAAAATTGCAAATTAGGGTTTAAAATGAAGATTTTTCATAACTTAGAATTTTTCTAAGTTATGAAAAACCCTAATTTTTTCCTAACTTTGTCCCACTTTCTCACGAAGATTCATTTGGATTCAAGCAAAAATCAAAACATGAAAGTTGTAGCCTATTGCATAATCTACAACTTTGATTCACAAAGTTTTCCCAAAATAAGCTTGTATCTCAAGTTACAATTTTTGGAACAAGGGTACCAAACCATTCTTAACTTAGAGAAAATTTGACCTATTTTAGGCAAGGTTTTTACCTAACTTTAAGACCATTTTCCACATACTTACACTTGGAATTTCAATTTGCATTTCAAATATGGATTGTAGTACACATTCCAAGCTTTCCAAAATGTCCAAGAACTCATCAAACAACCTCATGGTTAAGGAGAATCGAATTTGGCAAATTGGGAAAAAGTCACTTTGATTTATGGCCATGTACATGTTCATAACTTGTGCAATTTTTCAAATCAGCTTGCACAACTTGATTACAGGTCCTATATCCCATTTGCACTCAATAATTAAATGAAAACCCTTTGTGTTCAAGCCTTTCATTATGTGTTTAAGCATTACATGAAGGTTTAGTCTTAAAATAGAAAAAGCAAATTATCCATTTTTGAAAAGGTATGGCTTTATGTCAAAAGCAAATCCAAGAAGTACCAAAGCATATCTCTGAAGCACAAGTCAAGGAGCATAACACACTGACCAAGACTACTGTATGCAGCATAGGTTGGGGGCCTCCATCAGTCTAAAACACAACTTGGCATTTTGTTGCTTAAGTAAGAAGAAATTTGACATAACAACTCCCAACTCTCATTTCCTGTAAACCAAGCTTAAGAAAACTTGTCATACACTTTCTAAACATCAAACACAAGCTGAAACACGAGCTATCCACCTCCATTGCCCTCCCAAACACAGAATCCCTCTCAAACTGTCCAAATAGGGTACATTCTGCAACTTGAATCCTACAACTCATTTCCATCGTGCATCTTGGTCAAAACCAGTTCAAACACTTTCCTTACCATCAATCCAAACTACCCAAAGCATTAGAAGTGGACTGTAACTCCTCTAACCAGTTTGGCCATTTTCATTTCTTCCTCTTGCAGGTGGACTTCTGCAGCTTGGTATAGAAGGTTTCAAAGCATACCAAGTATTGGAATAACATCCTCACACTCCAAGGAAGCTATACAGATCATCTTCTTGCCCTGAAAACTCCTCCATTGCCAGACACGATTCCAACTGAGCAGGTATATTCATGAACTTCTAACTCTTAATGTAGGCATTGTTAGCTCTAGGTTTGTGAATAAGAAGTGTTCTACTCATGCCCCTGAAACTGTACATACCTTTACTTTTCATTTATTTTGCATATGCTGTGAGAATTTAAGGTCTGAATATTGATAAAAAGTTAGGTTAAGATTTGGGAATGATAAAATTCTCTCTCATTTCTGAGAGTTAGGAGGAGTTCTTTACATATTCAGAATCGTGATTCAATGCTTAACATTTTTGGTGTTGTAAGTTTGTGCAAAAAGTCAAGGAATCCAGATGTTTGAATCAGTGTACAGACCCGCATTTTTTGAACAATTTCTGGCTGGAGGTTGAAGAAGGACTTGGTGGGCTGGGCCTGTTTTTGTATTTCTTTTCACACACTATTTTCACTTTGACACCCCCTAGGCCCATTTGGTTTATTTTTATGATTTTTTGACTTTTGTTTTTTATTCCTGACTTATTTATTTTTCATCATGATATTAAAAATATAAAAATAATTTTTTAAACCATTTTTGAATTTTTTAGGCATTTATTTGTTTATATTGATATTTGTACATAAATAAATAAATAAACACTTTTTACTTAAAATACTAAAAAATAATGTAAACACATTTTATTTTCATTTTTATTTTGTTTTATCTTCTTAAAATATTTTATATAAAATATACCTTTTTTATAAATATTAAATATTATTATTTTCGTATATATAATACATATTTAGAAAATAATACAAAAATATATATATATATATATATATATATATATATATATATATATATATATATATATATATATATATATATATATATATATATATATATATATATATATATATATATATATATATATATATATATATATATATATATATATATATATATATATATATATATATATATATATATATATATATATATATATATATATATATATATATATATATATATATATATATATATATATATAAATATATATATATATATATATATATATATATATATATATATATATATATATATATATATATATATATATATATATATATATATATATATATATATATATATATATATATATATATATATATATATATATATATATATATATATATATATATATATATATATATATATATATATATATATATATTTATTAGAATATTTAGGGACAAAATACAAAAATACATATATTTTTCTTTTATTAAATATTTGACCTCAAAAAATACTTTTTTATAAATATAGTTCATTTTTATTTTATTTTGTACATAATTATTAAATATTTGTATATATTAAATAATTAATATATTTACTTAATAAAATTAGGGTTTTACCCTAAACATAAAAAACTCCAAAAAAAATAATTCTTTTTATTTTTGTTTATTTGACATAAAAAAATACTCTTTTTTTCATACACATAAAAAAAAAGAACCTTTTTGCATCTTGCATATTTATTTTATTTCTATTTAATTTGTGCAATTAAATATCTTGTAAATAATTCCAAATTGATGTAATAGCTAGGTTTAAATTCCTTGTCAAAATACCCCCATTTGAACATTTGTACCCCCCTTCCCATATTGTGTTGTAATAGCTTAGGAACTTTAATTTTCGCACTTTAATGCTTTCTAATTATACCATGTTAGAATTAGGGTTTGTATGCAAATAAAAAGAACAAAAATAGTTTGACCTAATTTCAAGATAATCAAGCATGAAAATGGACAACACATATCACACTTGCACCCCTAGGGTATTCCACTTGTTGCCTTCAATAAATGGGCCATATTGCATGTTAGGTCTCTTTGGGCAAAACAAACACAAATCAAATGATCATAGTCCCTCGATGACGCTTTCGAAAAGTTGCCTAAAATGATCAAGTCCCTTTCAAGGAAAAATTGCCCAAAGATACTTAACACCATTGCAATTATGGTCTAAACGATGACCCGCGCCCGTCCCTTTCACATCCTAACGCAAGATTGTCCACCAAATGTAATGGTGGAACAAAATTGTTAAGAGGGTTAAAACATAGCAAAAATCTTTGAGAACTTTAGGGTAGATAGCTCTTAAGTACTTGTCAACTTGCAAATAAAAAACACTCGCCTATTTTTCAAACCACACTTCACAAACACTTTCAAAACAAACTTTCAAAAACCTTGAAACATCTTTTCAAAAAGACAAACACCTTTTGTAAAACATTCGAGTAAAGAATTGTTACAAGGGTAGCCTAGATAAGGCATCTTTTTCAAAACATTTTCAAAACCACGCACAAAGCACCATTTCAAACAATTGAAAACCAAGGCAAGTTGATCTAAGCAAGTACCTAAGAGCCCATGGATAACCATGGATAGAAAGGGTGCTAATACCTTCCCTTTCTATAATCTACTCCCCGAACCCAAGAAAACATCTCAAAGGTTTTTTGCTGTGCTTTTTAAACCTTTCCTTAGGATAAAATAAAAAGTCGGTGGCGACTCTTGCTCAACCGAAACATTTGCGAAAACAAACGCAAAACCACAGCCAGTTCTCCCACCGTATCACAGAACTGGCGACTCTGCTAGGGAATTTTTTAAAAGTGGAGTAACCTTAGGGCTTAGATCACCCTCTTGCATGATTAATTGTTTGTCTTGATTGCTTTATATCTTGGCTCTCTTGTTTGGGTTTGTAATCCTCCACCCGGATTTTGGGAAACATTTCATAGATAGCAATACGTTGTGGAAACTGTGCGGGGTATACCAACACGGTCGAAGCAATAGCTATATTAGTGCGACATATTTGTGAGTACCGGTAACCCTTGAGTTCAATCAAGGAGAGTATGGGGCCGCTGAGTGATGTCACTAAGCACTAATGACCTAGAACCTTTCTTGACCATCTTGGCCTTTTATTAGGGGTAGTGAGATGACCAACTTTGGTGCAGTCCGAAGTTGGTAGATACTCGATACTACACTCATTGAGGGTTGTTTTCTTGGAATATTTTGGTCGCTAGTTAAGTGGCTAAACCAAAACAATGAACAATGAAAAAAATCCAGTGATATTGAGCTCCTTAGAACCCGGTTACTATTTATAGGACAGGTTTTTAAGCCAACTACACTCAAGAGGGTACTTACCTATGAAACCCCATGCAAGCCTGAAACTAGGGTTTGGTGTAATTTGCTTGTACATATGTTTGTGCATACATCATAAACATCATAAAGCATCATATGCATTCACTAACCATTTCAAGGGTTTGGATCTTCATCTTTGTTCTTGTTTTGTAGGTCATGGAAATTCCTCGCAGAAAAACCATCCAAGTCAACCTTGTGAGAATCTCTCCTCAACTCAAGGAGCTCACCTCAAGAATTCCGGAAAACTCATCCTTCAGTGAAAGACATGGTAGACTGCTCAGCTTAGTCAACACCAACATTGAAGAAGACATGATGAAAGTGCTATTCCAGTTCTTTGACCCTCTTCACCGTTGTTTCACTTTCCCTGATTACCAGTTGGTGCCCACTTTGGAGGAGTTTTCTCAACTCCTAAGAATCCCTACCCTTAATCAACTACCCTTCAACGGTACGGAAAAGGAACCAAAGCCGGAAGATGTTGCTCGAGCATTACATCTACAACCATCTGACATCAAGGGGCATTGGGAAACCAGAAGCAGCGTCAAAGGATTCTTAGCAAAATTCTTGTTTGAGAAGGCACAAGAATGTTGGAATTCATTGGACCTACAAGCCTTTGAAGAGATTGTGGCACTCCTTATCTATGGGTTGGTCTTGTTCCCAAATTCTGACCAATTGGTAGATGTCAACGCCGTCAAAATTTTCTTGTCCAGAAATCCAATACCAATATTGCTTGGGGACATCCTTCACTCATTTTACACACGAACAATGAGAAAAAGGGGTGTTCTCATGTGCTGTACTCCTCTCCTTGCAAGGTGGTTTATTTCGCACCTTCCACAATCTGTCTTGAAGAATGATCAAGGCTCAAGGTGGTCCTAACGGTTGATGACTCTTACTCACTCTGATGTACATTGGTGTTCTCGGTCCAGAGAAAATGTCATCATCGTCGATCATTGTGGAGAGTTCCCTAATGTCCCATTACTTGGCATTAGAGGGGGCATTACCTACAACCCTTGCCTAGCTTTGAGGCAATTTGGATATGCACGGAGGGATGGCCCTCACGACATGTTGATTCCTGACCTAGTTTTTGACTTCGACAACGATGCGCAAGGACTTCGCCAAAGATTCATCAGAGCTTGGGGAAGGCCCAATAAGGTTGATATCAAGACTCTGGGACACAAGAACTCCATCCCTCTTGAGCCTTATCTCAAGTGGGTACGAGCCCGAGCCCAAAGTCTAATGATGCCTTATCCTCATGTTCTCCCTGTGATTAAAGAGCCTGTTAAGGAAGGAGAGGTTCCCTACACCATCCTACATCCTGACATGCCTACATCGTGGGAGGAAATGCAGAAGAGCTGGATTCAGCTCAAGGAGGAACGAAACACTTTTGAAGCCAGCTTCTACGCTAGTGAGAAGAAGGTTCTAGAGCTTACCCGCCAACTCCATGAGCAAGAGGCCCTCAACACCTACATCGCACCAAAGAGGATGCGCAATGTCTTTTTACCTTGAGAAGTTGTTTTTGTAATATTTGGCCCATGGGCATTTATGTACTAACAAATTTCTTCTTATTAATATGACGTGCGTTCTTCTTTGTCTGCAACAATTTTGAATGTTCTAAATCCTTGAATGCATTGCATACATAAGCATACCATTCATCATGTGCATAAGCAGGTCTCACTCCAGGTTTCCTTATCCGTCTACTGTTTATTTCAGTAGGATGGATCTCGAGCAAATAGTCAAAGACCTGCAAGCTCAAAATGCACAGTTCCAGCAACTCCTGACAACCTTGGCTAAAGGTCAGGAGGATCTCAAGACCTTGCTGGGGAATAAAGACCCAGTGAAAAAGAAGAAAAAGAGACTCGAGGTGGCTACTTTAGGGAGAAGATTTGACGGAGAGGCCAGGAGAGTGCTTGAATTTCCTCCTACTTCTGATGAAGGAACCAGTAAAGGAGGTGGAGCTGCGGTACCTTCCGAGTCCGATGTGGAAGAAGAGGAGGTCGAAGAGGATGAAGACTACTCTGATCAGCAATACCCTCCGGCTGATGATAAATACAAGGGTTTAGAAGACAGGTTGGCCGCCATGGAGCTACAAAGAGTACCGGGTTTGGATTTTGAATACTTGGGTTTAGTTGTCGGGATTGTGATTCCCCCAAAGTTCAAAGTGCCAGTTTTTGTGAGGTATGATGGGCTGTCCTGTCCAAAAATGCATCTCAGATCCTACGTAAGAAAGATCCAACCCTATACGGCAGATAAAAACCTGTGGATCCATTTCTTTCAAGACAACCTTTCTGGGGCTCAACTGGAGTGGTTTTATCAGCTAGAGGGAACCAGCGTCCGAAACTGGGAGGACTTGGCCACCGCCTTCTACAAACAATATCAGTACAATTCTGACCTTGCTCCTACTCGTACCCAACTTCAGGGTATGTCACTAGGAACAGGCGAAGGATTCAAAGAATATGCACAAAAATGGAGGGATTTGGCTGGCAGGGTGCAGCCTCCTTTAACCGATCGTGAACTTGTTGATATGTTTCTAGGGACCCTATCCGGGCCATTTTTCAATCATCTGATTGGTAACTCTTCTGCGGGGTTTACCGATTTGATCTTAACAGGCGAAAGAATAGAAGCTGGCATCAAGTCAGGAAAGATTTAGAAGGGTGTTGTTGCAAGTGTTGAGAAGAAACCTTTCAAGAAGGAAACGACTGTTGTATACTCCCAAAGAAGAGTAGGGAAGACTGAGCGCCGGCCAACTGTGGGGGCCGTAATGATTCAAAATCCTTCAAGTGAGCAGCCTCGCTATAACCAGTCCAGACCAAATCAGCAACGGGTGGAACAGCCACAACGGAAGTTCACCCGCATTAATATGACGCCAGCGCAAGTGCTTCCCCATCTGTTAAAGTTGAATCTCGCCACTATCAAAGAGGCACCAAAAAATGTGAATACGTCCTCTCCGTATTATCATCCTAATGCTAAATGCGCCTACCATTCTGACAGTGTCGGGCACGACACCAATGATTGTTGGGCACTCAAGCATAAAATCCAAGACCTGATAGAGGCGAAGGAGGTGGAGTTCGACGCTCCGGAGAAGCCTAATGTGATATCTGCTCCCATGCCGAAGCACGACCGAAATGTCAATGCCATTGAAGAAGATTTGTATGTTGCTGATGTCAATGATCTGATAACTCCATTGTTAACCATCAAGTTGAATCTGTTAAAGGCCGGGATTTTCCCGGGATGTAAGGAAGACTGCTTTTGTTGTTACTCTCTGCCGTTTGATTGTCCGTTACTGAAGAAAGGCATCCAAGGCCTAATGGACAGTCGACAAATTTTGTTTGAAAAAGTTTCTGCTACTCCAACCCATACTGAAGATGTCTCAATTATAACCATTCACGCCAATCTTTCCAAGGCCGTCAAAAAGCCTGTTAAGATTACACCAGTTACGAAATCTGTTCCTTTGAAGATAACAATGCCAGGGCCTGTCCCCTATATTTCTGAGAAGTCAATACCATGGAACTATGGCGGTGACGTCTACTACCATGGTATTAAACAAATCGAAATAACTGAAGAAAGTTCGGATGATGAAGAAGCCAGCATTGGAAACATTGCAGGCACGAGCAAAATCACCCGGAGCGGGAGAATATTTTCTCCAGAGATTGCCCCTCCAAGAGCAATCTTTGGACCCTCATCTACTGACAAGGTTATCCCTGCACCAATAAAACTCTCCGCTAGAACCCCATTGATTGAAGATGTTGTTGTTCCTAGTATTGTCCCTCCTACCGCTGCTGATAAAGGTAAGGGAATCCAAGATGAGCTCGTCAGGACGAGGGCTCAACCCTTGGTCATCCCGGAGACTTCCAAGAAAGAAATGGATGAGATCTTGAAGATAATCAAAAGGAGAGATTACTATGTGGTAGAACAACTGGGGCAAACCCCCTCAAAGATCTCTATGCTGGCACTGCTACTTTGCTCGGAAGCGCACGCTAAAGCTCTGATAAAATTCCTGAAGGCAGCCCATGTGCCCCAGGAAACCTCTGCAAATCAATTTCAAAATTGCGTGGCTAGCCTTACTGCGGACAATGGATTAGGTTTCTCTGATGCCGACCTAACTCCTAAAGGTAGAAACCACAATGATGCTTTGCACATTTCAGTCGAGTGCCGAGGAACTACTCTCGCACATGTCTTGGTCGACACTGGTTCGTCGCTGAATGTACTGCCTAAGAAGGCCTTAGACCGACTAGATTGTGAAGGGTTAGAGTTTAAACCGAGTGATATTGTTGTCAGAGCTTTCGATGGTTCGAAGAGGATGGTCCATGGGGAGGTTAAAATTCCCATCAAGATAGGCACTGAGGTGTTTAAATCTACTTTCTATGTGATGGACATCCGTCCGTCATACTCTTGCTTGTTGGGTAGGCCTTAGATACACCATGCTGGGGAAGTCACCTCCTCCTTACATCAGATGTTGAAGTATCCTGTCAAGGGGAAGATCATTACCGTCCATGGTGAAGAGGAGTACATGATCAGCCACTTAAACTCCTTCCGGTACGTGGAGGTTGAGGGGGAGTTCATTGAGACGCCTTTCCAGCATTTCGAAGAAGTCCTTCCTGAAATAACAGTAGCAAAGTTGGCAGCTGAAGCACCGAGGCAGATGGCCAGGATGGCATCTCTGGAGGACGCAAGGGCCGCAATAAAGGAGGGGAAGAATTCAGCATGGGGGCAGTTGCCTGATATTCCACATAAGACCGACAAATTTGGATTAGGGTTCACTACCGCGGGCCAGAAAGCTATGCGCCGGTCGAAGATTGAAAGGGCGCCAGTCAAAATTTCTCCCTACGAAATCAACGCTTTGGAGGACGAAGACAAAGAGAGCAACATCGAAGAGTGGATTTACCCAACTGTCAAAGGAGGATTGTGCAACTGGGAGGCAAAAGACTTTGTCCCCATCACTTTTATTCATCAGTAATTTATCAGTCAAACATTTCCAATTTGGTCTGTAATATTTATTTTCGAACAATCCGTACACTATCTTTTTCACCTCATGCCTTGCCCGGGGCATGTAGGTCCATTTGTAAGGGTTTTGATTATTTTTCATATCCATATGCCATGTTTAATGATTCATTGGACGTTTTTCATTTGATAAACTGCTTATGTTCATTTTCTTTCCTTTTGCATTTTTTGTTTAAGGATGGCTATCCCTTACACACACCCACACTCACAAATGCAGGTACCCATCCACTCCGGATTCCATGGGTGACGATTCTGCTATATCCTTCAATAACTCTGAAGATCTGGTCAATCAAGCCGAGTATGAAGATGACGAAGGTTGTGAAGTACCAGGGGAACTAGCCAGACTTCTACAGCAAGAGGAAAGGACCATCTTACCGCACGAAGAGTCATTGGAAACTGTCAACTTAGGGACCGAGGAAGACCGGAAGGAGGTGCAAGTGGGCGCCAATCTGGAACCAAGTGTCAAGGAACGCCTGATACAGTTGTTGAATGAGTATGTTGAAATCTTCGCTTGGTCTTATGAAGACATGTCGGGTTTAGACACAGACATCGTGGTTCACCGTCTCCCCACAAGAGAGGATTGTCCACCGATCAAGCAAAAAGTCCTCCGAATGAGGCCTGACATGTCTGAAAAGATCAAAGCAGAAGTGATGAAGCAATTCGACGCTGGATTTCTGGCTGTTACGTCCTATCCTCAATGGGTCGCTAACATCGTTCCAGTACCTAAGAAAGATGGCAAAGTCTGGATGTGCGTGGACTACCGGGATTTGAATAGGGCCAGCCCCAAAGATGATTTTCCGCTGCCACACATTGACATTTTGATCGACAATACAGCTCAGCACAACGTGTTTTCCTTCATTGATGGATTCTCGGGCTACAATCAAATCAAAATGGCCCCCGAGGATATGGAGAAAACAACTTTTGTCACACAATGGGGCACTTTCTGTTACAAGGTGATGCCGTTCGGGCTGAAGAACACAGGGGCAACTTATCAACGCGCCATGGTAGCTTTGTTTCATGATATGATACATCATGAGATTGAAGTTTACATAGACGATATGATAGCTCGGTCACAAACAGAGGAAGAGCACCTTGAACATCTAGAAAAGATGTTTGCCAGGTTGAAAGAATACAAACTCAGGCTGAATCCAAGTAAGTTCACTTTTGGAGTTAGGTCTGGTAAACTTCTAGGATTCATTGTAAGCAACAAAGGAATTGAAGTCGATCCAGCAAAAGTGAAAGCAATACAAGAGATGCCTACTCCCCGTACTGAAAAGGAGGTTAGAGGGTTCTTGGGGCGCTTGAACTATATTGCCAGATTCATCTCACATCTGACTTCTACCTGTGAGCCAATTTTCAAACTCTTGAAGAAAGATCAGGTAGTCGAATGGAACGACAATTGCCAAGCTGCTTTTGATAAAATCAAGGAGTATTTGCTAGAACCTCCAATTCTGATGCCACCCGTCGAAGGAAGACCATTGATCATGTATCTGACCGTCTTGGATAACTCAATGGGGTGTGTTTTGGGCCAACATGACGAGTCTGGTCGAAAAGAGCATGCTATTTATTACCTTAGCAAAAAGTTTACCGACTGTGAGACTCGCTACTCACTGCTCGAGAAAACTTGTTGCGCTTTGGTATGGGCTGCTCACCGACTAAGACAGTATATGTTGACTCATACTACCCTGTTGATTTCCAAAATGGATCCTATCAAGTATATCTTCGAAAAGCCCGCCTTATCTGGAAGGATAGCTAGATGGAAAATGATCCTAACTGAGTATGACATCCAGTACACCACCCAAAAAGCTATAAAAGGGAGTGTACTAGCTGACCATCTGGCTAATCAAGCTATCGAAGATTATCAACCCATGAGATTTGACTTCCCAGACGAAGACATCATGAATTTGGACAACATTGAAAGTAACGGACCGTATGAAGGACCCGAAAAGGGATCCCGATGGACCCTGTACTTTGATGGTGCCTTAAATGCACTTGGAAACGGTATCGGTGCGGTACTCATTTCCCAGGAAGGTTGTCACACACCTTTCACGGCCCGACTTTGCTTCAGCTGCACAAACAACATGGCTGAGTATGAAGCTTGCATCTTTGGTCTCAAGGCTGCTATATACTTGGGAATCAAATCTTTGGTCGTATTTGGGGACTCGACTTTGGTTATCAGTCAAATCAAAGGAGAGTGGGATACCAAGCATCCCAATCTTATCCCATACAAAGAACATGTCTTGACATTGTTTCCTCATTTCGAGCAAATTACCTTCGAGCATTTCCCACGAGAAGAGAATCAGCTAGCAGATGCTCTAGCTACAATGTCCTCCATGTTTAAACTCAACTGGGATAACGAGGCTCCCCAAATCACCATCGAGCGAATGGATGAACCTGCACATTGTCACGAGATTAATACCGAAGAAGTAATGGAACAACCCTGGTTCCATGAAATCAAAAGGTATCTCCAGACTAGAGATTATCCCGAAGAAGCTTCCGTAAATGACAAGAAGTTCTTAAGGAAATTCGCTGCCAAATTCTTCCTGAGCAACAACATCCTTTACAAACGAAGCCATGATTGTGTATTACTCCGATGCGTAGACAAAGCTGAAGCAGAGTTGATCATGACTGAGATACACAGCGGCACATTTGGCACTCACTTGAGCGGGGATACAATGGCTAAGAAGATCCTAAGGGCAGGCTATTACTGGTCTACCATGGAAGCTGACTGCCATCAACATTCCCGTACTTGCCACAAATGTCAAGTCTACGCTGACAAAGTTCATATCCCTCCGGTTCCTCTCAATGTTTTGACTGCTCCTTGGCCATTTGCAATGTGGGGCATTGACATGATTGGAGAGATCAAGCCCACGGCTTCCAACGGACATCGCTTCATCCTAGTTGCCATTGACTATTTCACCAAATGGGTCGAAGCAGCTTCCTTTGCCTCTGTTACTAAAAATGTGGTTGCCCGCTTCATCAAGCAAAATCTCATATGCCGGTATGGTGTTCCAGACAGGATCATCACAGACAACGGTACAAATCTGAATAACGCGATGATCACCGCATTGTGCGAACAGTTCAAGATTTATCATCACAATTCATCTCCCTATCGGCCGAAGATGAACGGTGCTGTTGAAGCTGCGAACAAAAACATTAAGAAGATCATTCAGAAAATGACAGTCACTTACAAAGACTGGCATGAGATGTTACCGTTTGCTCTACATGGATACCGTACGACGGCATGTACTTCAACCGGGGCAACCCCATTTTCGTTGGTATATGGCATGGAA
This sequence comes from Vicia faba, assembly GCA_948472305.1. Taxonomy (NCBI): domain Eukaryota; kingdom Viridiplantae; phylum Streptophyta; class Magnoliopsida; order Fabales; family Fabaceae; genus Vicia; species Vicia faba. Next base: position 495,248,545 of record OX451736.1, read on the forward strand.
GCTGTCCTGCCTATGGAAGTTCAGATTCCTTCTCTAAGGATTATGAAGGACACAGGTTTGAATGAAGATGATTGGATTCAGACCCGACTTGATCAACTCAATCTGATCGACGAGAAGCGACTCGCTGCTATATGCCATGGTCAGACATATCAAAAACGGATGATCAAGGCCTTCAATAAGAAAGTCAGACGTCAAGTGTATCAAGTCGGAGATCTCATAATCAAGCGGATTATCTTGCCGCAAAGTGATCCTAGGGGTAAATGGACTCCTACATATGAAGGACCATTTGTGATCAAGAGCATATTTTCTGGTGGTGCAATGATTTTAACCACCATGGACAGCGACGATTTGCCGCACCCTGCGAACGCAGACATATTCAAAAGATACTACGCATAAAATAACCCGACAAGTCGAAAACCCGAAAGGGCGGCTTGGGAAAAAATGGGCATCCTGGTGAACCGAAAACCCGAAAGGGCGGTTCAGGCAAAAATAAGGGATAAAAACAAAAAAATCTGTACACCCGGAAAGTTGAAAACCCGAAAGGGCGGCTTGGGCAAAAAGGGGTTTCCCGGTGGATCGAAAACCCGAAAGGGCGATTCAGGCAAAAGTTAGGGAATTAAAGCGTATAACTATGTCTCGTCGGATCACTTCAAAGACAATCTCTTCATCAACCAGTTCCAGGTTTCTGATCAATCCAGTCATCGGCAAACGAAGCATTGAATGGACAGATATTCAGAGTTGTGAAGGCTATAGCGGAATGGAATCTCATGGAATTATTTCACATAGTCATCTTTTTTTGTATAAATCTTTCAATATTTACGACAAAATCCTCTTACTAGGATGATTGTCTCCTTTGTACAAATATACTCAGAGAAAGTTAATACAAATACTTTTCCCAGAAATTTGTGTCATTTCCTTTTTCTTTTCCTCTTGCACTAATTGTTTTATTTTGAGAAACGTCCAATTTTTTGTTAAATTGGCATATGCATTTGAACATAATCATTTCCTTATAAATCCAGAAAGAGGATTACTGATAGGTTGAAGGTGCAGTTGGATATCTTGGTACCCTTTCAAAGGAAGTCCCCAGGAGATTTGGAATCCTTATCCCCAGCAAGTCTTGAAGCTTATCCCCACTAGATTCTGGAAGCTTATCCCCTGCAGGGTACGGACGTCTCTCCCGAGCTTTATTCAAAGTTGTTCCTCACAAGGGCTTATAACTGGTTTATCCTCAGCTTATTGCCACGGAAGATCGCACTCGGCAAAATTTCTTCCTGTCCCCAGCAGAGTTCATCAAAGTTCTCCAGCATAACTTATTAATACAGTCCCCAGAGGAATTTATCTTTGTTATCCCCAGCCAGAGAATCCTCCAGAACTCAATTCCCCTCAGAACTAAATTCCAGTATCCCCAGTAGAGCTAAAACTTCAAACTATCTATCCCCAGCGGAGCCAGACTAGTGAACCTTTTCCCCCACAGAAATGCTTCTCACTGGACTAGAGATTCTCAGTCTTATCTCCCCAGCTTAAGTCTACCAGGTTCTAAAATCCCCGGTAGAAATCATCAGAAATTCTTTTACCTTGCAAGTCACCAAGGAAATTCCAAGTCTCCGCAGGTGGTTCTAAGGCCCCTCGATGTTTGAAGGACTGGTATTCCCCAAGCAAATTTGAAGACTTTCAGTTTTCAGTTCCTCATTGTATATTCAAGATTCTCCAATGAAGATCTCCTCAAGACAGGAATTCCCCAGTAGTTTGGCATACAACCCCAGCTCCTTATTCTCCAGCAACCACCAGGAATTATTCTTCCCGGCAGCAGTCAAGATGCTTTTATCTTCAGCCGTCTCGGATTCATCTATCCTTTGCAAGACAGATATCCAGCTTACATGCACATCCATTTACATTCATATCATATAACATACATTGTATCATGCATCATGGCATTGCATGTAACTAACTCTTTGCCTTTGCAGGTAAGATCAGTCGACAGACAAAAAATCATTATCCTCCGAGACACTTTTGAAAACAGTTTACGTACGCTTCCCAACAACGGATGTTGCTCTATTGCTTATTCAACTTCAAGACTTCTGAAAACAGCTTATGGATTCTTCCCAACAACGGATGTTAATCTATCAACTTGTTCAGATGCAACTTTTGAAAATAGTTTACGGATGCTTCCCAGCAACGGATGCGGCTCTATTGCTTATTCAACTTCAAGATTTCTGAAAACAGTTCACGGGTTCTCCAAGTAACGGATGTTGACCTATCACTTGTTCAGTTTCTTCTCAAGACTTCTGAAAACAGCTTATGGATTCTTCCCAACAACGGATGTTAATCTATCAACTTGTTCAGATGCAACTTTTGAAAACAGTTTACGGACGCTTCCCAACAACGGATGCTGCTCTATTGCTTATTCAAACTCCAAGATTTCTGAAAATAGTTCACGGGTCCTCCAAGTAACGGATGTTAACCTATCGCTTGTTCAATCTCTTCTCAAGACTTCTGAAAACAGTTTATGGATTCTTCCCAACAACGGATGTTAATCTATCGCTTGTTCAGATGCACCTTTTGAAAACAGTTTACGGATGCCTCCCGATACGGATGTCAATCTATTGCTTATTCAGACCCCAGTTCAAAGATGTTCCTAAACATGGACACCTTTCTGATACTCATTCCAGATGGCATCTTTAAGCCCATCCCCGACAAGTTTCTGTCACTCTTCCAGATGGCATCGTTAAGCCCATCTCCAAATGGCATCTCCAAGCCCATTCCCGCATCCATTGCTTTGACGAGTGCAAATTTCCGGGCACTCTAGTGTCCAATCTCCTTTTACCCTCGAGTCACGAAAGGCAAACTTGCCAATCTAACTCTTCGGATTCAAGAAGATTGAACAGGGGCAACTGTTGTACCCCAAAATTTTCCCTCCCTTTTTCTCATATGATTTCTCATCACAAAGCCCTTGAAGCTCAAGATCCAGTTAGGGTTTCATCTACTCAAGACTCCTCCTTGCACTGTTGACCCAAATTAGGGTTTGTGTTTGCACAAAGTTGTTTTGACCTAAAATGCCTAAGATGACTTTCATGCTTCATGTTGGACTCCCAAGTTTATCCATACCAAGTTTCAAGTCTTGATTCCAAATTTTGCCCAGTCAATTGGACAGTTGACCTAGAAATCAGCTGTATTGGGGAAGAAGTCAACTGTGGCCAATTGACAATCAAATCTCATGAAAATTGACCCACATCAACATTATGAACTCACATGGACCATTTGATCAAGTTTGGATCACAATTCCACAATAAATTTGATCAGATCACTAAAAGGGCAAAATGGTCATTTTTAGGGTTTTGACTGCACAAAGGCAATTTTTGACTGTTTGACCTAGCCAATGGCAAACCAAGCTCACATATGGACTCAAGGACCCCATGGAATTGTCTTGACATACTCAACAAGTTCAAAAGATCCCAAATGCACAAGATTGACAGTTGAATTTCCCAGTCAATTGATCAATTTTGACTGTATACTGAAAAGTCAAACTTTGACTTTTTGGTCAGAATCAAGTGTCAAGATTCATTTTTCATCAAAACATGCCAAATCATGAAACTTGTTCATCAAGAAATCCAAAATTGCAAATTAGGGTTTAAAATGAAGATTTTTCATAACTTAGAATTTTTCTAAGTTATGAAAAACCCTAATTTTTTCCTAACTTTGTCCCACTTTCTCACCAAGATTCATTTGGATTCAAGCAAAAGTCAAAACATGAAAGTTGTAGCCTATTGCATAATCTACAACTTTGATTCAAAAAGTTTTCCCAAAAGAAGCTTGTATCTCAAGTTACAATTTTTGGAACATGGGTACCAAACCATTCTTAACTTAGAGAAAATTTGACCTATTTTAGGCAAGGTTTTTACCTAACTTTAAGACCATTTTCCACATACTTCCACTTGGAATTTCAATTTGAATTTCAAATATGGATTGTAGTACATATTCCAAGATTTCCAAAATGTCCAAGAACTCATCAAACAACCTCATGGTTAAGGAGAATCGAATTTGGCAAATTGGGAAAAAGTCACTTTGATTCATGGCCATGTACATGTTCATAACTTGTGCAATTTTTCAAATCAGCTTGCACAACTTAATTACAGGTCCTATATCCCATTTGCACTCAATAATTAAATGCAAACCCTTTGTGTTCAAGCCTTGCATTATGTGTTTAAGCATTACATGAAGGTTTAGTCTTAAAATAGAAAAAGCAAATTATCCATTTTTGAAAAGGTATGGCTTTATGTCAAAAGCAAATCCAAGAAGTACCAAAGCATATCTCTGAAGCACAAGTCAAGGAGCATAACACACTGACCAAGACTAATGTATGCAGCATAGGTTGGGGGCCTCCATCAGTCTAAAACACAACTTGGCATTTTGTTGCTTAAGTAAGAAGAAATTTGACATAACAACTCCCAACTCTCATTTCCTGTAAACCAAGCTTAAGAAAACTTGTCATACACTTTCTAAACATCAAACACAAGCTGAAACACGAGCTATCCACCTCCATTTCCCTCCCAAACACAGAATCCCTCTCAAACTGTCCAAACAGGGCACATTCTGCAACTTGAATCCTACAACTCATTTCCATCGTGCATCTTGGCCAAAACCAGTTCAAACACTTTCCTTACCATCAATTCAAACTATCCAAAGCATTAGAAGTGGACTGTAACAACTCTAACCAGTTTGGCCATTTTCATTTCTTCCTCTTGCAGGTGGACTTCTCTACAGCTTGGTATAGAAGGTTTCAAAGCATACCAAGTATTGGAATAACATCCTCACACTCCAAAGAAGCTGTACAGATCATCTTCTTGCCCTGAAAACTCCTCCATTTCCAGACACGATTCCAACTGAGCAGGTATATTCATGAACTTCTAACTCTTAATGTAGGCATTGTTAGCTCTAGGTTTGTGAATAAGAAGTGTTCTACTCATGCTCCTGAAACTGTACATACCTTTACTTTTCATTTATTTTGCATATGCTGTGAGAATTTAAGGTCTGAATATTGATAAAAAGTTAGGTTAAGATTTGGGAATGATAAAATTCTCTCTCATTTCTGAGAGTTAGGAGGAGTTCTTTACATATTCAGAATCGCGATTCAATGCTTAACATTTTTGGTGTTGTAAGTTTGTGCAAAAAGTCAAGGAATCCAGATGTTTGAATCAGTGTATAGGCACGCGTTTTTTGAACAATTTCTGGCTGGAGGTTGAAGAAGGACTTGGTGGGCTGGGCCTGTTTTTGTATTTCTTTTCACACACTATTTTCACTTTGACACCCTCTAGGCCCATTTGGTTTATTTTTATGATTTTTTGACTTTTGCTTTTTATTCCTGACTTATTTATTTTTCCTCATGATATTAAAAATATAAAAATAATTTTTTAAACCATTTTTGAATTTTTTAGGCATTTATTTGTTTATATTGATATTTGTACATAAATAAATAAATAAACACTTTTTACTTAAAATACTAAAAAATAATGTAAACACATTTTATTTTGTTTTATCTTCTTAAAATATTTTATATAAAATATACCTTTTTTATAAATATTAAATATTATTATTTTCGTATATATAATACATATTTAGAAAATAATACAAATATAATATATATATATATATATATATATATATATATATATATATATATATATATATATATATATATATATATATATATATATATATATATATATATATATATATATATATATATATATATATATATATATATATATATATATATATATATATATATATATATATATATATATATATATATATATATATTTATTTATTAGAATATTTAGGGCAAAAATACAAAAATACATATATTTTTCTTTTATTAAATATTTGACCTCAAAAAATACTTTTTTTATAAATATACTTCATTTTTATTTTATTTTGTACATAATTATTAAATATTTGTATATATTAAATAATTAATATATTTACTTAATAAAATTAGGGTTTTACCCTAAACATAAAAAACTCCAAAAAAAAAAAATCTTTTTATTTTTGTTTATTTGACATAAAAAAATACTCTTTTTTTCATACACATAAAAAAAAAAAACCTTTTTGCATCTTGCATATTTATTTTATTTCTATTTAATTTGTGCAATTAAATATCTTGTAAATAATTCCAAATTGATGTAATAGCTAGGTTTAAATTCCTTGTCAAAATACCCCCATTTGAACATTTGTACCCCCTTCCCATATTGTGTTGTAATAGGTTAGGAACTTTAATTTTCGCACTTTAATGCTTTCTAATTATACCATGTTAGAATTAGGGTTTGTATGCAAATAAAAAGAACAAAAATAGTTTGACCTAATGTCAAGATAATCAAGCATGAAAATGGACAACACATATCACACTTGCACCCCTAGGGTATTCCACTTGTTGCCTTCAATAAATGGGCCATATTGCATGTTAGGTCTCTTTGGGCAAAACAAACACAAATCAAATGATCATAGTCCCTCGATGACGCTTTCGAAAAGTTGTCTAAAATGATCAAGTCCCTTTCAAGGAAAAATTGCCCAAAGATACTTAACACCATTGCAATTATGGTCTAAACGATGACCCGCGCCCGTCCCTTTCACATCCTAACGCAAGATTGTCCACCAAATGCAATGGTGGAACAAAATTGTTAAGAGGGTTAAAACATAGCAAAAATCTTTGAGAACTTTAGGGTAGATAGCTCTTAAGTACTTGTCAACTTGCAAATCAAAAACACTCGCCTATTTTTCAAACCACACTTCACAAATACTTTCAAAACAAACTTTCAAAAACCTTGAAACATTATTTCAAAAAGACAAACAACTTTTGTAAAACATTCGAGTAAAGAATTGTTACAAGGGTAGCCTAGACAAGGCATCTTTTTCAAAACATTTTCAAAACCACGCACAAAGCACCATTTCAAACAATTGAAAACCAAGGCAAGTTGATCTAAGCAAGTACCTAAGAGCCCATGGATAACCATGGATAGAAAGGGTGCTAATACCTTCCCTTTCTATAATCTACTCCCCGAACCCAAGAAAACATCTCAAAGGTTTTTTGCTGTGCTTTTTAAACCTTTCCTTAGGATAAAATAAAAAGTCGGTGGCGACTCTTGCTCAACCGAAACATTTGCGAAAACAAACGCAAAACCACAGTCAGTTCTCCCACCGTATCACAGAGGTGTTATTTGACTTTTTAGAAATCTTGAGATGTCATCTAACAAACCATTTTGGTATCATCTCATTTTGATATTCCAAGCTCAAGTTATAAGCTTTGGAAAAAAAGGTGTTTTTGGTGACTTTCAAAAATGACCTATAATGCCCAAATTTATAACTTCTTGTGAGTGCATTTTCTGATCTTGGGGTATGAATATGGATTGTAGGAAATTGAATCCTCTTCAAAATGAGCTTTGGATGGGTCATTGATCATAAAGTATGAGAAAGTTATGTTTGGTCAAATTTGAGTTGACTTTTCCTATAAAACCCTAATTTAGCAACTTTTGAGTCTTGATGAATTTTGAGCAATCCTGGATGAATCATGATCAACCCTTGATAAAATGATGAAATATCCTTCAAAATGAGAATGTTGACAAAAAATCCTGAGGTTTGACTGTATTTGGGTCACAGTTGACTTTTGCCCTCGCACTATCGATTTTTGGACCCTTTGAGCAATTGACTGAGCAAACTTCCTCTGCAAGGCTTGAAATTTGACATGGATGACCTTGAGAACATATTAGTACATTAGGGAGAATTTAAGGTAAATTGGACTCAAGGATATTGATGCATCACAAAACCCTAATTTGGGGTTGACTGCCTTAGGAGATGATTTGTCTGACCCACTCTTGAGCAAACTTGAGCAACTTGGAGATTTTTCTTGCAATGTTTTGAGAAATATGAGAGGGAAAATTTTGGGGTACAACAGCTTCCCCTGTTCAATCTTCTTAAACCTAAGGATATAGATTTGCTTTCGTGCCTTTCGTGATCTGAAGGTGGAAGATGATTGGACACTAGGGTGCCCAGAAATTTTCACTCGCATGAAGTGGTATCAGCCTTGTGATGTCGGGAATGGGCTTACAGATGCCATTTGGAGATTGTTGATAGGAGGTATGAACTTGATTTTAATAGAAAACGAATCAGAATAAACCGTTGAGAGATTTATCTAAACCAGTGAGAAAGTCTTAGAGTACCTTCGACTAAAATAAGAATCAGGGAGATCTTAGCGTCGATCTGACTGAACCAGAGAAGGTCTTGGATTAACTTTGACTGGATAAGAATCAGAAAAATCTTAGAATCGATTTAACTAAACCAGATGAAAGTCTTGGAATATCTTTAACTGGAATAAGAATCAGGGAGATCTTAGCGTCGATCTGACTGAACCAGAGAAGGTCTTGGATTAACTTTGACTGGATAAGAATCAGAAAAATCTTAGAATCGATTTAAATGAACAAGACGAAAGTCTTGGAATATATTCAATTGGAATAAGAATCATGGAGATCTTAGCATCGATCTGACTGAACCAGAGAAGGTCTTGGATTAACTTTGACTGGATAAGAATCAGAAAAATCTTAGAATCGATTTAACTGAACCAGACGAAAGTCTTGTGAGGGCATCTTTCTGAGGAATCCGCTGAAACAACCCTCAATAGATGTAGTTTTTTAGGGGATTACCAGGTCATATAAGTAGTCAACGGTGTTTACTGATTCGTCTTTCCCTGAAAAGGTAAAGAGTTAGTCATATGCAATGTCATGATGTATGAAATGCATGATATATATCAAGCAATTATGCTCTCAAAATAGATGAGATTGTGTGGTATGATGCGTATATGCATGTATCATGATGTATGGAAATGTAATGTTTCTAGCTGGGGAAAATAAATCCCGGATAGCTGCTGAAGAATAGAGTTGGATTCTTCTTTTCTGCTGGGGATGGCAAACAAAGAGAATAAACCTGCAGGAGAGGATGACTCCATTGGGGGAATAAACTGATGAGGAGATTACTCTGTGGGGAAGAGATGTTCTGCTGAAGATTCCACTGATAAATTCCGTCGGGATGAATTATCGTTGCTGGTGATATTGAATCCTATTGGGGATTGAATTCCTGTTTGTGAAAGGAAAGAACTCCGCTGGGGATGACTTCGGTTGCAACTTCTCTGGGAATAACCTTTTAGACTCTTATGGGGATAATCCTTTGAGTTCTGCTGGGAATGATCCTTTGAACTCGGCTGAGGAGATTTATTTTTGTACTCCGCTGGGGATAAACTTCCAGAGTCTACTGGGGGTGATTCTCCCAACTCCTTTGGGGAAGCTTTTTCAGACTGTGCTGGGAAAATCTTAACTCCACTGGGGATATCTTGTACCCTGTCGGGGAGCATTCTTATACTCCGTTGGGGAATATTAAGACTTCCGGGGATATCAAGCCTTTTTAGTGCTGATGGTAGATAAACTCTGCTTGGGGAGAATATTACCGATTCATTCACAGTTGCAAGTCTCAGCTGGGGAGAGCTATCATTACTGTCTTACTCTGCGGGGAGTGAAGGTATCTTAGCCATATACTTCAGCTGAATCTACCTTTGTACCTAGTGGACAGAGCAACTGTATAGTTTGGACAATTTTTATTGCCCCTGTTTCTGATATTACCCGTAATCGTCTTTTGTTTCGCATGTAAATATTCATGAGCAGCAATTAATGTCAAATGCATATATCAAAAATGAACATTGGACGTTCTTTGCAAATCAAAACAGATAAAGAAAAAACAGTTTGAAATTTCTTTGAAAATGAATTGTATTGATTTTGAAGTTTGGCCTGTAAATAGGCGTTTTTGTACAAGAGGTTGACGTCCTAGTAAGAGAACGCCACTGAGCAGATAGAATTTACACAAATTGTGAAAAACAAAACAGCTATGTGAACAATCCCACTGGGTTCCAACTCTGCTATTGCCTTTATGTCCTCGAGCATCTCATCACTTTGCTACTTGGTTGAAGGTAGATCAGATTGATTAGTGTCGTCCGAGCTTGATAGTCGATACCGAAGTCTGGATGCAAGGTGATCCAATGAGCCATAGTGTTACGCTTTGATCCCTAATTTTTTCCTGGACCGCCCTTTCGGGTTTTCAGTCCACCGGGATACCCTTTTTTTTGCCCAAGCCGCCTTTTCAGGTTTTCGACTTGCCGGGTGTACGGATTTTTTCATTTTCATCCCTTATTTTTTCTCGAACCCTTTTGGTTCGCCGAGAAGCCCTTATTTTTTCCTAGGCCAGTCGAACTAGCGGGTCTTTGATTATGCGTAGTATTTTTTCACTATGTCTGCATTGACGAGGTGAGGAAGGTCGTCACCATCCATGGTGGTTAGAATCATAGCTCCTCCTGGGAAAATGTTCTTAACCACAAATGGCCCTTCGTAAGTAGGGGTCCATTTGCCCCTGGGATCACCTTGAGGTAGTATGATACGCTTGATAACCAGGTCCCCAACTTGATACTCTTGTCGTCTAACTTTCTTGGTAAATGGCTTGATCATCCGTTTTTGGTACGTCTAACCATGACAAATATCAGTAAGTCTCTTTTTGTCGATTAGGTTCAGCTGATCAAGCCGGGTCTGAATCCAGTCGTCTTCACTCAAACCTGCATCCTTCATGATTCGGAGAGAGGGTATCTGAACTTCGATGGGCAAGACAGCCCCCATACCATATACCAAGGAATAAGGTGTTGCCCCTGTTGACGTTCGCGCTGAGGTACGATACCCATGAAGAGCAAATGGTAACATCTCGTGCCAGTCTTTGTATGTCACTGTCATCTTCTGCACAATCTTATTAATGTTCTTATTAGCCGCTTCAACAGCCCCATTCATCTTCGACCGGTAAGGAGAAGAGTTGTGATGCTGTATCTTGAACTGCTTGCAGAGCTCAGTGATCATCTTGTTGTTGAGATTGGTACCATTATCCGTAATGATCCTCTCTGGTACACCGTATTGACAAATCAGATTGTGCCGAATGAACCGTGCCACGATGTTCTTGGTTACGGTAGCAAAGGAAGCTGATTCAACCCACTTTGTAAAGTAATCGATTGCTACTAATATGAAACGATGCCCATTGGACGCGGTAGGTCTGATCTCTCCGATCATATCAATGCCCCACATTGCAAAAGGCCACGGAGCTGTCAATACGTTCAGAGGAACTAGAGGTATATGCACCTTTTCAGCATATACTTGGCACTTGTGACATGTCCGAGAATGCTGATAACAGTCGGCTTCCATTATGGACAAATAATATCCTGCCTGTAGGATCTTCTTTGCCATGGTGTGTCCACTGGAATGAGTTCCGAAAGTACCTTCATGTAACTCCGCCATGATCTTTTCTGCTTCATTCTTATCCATACATCGCAGTAAGGTTGTATCATGGTTACGCTTGTAAAGGATACCGTTACTGATGAAGAACTTTGCTGCAAACCTCCTCAGAAACTTATTTTCATTAACAGATGCACCCTCGGGGTACTCCTGAGCCTCAAGATACCTTTTTACTTCATGAAACCAGGGCTTTTCTATTACCTCTTCAGTCTCAATGTCACAGCAATGTGCAGGTTCATCCAATCTTTCAATGATAATCCGGGGAGCCTCGTTGTCCCAATTGACTCTAAACATAGAAGACATTGTAGCCAGCGCATCCGCCAACTGATTCTCCTCTCTTGGGAAGTGTTCAAAGGTTATCTCTTAGAAGTGGGGAAGCAATGTCAACACATACTCCTTGTAAGGAACACGATTTGGGTGTTTCATATCCCACTCGCCTTTGATCTGACTGATCACGAGAGAGAAATCTTCGAAGACACTCAGAAACTTAATCCTTAGGTCAATTGCTGCTCGAAGACCCATGATGCATGCCTCATACTCCGCCATATTGTTGGTGCAGTTGAAACATAGTCGGGCAGTAAACGGAGTTTGAGAGCCTTTAGGAGATATGATTACGGCGCCAATGCCATTGCCCAAATCTTTTGAAGCTCCATCAAAGTACATAGACCATCGGGATCCTTCCTCAGGTCCTTTATCCGGTCCAGGTTTTTCACAGTCGGTCACTATCATGATACTCTCATCGGGAATTCAAAGTTCATAGACTGGTAATCATCCACTGCCTAATGTGCCAAATGGTCTGCCAACACACTTCCCTTAATTGCCTTTTGGGTTGTGTACTGGATGTCATATTCATTCAAGATCATCTGCCATCTCGTTATTCTTCCAGACAAGGCAGGCTTTTCAAAGATATACTTGATTGGATCCATTTTTGATATCAATAAAGTAGTGTAAGTCAACATATATTGTCTCAGCCGGCGAGCAGCTAATGCCAAAGCGCAGCAAGTTTTCTCGAGCAACGAGTATCGGGTCTCGCAGTTGGTAAACTTTTTGCTAAGGTAATAAATAGCATGCTCTTTTCGGCCAGACTCGTCATGTTGACCCAACACACACCCCATTGAGTTGTCGAGTACTGTCAAGTATAAGATCAAAGGTCTCCCTTCAACTGGAGGCATCAGAATGGGTGGCTCTTGGAGGTACTCTTTGATCCTTTCGAAAGCGGCCTGGAATTCATCGTTCCAATGTACTACTTGATCTTTCTTCAGTAACTTGAAGATTGGTTCACAAGTAGCAGTCAGGTGTGAGATGAATCGGGCAATGTAGTTTAGTCGTCCCAGAAAGCCTCTGACTTCTTTCTCTGTTTGGGGAGTTGGCATCTCTTGTATGGCCTTCACCTTTGCCGGATCCAGTTGAATACCTTTATCGCTAACGACGAAACCCAGCAACTTACCATATCTCACCCCAAAGGTGCACTTGTTCGGGTTTAACCTCAGCTTGTACAATGTCAACCTGTCAAACAGCTTCTGAAGGTGGTCAGGATGTTCTTCCTCCGTCTGGGATCTTGCAATGATGTCGTCGACGTATACCTCAATCTCGTGATGGATCATGTCATGAAACAAAGAAACCATGGCACGCTGATACGTTGCCCCAGCATTCTTCAATCCAAAAGGCATGACCTTGTAGAAAAAGGTACCCCACTGAGTAACAAAAGTTATCTTTTCCATGTCTTCGGGAGCCATCTTAATCTGATTATAACCGGAGAAACCATCCATAAAGGAGAATACCTTGTGTTGAGCGGTGTTGTCAACCAGAACGTCAATATGAGGTAGAGGGAAGTCATCCTTGGGGCTTGCCCTGTTCGGATCCCTATAGTCAACACACATTCGAACCTTACCATCCTTCTTCAGTACAGGAACCACGTTGACCACCCACTGTGGGTAAGAAGTAACTGCTAGAAAACCGGCGTCAAACTGTTTCGTAACTTCAGCCTTGCTTTTCTCAAACATCGCTGGGCGCATTCGGTGGACCTTCTGTTTCACTGGAGGACAGTCTTCCTTGGTAGGCAGGCGGTGAACCACAATATCGGTATCCAACCCAGGCATATCTTCATAAGACCAGGCGAAGATCTCAACGTAGTCACGCAGCATCTGAATCAATCGTTGCTTCACATTAAGCTCCAAATTTGCACCAATCCTGACCTTTTTCTTGTCTATCTCTGTACCCAGATTCACTGATTCCACCGGATCTTCGTGCGGCTAAATAACCCTCTCTTCCTGAAGTAACAGTCTTGCAAGTTCACCAGGCACTTCGCAATCATCTTCACCTTCGTCTTCGGCTAAGTTGATCGGACTTTCGAAGTTATAACTGGCAGTAGCAGAGTCGTTACCAGTGAGATCCAGAGTGGATGTAGACCTGTATATGTGAGTGTGTGTAAAATAGCTGTTTTGCAATATGTAATAAAAGAAAAACAAGGAGCGTAAAATTTGAAATGCAAGAAACGTCCAATTCTTTTATTAATGATATATGTAAATGACACACATAAAGCCCTCACAAATGAGGCCACGGTGCCCCGGGTAAGACACCGGGCCGTAAAGTTTAAAACATTGTCTGTTACAAATTCAAAAAAAAAGTCTCATTATTGGGTAACAAAATAAATTGGAATGAAGTCCTTTACGGTCCAGTTGCTTAGTCCTTCATCAGTAGTAGGATAGATCCAACTGTCAAACTCAGACTCTTCAACGCCGTCTTCAATGGCATTTACTTCTGAATTGCTGATGAACAGGGGAGGTCTCCCGATCCGTGCATTTCGAACAGCCTTTTGAGCTTCTGCAGTGAAACCCAAACAAAACTTGTTAGTCTTCTGTGCAAAATCAGGGAGTTATCCCCAGTTTGCACACCCACCTTTCTCGACAACAGCCCGGGCATCCCTGAAGGAAGCCATCTTCATAGGAGGATCTTCAACCGCAGTCTCAGTTGATTCCAGCGCCTGGGGAACCTCTTCAAAATTTTGAAATGGGGTCTCAATGAACTCCTCATCCATTTCTACATATTGGAAAGAGTTGAGATGGCTCATCATGTACTCCTCCTCTCCTTGTACTGTCACAATTTTCCCTTTCACTGGGTACTTCAGCTTCTGGTGGAGCGTTGAGGTCACTGCCCCAGCTTTGTGGATCCATGGATGACCCAACAAACAAGAATAAGATGGCCGAATGTCCATCACATAGAATGTAGAGGCGAAAACCTGAGAACCAACCTTAATCGGAATATCCACTTCTCCATGCACCATCCTCTTAGACCCATCGAAGGCCCTGACGACAATGTTGCTTAGTTTTAACTCCAACCCTTCACAATCCAATCGGTCTAGAGCTTTCTTAGGAAAGACGTTCAATGAGGAACCAATATCCACTAATACACGAGCAAGAGTAGTGCCCCTGCATTCAATGGAGACATGCAGGGCATCATTGTGTTTCTTCCCTTTAGCAGTCAAGTCGGCGTCAGAGAAACCCAACCCATTATCAGCCGTCAGACTAGCCACACAATCTTTAAACTGATCAGCTGATGTTTCTTGCGGTACGTGCACAGTCTTCAAGAAGGCAATCAGAGCCTTGGCATGAGATTCTGAGCATAGAAACAGAGATAACATAGAAATCTTGGACGGGGTTTGCCCCAGCTATTCAACTACATTGTAGTCACTCTTTTTGATGATCTTTAAAATCTCTTCCATCTCTTGTCTAGAAGCTTCAACAGTAATCGTCTTTGGTGCCTCCGTCTGGGCAGGCTCATCAGTGGTCCCTTTGCCCCGAGTGTCAGACGACTCGGCAACGGGGGTAAGAATTGGAACTTGAACAGGAATAGTAACATGTACACTAGTAGGTGTAATAACAACAGGTTTTCGGGCAGTTGGTGGAGAGATATCAAGGGAGAAAAGTCTTCCGCTACGGGTGACTTTAGCAGGTCCAACAATGTTGCTGACGTCAATACCAACATCCAACTCTTGTTTAACTCCATGAAAATAAACATCAGCCCTGTAGTGCCAAGGGACAGCTTTATCAGATGTATAGGGGGTTGGCCCAAGAACAGTGATGATCAATGGTGCGATTCTTGGAACAGATGTAATTCTAACAGGCTTTCTCGAGGAAGCCTTGGAAGAATTGTCGAAAATGGTGATTATAGCAACTTCTTCAGTATGAACTAAAGGAATAACAGTCTTCTCAAACATAATTTCTTTACTATCCATCAGGCGTTGGACACCTGATTTCAAAAGATGGCAACCGATTGGTAGGGAAGAACACATACGACAACCTTCATCACAACCCGGAAATAAACCGACTGACAAAATATTCTTCTTCACAATCATCAAGGGAGTAGCAATATCTTTCACAGAAACCACAAACGAGTCTTCCTCTACAGCATTCACTCCATGCTTGGGCATATGAGCAGTCACAACATTAGGTCTTTTGGGCGCCTCAAACTCAATCTCCTTAGCATCAATTAAGTCCTGTATTTTGTTCTTCAAAGCCCAACAATCATCTGTATCATGTCCCGGGCTATCAGAGTGAAAAGCACAGCGGGCATTAGGGTTGTACTTAGGAGATGCAGTGTTGGGATTCTGCGGAGCCTCCCTTGGAGTTACTAGATTGGTTTTCAATAACTGCGGCAGAATCTGAGACAAATTCATGTTGAGATGGGTGAATTTCCTTCAAGGTCTCTCGGCCTTTTGTTGATTGTTGCGCTGAGGATCCCCAACAGGTCTTGAAATAACAACCGCATTAACAACTTGGCGGCGTTCAGGTCTATTCTGACTTTTCAAACTGTAAACAGCACTGGACTCCTTCTTAAAAGGCTTCTTCTTGGTGCCTGATGAAGCACCCTTTTGTATCTTACCAGACTTAATACCAGCCTCAATCCTTTCACCGGTTATAATTAGCTTCGTAAACCCAGACGAAGAGCTTCCAATCAGATGGTTGAAAAACGGACCAGACAAGGTCCCCAGAAACATATCCACTAGCTCCCTATCAGCCAAGGGTGGTTGCACTCTTCCAGCAAGATCTCTCTACTTCTGAGCATAGTCTTTGAAACCTTCACCCGTTCCCATAGAAATACCCTGGAGTTGGGTACGTGTGGGAGCGAGGTCGGCATTGTATTGGTACTGCCTATAGAAAGCAGTAGCCAAATCTTCCCAACTGCGGATACTGGCTCCTTCTAACTGGTAAAACCATTCAAGCTGAGTCCCTGAGAGACTGTCTTGAAAGAAGTGGCTCCATAGGTTCTTATCAGCGGTGTACGGCTGAATCTTCCTTACATACGACCAGAGGTGCAGTTTCGGGCAAGAAATTCCGTCGTATTTAGCAAAGGCTGGTGCTTTGAACTTGTGGGGAATCACCACCCCAGATGACAGACCCAGATCGCCAAAGTCCAGACCAGGCACCTTCTGTACTTCCATCGCACTCAACCGATCTTCCATTTGCTTGTATCTATCCTCAGCCGGAGGATACTGGTGTTCGTCGAAGTCCGTCTCATTGTCTGAAACCACAGGGCTAGGAGCCCTCCTTTCTTCTTGACTATCTTTCCCTCCAGATGAGGTGGTCAAATCAACTTCATCTCGTAGCCTGTTTCCGAACCTGTGACCCGTGTTAAACATGACTGTTCTTCTCTTCTTCTTCTTCTTCTTCTTCTCTTTCAGAATAAGGGTCTTCAGATCTTGCTGACCCTTAGCTAAATTCATGAACAACTCTTGGAACTGGGCGTTCTGGGCCTGCAGAGCCTTGATTGCTTGTTCAGTTGATGGCTCAGAAGACATGATGCTGAAATAAACAGCGAAGAAGATGAGAAAACCTGTAGGGGTACCTTTTATGAGGTGCATGGGATGAAATGCGTATGCTATGATTTCAAAGACATCGAGAGATTCAAATTCATAAACCAAAAAGGAAACACACTTTTATTAGATAAACTTTGAAATTCAAATTGTTCAACAAATTGCCCTTAAGGCGTTACAAGAAAGGAAATGCTGAAAAGTAAATAAAAACTAGAAGTAATCAAAGGACATCAGCGCTCCCATGGTCGTTTGCCTTTGGTGCTGACATAGTCGTTGATGGTCTGCTCATTCTCTAACTGCCTAGTCAACTTCTGAATCTTCTGCTCTTACCCGTGATACTTTTCTCGGTAAGTATCCCGCTCTTCTCTCAGCTGCATCCATGATCTCTTTAGTGCCCCAATGTCAGTGGGCATATGAGGATGGAGGATGGTAGGAAGAACCCCTTCTTCATTAGCAACTTCGACAATGATAGGCAAGACGACTTCATACGGCATACCCAACTTTTGGGCACGGATACGAACCCATATGAGATATGGCTCCATCGGAAGAGAAGTCTTCGGGCCCAGCTCGTGTGGATCAGATCTGTGAACTCTATCCCAAGCTCTTATGAATCTGCGGTGCTGCTCGTCACTATCCCCTTGAAAATCAAAGATGATATTAGGCATTAGCAATTCATGAGGACCTTCACTCCTAGCACGCCCAAACTGACGTAAGGCCAAGCACAAATTATAAGTGATCCCTCCATTGGTTCCTATCAGTGGAAAATTGGGGTACTCCCCACATCGATTAATAATAGCCATCTCATCCATACCCTTGATAGTCCAGATGATGTCATTATGAGAGAGGGACATAACCCTATAGGCCCAGCCCATGCCTTCTTTGTTCTTCAAAACTGGCTTGGGAAGGTAAGAAATAAACCACCTTGCCAACAATGGAGCACAGTACATCAAGGTTCCCCGCTTTCGAGCAGTACGGGCATAAAGCTGATGAAGAATGTCTCCCAAGAGAGTGGGTATAGGATTACCAGAGATGAATATTTTTACCGCATTCACATCAACAAAGGAGTCAGAGTTCGGAAACAATACCAAGCCATATATTAGAAGAGCCAGAATATCTTTGAATTCCTGGAAGTCTAGACTATCCCAGAAATAATTAGCCTTACCAACCAAGAACTTAGCCAAAAAACCCTTTGCTCCGCTTCTCGTCTCCCAATTAGACATCACTTCAACCTTTGTCAGGTGGAGGGCTGAAGCAATCTCTTCCGGCCTAAGGATCTTCTCCCAACCTGTGAACGGGGTCTGCTCCAAAATAGGGATACCCAGCAGATCAGAGAACTCTTCTAAGGTGGGGACCAGCTGGTAGTCCTGAAAAGTAAAGCAATGGTACAGTGGATCATAGAATTGGACCAAGACAGTCATCATCTGCTCGTCCAATTTGGAAGTGACCAAACCCAAGAGGTGACCATGTCTCCTAATAAAGGAGGTAGTATCTGACATCTTTGCAACTAATTCTTTAAGCATAGTGGGAACCTGGAAAAAGTTGATCCGGATGGTGTTCCTACGCATGGGTATCATGACCTACAAAACAGAACAAAGATGAATCCCTCCTGTCTTTGAAATAGGTTAGTCCAATGCAAGATGTATGCAATGTTATGATGTCATGATGTCATGATAGAAAGCACATCACAAGTATCCACAAATAGAAAACATGGTAAAGGCACACAAGTCACACAGAGAGCCCTTATATTTTAGGCTGGCAAGGAGCTTAAATACTACCCTTTTTCAGTTCAGTTGGTTCAATCCTGTCCTAAAAATAGTAACCGGATTCTAGAGGATCTCAATATCACTGACTACCCTCGATCAGTCATAATTCCAGTTTAGCAACCTTTTCTTGCAGCCGGAATCATCGCGAGAGTTTAGTCTCAATGAGTGTAGCATACTGCTACTGTTCTATGGCCAAGTTGGTCAATTTAAAGGTTCTAAGGTCAGTTGGTGCTTAATGACCCCTTAGATGACCCATATTCTCCTCGTTCCAACACAAGGGATATCGGTACAAACTAAAGTGCCACACCAACGTAGCTACTGCTTCAACCGTATCGGTCTACGCCGTATAGTTCCCTCACAGTTTATTGCTACTTACCTAAAGGGTACCCCAGATCCGGGTTAGGATCTATAGTAACTCTGATTCAAGCCCACAAATATAAAGCATACAAAGCAAACAATTGAAAACACAATGATTTAAGCCTAAGGTACACCCCACTTATTAAGCGTCCCCAGCAGAGTCGCCAGTTCTGTGATACGGTGGAAGAATTGTACATGTCTTTGTACATGTTAATGGTTATCTAAGTTGATTTTAGGTTAAACATTCATTCTTGTCATGCATTCCTATTATCAAACATATAACAGTTATATTTGCGGAAAATAAATTGCGGAAATTAAATTACAAGGCGTCGGGTATTTACATCGCCAAAGACAAACCCTTTGAAATTTAAATGTGGAAAAATAAATAAAGCGATAAATAAATTAAATAGTCCTAATTATTTATTACATCCCAGAAACAAATACAATATTGAATAAAATAGATCGTGTGCGGGAAATTAAATCAAGTGCGAGTTTAGGGTTTTGACCCTTTTTTAATTAAAGAAAAGATTTTTTTAGTTATTTTTGAATTTGAGAAAGAAATTATCTAAGTTAATTATTAAATTAAATTAATTAAACTAATTAATAAAAATTATATTTTTGGGTTTTTTGTGTTATTTAAAGAAAGAAAATAAAATTGATCAATGTTAATAAAAACCTAATTATGTCTAAGTTAATTTTAATTATTGAAAAAATATATTAAAGTTATTCTTAATTAATGGCCTAAATTAATTAAATTAATATTTGTTAATAAACAATAAAATATTTAAATTTAATTTAATAAAGAAAATATTTTTTGGTTTTAATTTTATTAAAAGGAAGAAAAAAATTGATTGGTTAGAAAATAATGAAAATAATTAAATTAAATAAAACAAGAATAAAATAAAATATAGAGAAGAGAGGGTTTGGGCCTGTTTTGGGGGTTTGATCAGCAATTTTATGGCCCAAACGAGCTGGCCCTGTATTGACTTTCTGGATTCCCGATGCGCCTTTTGACTTGGTCCCATGGTAGACTCTCATCCTGGATCACCAGATCTGGCCTTTGGGCCATCTGGCGCTTTGATTTGTGAAGGCATATGGTAAGAGCAAGAATTGATTTGTACCTGATTACCTTAAGAAAAAATATAACAAAGCATATGGGGGACCTGGGATTCGAACCCAGGTCCTGTGGATGTTGCCAGCGCTGATTTGCCACTAGGCCAATGTGTTCTATTTGTTAATATATTAAACAAGTAAAATAATAAGAGAAAATGCGTTAATGTGCCAAAAATAAAAAAAAGTATGCGAAAATTTGAAAGGACCAGTCAAAGGGGGACACGTTGTCGTCCCTGTCCTCAGGCCTGTAAAGAAATTACCTGCGGATTTGAATCTGCAGCTAAATGCCTAGGTCGTTCCCAAAATTCATCTCAGGCCATATAAACTCCTCCCAAGACCATGGTTGCGTTCGCCTTTCCCTTCCGGTCATGTCCATGGCCATTACTGGGGCTAATTTTATGTGTAATGAAAAACCCTAATCCAAGAGGAAAAACCCTAGCAATGGAATTTTGCACCACAGAGCAGATAAACGAAATCAAATAATATGGAAAGCTTGGAAATTATCTGGTGGTTACAAATATACCATTGATTTCTTGTAATGATGCATGGATTTTGAAATACAAAATCAAATTCAGAGGGGGACCCCGTGACACTTACAGTGCGTTTGAGCGTGTATGGAGGCTTGCTAGGGATTGGTTCTGACTCAGTGAACCTCCAGCAATCGATTGGTATTGAGTTTTGCTTCTGAAAACGCCTCAAAGTATGATTTTGGTTTCACACTTTTTACCCCTTTTTTCAAGTTTTGTTTCGTTGGTTCTTGCAGCCTCTAGCCTTGTTTTCATGCCCTCTAGCTTCCTTATGTATGATAGAATGTATTAGGTTAACAAATATGCCTTAAATCTTTTCACATCAATGCCATGGGATTTGATTTGATTCACTTTTGAAAGCTTGCCTAATTTGTCAAAAATCCATCTTTTTGTACATGATATGGTGAGATACGAATTTGATGTTGATCATGATGATGATTAAGTCCTAAAATAGCCAAAAAGATATCAAGTAATCAATATTTGGATTTTACATGATTTAATTTGATTTAAAATGAAATAATTCAGTAAAAAATCAAATAAAATAATAAAAAAGAAATATGATATCAAGGTTGGAGCTAGGACACGTGTGCAGTGGTACAAGCTCAAATCAAGTGGAAAAGAATGGGCCCATTTGACAAAATTTGAAGGTTTGGGGATAGTTGACTATTGGCAATTTTGCAAAAATGCCCAACTTCAACAATGCATAACTTCTTCAATTTTAAACTTTTGGAGGTGTTCTTGGACATTTTAGAAAGGTTGAGATATCCTATAACAAATCCTTTTGGTCTCATCTCATTTTGAGATTCCATTCTCAAGTGATAAGCTTTCGCAAAAAAGGTGTTTTTGTTGACTTTCAAAAATGACCTAGGAGGTGCTTGATAACTGCTGATTGACAAATCTTCTTCTGGTAGGCAAGTGACGAGGTGACGGGACATAGTCGTATGCTTTTGATCCCTAACTTTTTCCTGGACCGCCCTCTCGGGTTTTCAGTCCATCGGGATACCATTTTTTGCCCAAGCCGCTTTTTCAGGTTTTCGACTTGCCGGGTGTACAAATTTTTCTATTTTCATCCCTTATTTTTGCCCGAACCCTTTTTATTCGCCAGGAAGCCCTTGTTTTTACCTAGGTGTGTCAACCTAGCGGGTCTTCGATTATGCGCAGTATTTTTTCGACTATGTCCGTACTCTCAGGATGTAGGGAGTTGTCACTATCAGTAGCGTTGCCATGTTACCAGAAGATGCTTGATCGTGCAAGATTCATTGCCAGAATTCATGTCCAACATCCCAAGTGATTCAGATGGAGATTTGCCCCGAGTGATCTAGATGGAGATTTGCCCTAAGCTGGTTGGCCTTTTGAGAGATTCTCCGAATCTTGACTTAACTGCCCTAGATGATGGACAATAGTCACGTCTTGCCCCTTGATTGGAGGTGCTTTTGTTCATTAGACATTCGTCGCGCGAATTTCTCTGTTGTTCGAACAAAAGGTCATATGCAAACAATGTTATATTAAAAATGCAAAGCTTATGTATGTCTTGAAGTTTTTGAAAATGCAGTTTTTTCATAAAAACAAGTGAAATTTTTTTTGTAAACTGTGATGTCAACTCGTTATTTTTACCGCAAGCCTTAAGGAGTCAGGATACCTTTGGTAACAGTATGCTTTCGAACTAACCCATGCTTCAGCTAGGACTTTTAAGGGTTGTAGCTTGGCCTGGTTCACGGTTTAAGAAACAAAGGATAAAGGCTCAAATTTTATTTGTACCCACCCGCTCTTCGTGATGTTCTTCAAACCTAAACTCAGCTGATCGTGCGTTAGACTTTGTTTGAGTCTTTGCTCTGGTATTCCGGTGATGGTTCGGATATTGACAGTTTATTTTGAATAGGCAGTCATTTCTCTTTTTTTTTGTTGAGGGTTTGTAAGACCTCTTTCTTTTTTTTTTGATTTTGTTATCCCTGTTTTTTGCCTGAACTGTTTCTTTTCGTATTACAGTCAGCGGGATGCCCCAGTTTTTGTAAGTCTCCTTTATAGGTTTTGACTTATATGGGCTTTCATTTTGAGAGATAATGACTGCCTATCTTTATGCTTATTCGGAACCATCACTGTCTTTTGTTTCAGAAGGACTTCTTTTGATGCCATTCGTTGTGCACCTGGATCAACTGAGAAGACTACCCTGCCCCAGGTTATGATTAAGGGTTTTAATTTTTGAAAATAAAGGAACTCCTACTTCTTTGGCTCGAAGGGGGTTGACGAGGGATTATCTTCCTTATAACTCCAGTGTTTAGGAATTGAAACAATTCATGTACCTCATCAACGAGGTATGTTCAAAAGCATACTGTAGATTATGGTATCGTTTTTGTCATCCTCCCTCAAGAGGCTTATAATTATTAATTGAGAGTTGACATCAAGAAAAAGTAAAAGCAATTTTGAATATAGAGAACACAATTACTTCAAAACAGACACGTGTAATGCATTAATGAAATAATAGAGTTTGACATAATAATTGTTTGAATAAGCATAGAAAAATACAATATCAGAATTTAAATGAACAAGCGTCTCTCAATCCTAGCCATGTTTTGGCAAGGGAGAAGTGATCACATCGGGAGTCTCAGCAGGCTCGAATTCGATCTCCTTGGCGTTAATCATGTTCTGAATCTTGTATTTCAGCGCCCAACAATCCTCAGTATCGTGCCCCGGGCTTCCGGAATGATAAGCACACCTCGCATCTGGGTTGTAGTTTGGAGAAGAGGTCTTGGGATTTACAGGAGGGTTGATCACCGCAATCAGATTCATCTTTAACATGTGCTGCAATGCTTGTGACAATGGCATGTGGATGTTGGTGAATTGTCTTTTAGGCTCGTCTGGCCTTCGCTGACTTCCCTTTTGCGGTTGTCGGCGTGACACAAAACCTGAGATCATGACTGCCCCTACGTGTTGGTCACGACGATCCTTTTGACTGTACGCAGCATTGGACTATTTCTTGAATGGTTTCTTCTCAACGTCCGAGGAGTCACCCTTTTGTATCTTCCCGGAGTTGATACCAGCTTCTATCCTCTCACCAGTCAAGATCAAATCTGTGAACCCAGCAGAAGAATTCCCAATCAGATGGTTGAAGAATGGACCAGACAGGGTCCCCAAGAACATGTCAACAAGCTCACGGTCAGTCAACGGTGGCTGCACCTTGCCAGCCAGGTCTCTCCACTTTTGCGCGTACTCCTTAAAACCTTCACCCGTCCCCAGTGACATACCCTGGAGTTGGGTACGCGTAGGAGCGAGGTCGGCATTATACTTATACTGCTTATAAAAAGCAGTTGCCAAGTCCTCCCAGTTACGAATACTGGTTCCATCCAGCTGATAGAACCATTCGAGCTGAGTCCCTGAAAGACTTTCCTGGAAGAAATGGATCCATAAATTCTTGTCTGCAGTGTAAGGCTGGATCTTCCTTACATAAGAACGGAGGTGCAACTTAGGACAGGAAGCCTCGTCGTATTTTGCAAAGGCAGGTGCCTTGAACTTATGAGGGATCACCACCCCAGAAGATAAGCCTAGGTCTCCAAAGTCCAACCCGGGCACCTGTTGAATCTCCATGGCATTTAGACGGTCCTCTAGTTGCTTGTACCTGTCCTCAGCAGGAGGGTACTGTTCATCATTGAAATCTGTCTCGTTGTCGGAGACCACGAGACTAGGAACCTCTCTCCCTTGTGGGCTGTGTCTCCCAGCAGATGGGGTGGTCAGCTCAGCCTTATTTTGTGATCCATTCCCAGATCTGCGTCTAGGGTTGAACAAAACAGTCATTTTCTTCTTCTTCAAAAGCAAAGTCTTCAATTCCTGTTGTCCCTGGGCTAAGCTCATGACCAGCTCCTGGAACTGGGCGTTCTGGGCCTGGAGGGCCTTGATAGCTTGTTCATTGGATGATTCAGGATTCATGATGACTGCTGAAATAAACAGCGAAGAAGGTAAGTGACCTGTAAAAAGTGTACCTGTAATGCAATGATATGTATGATATGCATGCAATGTTTTCAAGGATCTCGCGGGGTAAACAGAGAAACTTGTTAGAATTTGAATTCGGTAGCTTGATTGAAGGAACTTCATGTTGTTGAGAGTCCTTCTTCAAGAGTCAAAGCTCACCATATCGAGTGGGTCATAGCCCCTGACTCAAGTCATTAACCTTGGCTAGAGGAAAATAAATCCCCTTTGCCCCTTACTAGACAGTTTGATTCATCATGACCTGCATCACAGACCCTTGAGATCCTTGAAATGGATTAGTCCTTATGTAGGATGTATGCAATGGTATGAGGGCATGATGTTATGCTATGCGTGGAGTAATGTAGGTAAACCCTGTTATGAGTCCAGATTAAGGATTGTAAACAAGACCTGCAAGAAACTAAAGTGTCAGATAACAAGCATGCAAGTAGTCAAGTTTGAAGGCACACAAGTCACACAAGACAGCCCTTAGAGTTCAGGCCAGCATGAAGTTTGGGATACTACCCTCTTGAAGGTTGTGGGCTCAAACCTGTCCTATCAAAAGTAACCGGGTTCTAAGGAGCTCAATATCATTGGGTTGTTTTCTGTGTTCATTGTTTTGATTTAGCCACTGGACTGGCGATCAAAATATTCCAAGAAAACAACCCTCAATGAGGGTAGTATCGAGTATCAACCAACTTCGGACTGCACCAAAGTCATTCATCTCACTACCCCTAAAGAGGCCAGGATGGTTCAAGTAAGGTTCCTAAGGTCAGTTGATGCTTCACGACACCAAGCGGCGGCCTCGTACTCTCCTTGACTTGACTCAAGGGTTACCGGTACTCACCAAAGTGCCACATCAACGTAGCAAACTGCTTCAACCGTGTCGGTATACCCCGCACAGTTCCCTCACAGTTTTGTTGCTACTTTCTAAAAGGTATCCCCCAGATTCGGGTTAAGATCTATGAAACTCCCAAAACAGGCCCACAATATTAAAGCAAACAGAGCAAGCAATTGAAAACATAAGAGTGGTCTAATTCCTAAGGTACACCTCACTTTTAAAGCATTCCCCAGCAGAGTCGCCAGTTCTGTGATCGGTGGAAATAGAACTGACTGTTTTTTAGTTGGTTTCGCGAAATGTCGCGGTAAGCAAGAGTCGCCACCGTCTTTTATGTTCTCCAACATGGAAAGGACAAAAGCATAGCAAAATTCCTTATTCGAGAATGTTTCTCAGTTCGGGAGGTAGATTTATAGAAAGGGAAGGTGTTAGCATCCTTTCTATCCGTGGTTATCCACGGGCTCTTAGGTACTTGCTCACTCTATGTTTTCAAAATTTTGTTTACTTTTCAAGTGTATGTGGGTTTTGAAAAAAAGTTTCGTTTGAAAAATTTCTAAGTAACTCTTGTATCTGTCCTCAAGAGTGTATGAAATATTTGTTTGAAAAACTGTTTGAAAGTGTAGGTGCGAAAAGTTGTTTTGTTTGTTTGAAAGAGCAAGTACCCAGGAGAATCTACCTACTCTAAGGAATTAGGCTGTGTAAGAGTCCTTTAGATAGTGCTATCCCACCATTGAAAGGTAGGTAGCACCGTCGTTGGAGGTGTTCGGGTCAATTTGATTATCGGGACAGTGTGGTCACCGAAGCAACGGTAGGACACCTTAGAAGTAGCCCTAATGTCCTAGATCCTTTTTTTATCCGAGGCAACCGTTTCGAGGCAACTGGATCTTTAGACAAAAGGGCGACCTCTAAGACACCCTATACTTGATGACCACGTTCGAGGCAACTGGTGAGGCGTACCCTAGAAGTGGCATGTGCTTTGTGTGTTGTTTTTCAGTTAATTGTCTTTGTACATGTTATTTGTGAGCTACGAATTAATTTTATTTACATACATTCTTTCATGCATTGTTAACAGTTAGGAGTGCGGAAAATAAATTGCGGAAATGTAAATCTAACTATTACAAGGCGCGGGTCTATACATCGCCAAAAACCAAAACCCGTTTTGTAAAATAAAGTGCGAGAATAGTAAATAAAGCGGTAAACCTAATTACTATTACATATCCGGAAACAGTTACATAAATAATCAAAATAATGCGCGAAAGAATTAAATTGGAACGTCATAAGGGTTTTGACCCTTTTAAGAAAAGAATTGAATTTTGTCTTTTTTTTTTGTAATTAATGAAATTAAAATTAATAACTAATTAATTAATTAATTTAAGAAAATGTTTTTGTGTTTTTATGTTTTTAATGAAAATAAAAGGAATTAAAATTAAAAGTTAACCTAATTCTAAATTGTTTTTATTTATTATAAAGAAAAGAGATTAAAATTGACCTAATTAAACTATTTTATTTGTTAGTATTTTATTTACAAAAATAACATGAAATTAATAAATAATAATAATATTAGTTTTTTTTTGATTTTTTATGAAAAATATTAATTATGTTAATAGTTAATAAAAAAAAAGAATAAGAAATAAAATAAGGCAAATAAAAAAAATAAAATGACAAAATAAAAAATGCAAACACAAGGGGAGTTTGGGCCAGAATTGGGAGTTTGTTTAGCATTGCTATGGCCCATTTGCATCCAACTACGTTGACTCTGGGAATTGAGTGGGGCGCTGGTTGACCAGGAATATGGTGTGCTTTCATCCTGACCCTTGGATTGCCACCTGAAGACACATGGCGTGTGGAGGTTGGAAGTCCATGGTGGACGTATCCTGGAAGGCTGCACTTGAACAAACATGAGAAAATGGTAACAAGAAATGTGGGGGGGCCTGGGATTCGAACCCAGGTCCTGTAACCTTTTCCAATAGCATGGCCACCAACTGAGCTGCGCGTGTTAGTCATTATTAAAAGAAAGCATGATTATTATATTGGTAAACAAACATATGCCTGAAAATAAATAAAAAAACGCGCGATATTTGAAGATGGCCAACGACAGGATGACACCTCATCATCTTCTCCAACACTTTACTGGTTATTTACATGCGGATTTTTATCCGCAGGTAGTTTCGTAGCTTATCTCAAAAAACGTCCCTAGGCCATAAAAATTCCATCCAATCACATGGGCGTGATCGTCTCTGTCTCCTCATTATCCCTGTAACCATCATTCATCTTGATTTTGCCTATATGGAAAACACCTAAAACACAAGCATATGAACCCTAGGTTCGAATATCATGATATAGGGGCCAATAACAAAATTTAATAATGCAATTATGTTAGAAATCAAATGATAAACATGAATATACCAATGTTTTGAAGAAAAGGTGCAAGGACTGGAAGTTACGATTTCGTGTTCAGAACAAAGTTTGAGACAACTTACAGTGCGATGTGGTTGATGAAAAGGCTTGGTTTTTATTGCTGTAGCACCACTGGATGTCTAGGAAGAAGACTATGTTCTCTTTTTGGTTTGAAAGTGCCTGCAATACTGCTTTAGATCTCACACTTTTTTGGACAATTTTCAGTTTTTGCTCTGCCGTTTCAGGGATGCCTAGGTCGTGCTTTTGGTTGGAGAGGCTTGCATATGTATGTATCAAGGGATTTAAGTCAGCATTAGGAGCCTTAAACTTGTGCATTGAAGTTTTGGATTTCTTCTTAACCACCATTAAAGGCCCTTCAAAGCTTTGTCCAAATTTTGAATTTTCATGCATAAATGAGCTTTACACGAATTTGGCAACTAGAATATGCTTCATGAAGGCTAATCAAACCACAAGATACCGTTTAATCAATTTTTTTGATTTTACTTGAATTATTATGGATTAAAATGAATTAAATCCATAAAAATTAAATAAAAATAGAAAAATAATTATTTGGTCTTGAAATTGATCATGGGACACGTGGGTGGCATGACAAGACTGAATCAAGTGGAATAAAGTGGGCCCTTTTGTCAAAAATTGAAGTTTCAAGGATAGTTGACTTTTGCCATTTCACAAAAAATTTCCCAACTTCTCCAATGCATATCTTGCTCAATTTTGATCATATGAACATGTTCTGGGACATTTTGGAAAGGTCTTGAAGTCCTCTAACCAATGCCTTTGGTCCCATGTCATTTGAATTTACCAATCTCAAGTTATGGTCTTTGACTTAAAGTGCCTTTTTGTTGACTTTTGAAAATGACCTATAATGTTGAAATTGATAACTTTTTGTGAGAGCATTTATTGGACTTGTAATGTGAAGATGAGTTGTAGGAAATGTCATCCCCTTCAAAATGAGCATTGGATGGGATTTTTCTGATGAATCATGAAAAAGTTATGCCTTGGTCAAGTTACAGTTGACTTTTCAATTGTCCAAAAATGGAAACTTTTGCATCTTGATGATTTTTGAGCCATTCTTGTGAAATCATGGTCAAGATTTGACCAAATGATGATTGTGGCTTCAAAATAAGATGTTGACCAACATTTTTGACTTTTGACTGCCAAATGACCATTTTGCCCCTACAGTTGATTGTGAAGCAATTAGGGTTTTTGACTGTGCAACTTGACCTTGTGAGCCTTGAAACTTGACATGTAGGTGCTTGACAATGTATATGAGCATATGGGACTTGTTTGAGCCCTTGAAAAACTCAACTTCCTTGCAAGAACCAAAATCCTTATTTGACTGGCTTAGGAGGGTGGTTGACTGTGTAGCCCTTTGAGTAGACTTGAGCAAATTGAGATGATGCTTGTCAAAACTTTGAAGAATATGTGAGGGCAAATTTTGGGGTACAACAGTTGCCCCTGTTCAATCTTCTTAGACCTGAGGATGTAGATTGGCTTGTGTGCCTTTCGTGATCCGAAGGTGGAAGATGATTGAACACTAGAGTGCCCAGAAATTTGCACTCACATAGTGAGGTATCAGCAATGTGATGTCGGGAATGGGCTTACAGATGCCATTTGGAGAGATGGTGGATAGGAGGATGGGCTTATAGATGCCATCTGGAGATATGACATAACCTTGTCGGGAATGGGCTTATAGATGCCATTTGGAAAGATGGTATGGGAGGATGGGCTTATAGATGCCATCTGGAGATGTGACAGAACCTTGTCGGGAATGGGCTTATAGATGCCATTTGGAGACTGTTGATAGGTGGATGGGCTTATAGATGCCATCTGGAGGTGGTCTGTTGAACTGTAATTTTTGTAAGTTGAAAGGGGGAACCTGTGTAGGGTTGCCTGATGATGAGCTCGTGTAAAGCTACATCTTGGAAAGAAGGACACCTGTGTAGGGTTTACTGATAATGAGTCCGTATAAGACTGCATCCGAAATGGAGAAGGAACCTGTGTAGAGTTAATTTGATGACGAGTCCGTGTAAAACCGCATCTAGAGCTGAGAAGGAAACCTGTGTAGGGTTTACTGATGACGAGTCCGTGTAAAACTACGTCTGGAGTTTGAGAAGGGAACCTGTGTGGGGTTTCTTTGATGATGAGCCCGTGTAAAACTGCATCCTGGAAGAAGTAAAACCTGGGTAGGGTTTCTGATGACGAGTCTGCGTAAAACTGCATCTTTGGGAAGAGAGAACCTGTGTAGGGTTTCTTTGACGACGAGCCAGTGTAAAACTACGTCTAGAGAGAGAGAACCTGTGTAGGGTTTCTTCGGGATAAGTTCGTGTAAAACTTCTGGAGGAACCGGGGTAAGGTTACTTCGAGATAAGTCCGTGTAAGACTTCTGGAGGAACCAGGGTAAGGTTACTTCGGGATAAGTCCGTGTAAGACTTCTGGAGAAACCGAGGTAAGGTTATTGCAGGATAAGTTCGTGTAAAACTTCTGGATGAACTGGGGTAAGGTCATCTTGAGATAAGTCCGTGTAAGACTTCTGGAGAAACCGGGGTAAGGTTACTGCAGGATAAGTTCGTGTAAAACTTCTGGATGAACCGGGGTAAGGTCATCTTGAGATAAGTCCGTGTAAGACTTCTGGAGAAACCGGGGTAATGTTACTGCAGGATAAGTTCGTGTAAAACTTCTGGATGAACCGGGGTAAGGTCATCTTGAGATAAGTCCGTGTAAGACTTCTGGAGGAACCGGGGTAAGGTTATTGCAGGATAAGTTCGTGTAAAACTTATGGATGAACCGGGGTAAGGTCATCTTGAGATAAGTCCGTGTAAGACTTCTGGAGGAACCGGGGTAAGGTTACTGCAGGATAAGTTCGTGTAAAACTTCTGGATGAACCGGGGTAAGGTCATCTTGAGATAAGTCCGTGTAAGACTTTGTCTGAAAATTGAGAAGGAACCGGTGTAGGGTTGCCTGATGATGAGTTCGTGTAAAACTACATCTGAGGTTGAGAAGGAACCGGTGTAGGGTTGCATGTTGATGAGCCTGTGTAAGACTTCTTCTGAAAGAAAAGGAACCGGTGTAGGGTTGCCTGAGGATGATCAAGTAGATAATTGTCCTGTTTGGTTTCAGATATTAACCCATGATCAGTTGTCCACAGAATTTTCCTGGCTTGTTACCGGTGTTGATCTGGAACTGTAAAGGTAGATGGTAATCATCTTTTGATTGACTTTTTCCTGAAAAGACAAAGTATTAGTCGTATGCAATGTCATGATGCATGAATTGCATGATTTTAAGATGTTCTCAAAAATAAATGTGATTTGTGTTGTATGATGCGTATGCATGCTATAATGTATGAAGATGTGATGTTCATGAATGTATTCTCGTATGGGAAAATAAATCCTTGACGAATGCCAGGAGTTTGAATCTTGGGCTGATGTTGAAGAGTAGAGTTCTTCGTTTCCGCTGGGGATAATGGTTGCAAGAATAAACTGGTAGGAGAAGATGACTCCGTCGGGGAATAAACTTGTTGGAGAGATTACTCTGCGGGGAATTACTCTGTGGGAAGAGACGCTTCGCTGAGATTTTGATGATAACTCCGCTGGGGATACCATTGACAAGTCATGTTGGGGAATTTGATGAACTCCGCTGGGGGGTAGGAAGAACTTCGCCGAGGATAATCTTTCTGTGGCAATTAGCTGAGGATAACCCAGTTATACCCTGGTGGGGAATAACCTTTGAATAAAGCCGGGGAGACGCGTTCGTACTCTGCAGGGGAGAAGCTTCCAGAATCTACTGGGGATAAGCTTCAAGAATCTACTGGGGAGATTGATTTAACTTTCCTGGGGAATGTTTGAACTGTATTGGGGAATGGCTCCACTAGGGTGTCTGGTATTCCGCCGGGGAATAATCTTATATTAAGACGGCCAGGGATTCTTGCTTAGGAACATCTGTATACTCCGCTGGGGAATATTGAGATTTTCTGGGGATACCCAACTTCCTTAAGACTGACAGTAGATTAACTCTGTTTGGGGAGAGTGTTGTTGACTTGCTGGAGATACTGTGCCTTTTCAGGGCTGATGAGAGACCAACTCTGCTCGGGAGAGAGTATTGCTGAATCTTATCTTACTCTGCGGGGAGTGAAGGTATCTTAGTCACGTTCTTCAGCTGAACCTACCTTGGTACCTTGGCGGACAGAGCAACTAGATCGCTCGGACAACTCATTATTGCCCCTGTTTCTGCGGGAGAAAAAAGACCTAGGAGGTGCTTGATAACTGCTGATTGACAAATCTTCTTCTGGTAGGCAAGTGACGAGGTGATGGGACATATTCGTACGCTTTTGATCCCTAACTTTTTCCTGGACCGCCCTCTCGGGTTTTCAGTCCATCGGGATACCCATTTTTGCCCAAGCCGCCTTTTTAGGTTTTCGACTTGCCGGGTGTACAGATTTTTCTATTTTCATCCCTTATTTTTGCCCGAACCCTTTTGATTCGCCGGGAAGCCCTTGTTTTTACCTAGGTGTGTCAACCTAGCGGGTCTTCGATTATGCGCAGTATTTTTTCAACTATGTTCGTACTCTCAGGATGTAGGGAGTTGTCACTGTCAGTAGCGTTGCCATGTTACCAGAAGATGCTTGATCGTGCAAGATTCGTTTCCAGAATTCATGTCCAACATCCCAAGTGATTCAGATGGAGATTTGCCCCGAGTGATCTAGATGGAGATTTGCCACAAGCTGGTTGGCCTTTTATGAGATTCTCCGAATCTTGACTTAACTGCCCTAGATGATGGACAATAGTCACGTCTTGCCCCTTGATTGGAGGTGCTTTTGTTCATTAGACATTCGTCACACGAATTTCTCTGTTGTTCGAACAAAAGGTCATATGCAAACAATGTTATATTAAAAATGCAAAGCTTATGTCTGTCTTGAAGTTTTTGAAAATGCAGTTTTTTCATAAAAACAAGTGAAATTTTTTTTGTAAACTGTGATGTCAACTCGTTATTTTTACCGCAAGCCTTAAGGAGTCAGGATACCTTTGGTAACAATATGCTTTCGAACTAACCCATGCTTCAACTAGGACTTTTAAGGGTTGTAGCGTGTCCTGGTTCACGGTTTAAGAAACAAAGGATAAAGGCTCAAATTTTATTTGTACCCACCCGCTCTTCGTGATGTTCTTCAAACCTAAACTCAGCTGATCGTGCGTTAGACTTTGTTTGAGTCTTTGCTCTGGTATTCCGGTGATGGTTCGGATATTGGCAGTTTATTTTGAATAGGCAGTCATTTCTCTTTTTTTTGTTGAGGGTTTGTAAGACCTCTTTCTTTTTTTTTGATTTTGTTATCCCTGTTTTTTGCCTGAACTGTTTCTTTTTGTATTATAGTCAGCGGGATGCCCCAGTTTTTGTAAGTCTCCTTTATAGGTTTTGACTTATATGGGCTTTCATTTTGAGAGATAATGACTGCCTGTCTTTATGCTTATTCGGAACCATCACTGTCTTTTGTTTCAGAAGGACTTCTTTTGATGCCATTCATTGTGCACCTGGATCAACTGAGAAGACTACCCTGCCCCAGGTTATGATTAAGGGTTTTAATTTTTGAAAATAAAGGAACTCCTACTTCTTTGGCTCGAAGGGGGTTGACGGGGGATTATCTTCCTTATAACTCCAGTGTTTAGGAATTGCAATTCCTGTACCTCATCAACGGGGTCTGTTCAAAAGCATACTGTAGATTGTGGTATCGTTTTCGTCATCCTCCCTCAAGAGGCTTAGAATTATTAATTGAGAGTTGACATCAAGAAAAAATAAAAGCAATTTTGAATATAGAGAACACAATTACTTAAAAACAGACACGTGTAATGCATTAATGAAATAATAGAGTTTGACATAATAATTGTTTGAATAAGCATAGAAAAATACAATATCAGAATTTAAATGAACAAGAGTCTCTCAATCCTAGCTATGTTTTGGAAAGGGAGCAGTGATCACATCGGGAGTCTCAGCAGGCTCGAATTCGATCTCCTTGGCGTTAATCATAGTCTGAATCTTGTATTTCAGCGCCCAACAATCCTCAGTATCGTGCCCCGGGCTTCCGGAATGATAAGCACACCTCGCATCTGGGTTGTAGTTTGGAGAAGAGGTCTTGGGATTTGCAGAAGGATTGATCACCGCAATCAGATTCATCTTCAACATGTGCTGCAATGCTTGTGACAATGGCATGTTGATGTTGGTGCATTGTCTTTTAGGCTCGTCTGGCCTTCACTGACTTCCCTTTTGCGGTTGTCGGCGTGACACAAAACCTGAGATCATGACTGCCCCTACGTGTTGGTCACAACGATCCTTCTGACTGTACGCAGCATTGGACTCTTTCTTGAATGGTTTCTTCTCAGCGTCCGAGGAGTCACCCTTTTGTATCTTCCCGGACTTGATACCAGCTTCTATCCTCTCACCAGTCAAGATCAGATCTGTGAACCCAGCAGAAGAATTCCCAATCAGATGGTTGAAGAATGGACCAGACAGGGTCCCCAAGAACATGTCAACAAGCTCACGGTCAGTCAACGGTGGCTGCACCCTGCCATCCAGGTCTCTCCACTTTGCGCGTACTCCTTAAAACCTTCACCCGTCCCCAGTGACATACCTTGGAGTTGGGTACGCGTAGGAGCGAGGTCGGCATTATACTGATACTGCTTATAAAAAGCAGTTGCCAAGTCCTCCCAGTTACGAATACTGGTTCCATCCAGCTGATAGAACCATTCGAGCTGAGTCCCTGAAAGAATTTCCTAGAAGAAATGGATCCATAAATTCTTGTCTGCAGTGTAAGGTTGGATCTTCCTTACATAAGAACGGAGGTGCAACTTAGGACAGGAAGCCTCGTCGTATTTTGCAAAGGCAGGTGCCTTGAACTTGTGAGGGATCACCACCCCAGAAGATAAGCCTAGGTCTCCAAAGTCCAACCCGGGCACCTGTTGAATCTCCATGGCATTTAGACGGTCCTCTAGTTGCTTGTACCTGTCCTCAGCAGGAGGGTACTGTTCATCATTAAAATCTGTCTCGTTGTCGAAGACCACGAGACTAGGAACCTCTCTCCCTTGTGGGCTGTCTCTCCCAGCAGATGGGGTGGTCAGCTCAGCCTCATTTTGTGATCCATTCCCAGATCTGCGTCTAGGGTTGAACAAAACAGTCCTTTTCTTCTTCTTCTTCTTCAAAAGCAAAGTCTTCAATTCCTGTTGTCCCTGGGCTAAGCTCATGACCAGCTCCTGGAACTGGGTGTTCTGGGCCTGGAGGGCCTTGATAGCTTATTCATTGGATGATTCAGGATTCATGATGACCGCTGAAATAAACAGCGAAGAAGGTAAGTGACCTGTAAAAAGTGTACCTGTAATGCAATGATATGTATGATATGCATGCAATGTTTTCAAGGATCTCGCGGGGTAAACAGAGAAACTTGTTAGAATTTGAATTCGGTAGCTTGATTAAAGGAACTTCATGTTGTTGAGAGTCCTTCTTCAAGAGTCAAAGCTCACCATATCGAGTGGGTCATAGCCCCTGACTCAAGTCATTAACCTTGGCTAGAGGAAAATAAATCCCCTTTGCCCCTTGCTAGACAGTTTGATTCATCATGACCTGCATCACAGACCCTTGAGATCCTTGAAATGGATTAGTTCTTATGTAGGATGTATGCAATGGTATGATGGCATGATGTTATGCTATGCGTGGAGTAATGTAGGTAAACCCTATTATGAGTCCAGATTAAGGACTGTAAACAAGACCTGCAAGAAACTCAAGTGTCAGATAACAAGCATGCAAGTAGTCAAGTTTGAAGGCACACAAGTCACACAAGACAACCCTTAGAGTTCAGGCCAGCATGAAGTTTGGGGTACTACCCTCTTGAAGTTGGTGGGCTCAAACCTGTCCTATCAAAAGTAACCGGGTTCTAAGGAGCTCAATATCATTGGGTTGTTTTCTGTGTTCATTGTTTTGATTTAGCCACTGGACTGGCGATCAAAATATTCCAAGAAAACAACCCTCAATGAGTGTAGTATCGAGTATCAACCAACTTTGGACTGCACCAAAGTCAGTCATCTCACTACCCCTAAAGAGGCCAGGATGGTTCAAGTAAGGTTCCTAAGGTCAGTTGATGCTTCACGACACCAAGCGGCGGCCTCGTACTCTCCTTGACTTGACTCAAGGGTTACCGGTACTCACCAAAGTGCCACATCAACGTAGCAAACTACTTCAACCGTGTCGGTATACCCCGCACAGTTCCCTCACAGTTTTGTTGCTACTTTCTAAAAGGTATCCCCCAGATCCGGGTTAAGATCTATGAAACTCCCAAAACAGGCCCAC
Source organism: Vicia faba (assembly GCA_948472305.1). Lineage (NCBI taxonomy): Eukaryota > Viridiplantae > Streptophyta > Magnoliopsida > Fabales > Fabaceae > Vicia > Vicia faba. The sequence continues at coordinate 495,285,012 of OX451736.1, forward strand.
AATATTAAAGCAAACAGAGCAAGCAATTGAAAACATAAGAGTGGTCTAATTCCTAAGGTACACCTCACTTTTAAATCATTCCCCAGCAGAGTCGCCAGTTCTGTGATCGGTGGAAATAGAACTGACTGTTTTTTAGCTGGTTTCGCAAAATGTCGCGGTAAGCAAGAGTCGCCACCGTCTTTTATGTTCTCCAACATGGAAAGGACAAAAGCACAGCAAAATTCCTTATTCGAGAATGTTTCTCGGTTCGGGAGGTAGATTTATAGAAAGGGAAGGTGTTAGCACCCTTTTTATCCGTGGTTATCCACGGGCTCTTAGGTACTTGCTCACTCTATGTTTTCAAAATTTTGTTTGCTTTTCAAGTGTATGTGGGTTTTGAAAAAAAGTTTCGTTTGAAAAATTTCTAAGTAACTCTTGTATCTGTCCTCAAGAGTGTATGAAATATTTGTTTGAAAAACCGTTTGAAAGTGTAGGTGCGAAAAGTTGTTTTGTTTGTTTGAAAGAGCAAGTACCCAGGAGAATCTACCTACTCTAAGGAATTAGGCTGTGTAAGAGTCCTTTAGATAGTGCTATCCCACCATTGAAAGGTAGGTAGCACCGTCGTTGGAGGTGTTCGGGTCAATTTGATTATCGGGACAGTGTGGTCACCGAAGCAACGGTAGGACACCTTAGAAGTAGCCCTAATGTCCTAGATCCTTTTTTTATCCGAGGCAACCGTTTCGAGGCAACTGGATCTTTAGACAAAAGGGCGACCTCTAAGACACCCTATACTTGATGACCACGTTCGAGGCAACTGGTGAGGCGTACCCTAGAAGTGGCATGTGCTTTGTGTGTTGTTTTTCAGTTAATTGTCTTTGTACATGTTATTTGTGAGCTACGAATTAATTTTATTTACATACATTCTTTCATGCATTGTTAACAGTTAGGAGTGCGGAAAATAAATTGCGGAAATGTAAATCTAACTATTACAAGGCGCGGGTCTATACATCGCCAAAAACCAAAACCCGTTTTGTAAAATAAAGTGCGAGAAAAGTAAATAAAGCGGTAAACCTAATTACTATTACATATCCGGAAACAATTACATAAATAATCAAAATAATGCGCGAAAGAATTAAATTGGAACGTCATAAGGGTTTTGACCCTTTTAAGAAAAGAATTGAATTTTGTCTTTTTTTTTTGTAATTAATGTAATTAAAATTAATAACTAATTAATTAATTAATTTAAGAAAATGTTTTTGTGTTTTTATGTTTTTAATGAAAATAAAAGGAGTTAAAATTAAAAGTTAACCTAATTCTAAATTGTTTTTATTTATTATAAAGAAAAGAGATTAAAATTGACCTAATTAAACTATTTTATTTGTAGTATTTTATTTACAAAAATAACATGAAATTAATAAATAATAATAATATTAGTTTTTTTTTTGATTTTTTATGAAAAATATTAATTATGTTAATAGTTAATAAAAAAATAGAATATGAAATAAAATAAGGCAAATAAAAAAAATAAAATGACAAAATAAAAAATGCAAACACAAGGGGGGTTTGGGCCAGAATTGGGAGTTTGTTTAGCATTGATATGGCCCATTTGCATCCAACTACGTTGACTCTGGGAATTGAGTGGAGCGCTGGTTGACCAGGAATATGGTGTGCTTTCATCCTGACCCTTGGATTGCCACCTGAAGACACATGGTGTGTGGAGGTTGGAAGTCCATGGTGGACGTATCCTGGAAGGCTGCACTTGAACAAACATGAGAAAATGGTAACAAGAAATGTGGGGGGACCTGGGATTCAAACCCAGGTCCTATAACCTTTTCCAATAGCATGGCCACCAACTGAGCTGCGCGTGTTAGTCATTATTAAAACAAAGCATGATTATTATATTGGTAAACAAACATATGCCTGAAAATAAATAAAAAAACGCGCGATATTTGAAGATGGCCAACGACAGGATGACACCTCATCGTCTTCTCCAACACTTTGCTGGTTATTTACCTGCGGATTTTTATCCGCAGGTAGTTTCGTAGCTTATCTCAAAAAACGTCCCTTGGCCATAAAAATTCCATCCAATCACATGGGTGTGATCGTCTCTGTCTCCTCATTATCCCTGTAACCATCATTCATCTTGATTTTGCCTATATGGAAAACACCTAAAACACAAGCATATGAACCCTAGGTTCGAATATCATGATATAGGGGCCAATAACAAAATTGAATAATGCAATTATGTTAGAAATCAAATGATAAACATGAATATACCAATGTTTTGAAGAAAAGGTGCAAGGACTGGAAGTTACGATTTCGTGTTCAGAGCAAAGTTTGAGACAACTTACAGTGTGATGTGGTTGATGAAAAGGCTTGGTTTTTATTGTTGTAGCACCACTGGATGTCTAGGAAGAAGGCTATGTTCTCTTTTTGGTTTGAAAGTGCCTGCAATACTGCTTTAGATCTCACACTTTTTTGGACAATTTTCAGTTTTTGCTCTGCCGTTTCAGGGATGCCTAGGTCGTGCTTTTGGTTGGAGAGGCTTGCATATGCATGTATCAAGGGATTTAAGTCAGCATTAGGGGCCTTAAACTTGTGCATTGAAGTTTTGGATTTCTTCTTAACCACCATTAAAGGCCCTTCAAAGCTTTGTCCAAATTTTGAATTTTCATACATAAATGAGCTTTACACGAATTTGGAAACTAGAATATGCTTCATGAAGGCTAATCAAACCACAAGATACCATTTAATCAATTTTTTTGATTTTACTTGAATTATTATGGATTAAAATGAATTAAATCCATAAAAATTAAATAAAAATAGAAAAATAATTATTTGGTCTTGAAATTGATCATGGGACACGTGGGTGGCATGACAAGGCTGAATCAGGTGGAAGAAAGTGGGCCCTTTTGTCAAAAATTGAAGTTTCAAGGATAGTTGACTTTTGCCATTTCACAAAAAGTTTCCCAACTTCTCCAATGCATATCTTGCTCAATTTTGATCATATGAACATGTTCTTGGACATTTTGGAAAGGCCTTGAAGTCCTCTAACCAATGCCTTTGGTCCCATTTCATTTGAATTTACCAATCTCAAGTTATGGTCTTTGACTTAAAGTGCCTTTTTGTTGACTTTTGAAAATGACCTATAATGTTGAAATTGATAACTTTTTGTGAGAGCATTTATTGGACTTGTAATGTGAAGATGAGTTGTAGGAAATGTCATCCCCTTCAAAATGAGCATTGGATGGGATTTTTATGATGAACCATGAAAAAGTTATGCCTTGGTCAAGTTACAGTTGACTTTTCAACTGTCCAAAAATGGAAACTTTTGCATCTTGATGATTTTTGAGCCATTCTTGTGAAATCATGGTCAAGATTTGACCAAATGATGATTGTGGCTTCAAAATAAGATGTTGACCAAAATTTTAGACTTTTGACTGCCAAATGACCATTTTGCCCCTACAGTTGATTGTGAAGCAATTAGGGTTTTTTACTGTGCAACTTGACCTTGTGAGCCTTGAAACTTGACATGTAGGTGCTTGACAATGTATATGAGCATATGGGACTTGATTGAGCCCTTGAAAACCTCAACTTCCTTGCAAGAACCAAAACCCTAATTTGACTGGCTTAGGAGGGTGGTTGACTGTGTAACCCTTTGAGTAGACTTGAGCAAATTGAGATGATGCTTGTCAAAACTTTGAAGAATATGGGAGGGAAAATTTTGGGGTACAATACTTTCCAAATTGCTACTACTTCACGGTTCCAACAACAACCTAGCCAAAAACAATGGGTTAATCAGAGTAAGCCAAATACACCCAAGAGGAAGATTACCAAACTCAACATGCCGTAGTCTCAAGCTTTACAACACATGTTGAGGATGAGTCTGGTTACGTTGATAGGGCCTCATCTGAATCCCAAGACTTCTTCACCTAACTACAATCCCGATGAAAGGTGTGCATATCACTCTAACAGTCCGGGGCATGATACTGACGACTGTTGGAGGTTGAAATACAAAATTCAAGACCCGATTGATGAAGGAGCATTGAAATTCACACAAGATGGTCAACTGGAATGTTTCTGTCAATCCTCCAAGGCCCACCATTTAAAGTGACAAGTTCTGACAAGAGGGCTTTTCGTTCATTAGAATTTTCAATTTGTAATTTTCTTTTGATTGTTAGAACATTTATTCATATCAAACTTTGTTACTTTATCAATGCATTTCATATGTCTGTTTTGAATCAATTCATTCGTATTCACTATATTTAAACTTCGTTCCTTTTTGTGATATTCAACTCTCGATTAAAAATTTGTAAGCCTTTAGAGGGAAGATGACGAAAATGATACCACAATCTCTACAGTATACTTTTGAACAGACCCTGTGATACGGTGGCAAAACCGACTGTTATACTGGTTTGCATTTTGTATTCGCAAATGTCGCAGTAAGCAAGAGTCGTCGCCTACTTTTATTTCATCCAACTAAGGAAAGGAAAAAGAACAGAAAAAACATTTTTTCGAGAGTTTCTGAGTACGGGGGGAAGGTTATAGAAAGGGAAGGTGTTAGCACCCTTTCTATTCTTGGTTTTCCATGGGCTCTTAGGTACTTGCTTATTTTAAAAAATTGCTTGTGTGTGCTAGTTTTGAAAAGTTTTACTTCGTGATAACCCTTGTATCAGTCCTCAAGAGTGTGACGAAGTTGTTTTGAAAATTGTTTTGAAAAGTGTTTGTGTGAAAAGTTTTGTTTGAGAAAGTACCTAGGAGCTAATCTACCTACTCGAAAAAGTCTGTTCGTTTTCCTTTAGACAGCTCTATTTGATTATTAAAGAATAGATAGCACCGTCGTTGGAGTTTTAAGGGACGTTTGAAGGGAAAAATACGATCACAAAAGCAATGTTAGGAAATTTTAGTAATCATCCTAAATCCTTAAAGATCTTTTTCTGAGGCAACATCCGATTGGGTCATTTTAGATCTTTTTGGGACTAGAGGACAACCACTAAAATTCCCTATACTTCATGACCGTTTACCAAAGGCAACCGGAGTGGAGTAAACCCTAGGAGTGAGCATGTGCAAGTGTATTTTTTCAATTAATTATCTTTTCACAATTAGAGTTTTCTATTGTTTTAATTTCAATTCTTCTTTCCATACAATCCTATACATACATCTAAGCAGTTTATAGTTTGCGGAAATTAAAATGTGAGAAGTTAGAGTCCTAATTATTACAAGGCTTTGGGCAGGTACATAATTATTTTTGACTGAAAATAAAATGCGGAATTAAAACCCTACTTAAATCTATTACAAACTCGGAGCAGTTATAAATAATAATAAAAAAGAAAATTAAGAGCGCGCGGTAAATTAAATGCGAGAAATAATTAGACGACCTAAAATCTAATTTGAGAAAATATTTATGTTTTTTTTGAGAAAAACTAGGTTATGTACAAAATTAAACCCTAATTCTAATTATTTTAAATTATAACGAAAAGAGAATTAAATTGTCTAAATTTAATTAAACTAATTAATTAATAAAAATATTTTTGTGAAAAAATGATTTTGATGTTTTTTATGATTTTTTTTATTAAATAAAAAAACATGATTTTTTTGAGTTATTTAAAAAAGACATAATTAGAAAATAATAAGAAAAGAATTAAAAATAAAATTAAAAAAAAGTGAAATTCGGCCTGCATAAGCAACCCAGGGGGGGTGTTTCTGATTTTTGTTAGGCCCATGCACACTGAGCCTAATCCTGCGCCAGATCCTGTGTTTCTCTCATCTGATGATGCATAGTAGTCCCTCAACGTTGGAACGTGAGATTTGGTTTGATGATGGATCTCAGGGCTAAGATCTGGGGTACACGATGGGCACTGAGTTATGAGGTACGCTGGATCTGCATTTAAATGGTCAGCAAATAAGAAAACGTTTGGACCTGGGATCGAACCCAGGTACCTTGCTTCACACGTTCCTACCCCTGCCATCCGTGTTGCGTTGGTTAGTTGTTATAATAATAACATTAAATCATAATATGTAAAACAAAGTGGATGGGCTGAAAAAAATGAAAAAAAACGCACGATTATTCAAACAGACTAATGGAATGGTGACAAGTCATCATCTTCTTTCCTGTCTGTCGTCTTAGGTTTCAAGCTTTTACCTACAGACAGTACTCCATAGCCATAGCCTTGCAATCTTAAAAAATCCACACAACACATGATAAATTAAAAGTGAGTACATGGATCAATTCGTCTTGATCCTACGAGCATCATGGTATCCTTTTCTTGGCCTAATTTTACTTGTACAGAGAAGCCCTAAAACGGCTTCTTAAACCCTAGCCATGGAAATTATCCAGATATGCATCAAAACACAAAATTAAATAAACCAAAACATTCCAAATGATGATACAAACACAATGCTACGCTTAAAAGTAATTAATCAAGCGTAAACTGTAATTTTGGGCTTGATAAGGCTTGCAAACCGTGAGTTTACCAGGCGTGATTTTGGGCTTGATAAGGCTTGCAATTAATAGTGCTAGCTTCAGGAGACATCCAGGAAACGATTGGAAGCCTTGGAATGTCTTGAATCACCCTCTATGTGAGAAAATGATCCACCTCTTTTTGCCAAAAGTTGAGTTTTCTTTCTCTGTTTTCACGACTGCAAACCTTGTTCTCTTGCCTTGTTTTTGTTCATTATATGTAGTGTGATGAATTAGGGTAAAAAAACCACCCGAATCTTTTGGAATCATGGAGAATGAATGTGATTTGTTTACCATATGATATATTTCCATAACCATCCAAATCATGCCATTTTTGCCTCAAATTGCCTTGATTTGTTTTGATCTGATTAGGCCATCTTAATTAGATTTGATTTTCATCAAAATCAGATCATCAACACAATCTTTGATATTTTTTGTTATTTATTTGATTTAATATGATTTTTAATAAATAAAAATCAAAATAAAATAATTAAATAGAGAAAATAATATATGGTTGCTGATTTGGGTCGTGGACCATGTCCTTAACAAGATACAAACCTGAAATGCTAGGCCCATTTGACAAAAAATGCACTTTTGAGCACATTTTACTTTTGGCAATTTTCCAAAAATGGTCAACTTTGACAATGCATATCTCTTCCAATTTTAACCATAGAGAGGTGTTATTTGACTTTTTAGAAAGCTTAGGATGTCCCCTAAACAACCCTTTTGGTATCATTTAAATTTGGTCTTCCATGTTCATGTAAGAATCTTTGACCCAAAAGGTGTTTTTGTTGACTTTTTAAAAGGACCTATAATGTAGAAATTCATATCATTTTATGAGTGAATTTTTTGAACTTGAGGGATGAAGTTGAGTTGTAGGAAATTAGATTCCATTCAAAATGAGCCTTGAATGAGAAATGTTTGACAAAGTATGAGAAAGTTATGCTTGGTCAAAGTTTGGTTGACTTTTCCTAAGAAACCCTAATTTAGCAACTTTTGAGTTTTGATGAATTAGGAGCATTCCTTGGGGAATCATGGTCAACTCTTGATCAAATGATGGATATCACTTCAAAATTTTGATGTTGACCAAAAATCTTGAAGTTTGACTGTATGTGGGCCACAATTGACTTTTGACCTAATATAGTCGATTCTCAAGCATCTGAGCAGTTGACTGAGCAAACTTATTGTGCAAGGCTTGAAATTTGACATAGAGGGTATTGAGAACATACTAGGACTATGGAAAAGATTTGAGGCCTTTGAAGTTCACCCATCTTAATGAAAATGGAAACCCTAGTCTGAGGTTCATTGCTTTTAGGAGAGAGTTTGTCTGGCCAACTCTTGGGCATCCTTGAGCAAGTTGAGGATCTCAATGAATATATGTTGAGTAAAATGGGAGGGAAAACTTTGGGGTACAACAGCTGCCCTTGTTCAATCTTTTTACACCTGAGGATGTAGACTGGCTTGTCCGCCTTTCATAATCTGAAGGTGGAAGATGATTGAACACTAGAGTGCCCAGAAATTTGCACTCACATGAAGTGCATGGTGATCAATCGATAACATCGGGAATGGGATTACATATTCCATTTGGAAGGTGACGGAGAATAGTCGGGGATGGGCTTAAAGATGCCATCTAGAGAAGATATCGGTTGCATAAGAGATTCCTTTGCGAGAATTCATGTATCTGTCGCTGAGGAGGAGTTCATCGAGGAAAGTTGATTTGTATCTTGGGAGATAGAGTATAGGAGCTTCGGTTGTCCATTACACTACTGGGGAATTAACTCCTGATTAAGGAAGTAGAGATAAACTGCATATCTGGTCAGGGTCCAGACTGCACAATGACTTACTGGGGAATTGTGAAATTGACCGTATCTGGTCGGGTCCAGGTCTTACGGTGTTGTACACTGTTGTCTAGAGATAAGGGAGAAGGAACCTGGATAGTAGGGTTACATCGAGATGAAAGCCTGGATAGTAGGGCTTATAGGAAGGAACCTGGATAGTAGGGTTACTTCGAGATGAAATCCTGGATAGTAGGGCTTATGGGAAGGAACATGGGTCGTAGGGTCACTTCAGATGAAAGCCTGGATAATAGGGCTTATGGGAAGGAACATGGATCATAGGGTTACTTCAAAATGAGAGCCTAGATAGTAGGGCTATGAGAAGGAACCTGGATAGTAGGGTTACTTCGGAATAAGAGCCTGGATATTAGGGCTATAAGAAGGAACCTGGATAGTAGGGTTACTTCGGGATGAGAGCTTGGATAGTAGGGCTATGAGAAGGAACCTGGGTCGTAGGGTTACTTCAAATTGAGAGCCTGGATAGTAGGGCTATGAGAAGGAACCTGGATGTTAGGGTAACTTCGAGATGAGAGCCTGGATAGTAGGGCTATGAGAATGAACCTGGATACTAGGGTTACTTCGGGATGAGAGCCTAGATAGTAGGGCTATGAGAAGGAACCTGGATAGTATGGTTACTTCAAAGCGACAATGTAGATTAGTTAACCTGTTTGGTTTCGGGAACTGAGTTTCCATTAGTCGTCTGCAAATGTGACATGTATAACTGCTGGATTTGTTGAAGATAGTCGTCTTTCCTGAAAAGATAACATGGTTAATTATATGCGATGCATGAAATGCATTGTGTGATGATGTTCTCAAAATATATGAGATTATGTTGTATGAAATATGTATGCGTACATCATTCTGTATGAACATAAAATGCTATTGTGACATATCCGAGTCTGGGAAAATAAATCCCTGACTACTGCTGGAGATTTATGAATATCCTGTCAGGAAGAGATTCTGCTTGAGAATAAACTTTGCGGGGAACAACTTGGAAAGTGAATTTCTGTAGCTGAAGTAATGAGCTCTGTCGAGGATTGAGCTTATGTATCCAGAGAAATAAACTCTACTTGGGAGATGAAATTTACTGACCCGCTCGCGATTATGAAATTCGGCTGGGGAATATAGCTGTCAGGTTTCTGAATGACCCTGGATGGGGAGATTACTTCCTGTTTCTAGAAAGCCGATATTAATGCTTTTGAGTACTTTTACTTTATGGGGAGTGTATGTACTGATGATTATGCTCCAAAGCTGTCTCTGTCCCAATACCTGCTAGGCAGAGTAACTGTTGGGTTTGACACTTCTTGTTTTTGCCCCTGTTTATAGAATTATGAGTAATTGTCTTTTTGTTTCTTATGTAAATATTTATGAGCAGCAATCATATCCAAATGCATATGTCAAGAATAAATCATTTGACGTTCTCGTAAAACAAAACAGAAAAAAAGGAAAAAATCATAGTTTCTTGTGAAAATGATTTTATATTGATTTTTGAAGTTGGCCTGTAATAGGCGTTTTCGTACAAGGAGGCTGACTCTCTAGTAAGAGAACGCCGCCGTAAAAATAGAAGCTATACAATTTGGTGTAAAAGAAAACAGCTATGTGAAACAATCCCATTGAGTTCCAACTCTGCTATTTCCCTTATGTCTTCGAGCGTCTCATCACTTTGCTACTTGGCCGAAGGTTGATTAAATTGATTGGTGCCGCCCAAGCTTGATAGTTGATACCGAAGTCTGGTCGCAAGATGATCCAATGGGACATAGTGATACGCTTTATATCCCTAACTTTTTCCTGGACTGCCTTTTCGGGTTTTCAGTCCACCGGGATACCCTTTTTTGCCCAAGCCGCCCTTTTAGGTTTTCGACTTGTCGAGTGTACAAATTTTTTCATTTTCATCCCTTATTTTTTCCCGAACCCTTTTGGTTCGCCGGGAAGCCCTTATTTTTTCCTAGGCCAGTCAACCTAGTGGGTCTTTTAATCAGGCGTAGTATCTTTTCACTATGTCCGCATTGACAGGGTGAGGAAGGTTATCGCCGTCCATGGTGGTTAGAATCATAGCTCCATTCGAGAAAATGTTCTTAACCACAAATGGCCCTTCGTATGTGGGGTTCCACTTGCCCCTAGGATCACCTTGCAGCAGTATGATACGCTTGATCAATAGATCCCCGACTTGATATTCTTGACGCCTGACTTTCTTGTTAAAAGTCTTGATCAATCTCTTTTGATACGTCTGACCATGACAGGTAGCAGTAAGTCTCTTCTCATCAATTAGATTTAACTGATCAAGCCGAGTTTGGATCCAGTCGTCTTCGTTCAAACCTGCATTCTTCATAATCCTGAGAGAAGGTATCTGGACTTCGATGGGTAGGACTGCCTCCATGCCATATACCAGAGAGTATGGTGTTTCCCCTGTCGATGTTCGTGCTAAGATACGGTATCCATGAAGAGCAAATGGTAACATCTCATGCCAGTCTTTGTATGTCACCGTCATCTTATGTACAATTGTCTTGATGTTCTTCTTAGCTGCTTCAACAACGCCATTCATCTTAAGCCGGTAGGGAGAAGAGTTATGATGTTGTATCTTGAACTGTTTACAGAGCTCGGTGATCATGGTATTGTTGAGATTCATACCATTGTCAGTAATAATCCTCTCTGGCACGCCATACCGACATATCATATTATGTCGGATAAACCGCGCCACAACATTCTTGGTTACTATAGCAAAAGAGTCCGCCTCAACCCACTTTATGAAGTAATCAATGGCCACTAGAATGAAGTGATGTCCATTGGAAGCAGTAGGCCTGATTTCTCCGATCATGTCAATGCCCCACATTGCAAAGGGCCATGGAGCTATCAAGACGTTTAAGGGAACCAGAGGCACATGCATCTTATCGGCATAGATTTGGCACTTATGACAAGTTCGAGAGTGCTGATAACAATCGGCTTCCATAGTGGACCAGCAATATCCTGCCCATAGGATCTTCTTAGCCATGGTATGTCCACTAGAATGGGTTCCGAAGGTGCCTTCATGTAGATCTGTCATGATCCTCTCTGCTTCGGTCTTGTCTACACACCGTAGTAATGTAGAGTCATGATTGCACTTGTAGAGGATTCCATTACCGAGGAAGAACTTCATAACGAACCTTCTCAGAAACTTCTTATCATTGACAAATGCCTCTTCGGGATACTCTTGAGCCTCGAGATACCTTTTGACTTCGTGAAACCAGGGCTTGTCTGCCACCCCTTTGGTATCAATTTCACAGCAGTGTGCTGGTTCATCCAACCTCTTGATGGTGATTTTGGGAGCTTCGTTGTCCCACCTAACTTTGAACATAGAGGACATGGTAGCTAGCGTGTCCGCTAACTGGTTCTCCTCTCGCGGGAAATGTTCAAAAGTTACCTCCTCAAAGCGTGGGAGCAATGTCAACACGTACTCTTTGTATGGGATGAGATTCGGATGCTTCGTATCCCATTCGCCTTTGATCTGACTTATTACCAAGGATGAATCCCCGAAAACATCCAAGAACTTGATCCCGAGGTCAATAGCGGCCTTGAGACCCATGATACAGGCTTCATACTCCGCCATGTTATTAGTGCAATTGAAACATAGTCGGGCGGTGAAAGGAGTATGACAGCCCTCAGGAGATATGATTACTGCGCCAATGCTGTTACCGAGTGCGTTTGAAGCTCCATCAAAAAACATAGTCCATCGGGATCCCTCTTTGGGTCATTCATCCGTTCCAGGTTCTTCGTAGTCATTCACCAGCATAATATTCTCATCTGGGAACTCAAAATTCATGGACTGGTAGTCATCCACGACCTGATGAGCCAAATGATCAGCCAATACACTCCCCTAGATTGCTTTATGGGTTGTATATTGTATATCGTACTCAGTTAAGATCATCTGCCACCTTGCTACCCTTCTGGAGAGAGCGGGTTTCTCGAAGATGTATTTGATTGGATCCATCTTAGATATCAACAAAGTAGTGTGGGTCAGCATATACTGTCTTAGTCGGCGAGCAGCCCATGCCAAAGTGCAACAAGTTTTCTCGAGCAGTGAGTATCTTGTCTCACAGTAGGTAAACTTTTTGCTAAGGTAGTATATTGCGTTCTCTTTTCGACCAGACTCATCATGTTGTCCCAGCACACACCCTATTGAATTGTCTATCACTGTTAAGTACAATATCAAAGGTCTTCCTTCGACCAGAGGAAACAGAATTGGCGATTCTTGAAGGTATTCCTTGATTATTCGAAAGCTGTATGGAATTCATCATTCCACTTTACCACTTGATCTTTCTTCAGAATCTTGAAGATGGGCTCACAAGTAGCAGTCAGATGTGAAATGAACCTGGCGATATAATTCAAGCGTCCCAAGAAACCTCTAACTTCCTTCTCTGTACGGGGAGCCGACATATCTTGTATGGCCTTTACCTTTGCAGGGTCTACTTGGATGCCTTTGTCGCTGAAAATGAAACCCAAAAGTTTATCATACCTTACCCCGAAGGTGCACTTGTTCAGATTCAACCTTAGCTTGTATATTCTCAACCTGTCGGACAACTTTTGTAGATGATCAAGGTGATCTTCCTCAGTTTGAGACCTGGCTATCATGTTATCAACATAAACTTCGATCTCGTGATGAATCATATCATGGAACAAAGAGACCATGGTGCGTTGATAAGTTTCCCCAACATTCTTCAACCCGAAAGGCATCACCTTGTAACAGAAGGTGCCCCACTATATGGCGAAGGTTGTCTTCTCCATTTCTTCAGGATCCATCTTGATCTGGTTGTAGCCAGAGAAACCATCCATGAAGGAGAAGATTTTGTGATGCGCGATGTTGTCAACCAGAACGTCAATGTGAGGAAGTGGGAAGTCATCCTTGGGGCTTTCCCTGTTCATATCTCTGTAATCCATGCACATCCGTACCTTACCATATTTCTTAGGTACCAGAACGACGTTAGTAACCCACTGTGGATAGGAGGTGACTGCTAAGAACCCTACGTCGAACTTCTTCATGACTTCCGCCTTGATCTTTTCTGAAATTTTAGGGCGCATACGACGGACCTTTTGTTTAACCGGAGGACAATCTTCTTTTGTCGATAGACGATGAACCACAATATCAATGTCTAGACATGGCATGTCTTCATATGACCAGGCGAAGATCTCAACGTAGTCGCACAACATTTGTATCAACCGCTGCTTGTTCTTAACTTCCAGATTTGCACCGATCTTGACTTCTTTTCTGTCTATCTCTGTGCCCAGGTTTATTGTCTCAACTGGCTCTTCATGAGGCTATATAGCCCTTTATTCCTGCTATAATAGTCTAGCAAGTTCTCCAGGAACCTCACAATCATCCTCACCTTCGTCTTCGGCTTGGTTGATCGGATTTTTGAAGTCATAACGGACAATAGCAGAGCTGTTATCAATGGGATCCAGAGTGGATATGGATCTGCAGTATGATACGCGAGTGTGTGTAAGAGCATAACTGTTTTGATAAAGATAAAACAGAAAAGAAAAAACAAAGAGCGTAAAATTTGTATACAAGGAACATCCAATGTTTTATTGATGATATATGAAATGACAAATAATAGCCCTCACAAACAAAGCCAATGTGTCTGGGGCAAGACACAAAGCTGTAGAGTTTAAATTTTTTATTACGAATCTCAAAACAAGTAATACAATTACTGCAGAATAAAAGAAACTGGTATAAAGTCCCTAGCCTTCCAGTTACTCGGTCCACCGTTGGTAGTTGGATAGATCCAGCTATCAATGCATATTCTTCCTCGCTATCTTCAATGGCATTAATTCCCCAATTGCTGATGTGTAGGGGAGGTCCTCCAGCCGGAGCACGTCAAACAACCCTTTGAGCTCCCGAAGTAAAGCCCAAACCAAACCTATCAGTTTTGTGAGTAAAATAAGGGAGTTATCCCTAATTGGTATACCCACCTTCTTCAACCACTGCTCTGGCGTATTTGAGAGAAGCCATCTTCAGAGGAGGTTTGTTGGTAGTAGTTTCAGCCGATGCCAAGATCTGGGGAACCTCTTCAAAGTTCTGGCAAGGAGTCTCTATGAATTCCCTGTCCATCTCTACGTACCTGAAGGAATTGAGGTGGCTCACCATATACTCCTCCTCACCATGCACAGTGACAATCTTCCCTTTTACTGGATACTTCAGCATTTGGTGCAGTGTAGAAGTAATTGCCCCAGCTTCATGGATCCAAGGACGACCCAACAAACAAGAGTATGACGGCCGGATGTCCATTACATAGAAAGTGGACTCAAAAGTCTGGGAACCTACTTTGACGGGGATGTACACTTCCCCATGCACCATTCTCTTCGACCCATCAAAATCCCTCACCACAATGTTACTAGGCTTTAAGGTCAAGTCATCAAAGTCCAACTGATCCAATGCCTTCTTAGGCAGAACATTCAGCAAAGACCCAGTATCTACCAGCACATGAGCCATAGTGGTGCCCCTGCATTCAATCGAGACATTTAGAGCATCATTATGCTTCCTCCCCTTCGGTGTCAAGTCTGTATATGAAAAACCCAACTCATTGTCAGCAGTCAAGCTGGCCACACAATCTTTGAATTGATCAGCAGAGGTCTCTTGCGGCACATGCGCAGTCTTGAGGAATGCAATCAAAGCCTTCGCATGGGCCTCGAAGCATAACAACAAGGACAACATGGATATCTTTGAGGGGGTCTTCCCCAGCTGCTCGACCATATTGTAGTCGCTCTTTTTGATTATTTTCAGTATTTCCTCCATCTTCGGCTTAGAGGTTTCCACGATAATTTTTCTAGGTGCCTCCTTTCGGGAAGGCTCACCTATAACTTCTTTGCCTCGGGTCCCAGATAACTCGACGGTGGGAGTGATAATTGGAGTAAGCACATGAGTAGTAGTTGGAGTACCAACAGGAATAGCAGATGGAATAGCAACATGCCTATTGACAGTCTTTGAGGAAATCTCGGGAGAGAAAACCATTCCACTTCAGGTAACTTTGCTGGTCCCGACAATGTTACTGACATCGGGATCAACCTCTTCATTCTTCAGATCTTGTTTGATGCCATGATAGTATACATCGGCACCATAATTCCAGGGGACAACTTTGTCCGAGGCATACAGGACAGGACCAGGAAAGGTGATTATTAGTGGAGCGACTCTTGGAACAAATGTAATCCTAACAGGTCTTCTCGAGGATACCTTGGAAGGATTGGTGGAAATGGTTATAATAGCAATATCTTCAAATGGAACAACGGGAATCAAAGTTTTCTCAAATGAAATTTCTTTATTGTCCATCAGGCGTTGAACACCTGACTTCAGCAAATGGCAACAAGAAGGCCGAAATGAACACATGTGGCAACCTTCACCACAACCCGGAAATAAACCGACCGACAACAAATTCTTCTTAACCGTCATAAGAGGAGTAGAAACTTCATCCACTAAGGTCACAAACAGATCGGTATCAACAACATTAACTCCACCACCGTGCTTAGGCATGGGAGAAGTTATGACATTGGGCTTTTCCGGAGCATCGAACTCAATCTCCCTGGCTTCGATCAGATCCTGTACCTTATTTCTCAGAGCCCAGCAGTCATTAGTGTCATGGCCAGGACTCTCAGAATGATAGGTGTTGTACCCCAAAATTTGCCCTCCCATATTACTCAAGACATTTCAAGAAAGATCCTCAAGTTGCTCAAAGAAGTCCAAGGGTTGACCAGACAAGCTCCCTCCTAAGGCAGTCTACCTCAAAATTAGGGTTTCATGTTGCATCAAGATACTTAAGTCCAAGGGACCCCAAATGCTCCACATTGTCCTAATATGTTCTCAAGATTATCCATCTCAAGTTTCAATCCCTACAGAGGAAATTTGCTCAGTCAATTGCTCAAAGGCCTGAAAATCGACTATGCTAGGGCAAAAGTCAATTGTGGCCCACATACAGTCAAACTTCAAGATTTTTGGTCAACATTTTAATTTTGAAGTATATTTCATCATTTTATCAAAGGTTGATCATGATTCATCAAGGATTGCTCATAATTCCTCAAGAACCAAAAGTTGCTAAATTAGGGTTTTATAGGAAAAGTCAACTCAAATTTGACCAAGCATAACTTTCTCATATTTTATGAGAAATGACCCATCCAAAGCTCATTTTGAAGAGGATGACATGATCTACAATCCATCTTCAGCTCCCAAGTTCAAAATATGCACTCACAAGAAGTTATGAATTTGGACATTATAGGTCACTTTGAAAAGTCAACAAAAACACCTTTTTGTGAAAGCTTCATACATAAGCATGGAATATCAAATTGAGATAAGACAAAAGGTTTTGCTTAGAGGACATATCAAGCTTTCTAAAAAGTCCAAGAACACCTTCAAAGAGTCAAAATTGAGTAAGTTATGCATTGGTGAAGTTGACATTTTTTGTAAAATTGTCAAAAGTCAACTATGCCACAAATTACAATTTTTGCCAAATGGGCCCAATCTTTTGCACTTGTTTTGAGTTGGCAACATGGTCCATGAGCCCTAGCCTTTGCCACTCGTCATTACCTTATTTTTTTATTTATTTTGATTTTTTTATGAATTAAATTAATTTAAATATAAAAAAAATCATAGAAAATCCAAAACATTGAAATCTCAAGATTTTATACATGTTTCAGGTCTTAATATCCAGCTAGCATGAGATTGAATTCGTGTAAAGGCTTGGTGTGCACAAAAAGATTGGATTAAGCCTATTTTTGGAAAGATATTCAAAGGAATCAAATCAAAATCAAATGCAATGATGGAGGAAGATTTAGCACACTCTTTCAACCCTAATTCATTTCTCAGTACATAAGAAGTATTTGCAGACCCAAAGCAAGGCTGGAGAGGGGGCGCATAAGGTCAGAACAAACTTGCAAAAAACAAAGAAAAGTGGTGAATCGAATTCATAGTTCCAGGCTATTCCAGGGCTTCCTGATCATTCCAATCGTTTCCTGGGGTCATAAGCAACCTATACCAACCAAGAACAAGCAATTTCAGACGCCAAAAACCACTGTAAGGCATTCACGACATTGAACCTTTCTTGAATTCGATTTGCGTAATTCTTGCACATTCATCACATTCTAATCATATATTCTTGTTCACTATCACAAATGCAAGCTTTCTGTAACATTTAATTTCATTTTTATGGACTGTATGAGATTTCACCATTGTTAGGGTTTGTAGCTTCGATTTGGGATCTTTGCATACAGGAGAAATTGGGCCATGAAAGGGACACCATTGTGTTCAGCAGGTCTAGACGAAGCTATCTATGGCCTTAGTTTTAGTTTATCATGTTTTTATTGAATTTTGAGAAATTCCAGGGTTGTAGCTACGGACATACGTTCGTAGGTATAATTCCATGCATATTTTAGCCACGGAGCAAGGAAGAAGAAGATATCGTGGCAAGCAACCATTGGCCTATTCAAAAAAACGCACGCTGAATTGGTACATCATGCCTTTTTAATATTTAATTATTGTTTTGTATTATATAACAACTAACGCATGTAGCGCAGTTGGTAGCCAGGCGAGTGTACAATGCTTCAGGACCTGGGTTCGAATCACAGGTCCCCCCATTCTTGTATATTATTTTTCTTTTCAGGTTCAGGTGTGTACACAAGCCAAGGGACTACCATAGACCTCATAATCCAATCTTCCAAGTGGCCAGATGGCCAGATCCAAAGGCCATCAACGAAGGACCATGATACACCTAGTCAAACGCATGGCATGGGATGCAAAGAGCCAATGTGGGTCAATCCTTCTTGGGCCGGAAAATTGTTATTCACACCTCCAAACTGCTTTTCAGGCCCAACTTTCTTTTCTCTTTTCTTTTATTTTTCTTATTTAATTTACTTATTTATTTTTACTAACAAATTAATTATTTCTTTTTTATCAAAAAATCATAAAAAATATATTTTTCACCCAATTAGACTTAGGTTTATTTTTTATCAATAAAATTAATTAATTTAATTAGATTTTAATTATAGGTAACTTTAATTTCTTTTTGTAAATAAATTAAAAGTAATTAAAACAATTAGGGATTTATTTCTAACTTAATTATATTTTCTATTTCTTAAAATAACAAAACACAAAAATAGGCCATCAATTATTTTCTTTAATTAATTTAATTAGCTAATTATTTTTTGTATTTAATTTAAAAATCTAATTCTTTTCTTAAAAATAATTAAAAAACAACAAAAACAATTTTCTCTTTCAATTAGGTTAGAAGGGGTCAAAACCCTAATTCTCTCCGGATCTAAATTTCATCGCGCGCACTTTATTATTATTTTATCCTATTAATGTAATTGCTCACAAGTTGTAATAGTTTAATTAGGTCTTTTATTTTCATCTTTTGCTTTATTTTTTAAGGGTTTGTTTTTGGCTATGTAAATACCCGAAGCCTTGTAATAGCGTAGCTTACTTTTCGTACTTTAAATTCCGCAAAATATTAAACTGTTAGATGTATGATATTAGGTATGCATGACAACAATGTATGATTGACTTTAAAACAGTTAGATAACCCTAAAATATGCAAAAATAATAAACTTGAAGTTGAATCACTCGTACATGCGCACTCCTAGGGTACACTCCCACTTTGGTTGCCTTCGATAAATGGTCATTAGGTATAACATGCTTTAGTGGTCGTCCTTTTGTCTCAAAGATCAAAGTTGCCTCGGAATGGTTGCCTCAGATATTGTTGCCTCGAATAATTGATCTAAGACATTAGGGTAACTACTAAGACGTCCTAACATTGCTTTAGTGACCGTACATCCCTTTTTGAATTGACCCTCAAAACTCCAACGACGATGCTACCTACTCACTGATAGTAGGATAGCGCTGTCTAAAGGAAACGAACATAGAACGATTCTTTTTTTTGAGTAGGTAGACTAGTTCTTAAGTACTTGCTCAATCCAAACAAACTTTTTTCACACTTACACTCCTTTTCAAACAAAGTTTTCAAAAACACTTCGTAACACTCTTGAAGACAGAAGAAAGGGTTAAATCGAAGTCAAAACAAAAACTTTTCAAATCACACAAACACACAAAGAAGCAATTTTGAAAATGATGAGCAAGTACCTAAGAGCCCGTAGATAAAATAAAAGTCGGTGGTGACTCTTGCTTACCGCGACATTTTGCAAACACAAACGCAAAATGCAAACCAGCATTCCTAAAAACAGTCCCGGTTCTGGCCACCGTATCACAGAACTGACGACTCTGCTGGGGAAAATAATAAGTGGTGTATACCTTAGGATTAGTTCATCATATTGTTTTCTATTGTTTGACTTGATTTCTTTATCTTTGTGGGCTTTGTATCGGAGTTACTATAGATCCTAACCCAGATATGGGGAACACCTTTTAGGTAAGTAGCAATAAACTGTGAGGGAACTGTACGGCGTAGACCGATACGGTTGAAGCAATAGCTACGTTGATGTGGCACATTAGTTGGTACCGGTATCCCTTATGGAGGAACAAGGAGAATACGAGGCTGTTATATGGTTCGTTAAGCATCAACTGACCTTAGAACCTATAATTGACCAACTTGGCCATAGGAAGTAGTGAGATAGCCGGTCTCGGTGTAGAGCTGGGAACTGGTTGATACTCGATGCTACACTCATTGAGACCATACTCTCGAGATAGTTCCAGCCGAAAGAAAAGATTGCGTGAGCTGAAACCATGACCGATGGAGGATGGTCAGTGATATTGAGAACCTCTAGAACTCGGTTACTATTATTAGGACAGGTTGAAACAACTGAACTTCAAGAGGGTAGTTCCTAGACCTCATGAAAGCCTAAACCAAAGGCTGTTTGTGTGACTTGTGTGCTTTCAACTTGAACCACTTGT
This sequence comes from Vicia faba, assembly GCA_948472305.1. Lineage (NCBI taxonomy): Eukaryota > Viridiplantae > Streptophyta > Magnoliopsida > Fabales > Fabaceae > Vicia > Vicia faba. The sequence goes on from OX451736.1 coordinate 495,305,143, forward strand.
ACATTTTTTATCTGACAGCATGAGTTCCTTGCAGGTTTTGTTTACAGTCCTTATCCAATAACTTGGATTTATTGCCAGATTTACTTGTTTACATCACCTCACACTTTTGCTTAAACGCATAACATACACATCATAACATCATGCCTTAATATTTTCTTAACCATTTCAAGGATCTCAAGGGTTTGTGATACAGGTTATGGCAAATCAAACGTCTAGCAAGGGGCAAAGGGGATTTATTTTCCTCTAGCCAATGTCATCTAGAGCTCAAAACATGATAACTTGAGTCAGTGGCTATGACCCACTCGATATGGTGAGCTTACTCTTGAAAAAGGACTCTCAACGGCACGAAGTTTCTTCAATCAAACTACAGTCAAATTCTAACAATTTCTTGTTTACCCCGCGAGATCCTTGAAAACATTGCATGCATATATCATACATATTATTGCATAACATGTCTTCCATTATAGGTCTCTCATGTCCTCGTTGTTTATTTCAGCAATGGCTCTCAAACAAGACAACTGAGATCTTCGAACTCAAGAAACTCAATTCAGGGAAATATTCCTAAACCTATCCAAGGGGCAGGAAGAGTTGAAAACACTCCTCGTTGGGAACTTGGTCAAGAAAAGTCCCAAAGACAATAAGGACGAACGGCTGGAACAACTGCAAGCTGAGGTAGGTGCAATGAGAACCCAGATGCTTGGGCAGATGGCTCTTATCCAAGGCTTAGCCCGGGAACAAGAAGAGCTGAGAACCATTATCAACTAGCTTCATCAAGACAGATACAATAGAGTGAAGCAAACAGTCGAGGCCGGGGACCAAGTCATTGATCAACCTCCAAGAAGACAATGGTTTGGTTTTTTGAAGAATGGACCTCTCCAAGTTTCTACTACCTCACGGGTCCAACAACAACCTCGCCAAGAACAACAGGTTAATCAGAGTAAGCCAGATACACCCAAGAGGCAGTTTACCGAGCTCAACATGCCGTTGTCTCAAGCTTTACCACATCTGTTGAGGATGAATCTGGTGACGTTGATAGGACTTCATCCTAATCCCAAGACTTCTTCACCTAAGTACAATCCTGATGCAGATGTGCATATCACTCCAATAGTTCGGGGCATGATACTGACGACTGTTGGAAGTTGAAGTACAAAATTCAAGACCTGATTGACGAAGGAGCATTAGAATTCACACAAGATGGTCAGCTGGAATGTTTTTGTCAATCCTCCAAGGTTCACCATTTGAAGTGACAAGTTCTGACAAGAGAGGCTTTTGTTCATTAGAATTTTCAATTTGTAATTTTCTTTTGATTGTCCAAATATTTATTCATGTCAAACTTTGTTACTTTATCAATGCATTGCATATGTTTGTTTTGAATCAATCCATTCGTATTCACTATATTTAAATTGCTTTCCTTTTGGTGATGTTCAACTCTCAATTAAAAAACTCTAAGCCTTTAGAGGGAGGATGACGAAAATGATATCAAAATCTTTACAGTATGCCTTTGAATAGACCCCGCTGACGATGTACATGCGTTGTTTCAAATCCTAAACCATGGAGTTATAAGGAAGATAATTCCTAGTCAACCCCTTTGAGCCAAAGAAGTATGAGTTTTTCTTTTCACACAAATTAAAACCCTTAATCACAACCTGGGGCAGGGTAGTTTTCTCAGTTAATTCAGGTGCACAATGAATGGCTTCAAAGACGTCCTTCCAAATAAAAGTCGGTGATGGTTCCCTATAATCGTCAAGACAGGCAGTCATTATCTCAAAATAAAATCCCATTAAGTCAAAACCTATGAAGGAGACTTAAGAAAAAAACGGGGGTATCCCGCTGACTATGGTCACAAAAGAAACAGTTCAGGCAAAAGACAGGGATAATAAAATCAAAAAAAAAGAAAGAGATCCTACAAACTCTCAACAAACATGACTGCCTGCTCAAAATAAATTGTCAGTATCCGAACCATCACTAGAATATCATAGCAAAGACTCGAACGGGATCTAAATGCATAATTATCTGATTTTAGGATCGAAGAACATCACCAAGAACGGGTGGGTACAAATAAATTTTGAGCCTTTATCCTTTGTTTCTTGAACCGTTAACCAAGCCACGTTATAACCCTTAAAAGTCCTAGCTGAAGCATGGGTTAGTTCGAAAGCATACTGTTACAAAAGGTATCATGACTCTTTTAGGACTTGCTATAAATCCTGAGTTGACATCACATTTTACAAAATTTGCCTGTTTTACTGAAAAATGCATTTTCAAAAATTTCAAGACAGACATAAGCTTTGCATTCTTAAAATAACATTGCTTACATATGACTATTTATTCAACAACAGAGAAATTCGCACAACGAATATCTAGTGAACAAAAACCTTCTCAATAAAAAGGATCACCTCAAGTGGAAAAACACTTCCAACCAAGGGGCACGACATGATCATTGTCCATCATCTGGGGCAGTCAAGTCAAGATTCAAGGAATCTCTCAAAGATGCCAAATAGCCAGGGGCAAATCTCCATCTGAATCACTTGGGGCATTGGACATGAATTCCAGCAACGAATCTTATATGATCAAACGAACATCTTCTGGTAGTGTCGCAACACAACACTACTGACAGTGACAACTCCCTACACCCTGAGAGCGTGGACATACTCAGGAAATACTGTGCATGAACAAAGACACGCTAGGTTGACTGGCCTAGGCAAAAATAAGGGCATCCCGGCGAACCAAAAGGGTTCGGGCAAAAATTAAGGATAAAAACAAAAAAAGATATGTACACCCGGCAAGCCGAAAACCTGAAAAGGCGGCTTGGTCAGAAAAGGGTATCCCGGTGGACTGAAAATCTGAAAAGATAGTCCAGGCAAAAGTTAGGGATTAAAGCGTACACCTATGTCTTGTCATCTCGTTATTTTCCTACCAGAAGAAGACTTATCATTTCGATCGAAAGTTACCAAGCACCTCATAGGTTGGGATAACACTCGATCCACGAGGCCTCCGTAGGCACCTTCTCCAGCAGATACAGGGGCAGAAAAGTCTCGATGCAAAGTCATCGTCATATCCTCAGCATGCGTCCCAGTAACATCTACACTCCCTGCAGAGTAAGAAAAAGATAGTGACATTAGCAGTACCGAACAGGACACCACTCTCCCCAGCTGAGACTCGGAACCTCGAATGATTTGGTAAGATTCTCCCCAAGCAGAGTTTATCTATCACCAGCACTGGAAGATTATCCCCAGTGGAGTCGGGAAGATTATCCCCAATAGAGTCTAGAAGATTATCCCCAGTGGAGTTTATTTCTTTCACAAACAGAAAGTTTATCCCCGACAGAGTTTATCGTCGCCAGCAATGGTAATTCATCCCCAACCGAGGTTATTTCTCCAAATCAGCAGATCTTCTAGCAGAATTTCTCCTCCTCACAGAGTCATTTTTTCTCTTTAGTTTATTCTCCAGCAGGATTATTTTCACAATCACCTTCGGTCGTCATCCCCAGCGAGCGAAATTCTTTTTCTCCAACAGCAATCCAGGATTTATTTTCCCCGGTTAGAGAATGTCATAAAAACATTGCATGTCCATACATCATGACATACGCATACGCATCATACAACGCAATCTCATTTATTTTGAGAACATCATTGCCTGATACATATCATGCATTACATACAACTAACCTTTACCTTTCATGAAGATACAATCAAATTCTCACCAAGTTCAAGCTATGAAGCCCAGATCCGACCAGATAGTATCTTGATTTCTACAGCATATTTTGAAGCCCAGATTCGACCGGATAGCAGTATCAAACACCGCGAAGCCTGGATTTGACCAGATAGTGGTTTATCTTCAAGCTATGAAGCCCGGATCCGACCAGATAGTATCTTGATTTCTACAGCATATTGTGAAGCCCAGATTCGACCAGATAGCAGTATCAAACACCGTGAAGCCTAGCTTCAACCAGATAGTGGTTTATCTTCAAGCTATGAAGCCCGGATCAAACCGGATAGTATCTTGATTTCTACATCATATTATGAAGCCCAGAGAATGACCGATGATAGTATCAGACTACCGTGAAGCTTGGATTGCGACCAGATAGTGGTATATCTTAAAAGCAAACTATGAAGCCTGAATTCGATCGGATAATAGCTTAATCCCCAGCAAGCCATGAAACCCGGATTACGACCGGATAGCAGCTCAGCAAGTACCATGAAGCCTGGATTCGACCAGATAGTGGTATATCTTAAACACAAGCCGTGAAGCCCAGATTACGACCGAATAACAGCTCAGCAAGTTATTATGAAGCCTGGATTACGACCAGATAGTAATACAAGTTTCTGTGAAGCCTGGATTACGACCAGATAGCAGTGCAAGACACCATGAAGCCTGGATTCGACCAGATAATGGTATATCTTTAATACAAGTTATAAAGCCCGGGTTCGAACGGATAGTATCTTGATTTCTCCGAACGCCATGAAGCCTGGATTCAACCAGATAATGTTATATTATATCGTGAAGCCTGGATTACGACCAGATAGCGGTAAGGAACACTGTGAAGCCTGGATTTTGACCAGATAGCAGTGAGGGACACTGTGAAGCTTGAATTTCGACCAAATAGCAGTCTACCCGGCCAATTACTATGAAGCCCGGATTCAACCGGATATTAGTAGGCCCAAAAATCAAAGGGAAGCCCGGAGGCGACCAGATAACCACTTGATTTTCTTCTGAAACCTGTATTTCGACCAGATAAGAAGTAAGGTATTGTGAAGCCTGGATTTCGACCAGATAGCAATACAAGACCATGAAGCCTAGATTCGACCAGATAATCGTATATTATATCCTGAAGCCTGGATTACAACCAGATAGCGGTAAGGGACATTGTGAAGCTTGGATTACGACCAAATAGAAGTCTACCTGGTCAATTACTATAAAGCCCGGATTCGACCGAATATTAGTAGGCCCAAAATCAAAAGGAAGCCCGAAGGCGACCGGATAACCATTTGATTTCTTATGAAGCCTGGATTACGACCAAATAAGAAGTAAGCTATTGTGAAGCCTAGATTACGACCAGATAGCAGTACAGGACACCATGAAGCCTGGATTCAACCAGATAATGGTATAAAGCATCATGAAGTCTAGATTACGACCAGATAACGATAAAAAGACTGAAGCCTGGATTACGACCAGATAACAATACAAGACACTACGAAGCTTGGATTTCGTACAAATAGCAGTTTACCTGGACAGTTACTAAGAAGCCCGGAGTCGATCGGATATTAGAGTGCCCTAAGTTAAAGTTGAAGCCCAGAGGCGACCGGATAACAACTTAATTCCTTCTGAAGCCTGGATTACGACCAGATAAGAATTGAGAAATTGCAAAGCCTGGATTACGACCGGATAGCAAGTGTAATCTCATCTCCCCAGTAAGTCACTGTGAAGCTTGGATTACGACCAGATAGCAGTCGGCCTTATCACTATGAAGCCTGGATCACGACCATATAGTAGTTCATTTTCACCTCTTCAACTAAGAGACGATTCCTCAGTAGAATAACGGACGACCGAAGCTCCTAAAATCCAACTTTTCTCAAGAAAAAGAGACGATTCACCATTAGAATAATGGACAACCGAAGCTCCTAAAATTCTATTTCTCCCAAGACAAAGAATAACGTTCCCCAGCAGAATCTTCCTCAACAACAGGTATACAAGCTCTTGCTAAGGAATCTCTTATGCGATCGAAACTCCTTCGGATGGCATCTTTAAGCCCATATCCTATCATTCATTCCCAAATGGAATCTATAAGCCCATTCCCGACATCACAAGACAAATACTACTTCATGCGAGTGCAAATTTCTGGGCACTCTAGTGTTTAATCATCTTTCACCTTCGGATCACGAAAGGCAGGAAAGCCAATCTACATCCTCAGGTTTAAGAAGATTGAACAGGGGCAGCTGTTTTACCCCAAAATTTTCCCTCCCATATTACTCAAGACATTTCAAGAAAGATCCTCAAGTTGCTCAAAGAAGTCCAAGGGTTGACCAGACAAGCTCCCTCCTAAGGCAGTCTACCTCAAAATTAGGGTTTCATGTTGCATCAAGATACTTGAGTGGAAGGGACCCAAAATTCTCAACACTGTCCTAATATGTTCTCAAGATTATCCATGTCAAGTTTCAAGCCCTACAGAGAAAATTTTCTCAGTCAATTGCTCAAAGGCCTGAAAATCGACTATGCTAGGGCAAAAGTCAATTGTGGCCTACATACAGTCAAACTTCAAGATTTTTGGTCAAAATTTTCATTTTGAAGTATATTTCATCATTTGATCAAGGGTTGATCATGATTCATCAAGGATTGCTCATAATTCCCCAAGAACCAAAAGTTGCTAAATTAGGGTTTTACAGGAAAAGTCAACTCAACTTTGACCAAGCATAACTTTCTCATACTTTATGAGAAAGGACCAATCCAAATCTCATTTTGAAGAGGATGCCATGCTATACAATACATCTTCATATCCTAAGTTCAAAATATGAACTCACAAGAAGTTATGAATTTGGACATTATAGGTCACTTTAAAAAGTTAACAAAAACACCTTTTTGTCAAAGCTTCATACATAAGCATGGAATATCAAATTGAGATGATACCAAAAGGGTTGCTTAGAGGACATCTCAAGCTTTCTAAAAAGTCAAAGAACACATTCAAAGAGTCAAAATTGAGTAAGTTATGCATTGGTGAAGTTGACCTTTTTTGCAAAATTGTTAAAAGTCAAATATGCCTCAAATTGCAATTTTTGCCAAATGGGCCCAATCTTTTGCACTTGTTTTTAGTTGGAAACATGGTCCACGAGCCCTAGCCTTTGCCACTTGTCATTATCTTATTTTTATTATTTATTTTGATTTTTATTTGAATTAAATTAATTTAAATCAAAACAAATCATAGAAAATCCAAAACATTGAAATCTCAAGATTTTGTACATGTTTCAGGTCTTAATATCCAGCTAGCATGAGATTGAATTCGTGTAAAGGCTTGGTGTGCACAAAAAGATTGGATTAGGCCTATTTTTGGAAAGATATTCAAAGGAATCAAACCAAAATCAAATGCAATGATGGAGGAAGATTGAGCACACTCTTTCAACCCTAATTCATTCCTAAGTACATAAGGAGTATTTGCAGACCCAAAGCAAGGCTGGAGAGGGGGGGCGCATAAGGTAAGAACAAACTTGCAAAAAACAAAGAAAAGTGGTGAATTGAATTCATAGTTCCAGGCTATTCCAGGGCTTCCTGATCATTCCAATCGTTTCCTGGGGTCATAAGCAACCTATACCAACCAAGAACAAGCAATTTCAGACGCCAAAAACCACTGTAAGGCATTCACGACATTAAACCTTTCTTGAATTCGATTTGCGTAATTCTTGCACATTCATCACATTCTAATCATATATTCTTATTCACCATCACATATGAAAGCTTTCTGTAACATTTAATTTCATTTTTATGGACTGTATGCGATTTCACCATTGTTAGGGTTTGTAGCTTCGATTTGGGATCTTTGCATACAGGAGAAATTGGGCCATGAAAGGGACACCATTGTGTTTAGCAGGTCTAGACGAAGCTATCCATGGCCTTATTTTTTGTTTATCATGCTTGTATTGAGTTTTGAGAAATTCCAGGGTTGTAGCTACGGACATATGTCCGTAAGTATAAGTCCCTGCATCTTTTAGCCACGGAGAAAGGAAGAAGAAGATATTGTGGCAAGCAACCATTGGCCTATTCAAAAAAACGCGCGCTGAATTGATACATCATGCCTTTTTAATATTTAATTATTGTTTTGTATTATATAACAACTAACGCATGTAGCGCAGTTGGTAGCCAGGCGAGTGTACAATGCTTCAGGACCTGGGTTCGAATCTCAGGTCCCCCCATTCTTGCATATTATTTTTCTTTTCAGGTTCAGGTGTGTACACAAGCCAAGGGACTACCATAGACCTCATCATCCAATCTGCCAAGTGGCCAGATGGCCAGATCCAAAGGCCATCAGCGAAGGACCATGATACTCCTAGTCAAACGCATGGCATGGGATGCAAAGAGTCAACGTGGGTCAATCCTTCTTGAGCCGGAAAATTGCTATTCACACCTCCAAACTGCTTTTCAGGCCCAACTTTCTTTTCTCTTTTCTTTTATTTTTCTTATTTAATTTACTTATTTATTTTTACTAACAAATTAATTATTTCTTTTTTATCAAAAAATCATAAAAATATATTTTCACCCAATTAGACTTAGGTTTATTTTTTATCAATAAAATCAATGAATTTAATTAGATTTTAATTGTAGGTAACTTTAATTTCTTTTTGTAAAAAAATTAAAATTAATTATAACAATTAGGGATTTATTTCTAACTTAATTATATTTTCTATTTCTTAAAATAACAAAACACAAAAATAGGCCATTTAATTATTTTCTTTAATTAATTTAATTAGCTAATTATTTTTTGTATTTAATTTAAGAATCTAATTCTTTTCTTAAAAATAATTAAAAAACAACAAAAACAATTTTCTCTTTCAATTAGATTAGAAGGGGTCAAAACCCTAATTCTCTCCCAATCTAAATTTCATCGCGCGCACTTTATTATTATTTTATCGTATTAATGTAATTGCTCACAAGTTGTAATAGTTTAATTAGGTCTTTTACTTTCATTTATCACTATATTTTTTAAGGGTTTGTTTTTGGCTATGTAAAAACCCGAAACCTTGTAATAGCATAGCTTACTTTCTGCACTTTAAATTCCGCAAAATATTAAACTGTTAGATGTATGATATTAGAGATGCATGACAGGAATGTATGATTGACTTTAAAACAGTTAGATAACCCTAAAATGTGTAAAGATGATAAACTTGAAGTTGAATCACTCGCACATGCGCACTCCTAGGGTACACTCCCACTTCGGTTGCCTTCGGTGAATGGTCATTAGGTATAGGATGCTTTAGTGGTTGTCCTTTTGTCTCAAAGATCAAAGTTGCCTCGGAATGGTTGCCTCGGATATTGTTGCCTCGGATATTGTTGCCTCGAATAATTGATCTAAGACATTAGGGTAACTACTAAGATGTCCTAACATTGCTTTAGTGACCGTACGTCCCTTTTCGAATTGACCCTCAAAAATCCAACGACGGTGCTACCTACTCACTGATAGTGGGATAGCGCTGTCTAAAGGAAAAGAACATAGAACAATTCTTTGTTCCGAGTAGGTAGACTAGTTCTTAAGTACTTGCTCAATCCAAACAAACTTTTTTCACACTTACACTCCTTTTCAAACAAAGTTTTCAAAAACACTTCGTAACACTCTTGAAGACAGAAGCAAGGGTTAAATCGAAGTCAAAACAAAAACTTTTAAAATCACACAAACACACAAAGATGCAATTTTGAAAATGATGAGCAAGTACCTAAGAGCCCGTAGATAACTACAGATAGAAAGGGTGCTAATACCTTCCCTTTCTATAATCTACCCCCCGTACTCAAAAAATCTCCAATAAGGAATTTTTTTGTGCTTTTTTCCTTTCCTTGTTGGATAAAATAAAAGTCGGTGGTGACTCTTTCTTACCGCGACATTTTGCAAACACAAACGCAAAATGCAAACCAGCATTCCTAAAAACAGTCCCGGTTCTGGCCACCGTATCACAGAACTGGCGACTCTGCTGGGGACAATAATAAGTGGGGTATACCTTAGGATTAGTTCATCATATTGTTTTCTATTGTTTGACTTGATTGCTTTATCTTTGTGGGCTTTGTATCGGAGTTACTATAGATCCTAACCCGGATCTGGGGAACACCTTTTAGGTAAGTAACAATAAACTGTGAGGGAACTGTACGGCGTAGACCGATACGGTTGAAGCAGTAGCTACGTTGATGTGGCACATTAGTTGGTATCGGTATCCCTTGTGGAGAAACAAGGAGAATACGGGGCTGCTATATGGGTCGGTAAGCATCAACTGACCTTAGAACCTATAATTGACCAACTTGGCCATAGGAAGTAGTGAGATAGCCGGTCTCGGTGTAGAGCTGGGAACTGGTTGATACTCGATGCTACACTCATTGAGACCATACTCTCGAGATAGTTCCGGCCGCAAGAAAAGATTACGTGAGCTGAAACCATGACCGATGGAGGATGGTCAGTGATATTGAGAACCTCTAGAACCCGGTTACTATTATTAGGATAGGTTAAACCAACTGAACTTCAAGAGGGTAGTTCCTAGACCTCATGCAAACCTAAACCTAAGGCTGTTTGTGTGACTTGTGTGCTTTCAACTTGAACTACTTGTACATTTTTTATCTGACAACATGAGTTCCTTGCAGGTTTTGTTTACAGTCCTTATCCAATAACTTGGATTTCTTGCCAGATTTACTTGTTTACATCACCTCGCACTTTTGCTTAAACGCATAGCATACACATCATAACATCATGCCTTAACATTTTCTTAACCATTTCAAGGATCTCAAGGGTTTGTGATACATGTTATGGTAAATCAAATGTCTAGCAAGGGGCAAAGGGGATTTATTTTCCTCTAGCCAATGTCGTCTAGAGATCAAAACACGATAACTTGAGTCAGTGGCTATAACCCACTCGATATGGTGAGCTTACTCTTGAAAAAGGAATCTCAACGACACGAAGTTTCTTCAATCAAGCTGCAATCAAATTATAACAATTTCTTGTTTACCCCGCGAGATCCTTGAAAACATTGCATGCATATATCATACATATTATTGCATAATAGGTCTTCCATTACAGGTCTCTCATGTCCTCGCTGTTTATTTCAGCAATGGATCTCAAACAAGACAACAGAGATCTTCGAACTCAAGAAACTCAGTTCAGGGAAATATTCCTAAACCTATCCAAGGGGCAGGAAGAGTTGAAAACACTCCTCGGTGGGAACTTGGTCAAGAAAAGTCCCAAAGACAATAAGGACGAACGGCTGGAACAACTGCAAGCTGAGGTAGGTGCAATGAGAACCCAGATGTTGGGGAAGATGGCTCTTATCCAAGGCTTAGCCCGGGAACAAAAAGAGCTAAGAACCATTATCAACCAGCTTCATCAAGACAGATACAACAGTATGAAGCAAACAGTCGGGGTCGGGGACCAAGTCATTAATCAGCCTCCAAGAAGACAAGGGTTTGGTTTGGTGAAGAATGGACCTCTCCAAGTTGCTACTACCTCACGGGTCCAACAGCAACCTCGCCAAAAACAACGAGTTAATCAGAGTAAGCCAGATACACCCAAGAGGCAGTTTACCGAGCTCAACATGCCATTGTCTCAAGCTTTACCACATCTGTTGAGGATGAATCTGGTGACATTGATAGGACCTTATCCTAATCCCAAGACTTCTTCACCTAACTACAATCCTGATGCAAGGTGTGCATATCACTCCAATAGTCTGGGGCATGATACTGACGACTGTTGGAAGTTGAAGTACAAAATTCAAGACCTGATTGACGAAGGAGCATTGGAATTCACACAAGATGGTCAGCTGGAATGTTTCTGTCAATCCTCCAAGGTTCACCATTTGAAGTGACAAGTTCTGACAAGAGAGGCTTTTGTTCATTAGAATTTTCAATTTGTAATTTTCTTTTGATTGTTCGAATATTTATTCATGTCAAAATTTGTTACTTTATCAATACATTGCATATGTGTGTTTTGAATCAATCCATTCGTATTCACTATATTTAAATTGCTTTCCTTTTGGTGATGTTCAACTCTCGATTAAAAAACTCTAAGCCTTTAGAGGGAGGATGACGAAAATGATATCAAAATCTTTACAATATGCTTTTGAACAGACCCCGCTGACGATGTACAAGCGTTGTTTCAAATCCTAAATAGTGGAGTTATAAGGAAGATAATCCCTAGTCAACCCCTTTGAGCCAAAGAAGTAGGAGTTTTTATTTTCACACAAATTAAAACCCTTAATCACAACCTGGGGCAGGGTAGTTTTCTCAGTTAATTCAGGTGCTCAATGAATGGCTTCAAATTCGTCCTTCCAAATAAAAGACGGTGATGGTTCCCTATAATCGTCAAAATAGGCAGTCATTATCTCAAAATAAAAGCCCATTAAGTCAAAACCTATGAAGGAGACTTAAGAAAAAAACTAGGGCATCCCACTGACTGTGGTCACAAAAGAAACAGTTCAGGCAAAAGACAGGAATAATAAAATCAAAAAAAAAGAAAGAGGTCCTACAAACTCTCAACAAAAACGACTGCCTGCTCAAAATAAATTGTCAGTATCCGAACCATCACTGGAATATCAGAGCAAAGACTCGAATGGGATCTAAATGTACAATTATCTGAGTTTAGGATCAAAGAACATCACCAAGAACAGGTGGGTACAAAGAAATTTTGAGCCTTTATCCTTTGTTTCTTGAACCGTGAACCAAGCCACGTTATAACCCTTAAAAGTCCTAGCTGAAGCATGGGTTAGTTCGAAAGCATATTGTTGTACCCCAAAATTTTCCCTCCCATATTCTTCAAGATTTATCAAGAATCATCTTCAAATGGTTCAAGATTTCTCAAGGGTCGCACAATCAAACATCCTCCTAAGCCATTCAGAATTAGGGTTTTAGTTCACTCAAGGAATTGGAGGTTTTCAATGGCTCAATCAAGTCCCATAGGCCTCTATACATTGTCAAGCACCTACATATCAAGTCTCAAGACTCACAATGTCAAATTACACAGTCAAAAGCTTCACAGTCAACTGTAGGGGCAAAATGGTCATTTTACAGTCAAAAGTCAAAATGTTTGGTCAACATCTTATTTTGAGCTCATAATCATCATTTGATCAAGTCTTGATCATGATTCCAGAAGCATGGCTCAAAAATCATCAAAGATGCAAAAGTTACTATTTTTGGACAGTTGAAAAGTCAACTGTATCTTGACCAAGGCATAACGTTTTCATGGTTCATCAGAAAAATCCCATCCAATGCTTATTTTGAAGGGGATGACATTTCCTACAACTCATCTTCACATTCCAAGTCCAAGAAATTCTCTCACAAAAAGTTATCAATTTCTACATTATAGGTCAATTTCAAAAGTCAACAAAAATGCACTTTAAGTCAAAGACCATAACTTGAGATTGGTAAATCCAAATGACATGGGACCAAAGTCATTGGTTAGAGGACTTCAAGGCCTTTCCAAAATGTCCAAGAACATGTTCATATGATCAAAATTGAGCAAGATATGCATTGGAGAAGTTGGGAAATTTTCATGAATTTGCAAAAGTCAACTATCCTTAAAACTTCAATTTTTGACAAAAGGGCCCACTTTCTTCCACTTGATTCAGCCTTGTCATGCCACACACGTGTCCCATGATTAATTTCAAGATCAAACATTTATTTTTCTATTTTATTTAATTTTTATTGATTTAATTCATTTTAAATCTATAATAATTCAAATAAAATCTAAAAATCAATGGAATAGTATCTTATGATTTGAAACAACATTTCATACATCATGTGCCAGCTAAAAAATTTGTGCTAGGGCTATTTTGTGCATGAAATCTTAGATTTGCTTCAAATATGGAAAGTTTGTCAATGGTGGAAAATGTAAACCTAATTTTCCCATACACATGGATTAAGGCCCAAACTTTGACCTAGCTTCATTCCATTATATGCACACAACCTAACCCTAATGCGAGACACGTGAAAAACTCTGCAAGAAAGCCATATGCAACATTGAAAAATATCAAAGAAACTTGAAAACTGAATTCTACTTTTCACGCCAATTCAAAGCATTATAGTGATTCAATACATTGCAGGAGGTGTAAGGAACATATTGTAATCAAAACTAAGCCTTAAAGCTTAAGAAAGACGCAAGAACAGTCCCACGATTTGTCAATCTTTTTCAGAATCGTAACTCTAAATTTATGCATCATTAACATGATTTTCTGTGTGTTTTGTGTTGCTTGAATCCACAGGAAGCTTTTGGTATATTTTAATTGCATTAAAACGCCCTGAATCATAAATCACCATTGACGAATTCTAGGTTTTCCAAGCTTCCAAATTGGGGCTTTTCAGTATAGGAAAAATTAGGCTTCATGAGACCTATGGTTGAGATCGTCACGTCCAGACGAACCTAAATATACCCTCGCGAACAATTTATATAGAGCACAGCTCTATTCGCTATTTTTTCTGATTGCAGGTTGTGGGGGTTAAAAACCCCCGCTATCTAATGTATAATTTGCAGGTTTAGGGAAGAAGATGATGATGTGGTGAAGCGTCATTGGGCAATTCAAAAAGCAGCGCACATGATTTTTGTTTCCAGCATAATTATCATGTTTGTTATATTATATTTACTCATTATTGTTCCAACAAATACAGCATGATGGCCTAGTGGTTGGTGAAGTGGCTGTGAATCATTGGGACCTGGGTTTGATTCCCAGGTCCCCCCCAAACTATTATTTGTTGTTTTTCTTCACCTAATCATATGCATGCTTTCAAGTGATGTCCACCATGCACGTTCCAATCCTAGGTGCCATGTGTCCTGAAGCATAGATCTGATGGCTATGAGATGCTGGACACCATGCTCCAAGTCAAAGCACGCTCTGGACAATTGCAAAAGGTCAAACAGGCTTGATAGCTTATTGGGCTTCAGATTGCTAACAAAACCTCCAAAAGGGCCCATCACCCCCCTGGTTTCTATTTTCTCTTTTATTTTCTTTCTTTTTATTTTCTTTTAATTATAATTATTATCATTATTATTATTAACTAACAAATAATTATTTTCATAATTAATTCATAAAACAATATTTTCTTATTATTATTATTACTAATTTCACTATTAATTATTTTGTAAATAAAATGCTAGTATAATTAATTTAGTTTAATTAGGTTAAATTTGACTTTTTTCTCAATAACTTAAAATTAATCTAGAATTAGGGTTTTTCTTTTGACAATTTTAATTCCTTTTATTTTATTTTTTCTTAAAGACTTAAAAAACACAAAAAATACTTTTTTTCTTTTAATTAATTAATTAATTAGTTTTAGGTTAAATATTAATTGCAACAAAAAAGGACCAAATTTCTTTCTTTTCTCAAAAAGGGTCAAAACCCTAAGGATGTTCCCGATTCAATTCTTTCGCGCGCATATTTATTTTTAATTCTTATTTTGATTATATTTATGTATCTGCTCCGAGCATGTAATAGATAATTAGGCTTTTATCGCTTTCTTTAATTTCTCGCATTTATTTTCAAGGGTTATGTTTTTGGCGATGTAAATACCCGACGCCTTGTAATAGCGTAGATTCAATTTTCCGCAATTTATTTCCCGCACACTTATTAATTGCTAATTATGCATGCAAGACTTGTCTGAAAAATAAAATCAAAGTGTAGCTCACAAATAACATGTACAAGATAATCTTAACTGAATTTGACACACATGCACATGCCACTCTTAGGGTACGCCTCACTTGGTTGCCTCGAGGTGGTCATCAAGTATAGGGTGTTTTAGAGGTCGCCCTCCTGTCTAAAGATCCAGTTGCCTCGAAACGGTTGCCTCGGATAAAAAGGATCTAGGACATTAGGGTTACCGCTAAGGCGTCCTACTATTGCTTTGGTGACCACACATGTCCCTATAATCGAATTGACCCGAATAATTCCAACGACGGTGCTACCTACTTCTCAATAGTGGGATAGTACTGTCTAAAGGACTCTTACACAACTTAATTCCTTAGAGTAGGTAGATTTCTCATGGGTACTTGCTCTTTCAAAATAAAAAAACAACTTTTCGCACCTACACTTTCAAAAAGTTTTCAAACAAATACTTCATACACTCTTGAGGACTGATACAAGAGTTACCTAGAAGTTTTCAAAATGAAATTTTTTCAAAACCCACATACACAAGAAAAGCAAACAATTTTTGAAAACATAGTGAGCAAGTACCTAAGAGCCCGTGGATAACCACGGATAGAAAGGGTGCTAATACCTTCCCTTTCTATAAATCTACCTCCCGAACCGAGAAACATCTCGAAAAGGAATTTTGCTGTGCTTTTGTCCTTTCCTTGTTGGAGAACATAAAAGACGGTGGCGACTCTTGCTTACCGCGACATTTCGCGAACCAGCTTTAAAACAGTCAGTTCTATTCCCACCGATCACACATACTGTTACAAAAGGTATCCTGACTTCTATAGGACTTGCTGTAAATCCTGAGTTTACATCACATTTTACAAAATTTGCCTGTTTTACTGAAAAATGCATTTTCAAAAATTTCAAGATAGACATAAGCTTTGCATTCTTAAAATAACATTGTTTACATATGACAATTTGTTCAACAGCAAAGAAATTCGCACGACGAATATCTAGTGAACAAAAACCTTCTCAATAAAAAGGATCACCTCAAGTGGAAAAACACTTCCAACCAAAGGGCACAGCATGATCATTGTCCATCATCTGGGGAAGTCAAGTCAAGATTCAAGGAATCTCTCAAAGATGCCAAATAGCCAGGGGCAAATCTCCATCTGAATCACTTGGGGAATTGGACATGAATTCTAGAAACGAATCTTATATGATCAAATGAACATCTTCTGGTAGTGTGGCAACATATAACTACTAACAGTGACAACTCCCTACACCCTGAGAGAGTGGACATAATCAGGAAATACTGCGCATGAACAAAGACCCGCTAGGTAGACTGGCCTAGGAAAAAATAAGGGCATCCCGGCGAACCAAAAGGATTCGGGCAAAAATTAGGGATAAAAGCAAAAAAAGATATGTACACCCGGCAAGACGAGAACCTGAAAAGGCGGCTTGGGAAGAAAAGGGTATCCCGGTGGACTGAAAATCTGAAAAGACAGTCCAGGAAAAAGTTAGGGATTAAAGCGTACGACTATGTCCTGTCATCTCCTTATTTTCCTACCAGAAGAATACTTATCATTTCAATCGAAAGTTACCAAGCACCTCATAGGTTGGGATAAAACTCGATCCACGAGGCCTCCGCAGGCACCTTCTCCAGCAGATACAAGGGCAGAAAAGTCTCGATGCAAAGTCATTGTCATATCCTCAGCATGCGTCCCAGTAACATCTACACTCCCCGTAGAGTAAGGAAAAGACAGTGACATTAGCAGTCCCGAACAAGACACCACTCTCCCCAGCTGAGACTCGCAACTGCGAATGAGTCGGTAAGATTCTCCCCAAGAAGAGTTTATCTATCACCAGCACTGGAAGATTATCCCCAGTGGAGTCAGGAAGATTATCCCCAATAGAGTCTAGAAGATATCCCCAGTGGAGTTTATTTCTTTCACAAACAGAAAGTTTATCCCCGACAGAGTTTATCACCGCCAACAATGGTAATTCATCCCCTACCGAGGTTATTTCTCCAAATCAGCAGATCTTATAGCAGAATTTCTCCTCCCCACAAAGTCATTTTTTCTCGTCAGTTTATTCTCCAGCAGGATTATTTTCACAATCACCTTCGGTCGTCATCCCCAGCGAGCGAAATTCTTTTTCTCCAACAGCAATCCAAGATTTATTTTCCCCAGTTAGAGAATGTCATAAAAACATTACATGTCCATACATCATGACATACACATACACATCATACAACGCAATCTCATTTATTTTGAGAACATCATTGCCTGATACATATCATGCATTACATACAGCTAACCTTTACCTTTCAGGAAGATACAATCAAATTCTCACCAAGTTCAAGCTATGAAGCCCAGATCCGACCAGATAGTATCTTGATTTCTACAGCATATTGTGAAGCCCAGATTCGACTTGATAGCAGTATCAAACACCGCGAAGCCTGGATTCGACCAGATAGTGGTTTATCTTTAAGCTATGAAGCCCGGATCCGACCGGATAGTATCTTGTTTTCTACAGCATGTTGTGAAGCCCGGATTCGACCAAATAGCAGTATCAAACACCGCGAAGCCTGGATTCGACCATATAGTGGTTTATCTTCAAGCTATGAAGCCTGGATCCGACTGGATAGTATCTTGATCTCTACATTATATTGTGAAGCCCAGAGAACGACCAAATAACAGTATCAGACTACCGCGAAGCCTGGATTACGACCAGATAATGGTATCTCTTAAAAGAAAGCTATGAAGCCCAGATTGGACCGGATAATAGCTTAATCCCCAATAAGCCGTGAAGCCCAGATTACAACCGGATAGCAGCTCAGCAAGTACCATGAAGCCTGGATTCAACCAGATAGTGGTATATCTTAAACACAAGCCGTGAAGCCCGGATTACAACCGGATAACAGCTCAGCAAGTTATTGTGAAGCCTGGATTACGACCAGATAGCAATACACGTTTCTGTGAAGCCTGGATTACGACCAGATAGCAGTGCAAGACACCATGAAGCCTGGATTTGACCAGATAATGGAATATTTTTAATAGAAGTTATGAAGCCCGGGTTCGACCGAAAAGTATCTTGATTTCTCCGAACGCCATGAAGCCTGGATTCAACTAGATAATGTTATATTATATCGTGAAGCCTGGATTACCACCAGATAGCGGTAAGGAACACTGTGAAGCCTGGATTTTGACCAGATAGCAGTGAGGGACACTGTGAAGCCCGTGAAGCCTGGAGGCGACAGGATAACCACTTGATTTTCTTCTGAAGCATGGATTTCGAATAGATAAGAAGTAAAGTATTGTGAAGCCTGGATTTCGACCAGATAGTAATACAAGACCATGAAGCCTGGATTCGACCAGATAATGGTATATTATATCGTGAAGCCTGGACTACGACTAGATAGCGGTAAGGGACATTGTGAAGCTTGGGTTACAACCAAATAGCAGTCTACCCGGTCAATTAATATGAAGCCCGGATTCGACCGGATATTAGTAGGCCCAAAATCAAAAGGATGCCCGGAGGGGACCGGATAACCATTTGATTTCTTCTGAAGCCTGGATTACAACTAAATAAGAAGTAAGGTATTGTGAAGCCTTGATTACGACCAGATAGCAGTACAGGATACCATGAAGCCTGGATTCGACCAGATAATAGTATAAAACATCATGAAGTCTGGATTACGACCAGATAATGATAAAAAGACTGAAGCCTGGATTACGACCAGATAACAGTACAAGACACTGCGAAGCTTGGATTTCAACAAAATAGCAGTTTACCTGGACAATTACTAAGAAGCCCGGAGTCGACCAGATATTAGTGTGCCCTAAGTTCAAGTTGAAGCCCAGAGGCGACCGAATAACAACTTAATTCCTTCTGAAGCCTGGATTACGACCGGATAGCAAGTGTAATTTCATCTCCCCAGTAAGTCACTGTGAAGCCTGGATTACGACCAGATAGCAGTCAGCCTTATCACTATGAATCCTAGATCACAACCAGATAGTAGTTCATTTTCACCTCTTCAACTAAGAGACGATTCCTCAGTAGACTAACGGACGACCGAAGCTCCTAAAATTCAACTTTTCTCAAGAAAAGGAGACGATTCACCAGTAGAATAACGGACGACCGAAACTCCTAAAATTCTATTTCTCCCAAGACAGAGAACAACATTCCCCAGCGGAATCTTCCTCAACAACAGGTATACAAGCTCTCGCTAAAGTATCTCTTATGCGATCGACACTCCTTTGGGTGGCATCTTTAAGCCCATATCCTATCATACATTTCCAAATGGAATCTATAAGCCCATTCCCGATATCACAAGACAAATACTACTTCATGCGAGTGCAAATTTCTGGGCACTCTAGTGTTCAATCATCTTTGACCTTCGGATCACGAAAGGCAAGAAAGCCAATCTACATCCTTAGGTTTAAGAAGATTGAACAGGGGCAGATGTTGTACCCCAAAATTTTCCCTCCCATATTACTCAAGACATTTCAAGAAAGATCCTCAAGTTGCTCAAAGAAGTCCAAGGGTTGACCAGACAAGCTCCCTCCTAAGGCAGTCTACCTCAAAATTAGGGTTTCATGTTGCATCAAGATACTTGATTCCAAGGGACCCAAAATTCTCAACATTGTCCTAATATGTTCTCAAGATTATCCATGTCAAGTTTCAATCCCTACAAAGAAAATCTGCTCAGTCAATTACTCAAAGGCCTGAAAATCGACTATGCTAGGGCAAAAGTCAACTGTGGCCTACATACAGTCAAACTTCAAGATTTTTGGTCAACATTTTCATTTTGAAGTATATTTCATCATTTGATCAAGGGTTGATCATGATTCATCAAGGATTCCTCATAATTCCTCAAGAACCAAAAGTTGCTAAATTAGGGTTTTGTAGGAAAAGTCAACTCAACTTTGACCAAGCATAAATTTTTCATACTTTATGAGAAAGGACCCATCCAAAGCTCATTTTGAAGAGGATACCATGCTCTACAATACATATTCAGCTCCCAAGTTCAAAATGTGAACTCACAAGAAGTTATGAATTTGGACATTATAGGTCACTTTGAAAAGTTAACAAAAACACCTTTTTGTCAAAGCTTCATACATAAGCATGGAATATCAAATTGAGATGATACCAAAAGGGTTGCTTATAGGACATCTCAAGCTTTCTAAAAAGTCCAAGAACACCTTCAAAGAGTCAAAATTGAGTAAGTTATACATTGGTGAAGTTGACCTTTTTTGCAAAATTGTCAAAAGTCAACTATGCCCTTGTTTTTAGTTTTTAGTTGGCAACATGGTCACGAGCCCTAGCCTTTGCCACTTATCATTATCTTATTTTTATTATTTATTTTGATTTTTATTTGAATTAAATTAATTTAAATCAAAACAAATCATGGAAAATCCAAAACATTGAAATCTGAAGATTTTGTACATGTTTCAGGTCTTAATATCCAGCTAGCATGAGATTGAATTCGTGTAAAGGCTTGGTGTGCACAAAAATATTGGATTAGGCCTATTTTTGGAAAGATATTCAAAGGAATCAAATCAAAATCAAATTCAATGATGGAGGAAGATTGAGCACACTCTTTCAACCCTAATTCATTCCTCAGTACATAAGGAGTATTTGCAGACCCAAAGCAAGGCTGGAGAGGGGGCGCATAAGGTCAGAACAAACTTGCAAAAAACAAAGAAAAGTGGTGAATTGAATTCATAGTTCCAGGCTATTCCAGGGCTTCCTGATCATTCCAATCGTTTCCTGGGGTCATAAGCAACCTATACCAACCAAGAACAAGCAATTTCAGACGCCAAAAACCATTGTAAGGCATTCACGACATTGAACCTTTCTTGAATTCGATTTGCGTAATTCTTGCACATTAATCATATTCTAATCATATATTCTTGTTCACCATCACATATGCAAGCTTTCTGTAACATTTAATTTCATTTTTATGGACTGTATGAGATTTCACCATTGTTAGGGTTTGTAGCTTCGATTTGGGATCTTTGCATATAGGAGAAATTGGGCCATGAAAGGGACACCATTGTGTTCAGCAGGTCTAGACGAAGCTATCCATGGCCTTAGTTTTTGTTTATCATGCTTGTATTGAATTTTGAGAAATTCCAGGGTTGTAGCTACGGATATACGTCCGTAGGTAAAAGTCCCTACATCTTTTAGCCACAGAGCAAGGAAGAAGAAGATATTGTGGCAAGCAACCATTGGCCTATTCAAAAAAACGCGCACTGAATTGATACATCATGCCTTTTTAATATTTAATTATTGTTTTGTATTATATAACAACTAACGCATGTAACACAGTTGGTAGCCAGGCGAGTGTACAATGCTTCAGGACCTGGGTTCGAATCCCAGGTCCCCCCATTCTTGCATATTATTTTTCTTTTCAGGTTCAGGTGTGTACACAAGCCAAGGGACTACCATAGACCTCATCATCCAATCTTCCAAGTGGCCAGATGGCCAGATCCAAAGGCCATCAACGAAGGACCATGATACGCCTAGTCAAACGCATGGCATGGGATGCAAAGAGTCAACGTGGGTCAATCCTTCTTGAGCTAGAAAATTGCTATTCACACCTCCAAACTGCTTTTCAGGCCCAACTTTCTTTTCTCTTTTCTTTTATTTTTCTTATTTAATTTACTTATTTATTTTTACTAACAAATTAATTATTTCTTTTTTATCAAAAAATCATAAAAATTATATATTTCACCCAATTAGACTTAGGTTTATTTTTTATGAATAAAATTAATTAATTAAATTAGATTTTAATTGTAGGTAACTTTAATTTCTTTTTGTAAATAAATTATAATTAATTAGAACAATTAGGGATTTATTTCTAACTTAATTATATTTTCTATTTCTTAAAATAACAAAACACAAAAATAGGCCATTTAATTATTTTCTTTAATTAATTTAATTAGCTAATTATTTATTGTATTTAATTTAAAAATCTAATTCTTTTCTTAAAAATAATTAAAAAACAACAAAATCAATTTTCTCTTTCAATTAGGTTAGAAGGGGTCAAAACCCTAATTCTCTCCCGATCTAAATTTCATCGCGCACACTTTATTATTATTTTATCCTATTAATTTAAATGCTCACAAGTTGTAATAGTTTAATTAGGTATTTTATTTTCATTTATCGCTTTATTTTTTAAGGGTTTATTTTTGGCTATGTAAATACCCGAAGCCTTGTAATAGCGTAGCTTACTTTCCGCACTTTAAATTCCGCAAAATATTAAACTGTTAGATGTATGATATTAGGGATGCATGATTAGAATGTATGATTGACTTTAAAACAGTTAGATAACCCTAAAATGTGCAAAGATAATAAACTTGAAGTTGAATCACTCGCACATGCGCACTCCTAGGGTACACTCCCACTTCGGTTGCCTTCGGTAAATGGTCATTAGGTATAGGATGCTTTAGTGGTCGTCCTTTTGTCTCAAAGATCAAAGTTGCCTCGGAATGTTTGCCTCGAATATTGTTGCCTCGAATAATTGATCTAAGACATTAGGATAACTAATAAGACGTCCTAACATTGCTTTAGTGACCGTACGCCCCTTTTCGAATTGACCCTCAAAACTCCAACGACGGTGCTACCTATTCATTGATAGTGGGATAGCGCTATCTAATGGAAACGAACATAGAACGATTCTTTTTTTCAAGTAGGTAGACTAGTTCTTAAGTACTTGCTCAATCCAAACAAACTTTTTTCACACTTACACTCATTTTCAAACAAAGTTTTCAAACACACTTCGTAACAATCTTGAAGACAGAAGCAAGGGTTAAATCGAAGTAAAAAAAAACTTTTTAAATTACGCAAACACACAAAGAAGCAATTTTGAAAATGATGAGCAAGTACCTAAGAGCCCGTAGATAACTACGGATAGAAAGGGTGCTAATACCTTCCCTTTCTATAATCTACCCCCCGTACTCAGAAAATCTCGAAAAATGAATTTTTCTGTGCTTTTTTCCTTTCCTTGTTCGATAAAATAAAAGTCGGTGGCGACTCTTGCTTACCGCGACATTTTGCAAACACAAACGCAAAACGCAAACCAGCATTCCTAAAAATAGTCTCGGTTCTGGCCACCGTATCACAATAGGCACACCGAGCATTTGGATTATATCGGGGAGATGTGGTGTTCGGATTCTTGGGAGCCTCTTTCAAGGTCGTCAAGTTGGATCTCAGTAGATGGGGTAGAACTTCAGCCAACATCATGTTGATCCGGGTAAACTGCTGTTGTGGTCTTTCCGCCCTTTGTTGATTGTTGTGTTGTGGAGCAACTACAAGCCTAGGTATCATTACGGCACTTACTGTCTGACGATGTTCAGCTCTTCTTTGGCCTCTCGGACTATAGATGGCATTGGGCTTCCTTCTTACCAGTAAAAGGCTTCTTTATCGAACTCGAAGAGGCATCCTTCTGTATTTTCCTGCTCTGAATCCCAGCTTCTACTCTCTCTCTCCAGTTAGGATCAGCTCGGTGAAACCAGCTGACGAGCTGTCGATGAAATGATTAAACAATGGACCAGGTAGCATCCCTAGAAACATATCGACCAAATCTCTATCAGACAATGGGGGTTGGACTCTTCCAGCCAAGTCTCTCCACTTCTGTGCATAGTCCTTAAAGCCTTCACTTGCGCCCATAGACATACTTTGGAGTTGATTACGAGTAGGAGCAATGTCGGCGTTGTATTGATACTGCTTATAAAAAGAAGCAGCCAGATCTTCCCAATTTCGGACATTGACTTTCTCTAGCTGGTAGAACCATTCAAGCTGAGTCCTGGCAGACTGTCTTGAAAGAAGTGAACCCACAAGTTTCTATCAGCGGTGTGGGGCTGGATCTTTCTGACGTAGGAACAGAGATGGAGTTTTGGGCGAGACACCCCATCGTACTTAGCAAAAATTGGAGCCTTGAACTTCTGCAGGATGACCACTCCCGACACCAATCCCAATTCTTCGAAATCCAACCCAGGTATCCTCTAGACCTCCATAGCACTCAGACGGTCTTCCAACTGCTTGTATTTATCCTCAGTAGGAGGATACTGCTCATCATTATAATTTGTATCATTGTCAGAAACTTCAGGACTGGGATCCTTTTCCCTTGTCTCTTCTTGATTTCCCCTTCTTTGAAGGAAGACGTCAGATCGACTTGTTGCTTTAACGGCCCCCTGAACCTTCTGCCCATATTCAGAATACCAACGACCTTCTGCTTTTTCTTCTTCTCCTTCAGGATGAGGGCCTTCGGTTTCTCCTGCCCTTTTTCCAGATTTATGAACATCTGTTGGAACTGGGTATTTTGTGCCTGAAGATCCTTGATGATTTGTTCGGAATACATTTCTTCTGAAATAAACAGCGAAGAAGATGAGAGACCTGTAATGGTACCTGTTTATGTGATGTTATGAATGGGATGCGTATTGAATGATTTCAAGGATTCTTAAAGGCTCAGATTTGTTTAAGCAAAAGAAACACACATTAATTTCATTAATAAGTTCGAATTATTTCAAAGAATGCCTTTAGTCTTTCAATTAAACAAAACTTAAAGCAAAAAAGAAACTAGGTCTCCCAGTAGCCCATCCTCTTTGGTGCGATGTAGGAATTTATGTTCCTTTCTTCATGAAGTAGCCTAGTGAGCTCCAGGACCTTCTTCTTGCTGGCATAGAACTGAGCTTCAAACGTGTCCCGCTCCTCTTTGAGTTGAACCCAGGATTTCTATAATTCTTCATGATCAGTTGGCATGTCAGGATGATGACCAAGGGAAGTAGTATCTCCTTCAATAGATGGCTCCATAGTTATTGGTAGGATAGCTGGGTAAGGCATCATAAGACTTTGGGCGCGATCTCGTACCCATCAAAGATAAGGCTCAAGAGGAATGGAATTCTTGTGCCCTAGCGTCTTGCTATCAATTTTATACACCATGCCCCAAGATTTTATGAACCTTTTGCGGTATCCCTGAGCATCATTCTCATAGTTGAAGGAGATTCCTTGGATAAGCGTATCATGATAACCATCTCTTCTCGCATAACCAAACTGACGCAAGGCCAAACAAGGGTTGTAAGTGATTCCTCCCCTAATTCCTAAGAGAGGGACATTAGGTAATTCACCACATCGATCAATGATGGGAACATCTTCCGAAAACCGCGAACACCAATGAATGCCTGAATGCTTAAGGGACATCATCCTACGAGACCATTTCAAACCCTATTCATTCTTCAAAACAAACTTGGGTAGGTGTGAAATAAACCACCTAGCCAATAGAGGAGTGCAACACAGGAGGCTCCCCCTTCTATTTAGAGTGAGAGCATGCAGAGAGTGCAGAATATCCCCGAGTAACATGGGCACTAGATTATGAGACAGAAAAACCTTAATAGTGCTCACATCTACAAGTTGATCCGCATTAGGGAAAAGTATCGTCCCGTAAACGAGAAGTTCCAGCACCTCTTCGAAAGTTGGTAAATCTAAGGTATCCCAAAAATGGTAAGCCTTCTCGAATAGAAACTTAACCGAAATTCCTTGGACACCTCCTATAGTCTCCTAATTTGTCATTATGTCAGATCTTGTAAGGACAGAGCTCTGGCAATCTCTTCCGACTTTGGATGTTCTTCCATACCGTTGAATGATAACTGATGAAGAATAGGTACCCTTAACAACTGAGAAAATTCCTCCATAGTAGGTACTAGCTGGTAATCCGGGAAGGTGAAACAATGGTGCACAAGATCGAAGAACTGAAACAACACTTTTAATAACTTTTCATCAGGTTTTGCAGGGACCAAATTGAGCAACTGACCATGCTTTTTAGTGAAATGAGAACTTTCAAGAACCCTTAATTCCAGGTCCTTTAGTTGGAGAGACACTTTCACCATGTTAATCTGTATAGTGTTCTTACGGGCGGATGCCATGTCCTACAAAACAAAGAAAAAATGAGCCCTAGGAAATCCTTGAAATGGTTAGTCATGATATGCCATGCTTATGATGTCATGATTATGTTAGAAAATCACAAGTATAGCAACAAACAAGTCACACCAAGTCCTTAGGTTTAAGGCTTTCATGAGTTTTAAGGTCATACCCTCTTGAAGTTGGATTGGTTGAACCTGTCCCATAAATAGTAACCGGGTTCTTAGGGATATCAATATCACTGATATTTCCCCCAGCTTCGTTCAATAGGCGATTGACTCGCAACCAAACAAAGCTCAAGAGTCAAACCACAATGAGTGTAGCATCAAGTATATATAGACCTTGGGAATACACCAAAGTCGACCACCTCGCTACGTCCTACTGGCCAAGTTGTGCAATTAAAGGTTCTAAGGTCAGTTGATGCTTCACGACACCACGCGGCGGCCTCGTACTCTCCCTGATTGACTCAAGGGTTACCGGTAACAACCAAAGTGCCATATCAATATAGATACTGCTTCAACCGTGCCGGTATACCCTACACAGTTCCCTCACAGTTTATTGCTACTTACCTAAAAGGTGTTCCCCAGATCCGGGTGTAAGATATATAGTAACCCAAACAATCCCTTAAAAGTAAAGCAATCAAGATAAGAAAGAGAAGCAATTAAATTACCTAGATCCTAAGGTATACCCCACTTATTAAAATCCCCAGCAGAGTCGCCAGTTCTGTGATACGTTTGCAGAACCGACTGTTATACTGGTTTGCATTTTGTCCCAAAAGATCAAAAATGACCCATTCGAATGTTCCTCGGAAAGATCTTTAGGATTTTAGGGTAACTACTATAGCTTCCTAATCATTGCTTATGTGATCATATACGTCTCTTCGAATGTCCCTTAAAACTCCAACGATAGGGCTACCTACTCCTTAATAGTAGGATAACACTGTCTAAAGGAAACGAGAACGAACAACCTTTTTTCGAGTAGGTAGAACATCTTAAGTACTTGCTCAAATAAACTCTTTCCCACAAACACTTTCAAAATAGTCTCAAAAACCACTTCGTCACGCTCTTGAGGACCGATACTAGAGTTATCATGAAGTTAAACAATTTTTTTGCAAAACACACACAAGCAATTTCAAAAATGAGCAAGTACCTAAGAGCCCGTGGAAAACCACAGATAGAAAGGATGCTAACACCTTCCCTTTCTATAATCTATCCCCCGTACTCAAAAACTCTTGAAAAAAGGTTTTTTCTGTTCTTTTCCCTTTCCTTAGTTGGATGAAATAAAAGTCGATGGCGACTTTTACTTACTGCGACATTTGCCAATACAAAATGCAAACCAGTATTAAATTGTCGGTTCTTCCACCGTATCACAAAATTGGCGACTCTGTTAGGGAAATAATAAGTGGGGTATACCTTAGGATCTAGGTCATTTCTAAAAATTGCTTTCTTGTTTTGCTTTTCCTGTTTTATATTCAAGGGTTTTGTTGGGGTTATGTAGATCCTACACCCGGATCTGGGAACACCTTTTAGGTAATTAGCAATAAACTGTGAGGAAACTGTGTGGGGTATACCGACATGGTTGAAGCATTAACTACGTTGATGTGACACTTTGGTTGGTATCGGTAACCCTTGAGTCAATCAAGGAGAGTACGGGGCCGCTGCATGGTGTCATAAAGCATCAGCTGACCTTAGAACCTTTAATTGCACAACTTGGCCAGTAGGACGTAGCGAGATGGATGACTTTGGTGTATTCCCAAGGTCGACAGATACTCGATGCTACCTTCATTGAGGTTTGACTCCTGAGTTTTGTTTGGTTGCGAGTCAATCGCCTATTAAACGAAGCTTGGGGGAAAGATCAGTGATATTGAGATCCCTTATAACCCAGTTACTTTTCTAAGACAGGTTTGAAACCAACTAAACTTCAAGAGGGTACTTACCTAATGAATCCATGGAAGCCTAAACCTAAGGCTACTTGTGTGACTTGTTTGCTTTGTGTTCCTAACAATTTGAACTCATTGCAGGGCTTTATTTGTATTTCTTGCAGGACCTTGTTTGTATAAATCCAATAAATTGGTTTCTTACCCTGCATTTCTGCTAGATGCATAACATACACATCATGGCATCATACCATAGCATTTCCTTAACCATTTCAAGGATCTCGATGGCCTGTGATGCAGGTTATGATGAACCAGACGTCTAGCAATGGGCAAGGGGATTTATTTTCCTCTAGCCAATTCTGTCAAAAGATCAAAACATGATAACTTGAGTCAGGGGCTATGACCCACTTGATATGGTGAGCTTGACTCTCGTAGAAGGACATCTGACGATACGAAGTTTTTCAATCAAAGCTGCAAATCTCAACTTCCGACATTTTCTTGTTTACCCCGTGAGATCCTTGAAAACATTGCATACATATATCATACATATAATTGCATAAACATGTTTCAAAGTAGGTCTCTCATGTTCTCGTTGTTTATTTCAGCAATGGCTCTCAAACAAGACAACACAGATCTCCAAATTCAAGAGGCTCAGTTCATGGAAATGTTCCTAAACCTATACAAGGGACATGAAGAGTTGAAAGAACTCCTCACTGGGAACCTGGCCAAGAAAAATCCTAAAGAAAATAAGGACGAATGGTTGGAACAACTGCAAGCTAAGGTTGAAGAAATGATAACCCATATGCTGGGGCAGATGGATCTTATCCAAGGCCTAGCCCGGGGACAAGAAGAGCTGAGAACTATTATCAACAAACTTCATCAAGATGGATACAACCGTATGAAGCAAGAAGTCGAGGCTGGGGACCAAGTTATTGATCAAACTCCAAGAAGACAAGAGTTTGGTTTGGTGAAGAGTGGACCTTTCCAAACTTCTACTACCTCACAGGTCCAACAACAACCTCGCCAAAAACAACGGGTTAATCAGAGTAAGCCAGATACACCCAAGAGGCAGTTTACGAAACTCAACATGCCGCTGTCTCAAGCTTTACAACACATGTTGAGGATGAATCTGGTTACGTTGATAGGGCCTCATCTGAATCCCAAGACTTCTTCACCTAACTACAATCCCGATGCAAGGGGTGAATATCACTCCAATAGTTTAAGGCATGATACTGACGATTGTTGGAAGTTGAAGTACAAAATTCAAGACCTGATTGACGAAGGAGCATTAGAATTCACACAAGATGGTCAGCTGGAATGTTTTTGTCAATCCTCCAAGGTTCACCATTTAAAGTGACAAGTTCTGACAAGAGGGCTTTTCGTTCATTAGAATTTTCAATTTGTAATTTTCTTTTGATTGTTAGAACATTTATTCATGTCAAACTTTGTTACTTTATCAATGCATTTCATATGTCTGTTTTGAATCAATTCATTCGTATTCACTATATTTAAACTTCGTTCCTTTTTGTGATATTCAACTCTCGATTAAAAAGCTGTAAGCCTTTAGAGGGAGGATGACGAAAATGATACCACAATCTCTACAGTATACTTTTGAACAGACCCTGTGATACGGTGGCAGAACCGACTGTTATACTGGTTTGCATTTTGTATTCGCAAATGTCACAGTAAGCAAGAGTCGTCGCCTACTTTTATTTCATCCAACTAAGGAAAGGAAAAAGAACAGAAAAAACCTTTTTTCGAGAGTTTCTGAGTACAGGGGGAAGGTTATAGAAAGGGAAGGTGTTAGCACCCTTTCTATTCTTGGTTTTCCACGGGCTCTTAGGTACTTGCTCATTTTGAAAAATTGCTTGTGTGTGCTAGTTTTGAAAAGTTTTACTTCGTGATAACCCTTGTATCAGTCCTCAAGAGTGTGACGAACTTGTTTTGAAAATTGTTTTGAAAAGTGTTTGTGTGAAAAGTTTTGTTTGAGCAAGTACCTAGGAACTAATCTACCTACTCGAAAAAGTCTGTTCGTTTTCCTTTAGACAACGCTATTCTATTATTAAGGAATAGATAGCACCATCGTTGGAGTTTTAAGGGACGTTTGAAGGGACAAATACGATCACAAAAGCAATGTTAGGAAATTTTAGTAATCATCCTAAAGCCTTAAAGATCTTTTTCCGAGGCAACATCTGATTGGGTCATTTTAGATCTTTTTGGGACTAGAGGACAACCACTAACATTCCCTATACTTCATGACCCTTTACCGAAGGCAACCAGAGTGGAGTAAACCCTAGGAGTGAGCATGTGCAAGTGTATTTTTTCAATTAATTATCTTTTCACAATTAGGGTTTTCTACTTTTTTAATTTTAGTTCGTCTTTTCATACAATCCTATACATACATCTAAGCAGTTTATAGTTTGCGGAAATTAAAATGTGAGAAGTTAGAGTCCTAATTATTACAAGGCTTTGGGCAGATACATAATTATTTTTGACTGAAAATAAAATGCGTAATTAAAACCCTACTTAAATCTATTACAAACTCGGAGCATTTACAAATGATAATAAAAAGAAAATTAAGAGCACGCGGTAAATTAAATGCGAGAAATAATTAGACGACCTAAATCTAATTTGAGAAAAATATTTATATTTTTTTTTTGAGGAAAAACTAGGTTATGTACAAAATTAAACCCTAATTCTAATTATTTTAAATTATAACGTAAAGAGAATTAAATTGTCTAAATTTAATTAAACTAATTAATTAATAAAAATATTTTTGTGAAAAAATGATTTTGATGTTTTTTATGATTTTTTTTATTAAATAAAAAAACATGATATTTTGAGTTATTTAAAAAAGACATAATTAGAAAATAATAAGAAAAGAATTAAAAATAAAATAAAAAAAAGTGAAATTGGGCCTACATAAGCAACCCAGGGGGGGTGTGTTTCTGATTTTTGTTAGGCCCATGCACACTGAGCCCAATCCTGCGCCAGATCTTGTGTTTCTCTCATCTGATGATGCATGATAGTCCCTCAACGTTGGAACGTGAGATTTGGTCTGATGATGGATCTCAGGGCTAAGATCTGGGGTGCACGATGGGCGCTAAGTTATGGGGCACGCTAGATTTGCGTTTAAATGGTCAGAAAATAAGAAAACATTTGGACTTGGGATCGAACCCAGGTCCCTTGCTTCACACGTTCCTACCTCTGCCATCTGTGCTGCGTTGGTTAGTTGTTATAATAATAACATTAAATCATAATATGTAAAACAAAGTGGATGGGCTGAAAAAATGAAAAAAAAAGCGCGATTATTCAAACGGACTAATGGAATGGTGACAAGTCATCATCTTCTTCCCTGTCCGTCGTCTTAGGTTTCAAGCTTTTACCTACAGACAGTACTCCATAGCCATAGCCCTGCAAGCTTCAAAATTCCATACAACACATGATAAATTAAAAGTGAATACATGGATCAATTCATCTTGATCCTACGAGCATCATGGCATCCTTTTCTTGGCCTAATTTTACCTGTACAGAGAAGCCCTAAAACGGCTTCTTAAACCCTAGCCATGGCAATTAACCAGATATGCATCAAAACGCAAAATTAAATAAACCAAAACATTCCAAATGATGATACAAACACAATGTTATGCTTAAAAGTAGTTAGTCATGCGTAAACTGTAAAATCAAAGCCAAGCTTATATATGCAAACCGTTAGTTTACCAGGCGCGATTCTGGGCTTGAGAAGGCTTGCAATGGATCCTGCTATCTTCAAGAGACGTCCAGGAAGCGATTGGAAGCCTTGGAATGTCTTGAATCACTCTCTATGTGAGAAAACGATTCACCACTTTTTTGCCAAAAATTGAGTTTTCTTTCTCTGTTTTCACGACTGCAAACCTTGTTCTCTTGCCTTGTTTTTGTTCATTATATGTAGTGTGATGAATTAGGGTAACAAAAACCACCTGAATCTTTTGGAATCATGGAGAATGAATGTGATTTGTTTACCATATGATATCTTTCCATAACCATCCAAATCATGCCATTTTTTCCTCAAATTTCCTTGATTTGTTTTGATCTGATTAGGCCATCTTAATTAGATTTGATATCTTTTTATGAGTGTATTGTTTTAACTCGAGGAATGAAGATGAGTTGTAGGAAATTAGATTCCCTTCGAAATGAGCCTTGGATGAGAAATTTCTGATAAAGTATGAGAAAGTTATGCTTGGTCAAAGTTTGATTGACTTTTCCTAAGAAACCCTAATTTAGCAACTTTTGAGTTTTTATGAATTAGGAGCATTCCTTGGGGAATCATGGTCAACCCTTGATCAAATGATGGATATCACTTCAAAATGTTTATGTTGACCAAAAATCTTGAAGTTTGACTGTATATGGGCCACAGTTGACTTTTGACCTAATACAGTCGATTCTCAAGCATCTGAGCAGTTGACTGAGAAAATTTCTTTTGCAAGGCTTGAAATTTGACATGGAGGGTCTTGAGAACATACTAGGACTATGGAAAAGATTTAAGGCTTTTGGAGTTCACCCATCTTGATGAAAATGGAAACCCTAGTCTGAGGTTCATTACTTTTAGGAGAGAGTTTATCTGGCCAACTCTTGGGCATCCTTGAGCAAGTTGAGGATCTCAATGAACATATGTTGAGTAAAATGGGAGGGAAACTTTTGGGGTACAACAGACCCCGCTGACAATGTACAGGCGTTGTTTCAAATCCCAAACAGTGGAGTTATAAGGAAGATAGTCCCTAGTCAACCCCTTTGAGCCAAAGAAATATGAGTTTTTCTTTTCATACTAATTAAAACCCTTAATCATAACCTAGGGCAGGATAGTTTTCTCAGTCAATTCAGACGCGCATTCAGTCGCAATCTTCCGCTTCGTACACAAAGAATGGCATTGAAGACGTCCTTCCAAATCAAAAGATGGTGATTGTTCCATATAATCATCAAGACAGGCAGTCATTATCTCTCAAAATAAAAGGCCGCTAAGTCAAAACCTATGAAGGAGACTTAAGAAAAAAACTAGGGCATCCCGCTGACCGTAATCATGAAAAGAAACAGTTTGGGCAAAATACAGGGATAGTAAAATAAAAAAGAAAGAGGTCCTACAAATCCTCGACAAAAAAGATGACTGTCTATTCAAAATAAACCGTCAGTATCTGAACCATCACCGAAACATCAAGGACAATACTCCAGAACTCAACTAGGATTATAAACGCGCAATTAACTAAGCATAAGACTGAAGAACATCACGAAGAGCGGGTGGGTACAAATAAATTTTGAGCCTTTATCCTTTGTTTCTTGAACCATGAACCAGGCCACATTATAACCCTTAAAATTCCTAGATGAAACATGGGTTAGTTCGAAAGCATACTGTTACAAAAGGTATATTGACTCCTGTAAGGTTTGCTATAAATCACGAGTTGATATCACTCTCTTGCATAATTTGTTTTACTAATAAATTGCATTTTCAAATTTTATTTCAAGACAGACTTAAGCTTTGCATTCTTAAAATACCATTGTTTGCATATGACTATTTGTTCAACAACAAAGAAATTCACACGACGGATATTCGATGAACAGAAATCGTCTCAATGGACAGAATCACCTCAGATGGAAAGACATTCCAATAACAAGCCTTTCATAATCAAGGGGCATGACATGGTGTCCAGCTGACCTGGGGAAGTCAAACCAAGGTTCAAGGAATTTCTCAAAGATGCCAAATAGCCAAGGGAAGATCTCCATCTGAATCACTTGGGGCATTGGACATGAATCCCATCAACGAATCTTGTACGATCAAACAAACATCTTCTGGTAGTATGGTAACACTTACTACTATGGACAGTGACAATTCTCCATACCCGGTGAACATGGACATAGTCGAAAAATGCTACGCATAAACAAAGACCCGCTAGGCTTATTGGCCTAGGCAAAAAAAATTAGGGATAAAAACAAAAATCTGTACACCCGGCAAGTCGAAAACCTGAAAAGGAGGCTTGGGCAAAAAAGGGTATCCCGGTAGACTGAAAATATGAAAAGACAGTTCAGGAAAAAGTTAGGGATTAAAGCGTACAACTATGTCCCGTTATCTCGTCACTTGCCTATCAGTAGAATATTTATCATTCTAATCGCCAGTTACCAAGCACCTCATGAGTTAGGATAACACTCAATCCACAAAGCCTCCGCAGCTACTTTCCCAGCAGGTACAGGGGCAGAAAAGTCTTGATGCAAAGTCATTGTCGTATCCTCAGCATGCGTCCCAGTAACGTCTACACTCCCCACAGAGTAGAGGCAACTAAAGCTTTGACATCGACTTTTCCAAACAGGAGTTACTTTCCACAGTAAAGCTCCTTCAGAGAGCCAACACCTATACTCCTCAGCCGAATTTTATAAGTCGCAAGCGGTTCATAAATTTGTCTCCCAAGTAGAGTTTATTTCTCTGAATGCGGAAGCTTAACCCCCAAAAAATTTACTCCTCCCTCAAAACAGAGGTATTCCCTCGTAGAGTTATTCTCAAGCAGAGTCTCTCCCCGGCAAAACATTCACAAACGAGAGTAAATCCATGACATGGTCCTCTCCGTTCACCATCTCCAGCGGAAGTAGAAGAACCACTTTTTCTACGACGGTCAGGAAGTCAATTTCTAGTACTCTCTAACAGCGGTCAGGGATTTATTTTCCCAGACTCAGATATGGCACAAATAGCATTTCATGTTCATACATCATGGCGTGCGCACACATATTGCATACAGCATAATCTCATTTATTTTGAGAACATCATCAAACAATGCATTTCATGCATCACATATAATTAATCATGTACCTTTTCAGGAAAGACAGTTATCATAAACAATTTCCAGCAGGTCCAAAATTAGCTCCTGAAATTAAACAGAGTAATCATCTGCGCGATCGAATGCATCTTTACATGGGTTCCTCACGAAGCAATCTTACATGGGTCTCTCCTAAATGCAGCGTCACACGGACTTATCTTGAAAAAATCCTACACGGAGTAATCCCGAAGTAACCTTACCCAGGTTCCTTCTGAAGTTTTACACGAACTTATCCCGAAGTAACCTTACCCAGGTTCCTCTCGAAGTTTTACACAGACTCATCACAAAGCACCCTTACCCAGGTTACTCCTAATGTTTTACACAGACTCATCACAAAATAACCTTACCCAGGTTCCTTCTCGGTTCAGATGCAGTTTTACCCAAACTCCCCACGAAGCAACCTTACCTAGGTTCCTTTTCGGTTCAGATGCAGTTTTACCCAAACTCCTCACGAAACAACCTTACCTAGGTCCCTTCTTAGTTCAGATGCAGTTTTACCCAAACTCCCCACGAAGCAACCTTACCTAGGTTCCTTCTCGGTTCAGATGCAGTTTTATCCAAACTCCCCACGAAGTAACCTTACCTATGTTCCTCCTCGGTTCAGATGCAGTTTTATCCAAACTCCCCACGAAGCAACCTTACCTAGGTTCCTTCTCGGTTTAGATGCAGTTTTACCCAAACTCCTCACGAAGCAACGTTACCTAGGTTCCTTCTCGGTTCAGATGCAGTTTTACCCAAACTCCCCACGAAGTAACCCTACGACCCAGGTTCCTTCCCATAAGCCCTATTACCCAGGCTTTCATCTTGAAGTAACCCTATGACCCAGGTTCCTTCACATAAGCCATACAATCCAGGCTTTCATTTTGAAGTAACCATACTATCCAGGTTCCTTCCCATAAGCCCTACTATCCAGGTTCCTTCTCATAGCCCTACCATCCAGGCTTTCACTTCGAAGTAACCCTACTATCCAGGTTTCTTCTCATAGCCCTACCATCCAGGCTTTCATCACGAAGTAACCCAACTATTTGGGTTCCTTCTCATAGCCCTACCATCCAAGCTTTCATCCCTAAGTAACCCTACTATCCAGGTTCCTTCTCATAGCCCTACCATTCAGGCTTTCATCTCGAAGTAACCCTACTATTCAGGTTCCTTCTCATAGCCCTACCATCTAGGCTTTCATTCCGAAGTAACCCTACTATCCAGGTTCCTTCTCATAGCCCTACCATCCAGGATTTCATTTCTAAGTAACCCTACTATCCAGGTTCCTTCTCATATCCCTACTATCCAGGTTTTCATCTCGAAGTAATCCTATGACCCAGGTTCCTTCTCATAGCCCTACTATCCAGGCTTTCATCTCGAAGTAACCCTACGACTCAGGTTCCTTCTCATAGCCCTACTATCTAGGATTTTATCTCGAAGTAACCCTACGACCCAGGTTCCTTCTCATAGCCCTACTATCCAGGATTTCATCTCGAAGTAACCCTACGACCCAGGTTCCTTCTCATAAGCCCTACTATCCAGGCTTTCATTTAGAAGCAACCCTACTATCCAGGTTCCTTCTCCCTTATCTCCAGAAAATAGTTTACAACATTGTAAGACCTGGACCCGACCAGATACGATCGATCTCACGTTTCCCCAGTAAGTCGTGGTGCAGCCTTGACCCTAACCAGATATGCAACTTACTCTCTACCTCCTCAATCAGGAGTTAATTCCCCAGTAGAGTAGTGGACAACCGAAGCTCCTATACTCTATCTCCCAGGACGTAAACCGACATTCCCTGGTAAAGCCCCTCTCAACGGCAGGTACAGGAATTCTCGCAAAGGAATCTCTTATGCAAATGATATATTTTATGGATGGCATATTTAAGCCCATCTCCGAAGATTCTTTGTCTACTTCCAAATGGCATCTGTAATCCCATTCCCGATATCACCAATCAATGTTACTTCATGCGAGTGCAAATTTATGGGCACTTTAGTGTTCAATCATCTTCTACCTTCATATCACGAAAGGCAGACCAGCCAATTTACATCCTCGGGTTTAAGAAGATTGAACAGGGGCAGTTGTTGTACCCCAAAATTTTCCCTCCCATTTTACTCAACATATGTTCATTGAAATCCTCAACTTGCCCAAGGATGCCCACAGATTGATCAGGCAAATGCTCTCGTAAGACAATGAACCTCAAACTAGGGTTTCTATTTTCATCAAGATGGGTGAACTCCAAAGGTCTCAAACCTTTTCCATGGTCCTAATATGTTCTCAAGATCATCCATGCCAAGTTTCATGCCTTGCACAAGAAGTTTGCTCAGTCAACTGCTCAAATGCCTAAAAATCAACTATGTTAGGTCAAAAGTCAATTGTGACTTACATACAGTCAAACTTCAAGATTTTTGGTCAACATCAACATTTTGAAGTAATACCCATCATTTGATCAAGGGTTGATCATCATTCCTCAATAGATGCTCCTAATTCATCAAAATTCAAAAGTTGCTAAATTAGGGTTTCTTAGGAAAAGTCAACCAAACTTTGACCAAGCATAACTTTCTCATACTTTATCATAAATTTCTCATCCAATGCTCATTTTGAAGAGAATCCAATTACCTAAAACTCATATTCAGCCCTCAAGTTCAAGAAATGTACTCATAAAAAGATATAAATTCATACATTATGGGTCCTTTTTAAAAGTCAACAAAAACCCCTTTTGGGTCAAAGCTTCTTACATGAACATGGAGGATCCAATTGAGATGAAACTAAAACGGTTGTTTAGGGGACATCCTAAGATTTCTAAGAAGTCCAAGAACACCCTCTTAGGGTCAAAATTGAAGGCGATATGCATTGTCAAAGTTGGCCATTTTTGTAAAATTGTCAAAAGTCAACAATACCCAAAATTGCATTTTTTATCAAATGGGCCTAACTTTTTATGCTTGCATCTTACTTCTAACATGGTCCACGATCCAAACACCCTCCCACATATCATTGGCTTTATCTATTTAATTTATTTTGATTTTAATCATTTAAAAAATCAAATTAAATCAAATAAATGATATAAATTAGTAAAGATTTGTTTTTGATCTGATTTTGAATAGAATCACAATCCAATTATGCTGTCAAACAAAATCAAATCATGCAAAGGGTGATTGGGATGGGAATGGCGTGATTTGGCTTGATTTAGAAAGAAATAATGCAAAGAGGAAATTAAATCCAATCTTCACAATTTGCTAAGATAGGATCACTTTTTATTGACCTAATTCAGTCCAATATATAGAGAGAACAATTCCCAAGCACAAAAAAGAGGATTGACCACGTGAAGCTGCCAAGACAAGTTGCCACTTTTTTTCCAAAAAGTCTCAAGACGAGTTCCATATTAGAGCCATCCATCCATAAAGAGGTTTAAGGATTGCAACACGTTCCTGGACACCTACATAAGCTTTTGCAACCATTTGCACGCATTAAGACGCCCAGAATCAACCTCCACATCTCTCACGGTTTGCCTTATTTCTTGAATTCAATTTTGATTATTTGCGCATGGTTAACATTTTTTAAGCATACCTTCATGTTTATATTGTCATTTGGAACGTATTGTTATGATTAATTATAAGTTTTGATGCATATATGGACAATTGCCATTATTAGGGTTTATGCTCGCATTTTAGGGATTTATTATACAGGTAAAATCAGGGCAAAATATGGGCATCATCATGCTCACGAGATCAAGCCTGGTTGATTGGTATACTTGGATTTTATTTATCTTGTCTGTTTGAGATTTTTTGAGATGAACAAGTTTTAGTTACAAGCATTGAACCGTAGGTAAAAGCCTTTACCTAATACGACGGTGCTGAGGAAGAAGAAGACTGCGTGGCAACATCCCATTGGACCATTTGAATATTAGCGCGTTTTTTCTGGGCACTATGCATGTTTTCATTATGCATTATTCCGCGTATTGATATAAACAAAAGGCCAACTGGGCCAGTGGAATGTAGGAAGGTTGTTAAGGCGCTATAAGTGAGAGGTTAGGGGTTCGACCCCTGCCTCCAACATTTTTTATTTTTCTTCAAATCCCTCGCAGGTTTCATGCGCTTCAGCACCCAACATCCATCATACACCTCAGATCTCACCCTTGGGATCCATCATCAAACAAATCCAATGCCCCAGTCTTCAGGGTCCACCATGAACCATCAGAAGGAAATCCCCAGGGAATCATGCGCTAGACTCTGGGCCATCATCTTGGGCCTTTGCAAATTTGGCAATGCACCCCCCCCAAATTGCTTCTCACAATCAGGCCCAATTCTAATTCTCTTTTTATTTCTTTTATTTTATTATTTATCTTAATTATTTTTTTTACAAAATAATATTTTTAAATCAAAAATTAGAAAATTACAAAAAATATTAGGTTTATTTTTTTTTCATAAAATATTTAATTGCATTAATTAATTAGGTTAATTAGGTTAACTTAAATTCTTTTTTTCCATAATTAAAGTTAAATAGAAATTAGGTTAATTTGCAAGATTAATTACTTTTCTCAAAAAAATCCAAAAATATCTTTTCTTTATTCATCAATTAATTGTTTCTAAACTTGACATTAATTCCCCGTATTTAATTTTGTCGCGCAAATTCTTTTTCCCCCATTTTATTAATTATTGTAACTGCTCCGAGTTTGTAATAGTTAATTAGGTTTACTATTTTGCATTTATTATTTTTCCCGGTTTTTGATTATGTAATCCCCGTCCCCAAAGCCTTGTAATAGCTAGGGTTTTAATTTCTCGCACTTTACTTTCCGCAATTATAAACTGCCTAGATGTATGGATAATAGGATTGAATGGTAAGATAACAATTTAAAACGGTAGATAACCCTAAATGCGCAAGATAAATGAAACTGAAATCAAACACTTGCACATTCTCACCCCTAGGGTTCGCTCCACTTCGGTTGCCTTCGGTAAACGGTCATGAAGCACAGGGAATTTTAGTGGTTGCCCTCTAGTCCCAAAAGATAAAAAATGACCCGTTCGAATGTTTCCTCGAAAAGATCTTTAGGATTTTTGGGTAACTACTAAAGCTTCATAATCATTTATATGATCATATACGTCCCTTCGAATGTCCCTTAAAACTCCAACGATAGGGCTACCTACTCTTTAATAGTATGATAGCGCTGTCTAAAGGAAACGAGAACGAACAATCATTTTTCGAGTAGGTAGAACATCTTAAGTACTCGCTCAAATAAAATATTTCCCATAAACACTTTCAAAACAGTCTCAAAAACCACTTCGTCACGCTCTTGGGGACCAATACAAGAGTTATCACGAAGTTAAACAAAACTTTTTGCAAAACACACACAAGCAATTTCAAAAATGAGCAAGTACCTAAGAGCCCGTGGAAAACCAGGGATAGAAAGGGTGCTAACACCTTCCCTTTCTATAATCTACCCCCCATACTCAAAAACTCTCGAAAAAAGGTTTTTCTGTTCTTTTCCCTTTCCTTAGTTGGATGAAATAAAAGTCGGTAACAACTCTTGCTTACCGCGACATTTGTGAATACAAAATGCAAACCAGTATTAAATTGTCGGTTCTGCCACCGTATCACACGTACGATAGCCATGTAGAGCAAAGGGAAGCATTTCGTGCCAATTTTTGTACGTCTTCACCGTTTTCTGAATGATTTTCTTGATGTTTTTGTTGGCAGCTTCAACGACTCTGTTCATTTTGGGTCGATATGGTGAGAAATTGTGATGCTCGATCTTGAAATCATCGCATAATTCCTTCATCATTTTGTTATTCAGATTAGACCCATTTTCTATGATGATTCTGCTTGGAACCCCATATCTGTATATGAGATTTTTCTTAATGAATTGAGTAACCCCTTGAATTGTCACATTTGCGTAGGATGCCGCTTCTACCCATTTGGTGAAGTAATCAATGTCAACCAGTATGAATCGGTGTCCTTTAGATGCTTTCAGTTTGATCATGCCAATCATATCGATTCCCCACCTCAAAAATAGCCAAGGAGAGCTCATGACATTTAGCGATTTAGGTGGCACTTTCATTTTGTCGGTGTAGATTTGGAATTTATGACATGTTTTTGTATAATGGTAACAATCCGCTTCCATCGTTAACCAGTAGTAACCTGCTCATAGAATTTTTCTTGCCATGGCATGCCCAATAGTATGGGTTCCAAAAGTACCTTCATGGATTTCCTTCATAAGCGTATCTGCTTCTTGTTTCTCCACATACCTGAGTAGAACCATAGCATAATTTCTTTTGTATAACACTTCACTACTCATAAATTATTTTTAAGCTAGCTTCCGCAAAGTTCATTTTCCAATGATAGAGGCATTCTCTGGGTATTCCTACTTTTCAAGATACCTCTTGATGTCATAGAACCAAGGCATTCTATCCAGTCCTTCTTCAATAGTAAGGCAGTGTGCAGGCTCTTCGAAATCTCTGACTGTAATGTGTAGTTTGTGGTTTGGCCAGGTCACCTTGAACATGGCTGATAGAGTTGCCAAGGCGTCTGCCATTTGATATTCTTCTCGTGGGATATGAATGAAAGTAATCTTAGTGAATTTCGCATCTAGTTTTAAAACATGATCTCGATATGGAATCAATTTAGGATGTTTAATGTCCCATTCCCCATTGACTTTGTGTATGACTAGCGCAGAGTCCCCAAATACTTCGAGATATTTGATTCTTAGATCGATAGCCACTTCTAGACCCAGGATACAAGCTCTGTACTCAGCGATATTATTGGTTCAATCAAAACATAACCTTGCAGTATAACGTTTGTGATAATTTTTCAGAGAAGTCAGAACCGCCCCAATGCCATGCCCCAATGCATTTGCAGCCCTGTCAAACATGAGTGTCAAATGTGACCCTGGTTCAGGTCCTTCGTCAGACCCTGGTATTTTGTAGTCACCTATAACCGTGACATCTTCGTCTGGAAAGTCGAACTTCATTGGTTGATATTCTGGTAACGGCTGGTGAGCTAGGTGATAAGTTAATACACTACCCTTGATAGCCTTTTGAGTGACATATTGGATGTCGTACTCTGATAGTAGCATTTGCCATCGGGAAATCCTTCCTGTAAGGGCTGATTTTTTGAACACATACTTTAAAGGATCCATTCTTTCTATTAACCACGTGGTGTAAGTTAACATATATTGCCTCAATCTCTTAGTAGCCCAAGACAATACACAACGAGTTTTCTTGAGGAGTGAGTACTTGGTTTCGCAGTCAGTGAATTTTTTGTTGAGATAGTAGATTTCATTCTCTTTTCTACCTGTTTCGTCATGTTGTCCCAATACACATCCCATTGATCCTTCAAGTACTGTCAGATACATGATGAGTGGTCTTCTGGGAACTGGTGTCATTAAGATCGATGGCTCTTGTAAGTATTTCTTTATGGTCTCGAAAGTTGTCTAGCAATCATCATTCCATACCACCGTCTGATCTTTTCACAATAATTTGAGTATAGGCTCACATGTAGCTATTAGGTGTGATATGAACCTTGAAATGTAGTTCAATCTTCCTAAAAAACTACAAACCTCTTTCTCAGTCCTTGGAGCTGGAATTTCTTATATGGATTTCACCTTGTCGGGGTCTACCTCAATACCATGTTGACTTACAATGAAACCCAATAATTTTCCTGACCTGACACCAAATGTACACTTGTTCAAATTCAAACTTAGCTTGAACCTGTGCAGATGCTTGAATATCTTTTTTAAATGTATGATGTGATCCTCTTCCGTATGAGATTTGGAAATCATATCATCTATGTATACCTCTACCTCTTTATGGATCATATCATGGAGTAGTGTAACCATAGCCTGTTGATAAGTTACCCCTGCATTCTTTAAACTGAACGGCACT
Source organism: Vicia faba (assembly GCA_948472305.1). NCBI lineage: Eukaryota > Viridiplantae > Streptophyta > Magnoliopsida > Fabales > Fabaceae > Vicia > Vicia faba. The sequence continues at coordinate 495,347,930 of OX451736.1, forward strand.
ACCTTGTAACAAAAAGTGCCCCAAGGTGTCATGAAAGTAGTCTTGTCTATATCTTCGGGTGCCATTTAGATTTGATTATAGTCTGAGAAGTCATCCATGAATGAGAATACTGAAGCTTGAGCTGTATTGTCTACCAAAACATCTATGTGAGGTAGTGGGAAATCATATTTGGGGCTTGTTTGTTTAGATCCCGATAATCCACACACATGCGTACTTTGCCATCCTTATTGGGTACTGGAATGATGTTAGCTATCCAATATGGATAATCTACCACTTCTAAGAACCATGTGCCAAATTGTTTAAGGACCTCTTCTCGAATTTTGTTGGACATGCTTGGTCGAGTTCTCCTGAGCTTTTGCCTGACTGGAGAATAACCTTCCTTGAGAGGTAGCTTGTGCACCATAATATATGTATCCAATCCTGACATATCTTTGTATGACCAGGAGGATATATCCATGTACTCATGTAACAATTTAATCAGCCTTTCTTTGACGCTTTTCTCTAATGTTTCCCCTAGCTTGATCTCTTTTGGATCTTCTTTTGTGCCAAGGTTAATGGTCTCAATAGATTCTCGATACGGTTGTATGTTGTCAGCTTTGTGTTCTATCTCTCTCGCTAATTCTTCAGAAAGTTCAAGATCTTCATCATCTTCCTCTTCATCTTGGTTGATGGGCACATCAAAATTATATCGAATAGCAGCAGTAACATTATCGATAATTTTGGGCATGGGTCTGCACATTTATCATGTTTTGGTGCAGTTTTTAGTATGTGGATTGGAAAAAATGCATATGAAGAAAATTTATTGCCATTTTTACATTTAAAAGATAAATGCAAGAGAAATATAGGGATCTTAATTGAATACTAAATATAACTTTTATTAATCATGAGTACTGTCTGAAACAAAATGGGGGACCCTTACAAGCAACCCCTATGCCTCGGGCTTGACACAGATTCTTTCAAAAACAAGAAAAATTACTTAGGAAAGAAAAAGATCTCGAGAATCTCCATAGCTGTCCAGTTCTTGAGTTTTTCACCTGGGGCGCATTCACGAATGAAATTAGATACCCTTTTGACGTTGTTCTTATTAGATATCATTGCGATCTGTCTGCCATGCTCTACTCCTTTGTTTACGAAAGTCTCCTGGATTGGAGGAAATCTTGCTTTGCCTTTCAAAGTAGCTTTTGATAATTCATAGCCCAAACCAAAGCGATTCTTTTTCTCAGGCAATTCCGGGAGCTTTTTCCAACCTTTCGAGGTACCACTTTCCACTGTTGTTTGCAAATATCTCCACGAAGTTACAGTAGGCTTCTTGATTTTTTCCACCGGTAAGGTTACCATTGAGGCAACCTCTAGGACTTGAAATGGTGTGGATATACAATGTTCATCAGCACTGATACATCTGTAAGATTCTATGTTACTTACAAAGATGTCCTCTTCTCCATCGATTATGACCAATCTTCCTTTAACAAAGAACTTCATCTTTTGGTGTAAGGTCTAAGTGACTGCCCCTGCCGCGTGGATCCAAGGTCGCCCAAGTAAACATGTATATGTTGGTTCTATATCCATGACTTGAAAAGTGATATAGAACGTGTGTGGGCCGATCTTGACAGGAAGGTACACTTCTCAGAATACTGAACTTTGAGAACTGTCAAAGGCTTTGACTATCGAGGAGCTTGGTCGTATTACAACACCGTCTAGTGTTAACTACGTCAGGCTAGATTTTGGTAGCACATTAAGGGCAGATCTAGTGTGGGTAAGTACCCTGGACAGGCTTGTAGCACCTATCTGAATAGAGATATGAAATTCCTTGTTGTGCGCTCGGCCTTGTTGAGGTAACTCGCTTTCGTTAAAACCCAGATAGGATCCCAACATTGGATTTTCTACAACATTGTCAAATTGGTTCATAATAATTTTCTCTGTGGCGTGAGCAGAGCTTAGAACGTTCATTACTGAGTCTCAATGTGCCTCTTAATTGATGAGCAACAAGAGTATGGAAATCTTGGTTGGGGTTTAGTGAAGCTGATCCACCACCATATAATCATTTCTTTTGATTATTTTCAAAAATTCATCTGCCTCTTGATTAATAAAGTTTTTGCTCGAAGGCTCTTGTTCTTGACTTTTTTCCACCACTACTTTTCCTTTGTCCTTTTCCAATTCATCATTTTTATTTTTCATCATATCATCGTTCTTTTTTGGTGGCTCAGATCTAAAGACTCAACCACTGCGGGTCATGCCTCCCATTCCTGCTGTGTTTGAGATTGCAGGTCCTTGACTTGATGACGGCTCAAACTCTTGTTTCAAGCCATTGATGTATACATTTGAATCATACCCCCATGGTACTGCTTTATCACTTTCTTAAGGGGTGGGAGATGTCCCCTTAATTACCATTGCATTCTTTGGAACTACTGATATCTTCAGAGTCTGTTTCGGTGTTATTACTTAGGTTTCTACTGATTTTCACCATGGTATTACAAGAGTCTTCTTGTTAAGGTTCGACCTTTGGAAAGGGATTACCAACGAATTTTTTGTATTTCCTTCAATTACAGCTACATATTCTTCTTCAGGGTATGTTCTGAATTGGACTATCCCCTTATCCACCAACTTTTGTAATGTTCTTTCGAAAGCTTCATTGTGTTCTAACAAGAACCCACATTCCAACATATATCCTTTCAACAAGCTTATTGGGACCTTTTCTTGTCTGACCACCTCAAAGTTAGTGACTACTTCGATCGAATTTATTGTTGGCCCACTGTTGTACCCCAAATTTTCCCTCCCATCTCTCAAATATTTTCCTCAAAAAATTTCCACTAAGTCAAGGCTGCATAAAATTTGCTTCAATTGAGCACCTAACCTCCTTCAAGCTGGCTTCAAATTTCCAATCTTCAATTGAAGCCTTGGCCCTTTGCTTGTTTGCTGTATACAAGCTTCGACTGGGCATTTGTTTCCGTTGAAACAACCTCCTTCGATTCAAAAGGGAAGGGCCTCCTATTTATGCTCCTTCGATTCAGAAGTTAGTGGCTTCCTACTGGCTTCTTTCGATTCAGAGGGTGTTGGCTTCTTACTGGTTTCCTTTGATTCAGAAGGTGTTGGCAATGGCCTCCTGCAGCTTTCCTTCGATTCAGAAGACAAGTTCTTTCTCTACGCCTGCCTTCAATTCACAAGGCATGAACTTTCTTCATGCCAGCAGGCAAAAGGCAATGGCCTCCTGCATACATACTTCGATTGCACCATTGGCTTTACATGCTTGCTTGATTTATAATTCAATGGTTACCTGCATGCATGCTTCGATTGAGAAAGGGCCTCTGCATGTTTGTCTTTATCACTACCTGCATGCAAGCTTGATTCCTTCTTCGATTGGGCATTTGATTTCTTTAGAGAAAGCTTGATTCTTGTTTCAACTGGGCAGCATCTCCCTTGGAAAGTTCGTTTCGACACGCATAGTTTTTTACTTTGTTGGCCCATTCGAAGGAATTGCAAGTGATGCACACAAATGATGTATGTGGTCCCTTCAAAAGAGCACACACATTGTTTCAAAATGAATGATACACATATTGCTGGCCAAAATGAAAGAGAAATATGCAAAGATGCTGGCTGGCCAAAAATCCCACATATTTCCATACTCAAGCTCCTTGTACAAGAATTCATACTGAAGGAAGCTTCAATTATCCTGGAAAGAGTTTTCGTTGGGGCTAGCCAAGTAGAGGCTCAATCGAAGAGGCCTCAATGATGAGACTTGAGCCATTCGAAGTACACACCTTGGTGGCCCATTCAAATAGGGCCCAAGGCATACATATGGACTATTCGAAAGACACTCAAAAAATCCATTCGAAGGAGACATTTAAAAGACCCATTCGAAGGATATACAAGAGGTCCAATCGAAGGGCAGGGACTGAAGGTATTCGAAAGCCAAAGGTGTCCACATTCATTCAAGTTCAAAAAGAGACAAGAATTCCATGTCTTTTGCCAAAATTCAAATTCTCATTCATGGCCTTAAAGAACATGTTTATGGCTATTTACTACCTTGCTACCCTGTCACCTCCTTCCCCTCTATATAAGGAGCACACTAGAAAGCTCCAAACACACCTGGAGAAAACCTGAGAGAGTCACACGAAATTGCAAACACATTCTTGGAGGTCTCCTGAAGCTTTCCCAATCATCACCAGCCCCTAAGAAAGCACACGTCCATAAGTGCAAAATCGAAGCAACCCTTAAATAAGGGTACCCACGCCTAAAGCCACAGATTCATCCATCACCGTTGGTAAAAATTGGTAAAAAGATCAAACTTTACATTTGCATGACATATTAACACTTGTTGTTCATTCGATTTGTATTCAAGATTAAGGACCTGGGTTTGACACCCAGGTCTGCATTTGTCTTGTTTCTAACATTTGTTGCAGATCCAGCCCGAATAGACCAACGCGTGCAGGATCGAAGGACCTGGGTTTACTACCCAGGTCCTGTATATTCGTTTTGCTAACATATCTTTGCAGATTCAGTACCCTCATAGGTGATCCATCAGGCCCTCTTAACAACACTCCTGGGTCGGAAAACAACTATCCTTCATTGGATCGAAGGCCACTTTTCTTCTTATGGATCGGAAGCCACCTTCATTTGGATCGAAATCCAACTTCCTCTAGATCGAATGACAACTACTTTCACCAGATCGAAGGATAGCCAGCCTCCTATGGATGGAAGGATGCCCCCCTTTGTTTTTTCTTTTCATTTCTTTATTGATCTTTTTTTTATTTAAATTAACCTTAAATCAAAAATCACAAAAAAGACATTAGGCTAATATATTTTCTAATTAAGTTAATTTTGTAAACAAATTAATTAATCATTTTAACCTTTTCTTGGACTTAAAATTAAATAGACTTAGACTTTATTTTCTTTCATAAACAAAAACAACCAAAAAGATTTCTTTTCCTTGGGATTTGGATGTCCCTTTTCATTTGTTTGCGCATTTATGTATTTTCACGTTCTTCATCTTATTGTAATTGCTTCCTAGTTTGTAATAGTAACTAGGGCTTTACTTTCCGCATTTTTATAATGTACCTCTCACAAAGCCATGTAATAGCGTATGATTTACATTCCCGCACTTTACATTTCTGCACTTTAAGTTCCTGTATGTATATTAACTGCAAGTAACTAGGATTGCATGACAAGACTAATAATAAAACGTTAGCAAACCTAACACAAAAGATAAAAATAACTGAACATAACACACATTGCACATATACACCTCTAGGGTACCCCACTTCGGATGCCTTCGGAAAACAGTCACAATTCTCGAAATGTGAAAAGTTTTAGTGACTATCATATAGTTTAAAGATCACTAATCCATTGATGACCCTCACGATGTTGCCTCGGTTAAAAGTGATCTCAGAACTTTAGGGTGGTTACTAAGGCTTCTTGCTAAGTTGCCTTCGTGAATGTAACGTCCCTTTGATTGTCTCTCATACATCCAACGATGGGGCTTCTTATCAATCAATGGTAAGATAGCAACATCTATAGGAGGAGGAAAAGAACAAAGATCTTTTGAGTAGGTAGGATGCTCGTAGTTGCTTGCTTGCTCACAACAACAAAAAACCATTTACACACCAACACTTTCAATTGAAGCATTTTCAAAAGTCAAAGCCATTTGTACGCATTCTTATAGAGACGAGAATCATTACAAAGGCACTTTTCAAAATCACTTTCAAAAAACATCTTTCACAAACAAACACTTCTTTAAACTATTTTCAAAACCAACACTTTGTACACATTCTTATAGAGACGAGAATCATTACAAAGACATTTTCAAAATATTTTCAAACCCACACCACAAGAACATTTTCAAACAAAAGCAAGTGATCTAGCAAGAAACTAAGAGCTGATAGAAAACTATAGATGGAAAGGGTGCTAACACCTTCCCTTTCCATAATCTACCCCCTTACTCAGAAAATTCTCGAAAAGGTCTTTTTCTATTCTTTTCACCCTTTCCTTAATTTGGATAAAAGAAAAGTCGGTGGCGACTCTTGCTTACCGCAACATTTGCGAACACAAATGCAAAACCAGTATTAACAGTCGGTTCTGCCACCGTATCACAGAACTGGCGACTCTGTTGGGGACTATAAAAAGTGGGGTTACCTTAGAGTCTAGTTCATTTTAAACTGCTTTACCTTGTATGCTTTGTCTACTTTACTTTTGAGGGCTTGTTTGGGTTGTTACTATAGATCCTACACCCGGATCTGGGGCACCTTTTAGGTAAGTAGCAATAGAGCGTGAGGACTGTGCGGGGTATACTGATATGGTTGAAGCGATAGATACGTTGATGTGACACTTTGGTTGGTACCGGTAGCCCTTGAATAGTCAAGGAGAATATAGGGTCGATACATGGTGTCGTGAAGCATCAATTGACCTTAGAAACTTTAATTAAACAACTTGGCCATTAGGAAGTAGTGAGATAGCCGTATTTGGTGTAGTCCTAAGTTGGTTGATACTCGATACTACACTTATTGGGATTTGACTCCCGAGTTTTGTTTAATGGCAAGTCAGCCGTCGATCGGAATGAAACTTATGGGAAAAATAAGTGATATTGAGATCCCTTAGAACCCGACTACTATTACTAGTACATGTTAAGCCAACTAAACTTCAAGAGGGTACTTACCTACAAACCCCATGCAAGCCTAAACATAAGGCTGCTTGTGTGACTTGTTTGCTTTCAACTTGAACTACTTGCAAGGTTTTATTATCTAACAACATGATTTCCTTGCAGGATTTGTTTACAGTCATTATCCAATAACCTTGATTTCTTGTAAGGTTTACTTACTTAAGCCACCTTACACTTTTGCTTAATGCATAGTATACACATCATAACATCATACCATATCATTTCCTTAACCATTTCAAGGATCTCAAGGGCTTGTGGTGCAGGTTATGATAAACCAGACGTCTACCAAGGGGAAAGGGGATTTGTTTTCCTCTAGATAATGCCGTCAAAAGATCAAAACACGACATCTTGAGTCAGGGGCTATGACCCACTCGACATGGTGAGCTTGACTCTCGTAGAAGGACCTTCAACGATACAAAGTTCTCCAATCAAAGCTGCAAAATTCAACTTCTGAAATTTCCTTGTTTAACCCGCGAGATCCTTGAAGACATTTACATATCATGCATGTCATTACATAGCAGGTCCTCCAATACAGGTCTCTCATGTTCTCGCTATTTATTTCAACAAGGAAAATGGCTTTCAAACAGAACAACAAAGATCTCCAAACTCAAGAGTCTCAGTTCATGGAAATGTTCCTCAACCTATCCAAGGGGCAGGAAGAATTGAAAACACTCCTCAATGGGAACCTGACCAAGAAACATCCTGACAACAATAAGGATGACAAGTTGGAACAACTGCAAGCTGAGATGAAGCGATGAGAATCCAGATGATCAGTCGAATGGCTCTTATCCAAAACTTAGCTCAAGGACAAGAAGAGTTGAGAGCTCTAGTCAACAAGTTTCATCAAGACGGATGCAATCGTATGGAGCAAACAATGAGAATCAGGGATCAGTTTTTAATCAGCCTCAGTTGAAATAAGAGGATTTGGTTGAAAAAACACCTTTCAAGATGGCTGCTACACAAAGGGTCCAATAATGATCTCGCCAACCACACAGGGTAATCAGCAAAGGCAAGACAAGGCCAAGAGATAGTTTACCAAAATCAACATACCATTGTCTCAGGCATTGCAACATACGTTGAGGATGAATTTGGTTACGTTGATAAGACCTCATCCAAACCCCAAAACTTCTTCCCCTAACTACAATCCTGATTCAATATGTGCCTACCATTCCAATAGTCTTGGACATGATACGAATGACTGTTGGGCAGTGAAAAATAAGATTCAGGACTTGATCAATGAAGGAGTGCTGGAATTCACACAAGATGGCCAGACTGAATTCTTCTGCCATTCCTTAAAGGAACACCATCTGAAGTGACAAGCCAAGACAAAGAGGCTTTTTGTTCATTTAGAATTTTCAATTTGTAATTTCTTTTGATTGTTCGAACATTTGCTTCATGTCAAACTTTGTTATTTTATCAATGCATTGCATATGTTTGTCTTGAATTATTTCATTCGTTGTCACTATACTTAAACTGTGCTTTTACTTGTTGTTTATGATATTCAACTCTTGGTTAAAAGCTATAAGCTTTTAGAGGGAGGATGACGAAAACGATACTACAATCTCTACAATATGCTTTTGAACAGACCCCGCTGACGATGTACAGACGTTGTTTAAAATCCTAAACATTGGAGTTATAAGGAAGATAATCCCTAGTCAACCCCTTTGAGCCAAAGAAGTTGGAGTTTTTCTTTTCATACAAATTAAAACCCTTAATCATAACCCGAGGCAGGGTAGTTGTCTCAGTTAATTCAGAAGTGCATTCAATCGTAAACTTTCCCCTTCATGCACGACAAATAGTGTAGAAGATGCTCTCTAAAAGATGATGATGGGTCCGTACAATCGTCAAGGCAGGCAATCATTGTCTCTCAAAAGAAAAGCCCGTTAAGTCAAAAACTATGAAGGAGACTTAAGAAAAAAAAACTAGGGCATGCCGCTGACTATAATCGCAAAGGAAACAATTCAGGCGAAAGTAGGGATAACCAAATAAATAAAAAAAAGGTCCTACAAATCCTCAACACAAAAAAAAGAAAAAGAAAAGGTTACCAAAATGACTGCCTTCTCAAACGAATGTTTAATTCTTGAACCATCACCAAGTATCAAAGCAAATATTCCAAACTCAATTGGGATCTAAATGCACAATTAGCTGAACATAGGATTGAAGAACATCACGAAGAACGGGTTGGGTACAAACAAATTTTGAGCCTTTATCCTTTGTTTCTTAAACCGTGAACCAGGCCATGTTATAACCCTCAAAAGTCCTAACTGAAGCACGGGTTAGTTCGAAAGCATACTGTTACAAAAGGTATCCTGACTCTTGTAGGATTCACTATAAATCCTGAGCTGATATCACACTCTTACAAAATTTGTTTGTTTTATTAAAAAATAAATTTTCAAACTTCAAGACAGACATAAGCTATGCATTCTTAAAATACCATTGTTTTCATATGACTCTTTGTTCAATAGCAGAGAAATTCATACGATGGATATTCCATGAACATAAATCCTCTCAATGGACATAATTACCTCAGATGGAAAGACATTCTAGTGATGGGCCTTTCATAATCAAGGGGCATAGCATGATGTTCAGCTGATATGGGGAAGTCAAGTCAAGGTTCAAGGAATCTCTCAAAAATGCCAAATAGCCAGGGACAGATCTCCATCTGAATCACCTGGGGCATTGGACTTGAATTCCAGCAGCGAATCATATGCGATCAAACAATCTTCTTCTGGTAGTGTGGCAACACTTACTAATATGGATAGTGACAATTCCCCGTACCCGGTGAACATGGACATAGTCGGAAAATACTACGCATGAACAAAGGCCCGCTAGGTCGAATGGCCTAGGCAAAAATTTGGGCATCCCGACGAACCAAAAGGGTTCGGGAAAAAATTAGGGATATACATGAAAAAAATATGTACACACGGCAAGTCAAAAACTTGAAAAGGCGGCTTGGACAGAAAAGGGTATCCCGATGGACTGAAAATCTGAAAGGACAGTCCAGGCAAAAGTTAGGGATTTAAAGCGTATAACTATGTCCCGTTGGATCACCTTACATCTAATCTTCAGTATCAACTATCGAGCTCAAGTGGTACTAATCAATCCAGTCATCTTCGGGAAAATAACGAAAGAGATGAGACGCTCAAAGAAATAAAGGCAATAGCGGAATGGGAACCCAATGGGATTATTTCAAATAGTTGTTTTTTCCTTTGTATACTATCTTTGTATAATTTCCATTCTTACGACGATATTCTCTTACCGGGATGTCTGTCTCCTTGTACAAAAACGCTTATTCAAGTTAATACAAAACTATTCCTTTGAAAGTGCAAAACTTCTATTTTTATTTTTATGTTTTGTGTGCGAAAACATCCAGTGATTATTTTTGAACATATTCATTTAAATGTGATTATTTCTTATAAATACACACCTAAAAACAGAAATACAATTGCTAATAACTTTAAGAAACGGGACAATATCTAAGGGCCATCCACAAGATCCCCGCAGATGTCTTCCCTGCAGATAATTTCTCCAGCAGGTACAGAGGCAGGGGCATCCTACTAAAACGTCACTGCCACATCCTCAGCTTACAGCCTTGTGATGTCAGATGTTCTTGTATCCGCGACAGAGAAAGAATCTCCAATCACTGCTCCGACATCTTAAAGAATTCCCTAGCCAGGTTCACAAACTTTTCATGTTCCCCGACGGATTTCTTCTCAACACAACAAAACAGGAATTCCTAGCGGAAACATTCTAAATAAAGAAGATTCAACTTTCAGATGCAATTCAGATGCGCTCCAGATACGGATTCCATTCTGATACTCATTAATATCCAGCTTTTAGATACAATTCAGATACGCTTTAGATACGGATGCCATCTTGATACTCATTCAGATTCAGCTTTCAGATACAATTCAGATACACTCCAGATACGGATTCCATTCTGATACTCATTCAGATTCAACTTTTAGATATAGTTTAGATACACTCCAGATACGGATGCCATTCTGATACTCATTCAGATTTAGCTTTCAGATACAGTTCAGATACGCTCCAGATACGGATGCCATTCTGATACTCATTTAGATTCAGCTTTCAGATACAGTTCAGATACGCTCCAGATACGGATTCCATTCTGATACTCATTCAAATTCAACTTTCAGATACAGTTCAGATATGCTCCAGCTATGGATGCCATTCTGATACTCATTCAGTACATCTTTCCGTTCAGATACAATCACAACATAGATTCATTCTGACACTCCATCACGCAGCTGCTAGATACATTCAGACACGAGTTCATTCTAGTATACTTCTCATTCCATGAGGTACATAAAAAGGGCATCTTTTTGTCATATCGTCAAGCAGAAGTCGAAGATCCCCAACATATTTTTGTTTAAAATCTCAAGCAGATTATAAAAGCCTCATCCCCGACAGAGAAAAAATCTCCAATTACTACTCCAAAATTCCCCAGTGAAGTCTCCAAGCTTCTCAAGATTCCCCTATAAGATTTCAACAAAATCCCCAAGCAGTTTATAGAGGTCACCTTCCGCAACAGAGTTTTATAAGTCTCAAGTAGTTTATAAAGCCTTATCCCCAGTAGAGTTTATTTCTCTAGCTACAAAAGTTCATCCTCCAGCGGAGTTTGTTTCTCCAAATTGGTGAAATCTTCCAAAAGAACTCTTCCCCTCAGCAAAATCATTCTCAAACAGAAGTCGAAAATCCTCGGTAGAGAAAGGAAATCGCCAACAAAACTATCTCCATTCACTATCCCCAATGGAAATTGAAGAATCACTTTCTTCACTCACCAACAACAGTCAAGGATTTATTTTTCCAGACAAAGATACAACACATCAGCATTACATGTTCATACATCATGGCATGTGCATACAAATACATATATCACAATCTCATTTATTTTGAGAGCATCATGCAATTAATACATCATGACATCGCATGAAACTGACTTTACCTTTCAGGTTAAATTATCAAAAAGATAAACATTATCAACTTATGTAGCAGGTCAAAGATTAATGCCCGAAACCACACGGGAGAAGCTATCTACACGACCAAATGGTATGAATTCCCGAAGCAAGACGGGTTTACCAGCAAATACAGCAGGCCACATATTAACACCCGAAACCAGACGGGGAAACTATCTATGTGCCCGACAATTTCCAAATTCCAGATTAACACCTGTAACAAGCTAGGAGAACCATCTGTGGATGACCAACTGTAGGATTAATAAAACCAGCCAGGACAACTATCTCAACGACCGATAATTTTCAAATTCCAGATTAATACTTGTGACTAGACAGGAAAACTATCTGCGAACGACGGGTTGTAAATTAACACTTGAAACCAAACAAGAAAGTTATCTACATAACCAGACGAAGCAATCTTACACGGGTTTCTTCTCATACAGTATAACACGGGCTCATCTTGAAGCAGCCTTACACAAGCTCTTTCTAATACATTTCCAGATAATGGTTAATTCCATTATCTCCAGCAAATCAGTGGAAACCTGGACTTCAACCAGAATACATCAAACTGTCATCTCTCCAGAGATAATTCTTCAGCAGAGCCTTGGATAACTGAAGTTCACAGACTCTATTCCCCACAGATTTTTCCCCAAACAGGAGAACAATATAAACCCATATTCCCCAAAGATATAATTCTTCAGCAGAGCCTTAGACAACTGAAGTTCCTAGACTCTATGCCCCACAGAGTTTTCCCCAAACAGGAGAACAACAGAAATCCACATTCCCCAACGGACTCCTCCTCAGACAATAGGAACAATAACCCCCAAAGGGACCATGTGTGAAATCAGCATCTACTTCGGATGGGATCTTTAAGCCCATCTCTGACGACTCTCTATCATCTCCTCCAAATGGCATCTGTAAGCCCATTCCCTACATCATTAATCATCAGTGTTATTTCATGCGAGTGCAAATTTTTGGGCACTCTAGTGTTCAATCATCTTCCACCTTCAGATCACGAAAGGCAGACAAGCCAATCTAAATCCTCAGGTTTAAGAAGATTGAACAGGGGCAGCTGTTGTACCCCAAAATTTGCCCTCTCATATTTTCGCTTTTCTCTTACATAGGTGATTACAAACACTTGATTAAAGAAAAATTATTTTTTTTGAAGATAAACAAGGTCTTTCGATTGGCATGAACAAGGTGTCTTTTGATTAGCATTTTGACAGGCTTCAATTGAGCTCCTAACCTCCTCCAAGCTTGCCTCAAATTTCCAAGCTTTGATTGAAGCCTTGGCCTTTGCTTGTTTGTTGTACACAAGCTTCGAATGAGCATGTGTTTCCTTTGAAATATCCCCCTTAGATCTAAAAGGGAAGGGCCTCCTGTTAGTGCTCATTCGATTGCACCATTGGCTTTGCATGCTGGCTTGATTCACAATGCAGTGGCTACATGCATGCAAGCTTAATTCCTGCTTCGATTGGGCATTTGATCTTTTTGGAGCAAGCTTGATTCCTGCTTCGTTTGGGCATTTGGTTTCTTTGGATCCAGCTTGAGTCCTACTTCGACTAGGCAAATACTCCCTTTGTCCGTGCCTTCAACACACAAAGCAAGAATCCCATGTAAGCTCTCTTTGATCCACAAAACAGTGGGTTCCTGCATGCCAACTTCGTTCAGGGCAAAAGGCTTCTTCATGCTTGCTTTGGATTCATAATGGCAAAAAACTTCTTCAGACTGGCCTTCAACACACAAGGCACTGGCTACCTTTGTGCCAGCTTCGCCTAGCCAATGGCCTCCTTTACGCCTGCTTTGATTTGCTTCATGCTAGCATCCACAAATCATAGGTTTCCTTAATGCCAGCTTCGACTGGGCAAAAGTCCCCTCAGCTTGTCACCAGCGCACATATGCCTCTTCATGCTTGCCTTAGTTTCACAAGGCAAAGACCCATCAGCATGCCTTCAACTCACAAGGAAAAAGGCCTCAGACTTGCCTTCAACCCACAAGGCCAAGGCCCCTTCAACTTTCCTCTGTGTTTGCTTTTGACCCACAAGAAAATGACTTCCTCTGGGCTTGCCTCCAATGCGCAAGGCAATGGTTTCCCTTCATGCCAGCACCCATAAAGTAGTGGTTTTCTTTCATATGTGCTTCAATTCATCAAGAAGTTGGCTTCCCTCAAGCTAGCATTGAATCTACCTCCAAAATATTCAACACACAATTTTCCATATTTTGACACCTAGTACTGGCGCATTCGAAGGACAGGCACATGGTCCATTCAAAGGACATATATTTGCCCCATTCGAAAGACATGAATTGATGGATTTAAAGGGGCATACGCGGGTGTTCCATTCAAAAGAATTACTTTGTTATCCCATTCAAAGGAATGACAAGTGATGTATACAAGTGATGCATGGGTTCCCTTCAAAAGAGCACACACATTGGTTCAAAACGAAGGATATTGCTAGCCAACGGAAGAAAAATATTCAAAGAGGCCTGTTGGCCCATAAGCCAACATACTGCCAAGTTTCAAGCGAACGTGCACAAGCACATTCATTAGCCAGGAAAGAGTTTTCGTTTAGGCTAGATGAATAGGGGTTCAAACGAAGAAGCCTCAGTGATGAGAACATGAGCCAGTCGAAAGGTACACAAATAGTCCATTAGAGGAGGCAACCAAATGCCCATTCAAAGGGTACACAAATGGTCCATTTAAAGGACCTATTCGAAAGCTATACAAAAAGTCTAATCGAAGGGCGGGAACTAGAGGGCATTCAAAGGAACCAAAATGTCCACATACATTCAAATTTCAAAAAAACGGACAAGATTCCATGTTTTTGGCCAACGTTACAAATTTTCATTCATGGCTTTCAAACACCTAATCAAGATTGTTTTATCTTGTCTTCTCACTCCTCTCTATATAAACAAGACATTAGCAGGCATTTCGACACGAATACACAGCCTGGGAGGAGCCACACAAATTTGCAAAGAACTGTTAAAATCATGAATTTTGAGAAAGCAAATTCCAGCCTTTCTTAATCCGAGCCAAGCCAACCATTCGTTCCTTGAAGGTTCCAGGATTGATTCCCAGGCCTTAAATAAATCTAACTTACATAGAATTTCCCTCATCTGATCCTCCTATTATGGTAAAATTATTGGATCTCAAACTTGTTTAATTCATAACATAAATCCCTTTTGCTTGCACATTCATATTGTTATCATTGTTTCCGAATTTTCTAACGTGTTTCATGTGAGCAACAATTCCAGAACCATAGATCACCATTATTAGGGGGTCGAAACATGGAGGTTTTCACTTTCAGGGATGAAGATGGTTTTAGCTCAAACTAGGACCACGATTTGACCTCTTCAGATCCTGCTTGTCAAAACTTTATATTTTGATTCACCCATTCAAAATACAGGGACCCCACTAGAGCGCGCGTGTTTGCTAAATCAGCATGTTCATTTGTTTTACATTATATACATTTCTTTATGCTTATACTAGCGGAAGTATCATCGTCCCAACGGTAGAGGCAACGTGTTTAAAGCTTTGTTATATGTAAGGGCAGGGGTTCGAACCCTGCCTCTTACATATTATTTTTCCATTTCTTTCTTTGCAGATGTAGTACATCCAGGTGTGATACGGTGGCAGAATCGACTGTTAATATTGGTTTTGCGTTTTTTGTTCGCAAATGTCGCGGTAAGCAAGAGTCGCCACTGAATTTTCTTTTATCCAACAAAGGAAAGGGTGAAAAGAATAGAAAAAGACCTTTTTTCGAGATTTTCTGAGTAAGGGGGTAGATTATGGAAAGGGAAGGCATTAGCACCCTTTCCATCTGTGGTTTTCCACGGGCTCTTAGGTACTTGCCCAATTTTGAAAACTATTTATGTGTTTATGGTTTTGAAAGTTTTTGTTTGCTTTATGGTAACTCTTATATCAGTCCTCAAGAGTGTGATAAAGCGTTTTTGGAAATATTTTTTTGAAAGTGTGTAAGTGTGAAAATTCCAGGTTTGAGCAAGTACTTAAGAACAGTCTACCTACTCAAAAAAGGATGTTCTTTTCCTCCTTTCCTTTAGATAGTGCTATCCTACTATTAGTGAGTAGGTATCCCTATCGTCGGATGTCGAGGGACAATCGAAGGGATGTTTTACAATCATGAAGGCAACTTATGGAGACGCTTTAGCCATTTTCTTTTAGGGACTAGATCATTTACAGAAAATAAATTGTAGGGTCATCGAGGGACTATGATCTTTTTTGATTTATGGGTCTTTACTAAAGCGTTCCTGCCTCATGACTGTTTTATTTAAAGGAAACCAAAGTGGGAGATACCTTAGAGGTGAGCATGTGCAAGTGTGTTGAGATTCAGTTATTTATCTTGCATTATTAAGTTTGCTAACGTTTTAATTTTCAGTCTTATCATGCACGCCTAGTTACTAACAGTTAATATTTACAGAAATTTAAAGTGCGAAAATTTAAATCCTAGGCTATTACAATGCTTTGGGACAATTACATGAAAAAGTGAAAGAAAATAAAATGCAGAATTTTAAATCTAGACTATTACATCTCATAATCAGTTGCATTATTTATCTAAAATGCGAGAATAAAAATAACACGCGCGAATTAAAAATTACGTCTAAAAATTCTAAGAAAAATTCTAAGTAAATAAGAAAAATCTTTTTGGTTTTATTTTTATTTATTTAAAGAAAAAGAATTAAACTAAATCTAAATTTAATTTAGGAAAATAAATATTGAATGAAATTAATCTAATTCTAATATTTTTGCATTTTTTGTTAAGAAAACATTTGAAACATAAATTAAATCCTAAATTCTAGTTCATTTTAAAATAAGAAAGTAGTTAAAATTTAATTAATTAATTAATTAGAGCATTTCATTATTTTAATTTTATAAAAAGTCTAAGCCTAATTTGTTTGTGAGTTTTTTATATTATTTGCTTAATTAAGTAAAGAAGATAAAATAAATTAAAACATTACAAAAAAAACTAGATGGGCTTGAGATAGTAAAAAAAAGTGGGGGTGTGGTTGTTGAATTCGCTGGCCCATGAAGGGAGAGGCCTAGATTTGCTTTTGGATCCAATGTGGATTGGTCTTGATGGCACATGGTGAGCCCGCAGATGGAGTGCGCTAGATCTGATCAGATGGACATCTGATGGCACATGTCTGATGGTGTATAATGCACATCTAGCTACGAGGAGCACCGGATCTGCGTGAAACAAGTTAGAAAATATAAAATGGAGCTTACTGAGGCGTTTTGTGATGTTTCAGGGCTTGGTAATGATTGCAAAAGCTTCAGGGAGCCTCCATGAATGTATTTGGATCTTTTGTTTGGACTGAGAAAGGCTGGAACCTAAAATGCGAATTTTTACAACTTTGATAATTTTTGCAAAATTTGTAGAGCTTTTCCAAGATGTATCTCATGTGTCTTGAATCTTGCTAATGTGTCCTTTATATATATAGGAGGGAGGAGACAAGAGAACAAAGGTAATAACAACCATAAACATGTGTTTTTAAATCCATGAATGATGTTTTGTAACTTTGCCAAAGACATGGAATCTTGTCCTTTTTGAATTTGAATGAATGTGGACATTGCTTGCACGAAATGTTATGAGCCTAGGCTGTCCAAAACATCAACTCAAAGCTCAAAGCCCATTTCCAATTATTTTATACATTTTATTTTATATTTATTTGAAATAAATTAAAATAAATATGAATAAAATAGTTAGCAAATGCAAGGCACGGCAAGAATAATTTTAGAAGGTCTCTATAAACTTAGGAAGATGCTTGTAGTCCAAGATATTGAGCCCTTGTCTTAAAACATCAAATTTGATCAATGCATAATTCTTGAAAATTCCAAAATTTCCCCAACTTGGGCAAGCCATAACTTTCTCAATATTTATGTTATGATGATTATCATGGAATTTTTGGAAATCCCAAGATGTCTACTTCAATCCATATTTTTATCAATTTTGCATTTGAAGATTTTATCTTGATGTAAAAGGTCTTGGAAAAAAGTGGTTTTTGTTGACTTTCTGAAAATGACCTGTAATGTATGAGCTTGTATCTTTCAAATGGTACATTTCTTGGACTTGAGGGTTGAAAAGAAGTTATAGGGAATGAGATTATCTTAAATATGAGCTTTGGTTGGGGAAAAACTAATGAAGTATGTGAAATTTATTCCCGGTCAAAGTTCAGTTGATTTTTCCTATAGAAACCCTACTTTGCCATTTTTGACTTCTGATGGGTTAGGAGCATTTCTTGAGGAATCTTGATCAAACCTTTATCAAATGATGGATATCACTTCAACATGTTGATGTTGACCAAAAATCATGAAGTTTGACTGTACATAGGCCGCATATGACTTTTGACCTAGCACAGTTGATTTTCCAATACTTGAGCAATTGACTGAGCAAACTTGTTGAGCAAGGCATAAAACTTGGCATGGATGATCTTGAGGACATATTAGCATAATGGAGAACATTTTGGATCCTTGGAGCTCAAACATCTTGATGAAAATTGAAACACTAGGTGGGGGCTCATTGCCTTAGGAGGAAAATTGTCTGGTCAAATCTTGGTCAACATAGGGCAATTGAGAACCTCTAGGAGTATGTCTTGTGTGAAAATGGGAGGGAAAATTTTGGGGTACAACAGCTTCCCCTGTTCAATATTCTTAAACCTGAAGATGTAGATTAGCTAGTCTGCCTTTCGTGATTTGAAGGTGGGAGATGATTGAACACTAGAGTGCCCAAAAATTTGCACTCATCTAAAGTGATACTTGACTGTGTAGGTAATATCAGGAATGAGCTTATACGTGCCATTTAGAAAAGATGACAGGAGACTGTCAGAGATGGGCTTAAAGATGCCATCTAAGGAGTATGATGAAGAGTCTTCAGAGATGGGCTTAAAGATGCCATCCAAAATAGATGTTGACTTCATAAGAATTCTCTTTGTGGGGATTCCTGTTCCTGCTGTCCGAGGAGGAGTCTGCTGGGGAATTTTTTTTAGGGGAATAGAGTCTAGGAGCTTCGGTTGTCCATTACTCTACTGGGGAGTCATTTCTTGACTGAAGAGACGGAAGTGAACTGCTATCTGGTCAGGATCCAGGCTTTGCAGTGACTTGCTGAGGATGATAAGGCTGACTGTTATCTGGTCATATTCCAGGCTTCACGGTGACTTACTGGGGAAATGAGATTAAATTGTTGTCTGGTTAAACTTTAGGCTTTGCAGTTTCTCAAACTGGAATAGAAATCATAAAAATCTTAGTGTCGATTTAACTAAAACACAGAAAGGATCTACCGGAAAAGAATTAGTAACAAATCAATGGTCGATTCGAACTGAACCAACAGAGGTATTGATTTATCTTTGACTAGATAAGAATCAGAAAAATCTTAGTGTCGATTTAACTGAACTAGTAAAGGTCTTGAATTATCTTCAACTGGAATAGAAATCAGAGAGATCTTAGTGTCGATCTGACTGAACCAGAGGAAAATCCTGAATTAACTTTGAATGGATAAGAATCAGAAAAATCTCAGTGTCGATTTAACTGAACCAAAAAAAAGTCTTGGATCATCTTTAACTGGAATAGAAATTAGAGAGATCTTAATGTCGATCTGGCTGAACCAGAGAAGGTCTTGGATTAACTTTGACTGGAATGGAAATCAGAAGAATCTTAACATCGATTCAACTGAATCAGACAAAAGTCTTGGAATATCTTCAACTGGAATAGGAATCAGAAGATCTTAGTGTCAATCTGACTGAACCAGAGAAGGTCTTGGATTAACTTTTACTCGAATGGAAATCATAAGAATCTTAGGATTGATTCAACTGAACTAGAAAAAAGTCTTGGAATATCTTCAACTGGAATAGAAATCAGAGGGATCTTAGTGTCGATCTGACTGAACCAGAGAAGGTCTTGGATCAACTTTGACTGGAATGGAAATCAGAAGAATCTTAGGATCGATTCAACTGAACCAGACAAAAGTCTTGGAATATCTTCAACTGGAATAGGAATCAGAGAGATCTTAGTGTCGATCTGACTGGACCAGAGAAGGTCTTGAATTAACTTTGACTGGAATGAAAATCAGAAGAATCTTAGGATCGATTCAACTGAACCAGACAAAAGTCTTGGAATATCTTCAGTTGAAATAGAAATCAGAGAGATCTTAGTGTCGATCTAACTGAACCAGAGAAGGTATTGAATCAACTTTGACTAGAATGGAAATTAGAAGAATCTTAGGATCGATTCAACTGAACCAGACAAAAGTCTTGGAATATCTTCAACTGGAATAGGAATCAAAGAGATCTTAGTGTCGATCTGACTGAACCAGAGAAGGTCTTGGATCAACTTTGACTAGAACGGAAATCAGAAGAATCTTAGCATCGATTCAACTGAACCAGACAAAAGTCTTGGAATATCTTCAACTGGAATAGGAATCAGAGAGATCTTAGTTTCGATCTGATTGAACCAGAGAAGGTCTTCTGAGGACATATTTATAAGGAAAATCCTGAAATAACCCTTCATTAGACGTAGCTTTTGAGAAGACTACCAGGTCACATAAGTAGTCAACGGTGTTTGTTGATTTGATCTTTTCCCTGAAAAAGGCAAAGAGTTAGTCATATGCAATGTCATGATGGATGAAATGCATTGTGGTAATGTTCTCAAAATAAATGAGGTTATGATGTATGCAATGTGTATGCGCATGCCACGATGTATGAACATGGGATGCTATTGCGATATTTCCCAATCTGGGAAAATAAATCCCTAACTGCTGTTGGAGAGTATAAGGAGGCCGAATCCTTCATTTCCGCGTAGGATGATGAATGGATATGATTTGTCGGGTGTGATACGGTGGCAGAACCGACTGTTAATATTGGTTTGTTTTTTTGTTCGTAAATGTCGTGGTAAGCAAGAGTTGCCATCGACTTTTCTTTTATCCAACAAAAGGAAAGGGTGAAAAGAACAGAAAAAGATCTTTTTTCGATATTTCTGAGTAAGGAGGGTAGATTATGGGAAGGGAAGGTGTAAGTGAAAGAACAAGATTAGTTCTGACCTATCTCAAGAGTTTTGATGATAACTAAATTATATTTAAGATAATTTATGCTCTAATGAATGTGTTTTGAATGTCTTAGTTAATGTTCTGACAGAAAATATTCAATAGTACTAAGCAAAGATTTTGAAGAAGTTCTTTAATAAAATAACCTTTTATTCAAACGCATCTGCTGACTCTAGTAAGAACCTTTACTTTTTAAATGGATCTTCTAACTTCTAGCAGGCTCCTTGATTCAGAAGATAACTTGAAAGCAAGCGCTGTTCAAAGTTCTTAGCAAACAACGCTCTGATCAGAAGTTGAATGAAGCATGTTCTGACTTAAAGACATTTGGAAGCAAATACTGAAACAACGTCTAAATCAACTTGTCTTGTCAAAGCAAAGGAAACACGTTCTTACATTCTGACGTTTGTTAATTAATGCAAAGACGGCTGAAAACACTCAAGTGCCTACAACTAGTTTCTTGGAGAATGGAATTTTGCAAGGATACACGCAAAGCATTTAATGCTCTCTATTTCCTCTGAAGGCAGCAACGGTCTTATTTTTCTTACTATAAGTAGAAGGACATTTATTTCAAGCCAACAACAATGTTAAAACAAAAAAACTACGTGAAAGATCCAAATGCTCACAAACTCATAGTTCATACAATTTTGTGTATTATATTCTAAGTGAAAAATCACAGTTGTGATATAGCTTGATTAGAAGCAAACTCTATTTCAATTATCTGTAAAGATTATACTCCTGTATTTGTTCCTTGAGAGACCAAGTTTGGTCAAATTTCTCAAGCAGACTAGGACTAGATTTAAGTCTTAGTGGTGTTAGTCACTTGTAAGATTACTTGTGCATTGTTAGTCACAACAGTTGTTGTGTGATTGTAATCAGTTGATTATAGTGGATTAAGTCCTTGTTGAGAAAGGCGAAATCACCTTGGCGGGTGGACTGGAGTAGTTTGAGTTCAAACGAACCAGGATAAAAATAACTGTGTTATTCCATTATTGTTTTAAAGCTTTATATTGAAAATGAAAAGAGTCACTTATTCAACCCCCCCCCCCCCCCTTCTAAGTGTTTTTTTACCCCTTCAATTGGTATCAGAGCTTGACCCTGAGCTCAACACTTAACCGTGTCAGGAAAAGATCCAGAAGAAAACACAATGGCCGCTGAACAAAACAATAATAGTTACAACAAACCTTCAGTGTTTGATGGAGAAGATTTTGAGTACTAGAAAGATAGACTAGAAAGTTTCTTTCTAGGTCATGATAGTGATCTTTGGGATATAGTCTTGGATGGTTACAAACATCCTGCAGATTCAGAAGGAAACAAAGTGGATAGAAAAAATATGGATAGACAACAAAAAGCTGATTTTAAAAATCATCATAGAGCTAGAAATATTTTTTTAAATGCTATCTCTAAAGTAGAATATGAAAAAATCACTAATAGAGATACATCGCATGATATTTTTGAGTCTCTGAAAATGACTCATGAAGGAAACGCTCAAGTTAAGGAGTCTAAAGCTCTGGCTTTAGTTCAGAAGTATGAAGCCTTCAAAGTTGAAGAAAGTGAGTCTATAAAAGCAATGTTCTCTAGGTTTCAAACTCTGATTGCTGGTCTGAGAGTTTTGAACAAAGGGTATACCAAAGCAGATCATATGAAAAAGATCACCAGAAGCTTACCCAGAAGATGGGCACCAATGGTCACTGCCTTCAAGGTGTCAAAAGATCTGAACAATGTGTCTCTGGAGGAACTCATCAGCGCTCTCAGAAGTCATGAGATTGAACTGGATGAGCATGAGCCTCAGAAGAAAGGTAAGTCTCTAGCCCTTAAATCAATTAAGAAATTTGATACTAACGCTTTTCAGGCTGAAGAAGAAAACTCTAAAGAATCAGCTTCAGAAGAAGACGAACTATCTTTGCTCTCCAAAAGGATCAATCATCTGTGGAAGCACAGACAAAAGAAGTTCAGGAACTTCAAGAAGTCAGAAGATAAACCAGAATCTTCTGGACACAAAAAGTAAAACAGAAGAGAGATCATCTGTTATGAATGCAAAGAACCTGGTCACTTCAAAAGTGATTGTCCAAAGCTTCAAAAAGAAAGACCAAAGAAGAGATTTGGAAAGAAGAAAGGAATGATGGCAACCTGGGATGACTCAGATTCTTCTTAAGATGAATCTAGTTCTGAAGATGAAAATGCCAACCTAGCTTTAATGGCTATCACAGAAAATGACTCAGACTGTGAGTCAGAACAAAGAGAGGTATTTTCTGAATTTTCTAGAGAAGAACTTGCTGATAGTTTATCAGAACTTCTGGAAAACTATAGTAAGCTCAAAATCAAATACAAGAAACTCAAGAAGAGTCTTGCATCTGATTTTAAGAAACTTGAAACAGAAAAATCTGAACTTTTAGAAAACAATCTTAAACTTGAAAAGGAAATTAAAATTGTTTAAAAGAATTTTAGTTCAGAGTCTGTGTCTAGTTCAAAAGATATTCTGAAAGAATATGACTATAGCTTTCAATATTTTCTTGCTAAAGGCATAGACAGAAGCAAAATGGCTTCAATGATCTATGCAGTTAGTGGGAAAAACAGAAGAGGAATTGGATATGAACCTCCCAAAGGGAAGGAGACATACATTCCAAAACCTGTTGCTAAAATGACCTTCACTTACAAACCTCTGAATAAGAAATTCAAGTTTGGACACTAACATGATATAAAATATACATCACATTCTGGAAACTCTTATGCTAACC
Organism: Vicia faba; assembly: GCA_948472305.1. Classification (NCBI taxonomy): domain Eukaryota; kingdom Viridiplantae; phylum Streptophyta; class Magnoliopsida; order Fabales; family Fabaceae; genus Vicia; species Vicia faba. The sequence continues at coordinate 495,371,343 of OX451736.1, forward strand.
CAAAAGGACCCAAAAAGATATGGGTACCTAAGGATAAAATAATATTTGTTGCAGATGTCCTTAACAGCTCAATTGAAACACCAGTCATGGTACCTGGACTCTGGGTGCTCACGACACATGACGGGAAAAAGGTCTATGTTCCAAATCCTGGAACTTAAAGTTGGACGAGATGTGAAGTTTGGAGGTAATCAGAAAGGGAAGATTATTGGTTCTGGAACCATAGGAAACGGTAACCTTCCCTCTATCTCTAATGTTTTATTAGTAGAAGGATTAGCTCATAATATATTGTCCATAAGTCAACTAAGTGACAATGGCTATGACATTATCTTCAATCAAAACTCCTGTAAAGCTGTAAGTCAAAAGGATGGATCAATCCTCTTTTTTTGCAAGAGAAAGAATAACATTTACAAAATTGATTTATCAGATCTTAAATCTCAAAAAGTCAAATGTCTTTTGTCTGTTAGCAATGAGCAATGGGTATGGCACAGAAGATTGGGACATGTCAGTCTTAGAAAAATCTCTCAACTAAATAAATTAAATTTAGTCAGAGGACTTCCCAATCTGAAGTACAACTCAGATGCTCTGTGCGAAGCATGTCAAAAAGGAAAATTTTCAAAACCTTCCTTTAAATCTAAAATTTTTGTCTCTTCCTATAAGCTATTAGAGTTACTTCATATTGATATGTTTGGGCCAGTTAAAACTGCATCCATCAGAGGCAAGAAGTATGGATTGGTCATTGTTGATGACTTCAGCAGATGGACATGGGTAAAGTTTTTAAAACACAAAGATGAGTCACATTTTGTATTCATTGACTTCTGTACTCAAGTGCAAAATGAAAAATATTTTAAAATCACAAAAGTTAGAAGTGATCATGGTGGTGAATTTGAAAATCATTTTTTTGAAAAATATTTTAAAGAAAATGGTATTGTTCATAATTTTTCTTGTCCTAGAACTCCCCAGCAAAATTGAGTTGTAGAAAGAAAGAATAAAACATTACAAGAGATGGCCAGAATCATGATCAATGAAACAAATATGGCTAAGCACTTTTGGGCAGAAGCTGTGAACACATCATGTTACATTCAGAATAGAATCTCTATAAGACCTATTCTTGAAAAGACTCCCTATGAATTGTGGAAAAACAGAAAGCCCAACATTTCTTATTTTCATCCTTTTGGATGTACTTGTTTTATTCTAAACACCAAAGAAACTCTGAATAAGTTTGATTCCAAAGCACAAAAGTGTTTCCTACTTGGATACTTTGAACGCTCAAAAGGCTATAGAGTATACAACATAGAAACTCTGATTGTTGAAGAATCAATCAAAGTCAGGTTTGATGATAAGCTTGGCCAACAACAGCCAAAGCAAATTGATTTTTCTGTAGGTACAGAAGATCTTCACTCAAACTCTGAAAGTTCAAAAGCAAAAGAAGACGTAGCAGATCATCATCTTGACAATGCTTTGAACAATCTCAGAATCTCTGACCAACCCACACAGAATAGGTTTCCTAGATTATCTTCAGCTCACAAAGAAGACGTAATCATTGGAAGAAAACAAGATCCCATCAGAACAAGATCATCTCTCAGAATCAATGAAGAATCTTTGTTTGGTTTAGTCTCTCTGATTGATCCAATTACCATTGATTAAGCTCTGGAAGATAATGATTGGATCTTATCAATGTAAGAAGAACTAAATCAATTCTCCAAGAATGATGTATGGAATCTAGTTCCAAGACCCAAAGGATTCAATGTTATAGGAACCAAATGGGTCTTCAGAAACTAATTGAACGAACAAGGAGAAGTAATCAGAAACAAAGCACGATTGGCTGCACAGGGTTATAGTCAACAAGAAGGAATTGATTATAATGAAACCTTTGGCCCAGTCGCCAGGTTAGAATCTATAAGATTATTAATTTCTTTTGTTGTACAAAATAACATTTCATTGTATCAAATGGATGTTAAAAGTGAATTTCTAAATGGTTATATTGAAGAAGAAGTATATGTCCATCAACCTCCAGGATTTAATAATTCAAAGCATCCAGAACATGTTTTTAAACTGAAAAAATCTTTGTACGGTTTAAAACAAGCTCCCAGAGCTTTGTATGATTGTCTGAGTAATTTTCTATTAGAAAAAGATTTTACCAGAGGAAAAGTGGACACAACTCTCTTCAGAAAAACATTTAAAAATGATATTTTAATCTGTCAAATTTACGTTGATGATATAATTTTTGGAACCTCTAATATCTCCCTTGGAAAAGAATTTTCTAAGACCATGCAGGCAGAATTTGAAATGAGCATGATGGGTGAATTGAAATTCTTTCTTGGAATTCAAATCAACCAGACTCCAGAAGGAACTTTCATACATCAGACGAAGTATGTTAAAGAACTTCTGAAGAAATTTAAAATGTCAGAAAGCAAAGATGCCAAGACACCTATGCATCCAACATGCGTTCTAGGTAAAGATGAGGTAAGTATGAAAGTAGATCAGAAGCTCTATAGAGGTATGATTGGATCCCTTCTCTATCTGACTGCATCTAGACCTGATATATTATTTAATGTGTGCTTATGTTCTAGATTCCAATCAGATCCTAGAGAATCTCATTTAACAGTTGTTAAGAGAATTCTTAGGTATCTGAAAGGTACTGCTAATCTTGGTCTGTGTTACAGAAGATCACAAGATTACAAACTAGCAGGTTATTGTGATGCTGACTTTGCTGGAGATAGAATTGAAAGAAAAAGCACCTCTGGAAGCTGCCAGTTTTTGGGTGAAAATCTTATCTCATGGTACAACAAGAAGCAAGCAACAATTGCTCTATCAACCACAGAAGCTGAATATATAGCTGTTGTTGGATGTAGCTCTCAGATGATTTGGATGAAAAGTCAACTAGAAGATTTCAACCTTTATGAAAGTAAGATTCCTATCTTCTGTGACAATACTTCTGCTATTTGTCTTTCAAAAAATCCAATCTTACATTCTAAAGCCAAACATATAGAAATTAAATATCATTTCATAAGGGACTATATTCAGAAGGGAATATTAAACTTGATTTTTGTAAAAACAGACCATCAATGGGCTGACATTTTTACCAAACCCCTTTCAGAAGATAGATTTAATTTCATTCTGAAAAATATTTGTATGGGATTATGTCCTGAGTAAAATAATATTTATTTTCTATGACTGACTTCAGAACTTTCTGAAATGAATGCTCTGATCAACAACTCTTCAGAAGTTAGAAGAGAAGTTGTAACAGAAGCTATATGAAAAGTTATGAAACATTCTAACGCTTCATGTCCAAGGTAGTTCAGAAATTCATTAGAACAAACAGCAGTTACATGCATCCTTCAGGAGATGAACACGTGGTGTGTTTCTGAAAGGTCAAGCGTGCAAAAGCTACTGATGACGTTCTAGGTAACTGTTGATGATTAGCCATAATCTCACGTTTTCCCTCATTTTTAGCAAATCATTAAATGCAAGTAATGATGAGATTCGTTTTTAAATACGTTTTAATCTTTATTTTAATTATGTCTTAAATACTTTTAATTTTAATTCTTAACCTATTCTCTGAAATTAATGCCTATAAATACTTTTTGAAAAACGCTTTTCATTCTTTACTGTCTCTTTCAACTCATGTTTTTATTGTACTTTTCTCTTAAAACCCTTTTCGTAAATTTCTCTTTTCTAAAGAACTTCAATGGCTTCTTCTTCTTCTACCCACTCTGAGCAATACATTATACCTGAAAGGATAACTCTCATTCCGGTAGAAAGTCTGGAAGTTTTGAGTGAGCTAATGGTAGACTTTGAGAATCTCAGAGAGAATGGATTTGACTTGTTCCCTGCTGTGAAGTTTCAAGGTTGGGAAAGCTACTTTGACCGTCTTATTGGTCCAGTGTTTCCTCTTTTGGTAAAAGAATTTTAGATTCACACTATTGCAACTCCCAACGTTATTCTCTCCTTTGTAATGGGCAAGGAAATATCCATTACAGAAAATCAAATCAGAAGGTTGCTGGGATTTAAAGGACTTGGAGTTACAGGAATGCCCACTGGAAGAATGGAGATGTCTAGGGTATATTCAGAGATTTTTACCAACAGTCGAGGTTCCTCCAAAGTCAGGGACTTGAAAGACAAGTATAAGATTTGGGCAAGGATTATTCATGGATGTATTCACCACAGGAAATACACCAGTTCTCCTGATTACATCAACGCTGATCAACAATATCTGCTGTTTTGCCTTGGAACCAATGTCAAAATTGATTTGCCCTACTTGCTTTTCGAACATCTCCGGAACCATGTCAAAGAAACCAGAGAAGATGAAAGGATGAAGAATCCAAAATCAAAGAGGAACTGGATTCCTATGGGGAGGTTATTATCAGACATTCTGACTGAGAATGGTCTGATTGCTCACCTAAAAGAAGCAAATCTTTCGGGGGAGCTTGAACCTATCTGTGGTAAGACTATCACTGGAAAGAACTTGTTGAAGAGGAAAATTATTGACAAACTGCTGGTGGAACCCTCTCCATGTCTGTCAACTATTGTGAAGAAGAGAAGAATTCTTATTGCTGACTTTCCTATGTTCAACTCAGGGGAGAATCCTCGTATGGTTTTGCACTATCTTGAGACCTGCAGAGAAACAGGATCACCCATTGGTCCAGCTTGGCTTCAAGGTAGAAATCAAGTTGCTCCTGATGTTGTTCTCCAAGGATCTGTGAAGAGAAAAGCTGTAGAAGGACCTTCTGACACTCCTCATAAGAAGAAAAAGAAGACAGGTAATCATGCTGAAACTATACCTGTTTATAATTCTCAAAACGTATCTGCATCTGCTGAATCCTCTCAAACCTCACCATGTGAACCCCCTGCTGACAACCCTAGTAAAAATCAGTTTTCAAAAAATTTAAGTGATTCTGACTCTGATGAACATTCTGACAGCCAATCAGAACCCTCTCATTCAGACCCTCCTGAACCATCTGTTTTTTAACCTATTCCTGCTGAACGTTTTTCAAGACCCCCTCCCAGACCTCTATTATCCAGACCCACTGAATGGTATGATGCTGGCTCTTGGAGAATTCCAGGGATAAATGAACCTCTAGCAACCATAAAACCTCCTTTCAACCTATCATCTGAGAATATTTTTTCCATGAACCAACCAAAGCCTCAAAATCCTATTCCCACTCCTGCTTATACAATAATAATTTCGCCTGATGTCACTCTACCCACTTCACCACAACATACAACACCACTCTCAACTTCTCAAATTCCAGAACAACAAATTTTTGAACAAACTGAAATTGTTGAACCATCCGTACCTCATGAAATATCAGAACCTCCTATTTGTGTTAACCAACCTGAACCTTAACCTACAAATAATCCTGAACCCAATAGCTTTTTAAGAACTATAGTGGACTTTCAATCTCTACAATTCTTGAAAAACAAATCTTACAGAACGGCTGTCCCTAAACCTGTTCAGCTAGATGTAAATACTTTGTTTCATAATTTTATAACAAATGTTCAAGCATGGTTACAACCGCTGAAAGAAGATTGCCTCAGAAGTGTGAACACAGCAGCAACAGATCTTCTATGGGAAACTTTCAGAAGAAATTTGGTTGCTGAATCACAAAAGTTACAGGATTTGTGCCACTCTCAGGTGCTGGACAACTTTTCCAAACTTCTGCATGCTTTCAAGAAAAAAGCTGTTGATACTTGGAATAAGAAGTCTTCGCTATTGATTGTTGATACACCAGCTGATAAGATGGACATATCAGAAGATGAATCTGAAGAATCCTCTGATGATTCAAATCCTCTGGCTATTGTTCTATTGAATCAACCTTCAGTTAAGGATGGACCTGAACCTGTTCCAACTCTTGTAATGGATCTGGGCACTCTGCTCTCCACCTTTGTAAAGTCTGACTCATCAATTGCTGCTTCTGACCCTGTTTCTACTGAAGCTTCATCATCTTCTGCTCCTACCTCACTCATTATGGACACTCTGAAAGAGCTAAAGAGAGAGAATGAAGTCTTGAATAAACGCATGGATAAGCAAGATCAAACAAATCTAGAGTTCAAGAACTGGATGGCAATGCAAAGTGAATCTGCCTCTGAAATCAAGAATCTTATGATGGCTCTTGTCTCTAAGAAATCCTAGTTTCTTTTTGTCTCTTATTTGAATGTTTTGTTTGTACTTCTGGATATCTATTTTTTTTAAACTTTTTATGAAATCTTTCAAAATTTCTCATTTATTACACTTTTTGATTATGCCAAAAAGGGGGAGAAATGTGCATTTTTGAACTAATCACTATTTAAAAGTTATGGGACTATGTCTCAGACATTCTAACAAATTTGCAAGAATTCCTTCTGTGCAAAAGATTTTTTTGCAGGTATCATTTAACTCTGAAAGAATATTCCAGCTAAAATTTATCTTCTTGAAGAAGTTCTGAAGAAATTCAAGAAGACTGTGTATCACTCTGACTAAATAATCTCAGGATGTCTTATGCATAGAAATATTCATTTCAGGGGGAGATTCTTATCTCTTAATCCGTTTCTTTTCTTTATCTAAAATAATTTTTGTCATCATAAAAAAGGGGGAGATTGAAAGAACAAGATTAGTTCTGACCTATCTCAAGAGTTTTGATGATAACTAAATTATATTTAAGATAATTTATGCTCTAATGAATTTGTTTTAAATGTCTTAGTTAATGTTCTGACAGAAAACATTCAAAAGTACTAAGCAAAGATTTTGAAGAAGTTCTTTGATAAAAGAACCTTTTATTCAAACGCATCTGCTGACTCTGGTAAGAACCTTTACTTTTTAAATGGATCTTCTAACTTCTAGCAGGCTCCTTGATTCAGAAGATAACTTGAAAGCAAGCGTTGTTCAAAGTTCTTAGCAAACAACGCTCTGATCAGAAGTTGAATGAAGCATGTTCTGACTTAAAGACATTTGGAAGCAAATACTGAAACAACGTCTAAATCAACTTGTCTTGTCAAAGCAAAGGAAACACGTTCTTACATTCTGACGTTTGCTAATTAATGCAAAGACGGCTGAAAGCACTCAAGTGCCTACAACTAGTTTCTTGGAGAATGGAATTTTGCAAGGATACACGCAAAGCATTTAATGCTCTCCATTTCCTCTGAAGGCAACAATGGTCTTATTTTTCCTACTATAAGTAGAAGGACATTAATTGCAAGCCAACAACAATGTTAAAACAAAAAAACTACGTGAAAGATCCAAACACTCAGAAACTCATAGTTCATACAATTTTTTGTATTATATTCTAAGTGAAAAATCACAGTTGTGATATAGCTTGATTAGAAGAAAACTCTATTTCAATTATCTGTAAAGATTATACTGCTGTATTTGTTCCTTGAGAGACCAAGTTTGGTCAGATTTCTCAAGCAGACTATGACTAGATTTAAGTCTTAGTGGTGTCAGTCACTTGTAAGATTACTTGTGCATTGTTAGTCACAACAGTTGTTGTGTGATTGTAATCAGTTGATTATAGTGGATTAAGTCCTTGTTGAGAAAGGCGAAATCACCTTGGCGGGTGGACTGGAGTAGTTTGAGTTCAAACGAACCAGGATAAAAATAATTGTATTATTCCATTATTGTTTTGAAGCTTTATATTGAAAACGAAAAGAGTCACTTATTCACCCCCCCCCCCCCCTTATAAGTGTTTTCTTACCCCTTAAGTTAGCACCCTTTCCATCCATGGTTTTCCATGGGCTCTTAGGTACTTTCTCATTTTTGAAAATTGCTTGTGTGTTTGTGGTTTGAAAAGTTTTGAAAATGCCTTGGTGTGCCGATTCACTTTATGGTAACTCTTGTATCGGTCCTCTAGAGTGTGATAAAGCATTTTGAAAAATTTGTTTGAAAAGTGTTTGAAAAGTGTTTGAAAGTATGGTGTGAAAGTTTGTTTGAGCAAGTACCTAACAGTTATCTACCTACTCGAAAAAAGACTATTCTTTTCCTCCTATCCTTTAGACCGGGTTATCCTACCATTAGTGAGTAGGTAACCCTAGTCGTTGGATGTTGATGGACTATCGAAAGGGACGTAATGGTCATTGAAGGCAACATGTAAGGATACCTTAGCATTTCGAAGGGACTATCATCATAAGATCATTTCTCGTAGGTAACTCGAGAGACATTTAGGGACTATGATCTATATGATGACTTTAAACTGAGGGTCTTTGCTAAGAATATCCCTACGTTTGAGTGACATGACCATTGTTTCCGAGGCAACCAAGTGAGGTATACCCTAAGGGTGCATGTGTGCAATAGTGTGCTTCTTTCAGGTATTTTTATCTTTGATATTAGTGATCTAAGATTGATTGATTAATCATACACGCCTAGGTTATTAGCAATTTATATACAAGCATATAAAATATAAAAGCGAGAAATAAAGGTCCTACGCTATTACAAGGGTTTGGTGTAGATACATAAGGAATTGACTGAAAAAATAAAGTGCGGAAATAAAAAACCTAATTAGCTATTACAAATCGGGCGCAGTTACATAATTAATAAAAATAATCATACGACAAAATAATAACACGCGAGAATTAACTGGAAAAAAGGTTCAAAACCCTAAAAAATCTAATTTGGTCATTGAAAAATATTTTTGGGATTTTATAAAAAAAGAGGTTTTAATTTGACCTAATTCTACTCAATTTTAATTAATGAAAAATATTAGAATTTATTAAAACAATTAATTTGCAAAAATAAATTTATTAAAAAAACTAAATCCTTTTTTTTGTGATAATTTTCTGATTAAAAAATGGTTTGAAATAAAAATCAATTAGACTAATTAAATAAAATAAATAGTAAAATCAAAGAGAAAAGAAATGGGCCTGAGGGGGTATGAACCCAAATTAGGGGTTGTGTTGCTGAAATTCTTCCCAAGCTCAATCCTATTGGCCCAAGGCAACGTGAGATCTAGTGTGATTGTGCAAGGAGTGTCCACCATGGGGAGCTTCATTGGAAGCATTGGATCTAGGCGCTGATTTATCCAAGGGTGATGATCTTGAGGTATATAGTGAGCGCACTTGGAAAGGAAGCATTGAATCTGTAACGAAATTGTGAGAAAAATAATATGTAGGAGGCAGGGATCGAACCACTGACCTCCTACACACGCGCGCTTTGAAAACCTTTCCCTTTGCAACTGAGCCAATTGTGCAATCGTTAATACAAACAAACAATATATATTATATGTAATGATTGATAGTAGCTGTAATAAAAACACACAAAATTCAAATGGGCCACTCAGGTTTGGACACGCAATCGTCTTCCTTGTTGGACCTTCGTTTTAGACTAAGGGCTTTCACCCTCAGACACATTGAAGAGAAGTTGTAGGGAATTGGATTATCTTCAAAATAAGCCTTGGTTGGAAAATTTATGATAAAGTATGAGAAAGTTATGTCTGGTCAAAGTTTGGTTGACTTTTCCTATAGAAACCCTAAATTGCCATTTTTGACTTTTGATGAGTTAGGAGAATTTCTTGAGGAATCATGATCAAACCTTGATCAAATGATGGAGAGTACTTCAAAATGTTTATGTTGACCAAAAATCTTGAAGTTTGACAGTATTTGGGCCACAATTGACTCTTGACCTAGTACAATTTATTTCTAGGCATCTGAGCAGTTAACTGGGCAAACTTGTTATGTAAGGAATGAAACTTGACATGGATGATCTTGGGGATATATTAGGGCAATGGATGACATTTGGGACCCTTGGGACTCAACCATCTTGCTTGAAACTGAAACCCTAGTTTGAGGCTTATTGTCTTAAGAGGAGGATTTGTCTGGTTAATCCTTAGTCAACCTTGATCAATTGAAGATATTTGGAGGCATGTATTGAGTGAAATGAGAGGGAAAATTTTGGGGTACAACAGTTGTCCCTGTTCAATCTTCTTAAACCTGAGGAAGTAGATTGGTTGGTCTGCCTTTCGTGATCGGAAGGTGGAAGATGATTGAACACTAGAGTGCCCAAAAATTTGTACTCGTCTGAAATGATACTTGACTGTGTAGATAGTACTTGGGGAATAGGGTTATAGATGCCATTTGGAAAAGATGACGGAAGATCTTCGAAGATGGGCTTAAAGATGCCATCCAGAGAATGTAACGGAGGGCAGTCGGAGATGGGCTTAAAGATGCCATCCAGAACAATGATGATTTTATGAGATATCCCTTTGTGGGAATTCCTACGACTGTTATTGAGGAGGACTCCACTAAGGAATGTTGGTCTCTGTCTTGGAACATAGAGTTTTAGGAGTTTCAGTTGTCTGTTACTCTACTGGGGAGTCATCACTTGATTGAAGAGACGGAAATGAACTGCTATCTGGTCAGGATCCAGGCTTTACAGTGGCTTGCTGAGGATAATAAGGCTAACTGTTATCTAGTCGTGCTTCAGGCTTCACAACGACTTACTGGGGAGATGAGATTAAATTGTTATCTGGTCAGGATCCATGCTTCACAATGTCTTGAATTATTGATTGACTATTATCCGGTCAGTTTCCGGGTTTCATAGCTTCTTTAACTGGAATAGAAATCTTAGTATCGATTTGACTGGACTAGAGAAAGGTCTCGAGTTGTCTTCAACTGGGATAGAAATCTTAGTATCGATTTGACTAAACCAGAGAAAGGTCTCAGATTAACTTTGACTGGCATAGTAATCAGGAGAATCTTAGTATTGATTCCACTGACCCAGACAAAAGTCTTGGAACATCTTCAACTGACATAGTAATCAGAGAGATCTTAGTGTCGATCTGGATGATCCAAAGAAAATCTTGGGTTAACCTTGACTGGCATAGTAATCATGAGAATCTTAGTATCGATTCAACTGACCCAGACGAAAGTCTTGGAAACTCTTCCACTGGAATGGTAATCAGAGAGATCTTAGTGTCGACCTGTCTGACCAAGGGAAATTCTTGGGTTAACTTTGACTGGCATAGTAATCAGGAGAATCTTAGTAGCGATTCAACTGACCCAGACGAAAGTCTTAGAATATCTTCCACTGGAATGGTAATTAGAGAGATCTTAGTGTCGACCTGTCTGACCCAAGGAAAAAATTGTTAGGACGTCTTTCTGAGGAAAATCCTGGAATAGCCCTTTGTTAGACGTAGCTTGTTGATTTGATATTTTCCATGAAAGGTAAAGACTTAGTCGTATGCAATGTCATGATGTATGAAATGCATTGTGATGATGTTCTCAAAATAAATGAGATTGTGTTGTATGCAATATGTATGCACATGCCATGATGTATGCATATGGGAGGCTATTGCGGTACTTCTTAGTCAGGGAAAATAAATCCTGAACTGCTGTTGAAGAGCATTGGGAAGTTGAATTCTTCATTTCCGCTGGGGGTGGTGAATGGATATGACTATGCTAGGGATTTACTCCTTTCTGTTTGCGAATATTCTACCGGGGAGAGACTCTTCCTGAGAATAACTCTGTTTGAGAGAGGAGATACTTTGCTGGAATATTTTTCCGATTTAGAGAAATAAAATCCGTCGGGGGATAAACTTTTGTAGCTGGAGAAATAAACTCTGTTGGGGATTGAGCTTCCGCACTCAGAAATAAACTCTTCTCGGGGGAAGGTTCCACAGTCAAAGAAATAAACTTTGCTCGGGAGAAGGTTCCGCAGTCAGAGAAATAAACTCTACTCGGGAGAAATCTTTATAAACCGTTTGCGATTATAAAACTCGGTTGGGGAATATAGATATCGGCTCTCTAAAGGAACTTTTCCGGGGAAAGTAACTCCTGTTTGGGGAAGCAGAGATCAAAACTTTTGGGTTCCTCTACTCTGTGGAAAGTGTAGATGTCACGGGGTCATATGTAATGATAACTTGGTCTCAAATTTGTCCCTACCCCTGTACCATGTTGAACAGAGTAATTGTCGGGATTGTAATGGTTTTATAGACTTTTCCCCGTTCCTTAAGTCATGGGCAACTTTCCTTTTGTTTATTATGCAAATATTTGTGAATATAAATCATATTTAAATGCATATGTCAAGAATAAGTCATTGGAAGTTTTTTGCAAAACAAAACAAAAAAAAGAAAAGAAAAAAAAAGAAAACAGTTTTGTACTTCCAAAAATGATTTGTATTGATTTATGAAGTTTGCCTATAACAGGCGTTGTGTACAAAGAAGCTGACTTTCTAGTAGGAGAACGTCGCCGTGAGAGTGAAGACTATACAAAGTAGTGTATAAAGAGAATAAAACAACTATGTGTAATAATCCCATTGAGTTTCAAATCTGTTATTGCCCTTATGTCTTCGAGTATCTCATCACTTTGCTACTTGTCCGAAGCTGACTGGATTGATCGGTTTTGTTTGAGCTTGATAGTTGATACTGAAGTCTGGTCGCAAGGTGATCCAATGGGACATATTGATACGCTTCAAATCCCTAACTTTTTCCTGGACCTTACTTTCGGGTTTTCAATCCACCGGGATACCCTTTTTTGCCCAAGCCGCTTTTTCAGGTTTTCGGCTTGTTGGGTGTACAGATATTTTTGTTTTCATCCCTAATTTTTTCCTGAACCCTTTTGGTTCGCCGGTATGCCCTTATTTTTGCCTAGGCCAGTCAACCTAGCGGGTCTTTATTCATGTGTAGTGACTTTTCACTAGGTCCGCATTAACTGGGTGAGGAAGGTCGTCACCATCCATGGTGGTCAGAATCATGGCTCCACCAGAAAATATGCTTTTGATTAAAAATGGCCCCTCATATGTGGGAGTCCATTTGCCCCTGGTATCACCTTGCGGCAGTATGATGCTCTTGATCACTAGATCTCCGACTTGATATACTTGGTGTCTGACCTTTTTGTTGAATGCCTTGATCATCCGCTTTTGATATATTTGACCATGATAGACAGTAGTAAGCCTTTTCTCATCGATCATATTCAGTTGATCACGTCGGTTCTGGATCCAATCATCTTCATTCAAACTCGCATCCTTCATGATTCTTAGAGAAGGGATCTGGACCTCAATAGGCAGGACAACCTCTATACCATATACCATTGAATATGGTGTTGCCCCTATAGACGTTCGTGCTGAGGTGCGATAACCATGAAGAGCAAATGGTAACATCTCATGCCAGTCTTTGTATGTCACCTTCATCTTCTGTATGATTTTCTTAATGTTCTTGTTAGCAGCCTCCACATCGCCATTCATCTTCGGCCGGTAAGGGGAAGAATTATGATGCTGGATCTTGAACTGTTTACAGAGTTCGGTGATCATCGTATTGTTGAGATTTGTACCATTGTCAGTGATGATTCTCTCTGGAACACTGTACCGACAAATTAGGTTATCCTTGATAAACTGTGCCACAATGTTCTTGGTAACAGTAGCAAAAGAGGCAGCTTCGACCCACTTCGTGAAGTAATCAATGGCTACCAGGATGAAGCGATGCCCATTGGAAGCGGTAGGTCTAATCTCTTCAAAGTGTGGAACCAATGTCAGCACATGTTCTTTATTAGGGATGAGATTCGGGTGCTTCGTGTCCCACTCCCCTTTGATTTGACTTATTACCAAGGTTGAATCTTTGAAAATGCTCAAGAACTTGATCCTCAAGTCAATAGAAGCTTTGAGACCCATGATGCACGCTTCATATTCCGCTATATTGTTGGTACAGTTGAAACATAATCTGGAGGTGAAAGGAGTATGACAGCCTTCAGGAGATATAATTATAGCACCAATGCCATTGTTGAGTGCGTTCGAGGCTTCGTCAAAAACCATAATCCATCGGGATCCTTCTTCAGGTCCTTCATTCGGTCTAGGTTCTTCATAGTCAATCAATAGCATAATATTCTCGTCCGAAAACTCAAAATTCTTGGACTGGTAGTCATCCACGGCCTGATGAGTCAAATGATCAGCTAGTACACTTCCCTTGGTTGCTTTCTGAGTTGTGTATTAGATATCATATTCGGTCAAGATCATTTTCCATCTTGTTATTCTTCCGGAGAGTACGGGCTTCTCGAAGATGTACTTGATCGGATCCATCTTAGATATCAGCAAAGTAGTGTGGGTCAACATATATTGTATCAGTCGGCGAGAAGCCCATGCCAAAGCGCACCAAGTTTTCTCGAGCAGTGAGTATCTTGTTTCACATTCGGTAAACTTTTTGCTAAAAAGGTAGTACATTGTATGCTCTTTTCGACCAGACTCGTCATGCTGCCCCAGCACACACCCCATTGAATTATCTAACACTGTTAAGTACATTATTAAAGGTCTTCCTTCAATCGGAGGCATCAGAATTGGTGGTTCTTGAAGGTATTCCTTGATTCTTTCGAAGGCAGTATGGCATTCGTCATTCCATTTTACCACTTGATCTTTCTCCAAGAGCTTGAAGATTGGCTCACAAGTAGCAGTTAAATGGGAAATGAACCTGGCTATGTAATTTAGTCGTCCCAAAAAGCCTATGATCTCCTTCTCAGTACGAGGAGCCGGAATTTCTTGTATAGCCTTCACTTTTGCAGGGTCTACCTGAATGCCCTTGTCACTGACAATAAAACCTAGCAGTTTACCAGACCTTACCCCGAAGGTGCACTTGTTTGGATTCAACCACAGCTTGTACGTCTTCAACCTATCAAACAGTTTTTGTAATCGATCAAGGTGCTCTTCCTCAGTTTGAGACCTGGCTATCATGTCATCCACATATACCTCTATCTCATGGTGAATGATGTCATGAAATAAGGCGACCATAGCTCGCTAATAGGTTTCCCCGACATTCTTTAATCCAAACGGCATCACTTTGTAGCAGAAAGTTCCCCATTGCGTGACGAAGGTTGTCTTCTCCATATCTTCGGGTGCCATCTTGATATGATTGTAACCAGAGAAACCATCCATGAAGGAAAAGATCCTGTTTTGCACGGTGTTGTCAACCAGAACGTCAATGTGAGGGAGCGGAAAGTAATATTTGGGGCTCACCCTATTCAAATCTTTATAGTCCACACACATCCGTACCTTGCCATCTTTTTTAGGCACCGGAACTACGTTGGCTACCCATTGGGGATAGGAGGTGATGGCTAAGAAACCAGCGTTTAACTGTTTCATAACCTCTGATTTGATCTTCTCTGACATTTCAGGGCGCATGCGACGAACATTCTTCTTTACCAGAGGGAAGTATTCTTTAGTTGGCAGACGGTGGACCACAATATATGTATCTAGTCCTAGCATGTCTTCATACGACCAGGCAAAGATCTCGACATAGTCATGCAACATCTGTATCAACCGTTGTTTGACCTTAAACCCCAGATTTGCACCGATCTTGACTTCTTTTTTGTCTACCTTTGTGCCCAAGTTTATTGTCTCAATTGGCTCTTCATGAGGCTGTATAGCCCTCTCTTCCTGCTGTAACAGCCTAGCAAGTTCTCCAGGTACCTCACAATCTTCCTCACCTTCGTCCTCGGCTCGGTTGATCGGATTTTCAAAGTCATAATTGGAAATAGCAGAACTGTTATCAATGGGGTCCAGAGTGGACATGGATCTGCAGTTTGATACGTGAGTGTGTGTAAGAGCATAGCTGTATAGACAAAGTAAAAGTAGAAAATAAAAAACAGAGAGCGCAAAATTTGTATGCATAAATGTCCAATGCTTTATTAATGCCATATGAAAGTGAAACATGATAACCCTCACAAATAAACCTATGTGCCCCGGGTAAGAGACATGGCCATAAAGTTATATTGTTTATTACATATCCAAAAAACAAGAAAGACAATTACTTTTAAACAAAAGTAATCGGTACAAAATATTTTTCCGTACAGTTACTGGGTCCACCTTTGGTAGTAGGGAAGATCCAGTTATCCATGTCATTGTCACCGTCTCCATCTTCTAAAGCGTTGAACCCATGATTGTTGATGCGTAAGGGAGGTCTTCTAGCACGAGCACGTCGAAAAGCCCTTTGAACCCCTAAAAAGAAACCCAAACTAAACTTATCAGACTTGTATGGAATATCAGGGAGTTGACCCCAGATGGTAGACCCACCTTCTTCGACAACCTCCTTTGCATCCTTGAGAGAATCCATCTTGAAGGGAGGTCTGGTGATCTTTGGCATATTGGTAACAGTTTCAGTTGCAGCCAGAGTCTGAGGTACCTCATCAAAATTCTGGCACGGAGTCTCGATGAACTCACCATCCATTTCCACATATCTGAAGGAATTCAGGTTACTGACCATGTATTCTTCTTCGCCGTGTACAATGACAATTTTCCCTTTGACCGAGTATTTCATCATCTGATGTAGAGTGGATGTAACAGCTCCAGCCCCATGTATCCAAGGGAGGCCCAACAAACAAGAATAAGATGGTCTAATATCCATCACATAGAAGGTAGATTCGAAAGCCTGAGAACCAACCTTGATAGGTACGTCCACCTCCCCGTGCACCATTCTCTTTGAACCTTCAAAAGCTCTCACTACAATATTGCTGGGCTTCAAATTCAAACCTTCACAGTCTAGTCTATCCAGCGTGTTCTTAGGCAGCATATTTAATGATGAACCAATATCTACTAGGACATGGGCCAAAGTAGTGCCCTTGAATTCGATAGAGACATGCAACGCGTCATTGTGCTTCCTCCCTCTAGGAGTTAGATCAGCGTCAGAAAATCCTAAACTGTTATCAGCCTTCAAACTGGCCACACGATCTTCGAATTGGTCAGCAGAGGTATCCTGGGGTACACGGGCAGTTTTCAGGAATATCACCAAAGCCTTTGCATGAGCTTCGGAGCACAACAACAAGGCTAGCATAGAGATATTGGAAGGGGTCTGCCCTAGCTGTTCGACCATGCTGTAGTCGCTATTTTTGATAATTTTCAAAATTTCTTCCATTTCTTGATTGGAAGCCTCTGGGATAGATACTGAATGCACCTTTGTCTGGACAGGCTTAACCAATATGTCTTTGCCCCGAGTCTCGGTCGACTCGGTGATAGGGGTGTCAGCAGGGATAATCACAGGGGTTGTAGTAGTAGTATCAGTAAGAATGAAAGTAGGAATGATTACAGGACCAGTAACAACTTTCAGAGGAGAAATCTCAGGGGAGAACACTCTTCCACTTATGGTTATTTTGATGGTTCCCACAATGTTGCCAATGTCGGGGTCAGCCTTCTCGGAAACTTGGTCTTCATCAGCCAACCAATCTTGCTTAACGTTGTGGTAGTAGACGTCACCCCCATAGTTCCAAGGAACAGTTTTATCTGAGGAGTATGGGATTGGCCCAGGCACAGTAATTATCAGCGGAGTAACCTTCGGAATAGATGTAATCCGGATGGGTCTTTTGGTGGAGACCCCGGGAGGATTGGCGGAAATGGTTATTAACGAAAGATCTTCGCAAGAAATGGTCGGGATGGGATTTTTCTCAATCAAAATTTCTCTATTATCCATCAGGCGTTGAACACCTGCCTTTAACAAATGACAACCAGTTGATAGAGATAAACAGAAGTGGCAACCTTTGCCACAACCCAAAAGTAAACCGACCTTCAATAAGTTCCACTTAACGGTCATAAGAGGAGTAACAAGCTCTTCAACAGTAGTAACAAACATATCATCTTCAATAATGTTAACACCATGACCGTGCTTGAGGATAGGAGCGTTGATAACATTTGGAATTTCAAGGGCGTCAAACTCAATTTCCTTCGCCTCGATAAGGTCTTGTACTTTTTTTTCAAAGCCCATCAGTTGTTTGTATCATGACCTGGACTTTCTGAATGATAAGCACAACGGGCATTTGGATTGTAGCGGGGAAAGTTAGTGTTGCGATTCTTCGGTGCTTCCCGCAAGGTTACCAGATTAGATTTCAACAAATAAGGCAAAACTTGGAATAAAGTCATATTTATCCGGGTGAACTGTCTTACCGACCTTTCTGTTCTCTGCTGATTATTCCTCTGTTGAGTGGGTGCAGGCTTAGGGATCATGACAGCCCCTACCGTTGGATGACATTCAGCTCCGTCCTGACTCCTTTGATTGTACACAACATTAACCTCTTTCTTCCCATCAAATGGCTTCTTTACTGCATTGGAGGATGCACTCTTCTGGATCTTACCACTCTTAATTCCAGCTTCCACTCTTTCCCCTGTCAAGAGTAATTCAGTAAAACCGACTGAGGAACTTCCAATTAACTGATTAAAGAATGGACCAGACAGAGTACCCAGAAACATGTCCACTAGCTCCCTATCAGACAGGGGAGGTTGGACTCTTCCTACTAGTCCCTCCACTTCTGAGCGTAGTCTTTGAAGCCCTTGCTCGAACCCATAGCCATACTTTAGAGTTGAGTACGGGTGGGAGCAAGGTCTGCATTGTACTGATAGTGCTTATAGAAAGCAGCGGCCAGGTCTTCCCAATTATGGATGTTGGTCCTCTCCAACTGATAGAACCAATCTAACTGAGTTCCAAATAGACTATCCTGAAAGAAGTGAACCCATAAGTCTCTGTCAGCAGTGTGAGGCTGTATCTTTCTCACATAAGATCGGAGGTGTATCTTGGGACATGAAACCCCATCGTACTTGGAAAACACTGACACCTTGAACTTTGGCGGAATGACAATCCCAGACACCAAACTAGGCACTTTCTGAATCTCCATTGCACTTAGACGCTCTTCCGGTTGTTTGTACTTTTCGTCGGCCGAAGGATACTGCTCTTCATTGTAATCATTCTCATTATCAGATTCCCCCGAACTAGGGTCTTCCTCTCTTGTCTCACCCTCTTGGTTATCTCCTTCCTTGGATGAAGATGTCAGATCAACCACTTGCTTTAACGGTCCCTTGAATCTCCTTCCCAGATTTACCACACTAGTTGTCCTCTTTGGCTTCTTGGTCTTGTCTTTAACAACCAAGGCTTTCAATTCCTCTTGGCCTTTGGCTAGAGCCATGATCATTTGTTGAAACTGGGCATTTTGAGTTTGTAGATCCTTCATTGTCTGTTCGAGAGCCATTTCTTTACGGCTGAAATAAACAACGAAGAAGATGAGAAACCTATTATGATACGATGGCAGAACCGACTGTTTAATACTGGTTTGCGTTTTTTGTTCGCAAAATGTCGCGGTAAGTAAGAGTCACCATCGACTTTTATTTCATCCAACCGGAAAGGAAAAAAGTACAGAAAAAAATCCTTTTTCGAGATTTTGAGTACGGGGGGTAGATTATAGAAAGGGAAGGTGTTAGCACCCTTTCTATCCATGGTTTTCCATGGGCTCTTAGGTACTTGCTCATTTTTTAAATTTCTTGTGTATGTGCTTTGTTTTTGAAAAGTTTGACTTCGTGATAACCCTTGTATCAGTCCTCAAAGGTGTGACGAAGTTGTTTTGAAAGTTTGTTTGAAAAGTGTAAGTGTGAAAAGTTTTGATTTGAGAAAGTACCTACTAGCATCTACCTACTCGAAAAAAAGATCGTTTCTATTCTTGTTTCCTTTAGACAACGCTATCCTACTATTGAGAAATAGGTAGCACCGTCGTTGGAATTGTAAGGGTCAATTCAAAAGGGACGTACGATCACTAAAGCAATATTAGGACACCTTAGTAATGACCCTAGAGTCTTAAGATCATATTCGAGGCAACATTTCTGAGGTAACATTTCTGAGGCAACATTCGAACGGGACAATTTGATCTTTTAGACTGGAGGGCAACCACTAAGACACCCTATGATTAATGATCGTTTACCGAAGGCAACCGAAGTGAGAGTATACCCTAAGAGTGATATGTGCGAGTGATTTGTTTCAGTTATTTATCTTTGCACGTTAGGGTTTTCTACCGGGTTAATTTTCAGTTAGTATTTCCATACAATCCTATTAACATACATCTAAGCAGTTTATAATTTGCGAAAATAAAATGCGGAAAGTTTAAAGTCCTAGCTATTACAAGGCTTTTGCAGATACATAATTATCTTGTACTGAAAATAAAGATGTGGAATTTAAAACCCTAATTACTATTACATACCGGAAGAAATTACATAATTAGAAAAAAAATGCGAGAAAAGATAAATCTACGTTATTACATTGATAATGCGACCTATACAATTTTCCTAGAAATTAAAATGTAAAAGAATAAATAAAAAGAAATTAAGGAAAAATTAAAACCTAAAATTCTAAGTTAATGTTTTTGGTGTTTTTTTGTAGAAAATAATTTTAAGTTAATTAAAAAACTTAATTCTAACTAATTTTAATAAAAAAAAATTTAGTTAACTTAATTTATTAATAAATGAAAAAAAAGCCAAATATTCAGTTACTAACTAAGACAAAAATCTAATCCTAGTTTGTTAAAAAAATGGTTAATTAAAGGGTTAATTACAAAGAAAACCTAAAACCTAATTGTTTTCCTAATTTGTAGAAAAAAAGTTAATTAATTAAATTAAAGAGTCAATAAAAAAAGAGTTAATAATAATAAAAAAAAATTTAAAACCTAAATTAATTAGGGTTTGTAAAAAAGGTTAAGTTTTCCAATTAATAGGGTTTTTTATTTAAATAAAATTAGAGTTTATATGAATTTGGGGTTTTTAAGGAAGATATTAAAAAGAAAGAAATGATGTACAAAGGGTTAAAAATAAGTAAAATTATACATATTGCCAGGGGTGAGTGTTGACCCAAAAATTAATTTAAAACCTAAAATTAAAAAAACATAAAATTAATTATTCGAGTTTATTATGAAAAATCAAAGGTTTCTGAAAAATGTTAAGTTTTATGAAAAAAAGATTTTAAACAGAAAAAACAAAAATAGGTAAAACGGTAAATAGAAAGGAAGAAAACAAAAACCAATATGGGGTGGTTATTGAACCCACGCCCTTAGCCTTCTCAGGATGTCTGCCTTGCCATGAGTCATGCATTGGTGGTTGTTCTATTTTTCCCTCAGCGTATTGTAATAATCCTGCATGGGATCCTGTCTAAATCTGCAGTGTTGAATCTCATGAACACATTAAATAAATGACTATATCATGAAATACAAATAAAACAAATATATGAAATTTTGTGATATTAAAACTGATATGGCATGTATGAATGCTTCCATACCCTTTTTATCATGGAGATCAAATCAACCTTACCTTTACTGGAGAAGTAGTGAGATGTGAGTTTGTAACAAAGATGACTTGTTTGTAGTGAGATGGAGATTTGTAATAAGGGTTTTAAGGTTTTAGGGTTCTTGAAAGAATTTGATATTCTGACAGGGTTGTGGCAAAGGTTTTTTTTCTCTCTTCTTTTTTGTGTGAAAAGAATGAGATTATATAAATTAGAGCAAAGATATGGGCTTTGAATGTGCAATTGGGCCTCCAATGTTCACCTGATTCCGTCACGTTCCAGGCTAAATCGCAGGGGCTTAAGTGCAATTTTTGAAGTTGAAATGTGAAAACAAAATGTAGCCGACATCTAGAACTAACTCCTGTACAAAAATAGGCTCAATCCGATAAACGGTGAATTAGTTATGATTTTTTGAAGTTTCAGCTCAGACAAACTTATTTTGGGCTCCAGTATCGACTCTGAAACGTTCTTCAATAAAAAACTGGTATTGATAGGAGCATAATCAGGTCTCTACTTTGGAAGAAAAGTTGTAGATCTCTGAGTCAGTAACCTTGTGTAAACATATGGGCCCGATTCGATAAAAATTGATCGAGTTATGAATTTTCGAAGTTTCGACCCAGATGAAATAATATTCAGCATTCAGGATTTTCGACGCGTCATACGCACTATGAGCAAAAAACTAAGGCCTTTTAGATACCGTTCGAACTGAATACCTCCTGTGAAAACTTAGCCAACTCAATTTATGAAATTTTGGCGCCAGAACCAGCTCGATACGATGAAAATCGACCAAGTTATGATTTTCTGAACATGACGCAAATAAACTTTTATCACAAATTTTATGTACTAAAATACTTGATAAATCTGTATTTTTGAAGACCTCCTGATCGAAATTGGCTTCCATTCGTGAGAGATGAAAACGTAGATGACGTCAATACGGAATTTTGGCCACCGGAACGGGTTCAAAACGAGCCATGATCTTCAAGTTATGAATTTTTTAGTGCATAAAAACTGCACTTTCAGCGCACTTTTTCACCATATTTCTTCGAGAAAACTCACACATTCGAAGACCTTCTTTAAAGAATTGACTCTTGAGCCGGATCTGAATTTGAGAATATGTTATCAGAGATATCTTGGCGAAAGAACACCTGAATATGACGCACCGGGTTGGACTTGTGAATCTTTGAACCCCGAATCATTGCAAAACGACGAATCGATCTTCAGCACAGAAAATACTCTGAGAACATCCATTGGCGAAATAAACGTCACTTGTAACCTGACCAAGCTTGATAAATATACCTTTATTCCATAACCATAAAACCAATAATATGCGTGTATGAAAAGAGGGTAAATTTTGGGGTACAACAGCTACGCTTGTTCAATCTTCTTAAACCTGAGGATATAGATTGGCTGTCTGCCTTTCATAATCTGAAGGTGGAAGATGATTGAACACTAGAGTGCCCAGAAATTTGCACTCGTATGAGATGGTGTTGGACTGTATAGATAGTATCGGAATGGGCTTACAAATGCCATTTGGAGGAGATGACAGAAGGTTACCGGAGATGGGCTTAAAGATGTCATCCGAAAGATATGATGGAGAATCGTCAGAGATGGGCTTAAAGATGCCATCCAAGATGTGGCAGAGTACCGTCGGAGATGGGCTTAAAGATGCCATCTAGAGGATGTTAATTTCCTGAGACATTCCTTCGATGGGAGTTCTTGTTCCTGTTGTTGATGAGGAATTTGTTGAGGAATGTTGGTATCTGTCTTGGGAGAAATAGAATTTTAGGAGCTTCAGTTGTCCGTTACTCTACTAGGGAAATAACTCATGTTTGAGGAAGCGGAAGTGAACTGCATATTTGGTCAGGGTACAAGCTGCACCACTACTAGTGGGACAATGCGAAACCAATCGTGTTTGATCAGGTCCAGGTCTTACAGTGTTGTGGACTGTTGTCTAGAGATAAGCGAAAAGAAACCCGGATGGAAAGGTTATGAGAAGGAACCTAGATAGTATGGTTACTTAGAAATGAAAGCCTAGATAGTAGGGTTGTGAGAAGGAACCTGGATAGTAGGGTTACTTCAAAATGAAAGCCTGGGTAGTAGGGATGTGAGAAGGAACCTGGATAGTAGGGTTACTTCGAAATGAAAGCCTGGATAGTAGGGTTGTGAGAAGGAACCTGGATAAGGTTGCTTCGATATGAAAGCCTGGATAGTAGGGTTGTGAGAAGGAACCTGGATAGTAGGGTTACTTCGATGTGAAAGCCTGGATTGTAGGGCTGTGAGAAGGAACCTGGATAGTAGGGTTACTTCGATATGAAAGCCTGGATAGTAGGGCTATGAGAAGGAACCTGGATAGTAGTGTTACTTCGATATGAAAGCCTGGATAGTAGGGATGTGAGAAGGAACCTGGATAGCAGGGTTACTTCGATATGAAAGCCTGGATGGTAGGGCGGTGAGAAGGAACCTGAATAGTAGGGTTACTTCGATATGAACGCCTGGATAGTAGGGTTGTGAAAAAGAACCTAGATAGTAGGGTTACTTAGATATGAAAGCCTGGATGGTAGGGCTGTGAGAAGGAACCTGGATGGTAGAGTTACTTCGATATGAAAGCCTGGCGAGTAAGGTTGTGAGAAGTAACCTGGATGGTAGGGTTACTTCGATATGAAAGCCTGGATAATAGGGCTGTGAGAAGGAACCTGGATAGTAGGGTTACTTCGATATGAAAGCCTGGCGAGTAGGGCTGTGAGAAGGAACCTGGATAGTAGGGTTACTTCGATATGAAAGCCTGAATGGTAAGGCTTGAGAAGGAACCTGGATAGTAGGGTTGCTTCGATATGAAAAGCATGGGTAGTAGGGCTGTGAGAAGGAACCTGGATAGTAGGGTTACTTCAATATGAAAGTCTGGATGGCATGGCTTGAGAAGGAACTTGGATAGTAGGGTTGCTTCGATATGAAAAGCCTGGGTAGTAGGGCTGTGAGAAGGAACATGGATAGTAGGGTTACTTCGATATGAAAGCCTGGATAGTAGGGCTCTGAGAAGGAACCTGGATAGTAGGGTTACTTCGATATGAAAGCCTAGATAGTAGGGCTATGAGAAGGAACCTGGGTAGTAGGGTTACTTCGATATGAAAGCCTAGATAGTAGGGCTGTGAGAAGGAACGTGGGTAGTAGGGTTACTTTGATATGAAAGCCTGGGTGGTAGGGCTTGAGAAGGAACCTGGATAGTAGGGTTGCTTCAATATGAAAAGTCTGGGTAGTAGGGATGTGAGAAGGAACCTGGATAGTAGGGTTACTTCGATATGAAAGCCTGAATGGTAGGGCTTGAGAAGGAACCTGGATAGTATGGTTACTTCGATATGAAAGCCTGGATGGTAGGGCTTGAGAAGGAACCTGGATAGTAGGGTTTCTTCGATATGAAAAGCCTGGGTAGTTGGGATGTGAGAAGGAACCTGGGTAAGGTTGCTTCGTGAGGAGTTTGGGTAAAATTGTATCTGAATCGAGAAGGAACCCGGGTAAGGTTGCTTTGTGAGGAGTTATGGTAAAACTGCATCTGAACCGAGAAGGAACCTGGGTAAGGTTGCTTTGTGAGGAGTTTGGGTAAAACTGCATCTGAACTGATAAGGAACCTGGGTAAGGTTGCTTCCTGAGGAGTTTGGGTAAAACTGCATCTGAACTGAGAAGGAACCTGGGTAAGGTTGCTTTGGGATGAGTTCGTGTAAAACTTCAGAAGGAACCTGGGTAAGGTTGCTTTGGGATGAGTTCGTGTAAAACTTCAGGAGGAACCTGGGTAAGATTACTTTGTGATAAGTTCGTGTAAAACTTTAGGAGGAACCTGGGTAAGGTTACTTTGTGATAAGTTCGTGTAAAACTTCAGAAGGAACCTGGGTAAGGTTACTTTGTGATAAGTTCGTGTAAAACTTCATTTGGAAATGTATGAGAAAAGACCCGTGTAATATTTTTCAGGATAAACTCGTGTGAAGCTGAATTTAGGAGAAACCCGTGTAAGATTTCTTCGTGACGAACCCGTGTAAAGCTGCATTTGGTCACGCAGATAATTATTCTGTTTAGTTTCAGGAGCTAATCTTGAGCTTGCTGGAAGTTGTTAATGATAACCATCTTTCCTGAAAAGGTACATGATTAATCGTATATGATGCATGAAATGCATTGTATGATGATGTTCTCAAAATAAATGAGCTTATGCTGGATGTAATATTTATGCGCATGTCATGATGTATGAACATGAAATGCTATTGTGGCACGTCCGAGTTTGGGAAAATAAATCCCTGACTGCTGTTGGAGAGTAATGGAAATTGAGTTCCTGACCGTCGTAGAAAAAGAGGTTCTTCTACTTCTGCTGGAGATGGTGAACCAGAGACGACTATGCCGTGGATTTTCCCCTTGTTTACGGGTATTCTGCCGAGGAGAGACTCTGCTTGAGAACAACTCTGCGGGGGAATAATTATGTTGGAGAGAGAGGCTTCCATAGCTGAAGGGATAAACTTTGTCGGGGATTGAGCTTCTGTATTCAGAGAAATAAACTCTTTTCGGGAGAAAACTTTATGAACCGCTTGCGATTACAAAATTCGGCTGGGGAATATAGACGCCGGCTCTCCGAAAGAGCTTGGCTGGGGAAAGTAACTCCTGTTTGGGGAGGCATAGATCAAAACTTTGGTTGCCTCTACTTTGTAGGGAGTGTAGATGTTACTGGGACGCATGCTAAGGATATGACAATGACTTCGCATCAAGACTTTTTTGCCCTTGTACCTGCTGGAGAAAGTGCCTGTGGAGGCCTTGTGGATTGAGTGTCATCCCAACTTATGAGGTGCTTGGTAACTGCCGATCGAAATGATAAGTCTTCTACTGATAGGCAAGTGACAAGATAACAGGACATAGTCATACGCTTTAATCCCTAACTTTTGCCTAGACTGTCTTTTCAGATTTTCAGTCCACCGGGATACCCTTTCTTGCCCAAGCCTCCTTTTCAGGTTTTTGACTTGCCGGGTGTACATATATTTTTTGTTTTTATCCCTAATTTTTGCCCGAACCCTTTTAGTTCGCCGGGATGCCCTTTTTTTTTCCTAGGCCAGTCAACCTAGCGGGTCTTTGTTCATTCGCAGTATTTTCTGACTATGTCCATGCTCTCAGGATGTAGGGAGTTGTCACTGTCCATAGTAGTAAGTGTTGCCACACTACCAGAAGATGTTTGTTTGATCTTACATGATTCATTGTTAGGATTCATGCCCAACACTCCAAGTGTTTCAGATGGAGATCTGCCCCTGGCTATCTGGAACTTTTGGAGAGACTGCCCCAGGTGTGTTTAAACATCAGGTCATGCCCCTTGCTTATGGAAGACCTGTTTTTGGAAGTGTCTTTCCCGCTGAGGTAATTTTGTCCATTGAGAGGATGTTTGTTCATTGAATATCCATTGTGCGGATTTCTCTACTGTCAAATAATTAGTCATATGCAAACAATGTCATTTAGAGAACGAAAAACTCATGTCTGTCTTGAATTTTTTTTTGAAAATGTGTTTTGTGTAGTAAAGCGAAATTTGCGAGAATGTGATATCAACTCAGGATTTATAACAAAGCCTACAGGAGTCGGGATACCTTTGTAACAATATGCTCTCAAACTAACCCATGCTTCAGCTAGTACTTTTAAGGGTTATAACGTGGCCTGGTTCACGGTTCAAGAAACAAAGGATAAAGGCTCAAATTTTATTTGTACCCAACCCGCTCTCTGTGATGTTCTTCAGTCCTATGCTCAATTATTGCGCATTTAGATCCCGATTGAGTCTGGAATCTTTGCTCTGATACTTG
This sequence comes from Vicia faba, assembly GCA_948472305.1. Classification (NCBI taxonomy): domain Eukaryota; kingdom Viridiplantae; phylum Streptophyta; class Magnoliopsida; order Fabales; family Fabaceae; genus Vicia; species Vicia faba. The sequence continues at coordinate 495,398,122 of OX451736.1, forward strand.
TCGATGATTCAGAAATTGAACCTTTGTTTTGAAAAGGCAGTCATTTTTGTAATCTTCTTTTTTTCGAGGATTTGTAGTAACCTCTTTTTTTTTGGTTTTCATTATCCCTAATTTTTTCCTGAACTGTTTCTTTTGTGATTACAGTCAGCGGGATGCCCCGATTTTTATCTTAAGTCTCCTCCACAGGTTTTGACTTAATGGGCTTTTATTTCGAGAGATAATGACTGCATGTCTTGACGATTATACGGAACCATCACCGTTTTTGTTTTAGAAGGACGTCTTTGATGCCATTCATTATGTATGAAGTAGAATATTGCGACTGAATGCACATCTAAATTAACTGAGAAACTACCCTGCCCCAGGTTATGATTAAGGGTTTTAATTTGTGTGAAAAGAAAACTCCCACATCTTTGGCTCGAAGGGGTTGACTAGGGATTATCTTCCTTATAACTCCACTGTTTAGGATTTGAAACAACGCCTGTACATCGTCAGCGGGGTTTGTTCAAAAGAATACTGTAGAGATTGTGGTATCATTTTTGTCATCCTCCCTCTAAGGCTTAGAGTTGTTAATCAAGAGTTGAATATCACAAAATGAAACAAGAAGGCATTTTTGAAATAGTGAATATGAATGAATTGATTCAAGACAAACATGTGCAATGCATTGATGAAATAACGATGTTTGATATGAATAAATGTTCAAACAAATCAAAAGAAAATTACACATTGAAAATTATAATGAACGAAAAGTCTTCTTGTGAGAACTTGTCACTTCAGATGGTATGCTTTGGAGGGATGGCAGAAGAACTCATCCCGACCGTATTGTGCAAATTCTAGCGCTCCTTCATCAATCAGGTCTTGAATTTTATTTTTCAATGCCCAAACAGTCATCAGTATCATGCCCCGAGATGTTGGAAGGGTATGCACACCTTGCATCAGGATTGTAGTTAGGGGAAGAAGTCTCGGGATTCAAATGAGGTCCTATCAACGTAATCAGATTCATCCTTAACAGGTGTTGCAAAGCTTGAGACAGCAACATGTTGAGTTTGGTAAACTGCCTTTGGAGCATATCCGACTTACTTTGATCAACCTGTTGTTTTGGGAGAGGTTGTTGTTGGACCCGTGATGTAGTAGCAATTTGGAAAGGTCCACTCTTTACCAAACCAACCTTTTGTCTTCTTAGAGGTTGATCAATGACTTGGTCCCCGGCCTCGTCTGTTTGCTTCATACTATTCTATTCGTCTTGATGAAGTTGGTTGATGATGGTTTTCATCTCTTCTTGCCTTAGGGCTAGGCCTTGGATAAGAGCCATCTGCCCTAGCATCTGGATTCTCATTGCGCCTACCTCAGCTTCCAGTTGTTCGAGTCATTCGTCCTTATTGTCTTTAGTACTTTTCTTGACCAAGTTCCCAACGAGGAGTGTTTTCAACTATTCCTGCCCCTTGGATAGGTTTAGGAATATGTCCCTGAACTGAGCTTCTTGAGTTTGAAGATCTATGTTGTCTTGTTTGTGAGCCATTACTAAAATAAACAGCGAGAACATGAGAGACCTGTACTGGAAGACCTGTTATGCAATGATATGTATGATATATGTATGCAATGTTTTCAAGGATCTCGTGGGGTAAACAAGAAACTGTTAGAATTTGGTTGCAGCTTGATTGAAGAAACTTCGTGTCGTTAAGAGTCCTTCTTCAAGAGTCAAGCTCACCATATCGAGTGGGTCATAGCCACTGACTCAAGTTATTGTGTTTTGATCTCTAGATGACATTGGCTAGAGGAAAATAAATCCCCTTGCCCCTTGCTAGACATCTGACTTAACATAACCTGCATCACAAACCCTGGAGATCCTTGAAATGGTTAAGGAAATGTTAAGGCACGATGTTATGATGTGTATGCTATGCGTTTAAGCAAAAGTGCAAGGTGATGTAAGCAAGTAAACCCGGCAAGAAATCCAATTTATTGGATAAGGACTGTAAACAAAACCTGCAAGGAACTCATGTTGTCAGATAATAAAACTGTGTAAGTAGTTCAAGTTGAAAGCACACAAGTCACATAAACAGCCTTAGGTTTAGGCTTGCATGGGTTTTAAGGTAGTACCCTCTTTAAGCTAAGTTGGTTCAACCTGTCCTAGAAAAGTAATTGGGTTCTAGAGGATCTCAATATCACTGACCGTCCTCCATCGGTCATAGTTTCAGCTCACGCAATCTTTTCTTGCGGCCGAAATATTCCGAGAGTATGATCTCAATGAGTGTAGTATCGAGTATCAACCAGTTCTCAGCTCTACATCGAGGCTGGCTATCTCGCTACTTTATAATGGCCAAGTTGGGCGATTAAAGGTTCTAAGTTCAGTTGATTCTTAATGACACCACGCAGTGGCCCCGTATTCTCCTTGTTTCTCCACAAGGGATACCAGTACCAACCAAAGTGCCACATCAACGTAGCTACTGCTTCAATTGTATCGGTCTACACCATACAGTTCCCTCACATTCTATTGCTACTTACCTAAAAGGTGTTCCCCAGATCCGGGTGTAGGATCTATAGTAACCCCAAACAAAACCCTAAAAAATAAAGCAAACAAAGCAATCAAGAGATACAATTATAATGACCTAGATCCTAAGGTATACCCCACTTATAACTCCCCAGCAGAGTCGGCAGTTTTGTGATACGGTGGCAGAACCAATTGTTTAATACTGGTTTGCGTTTTTTGTTCGCAAAATGTCGCGGTAAGCAAGAGTCGCAACCGACTTTTATTTCATCCAACCGGAAAGGAAAAGAGTACAGAAAAAAAATCCTTTTTCAAGATTTTGAGTACGGGGGGTAGATTATAGAAAGGGAAGGTGTTAGCACCCTTTCTATCCATGGTTTTCCATGGGCTCTTAGGTACTTGCTCATTTTTTAAATTTCTTGTGTATGTGCTTTTTTTTTGAAAAGTTTGACTTCGTGATAACCTTTGTATCAGTCCTCAAAGGTGTGACGAAGTTGTTTTGAAAGTTTGTTTGAAAAGTGTAAGTGTGAAAAGTTTTGATTTGAGTAAGTACCTACTAGCATCTACCTACTCGAAAAAAAGATCGTTTATATTCTTGTTTCCTTTAGACAGCGATATCCTACTATTGAGAAATAGGTAGCACCGTTGTTGGAATTGTAAGGGTCAATTTGAAAGGGACATACAATCACTAAAGCAATATTAGGACACCTTAGTAATGACCCTAGAGTCTTAAGATCATATTTGAGGCAATATTTCTGAGGCAACATTCGAACGGGACAATTTGATCTTTTAGACTGGAGGGCAACCACTAAGACACCCTATGCTTAATGATCGTTTACCGAAGGCAACCGAAGTAAGAGTATACTCTAAGAGTGATATATGCGAGTGATTTGTTTCAGTTGTTTATCTTTGTACATTAGGGTTTTCTACCGGGTTAATTTTCAGTTAGTCTTTTCATACAATCATATTAACACACATCTAAGCAGTTTATAGTTTGCGAAAATAAAATGCGGAAAGTTTAAAGTCCTAGCTATTACAAGGCTTTTGCAGATACATAATTATCTTGGACTGAAAATAAAGATGCGGAATTTAAAATCCAAATTACTATTACAACCAGGAAGCAATTACATAATTAGAAAAAATGCAAGAAAAGATAAATCTACGCTATTACATTGATAATGCGACCTATACAATTTTCCTAGAAATTAAAATGTAAAAGAATAAATAAAAATAAATTAAGGAAAAATTAAAACCTAAAATTCTAAGTTAATGTTTTTGGTGTTTTTTTGTAGAAAATAATTTTAAGTTAATTAAAAAACCTAATTCTTACTAATTTTAATAAATAAAAATTTTAATTAACTTAATTTACTAATAAATGGAAAAAAAAAACCAAAAATTCAGTTACTAACTAAGACAAAAATCTAATCCTAGTTTGTTAAAAAAATGGTTAATTAAAGGGTTAATTACAAAGAAAACCTAAAACCTAATTGTTTTCCTAATTTGTAGAAAAAAGTTAATTAATTAAATTAAAGAGTTAATAAAAAAAGAGTTAATAATAATAATAAAAAATTTAAAACCTAAATTAATTAGGGTTTGTAAAAAAGGTTAAGTTTTCCAATTAATAGGGTTTTTGATTTAAATAAATTTAGAGTTTATATGAATTTAGGGTTTTTAAGGAAGATATTAAAGAGAAAGAAATGATGTACAAAGGGTTAAAAATAAGAAAAATTATACATATTACCAGGGGTTGTGTTTACCCAAAAATTAATTTAAAACCTAAAATTAAAAAAACCTAAAATTAATTATTCGAGTTTATTATGAAAAATCAAAGGTTTCTGAAAAATGTTAAGTTTTATGAAAAAAGATTTTAAACAGAAAGAATAAAAATAGGTAAAAGGGTAAATAGAAAGGAAGAAAACAAAAACCAATAGGGGTGGTTGTTCAACCCACACCCTTAGCCTCCTCAGGATTCCTGCCTCACCATGAGTCATGCATTGGTGGTTGTTCTATTTTTCCCTCAGCGTTTTATAATAATCCTTCATGGGATCCTGTCTAAATCTGCAGTGTTGAATCTCATGAACACATTAAATAAATTACTATATCATAAAATACAAATAAAACAAATATATGAAATTTTGTAATATTAAAACCGATATGGCATGTATGAATGCTTCTATACCCTTTTGATCATGGAGATCAAACCAGCCTTACCTTTACTGGAGAAGTAGTGAGATGTGGGTTTGTAACAAGGATGACTTGTTTGTAGTGAGATGAGGATTTGTAATAAGGGTTTCAAGGTTTTAGGGTTCTTGAAAGAATTTGATATTCTGACAGGGTTATGGCAAAGGTTTTTTTCTCTCTTCTCCTTTGTGTGAAAAGAATGAGATTATATAATGGAAATTAGAGCAAAGATATGGGCTTTGAATGTGCAATTGGGCCTCCAATGTTCACTTGAGTCTGTCATATTCCAGGCTAAATCGCAGTGGCTTAAGTGCAATTTTTGAAGTTGAAATGTGAAAACAAAATGTAGCTGACATCTAGAAATAACTCTTGTACAAAAATGGGCTCAATCGGATAAACGGTGAATTAGTTATGAATTTTTGAAGTTTCAGCTCAAACAAACTTATTTTGGGCTCCAGTGTCGACTCTAACACGTTCTTCAATAAAAAACTGGTATTGATCGGAGCATAATCCAGTTTTGACTTTGGAGGAAAAGTTGTAGATATCTGAGTCAGTGACCTTAAAAAGATGGGCCCGATCCGATAAAAATTGACCGAGTTATGAATTTTCGAAGTTTCGACCCCAGATGAAATAATATTCAGCATTCAGGATTTTCGACGCGTCACACGCACTCTGAGCAAAAATCGAAGGCCTTTTGGATACCGTTCGAACTCAATACCTCCTGTGAAAACTTAGCCAACTCAATTTTTGAAAATCGACCAAGTTATGATTTTCTAAACATGACGCAAATAAACTTCTGTCACAAATTTTCTGTACAAAAATACTTGATAAATCTGCATTTTTGAAGACCTTCTTATCGAAATTGGCTTCCATCCGTGAGAGATGAAAACATAGATGACGTCAATATGGAATTTTTGCCACTGAAACGGGTTCAAAATGAGAAACGATCTTCAAGTTATGAATTTTTTAGTGCGTAAAAACTGCATTTTCAACACACTTTTTCACCATATTTCTTCGAGAAAACTCACACATTCGGAGACCTTCTTTAAAGAATTGACTCTTGAGCTGAACCTGAATTTGAGAATACGTTATCAGAGATATCTTGGCGAAAGAACACCTGAACATGACGCACCGGGTTGGACTAGTGAATCTTTGAACCCCAAATCATTGCAAAACGGCAAATCGATCTTCAGCATGGAAAATACTTTGAGAACATCCATTGGCGAAATAAACGTCACTTTTAACCTGACGAAGCTTGATAAATATACCTTTATTCCATAACCATAAAACCAATAATATGCGTGTATGAAAAGAGGGTAAATTTTGGGGTACAACACCTGCTATGAAACCTGTTTATGCAATGCTATGTATGGCGTGTGTATGCAATGATTTCAAGGACCTTATTAGATTTAAGCTCTTTTAAACAAAACAAAAAGAAAAACCTTTTATTAGCAAGTTTTTAAAGAAACAAAATATTACACAAGGATAAACATTGAAAGGAAATTCCTAAGTCTCCCATAGGCGCTTCCTCTTGGTGTTGAGGTAGGTGTTGAGGTTCCTCTCTTCATGAAGTTTTTTTGTTAATTCCAACACCTTCTTCTCACTTGCACAGAATTGAGCCTCAAAAGTATCTCGTTCTTCCTTTAGCTGGATCCAAGACTTTTGCAACTCTTCGAAGTTGGTTGGCATATCAGGATGGAGAATAATACGAGACTCGCCCCCTTGAGCAATAGGTTCTAAGATCACTGGTAAGATGGAATCATATGGCATCATAAGACTTTGGGCTCGAGCTCTCACCCATTTGAGATAAGGTTCCAAAGGGATGGAGTTCTTACGCATCAAAGTCCTCCTATCAGTCTTCTTAACAATTCCCCATGAGCGGATGAACCTCTGACGATAATTATATAAATCATCTGAGTAGTTGAACATAATACCCTGGATGAGCATATCCGGTGGACCATCTTTTTGTGCATAGCCAAACTGACGTAGTGCTAAAGAAGGATTATAGGTGATGCCTCCCTTAATGCCCAGGAGTGGCACATTAGGAAATTCTCTGAAGCGATCAATAAAAGAAATGTCCTCTTGAGAGAGAGGACACCAATGGATGTCGGAGTGACAGAGAGACATTAGTATTTGACTCAACTTAAGCCTAAATCATTTTGCATTACTGATCGAGGAAGGTGCGAAATAAACCACCTATATAGCAGAGGGGTGAAACACATGATAGTTCCTCGCTTCTTCAGAGTACGAGTATGGAGAGAATGTAGGATATCCCCGAGCAATGTAGGAACCGAATTATTAGCAAGAAAGATGTTGATGGCATTCACATCTATAAGTTGATCTGAATTAGGAACCAGGACCAACCCTTAGATCAAGAGGGCTAATACATATTTGAATGCATGATAGCTCATAGATCTAGGAAAATCTGAGCTTTCTTCATCAGGAAATTTGCAAGGAGACCCTTAACTCCACTTCTTTTTTCCCAAATGGACTCAATGTAAGATGGTTTCGAGTGCAAAGCTACGACAACATTTTCAGAAGTTGGGTTTTGTTCTAAACCAGTGAAAGGTACTCGCTCCAATATAGGTAAACCAAGTAACTTAGAGAATTCTTCCAGTGTAGGCACCAGTTGATAATTGGGGAACGTGAAGCAATGGTGCTTAGGGTCGAAGAACTGGAATAAGACACTCATCAAACCTTCGTCAAACTCGATGGTAACCAAACTGAGCAAGTGACCATGTCTTTTGTGGAATATTGAGTCCTCAGGGACTTTCGAGACTAATTCCTTGAGCTAAGGAGGAACTTCTATGAAGTGAGTCCGTATGGTTTTTCTGCGACTTGAATTCATATCCTACAAAACAGCCAAGAGTTAAATCCAACAGGTCCTTGAAATGATTAGTATGTATGAATTTCATGATGTTTATGATGTCATGATTATGCTAAAAATCACAGATAAACACAAGAAAATCATACAATAGACCTTAGGTTCAAAGGCTTGCATGAGTTTTTAAGTTATGTACCCTCTTGAATGTTCAGTTGGCTCAACCTGTCCTATTAATAGTAACCGGGTTCTAAGGAGCCTCAATATCACTGACCTTCCCTTCATAAATTGTTTCAATTCCGCACCGAAGTATTGCGGCCAAAAAATCCTGAAAGTCCAGCCTCAATGAGTGTAGTATCGAGTATCAACCAATCTTCGGTCGGAACCAAAGTCGGTTATCTCACTACTTCCTAATGGCTAGGATGAGTCAACTAAAGGTTCTAAAGGTCAGTTAGCGCTTAATGACACTATGAGGAAGCCTAATGTTATCCTTAACTTACTCAAGGAATATTAGTACAATCCAAAGTATCGCGCTAACGTAGTCGCCAATTCGTCTGTATCGATCTACGCCGTACAGCCTCCGTGGTTTATTGTTACTTACCTAATAAGGTACCCCAGATCCGGGTATAGGATCTTTACAAGAATACCCCAACAAACCCTCAAAGATAAAGTAGTCAAAGCAAACAGAGAAAGCAATTTAAAATGATCTAGACCCTAAGGTAAACCCCACTTTATATTATTCCCCAGCAGAGTCGCCAGTTCTGTGATACGGTGGCAGAACCGAATGTTAATACTGGTTTGCATTTTTTGTTTGCAAATGTCGCGGTAAGCAAGAGTCGCCACCAAATTTTCTTTTATCCAACAAAAGGAAAGGGTGAAAAGAACAAAAAAGGACCTTTTTTCAATATTTCTGAGTAAGGGGGTATATTATGGGAAGGGAACGTGTTAGCACCCTTTCCATCCATGGTTTTCCATGGGCTCTTAGGTACTTGCTCATTTTTGAAAATTGCTTGTGTGTTTGTGGTTTGAAAAGTTTTGAAAATGCCTTGGTGCGGCGATTCACTTTATGGTAACCCTTGTATCGGTCCTCAAGAGTATGATAAAGCGTTTTGAAAATTTTGTTTGAAAAGTGTTTGAAAGTATGGTGTGAAAATTTGTTTGAGGAAGTACCTAACAATTATCTACCTACTCGAGAAAAGATTGTTCTTTTCCTCCTATCCTTTAGACCGTGTTATTCTACTATTAGTGAGTAGGTAACCCTAGTTGTTGGATGTTAAGGGACTATCGAAAGGGACGTAATGGTCATTGAAGGCAACATGTAAGGATACCTTAGCATTTCGAAGGGACTATCATCATAAGATCATTTCTCGTAAGTAACTCGAGGGACATTTAGGGACTATGGTCTTTATGATGACTTTAAACTGAGGGTCTTTGCTAAGAGTATCCCTATGTTCGAGGGATATGACCACTATTTCTGAGGCAACCAAGTGAGATATACCCTAAGGGTGCATGTGTGCAATAGTGTGCTTCTTTCAGGTATTTTTATCTTTGATATTAGTGATCTAAGATTGATTGATTAATCATGCACGCATAGGTTATTAGCAATTTATATACAAGCATATAAAATATAAAAGCGAGAAATAAAGGTCTTACGCTATTACAAGGCTTTGGTGTAGATACATAAGGAATTGACTAAAAAAATAAAGTGCGGAAATAAAACACCTAATTAGCTATTACAAATCGGGTGCAGTTACATAATTGATAAAAATAATCATACGACAAAATAATAACGCGCGAGAATTAACTGGAAAAAAGGTTCAAAACCCTAAAAAAATCTAATTTGATCATTGAAAAATATTTTTGAGATTTTATAAAAAAGAGGTTTTATTTTGACCTAATTCTACTCAATTTTAATTAATGAAAAATATTAGAATTGATTAAAACAATTAATTTGCAAAAATTAATTTATTAAAAAAACTAAATCCTATTTTTTTTTTGATTATTTTCTAATTAAAAAATGGTTTGAAATAAAAATCAATTAGACTAATTAAATAAAATAAATAGTAAAATCAAAGAGAAAAGAAATGGGCATGAAGGGGTATGAACCCAAATTAGTGGTTTTGTTGCTGAAATTATGCCCAAGCCCAATCCTGTTGGCCCAAGGCAATGTGAGGTCCAGTGTGATTGTGCCAGGAGTGTCCACCATGGGGAGCTTCATTGGAAGCATTGGATCTAGGCACTGATTGATTTAAGGGTGATGATCTTTAGGTATACAGTGAGCGCGCTTGGAAAGGAAGCATTGAATCTACAAAGAAATTGTGAGAAAAGTAATATGTAGGAGGTAGGGATCGAACCCCTGACCTCCTACACTCGTGCGCTTTGAAAACCTTTCCCTTTGCTACTGAGACAATTATGTAACTGTTAATACAAACAAAAAATATATATTATATGTAATGATGGTTAGTAGCTGTAATAAAAACGCGCAAAATTCAAATGGGTCACTCAGGATTGGACACGCAATCATCTTCCTTATTGGATCGTCTTTTTAGACTAAGGGTTTTTACCCACAGACACGTCCGTTGCTAAAAACCTGCAATTCCCAAAAATCACCACCAGGAAATATAAATTAAATCTAATTATACAAATTAATTGGGTTTAGTCTCGTTAGTACAATGGTACCCTTCTCTGGCCCTGATTTTACCTGAAACAAAAACCCTAAAATGAAGCTTCAAACCCTAGCAATGGTAGTCAGTTAAATATACATCAAAACACATAATTAATTATGCAAACATGTTCTAAATTGTCACACAAACATAAATTCATACTTGAAATTCATTTATCATGCATGTATAGTCAAAATCAAATTCAAGAATAAGAGCAAACCGTGATACTTGTAGAGGCTGTTTCTGGATGTGTTGACGCGTGAGAGTGGTCCATATAGCTTTCAAATACGCCCAGGAGTGGATTACAATCCTTGAAACGCCTTGAATCCCCCTCTAAAGCAAAATTCGATCGCCACTTTTTTGTCAAAATTTTGAGATTCTTGTAGGTGTTCTACACGACCAATTCTTCTTTTTTATGATCAGAGTTTGTTATGCATATATAGTAGAAGCAATTAGGTCAATAAAATTGAATTGAATCTTTGAAAATTGGTGAAAAAAGATTTGATTTGTGCCTTGTATACTTTGTTTCTAAAATAGGCCAAATCATGATATTTTCCCATCCAATTATCCCTTGCACGAATTATATGATTTTCCAACTGATCATGGATCCATAATGTGCTCATAAAATCAAATCTTGGATTTTATTTCATTATTCCACTATTTAAATTGATTTATTTTGATTTAAATGAATAAAATAGCAAAACAAATAATAAAATAATAAGTGGATAAGCTCAGGGGTCGTGGGCTATCTTAGGGACAAGTTTCAAGCAAGAGAACATGGGCCCTTTGGAAAAAAAAATCAATTTTGATCAATGTTGACTTCAAGCACATTTCCAAAAATTGGTCAACTTTAGCAATGCATATCTCTCTCATTTTTTACCCTAACAGGGTGTTCTTGGACTTTTTAGAAATCTTAGGATGTCCTCTAAACAACCTTTTTAGTTTCATCTCAATTGGATCTTCCATGTTCATGTAAGGAGCTTTGAACCAAAAGGTGTTTTTGTTGACTTTTTGAATGGACCTATAATGTATGAGCTTATATCTTATGATTGAGGCATTTCTTGAACTTGAGGGTTGACGAGAAGTTGTAGGGAATTGCATTCTCTTTAAAATGAGCCTTTTTTGGAAAATTTCTGATAAAATATGAGAATGTTATGCCTGGTCAAAGTTTGGTTGACTTTTCCTATAGAAACCCTAAATTGCCATTTTTGACTTTTGATAAGTTAGGAGCATTTCTTGAGGAATCATGATCAGACCTTGATCAAATGATGGATATTAATTCAAAGTGTTGATGTTGACCAAAAATATTGAAGTTTGACTGTATTTGGGACACAGTTGACTCTTGACCTAGTACAGTTGATTTTTAAGCATCTGAGCAGTTGACTGAGCAAACTTATTGTGTAAGGCATGAAACTTGACATGGATGATGTTGGGGACATATTAGGGCAACGAAGGACATTTGGGACCCTTGGGACTCAACCATCTTTCTTGAAACTGAAACCCTAGTTTGAGGCTTATTGTCTTAAGAGGAGGATTTGTCTGGTCAATCCTTAGTCAACCTTGAGCAATTGAAGATCTTTGGAGGCATGTCTTGAGTGAAATGAGAGGGAAAATTTTGGGGTACAACACTGGGGATTTCTTCTTTTTGTTTAAGGACGTTGTGTTGGGGATTGACTCTGCTTGAGAATAACTCTGTGGAGGGAGATGCTTTATTGGAAGATTTTGCCGATGTAGAGAAATAAACTCTGTTGGGGAATGAACTTCCACAGTCTAAGAAATAAACTCTAACCGGAAGGAGGTTTTATAAACTGTTAAGGTTATAAAGCTCGGTTGGGGAACACAGATTTCAGCTCTCTTAAGGAACTTGGCTGGAGGAAGTAATTCCTGCTTGGGGAAGAAGAGGTCAAAACTTTGTTTGTTTCTACTCTATGGGGAATATAGGTGTCACGAGGATATATGTAGCGGTGACTTCGTCTCATAATATCTCTTCCCCTGTACCTGCCGGAGAAAGTACTTGTGGAGACTTTATGGATGGTTTGAGTGTCATCCTTACTCATGGGGTGCTTGGTAAATGCTTATCAGAATAACAAGTCTTCTACTGATAGACAAGTGACAAGATGACGGGACATAGTCATACACTTTAATCCCTAACTTTTTCTTGGACCTCCCTTTCGGGTTTTCAGTCCACCGGGATACCCTTTTTTGCCCAAGCCGCCTTTTCAGGTGTTCGACTTGCCGGGTGCATAATTTTCTATATATCCTAATTTTTTCCTGAACTCTTTTTGGTTCACCAGGATGCCCTTATTTTTGCCTAGGCCTGTCATCCTAGCGGGTCTTTTCATGCGTAGTCTTTTCTGACTATGTCCACGTTCACCGAGTGCAGATAATTGTCACTGTCCTTAGTAGTAAGTGTTGTCACACTGCCATAAGGTGTTTGTTTGATCGTACAGGATTCGTTGCGGGAATTCAAGTCCAATGCCCCAAGTGATTCAGATGGAGTTCTGCCCCTGGCTATTTGGAATTTTTGAGAGATTCCTTGAACCTTGACTTGACTGCCCAGATCAGTTGGACAGCATGCTCTGCCCCTTGATTATGAATGGCCTATCACTGGAATGTCTTTCCATCTGAGGTGATTCTATCCACTGAGAATATTTCTATTCATCGAATATCCGTCGTGTAAATTTCTCTATTGTTGAACAAATAGTCATATGCAAATAATGGTATTTTAAGAATGCAAAGCTTATGTCTGTCTTGAAGTTTGAAAATTCATTTTTTAGTAAAACAAACAAATTTTGTAAAAGTGTGATGTCAACTCAGGATTTATAGCGAACCCTACAGGAGTCAGGATACCTTTTGTAATAGTATGTTTTCGAACTAACCCATGCTTCAGCTAGGACTTTTAAGGGTTATAACTTGGTCTGGTTCATGGTTTAAGAAACAAAGGGTAAAGGCTCAAAGTTTATTTGTACCCACCTGTTCTTCTTGATGTTCTTAGATCCTATGCTTAGTTAATTGTGCGTTCAGATCCCAATTGAGTCTGGCATCTTGTCCTTGATGTTCCAGTGATGGTTCAGATACTGAAAGTTTATTTTGAAGAGGAAGTCATTTTCGTAATCTTCTTTTTGTTGAGGATTTGTAGCGACCTCTTTTTTTATTTATGATCCATGCTTTTGCCTGAACTGGTTCTTTTATGATTACAGTCAGTGGGATGCCCCAGTTTTTTCTTTAGTTTCCTTCATAGGTTTTGACTTAGCGAGCTTTTATTTAGAGAGATAAAGACTGCCTGCTTTGATGACTATGTGGAACCATCACCATCTTTTGGAAGGTATCTTCTACACTATTTGTCGTGTATGAAGGATGAGCTTGCGACTGAATGCGCCTCTGAATTAACTGAGAAAACTATCCTGCCCTAGGTTGTAATTAAGGGTTTTAATTTGTGTGAAAAGAAAAACTCCTACTTCTTTGGCTCAAAGGGGTTGACTAGGGATTATATTCCTTATAACTCCACTATTTAGGATTTGAAATAATGTTTGTACATCGTTAGCAGGGTCTGTTCAAAAGCATACTGTAGAGATTATGGTATCGTTTTCGTCATCCTTCCTCTAAAGGCTTACAACTTTTAACCAAGAGTCAAATGTCACAAAAAGGAAAGCAGTTTAAATATAGTGAATACGAGTGAATTGATTCAAAACAGACATATGCAATGCATTGATAAAGTAACAAAGTTTGACATGAATAAATGTTCTAACAATCAAAAGAAAATTACAAATTGAAAATTCTAATGAACAAAAGCTTCTTTGTTTGATCTTGTCACTTCAGATGACGTGCCTTGGAGGGTTGGCAGAAGAACTCATCCTAACCATCTTGTGTAAACTCCAGCATTCCTTCATCAATCAACTCCTGAATCTTATTTTTCAATGCCCAACAATCATTCGTATCATGTCTAGAACTATCAGAATGGTAGGCGCATATTACATCAGGATTGTAGTTAGGGGAAGAAGTTTTGGGATTCATATGAGGCCATATCAATGTAATCAAATTCATCCTCAACATGTGTTATAAAGCTTGAGACAATGGCATGTTGAGTTTGGTAAAGTGCCTCTTGGGTGTATCCGGCTTACTCTGATTAACCCGTTTTTTTGGCGAGGTTGTTGTTGGACCCATGATGTAGTAGCAATTTGGAAAGGTCCACTCTTCACCAAACCAACCTCTTGTCTTCTTGGAGGTTGATCAATGACTTGGTCCCCATCCTCGACTGTTTACTTCACACGGTTGCATTCGTCTTGATGAAGCTTGTTGACAATTCCTCTCAGCTCTTCTTGTACTCGGGCCAGGCCTTGGATAAGAGCCATCTGCCCCAACATTTGGGTTCTCATTGCTTCAACCTCAGCTTGCAGTTGTTCCAACCGTTCGTCCTTATTGTCTTTAGGATTTTTCTTGGCCAGGTTCCCAGCGAGGAGTTCTTTCAACTCTTCCTGCCCTTTGGGTAGGTTTAGGAACATTTCCATGAACTGAGCCTCTTGAATTTGGAGATCTCCGTTGTCTTGTTTGAGAGCCATTGCTGAAATAAACAGCGAGAACATGAGAGACCTGTTATGAAACCTGATTATGCAATGATATGTATGATATATGTATGCAATGTTTTCAAGGATTTCTAAGACTTAAAATTTCTTAAATAGAAAGAGAACAAATGTTAATTGAATTACGAAGTTTTATCAATCACAATGATGCCTCTTAGGCTTACAAAGGAGATACCAAAGCAAAAATAACTCTCTAAGTAGAGATACTCAAGCTTCCCACCGGTGCATCCTCTTTGGTGCAATGTAAGCATGTATACTCTTCTCCTTGTGAAGTAACCTGGTGAGCTCTAAAACCTTCTTCTCGCTGGCATAGAATTGGGTTTCGAAAGTATCTTGTTCTTCTTTGAGTTGGGTCCAGGATTTCCGTAGCTCCTCAAGGTCAGTTGGCATGTCAGGATGAAACACAGTGTAAGGAGTGTCTCCCTCAGCAATTGGCTCCATAATCACAGGTAAGATGGCGGGGTAAGGCATCATAAGACATTGAGCACGAGCTCACACCCATTTGAGGTAAGGCTCAAGAGGGATGGAATTCTTGTGCCCCAGTGTCTTGCTATCAACTCTGTTTATCATGCCCCAAGCTCGAATGAACCTCTTGCGATAACCCTGAACATCATTCTCATAGTCAAATGTGATTCCTTGGACGAGTGTGTCATGAGGACCATCCTTTCTAGCATAACCAAATTGTCACAGCGCCAAACAAGGATTATAAGTGATTCCTCCCTTAATGCCTAAGAGAGGGACATTAGGGAATTCCCCACAATGATCAATGATAGTGATACTCTCCAAGGATCGGGAACACCAATGAATATCCGAATGTGTAAGGGACATCAGCCTATGAGACCATCTTATACCCTACTCATTCTTCAAAATAGACCGGGGTAGGTGCGAAATAAACCACTTAGCTAATAAAGGAATGCAACACAAAAGGGTCCCTCTTCTCTTTAGAGTGCGAGTATGCAGAGAATGTAGAATATCCCCAAGTAAAGTAGGTACCAGATTATGAGACAAAAATATTAACCGCATTCACTTCTATGAGTTGGTCCGTGTTAGGGAATAGTACCATCCCATAGATGAGAAGGGCCAACACTTCTTCAAAATCTTATAAATCCAGGCTATCCTAAAAATGGCGAGCTTTCTCAAATAAAAACTTAGCTGGAAACCCTTGGACACTTCTTCTGGTTTCCCAATTTGCCACTACATCAGACCGTTGTAAAGAAAGAGCTTGAGCAATCTCTTCAGGCTTTGAGTCTCTTTCCATACCTTTGAATGATGGCTGATTAAGGATAGGTACCCCTAATAATTGAGAAAACTCCTCCATAGTAGGCACTAATTGGTAATCCGGAAAAGTGAAGCAGTGGTGCAACGAGTCAAAGAACTGAAAGAGAACCTTTAAAATTTCTTCATCAAGGGTTGAAGTGACCAAGTTGAGAAGTCGACCATGTTTTTCAGTGAAGGGAGAGATTTCAGGAATCCTTGATGCTAACTCCTTGAGTTGAGGATGTACTTTCACAAGGTTGATTTGGATAGTGTTCCTGCGAGCGGATGTCATGTCCTACAAAATAAGACAAAGATAAGCCCTAGAAAATCCTTGAAATGGTTAGTATGATATTCCATGTCATGATGTCATGATTATGATAAGAAATCACAGATATAGAAAGCACAAGCAAATCACATAACAGACCTTAGGTTTAAGGCTTGCATGGGTTTTAAGGTAGTACCCTCTTGAAGTTGGATTGGTTCAACCTGTCCTATAAATAGTAACCCGGTTCTAAGGGATATCAATATCACTGATATTTTCCACAAGTTTCGTTCCGATAGGTGACTGACTCGCAACCAAACCAAACTCGGGAGCCAAATCTTAATGAGTGTAGCATCGAGTATCTGCCGACTTTGGGAATACACCAAAGACGGCCATCTTGCTACGTCCTAATGGCCAAGTTTTTCATTTAAAGGTTCTAAGGTCAGTTGACGCTCCATGACACCACGCAACGGCCCCATATTCTCCTTGATTAACTCAAGGGCTACTGGTACCAACCAAAGTGTCGCATCAATGTAGCCATCGCTTCAACCGTGTTGGTATACCCCACATAGTTTTCATGATCTATTGCTACTTACCTAAAAGGTTTCCCCAGATCCGGGTGTAGGATCTATAGTAACCCAAACAATCCCTTAAAAGTAAAGCAAACAAACAAGAAAACAATTTATAAATGATCTAGACCCTAAGGTAAACCCCATTTTTATTATACTCCCCAGCAGAGTCGCCAGTTCTGTGATATGGTGGCAGAACCGACTGTTAATATTGGTTTTGTATTTTTTGTTCGCAAATGTCGCGATAAGCAAGAGTCGCCACTGACTTTTCTTTTATCCAACAAAGGAAAGGGTGAAAAGAACATAAAAAGACCTTTTTTCTAGAGTTTCTGAGTAAGGGAGTAGATTATGGAAAGGGAAGGTATTAGCACCCTTTCCATCCGTGGTTTTCCACAGGCTCTTAGGTACTTGCTCATTTTTGAAAATTGTTTGTGTGTTTGTGGTTTTGAAAGCTTTTGTTTGCTTTATGGTAGCTCTTGTATCAGTCCTCAAGAGTGTAATAAAGTGTTTTTGGAAAGATTATTTTGAAAGTGTGTAAGTGTGGAAATTTTAGGTTTGAGCAAGTACTTAAGAACAGTCTACCTACTTGAAAATGGATGTTCTTTTCCTTCTTTCCTTTAGATATTGCTATCCTACTATTAGTGAGTAGGTAGCCCTATCGTCGAATGTTGAGGGACAATCGAAGGGACGTTTTACAATCACGAAGGCAACTTGTGGAGACGCTTTAGCAATTTTCTTTTAGGGACTAGATCATTTACCGAAAGGAAACTCTAGGGTCATCGAGGGACTATGATCTTCTTTTGATTTATGGGTCTTTACTAAAGCGTTCCTGCCTCATGACTGTTTTATTTAAAGGCAACCAAAGTGGGAGATACCTTAGGGGTGCGCATGTGCAAGTGTGTTGAGATTCAGTTATTTATCTTGCATTATTAAGTTTGCTAAAGTTTTAATTTCCAGTCTTATCATGCACGCCTAGTTACTAACAGTTAATATTTACAGAAATTTAAAGTGCGAAAATTTAAATCCTAGGCTATTACAACGCTTTGGGACAATTACATAAAAAAGTGCAAGAAAATAAAATGCAGAATTTTAAATCTAGACTATTACATCCCATAATCAGTTGCATTATTTATATAAACTGCGAGAATAAAAATAACGCGCGCGAAATAAAAATCACGTCTAAAAATCCTAAGAAAAATTCTAAGTAAACAAGAAAAATCTTTTTGGTTTTATTTTTATTTATTTCAATAAAAATAATTAAACTAAATCTAAATTTAATTTAAGAAAATAAATATTGAATGAAATTAATTTAATTTTAATATTTTTGCATTTTTTATTAAGAAAACATTTGAAACATAAATTAAATCTTAAATTCTAGTTCATTTTAAAATAAGAAAGTAGTTAAAATTTAATTAATTAATTAAAATTTTCATTATTTTAATTTTAAAAAAAGTCTAAACCTAATTTTTTTTGTGAGTTTTTTTTGTTATTTGCTTAATTAAGTAAAGAAGATAAAATAAATTAAAATATTACAAAAAAAACTAGATGGGCTTGAGATAGTAAAAAAAAAGTGGGGGTGTGGTTGTTGAATTTGCTGGCCCATGAAGGGAGAGGCCTAGATTTTCTTCTGGATCCAATGTGGATTGGTCTTGATGGCACATGGTGAGCCCGCAGATGGAGTGCGCTAGATCTTATCAGATGGACATCTGCTGACACATGTCTGATGGTGTATAATGCACATCTAGCTACGAGGAGCATCGAATATACATGAAACAAGTTAGAAAATATAAAAATGGAGCTTACTGAGGCGTTTTGTGATGTTTCAGGGCTTGGTAATGATTGCAAAAGCTTCAGGGAGCCTCCAGGAATGCATTTGGATCTTTTGTTTGGACTGAGAAAGGCTGGAACCTAAAATGCGAATTTTTACAACTTTGATAATTTTTGCAAAATTTGTAGAGCTTTTCTAGGCTGTATCTCCTGTGTCTTGAAGCTTGCTAATGTGTTCTTTATATAGAGAGGAGGGAGGAGACAAGAGAACAAAGGTAATAACAACCATAAACATGTGTTTTTAAAGTCATGAATGATGTTTTGTAACTTTGCCAAAGACATAGAATCTTGTCTTTTTTGAATTTGAATGAATATGGACATTGCTTGCACGAAATTTTATGGGCCTAGGCTGTCCAAAACATTAACCCAAAGCTCAAAGCCCATTTCCAATTATTTTATACATTTTATTTTATATTTATTTGAAATAAATTAAAATAAATATGAATAAAATAGTTAGCAAATGAAAGGCACAAAAAGAATAATTTTAGAGGTCCTCTGTAAACTTAGGAAGATGCTTGAGTCCAAGAAATTGAGCCCTTGCCTTAAAACTTCAAATTTTCTCAATGCATAATTCTTGAAAATTCCCAAATTTTCCCAACTTGGGAAAGCCATAACTTGCTCAATATTTATCTCATGATTATGATCTATGACTTTTTGGAAATCCTAAGATGTCGAATTCAATCCCTATTTTGATCAATTTTGCATTTGAAGATTTTATCTTGATGTAAAAGGTCTTGGCCAAAAGTGGCTTTTGTTGACTTTCTGAAAATGATATGTAACGCATGAGCTTGTATCTTTCAAATGGTGCATTTATTGGACTTAAGGGCTGAAGAGAATTTATAGAGAATGGGATTATCTTCAATGTGAGTTTGGTTGGTGAAAAATGGATGAAGTATGTGAAAGTTATGCCTGGTCAAAGTTTAGTTGACTTTCCCTATAGAAATCCTACTTTGCCATTTTTTACTTCTGATGGGTTAGGAGTATTTCTTGAGGAATCATGATCAACCCTTGATCAAATGATGTATATCACTTCAAAATTTTGATGTTGACCAAAAATCTTGAAGTTTGACTGTACATAGGCCACAATTGACTTTTGACCTAGCATAGTTGATTTTAAAATACTTGAGCAATTGACTGAGCAAACTTGTTGAGCAAGGCATGAAACTTGGCATGGATGATCTTGAGGACATATTAGGAAAATGGAGAACATTTTGGATCCTTGGAGCTCAAACATCTTGATGAAAATTAAAATCCTAGTTGGGGGCTCATTGCCTTAGGAGGAAAATTGTCTGGTCAAATCTTGGTCAACCTAGGGCAATTGAGAACCTCTAGGAGTATGTCTTGTGTGAAAATGGGAGGGCACATTTTGGGGTACAACACCAGGCTATGCACGCACGCCATGTAGCATAAATTCTACACCTTTCAACGTTAATGCAGTCATACCCAAGAGCTTCAACGTGAGATTCACCATACGCCCTCAAGGCTTCTCTTTACGGGATCCCAATACAGCCTCTGGGTTCCCTCACCCTTGGGCCTAGCCTTTTTCAAATCAGCACCCCCCATTTAATTTTTCTATCCTGGCCCATTTATTTTTTTCTTTATTTTGTTTTATTATTTATTTCTTTTACTTTGTTTATCATTAATCAAATACTAAAAAGAATCACAAAAGAAACTTAGGACTAATTTTTCCTTAATTAAATAATTTATTTATTTAATTGATTAATTAATTAAACTTTAACCTTTTCTTAATTTAAAAATAAAATAGAATTAGGTTTTATTTATATGTTTAAATTATTTTCTTTTTATAACAAAAACAATAAAAAAACTTAGACTATTTTCTTAAAATTAACTTTACTTTCTAAATAGATTTTAGGGCAATTTTCATTGTTTTCTTAAATCAAAAATCAAAAACAACAAAAAGCTTGTCTTATTTACTTAGGTTTATACGTATTTTTTAACTTTCGCGCGTTATTATTTTCTCGCATTTTTACATTATTGTACCTGTATACTGGATGTAATAGATTAATTAGGATTTTTACCGCTTTCTTTATTTCTTATTTCCCCCAAGTTTTGTACATTGTAAATATTCCCTTCCCTGAAGCCATGTAATAGCGTAGGGTTATATTTTCCGCATTTTATTTTCTGTATCATATTAACTGTTAGTAATTAGGCATGTATGATAAGTTTGAAAAACAAAAGTGTTAGCAAACCTAACACAAGATAAATACTTGAACTAAACACACATTGCACATGTACACCTCTAGTGTACCCCACTTTGGTTGCCTTCGGAAATAAAACAGTCACGAGACACTGACGCTTTAGCAAAGACCTGTAAATAAAAAAAGGATCATAGTCGCTCGATGACCCTACAGTTTCCTCTCAGTAAATGATCTAGTCCCTAAACAAAATTGGTAAAGCGTCTCCACAAGTTGCCTTCGTGACTGTAATGTTTCTTCGAATGTCCCTTATACATCCAATGATAGTGCTACCTACTTACTAATAGTAGGATAACACTGTCTAAAGGATAGGAGGAAAAGAACTACCTTTTCGAGTACAAAGTAGATAGCTGTTAGAAGTTTGCTCAAATCATTTTGCACTTACACAGATACTATTTTTTCAAAAAAACAATTTTCAAAAACATTTGCTTTGTCAACACTCTTGAGGACTGATACAAGAGTAAACGCAAAGCAAATCGCCGTACTAAGGCATTTCAAAACATTTTTTAAATACACAGAGCATAAATTACTTTCAAAATGAGCAAACCTCTAAGAGCCCATAGAAAACTACAGATGGAAAGGGTGCTAACACCTTCCCTTTCCATAATCTACCCCCCTTACTTAGAATAATCTCGAAAAGGTCTTTTTCTGTTCTTTTCACCCTTTCCTTAATTTGGATAAAAGAAAATTCGGTGGCGACTCTTGCTTACCACGACATTTGCAAACACAAAACGCAAAAATCAGTATATAACAGTCGGTTCTGCCACTGTATCACAATTTTAAAATATGAATACCTACATTCTTCACCCCTAGTAGTAATTAAGGATTTATTTTCCCTAGTTTAACAATACCGCAATAGAAAGACTGGCACGTTCATACATTGCATTCATACATCATTTTACAAACATCATAGAATACGCAGTACGAATGCATATATCGTAATCTAGTTTTTTGAGAACATCATTTGCACTTCATGCATCATGACATTTCATGAAGCTAAACCTTTATCTTTTCAGGTAAAGTCTATACACAAATGAATTCTCATATGACCAAACGAATTTATGGTACTCTGTTGACGTACAATCGTCCAAGATTCATTCGTTATCCATTGAGGTAGAAATCATCCAAGATTCCTTCATTATCTATTGAGGTATCAATCATCTAAGATTCCTTCATTATCTATTGAGGTAGCAATCGTTAAAGATTCCTTCATTATCTGTTTAGGTAGCTGTTTCACCCCAAAATTTGCCCTCCCATATTCTTCAAGATTTGTCAAGATCAATCTCCAAATGGTTCAAAATCTCTCAAGGGTTGCACAGTCCAATTGCCTCCTGACACAGTCAAAATTAGGGTTTTGGTTCTTGCAAGTAAGTTGAGGTTTTCAAGGGTCCAATCAAGTCCCATATGCCTATATACATTGTCAAGCATCTACATGTCAAATTTCAAGGCTCACGGCATCAAATTGCATAGTCAAAAGCCCTAATTGCTTCACAGTCAATTGCAGGGGCAAAATGGTCATTTGGCAATCAAAAGTCAAAATTTTTGGTCAACATCTTATTTTGAAGCCACAATCTTCATTTGATCAAGTCTTGATCATGATTCCACAAGCATGGCTCAAAAATCATCAAGATGCAAAAAGTTGCTATTTTTGGACAGTTGAAAAGTCAACTGTAAATTGACCAGGGCATAACTTTTTCATGGTTCATCAGAAAAATCCCATCCAATGCTCATTTTGAAGGGGATGACATTTCCTACAACTCATATTCACACTCCAAGTCCAAGAAATGCTCTCACAAAAAGTTATCAATTTCTACATTATAGGTCATTTTCAAAAGTCAACAAAAAGGCATTTTAAGTCAAAGACCATAACTTGAGATTGGTAGATAAAAATGAAATGGGACCAAAGGCATTGGTTAGAGGACTTCAAGACCTTTCCAAAATGTCCAAGAACATGTTCATAGCTTCAAAATTGAGCAAGATATGCATTGGAGAAGTTGGGAAATTTTTGGGAATTTGCAAAAGTCAACTTTGCCCAAAACACTTCATTTTTGCCAATGGGCCTCAAATTCTTTCTTGAATCTTTACCCAAGGCTTATGCACGACCCATTAAGATTAATTTGAATTATTTTCTTTTTTTATTAATTATTTGGATTTTTAATTGATTAATAATTCATTTAATTAATTTAATTGTAGGAAAATATCAAAACATGGTTTTCAAATCTTTTTATGAAGCAAATAAGATCAGGGCAAGCTGGCAATTCGTGTACATATCAAGGACATCAAAATCACCCAATTTTGGCAAGTTTTATCAATCAAAAAAGTTGGAAAAGATTTGATTGAAATCAAAGATGCAAAACATGAATACAATGGATTCTTGACCAAGATTTGCCCTAGTTTTCATTCTACTATATATGCTGAAGCAAACCCTAAAGCCTTTCACGTGAAAAAGTTGCTGAAAACACCATTGCCAAATTGAAAAAAAGCCAAGAAATTTGAAAACTGAATTCTCACTTGCAGGCCAATTCGAACCCTTTTCTTGTTTCCAATACATTGTTGGACCTTCCAGGAACACATTGCCATCGAGAACAAGCCTTAAAGCTCAAGAGAACGCTCTAACAGATTCATGGTTTATCACTTTTCTTCCCAAATCATAACCATCGATTCATGCATTTTTGACATCTTTCATTGTTTGTTTTGTGTTTATAGAACTCAGGCGAAGCTTTTGGTACAATTCAATTGCGTTATAATGCCCAGAATTGCAAAACACCATTGAAGAAACCTAGGGTTTCAGAGCTTTCAATTTAGGGCTTTTCACATATAGCAAAATTAGACCTCCAAATGCACATGGCTGAAATCGTCTGAATGAGACGAAGACAACCCAACCATCGCGCCCTTTTTATGTTCACTGTACACCTAATCGATATTCTTGGCAGTTTTGCATTGTGGGGGTTAAAAACCCCCGCTATCTTGTTTTTATTTTGCAGATAAATGAAGAAGATGAAGGACGGGGACGCACATGGTTGGCCTATTCAAACTTACGCGTGTGATTTTGTTGGATGCAACATGTTAATTTGTTTTTAATAATATATTTGTTGTGTATTATATTAACAAAAGCATGTGTTTGGCTTGGTGGTTGATGATGTGTCTGGCAATTGTTGGGACCTGGGTTCGATTCCCAGGTCCACCCAAATTTCAATTCTATTTTTTCTCACAAATTCATGTGCAGCGCTCATCAAAGGTTCCACCATATGCCTCATGTTCCAGCCTGCCAAGTGGCCATGAAGCTCAATCCAAAGGCCAGGGATAGATGAATACCATGCTCCCTAGTCAACGTGCCTCCAGGAAATCCCAAAAGTCAGCAAAGGCTTTGTGTTCATGGGCCTGAATTCCAGAATCATACCTCCATTGGGCCAACAAACCCCCTGGTTCACTATTTTATTTATTTATTTATTTTCTTTCTCTTTTTAATTCTTTTTACTAATTATTATTATTATTAATTATTATTAACTAATAAACTAATTTTTCATAAAAAACTCAGATAATATAAAAATTGTGAATATTTTTATTATTTACTAAATTCACTAATTATTATTTTTGTAAATAAAATGCTAACAAATAAATTAGTTTAATATAGGTCAATTTTCATCTTTTTGTCTCAATAAATAAAAGTTATGTAGAATTAGGGTTTGACAATTTTCAATCATATTTTATTAATTAATCATTATTCTTATTAATTATTATTATCTTTATGAATAAAAATGTAAATTAATTAATTTAGTAAATTAGGTTAACTTGGACTTTTTTTTAAATAATTAAAATAAACTTAGAACTAGGGTTTTTCTTAACTTTTAATTTTAATTCCTTTTTTATTTTCATTAGAACATAAAAAAACGTAAAAACATTTTTTCTTTTTAATTAATTAGTAAACTAGGGTTAATCTTAATTATATGCAAAGCACCAAAAAACTCATGTTTTCTCAAAAGGGTCAAAAACCCTAGGACGTTCCAATTTAAATTTCTTTCCGTATTATTTTTATTTTGATTATTTATGTATCTGCTCAATGGATGTAATAGTAATTAGGATTTACCGTTTTCTTTTATTTTCGCATTTTCCAAAACGGGTCTTTTGTTTTTGGCGATGTATAGACCCGCGCCTTGTAATAGTGTAGAATTTACATTTCCGCACTTAATTTTCCACACTCCTAACTGTTAATATGCATGAAAGACTGAATGACAAATTAAAAACAACTCGTAGCTCACAATGTTGCATGTTCAAAGATAAATCTTACCTGAAAAACAACACACAAGCACATGCCACTTCTAGGGTACGCCTCACTCGTTGCCTCGAACGTGGTCGTCAAGTATAGGTTGTTTTAGAGGTCGCCCTCCTGTCTAAGATCCAGTTGCCTCGAAACGGTTGCCTCGGATAAAAGGATCTAAGATATTAGGGTTACTTCTAAGGTGTCCTACAATTGCTTTGATGACCACATGTCCCTATAATCGAATTGACCCGACAAACTTCAACGATGGTGCTACCTACCTCTCAATGGTGGGATGGCACTATCTTAAGGACTCTTACAGAGCCTAATTCCTTAGAGTAGGTAGATTCTTATAGGTACTTGCTCTCTTCAAAAACAAACAAAACATCTTTTCACACTGACACTTTCAAAAGTTTTCAAAACATATTTTTCATACACTCTTGAGGACAGATACAAGAGTCACTTAGAAATCTTTCAAACGAAACTTTTTTCAAACCCACTCACATTTGAAAAGCAAACATCTTTTGAAAACATAAGAGAAAGTACCTAAGAGCCCATGGATAACCATGGATAGAAAGGGTGCTAACACCTTCCCTTTCTATAATCTACCTCCCGAACCGAGAAACATCTCGAAAAGGAATTTTGCTGTGCTTTTGTCCTTTCCATGTTGGAGAACATAAAAGACAGTGGCGACTCTTGCTTACTGCGACATTTCGCGAACCAGCTAAAAACAGTCAGTTCTATTTCCACCGATCACAGTAGCAATCGTTAAAGATTCCTTCATCATCTATTGAGGTAGCAATCGTCAAAGATTCCTTTGTTATCTATTGAGGTAGCAACCGATCAAGATTCCTTAATTATCTATTGAGGTAGAAATTGTTAAAGATTACTTCATTATCTATTGAGGTAGCAATCTTCAAAGATTCCTTAATTATCTGTTGAGGTAGCAATCGTCAAAGATTCCTTTATTATCTGTTGAGGTAGCAATCGTCAAAGATTCCTTCATTAACTGTTGAGGTAGCAATCATCCAAGATTCTTTCATTATCTATTGATGTAGCAATCATCCAAGATTCCTTCATTATCTATTGAGGTAGCAATCATCCAAGATTCCTTCATTATCTATTGAGGTAGAAATCGTCTAGATTCCTTCATTATCTATTGAGGTAGCAATCATCAAAGATTCCTTCATTATCTATTGAGGTAGCAATCGTCCAAGATTCCTTCATTATTTGTTGAGGTAGAAATCGTCAAAGATTACTCCAGAGGCAGTCCAACACAGACTCATCCTGAAACAGCCCTACACAGGCTCTTTCTAATAGATTTTCAGGTAACGGTTAATTCCCTTATACCTAACAAGTTACTGTGAAGCCTGGATTTCAACTAGAAAACAACAAACTTTCATCTCTCCAGAGATAACTCTTCAGCAGAGCCTTGGACAACTGAAGCTCCTAGACTCTATTCCCCACAGAGTTTTCCTCAAGAAGGAGAACAACAGAAACCCATATTCCCCAGCGGACTCCTCCTCAGATAGCAGGAACGGGAATTCCCCATAAAGGAACCATGGGTGAAATCAGCATCTACTTTGGATGGCATCTTTAAGCCCATCTTCGACGACTCTCTGTCATCTTCTCTAAATGGCATCTGTAAGCCCATTCCCGCCATGATCAACTATCGATGTTACTACATGCGAGTGCAAATTTCTGGGCACTCTAGTGTTCAATCATCTTCCACCTTCAGATCACGAAATGCAAATGAGCCAATCTAAATCTTCAAGTTTAAGAAGATTGAACAGGGGCAGCTGTTGTACCCCCAAAATTTCCCTCCCATCTCTCAAAGATTTTTCTCACAAAATTTCCACTAAGTCAAGGCTGCACAAAATTTGCTTCGATTGAAAACCTAACCTTCTTCAAGCTGGCTTCAAATTTCCAAGCTTCGATTGAAGCCTTGGCCTTTTGCTTGTTTTCTATATACAAGCTTCGACTGGGCATTTGTTTCCTTTGAAACAGCCTCCTTCGATTTAAAAGGGAAGGTCCTCTTGTTGATGCTCCTTCGATTCAGAAGTTTGTGGCTTCCAATTGGCTTCTTTTGATTTATAGGGCGTTGGCTTCTTATTGGTTTCCTTCGATTCAGAAGGTATTGGCAATGGCCTCCTGCAGATTTCCTTCGATTCAGAAGACAAGTGCTTTCTCTACGCTTGCCTTCAATTAACAAGGCAGGAACTTCCTTCATGTCAGCAGACACAAGGCAATGGCCTCCTGCATACATCCTTCGATTGCACCATTGGCTTTACATGCTTTCTTGATTCACAATGCAATTGTTACCTGCATGCCTGCTTCAATTGAGCAAGGGCCTCTGCATGTTTGTCTTGATGACTACCTGCATGCAAGCTTGATTCCTGCTTCGATTGGGCATTTGATTTCTTTGGAGCAAGCTTGATTCTTGTTTCGACTGGGGCAGCATCTCCATTGGAAAGTTCGTTTCAACACGCATAGTTTTTTACTTTGTTGGCCCATTCGAAGGAATTGCAAGTAATGCACACAAGTGATGCATGTGGTCCCTTCAAAAGAGCACACACATTGGTTCAAAACGAAGGATACATATATTGCTGGCCAAAACAAAAGCGAAATATGCAAAGATGCTGGTTGGCCCAAAATTCCACATATTGCCATACTCAAGCTCCCTGCACAAGCATTCATACTGAAGGAAGCTTCGATTAGCCTGGAAAGAGTTTTCATTGGGGCTAGCTAAGTAAAGGCTCAATCGAAGAGGCCCTAATGATGAGACTTGATCCATTCGAAGGACATACCTTGGTGGACCATTCGAAGAGGGCACAAGGCATACATATGGACTATTTGAAAGACACTAAAAAAATCCATTCGAAGGAGACATTTAAAAGACTCATTCGAAGGATATACAAGAGGTCCAATCGAAGGGCAGGGACTGAAGGTATTCGAAAGCCAAAGGTTTCCACATTCATTCAAGTTCAAAAAGAGACAAGAATTTCATGTATTTTGCCAAAATTCAAATTCTCATTCATAGCCTTAAAGAACATGTTTATGGCTATTTACTACCTTGCTACCCTGTCCCCTCCTTCCCCTCTATATTAGGAGCACACTAGCAAGCTCCAAACACGCCTGGAGACAGCCTAAGAGAGTCACACGAAATTGCAAACATATTCTTGGAGGTCTCCTGAAGCTTTCCCAATCATCAACAGCCCCTAAGCAAGCATACGTCCAGAAGTGACAAATCGAAGCAACCCTTAAACAAGGGTACCCACGCCTGAAGCCACAGATTCATCCATCATCGTTGGTAAAAATTGGTAAAAGGATCAAACTTTACATTTGCATGACATATTAACACTTGTAGTTCATTATATTTATATTCAAGATTAAGGACTTGGGTTCGACACCCAGATCTGCATTTTTTTGTTTCTAACATTTGTTACAGATCCATCCTAAATAGACCAACGCGCGCAGGATCGAAGGACCTGGGTTCAATACCTAGGTCCTGCATCTCCGTTTTGCTAACATATCTTTTCAGATTCAATACCCTCACAGGTGATCCATCAGGCCCTCTCAACAACACTCCTGGGTCGGAAAACAACCATCCTTCATTGGATCGAAGGCCACTTTTCTTCCTATGGATCAGAAGCCACCTTCATCTGGATCAAAAGCCACCTTCCTCTGGATCGAATGACAACTGCTTTCACCAGATCGAAGGATAGCCACCCTCATATGGATCAAATCCCCCATCTCTCCCTGCAATCGAAGGATGCCCCCTTTGTATTTTTATTTTTTTCATTTCTTTATTGACCTTTTTTTATTTAAATTAACCTTAAATCCGAAATCACAAAAAAGACATTAGGCTAATATTTTTTCTAATTAAGTTAATTTTGTAAAAATAAATTAATTAATCATTTTAACCTTTTCTTGGACTTAAAATTAAATAGACTTAGACTTTATTTTCTTTCATAAAAAAAAAACAACTAAAAAGATTTATTTTCCTTAGTATTTGGACGTCCCTTTTAATTTGTTTGCGCATTTATGTATTTTCGCATTTTTCATCTTATTGTAATTGCTTCCCAGTTTGTAACAGTAACTAGAGCTTTACTTTTCGCATTTCTATAATGTACCTCTCACAAAACCATGTAATAGCGTAGGATTTACATTCCCGCACTTTACATTTCTTCACTTTAAATTCTTGTATATATATTAACTTCTAGTAACTAGGATTGCATGACAAGACTAATAACAAAATGTTAGCAAACCTAACACAAAAGATAAAAATAACTGAACATAACACACATTGCACATATACACCTCTAGGGTACCCCACTTCGGTTGCCTTCGGAAAATAGTCACAATTCTCGAAACGTGAGAAGTTTTATTGACTATCCCCTAGTTTAAAGATCACTAGTCCCTCGATGACCCTCTCGATGTTGCCTCGGTTAAAAGTGGTCTCAGAACTTTAGGGTGGTTACTAAGGCTTCTTTCTAAGTTGCCTTAGTAACTGTAAAGTCCCTTTGATTGTCCCTCATACATCTAAGGATAGGGCTTCTTATCAATCAATGGTAAGATAGCAATATCTATAGGAGGAGGAAAAGAAAAAAGACCTTTTGAGTAGGTAGGATATTCGTAGTTGCTTGCTTGCTCACAACAACAAAAAAAACATTTACACACCAACACTTTCAATTGAAACATTTTCAAAAGTCAAAGCCCTTTATACGCATTCTTATAGAGACGAGAATCATTACAAAGGCATTTTTCAAAATCACTTTCAAAAAACATCTTCCACAAACAAACACTTCTCTAAACTATTTTCAAAACCAACACTTTGTACGCATTCTTATAGAGACGAGAATCACTACAAAGACGTTTTCAAAATATTTTCAAACCCACACCATAAGCACATTTTCAAACAAAAGAAAGTGATCTAGCATGCAACTAAGAGCCCGTAGATAACTACAGATGGAAAGGGTGTTAACACCTTCCCTTTCCATAATCTACCACCCTTACTCAGAAAATTCTTGAAAAGGTCTTTTTCTGTTCTTTTCACCCTTTCCTTAATTTGGATAAAAGAAAAGTCGGTGGCGACTCTTGCTTATCGCAACATTTGCAAACACAAATGCAAAACCAGTATTAACAGTCGGTTCTGTCACCGTATCACACCCACCATGTGGAGGCATGGGGTTTGACTTGATATTCGGCTTTTCGAAGGTGATATCTTAGGCCTGCAATAAGTATTGAACCTTATGCCTAAAGGCCCAACATTTCTCCAGGGTATGGCCTGGAGAAGTTTTATGATACTCACATCTAGAGTTGGAATTTTATCTTGGTGGGAGTGCTCCAGCTGGTGGAGCTAGAGGTTTGAGCTCTACCAAAGACGCTTTGACTAAGTGTTGTAATAACTAACTATGTGGCATAGGGAGGGGATCAAACTTCCTTGGAGGCATGTCAAACTTGTTTTGTTGTTGCTGCTCCCGTGGAATCATCAATGGTTGTTGTGCCCTTGGATATGATGCTATAGCATTGATTTCTCCTTCCTTATTTTTTGGGAAATTAGGAACGTGCCTTTTTGAATTATAAAGGGTACTGGATGGTGCCCCTTGTATCTTTTTGTTTTTCATACCTGCTTTGATCCTTTCACCAATGGTTACTAAGTCAGAGAATCCAGACGAGACGCTTCCTGCCATCTTCTCATAGTAAACCCCTTGTAAGGTGCCCATGAACATATCGACCAACTCTTTCTCCAATAGTGGTGGTTGAACTCGGGATGCCATTTCTCTCCATCTTTAGGCATATTCTTTGAAGGGCTCCTCTTTATTTTGTGACAAGTTTTGGAGTTGTATGCGGGTAGGTTCCATGTTCAAATTGTACTTATACTGTTTTAAGAAAGGGTTAGCAAGATCTGTCCATGTCTGGATATGGACCCGCTCCAATTACATATACCAATCTAGTGATGCCCCACTCAAACTGTCTTGGAAACAATGAATCATCAGCTTCTAGTTTTGAGCATGGGCATACATATTTCTACAATACATGCGTAGGTGGTTCCTTGGACAGGTAAGCCCCTTGTATATTCCAAAGTCAGGTATTCTGAATTTTGGCGGGATTATCACATCAGGGACTAGACCCATTTCGAGAGCATCTATATCGAAGGCATCATAACCTTCTACAACTTTTAACCTTTCTTCCAGAGCTTTGTACTGGTTGGGTGTCATTGAATTCTCAATAGCATGCATATTGGTCATTCTCTGAGGTGCTTGATTGACATCTTCTAGGTCATGGTCTCCATATTTTAAGTCTAAGTGCTAGTCCGCATTGTTGATCGGAATATGCAAAATATGGGATTCCCCAACCTTCGGTGGAGGTGGGACAAACCCTTAAGTCTCAGCTTGTCTAGTCTCTTGTTGGGCTATAACAGACTTTTGGAGTCTTGCTTCTAGTTCTTTCCTTGGTTGGTGACCGCTCGATGCACCAATGGTTTGGGCTACTTTTTCGAAGGCTGCCCTAAGAATTTGATCATGTCTGTCAATAATGTTTTTTCAGGCTAGAATAAATTGACTCATGTCTCCACTCATTGAGTTGACAGTGCCCTTGACTTGCTCGAGATCTTCCTTGAACACAGCTTAGTTCTCTTCAATTTGTTCCATTGCTTTTTGTTGATGGGCTCTTGTCTGATATGGCGGCCAGGGAGGTGGTGGCTTTATTCTACCAATGGTTCAACTGGAGAAGATTTTGAAAAAAAAGTTTTTGTGTTTATTAATTTGTCAAATGTATATGTTCATGAATGTGTGAATGGGAATGAACGTGTTAAGAATTTTGTTTTAAACGTCCAATTCACTTGGGTGTATATATTTTATTTTTTATTTATTTTAGCTTTTGCTCTTTTTTTATTGGTGAGCATCTAGAAAATAAATACACAAATGAAATATGGAACACAAAGCTTTTATTGAAGGTAATAATAATCTTTAAAAGATAACATAATTCAGATACTGAAAGATATTATAATTTTAAAATAATAAACTAGTTGAAACAAAATAAACAAAGGGAAACAATCTCCTAAGAGAGACTGCGAATGTCTGCTCTGAAATGATCGACCATTATTCAACAAAGCTTGAGAAAGTCCTCAACATATTTTGGAAGAGGAACCATTACATTTTATACGTCTCTTAAACTTCTAGGGATGTCTTCAATGAGGTTGTTGGCTAAGAAGACAAGTCTTTCGTTCTTTTCCTTGTAGTACTGATATTCTTGGTAAAGAATAGAAATTATCTTGTGGTTATCCCTTCCAGCTTGGGCGATCTTCGCATATTGCTCTTCCCAATACATCTTTTCAGCCCCCACCTCTGTATAAAGTCTTTGTTGTATCAGAAAATCTTTTTGGAGGCCTTCTAGATCCATGCATACTTGCTCATATTCTTCAGTTTTCTAGGCAAGAAGTCTTTCTACCCTCATCCTTGCAATATGTTCCCTTACATCTGATTCTTAGCTATTCTGAAGTCTGGTGGTAAGATACTCCATTTGCTCTTCTTGATCTAAAGAAGCTTGCGCCCAACTTTAGATTTGGACCCTTAGATCTTCTTCCAGCACCTTCTTGTCTTGCATGGCCTTCTCATACCATCTGTTTAATCTCTCAATTTCATTAGAAGCATCTTCTAACCTTTGGTTATGGGAATCCAAATTGAAGGTAGCACTTAACAATCCTTCGGTCGCACGCTTCTGCTTGAGATTCTCTTTTTTAAGTGCCTCTTGATCTCTCTAAATATGTTGGTCTTTTGATTCATGTATGCGCTGCATTTGTCTTTTTTATTTAGTTAAGTTAAGGAGGTTGAGCTCCAATTCTTCCTTTTCCCTCTGAGCTTGCTTTAGGGCATTCTTCAGATTATCTATTTATTCCAAGGACATAGGCAGAGCCTTTGGGACCTATGGCTTGTATTCAGGATCTATGCCAAATGGTAGCTTAACAATTTGTACCTTATCCAAAACTCATCGAGTATAGGGTTCTTTTGCCACAACATTCTTTCTTTCAGCTTTTCTTTTGTTAACCTTGTTCTAGTCCCGAATGATTTTGTTGAGAAACTCTTGGTCATTTCTGCCCATGTCATGAATAATCAATTGTTGGAGTTGTTCATCTGAAGGTTTATCTTCCAAAGGATACCCTAGTTGTTGTAGGGCCAAGGTAGGGTTGTAGTTAATACAACCTCACGATCCGATCAATGGAACATTAGGAAAGTCCCCACGACTATAAATAATGTCACCAATGTCCAGCTTCCTTGCATACCATAATACATAATTAGCAGTAAGAGACCTTAATTTTTGAGGCGGCTCATACCTAGTCAGATTTGGGATCATGTAGTCTTCCTTGTAGAGGCGAGTCATAAACACAACATACAATAGAGGAATGCAGCAATTCAAAGTACCCCTTCTTTATTCGTACCGCATATGAAGTGTATAATAGATGTCAGCAAGCAGAGCGGGTGTTGGGTCTGTATTAAAAGCCTTCATACCCTAAAACATGCTAATAGATGCAGGGTAAATATAGTCTACATTCCGTAGAAACAAGATTACACCGAATATAAGCAACCCCAAACAGTCAACACAAGACTCCTACTCGTTGTTATCAGCAAGTTCAAAAGCCTTAGTCTCTAAGTAGATTCTCTTAATTCCTCGTATGTTCCTTCTTTCTTGTAATTAAGAGACAATTCGGGATAAGGGATCCCTAAACCTTCTGCCAGGACTTTGACGTAAATAGTTTCCCGATAACCACATAATCCTTTTCTTTGGAAAAGTTCAAAATTCTATCAAATTCTTCCAGAGTCAGCGCTAGCTGGAAGTCTTGAAAGGTGGAAGCATCTCAGTGGAGGGTCATAGAACGCAATGAGAGCAGAAACGACATCCAGTTGTACTTCTACTTTGGTTAAGTCTAGGATATCCCCATAGCAACGAATGAAAGTCTTCAAAGCTCTTTCAGATAATTTCCCTTTTATGGCCTTGATTTTTTACATATCCGGCATGATGACATTGAGGCGAACAAGTTGTTTCCCTTTGGTACTCATTTTTCAAGATACTCACTAAAACCTTTTGTTGTTACTTTTTTTATAACCTTGTGAATAGGATAAACAAATAGAAATGGAGGATAAATATATGAGATGCAAAAATGTATGAATGCATGGATGCAGGACTTAGTGATGGGATCTTATGAATGGTATCCTTAGAAGGTAGGTCCTTAGTTTTGGCCTATGGATATTCTACCCTCCTCATAAGGTGGCTTCCTTAAGGGTATCATGAACAACACTAGAGGGAAATGCATAAGGGCCTCCCTTAAACAGAGCCTCTTTATAGACCGAAACTTTCGTCTCCAAGTCATGAAAGGTCTCATCATGAGTTTTTGGTTTAGGGTTGTACAAAGAGTCATATGTGTCATTCCAAAGTCCTACTTCCCAAGAGGATGTCTCTTGAGAGGTATTCCTTTCGCGAAATTCCACTGACTCTAGGCGAAGTCGTCACATAAACTCATAGGAATGATATATCCCCTTGGCTAATAGACAAACCTTCTTTCTAATGGTTTTTGAAAGTATTTTTTGCGAAAATTAAATCCCACCACATATATAATATGATAAAAAAATAATAAGCAGATAAATAATTAATTAAATAAAGAGAAATAAAGAAAAACCCAAAAATAAGAGAAAAAACCCTAAAACCTAAAGGAAAGGCTTCTAAACCTAGGGTTGAATCCCTAACAGAGTCGCCAGTTGTTGCAACTGGTTTTTAAATCAGAGTTGCCACCCTTAATTTTTATCCTAAAGGAAGGGAGTATAAAGGAATAACCCTAAAGTTCAAAGATTCTAGATTTGGACTCGATTCTAGATGAGGGGAAGGTGTTAGGCACCCCTTATCTATCTTGTTCGCAAGGATACTAGGTTTAGAAGCGCAATTTTTAGGAAAAGGGGTTTTAATTTTTATTAGCGGAACTTGCCACAATTTTGATCGTATGCCTACATATCCTCTTAGGAGGAACCAGAGTCTCATTTCGTAGTTTGCAGTTTTGTTTATGTTTTTATGAATTACGAGAAATATTCGAATTTCCCGCGCGCTTAGCCTAGGTGTACAAATGGCACAGATTTTTAGACAAAGCGGGCGGTCAATTTAAATGTTATCGTAATCTTTTTGAAATTTGATTGTTGCATTAATTTGATTTTGAAAATAATTAATTGTTGGTTAAGATATTTTTTAGAGTTTTAATTGTGAAAATACTTTAATTAAATGCATGATTAAATAAATAATTTAGTGCAATAAAAATATATTTTGAATGCATTTTGGAAAATAATATAAGATTTGTAATAATAAATATTAAAATTATAAATATATAAAAAAAAAGAAAATATAAGAATAACAAAATAAAATAGTAAAGAAAATAAAATAAATGCGGGGAGTGTAAATTATATTCAGAAGTAAAACTAGGAGGTGTCAATAGCATGGGCCTGAATTTAGATATTAAACTCAGGCCCACAAGGCACGGAGGTGTATTCTTAAGTCACAAAGCGAAATTGGAGGGGTGCAGGGAAGCATGGGTGTGGAAAAGAAATCCGTATAGGCCAGCGGTTGTAGGGGTGAGGCCCAAATCTATTTTTATTTACTAATTTAAAATAAAAATATAAAAAAAGGTGGTGTGTGAGACCAAATCGGATCAGGCCTAGGGATTAAAGCCCAATATGCATAACAACAAAACAAAAAGACTTAGCGAAGAGTGGGCTAGGTCGGATTGGTGGGCCTAATATATTTAATTACAGTTAAACATATTATTTTTGTTATCTCTTTCCTCTCTCTCCTTCCCTCTCATTGTTCTCTCTCACACTCAACAATACAACACGAACCCTAAAAGACTTGTTCACTGCCAGTGGCAGTCAACACAGAGATCCAAACACTCCAAACCACAAATCAACATAACAACCACGATAATCAAAAGGAAAATGTCTTTTTGTTACCTTCTGTTTGCAAGCACGGTGGTTACGATGGTATAGAGCGGCGGAGAATTTGGTGATGGTGACGATGAGGATGTGGCAGCGCGACTTCGACTGTGTAACAGAGCTCCTCCGTCTCCATTTTATTTTTATTTTGTCCCTCTTCACTGATTTTTTTTCCTCAGTAACTATAATTTTTTTGTAACTGTCCTCTCCCTTCTACTGTTATTTCTTTTTTTTCCTCTGTCAATTCTGTTTTAGGTTTTTA
This sequence comes from Vicia faba, assembly GCA_948472305.1. Taxonomy (NCBI): domain Eukaryota; kingdom Viridiplantae; phylum Streptophyta; class Magnoliopsida; order Fabales; family Fabaceae; genus Vicia; species Vicia faba. Next base: position 495,434,470 of record OX451736.1, read on the forward strand.
TAGCCTTGAGATTTAGATAGATTTAGGAAACAACATAATGTGTCTGTAAACTTATTATAAAATCAATTTGTTTCTGTTTTGGTTTTGGAAAGTTTTTGTAATTAGTTGATTTTGTGTTTAATTATGTTTCTGTATTGATTAAGTTTTTGTATTAGGTTCGTTCTTGTTTTTAAAAATATTGAATGCGAGATATGCTAATGATTTCTCTTTAATGATTTTAATAGTAACTATTTATCGTAAAGAACAAGCGTTATTGTTACCAGATCCAAACAGTGGCTGTTCGTGAGTTTTTTTTATTTGGGCCGGTTCGTTGTGACCTGGACTGGGCCTTGAAGGGTTTTTGGGTTGTGTGTGTTTTTTTGAATTTGGGCTGGGTTTGCACTTCCCTTTATTTTTATAAAAGCATGTTTAATCAGCAAACAAAACAAACAAATATTAAGTTTATAATGTAATGTTTTAATTAAAATAATATTAGTATAATTATTAATAATTATTATAATAAAATAATAGTAATAATAATAATGTTATCAACAAAACATTTTTTAAAACAAACTCAAAATCTAAAATGGACCATTGTGTTAATCTATTTGGGCCCTTTAACCCAAAATGAAATTCTCTATACACCCCTCTCTTCAATATTTAAAAGGACTAAAAGAAATCCATATGACCCGTTTCTGATTTATATTGGGCCTCTAATCAACTTGAATTGCTTGTACACCCTTAAAACTCTCTAAAACCTAAATGGGATATAATATTGGGCTTTAATAACAAAAAGAATTTGTTTTATAAACCCATTCAAAAAAAGAAAGAAACTTTAATGGGTTTAAGTAAAAAGGAATTATTCACACCTTTTTGGTTAAAACAATACCCCTCCCTTAAAGTGGATTCCTATTTTAAAATCTAATGGACCATCAGATATTTATGGTCCATTTTAAATCGACACACCCATTTTGCATGCCTTAGCCCCCTATAAAAACAAAAATTAAATAGTACAATTTATTTAAAGGAAACCTAAATATAATTAAGGGTATGGCAAATTTGGGGTATGACAACGGGTTACTATCAGAGGTTCGTTATGGGGTTTTCCAAAGTGGTGTTACCTTTGACAAGACTTACAAGAAAGGAAGTTTCTTTCGATTGGGATTCTGAATGTGAGCGAAGTTTTCAGAAATTGAAGGAGAAGTTGACTACTGCTCAGTTATTAGTGATTCCAGATCCGGAAAGGCCTTATGAAGTTTTCTGCGATGCATCTAAGAAGGGTTTAGGTGGTGTATTGATGCAAGATGGTCAAGTGGTAGCTTATGCGTCTAGACAGTTGAGACCACATGAAGATAACTACCCTACTCATGATCTTGAACTTGCTGTAATTGTCTTTGCACTTAAGGTGTAACGACACTACTTGTATGTAGTCCACTTTGAAATATTTAGTGATTATAAGATCTTGAAGTACCTCTTTAATCAAAAAGAGCTCAATATGCACCAGAGAAGATGGATTGAATATATTAAGGATTATGACTTTGATTTGAAGTATCATCCAAGGAAAGCTAACAAAGTAGCAGATGCACTTAGTAGAAAAGAGATTCGAGTTGCAGAATTAATGGTGTTAGAATTTGATCTTTTGGAGAAATTCAGGAACCTTGATTTACAATTCGAATGGGTATCAACAAGTGTTTTTATCAGTAACTTGAATGTTGAGAATGAATTGCGAGAAAGAATGCGCCAGGTGCAGTACAATGATAAAGAATTACAATCTAAGGAACGTCTTCCTGATTTCTTTCGAGCATCTGATGGAGTCATTATGTTTAAACAAAGGGTGTGTGTACCCAATTATGTAGTGTTAAAAATAATGATCTTGGATGAGGATCATAATAGTAAGTTTACCATTCATCCCAGATCGACCAAAATGTACCAAGACCTGAAGAAACACTTTTGGTGGTCCGGCATGAAAGTGGATGTTGCGAATTATGTGGCACATTGTGCTATTTCTTACAAGTGAAGATAAAACACCAAAGGCCCGGTGGTATGTTACAACCATTGGATGTTCCAATATGGAAATGGGATAATATATCCATGGATTTCATTGTGGGTTTACCACGTACCTTAGGTGGACATGATTCCATATGGGTGATTGTGGATCATTTGACAAAGTCCGTGCATTTCTTGCCGGTTAAGACGACTCACAAGGCTCCTTACTTGGAAATACTCTTTGTAGCGGAGATTGTAAGATTACATGGTGTACCGTCCAATATTGTTTTGGATAGGGACCCGAAGTTTACTTAGCGATTTTGGAAGGCGTTCCACCGCGTGATGGGAACAAGTTTGAATTTGAGTACCTAAAATCACCCGCAGACGGATGATCAAACGGAAAGAACTATCCAGACAATTGAATACATGTTGAGAGCATACATTCTGAAAAGTGGTGGTAATTGGAAGGATCACTTGTCATTGATCGAATTTTCATACAAAAATAGTTATCACTCGAGTATCAGGACGGTACCATATGAAGCTTTGTATGAAAGGAAATGTCAGTCGCCTTTATGTTGGTCGGAAGTTGGTGAAAGAGGAATTCTTTGACCGAAGCTAATTCAAGAGACAACAGAGAAAATTAGAATGATCCAAGAGAAGATGAAGAAGGCACAAGATTGCCAGCAGAGTTATGTGGATAAAAGAAAGACCATTAGAATTTGAAGAAGGTAATCATGTGTATTTGAAAGTTACCCTCGAGATTAAAGTTGAAAGGACCGTTTAAGAACTCAGAAGCTTAGTCCAAGATATGTGGGACCATATCAGATCGTAGGACGGGTAGGTGAGGATGCATATCGGTTAGCATTGCCTCCTTCACTATCCAGGTTACATGATGTTTTTCACGTATCCCAGCTTCGGAAGTTCGTGCCAGATTTATTTCATCCTATTCTTCCTGAGGTCGTTAAGATAGAGCCAGATCTTTCCTAATAGCCATAACCCGTACGTATCTTGGAGCATGATAGTAAGTCCTCGAGGAACAAGGATATACCTCTCATGAAAGTGTTACGGGAAGCATCTCGTCTCGAGGAAGCTACTTCGGAACTCGAATTGAAGATGCAAGAACTGTATCTTCATCTTTTCTGGTAAGTTTTCAAATTCGAGTACAAATTATAATTTAAGGGGGGAAGGATGTAACACCCAGTGTAATCATTTTCTAATGTATTTGTACTACTAAATATTTTTGTGAAAAAAAATTATTGGGAAATAATTATTCTAATCACTTGGTATTAGTACTATAAGTAAAGCTAAGTGTGGAAACTAATACAAGTGAGGGGAATTAAAGTCTTTTCCACTTAAATTAGTAGAGAAAGGGCTTGTTTGGCCAATTCTAATCATTCCTTTTCGAACCAAAAATCAGAATTGAAGAGATATAGAAAGAGAGAAGGAAACAATAAGGAAGGAAGAAAGATAAGGAATAAGGTGTTCTCTTGCAAGTAACCTAAGCCTATCTCTTGATTCACCATCATCCACTCCACTTCTTGCAACTTCTTCTTCTATTCAAGGTGAGCCCCATAGATTAGAAGCTTGGGTAAAATTTTGGGTTTTATGATATGTTGGGTTTAGGGTTAGAAAGATCACAATTTGATATGCATGCTAGTTCTTATGATCGAATAATATGAGCTTAACCTTAATTTTGATATTTCGCATGATGGGCACTGGTTTAGGATGGTGAGAATGGGGTTTAGAGGCCTCATGACAGAACTGTCATGTTCTGTTCTTTTCTGTTTCGCACAAGGTGCGCTTAGCACGCGGGGCTGCGCTCAGCACACCCCACTGGAAGTTGTATTTTTGGAGAATAACAGATTGCGTTTAGTGTGACATAGCCGCTTAACACGCCTTACTGAAGCGTGAAAAATTAAATATTTTTCAGAGCGCGCTTAGTGCAAGAGGCTCCGCTTAGCGCGCCCTCCTGGACAGAACTGAAATATTTCTTAACCCTTGAGTGCAGTCTGTATTATGGTAGGTATTAAGATGCCTCTTACCTAGTGGTTGATTATCCCTTATGACATGATTATATATGTACTTGTTGAATTCATAGTTTATGTTAAAAAATACTATAACATGACTTGTTGGGGGATTATGCAAATGTGGGATCGTATGAGATAATGGTGATTTCCCGTTGTTCCGGTTGAACGTTCGCTGATGTGTATTCATATATGTGAATTTATGCTTGAATTGGAGTAGGCCCGAATACTAGGAAGTAAACCACTTATGATGTGGACCTTGTGTGTTCTTACACTATTGTGATGTGCTCGTGTGGGTCCAAGTGCAGCGTTTCCACCAGCAGAACACCGCATTTGAATTCTTGATATATCATAACACCTTAGCCACCATTATGATGCGCTTGTGTGGGTCCATGTGCAGCGTTTCACCAGCAGTTAATAACATCGCGTGCTTGGTACAGTGGGGTTGTGATGCCACTTAGGCAATATCAAGACGCGATTAAACTCATCGCTAATGGTGCCATATAGGCAAGACTATTAGGCATCTCACAGTGGGCTCGTGTTGTCAAAATGGCGTTTTGCACCTGTGGTTGATCATATGCGTTTAGATGATGGATGATCTGAGACGCCTTATCAGTGATATCACTCTTGGACTTATCACGAATGGAATTCCACTTAGGAATGATCTAGATCATCGTGCTATGACCGGGGCAAGTCTTTGATGCGATGTATTGGAGGAACTCACTTAGGGTGTGAAAGTGTAACCTGAGTTGGGGAAAGTAAACTTACTCCTGGATTCCTCATACACGGGTACAAGTTTGCATACTTGGTTGTTTTTGGTTATGTGTATTGTGTGCCTCATTGGAAAGTTATGGGATTTCTAATGACAGTGTATCCATGTTGTGTATTTGTACCTAGCCATGAGAGAAAACCCGGATTCACGATGAATCTATTTGATGCATGCACCCTGTAGAACTGAGATAACCCTTAAGATAGGGGGACTCACTAAGATTTAGTAATCTCACCCAATTCCAATTATTTCATTTTCAGGTTCTTTGAGGCAGGATCGAGGCAAGGGTAAGATGACTTAGCTCGTCGATGGTGCTTCGTGGCGATATCTGGTTTATTTTGAAATTTCTTATTCTATTTTGTTGGATATGTTTTGATACTTTTGGAACTGTAATATTTTGGCCATGATGATTTCAGCAAGTTGTAATTTGTATTATTACATATCTCTATTTCTGCTGCTTATATATGGATGTTTATGTACCATTTTAATACCATATACATATACATATCTATATTCTATTGTTTGGATTAATTAAAAAAGGAATGGAATAGAGATAAATGATAAAATTGTTATATTTCATCATGAAATATCAAAACAATAAAATAACATATGTATTCCACTTTATTATGCTCTGCCCCACTCCACTCCACATCATTCTTATTGATTATGTTTGTTTTATAATATCGTGGTAGAAACAATAGATACATGTATACATTCATAATTTTTGATTTGTTTTTAGTTGGTATATTTGTTTTTCATATTTTCCGAATAATAAAAATAACCCACACCCACATTTAGAATCTCCAAATTTAAGCTAGGTACTTTTGATGAAACTAATTTGTTAGAGTGGTTATTTTAGGCCTAATGATTTTTTGCTTAAAAAATATTTCATTAAAAAATAGTTTATTGATGGCAACTTACTATTTGAAAGAGGATGCACTGTTGGAAATAATTTTTATTTTAGGAATATCTTTTTATATCTTTGTTAGAGGATATTTTAGTAATTTTATTATACCCTAATTTTAACTATAAATAGCCTAGTAGTAGGTAGGTCAATATAATTCATTATTCCTTATTTTGTAGCTGTCATTAAATATATTCCTTTTGTCTTTCATCTCTACTTTGTGCACCAGCAATTGGTATCAGAGCTCTGGTTCGAAATCCACGAGAAACACGAATGAACAGTGAGGTATTATGTCATTGAGAATTTTTTTTCTGATTCTGTGGGATTTGGGAAAGATTTTTAGTGAGTTTTTGAGTGAATTGTACAAGGTTGAAGATGAACGGAAATAGCGATATAAATTCCAAGCTTCCATCGTTTATGGCAAGAACTGGAATCGTTGGAAGATCCAAATGTGTGTGATGTTTGGTTCTCAAGATGTGTTAGATCTTGTCACCGATGGATATGCTCCGTTAGCAGCAGATGCGATAGAGGCTCAGAAGATTACACAAAAGGCTCTAAGGAAGAAAGATTATAAGGTGTTATTCTACATCCATCAATGTGTGGATGGGAACGTGTTTGAGAAGATTTTTTATTCTGAAACAGGAAAGGCTACATGGGACACACTGGTTAAATGTTATGGTGGTGATGTACCAGTGAAGAAGGTGAAGCTTCAGTCTCTCAGAAAGCAATATGAGAATCTCAACATAAAGGACAACGATAAGGTTTCTGAGTACATCTCTAGAGTGATTCTGATCACTAATGAGATGAAATCTTGTGGAGAAACTCTTTCAGAATAAGTAATCATTGAGAAGATATTAAGATCTTTAACTTCTCAGTTTGATTACATTGTAGTAGAAATTGAACATTCTAAAAATTTGAGCACCATGAGAGTTGAAGAGCTGCAAAGTAGTCTAGAGGCGCATGAGTTGCGTATGTCTGAGAGAACTCCTGAGAGGGAAGTAGAGCAGCAGGCTCTGAAAGTAACTTTTGGTAAGAAGTATCAGAAGCAGGCTTGGTTAGAAGCCTGGAAGAAAACTAATGGTGGTCAAAGGTCAAAAGCTTCAAACTCTGATAGGTAGAAGAATGTCTAGAAGGGAAAGGAGAAGTCTGACAAGAAGAATGTTTAGTGTTACTGTTGCACGAACTTTGGTCACTATGCCAAAGATTGTTGGTCAGACAAAGAAAAGAAGTTAGAAGAAGCAAATATAGCTAAAGAAGAGTCTGATGATGAACCTGTGCTATTTATGGTTTATGAATTTGATGAGGAACCAATGAAATTGTCATTTTCTGATTTTGAAGGGGAAGAAGATAACTCTGAATATTCTGACTCTGAAGGAGTGTTTGAATATGAGTCAGAATCAGAAGATAACGCTGAAGATCCTGATGATGAGTCAGAAGATGAAGACTCTGGAAACTACGAAGGTGAGTCAGATGGTGAATCTGATTCTGACCTAGATTTTGATTTTGATCCAAAATATGGTGGTGATCATGCTTCTAGAAGGGAAAACTCTGAAGACGAAGGTTATGGAGGACAAGCTTCTAAAGATTATCATGTTTCTGGTGGAAATCATGACTCTAAGGATGGACCTTCTGAAGGAGGAGCTTCTTAAGGAAATTCAGCCTTTGACGGTGATCATAATTTTGAAAGTAGAACTTCTGAAGGTAGAGGTGATACAACTTTTGAAGATGGTATTTCTGAAGGTGGTGACTCTGACTCTGATGGTGATTTAGACTCTGGGAATTTTACAGACTCTGAAGACAGTCAAGGTTCTAGAGAAAGTCCAATTTCTGAAGCAAGAGCTTCTGAAGGGGAAAGTTCTGGTGTGCGAGGTTCTGAAGTTCAAATTCAGAGGCAACAAAGAGTCAGAAGCATCCCAAGAAGATTTGTAGAGTTTGACATGTTACAAGACACTGAAGTAGACCCCGAAGGAGAAGTTATTCAGTGTGCAATGTTAGTAGACTCTAAACCTGTAAGTACGGAAAAGGCTCTTAAGCAGCAAGTCTGGTTGCAGACCATGAAAGAAGAACTTGATGCTATAGAGAGAAACAAGGCTTGGAAGCTGACAGAACTTCCAAAAGGCAAGAAAGAGATCAACGCCATATGGGTTTTCAAGCATAAGCTAAAGCCAGATGGATCAATTGGAAAACAGAAAGAAATATTAGTAGCAAGAGGCTTTCTACATAATCCTGGGATAGATTACTCTAAAGTGTTTGCACCTGTAGCGAGACATGAAACAATCAGACTGGTGATTGAAATAGATGCTAACAGGAATTGGCCTAAGATGCATTTAGATGTAAAATCTGCATTTCTGAATGGTCCATTACAAGAAGAGGTATACGTGACATAACCTCCTAAATTTGAGAAAAAGAATCAGGAAGGGATGGTGTTCAAATTACACAAAGCCTTGTATTGATTGAAGCAAGCTCCCAGAGCCTGGAATATGAAGATTAATTCATTTTTCAAGGGACAATGGTTTCAGAAGTGTGAGATGGAGTATGGTGTTTATGTTCAATATACTTCAGAAGGTTATATGATTCTAGTATGTTTATATGTGGATGACATATTGCTTACAGGAAGTTCTGAATAAGAGATAGCTAAGTTCAAGAAGGTTCTGACGAACGAGTTTGAAATGACAGATCTTGGGAAAATGAGTTTCTTTCTAGGGATGAATTTTATGTACTCTAAGAAAGGAGTCATTTTGTATCAGATGAAGTATGAACTTGAGCTTCTGAAGAAATTTGAGCTAAAGAGTTGCAAAGTTGCTATCACACATGCTGATATGAATTAGAAGCTAGACTTTGATTCTGATGGAGAGGATGTGGATGCTACAACCTTCAAACAGATGTTTGGTTCTCTAAGGTATTTGTGTAATATCAGACCTGATATTTTCTATGTAGTTGGAATGGTTAGAAGATTTATGAGTAAACCAAAGTGGTCTCATTACCAAGCTGATTTTTAGATTTTGAGGTATATGAAGGGAACACTGAAGTATGAAGTGTTATTTCCTTATGGAAGAAAGATCGAATCAGAACGTCTGAGTTATTTAGTCTATGATTGGTGTGGATATAGAGTTGACAAAAGAAGTACTTTTGAGTACTTATTCAAATTTCTGGGATGTCCTATTTCTTGGTGTTCTAAGTAGCAACCTGTTGTTGCGGTGTTAACCTGTGAAGCTGAATATATTGCAAGAGCTCTGACTGCATGTCAAACTATGTGGATTCTGAACTTGCTGCAAGATCTGAAGATTAAGGTAGACAAATCTCTAAAGCTGGTGATTAATAAGAAGTATGCAATCAATCTTACCAAGAACCCAGTGCTGCATGGGAGAAGCAAGCATATTGAGACCAAGTATCACTTTCTGAGGAATCAGGTTCAGAATGGAATATTAGAAGTTATGCACTATAGCACTCAGAAGCAACTGGCAGATGTTCTAGCAAAGGCTATCAAGACTGATCAATTTCTTTGTTTGAGGGATGAAATTGGTGTTGTCAATTTTGTGTATATATAAATTAAGGGATAGTGTTGGAAATAATTTATATTTTAGGAATATCTAGGGATATCTTTTTATATCTTTGTTAGAGGGTATTTTAGTAATTTTAATATACCCTAATTTTGTGTATAAATAGCCTAATAGTAGGTAGGTTAATATAATTCATTACTCATTATTTTGTAGCTGTCATTAAATATATTCCTTTTGTCTTTTATCTCTATTTTGTGCACCAACATGCACAAAGCTGATACATGTGAGTGTTTTAAAATCAATAACTAACTAATTGTAATACTTTCTTAAATGCCTTAGAGCTACCGATTACACATTGTGTCTATTTACTTTTAGGACGCTGATAGTTGGAAGGCTTATTTTGATCCTCATTATGATTTGTTAGTATGTCATAACTTTGTGTATCAAGTCACACAAAAAGAGCATCTTCTTCATAACATGCAATATCAATTCTCAAGAACTTAGGTAACCATGTCTCAATATATTAAAGGGATTAATCACCGACACGCTCCCTAGTAGAACAAAGTCATAATGCAATTAACCACCACTATATGAGGAAGACTCGAGGCTCTTTAAGGGAGGACTATATATATATATATATATATATATATATATATATATATATATATATATATATATATATATATATATATATATATATATATATATATATATATATATATATATATATATAAACTTAGAGAGTTAGGCCAGACAATCACTTTTCACATTTGAGAATTATAAAGATCTTCTACTTTGCTTATCACTGGTAAAAAACAAATAAAATTGGAATAATATATAAAGATTAACAAGACAACTGCACACGGATTACACATACAATTTAAAAAATGGTCATAAATTTAACCAAAATTTAAGATGGCCGAGTTCGTCTAAGGTGCCAAATTAAGGTTCCCCTCTAAAAGGGCGTGGGTTCAAATCCCACTCTCAACAAATTTACATTTTAAAAATATCATTTTAAAAATATCATTGGTTAGTTAGTATAGATTAATTTTTTTAAAAAAAAATATAGATTCAATTTATTTTTTAGTATTAAACATATATGTGAATAATTGTACTATCAAATCATCAAACTTAACACTTTTCAAATTATCGTTTATCAAAGAATTCAATTTTTGGTGTGAATATTTTTAGTTCTTATCTGTACTTTATCTCTATTGATATATTGCTACTAATGAAATTTGTTTCAATTTAAGTCAAACTCCAACCTATTACATTTTCTGATGCTCATTAGTGAATTTCGAAAAGAGTTTATCAAATCCATCTAACGGACCCTTTAGCATCTCCCAAAAGATCTACATTCCATAATGTGTAAGTGAATTTAATGTCTATGAAATGACCCCATCTTAATGATGTACAAGGCTGAAATTGATAAAAGTTTTAAGGATTGTAAGACCAACCAACTAATACTTACAAATGACACCACTGACGTGAGAACGTTGACATGAGATACCACCTTAAATTTGATAGAACCTTTTGAATATTCCCATACAACGAAATGAAGGTCATCTTCAATGTCTCTCCACATTCTGTAACTTTTGAGGAATGTTCCTATAAGTATATGAGAGTTTTTACAAAATATATATATTAAAGGAATTCAATAAAAATGTGTTTGTGCATATATAATCACTTAAAAAAACTTTATATAATTAAAAATTCCTCCATTTAAATGTGACAAACCCTTTTAAGCTTTCACAAGAAACAAAATGAAGGTCATCTTCAATGGCTCTTTGAAATGCAGGAAATTTAAGTAATGTTCCTATAATTAAGTACGGATTTTAAAGTAATTTATATAATTAAAAATATTCACATCTAGTGGGACTCAAACCCACAATCACTTGATTAGAAGCAAAACTCCTTATCCATTAGGCCACAAGTGCTAGTTATGCTATGAATGTCAATTTTGACTATTTTATTAATTTACACACGGTCAGTTTGCAATACTCATAGTAGGTTTCTATTTCTCGCTATAATCCTCTTCAACAACTTTTTTAGTAATTTTTACCTTAAATATTCTACAACTAGGAATTCCATTTTCATACATAATTCATACATCTGCCACCACCTTGGTTAACACTTAAAGTTGTATTATTATTATTATTTAATTAAAACATTATGATTAAATAGATATAGTAAATTAACATATTAAATTAATAAGTTTAAAATATTTTTGATTTTATTTCAATCTTATAAAGTTTTATAATTTTTTTCATCAGTTCAATTTTATTTATATTACTAGTAGTATGTTTTGTATTAAAAATATATGTATATGAGTAAGTATTATGGTATATGTTGTACAAGTGCAACTAAATCTTAGTTTAACATATTAAAATTTTAAAGATTTCATAACTGAAAGAATAACATAGTAATTTAGTAATATTTATATTTTTTTAATTAAAATGACATATATTAATAAATTTGACAAAAGGCTTATGAGATCAATCAGAATTAACTTACACTTTAATGCTTTATAATTTGATATTTTAATTGTTTATAATTTAAACACTTTATTATTGTAGAAATTGTTCAAAGAAATACTTTTCTTCATCAAATTGTATAGATTTTTTTCTACAAATAAGGGAATTCTAAAAAATTTGACATAAAAAAGAATTCTAAAAATAGAAAGAAAAAAATAAAAATAATACTAGAATGTGTCAAATTTTTACCTATATGTTTTAAATAATTTTTCATTTTAAATATTTTTATGTTATATATAATTTAAACAAAAGATAAGTTTTTTTTTAATTTGTTGTGTTTCCCTTATCTAGAGGCTTGACTTTAAAATTAAAATTGAACTACTAAATCGTTTGAGACGGTCTTGATCATCTTCATACACCTTCATTTAAAATTCATAAATTTGTTTTCTTTATCAGTTGTATCAGAAATTCAAGCACAACCATCATAATAATAACATAGTCCTCACTTAATTTTAGCCATTGAATTTGTGTTCTTTCAATTTTATCATTTTCATCATTATAAGAACTAATAAATAGGGAAAAATACACCCATCAATAAAAAGATGAACACATCATTTTCTATTTTTTAATTCTATTTCTTCTTTACAATAAAGTTGGAAATTTATTTGCATGTTCACTACTACCCTAATCAAATCAACCAAGTTTAACAATTAAATAGATCAAATCAACAATCTTTCTAGACAATTTTTTTTTATAAAAAAATGTCTAAAAATTCACAATATAGGTTTAATCTACACCCACACTCATAATTCAATTTCTTCCATATCCACACTCTCAAATCCATATTTCTTAAAATAAAAAATTCCCAAAAAATTCACACTTGAGGTTTACACTTTATCTCTATCGATAATATATCTTCCTAATAAAATTTAAGAAGGACTGGATTAAACGATAATTTTCAACTTAAACGGTATAATATTGATTAAATTATGTTTTCTTGGGAGATATATGGATGAATACACTTAGTTGCACGAATTTTAGTTGTGTTGTATCTAATGCTAAGGTTAAGTTTGGGTTGATGGAACATAAAGGTATGAGATAAAACAAAATGATATACACGTACATTCTATTATTTGGATTTATTAAAAAAAAGGATGAAATAAAGATAAATGACAAAATTCTTATATTTCATCTTGGTTATTCATTATTCTCTGCTCCACTCCAATCTACTTCATTCTTATTGGTTATGTTTGTTTTATAATATAGTGGTAGAAAGAATAGATACATGTATAATGATTTGTTTTTATTAGGTACATTTAATTTTCATATTTTCCGAATAATAAAAATAGCCCACACCCCACATTTAGAATCTCTAAAATTGAGCTAGATATTTTTGATGAAATTGATTCGTTAGAGTGGTTATTTTAGACCAAATGATTTTTTTCTTAATGAATATTCTATTAAAAATTATTTTATCCATGGTTACTTACTATTTGAAAGAGGATGCACAAAGCCCATACATATGGGTGTTTTAAAATTAATAACTAGCTAATTGTAATACTTTCTTAAAAGTATTAGAGCTATTGATGACACATTGTGTATGTTTACTTTGAGGATGTTAATATTTGGAAGACTTAATCAGATCCTCGTTATGATTTGTTAGTATGTCATAACCTGTAGTATCAAGTCTCACGAAAAGTGCAACTTCTTCATAACATGCAGTATGAAGTCTCCCTATTAGGTCAAGTCACAATGCATATAACCACCACTATAAGAGGAAGACTCGAGGCTCTTTAAGGGAGGACTCGAGACTCGAGGCTCTTAGAGGGTTTGGCCAGACCATAACTTTTCACACATGAGAATCCTTAAGATCTTTTACTTTGTTTATCACAGGTAAAAAACAAATAAAATTGGAATGATACATAAAGATTAACATGACCACTGCACACAGATTATACTTCAAATTTTAAAAATGGTCAAAATTTTCAAAACAAGTTGAGATAGACGAGTTGGTCTAAGACACTAGATTAAAGTTTTAGTTCGAAAGGGCTTGGTTCAAATTCTACTCACAACAAATTGACATTTTTAAAATAATGCAATTAATTTAAATAATTTAATTAATTTATCATTGATTAGTTAGTATCAATTAAATATTTTTTTACATATAGATTCAATTTATCTTTTTAGTATTAAACATTTATGTGAATAACCATACTATCAAGTCATAAAACTTAACACTTTCCAAATTATTGTTTACACATTGCCGGTTTGCAATACTCATATACTATTTCATTAGGCCACATATACTAGTTATGGTTATAAATGTCAATTTTTACTATTTCATTAGTTTACACACTTCCAGTTTGCAATACTCATATACTATATAAAGTAGGTTTTTATTTCTCGCTAGAGTCCCCTCCAAAAACTTTTCTAGTAATTTGTCTTGCGCTAAATAATCTACGACTAGGGATCTCAAATTCATACACAATTCATACATGCGCCACCACCCCGGTTAACACTTAACATCATCTTGGTATTATTCTTGAGATTGTCAACAATCTAGGTTTGCAACCTAATATATTGTGGCATTTTTATTGATGAAAAATATCACCACGGCTGTTAACAAACACCATGATAATAAATAAGAACTATTTACAATGGTTTCAATAATTAACTGTGGTGGTAAATAATTTTATTTTAATATATTTATAATATATATATATATCTATATATATATATATATATATATATATATATATATATATATATATATATATATATATATATCTATATATCTATATATATATATATATATATATATATATATATATATATATATATATATATATATATATATATATATATATATATATATATATATATATATATATATATATATATAACTCGTCTTTGTAAAGAAAAGAAGAAAAAATATTGGTGTTTGGAATCGAAGCAAGTAAACTTCAATATACCACTACGGTTGTGTTACTGAACCATAATTAAATGTATTTCAATAAATAATTAAAAAATACAAGCGCGTGTAAGCAAGGTATTATCACGGTTAACATGATGGTCGTCGTAATATCGTATTACAAAAGGTCTTTTGTAGTTGTGTGTGTATATATATATATATATATATATATATATATATATATATATATATATATATATATATATATATATATATATATATATATATATATATATATATAGCCCCCATAATTTAAATTTTCTAACTTCGTCCCTGAATCTATCCTTCAACTTGTGGGGGACTATTACATAATGAAATTTTGACTATCAAATCCTGGATGTCCTACGAGATGTCGAGCAACCGAATCCGACTTCACACACAACAATAAGATGTATACACAAAAATAGGAGTGCAGAAAATAAATAACACAAGATATGTTTACCCAGTTCGGAACAACTTTCCTACTCTGAGAGTTACCAAGCCAGGAACGAAATCAACTAGATTGTATCAATTTGCAGACCTTACATCAAACCTCCAGTTTACAGTCCACGCACTTAATCACTACCCTTTGCATAAATTCTACCTAAGACACACCTAGGTATGAGGCCTTCCTCAAATCCATCTTCAATTACACTCAACAATTTGAGCAAACTCTAAACAAAAGTACAGAATAAAAACCAACTGGAAGCTATACTTCCAAAACACGTAAGACTCAATGCTTAAAAGCTTATGAGAATTTACACATGCTATGTTCATTGCTTAAAAGTTTATGAACATCTAAAAAGAAAACTTACAACCCAACAAAACAGTCTTACTCTTCTATCAAGATGATATCAGAGAGGCTCACAAAATAAGAATCCTATAATCCTAAGAACACACATGTAAGTTCTACCTAATATTAGGTATACACCAGTCTATTTATAACTTTATTCTAGTCTGTGTTGGGCTTCAAAGCCGCAGTAGTGAGGCTGCACAAAGTCTACAAAAAGTCCTCCAAGATGATTGGTCTTTATTCATTAGTTTCCTAATAAAACTCCATATTTAGAAACTGGTCAAGTCTTCGAAAACAATCAAAGAATATTTTGACCAATCAATCTTGGACGCTACATAAGCTAACTAGATATTCTCTGAATATTCAATAGCTACAAATTAGCTGATTCACTCTGTCAGCTTGCTGCAGACACGATGTCCTATCTCCTTGTTGAGACATCTTACTCGACATGTTTAAACAGAATGTTGAAACATCTTGTTCAATATGTTGCTGCTAAAATGGTTTTACCAATATGTAATCCAACCATAATTTAAGATAAATAACAAACTCCTACTTAGAAACATTTTGGCTAAATCACTTAAACAATCCTTGCACAAGAAATATATGCTTGAAAATAAATCACACATACATATCAGAGGTACATCAGCGAAAAAACAAATATGCAAGGTTAGAAGCACAGAAAATAGTAGCACATACACATAGTTAGTAGTTAGTTAATCTACTAACATAGCTGCAAAACTAGAGAACACTTAAGTTCTCCCACCATGATGTCATACCATGATGTCAAGACATCATATCTGACACCTTCTTCATAAACAAATAGGAACCCTCCCTTAAAACCTGCTATCACAACAACAAAATTAGAAAAATTCTCCCCCTCAGTAAGTGTGCCAACTCCAGCACCCTAAATATCATACTACTCCCCCTTTGTAGCCATAACGTGGCAAAGGCAAGTAGACAATATTAGCAAAAAAATTTAAGCTCCTAAAGTTATAGAGTTAGGATAAAAAAATTTAAAAATATCTTAGGCATTTAGCCCTTACATAATCATAAACCAAAATAAAAAGGATCACAAGATAGATCCAAGAAAATCCCATAACCAGTTGTCATGCATGAGCATCTTCCTTTTCCTTGAAAGTACCGGTAGAATGTTCATTAATTGCAGCACCATACTCAACCACCTCAACACAAGATACAACACCAATAGTAATTGTTATAGATCTTCATAGACACAGATCCCAAGTCTCCTCCTTAAGTTCTCGAACTGGGCAACATCAAGAGCTTTTGTAAAGATATCAGCAAGGTGATTCTCAATTTTTACATTCTCAAGTTTAATGACTTTATCCTCCACAAGTTCTCTGATGAAGTGATGTCTTATGTCAACATGCTTGGTCCTACTATCTGAATAGGATTTTCGGGAATATTTATAGCACTCAAATTGTTGCAAAACAATGTCATAGCATCTTGTGTGACATTGTATTCAGATATAATTTGCTTCATCCACACCAGTTGAGAACAACTACTTCCTGTTGCAATGTACTTAACTTCAGTAGTTTAAAGAGAAAGACAATTTTGCTTTTTACTGAACCAAAAGATCAAGTTGTTTCCCATAAAGAAAAATCATCCAGAGGTAATCTTCATATCATCAGCACTTCTAACCCAACCAACATAATAAAATCCCACCAACGAGGAATTTGTATCATCAGAGTACAACATACCATAGTCACATATTCCATTCTCATACTTCTGAATCCTCTTTACTTGATTAATGTGACTTACCTTAGGTCCAGCTTGATATCTTTCACATACTTCAACATCAAATATGATGTCTAGTCTACTAGCATTAAGGTATATAAGGCTTCCAATCATGCTTCTATACAGACTTTGATCAACACTAACTCCTTTTTCATCTTTGGATAGCTTCAGGTGTGTAGGTGCTAGAGTTCTTTTATGACTGGCAATTTCCAACCCAAACTTCTTCACAATATTTCTGGCATATTTGCTCTGATCGAGAAAGATGGAGTCTTTCATTTTCTTGACTTGCAACCCAAGGAAGTAAGTAAATTCACCTAATAAGCTCATCTCAAATTCAGATTGCACCTGTCCGAAAAAATTTTGGACCATGTTATTCGACATTCCTCCAAAAACAATGTCATACACATAGATCTGAGCTATCAACAGCTTTCCAGCTTCACCTTTGACAAAGAGAGTCTTGTTAATTCCACCCTTCTTGTATCCATGACTGACTAAAAATTCAGTCAATATTTCATACCAAGCTCTTGGAGCTTGTTTCAATCTCTACAAGGCCTTCTTTAATATGAACATGTGATATAGAAATGAAGGATCAACAAATCCTTTCAATTGCTCAACATAACCTTCTTCATTCAAGTACCCATTTGGAAAGGCACTCTTTATATCCATTTCATACAGCTTGAATCTGAGGTGACAAGTTACACCAAGAAGCAATCTAATAGACTCTAAGCGAGCCACAGGAGCAAATGTTTCATCAAAGTCTATTCCCTCAATTTTAGTGTACCCTTGAGCAACTAGTCTGGCTTTATTTCTGATTACACCACCTTGTTCATCAGTCTTGTTCTTGTACACCCATTTTGTACCAATGATATTACCCGTTGAGGTCTTGTTACCAAATCCCAGACTTCATTTCTTTTGAAATGAACAAGATCGTCTTGCATAGAATTGATCCAGAATTCATCAGTCAAAGCTTCCTTCATATTTTTAGGCTTAATCTTTGACACAAAACAAGCATTTGATACTGCTTCTCTTGACCTGTTAACTATCCCTTGTATAGGATATCCTATTATCACTTATTTAGGATGATCCTTTTGAATTCTGAGAGAGGGTCCTTTATCAGTTACCTGAGGTTCTTCAATTTCAAAATCAGTACTTGGACTTGCAATGTCTGTAGACGATGTTGTGACATTATCTTCAGCAATCACACCTCCCGTAGGAATAGTTGTCTTAACTTCTTCTGGGACATCATCTTCTTTAGTTGAGTAATCAACAATAACATTTGAATACTCCATCATTACCTTGGTTATATAGTTGAATACTTTATATGATTTATAATTATTAGAGTATCCTAGAAAAATTCCTCCATCGCTCTTGGCATCCAACTTCCTTCTTGGCTCACAGTCAACCAGGATATAACATTTACTTTCAAAGACATGGAAGTAATTGAAATTGGCTTCCTTCCTCTCCATAATTCATACAAAGTAACTGAATATCTAGTTTTGATTATCACTCTTTTGTGAATATAGCAAGCAGTGTTCATGGCTTCAGCCCAAAAGTGAAGGGGTAATTTCTTCGCATGAAGCATAACTTTGCACACTCTTGAATAGTACCGTTCTTTCGCTCAACTACACCATTTTGTTGAGGAGTGATGGGTGAGGAAAACTCATGACTAATCCCCTCAGATGCACATAACTCCTCAAATTTATTGTTCTCAAATTCCTTCAGTGGTCACTTCTGATTATGACAACACCACAACCTTTTTCTCTTTGAATTTTGTGACATAGTTCCTTGAACCCTTCAAACACCTTAAATTTCTCTTTGATGAACTTCACTAAAGTGAATCTCGAGTAGTCATCAACAACAACATAAGCATACATTTTGCCTCCGAGACTTTCCACCTACATAGGCCCCATCAAGTCCATGTGAAGAAGTTCTAAAACTCTTGAGGTAGCAAGATGTTGAATCTTCTTACAGGACATCCTTGTCTGCTTCCCAGTTCAGAATTCTCCATAGATTCTCCCTTCATCAATCTTTAGTTTGGGAATATCCCTGATAGCTTCCTTTGACAGGATCATCTTCATGCCCTTCAGATGTAGGTGTCTGAGCTTTTGATGCCATATGCTTACTTCATCATCTTTTGATAATAATCATGTTGATGGACACTCTGGAGAATTCCATAGGTATCAGTTGTCCTTTGACCTGGTTCCTGACATAACCACTTCATTCTTATCATTTTTAATCAGGCATTCAGATTGAGTAAAGTTAACTTTGAGACTATTGTCACAGAGTTGGCTGATACTTATCATATTTGCTACTATCCATTTTGCAAACAATACATCATCTAGACTTGGTTGTCCAACATAATCCACCTTTCGCACACCTTTGATTTCACTCTTTGACCCATCTCCAAATGTGACATAACTAGTGGCACGTGGTTTGATGTCCACTAAAAATCTCTTAACTCCAGTCATGTGTCTGGAGCAGCCACTATCAAAATACCAGTCTTCTTTAGTTGAGGCTTTGAGAGAAGTGTAGGCTATGACCCCATTTGAGTCATGATGAAAAGATCCTCTTGGCATTGTCTTAGAGTTATCATATTTCCTTCTGTAAGTGAATTTATCAATGGGATATCCATACAGTTTGTAGCACGAGGACTTTATATGTCCAAACCCTCCATAGTAGTGTCACCTCTATGGCCGATACATGAGACTATGATTTCTTCCCTGGTGTTGCGATTGATGTTGGAACATGTGCCTTGACATCTTCAGATCATGCTTCACCTTTTGAGGAGAAAACTCCACTATTTGCTTGTTGTTCTTCACTATTTGGTTATTAAAACCAAGACCATCAACGTTCCCAACATTCTCCTCTTTAAGTTTAGCAATGATAGACATATGCTCTTCTTTCTAAGTTTCCAATTGAGTAATGGTAAACTTTTGTGTCAATACTTTCTGACATAGTTTTTCATTCTTGAAGCACAACTCTTAATACCCAACTTCCAGTTCACTAAAAGTGAGTTCTCCAGTGCACGATTCTTTATTTGATTCACATGACTCTTTATCAGGTCCACAAATTCCAGTTAAGGCAATCACCTGACACAAACAAATTATTTCCTTGCTTTTTGAGATAGGTGGCACGTTTAGTTCTTATGTGTCCATATCCCTCACATTCATGGCACTGTACACCTTTCCCTTGGTTTGGATTTTCTTCAAATCTTTGTTTTCTTCCCAGATGCTGGTTTTTGTTGATGTCGTATGACATGTTCTTAGCACCCAGCCTGGACTTCCTCAACACCCTACTAAAATGTCTTTCCAGCAACACGAGATCGTCAGGTATCCCTTCTAAATTCATGTTTCCTTTGTCCTCTAAGTCTTCAGCACTGGATACAAAGGATATACTCTTCTTCTTTTCAAATCTTTCCTTTATAGCAGACTCAAAAGTCTTAAGTGAACTTACCAGTTCATCTACTGTCATTGTGCTTATATCTTGGGATTCTTCAATATCGATCACCTTCATGTCAAATCTCTTGGGAAGAGATCTAAGCATCTTCCTGACCAGCTTATCCTCTGATATCTTCTCTCCCAGGTCTTCTGAGTCATTAGCAATATCTAGAACAATCATGTGAAAGTCCTGGATACTTTCATCCTCATTCATCTTCAAGTTCTCAAATTTGGAGGAGAGAAGTTGAAGCTTTGCCAATTTAACCTTAGTATTTCCTTCATGAACTTTCTTCGGGGTCTCCCATGCAACTTTTTCATGGTTACAGTTCTTTATCAACTTGAAGATATTTTTATTAACTCCATTGAATATGGCGTTCAATGATTTGGAGTTTCCTTGTGATAATTCCTCATCATTATCATCCCAGTCTTCTTCAGGATTCAACACATCAGTGACTTTTCCTATTGCATCCATAACCTTTAGTGGATCCCAACCTTTGAAAACATATTTCAAAGCCTTGTCACCCAAGGACATTATAAAGGTTTCCGTATGAGGTTTCTACCTATCATAGTTGGTACCATCAAGAATCGATATTTTAACCATAGTTCTTCCATCCTTGTCCATATTACCAAAAAGTATCTTCCCTGAATCTCACCCTGAGTCAGAGCAGGATGCTTGCTCTGGTACCAATCAAAATTCTGGCTATTAGATCCTGAATGTCCTACGAGATGTTTAGACACTGGATCCAACTTCACACACAACAAAAAGAAGTATAAACAAAAATAGCAGTGCTGAAAGTAAATAACATAGGATATGTTTACCAAATTCAAAACAACTTTCGTACTCTGGGGGCTACCAAGCCAGGGACGAAATCAAATAAATAATATCAATTTGCAGACCTTACATCAAACCTCCATTTTACAGTATACGCACTTAATAACTATTGGTTTCTTAACTTCTACCTAAGACACGCCTAGGTATGAGGCCCTCCTCAAATCCATCTTCAATTACACTCAGCAATTGGAGCAAAGTCTAAACACGAGTAGAGAACAAAAACCAACTGGAAGCTATAATTCCAAAACATGAAATACTCAATTCTTTAAAGCTTATGAGGATTGACACACATTATGTTTAATGCTTAAAAGCTTATGAACATCTAAAAGAGAACTTACAACCCAACAAAACAGTCTTACTCTTCTATCAAGATGATATCAAAGAGGCTCACAAAATAAGGATTCTACAACCCTAAAAACACACACGTAAGTTCAACCTAATACTAGGTATACACCATTATATTTATAACTTTATTTTAGACTGGGTTGGGCTTCAAAACTGCAGTAGTGAGGCTGCACAAAGTCTGTAAAAAGTCATCTAAGAAAATTGGTCTTCAATCATTAGTTTCCTAATAAATCTCCATATTTAGAAACTGATTAAATCTTTGAAACCAATCAAAGAATATTCTAACCAATCAATCTAGGATTCCACATAAGCTAATTGAACATTCCCTGAATATTCAATAGCTACAAATCAGCTGATTCACACTGTCAGTTTGATGAATACACGATGTCCTATCTCCTTGTTGGGAGATCTTGTAAGTGTTTGTTGGCAGCAATTTTGGTAAAACACTGCTTTGGTAATGTTTTGTTTAATGTCTTAACATTTGAAGTAAATCATCTCAACTAATTTTGAATGATGTCAAAGAAGATGTCTTAACATATGCCTGCTGATTTGAACATGTTTTTAGATTTTCTATTTCTTGTTTTTAAGCGTGCCTTATTCAGGTTTTGTGGTTTATAACTTGCGAAATATATGGAGGAATATTTTTCGATCTGTCTCATCTTTATGGATTATATCTTGGCCTACTTTCATGGAGATATTCAAGGGATTCAATATATTGCAATATTTATTTTTCAGCTCAAGCCCATAAAGAAGCTGATGCGCCTTTATAAGGACTTGCATCCTTATTCGTACTACTGCAACAATTGAAGAAAAATATATTCTTTGTGTTTAAAAGTCTAAATCTTTTAATTGTAATACACTCTAGTATTGTTTCAATACTTGAGTTGTAATTTTTTAGTTGAGTTGTAAATTGTGGATCATTCATAAGCTTTTAAGTATTGAATGATTGAGGTTTTTGAAACTTAATAATTCTGTTGTTTTTCAGTGTTAGTGATTGAAGGGATTTGAGGAGGGCCTCATACCTAGGTGTGTCTTAGGTAGAAGTATAGCAAGGGTAGTGATTAAGTGATTAGATCGTAAAATGGTTGTTATTAAGGGTCTATGAATTAATACTATTTAGAGGACTTATCCCTGGCTTGGTAGCCCCTAGACTAGGTGTTGTTGTACACCGAACTGGGTTAACAATCCCTTGTGTTTTTACTGCTTTTATATTGTTGCATTTTATATTGTCCTCGGATATTTGTGCCTTGACATGTCCTTTGGTATCACATATTTGATATCAAAATTTCAATTGGTATCAGAGCATGCATCTTGCTCTGTGTCTGGGTGAGATCTAGGGAAGATACTTTCTGGTACTATGGACAAGGAAGGAGGATTTGTGAACAGACCACCCATTCTAGATGGAAGCAATTATGACTATTGGAAACCACGTATGATGGCCTTTCTAAAATCTTTGGACATTGGGGCTTGGAAAGCTGTCTTAAAAGGATGGAAACACCCTGTCAAACTGGGAGAAGATGGAGAACCTATTTCTGTATTAAAGCCAAAAGAAGATTGGTCTAAAGAAGAGGATGAAATTGCACTTGTTAATTTTAAATCCTTGAATTCTATATTCAATGGAATTGACAAGAATATTTTCAGATTAGTAAACACATGTGAAGTAGCTAAGGATGCGTGCGGGATTCTTCAATCTACCCATGAAGGCACATCCAAAGTTAAGATGTCAAGACTTCAGTTGCTCACCACCAGATATGAAAATCTGAGAATGAAGGATGATGAAAGTATTAATGACTTCCATATGAACATTCTTGAGATTGCTAATGCATTCAGAGCTTTAGGAGAGAAATACCCGAAGACAAATTAGTGAGAAAGATGCTTAGGTCTCTCCCCAAGAGATTTGATATGAAAGTGACTGCCATAGAAGAAGCACAATACGTTGACAAGATGAGAGTGGATGAAATTGTTGGATCCCTTCAGACATTTGAATTAAGCATCAATGAAAGATCTGAAAAGAAGAACAAAAGCATAGCTTTTGTAACTAATACTGAGGATGAAGAGGAGGATTGTGATCTGGATACAGATGAAGGAATATCTAATGCTTTAGTTCTGCTTGGAAGACATTTTAATAAAGTGATAAAGAAGATGGATAGGAACCCAAGATCAAATTTCAAGAACGTCTCATCTGACATCCATAAGTTAAATGAGTTTGGAAGAAAAAGGGCTGAAGAAAAATCCACTTAAGGAAAAGGAATACAGTGTCATGGATGCGAATTTTTTGGTCACATTAGAGCTTAATGTCCTACATATCTTAAGAAATAGAAGAACAATCTATTTGTTACTTGGTCTGAAGAGGGCTCTGAGAGTGATCTTGAAGAGGAATCTTCCAAGTATGTTAAAGCATTGACAGGAAAATATGTTTCTGATGAAGATTCTAGTGATAGTGAACTAACCTTTGATGAGTTAGCTGCCTCATACAGAGAATTGTGTCTCATAAGTCCATAAGTTTGCCAAGAAGGGGAGAAACAAAAATCTCTCATAACTCAGCTGAAGGCATAAAGGAAGGAGCATCTGAAAACTATCTCTAGTCTGGAAAGTGAAGTGACTTCTCTGAATTCGAATCTTGACAGAATAGTCAAATCATTTAAGATGTCGAATAATGGGTCTGGCACATTAGATAAAATTCTTCAAGTGGGAAGAGTGTCAGCAAAGAAGAGTGGTCTAGGGTTTAATGAGGAAAAGGAACCTTATTCAGAAGAACCTTGATCATATTCCACTCATGCCAAGTCTAAACCAAAGATTTTGAATCAAATGTCTCACCATCATGGAAAATATCATGGAAAGAACAAATTTAATCACACCAGAGAGAAATTCCATCCCTGGAGGTGTCACCACTGTGGAAGGTTTGGTCACATAATACCTTTTTGCTTCAAGTTGTATGGGTACCCTAAAATTGCTGCTCTTCCCAAGACTGATCAGACCTCTTAAAATAGCAAAAAGAATAAATAGTGGGTTCCCAAGACTATTGTTGCTAGTCTCATAGCTCATACCTCTCTCAGAGTCTCAACCAAAGATGATTGGTACTTTTATAGTGGTTGTTCTAGACACATGATAGGTGTCAAGAATCTGTTGGTAGATTTCAAATCTCACTCCACCAGGTATGTGACTTTTGGTGATGGAGTCAAATGTGAAATCAAAGGAGTTGGAAATCTGGAATGTTCAGGAGTCCTAAAACTTGAGAATGTGTTACTTGTTAAAGGGTTAACATCTAAGCTAATAAGTATAAGTCAATTGTGTGATCAAGGGTTCAATGTAAACTTCACCAAGATAGAATGTCTTGTTTGCAATGAGAAGAATGAAGTTATTATGAAAGGAATCAGATCTAAAGACAACTGTTATTTATGGGTTCCCCAAGAGTTGAACTTCTCCTAGACATGTGCTTTAGCCAAAGAAAATGAAGTTAAACCGTGGCATCAAAAACTTGGACACTTGTATCTGAAAGGAATGAAAAGAATCATATCTATAGAAGCCGTGAGAGGGATTCCTAAGCTCAAGATAAAAGAAGGGAGATTATGTGGTGAATGCTAGATTGGAAAGCAAACTAATATGTCACATTAGAAGATCCAACATCTCACCACATCAAAAGTTTTGGAACTTCTTCACATGGACTTGATGGGACCTATGCAGGTTGAAAGTCTTGGTGGAAAGAAGTATGCCTATGTTGTTGTAGATGACTTCTCTAGATACACATGGATAAGTTTTATCAGAGAAAAATTAGAAAATTTTGAAGTCTTTAAAGATCTCTGTCAAAAACAAAAGGATAGTCATGTCATAAGAATCAGAAGTGATCATGGAAAGGAATTTGAGAATAATAAATTTGCTAATTTTTGTTCTTTTGAAGGAACCAGTCATGAATTTTCCTATCCCATTACTCCTCGGTAAAATGGGATTGTGGAACGCAAAAACAGAACTCTTCAGGAATCTGCTAGAGCTATGACTCATGCTAAGAAGTTACCCTACCACTTTTGGGCTGAAGCTATGAATATTGTGTGCTATATCTATAATATATTCACTCTAAGAAAAGGCACCTTATCCTCCTTGTATGAAATATTGAAGGGAAGAAAACCTACTGTCAAATACTTTCATGTTTTTGGAAGTAAATGTTACATCTTAGCTGATCGTGAACAGAGAAGGAAGATGGATCCCAAGAGTGATGAGGAAATATTCATGGGTTACTCTACAAACAGTAGAGCTTACAGAGTATTTAACTCCAGAACTAAGGTTATGATAGAATCCATAAATGTTATTATTCATGATAGAGGATGGAATGATGAAGAAGATGTCTTAGAAGATGTTGGAACATCTTTGTCAGACATTCCAACAGAATCTAATGACAGAAGTATTGTTCCTAATCCAACTCAAGAAGATCCTGAGCCCAGTCAACTCAATAAAGGGCCTTCAATCAGAACTCAGAGAGATCATCTTAAGGAACTTATTATAGGAGATCTAAATAAAGGAGTTGCTACTAGATCAAGAGAAGGGATGTCAAACTCTTGCTTTGTTTCAAAAATCGAGCCTAAGAATGTCAAAGAATCCTTAACTGATGAGTTCTAGATTAATGTTATGCAAGAAGAGCTAGAACAATTTAGAAGAAATGAAGTTTGGGATCTGGTTCCAAGACCTGAAGGGACAAATGTGATTGGCACTAAATGGGTGTACAAGAATAAATCTAATGAAAAAGGGGTGGTTACTAGAAATAAGGCAAGATTAGTTGCACAAGGATACACTCAAATTGAAGGAGTTGATTTTGATGAAACCTTTGCCCATGTGGCCAGACTTGAATCAATCAGACTAGTCTTAGGAGTTGCTTGCATTCTGAGATTTAAGTTGTTTCAAATGGATGTAAAGAGTGCCTTCTTAAATGGCTATCTGAATGAGAAAGTTTATATGGAACAACCTAAGGGATTTGTTGATCCAAGCTTTCTTAACCATGTGTATAAACTGAAGAAAGCTCTGTATGGATTAAAGCATGCTCCAAGAGCTTGGTATGAGAGATTGACGGAATTTCTTGGTGAGAATGGATATAGGAAAGGTGGCATAAACAAAACTCTTTTTGTCAAGGAAGAAGAAGGGAAGATCATGATTGTACAGATTTATGTTGATGATGTTGTGTTTGGTGGGATATCAAATGAGATGGTTCAACATTTTGTTAAGCAAATGTAGTCAGAATTTGAGATGAGCCTTGTTGGTGAATTAACCTACTTTCTTGGTCTACAAGTTAAACAAATGGAAGACTCTATATTCCTATCTCAAAGCAAATATGCGAAGAATATAGTAAAGAAATTTGGGATGGAAAATGCCAGTCACAAGATAACACCTGCTCCCACACACCTGAAGTTGTCTAAATATGAAAAAAGAGTAAGTCTGGATCTAAGTCTTTATAGAAGTATGATAGGTAGTATCTGTAATGCCTGTAATTAATTAATTATTTAATTAAATTATTTTTGGAATATTTGTGAAGTTGTGTTATAATTAATTGGATTTATTTTATTATATGGTGAAATAATATTAGAAGTATAATATTATTTGGTGTGGGCTTATTTTGAAGGAATAGAAGTAATAAGGGGGTGTGTTGGTTTTAAGCCCAATAAGGAATAATATAATAATAGGGTTATTTTATTATTTGTTAGAAGGAATAGAAAGAAAGAAGCAGTAGAAAGAATAAGGATTTGGAAGAGAGCGTGCAAGCTGCTAGAAAAAGTGGAAAACGGCAAGAACGTAAATTCAACCGAAAATTGTAGAGCGACCTTCAATCCAAGGTAAGGGTGGGGTTATGACTCTATAATTGGGTTTATGATGATATGTATGTGGGGTTAGTGGTGATTGTTGTCTTGTTCTTGAATTGAGAATATGTGATTGATGTATGATGAGAATTGATGAATTTTGATGAATATTAATGTCTTGATATTGTTAAAACGCTGTAGAATTATAAGGTAATTATGGGTGATGAATTGACATGATTATAATAAGTTTTAGGGCTTTAGTTATGAAACCATAGTGAGATGCAGTGATGAAAAACGTAGAATATAGCAGTAATGAAAATGCAGAGTTATGCTAGAATGATACCAGGCGCTACTGTCTTAGAATAATGATTTAATTTGGAGAATAGAATTTGTCAATACTGTTCTTAGTTAGGTTGATATCAGGCAAAGAATTAGAACAATAGGATGAATAGAAAATAACAGTTCTGATGTTAGACGTAGGTTGTCAGAAGTTGTGTGGCTTAGTGAGAGGTAGAAACTCTGATGTTAGAAATTGCATGGGTTAGACGCTATGCTGTCAGAGGACTGAGTCATCATAAGTTGCATTAGTCAGAATTTGTATTAGTCAGAAGATGGGGTTAGTCAGAAGCTGTAATGATCAGAAGTTGTATATGGTCAGAATATGGGATTAGTCAGAAGCTGTGATGATCAGAAGTTGTATCTGGTCAGAAGATGGGGATTAGTCAGAGGTTGCATTAGTCAGAAGTTATAGGAGTCAGAAGATTGTTCCACCAGAGGTTGTGTCATTAGAAGCTGCGTATTAGAGATGGTGTTGGTTAGAAGTTGCTTGGTCAGAAGCTGGGATGGCCTTTACGTTGTTTTTGTACAAAATGTGGACGTTAGATGCTTAGAAGCTGCTGATTGAGCTATAACAGTGGGATGGTGTCGGTTTTTGACGTTAGAGTTACAGAATGACAGTGTTGATTTACTGTGGAAATTAAAATACTGCTGAGTTGTTAGTGAGAAGTTATTAATAATATTGTGTTGATGATTTATAATAAATAAATGATGTTTAATAAATTATTTTGATGATATGAGATGTTGATGACGAGATGTTGAGATGCATTTGAGATGTTGTTATTTTGAGATGTTGTTATTTTGAGATGTTTTTGAGATGTTAATTGAGATGTTTTGAGATGATTTGAGATGTTGTTAACTTGGGTGTTGTTATTACATTCATGGTTGTGTCGCATACATTGCATTTTTTAGATGGAGTTTATGCTCGTTGAGATGGCCTGTATTGGCGAATTTTGAGATGAAGGCTATGCCTTGTTGATGCCTCTATTAATTGGCAAATTTTTGAGATGGGAGTTCTGCTCCAATGGTACCACATGCATTTGCATAATATTGAGTCGCATTATATGATTTCATGAAGAAGTGTATTTTGACGTTGATGAATGTATATTATTGTTGAGATTGTCGTTGATTATGAGATGAGAAGTGGTGATGTTGTGATCTAATTTAATATATTAATTATCATGCACTTTATTATATTGTTAGATATCTCACCCCTTCTGTTTGAATGTTTCCCTTATCTTAGTAACGTGCAGGTAATCAAGAGTGAAGGTTGTATTCCTTCAATAGTTCGAGTCTGTGTCATTGCTCTGATATGTAACACTCGGGGGATGAACGCTTATTGTTTTTTATTGTTGATTTTCAGTTGTTGAACTTTAAATTGATTATTATTAAATATGTGATGTTTCAAAGTTGTTGTTTTGTTGTTAGAGATGTTATTAAGAATTTTGTTGCGTAGATGTTGATTTATTTAATTAAAGATGTTATGTTGATGGTTCATCCGATGTTTGAAAAAGTGTTATATATCCACGATGAATGCAATGAATTTGTTAGAAGAATTTGTGACGTCCCGATTCATTTGTATGATTGAAATTTTATAACTCTGATTTATTTTGCATAATTACTTGGGGTAAATTGGGATGTTACAAAGTTGGTATCAGAGCAAAAGGTTGGTCTGACCTTGTCGTCGAGTCGTAGTTGTCTAACAATCGAGTATTGTTATTTGAGTTCTAATTGTTGTTTATGTTGTAGTGAGAAGTTGAGATGGCTGGAAAGAATGATGCTGCTCTTGCTGCTGCTCTAGAAGCAATGGGTCATGCAATGGAAAATCAGCCGAATGCTGACGGGAATGCTGGATCTCGTAGCTCGGCGACTTTCCAGAGAGAGAATCCACTTAAGTTCAAGGGAAAGTATGATCCTGATGGAGCATTGGATTGGTTGAAAGAGATTGAGAGAATCTTTCGTGTGATGGACTGCACTCCAACGCAGAAGGTTCGTTATGGGACTCATATGCTAGCAGTCGAGGATGATGACTGGTGGCTAGAGACTTGTTAGAGATTAGAAGCTGCAGGTGAGAATGTCACTTGGGCTGTGTTCCGTAGGGAGTTTTTGAGAAAGTATTTTCCTGAAGATGTTCGTGGTAAGAAGGAAATTGAATTCCTTGAGCTGAAGCAAGGAAATCTGTCAGTTGTTGAGTATGCTGCCAAGTTTACTGAGTTGGCTATGTTTTATCCGCATTACGCTGAGGAAAATGCTGAATTTTCGAAGTGTATTAAGTTTGAGAATGGGTTGCACCCGGAGATTAAGAAAGCAGTTGGATATCAGAAAATTCGTGTCTTTGCTGATTTGGTTGATAGCTGCAAGATTTATGAGGAGGACAATAATGCTCATTAAAAGATTATCAGTGAGAAGAGGGGTAAGCACCCACAGAATCATGGTAATCCTTATGATTCCCCAGTTGGTAAGGGTAAACAGAGAGTTGCTCATGGTCATAGGACTAGTGGGGGAGATGTCATGCTGGTGTGGTTTGTTTTAAGTGTGGGAAATATGGGCACAAGAGTAATGTGTGCACTGATGAAGTAAAGAGGTGTTTCCGTTGTGGCAAGAATGGACATGTTGTATCTGAGTGTGAGCATAAAGATGTGGTTTGTTTCAACTATAGAGAAGAAGGGCACATTGGTAGCCAGTGTCCGAAACCGAAGAGGGCTCAGTCAAGTGGGAAAGTGTTCGCTTTAGTGGAGGATCAGACATCTTCTGAGGACAGACTTATTAGAGGTACATGTTTCATTAATAGTACTCCTTTAATTACTATTATTGATATCGGTGCTACTATTTGTTTTATTGCTGCTGATTATGTTGAAAGATTGGGTCTTGTGTTGTCTTCTTTGAATGGGGAAATGGTCGTCGATACTCCAGCCAAGGGGTCGGTGACTACTTCTTTTGTGTGTTTGAAGTGTCCCTTGTCGATCTCTGACAGAGACTTTGCTGTTGATTTGGTTTGTTTACCGTTAAGAGATTTGGATGTGATTTTGGGTATGAACTGGTTAGAGCATAACTGTGTTCATATTAACTGTTATGACAAGTCGGTGAAGTTTTCTACTCCTGAAGCAGAAGAAGATGGTTTGTTGTCTGCTAGACAATTGAGGAATTTGATGCAAGAGGAAGCATAGATGTTCTCGTTGATGGCGTCGCTATCCGTAGAGACTCGAGCTATAATTGAGGAATTGCAGGTGGTGTGTGAATTTCCTGAAGTTTTCCCTAATGAGATTCCTGATGTACCGCCGGAGAGGGAAGTTGAATTCGCTATTGATCTTGTACTTGGTACCAGACCTGTGTCTATGGCACCATACAGGATGTCTGCATCTGAATTGTTAGAGTTTAAGAAACAATTGGAAGAGTTACTTGAAAAGAAGTTTGTAAGACCAAGTGTATCGTCGTGGGGTGCTCCAGTGTTGTTAGTGAAGAAGAAAGATGGGAGTATGAGGCTTTGTGTTGATTATAGACAGTTGAATAAAGTGACGATTAAGAATAAGTATCTGCTTCCAAAAATAGATGACTTGATGGACCAATTGGTGGATGCTCGTGTGTTTAGTAAGATTGATCTGAGGTCGGGTTACCATCAGATTAAAGTGAAGGATGAAGATATTTAGAAGATGGCTTTCAGGATGCGTTATGGACATTACGAGTATTCGGTGATGCCTTTCGGTGTTACTAATGCGCCGAGAGTATTCATGGAATATATGAATCGTATCTTTCACACTTATTTGGATCGGTTCGTAGTGGTGTTCATTTATGATATTTTGATTTACTCTAAGTCAGAAGAAGAGCATGTTGAACATTTAAGAGTATTATTACAAGTTTTGAAAGAGAAGAAGTTGTATGCAAAGCTGTCCAAGTGTGAATTCTGGTTAAAAGAGGTTAATTTTCTTGGTCATATGATTTCAGGTAGTGGCATTGTTGTAGATCCATTGAAGGTTGATATTGTGTTGCAATGGGAAACTCCAAAGTCAACTACTGAGATTAGAAGCTTCTTGGGATTAGCTGGTTATTATAGAAGGTTTATGGAAGGGTTTTCTAAGTTGTCACTTTCATTGATTAAGTTGACTTGTAAAGGTAGAGCATTTGTATGGGATATTCAGTGTGAAGAAAGTTTTACAGAATTGAAGAAGAGGTTGACGTCGGCTCCGATTTTGAAGTTGCCTAATCTAGGAGAGCCTTTTGTGGTTTATTATGATGCTTCTAAGATGGGTTTAGGAGGTGTGCTTATGCAGAATGGTAAGGTAGTTTCTTATGCGTCAAGGCAGTTAAGGACTCATGAGAAGAACTATCCTACGCATGATTTAGAGCTTGCTGCAGTTGTTTTTGCATTGAATATTTGGAGACATGATCTTTATGGTTCTAGATTTAAAGTGTTTAATGACCATAATAGCTTAAAGTATTTATTTGATCAGAAGGAGCTGAATATGAGGTACCGAAAATGGTTGGAATTGTTAAAGGATTATGATTTCATTTTGAATTATCATCCAGGAAAAGAAAATGTGGTAGCTGATGCGTTGAGTCGAAAGACTTTACATATGTCAGCAATGATGATTAAAGAGTTGGAATTGATTGAGCAGTTCAAAGATATGAGCTTAGTTTACGAGGTTACTCCGCAGAGTGTTATGTTGGGTATGTTGAAGATTAATAATGAATTTCTAGACAGTATCAGAGAAGCTCAGAAGTTGGATATGAAACTGGTAGATTTGATGGTTGGGATTGACCAGTCTGAGAATAATGATTTTAAGCTAGATGTGCAAGGTGTGTTGAGATTTTGTAACCGGATTTGTATTCCTGATGATGTTGAGATGAAGAAAGTGATACTTGAAGAGAGTCATAGAAGTAAGTTGAGTATTCATCTAGGAGCTACAAAGATGTATCAAGATTTGAAGGGTTTTTTTTGGTGGCCTGGGATGAAAAGTGACGTGGCTCGGTTTGTGTATGCATGTTTGACTTGTCAGAAGTCAAAAGTTGAACATCAGAAGCCTGCAGGATTGATGCAACCATTGGAAGTTCCAGAATGGAAATGGGATAGCATTTCAATGGACTTTGTGGAAGGGTTGCCTAATACTTTAAGAGGACATAATTCGATTTGGGTGATTGTTGATAGGCTTACAAAGTCAGCTCATTTTATTCCTATTAACATCAGTTTTCTAGTGCCGAAGTTGGCTGGGATTTATATTAGTGTGATTGTGAAGTTGCATGGTGTTCCTTTGTGCATTGTGTCAGATACAGATCCAAGATTTACTTCTGATTTTTGGAAGAGTTTGCAAGAAGCGTTGGGTTCTAAGTTGAGGTTGAGTTCAGCGTATCATCCTCAGACAGATGGTCAGACTGAACGGATGATTCAATCGTTGGAAGACTTGTTGAGGGCATGTGTTCTTGAGCAGGGAGGTTCGTGGGATACTTATCTTCCGTTGATAGAGTTCACGTATAATAACAGTTACCATTCTAGTATTGGGATGGCACCTTTTGAAGCGTTGTATGGTCAAAGATGTAGAACTCTGTCATGTTGGCATGAATCTAGTGAAAGTGTAGTAATTGGACCTAAACTTGTTCGTGAGACTACCGAGAAGGTGAAGTTGATTCGAGAAAAGATGAAAGCTTCACAAAGTATACAGAAGAGTTATCATGACAAGCGAAGGAAAGATTTAGAATTTCAAGCTGGTGATCATGTGTTTTTGAGAGTTACACCTGTGACTGGTGTTGGGAGAGCATTGAAGTCTAAGAAGCTCACTTCTCGTTTTATTGGACCGTATCACATTTCAGAGACTGGGGAATGTTGCTTATAGAGTGGCTTTACCGCCTAATCTTTCGAATTTTCATGATGTGTTTCATGTGTCGCAACTTCGGAAGTATATTTCAGATCCATCTCATGTGATTCATATGGACGATGTGCAAGTACGGGATAATCTTACGGTGGAGACGATACCTGTACGGATTGCGGATCGTGAAATGAAGACTCTAAGGGGCAAAGAGATTGCCTTGGTTAAAGTGGTTTGGCTAGGAGCTGCTGGTGAAAGCATGACTTGGGAGTTGGAGAGCAAGATGCGAGACTCCTATCCTGAATTGTTTGATTGAGGTAAATTTTCGAGGACGAAAATATTCTAAGTGGGGGAGAGTTGTAACGCCCATAATTTAATTAATTATTTAATTAAATTATTTTTGGAATATTTGTGAAGTTGTGTTATAATTAATTAGATTTATTTTATTATGTGGTGAAATAATATTAGAAGTATAATATTATTTGGTGTGGGCTTATTTTGAAGGAATAGAAGTAATAAGGGGGTGTGTTGGTTTTAAGCCCAATAAGGAATAATAGAATAATAGGGTTATTTTATTATTTTTTAGAAGGAATAGAAAGAAAGAAGTAGTAGAAAGAATAAGGATTTGGAAGAGAACGTGCAAGCTGCTAGAAAAAGTGGAAAACGGCAAGAACATAAATTCAACCAGAAATTATATAGAGACCTTCAATCCAAGGTAAGGGTGGGGTTTTGACTCTATAATTGGGTTTATGATGATTGGTATATGGGGTTAGTGGTGTTTGTTGTTTTGTTCTTGAATTGAGAATATGTGATTGATGTATGATGAGAATTGATGAATTTTGATGAATATTGATGTCTTGATGTTGTTAAAACGCTGTAGAATTATAAGGTAATTATGGGTGATGAATTGACATGATTATAATAAGTTTCAGGGCTTTATTTATGAAACCGTAGTGAGATGCAGTGATGAAAAACGTAGAATATAGCAGTAATGAAAATGCAGAATTATGCTAGAATGATACCAGGCGCTACTGTCTTCAAATAATGAGTTAATTTGGAGAATAGAATTTGTCAATACTGTTCTTAGTTAGGTTGATATCAGGCAAAGAATTAGAACAATAGGATAAATAGAAAATAACAGTTATGATGTTAGACGTAGGTTGTCAGAAGTTGCGTGGCTTAGTGAGAGGTAGAAACTCTGATGTTAGAAATTGCATGGGTTAGACGCTATGCTGTCAGAGGACTGAGTCATCAGAAGTTGCATTAGTCAGAATTTGTATTAGTCAGAAGATGGGGTTAGTCAGAAGCTGTGATGATCAGAAGTTGTATCTGGTTAGAAGATGGGATTAGTCAGAAGCTTTGATGATCAGAAGTTGTATCTGGTCAGAAGATGGGGATTAGTCAGAGGTTTCATTAGTCAGAAGTTATAGTAGTCAGAAGATTGTGCCGCCAGAGGTTGTGTCATTAGAAGCTACGTATTAGAGATGGTGTTGGTTAAAAGTTTCATGGTCAGAAGCTGGGATGGCCTTTACGTTGTTTTCGTACAGAATATGGACGTTAGATGCTTAGAAGATGTTGTTTGAGCTATAACAGTAGGATGGTGTCAATTTTTGACGTTAGAGTTACAGAATGACAATGTTGATTTACTGTGGAAATTAAAATACTGCTGAGTTGTTAGTGAGAAGTTATTAATAATATTATGTTGATGATTTATAATAAATAAATGATGTTTAATAAATTATTTTGATGATATGAGATGTTGATGACGAGACGTTGAGATGCATTTGAGATGTTGTTATTTTGAGATGTTTTTGAGATGTTAATTGAGATGTTTTGAGATGATTTGAGATGTTGTTAACTTGGGTGTTGTTATTACATTCATGGTTGTGTTGCATACATTTCATTTTTAAGATGGAGTTTATGCTCGTTGAGATGGCCTGTATTGGCGAATTTTGAGATGAAGGCTATGCCTTGTTGATGCCTCTATTAATTGGCAAATTTTTGAGATGGGAGTTCTGCTCCAATGGTACCACGTGCATTTGCATAGTATTGAGTCGCATTATATGATTTCATGATGAAGTGTATTTTGATGTTGATGAATGTATATTATTGTTGAGATTGTCGTTGATTATGAGATGAGAAGTGGTGATGTTGTGATCTAATTTAATATATTAATTATCATGCGCTTTATTATATTGTTAGATATCTCACCCCTTCTGTTTGAATGTTGCCCTTATGTTGGTAACGTGCAGGTAATTGAGAGTGAAGGTTGTATTCCTTCAATAGTTCGAGTCAGTGTCATTGCTCTGATATGTAACACTCGGGGGATGAACGCTTGCTGTTTTTGATTGTTAATTTTCAGTTGTTGAACTTTAAATTGATTATTATTAAATATGTGATGTTTTGAAGTTGTTATTTTGTTGTTAGAGATGTTATTAAGAATTCCACTGCATAGATGTTTATTTATTTAATTAAAGATGTTATGTTGATGGTTCATCCGATGTTTGAAAAAGTGTTATATATCCACGATGAATGCAATGAATTTGTTAGAAGAATTTGTGACATCCTGATTCATTTGTATGATTGAATTTTTATAACTTTGATTTATTTTGCATAATTGTTTGGGGTTGAATTGGGGTGTTACAAGTCTCACAGCTAGCAGACCTGACATTGCCTTTGCTGTAGGGGTGTGTGCTAGATATCAAGCTGATTCTAAAGTTAGCCATGCCAACCATGTGAAGAGAATTCTTAAATATGTGAATATGACAAGTGATTATGTGTGATACGGTGGGAGAACTGACTTTTTATACTGGTTTGTGTTTGTATTTTCAAATGTGCGGTAAGCAAGAGTCACCATCGACTTTTCTTTTATCCAACAAAGGAAAGGGTGAAAAGAACAGGAAAAAAGACCTTTCGAGAGTTTTCTGAGTAGGGGGTAGATTATGGAAATGGAAGGTGTTAGCACCCTTTACATTCGTAGTTTTCTACGGGCTCTTAGATGCTTAGCTCATGTTTTGAAAATTTCTTGTGCTTTGTGTGTTTTGAAAATTGTTTTGAAAATGCCTTAGTGCGGCGATTCGCTTTGTGATAACTCTTGTATCAGCCCTCAAGAGTGTTGACAAGGCGAATGTTTTTGAAATTGTTTTGAAATGTTTTTGTGTAGGTGTAAAAAGTTGTTTTGAGCAAGCATCTAAGAACTTATCTACTTATACTCGAAAATGTTATTCTTTTCTCCCTATCCTTTAGACAGTGTTATCCTACTATTGGTGAGTATGTAGCCCTATCGTTGGATGTATGAGAGACAAGTGTGGGTCATTGTTATGGTCATAAAAGGCAACATATAGGGATACCTTGGCAGTTCAAAGGGACTATCATCATATATTCGTAGGCAACATCGAGGGACAAGATCATTTCTCGTAGGCAACTCGAGGGACATTGAGGGACTATGATCTTTATGATGACTTTAACTGAGGGTCTTTGCTAAGGGTATCCCTACGTTCGAGGGACATGACCATTGTTTTTCCTAAGGCAACAAGTGAGGTTACCCTAGAGGCGCGAGTGTGCAAATGATTCAGTTCGGTTATTTATCTTGCAATTATGGTTTTTTATCGTTCATTTTTATTTTTCCATACAATCCTATTAATCTAAGCATTGCAAATATAGTAGATGAAGGTAAAGGCGGAAATGTAAACCTAGGCTATTACATAGCTTTGGGGAAGTTACATAATAGTGAAGAGTGCGGAAAAGAAATCCTAAAACTATTACATCCTGGAAGCAATTACATGATAATGATAAAAAAATGCGGGAAATGCGGGAAATCCTACACACTTTATCTAGGAAAATAAAAATAAGATGAAAATAGCAAAGAAAATGTTTTGTTGATTTTTTATGGAAAAAAAAAGATTTATGATAATTAATTAAATAAATCTAAAAAACCTAGTTAATTTTAATTAATAAAAAATGTTAATTTTGAAAAAAATTAATTAAAATACCTAAAACCTAATTAATTTTAATTAATAATAAAAAAGGTTAATTTTGAAAAAAAAAAGGTTAATTAAAAAAAATCTAAAACCTAATTAATTTTAGTTAAAAAAAAGTTTTAAAAAAGGCTTATGTTTAATGATTAACAAATAAGAATTAAGTTTGCCAAAAAATAGATAGGGGAAGAAGCATCAATGGAAAATAGGGTTAGAAAATAAAAATAATACAAATGTCAGGGGTGCGTGTTGAACCAAAAATTAATTTAAAACCAAAAATTAAATTAAAAAAACCTAAAATTAATTATTCGAGTTTATTATAAAAAATCAAAAGTTTGTGAAAAATGTTAGGTTTACGAAAAAGGTTTTAAACAGAAAGAATGAAAATAGGTAAAAGAATAAATAGAATGGAAGAAAACCAAAACCAATAGGGGTGGGTGTTGAACCCACGCCCTTAGCCTCCTCAGGATGCCTGCCTTGCCATGAGCTATGTATTGGTTGTTGTTCTGTTTTCACCTCAACATTTTGTAATAAACCTGCATGGGACCATTAGATGGTTCAAACTTGTAGTGTTGAATCTCATGAACACATTAAACAAATTAGTATACCATGAAATAAAAAGAAAATAAATATATGAAATTTTATAATATTAAAACTGATATGGCATGTATGAATGCTTCTACACCCTTTTGATCATGGAGATCAAACCAGCCTTACCCTTACTGAAGAATGAGATGACTTGTTTATAGTGAGATGGTAACAAGGATTTCAAGATTTCTAGGATTCTTGAAAGAGTTTGATATTTTGACAAGGTTGTGGCAAAGGTTTTTTTTGTGAAATGTTTGTGTGAAAAGAATAAGATTATATAATGGAAATTAGAGCAAAGATATAGGCTTTGAATGCGTAATTGGGCCTCCAATAACCACAAGCAATAGTGCAGATTTTTATTCACTTGAGTTTGACACGTTCCAGGCTAAATCACAGGGACTTAAGTGTAATTTTTGAAGTTGAAATATGAAGGAAAAAAATGTAGCCGACATCGAGAAGAAACTCCTGTCCGAAAATGGGCTCAATCGGATAAACGGTGAATTAGTTATGAATTTTTTAATTTTCTCCTCAGACAAACTTATTTTGGGCTCTAGTGTCAACTGTGACACGTTCTTCAATAAAAACTGGTATTGATCAGAGCAGAACCCAGTATCAACTTTGGAAGAAAAGTTGTAGATCTCTGAGTCAGTGACCTTGTGTAAAAAGATGGACCCGATCCGATAAAAATTGACCGAGTTATGAATTTTCGAAGTTTCAACCCAAATGAAATAATATTCAGCATTCAGGATTTTTGGCGCGTCACGCGCACTCTGGGCAAAAAAACGAAGGCCTTTTGGATACCGTTCGAACTCGATACCTCCTGCGAAAATGTAGCCAACTCAATTTTTGAAATTTTTATGCCGGAATCAGCTCAATACAATGAAAATCAACTAAGTTATGATTTTCTGAACATGATGCAAATAAACATCTGTCACAAATTTCCTATACGAAAATAATTGATAAATCCGCATTTTTGAAGACCTTCTGATTGAAATTGGCTTCCAACCGTGAGAGGTGAAAATGTAGATGACGTCAAGATGGAATTTTGGCCATCTAAACGGGTTCAAAATGAGCCACGATCTTCAAGTTATGAAATTTTTAGTGCGTAAAAGTTGCACTTTCAGCACACTTTTTCACCATATTTCTTCGAGAAAAAATCACACATTCGGAGACCTTCTTTAAAGAATTGGATCTCGATCCGAACCTGAATTTGAGAATATGTTATTAGAGATATTTCAGAGAAAGAACACCTGAATATGACACGCCGGTATGGACTTGTGAATCTTTGAACCCCGAATCGTTGCGAAACGGCGAACCGATCTTCAGCACAGAAAATACTCTGAGAACATCCATTGGCGAAATAAACGTCACTTGTAACCTGACAAAGCTTGCTAAGTATACCTTGATTCCATAACTATAAAACCAATGATATTCATATATGTAATAATAAAAATAAAGAGGGTAAATTTTGGGGTACAACAACTGCCCCTGTTCAATCTTCTTAAACCTGAGGATTTAGATTGGCTTGTCTGTCTTTCGTGATCTGAAGGTGGAAGAGGATTGAACACTGGAGTGTCCAGAAATTTTCACTCTCATGAAGTAACACTGTTGGTTGATGTTAATCGGGAATAGGCTTACATATGCCATTTGGAGAAGATGACTGAAAGTCGTCGGAGATGGGCTTAAAGTTATCATCTAGAGAATATGACGGAGAGTCGTCGGAGATGGGCTTAAAGATGCCATATAGAGAACCATGTTGAGTTCATGAGACATTCTTTTGTGGGGATTCCTATTCTTGTTGTTGAGGTGGACTCCGCTGAGGAATGTTGGTCTTTGTCTTGGGAAATAGAGTTTAGGAGATTCAGTTATCCATTACTCCACTGGGGAGTCATCTCTTGATTGGAGAGACGGCAGTGAACTGCTATCTAGCCAGGATCCAGGCTTCATAGGGATTTTATGAGGACAATAAGGTTGACTGCTATCTGGTCGTATTCCAGGCTTCACAACGACCTATTGAGAAATATGAAATTAACTGCTATTTGGTCGGACTCCAGGCTTTGCAATAATTGTAGACATTGAACTGTTATCTGGTCGTATCCAAGCTTCAGTGATTTGAAGAAATTAAGCTGTTATTTGGTCGGGTCCAGCCTTCAACTTGAATCTGATGTGTACCATTATCTGGTCGGGTCCAGGATTCGGTGTAATTAACAAAATAAATTGCTATCTGGTTGGACCCCGGGCTTCACAGCAACTTGCTGAGGATAATAAGGCTGACTGCTATCTGGTCGTATTCCAGGATTCACAGCGACTTACTAGGGGAACATGAAATTAACTGCTATCTGGTCGGACTCTAGGCTTTACAGTTTCTTTAACTGGAATAGAAATCAGAAAAATCTTAGTGGCGATTTAACTAAATCAGAGAAAAGTCTTGAATTATCTTCAACTGGAATAGAAATTAGAAAAATCTTAGTGTCGATTTAACTGAACCAGAGAAAGGTCTTGAATTAACTTTAACTGGAATAGAAATCAGAAAAATCTTAGTGTCGATTTAACTGAACCAGAGGAAGGTCTTGAATTAACTTTAAATGGAATAGAAATCAGAAAAATCTTAGTATCGATTTAACTGAACTAGAGAAAGGTCTTGAATTAACTTTAATTGGAATAGAAATCAGAAAAATCTTAGTGTCGATTTAATTTAACCAGAGAAAGGTCTTGAGTTATCTTCAACTGGAATAGAAATCCGAAAAATCTTAGTGTCGATTTAACTGAACTAGAGAAGGTCTTGAATTAACTTTAACTAGAATAGAAACTAGAAAAATCTTAGTGTCGATTTAACTAAACCAGAGAAAGGTCTTGAGTTGTCTTCAACTGGAATAAAAATCAGAAAAATCTTAGTGTCTATTTAACTGAACCAGAAAAAGTCTTGGATTATCTTCCACTAGAATAGAAATCAGGAAAATCTTAGTATCGATCTAACTGAACCAGAGAAGGTCATGGATTAACTTTGACTGGAATAGAAATCAGAAAAATCTTAGTGTCGATTTAACTGAACCAGAGAAGGTCTTGGATTATCTTTAACTGGAATAGAAATCAGGAAGATCTTAGTATCGATCTAACTAAACCAGAGAAGGTCATGGATCACTTTAACTGGAATGGAAATCAGAAAAATCTTAGTGTTGATTTAACTGAACCAGAAAAAGGTCTTTTGAGAATACCTTTTTGAGGAGAATGCTGAAATAGCCCTTTGTCAGACATAGCCTTTGAGAAGACTACCAGGTCACATAAGTAGTCAACGGTGTTTATTGATTTGATCTTTCCTGAAAACGGTAAAGAGTTATTTGTATGCAATGTCATGATGTATGAAATGCATTGTGTGATAATGTTCTCAAAATAAATGAGATTATGTTGTATGCGATGTGTATGCGCATGCCATGATGTATGAATATGGGATGTTGTTGCGATATTTCTTAGTCTGGGAAAAGAAATCCTTAACTGCCACTGGAGAGTACTGGGAAGATGAATCCCGGACTACTGTTTGGTAGATGAGGAAAGTGATTCCTTCATTTTTGCTGGGGATAATGAATGGAGATGATTTTCTGGGGATTTCCTTCTTTTGTTTGAGGATATTATGCCGAGGAAGGACACTCTGTTGGCAGATTTTACTAATGTAGGGAGATAATATTGTTGGGGGATCAACTTTCGCAGCTAAAGAAATAAACTCTACCGGGTATATGGCTTTATAAACTGTTCGAGATTATAAAAAATCAGTTGGGGAACATGGATTTCAGTTCTCTGAGGGAGCTTTGATGGGGGAGATAATTCCTTCTTGGGGAGAAGAGGCCAAAACTTTGGTTGTTTTCACTATGTGAGGACATAGACATCATTAGGACGTATGCTAAGGATGTAGCGGTGACTTTGCAGTAGGACGTCTCTACCTTTGTACCTGCTGGAGAACACAACTGCGGGGACTTTGAGGATGGTTTGACTATCATCCCCACTCCTGGGGTGTTTGGTAAATGCTGATCAGGGTGATAAGTCTTCTACTGATAGACAAATGATAAGATGACGGGACATAGTCGTACGCTTTTAAGCCCTAACTTTTTCCTGAACCTCCCCTTCGGGTTTTCAGTCCACCGGGATACCCTTTTTTACTCAAGCCACCTTTTCAGGTTTTCGATTTGCCGGGTGTACAATTTTTGTATATATCCCTAACTTTTTCTCGAACTCTTTTGATTCTCTGGGATGCCCTTAATTTTGCCTATTCCTGTCAACCTAGCGGGTCTTTTTGATGTGTAGTATGTTCTAACTATGTCCGCGTTTGTAGGATATGGAGAGGTGTCACTGTCTAAGACAACAATTGTTGTAGAAATACCAGAAAATGTTTATGTGATCGCATGTGCCCTTTCATATGTGGGAGTCTGTTTGCTTCTGGGGTTAGTCTGGTGCACTTGATGTTTGAGCAAGTTTCTGATAGTCTTGAATTTCCTAGGTATCTTTTCTAAGAACTGTCATGGAAGGATTCAAAGATATGATACTGACACCATCTGATACTCTGGCATGGACAAGCAATTTGGTGGTACCAAAGATTCAAATTTCAGTGATTTTCTGCTGGAATCCCCGATCAATGTAACAGCCCCCGAGTGATTCAGATGAAGATATGCCCCTGGCTATTCAGCATTTTTGGAGAGATTCTTTGCATATTGGCTTGACTGCCTCAGATTTATTAGACACCATGTCATGCCCCTTGATTATGAAAGGTTTGTTATGGGGAATGTTTTTTCCGTCTGAGGTGATTCTGTCCATTGAGGGGGTCTTCGTTCATTAAATATTCGTTGTGTGAATTTTTCTGCCATTTGAACAATTAACTATATGCAAACAATGTCATTTAAAGAATACAAAGCTTATGTTTGTCTTGAAATTTTTTTGAAAATGCCTTTTTTGTAGTAAAACAAAATTTGCAAGAATGTGATATCAACTCATGATTTATAGCAACCCTTACAGGAGTCAGGATACCTTTGTAACAGTATGCTCTCGAACTAACCCATGCTTCAGCTAGGACTTTTAAGGGTTGTAATGTGGCCTGGTTCACGGTTTAAGAAGCAAAGGATAAAGGCTCAAAATTTATTTGTACCCACCCGTTTTTCGTGATGTTCTTCAGTCCTATGCTTAGTTAATTGTGCATTTTGAATCCCAGTTGAGTTCTGGAATGTTGTGAAGAAGTGAATAACACAAGAAGGGGGGGTTGAATTGAAAAACTTGAAATCAAATATGCAATGACACAGTATTTTTATCCTGGTTCGTTTGATCTCAAACTACTCCAGTCCATCCGTCAAGGTGATTTCTCCTCTCTCCAACGAGGTCTTAATCCACTAATCACAAACGGATTATAATCACTACTTTGACAAATGTCAAAGTCCTCTTGAGTACAACCACAGTCCGGTTAATCTCAAGGAACAACTGTCTTAATCAAAGATACAAGAATTCTGTGTATATGTTTTTCGTTACAAAAACAGTTATCACAACTGTGATAATCTACACAATTTTAGAGCGTGGAAAATACTAGAGAAAGCTTGCAGCGTTTTTGAATTGTATTGCA
This sequence comes from Vicia faba, assembly GCA_948472305.1. Taxonomy (NCBI): domain Eukaryota; kingdom Viridiplantae; phylum Streptophyta; class Magnoliopsida; order Fabales; family Fabaceae; genus Vicia; species Vicia faba. The sequence goes on from OX451736.1 coordinate 495,478,293, forward strand.
GTAGCGTTGGTAAACCGTAAATGATTTAATCACTTAGATTGTTTATATAGGCAATGGAATCATGTTCATCATTAAGCGTGATAATTGTCATTAATGCAGTTTCCATTTTGAGAAGATCATGTCTGAATGAAGTCGTTGTAATTGACGCTGTCTTGATTGAATAGTAACGCTTCAGAATCTTACATCATTGCCTGCTGTTGATGCTTCGGAACATTGATGCCTTAGATTATAATCCTTCTGTTCAGAATCAGAGTTTACTTCACTTAAGCGCAGGTTCTGATCATCATTCTTCAGCTCAAATTCTGATTACCTCAGCGTGTAGCTTCTATAGCTTAACTTCTGATGTTGCTTTAGTCAGAACTTCTGCATACAAAATAACATAATTTTAGGGTGCATATTTGTTCTTTGTATTTGTTATCATCAAAACTCTAACTAAGGTTTGTAGAATCAAACTATGTTCTAACAATCTCCCCCTTTTTGATGATGACAAAAACTAGAATTTTCAATGAAAAATAGAGAACAAAAAGTTTAAGAGAGACTCCCCCTGAGTTGATTACTTCCCTGAAGTTCCTTCTCGCCAGAGCTTTTGCTGCATCTCCTATCAGAATTTGTTCCTGTTCAAACTTTTCAGAAAGTAGATGTTAAATAATTCAGAATGTTTGAGACTTTTGTTCCGGTATACTGTTATTCAAAAAAAATTCTAACTTTCTCCCCCTTTTTGTCAAGTATCAAAAAGCAATATAATCTGAGTCAAAATAGATGAATTATATTAAAAACATAATGCGATGACAAGTTTCAGAAACAAGGAGGTAAAGATAAGAAATTACAGATAAACAGTTTTAAAGAAAATTTAAGAAGGAGGGGGTAGACGTGTGAACAACGCTTCCAGCAAGCTCTTGATCTGAGTGCTTGACTCTTCCTGCTTTCCCAGAATATCTTTGATTTCCTTTGTAGTATATTCTTGTTTATCTATAATCCCTTTGATCTCTTTGTTCGTATCCTCTTGCTTATCCAGTCTTGCATGGGTTAAAGCATTCTCTTTCTTCAACTCTTCCAGAGTTTGTATGACTAGAGAGGAAGCTGGTGTTTCTTCAGGGGTTGCATGTTGTTCAGAATATTCTGCAGCTTCTTCTGATTGAACCACTTCTTCTGCTACAAGCATGTCTTCTGGAGCAGTAGTCAGGGAGAGACTATCTGAATCTGGTTCAGCAACTTCTGAAGGATGGTGCTCTTTCCAGGGAGTATTATCCAGCGGAAGAATGTCTTTCTTGCACCATTGACTCAGAACTTGATCTTGAAAATCTTTCAGCTGATCACTGAAGTTCTGCTAAGCTCTTTCATAACCCAATTCCTTCAGCTTCAGAGTTTCATCGTTGAGCCATTTTCTGAATCTTTCCCAGAGAGAATCAGAAGCAGCAGGATTAGAAATCTCTAGGCTTGCTTGCTTCAAAGAATTGATCAATTCCTGCATTTTTGTTTCAAAAATCAACAGACTCTTACCAACATCTGATTTGGTTGCAGTTGGTTTAGGTTTGGGAATGGCAATTTTGTGTGGGGTGGAAGCTAGTCTTTCCAACACTAGTGGATCAATGAAATTCTGAGGTTGTCAGTTGGATTGTTGATGGATGAAGGAGTGGGAGAGTCAGGAACTATAATTGGTGTGTTAGGGGTGTTTGGTTGTGTGGATTCAAGGGATGAAGGGATTTCTGGAATATCATGAATAGTGATAGGCATGCAAACCGAAAGGGGTTCTGTTATTCCAGGAATCGGGATAGTGGTATCAGAATCTGAAGGAGAGTCTTCAGATTGGTTTGTGGAGGCGTGTTGAGTTTCTGGTTGTGGAATTTCATAAGATGGGTTATCAGAATGTGGAGAGAGAGAGTGTCTATCTTCTGGTTGTGGTGAGTTGGGGTTCAGATGTTCTGGTTGAGGAGAGTGTGGTTGTGGTTGTGGATTTTCTGGTTGTTGTTGAGAGTTTGGATTTTCTGGGAGTGGAGATTGAGTGTTTATATTTTCTGGTATTGGTGAGGAAAAATCTTGATCAAACAGTTCAATGTCAGATAGAACTTTTGCAAGTTCTGGTTGATGATGTTCTTGGTTTTGATTTTGATTGGGGGAGTGAGGTTCATTCAGAAAGTTTCCTAGAGTTACAGATGGATCAAACTCTATGTCAAAATCTTCAAAAGTTTGGGGTGAAGGATTTTCTATTGGTTGAGGGGGTATGGTTTCAGATGTTGTAACAGCAATTGATTCTATAATAGAAACAGAAGATGGATTACCTTTTGTTTTCGCAGCTTTAGGTGCCTTCTGAGAGGATCCTTCTCCTGCTGTGTTGTACCCCAAAATTTGCCATCCCTTTCTTCAGGAAACCATCTTGAATTTTCAAGGTCCCTCTAAAACAAATCCAAGTCCTGAGTTATCCTTTTGCCCAAGCAAGCCACTTACAAGAGCAAGATGATCTCACGAACTCCAAAAACAGCGCTTTTATCTTGAGAAAAATCAAATTCTAAGTACTTAGAATGTTTCTTTAAAATAAGTGTTTTTTAGAAAAATCAGCGCTTCGGAACTTCTGGACCCATTCCAGATGAAAACGGTCAGAAGTTGCAAGCTTGGCTCAGCGTGGTCAGAAGTTGGCTCTTCAGCAGCTACATCAGTTCAATCAGAAGTTGCAAACGTGGTTCAGAATGTAAGCCTCAAACAGAACATGCCCCTTCAGCAGTTACACAAGCCCAGTCAGAATTTGCTAAAGGAATGCAAGAGAAGCAGGGAAGTCTGAAGGCTCCTTCAGAACAGGTTGAAATCAGAAGATGAAAGATCAGAAGAGTGGGTGTTACACTGATACAGAATCTCTAAGTCCAGATTGTCCAGAAGTAAATCCAAGGAACGTACCAGAAAACCAGGAGAATCTCCAGAGCTTACTAAGACAACAGGTAGCCAAGGCCAGAGCATGGTTTACGCTGCTGATTCAACGCTGGTTTCCATTACCAGAATGTTGATGTTGACAAGTCTTGTCACCATTTAATGCCCATTAATGCTTCCAACCACTCCTGAGCATTCACGTGTGGCTTGGAAAACGCTTTTGCACAGATTCTGGCATGGGTCTTCACGCCACCGCCCACTTCAGAGGTCACTTCTCCCCAATCTACGCCTGCTGCTGCAACCTAGGCTAAAAGCTATCTGTATCACAACTTCCCAGGAATTTCTGTCAAAGAACAAATTCAAACTTTGTTGGCGCTTTAAATGTTCAAGGCATCCACAAGGATTTTGCCTATAAATAGAGAGTCTTCACCACTGCCAAAGACGTTCAAGAAAAGAAACAGAAATTGCTAAGTGGGAAACAAAACTCCTAGCAACACAGCATTCTGAAACTCTGCCAAAATCTCCAGTTTTGTTTCATAACTTTGAGTTTCTTACCTTCAAACTTCATCAAATATCCAGTTTTTTTCTGTAAACCAAAGACACCCTCTCCAAACTTCTGACCCTACATACGTATACACCTTTACTTCCCCTTTTCAAAGAAAATCTGTCCAGAACACCACCAGAACCAAAAGCTAAACTTTCACCCACAACTTTCCCAACAGTCAGGTAAGCACCTGCTGACCCTCATCACGCTGTTAAGCATCATCAGCTGTGCATATTCAAATAACATAATGTAAATATCATGTTGTTGCTGTTTATGTTCTGAGGATTTTCATACCTCAGAACGTTCTGAGCCAGTATAGGATTTGCCTGTGACCTTGTTGATTCTGACCTCTGAAACATTTTTTGTATTTGCTGGATCTGTTCCAAATATGTTTCCTGTTTTGTGGAGTAACAACAGAATTGCAGATGTTCTGATTAGTACAGGGAAAAGCCAAGTGCTGACTTTGACGTTAGCACAACTGAAGCCTGTTTTGCTGTCAATGATATCAGAACCTCTGAGAGTTATTGCCTTTTCAGCAGAATCAGAACTTCTGGTTTCTCCACTAACAAACTTCTGTCTTGCAGTGCAGGGAAATCAGAACTTCTGATTTCCCCACTAACAAGGTTATGTTTTGCAGGTGCCAGAGTCAGAAGTTCTGACTCATCCAGTTTCACTAACAGGTTGATCATCTGGCAGCGGATCTGAGTCAGAACTTCTGATGACCTCCCAGCAGCACGCGGGCTCTCTCTCTCTCTATATATATCTTGTTTTTTGCTATTTTCTTTTTTGTCTATTTTTCTCGTTGAACCCCCCATGTACAAATGTGTACCCCCCTCCCCTAATTGTTGTAATAGCGTACGATTTTACATTTCCGCTTCTTATTGCTAGTAATTAGGACGTGTATGGCAAGATAAAATCAATGAAATAGAAAAACCTAATTCAAAGAAAAAACTCTTGTATGCAATAAAACACACTTGCACACTAACACCCCTAGGGTTACATCCACTTGTTGCCTTTCAAAAATTGGGCCATATTGCATGTTAGGTCTCTTTGGGCAAAACAAATAACTCAAATGATCATAGTCCCTCGATGACGCTTTCGAAAGTTGCCTAAAATGATCAAAGTCCCTTTCAAAATTGCCCAAGGATACTTAGCACTATTGCAATTATGGTCTAAACGACGACCCGCACCCGTCCCTTTCACATCCTAACACAAGATTGTCCACCCAAATACAATGGTGGAACAAAATTGTTAAAAGGGTTAAAAACATAACAAAAATCTTTGAGAACTTTAGGGTAGATCGCTCTTAAGTACTTGTCAACTTGCAAAACAAAAACACTTGCCTGTTTTTAAACCACACCTCACAACACTTTCAAAACAACTTTCAAAAACAAATGAAAACCTTTTTCAAAAGACATACATCTTTGTATACATCCCCACATGGATCATTACAAAGGTTTCCACCACATTGGCTTCTTTTCAAAACATTTTCAAACCCACACACGCAAAGCACCATTTCAAACAATTGAAAATTAAGGCAAGTTGATCTAAGCAAGTAACTAAGAGCCCATGGATAACCATGGATAGAAAGGGTGCTAATACCTCCCCTTCTATAATCTACTCCCCGAACCCAAGAAAAATCTCAAAGGTTTTTGCTGTGCTTTTTAAACCTTTCCTTAGGATAAAAAAAAGTCGGTGGCGACTCTTGCTCAACCGAAACATTTGCGAAAACAAACGCAAAACCACAGTCAGTTCTCCCACCGTATCACAGAACTGGCAACTCTGCTGGGGAGAAGTTTTAAAAGTGGAGTAACCTTAGGGCTTAGATCACCCTCTTGCATGACTAATTGTTTGAATTGTTTGCTTTATATCTTGGCTCTATTGTTTGGGTTTGCAATCCTACACCCGGATTTTGGGAAACATTCATAGATAGCAATACGTTGTGGAAACTGTGCTGGGTATACCGACACGGTCGAAGCAATAGCTATATTAGTGCGACATATTTGTGAGTACCGGTAACCCTTGAGTTCAATCAAGGAGAGTACGGGGCCGCTGAGTGATGTCACTAAGCACTAATGACCTAGAACCTTACTTGACCATCTTGGCCTTTTATTAGGGGTAGTGAGATAACCGGCTTTGGTGCAGTCCGAAGTTGGTAGATACTCGATACTACACTCATTGAGGGTTGTTTTCTTGGAATATTTTGGTCGCTAGTTAAGTGGCTAAACCAAAACAATGAACAATGAAAACAATCCCGTGATATTGAGCTCCTTAGAACCCGGTTACTATTTATAGGACAGGTTTTTAAGCCAACTACACTCAAGAGGGTACTTACCTATGAAACCTCATGCAAGCCTGAAACTAGGGTTTGGTGCGATTTGCTTGTACATATGTTTTATGCATACATCATGGACATCATAAAGCATCATATGCATTCACTAACCATTTCAAGGGTTTTGGATCTTCATCTTTGTTCCTGTTTTGTAGGTCATGGAAGTTCCTCGCAGAAAAACCATTCAAGTCAACCTTGTGAGAATCTCTCCTCAACTCAAGGAGCTCACCTCAAGAATTCCGGAAAGCTCATCCTTCAGTGAAAGACATGGTAGACTGCTCAGCCTAGTCAACACCAACATTGAAGAAGACATGATGAAAGTGCTATTCCAGTTCTTTGACCCTCTTCACCACTGTTTCACTTTCCCCGATTACCAGTTGGTGCCCACTTTGGAGGAGTTTTCTCAACTCCTAAGAATCCCTATCCTTAATCAACTACCCTTCAACGGTACGGAAAAGGAACCAAAGCCAGAAGATGTTGCTCGAGCATTACATCTACAACCATCCGACATCAAGGGGCATTGGGAAACCAGAAGCGACGTTAAGGGATTCTTAGAAAAATTCTTGTTTGAGAAGGCACAAGAATGTTGGAACTCATTGGACCTACAAGCCTTTGAAGAAATTGTGGCACTCCTTATCTATGGGTTGGTCCTGTTGCCAAATCCTGACCAATTGGTAGATGTCAATGCCGTCAAAATCTTCTTGTCCAGAAATCCAATACCAACATTGCTTGGGGACATCCTTCACTCATTTTACACACGAACAATGAGAAAGAGGGGTGTTCTTATGTGTTGTACTCCTCTCCTTGCAAGGTGGTTTATTTCGCACCTTCCACAATCTGTCTTGAAGAATTACCAAGGCTCAAGGTGGTCCCAACGGTTGATGACTCTTACTCACTCTGATGTACATTGGTGTTCTCGGTCCAGAGAAAATGTCATCATCGTCGATCGTTGCGGAGAGTTTCCTAATGTTCCTTTACTTGGAATTAGAGGAGGTATCACCTACAACCCTTGCCTAGCTTTGAGACAATTTGGATATGCACGGAGGGGTGGTCCTCATGACATGTTGATTCCTGACCTAGTTTTTGACTTCGACAACGATGCGCAAGGACTTCGCCAAAGATTCATCAGAGCTTGGGGAAAGCTCAACAAGGTTGATAGCAAGACTCGGGGACACAAGAACTCCATCCCTCTTGAGCCTTATCTCAAGTGGGTACGAGCCCGAGCCCAAAGTTTGATGATGCCTTATCCTCATATTCTCCCTGTGATTAAAGAGCCCGTCAATAAAGGAGAGGTTCCCTACACCATCCTACATCCAGACATGCCTACATCGTGGGAGGAAATGCAGAAAAGTTGGATCCAGCTCAAGGAGGAACGGAATACTTTTGAAGCTAGCTTCTACGCAAGTGAGAAGAAGGTTCCAGAGCTTACCCGCCGACTCCATGAGTAAGAGGCCCTCAACACCTACATTGCGCCAAAAAGGATGCGCAATGTCTTTTTGCCTTGAGAAGTTATTTTGTAATATTTGGCCCATGGGGCATTTATGTACTAACAAATTTCTTCTTATTAATATGACGTGCGTTCTTCTTTGTCTGGAACAATTTTGAATGTCCTAAATCCTTGAATGCATTGCATACATAAGCATACCATTCATCATGTGCATAAGCAGGTCTCACTCCAGGTTTCCTTATCTATCTGCTGTTTATTTCAGCAGGATGGACCTCGAGCAAACAGTCAAAGACCTACAAGCTCAGAATGCACAGTTCCAGCAACTCTTGATGACCTTGGCTAAGGGTCAGGAGGATATCAAGACTCAATTGGGGAACAAAGACCCAGTGAAAAAGAAGAAAAAGAGACTCGGGATGGCTACTTTGGGGAGAAGATTTGACGGAGAAGCTCGGAGAGTGCTTGAATTTCCTCCTATCTCTGATGAAGGAACCAGCAAAGGAGGTGCAGCTATGGTACCTTCCGAGTCTGATGCGGAAGAAGAGGAGGTCGAAGAGGATGAAGATTATACCGATCAGCAATACCCTCCAGCTGATGATAAATACAAAGGGCTAGAAGACAGGTTGGCCGCCATGGAACTACAAAGAGTACCGGGTTTGGACTTTGAAGACTTGGGATTGGTTGCTGGGATTGTGATTCCCCCAAAATTCAAAGTGCCAGTGTTTGTGAGGTATGATGGGTTGTCCTGTCCCAAAATGCATCTCAGGTCCTACGTGAGAAAGATTCAACCCTATACGGCAGATAAAAACCTTTGGATTCATTTCTTTCAAGACAGTCTTTCTGGAGCTCAGTTGGAGTGGTTTTATCAACTAGAGGGAACCAGCGTTCGAAATTGGGAGGATTTGGCCACCGCTTTCTACAAACAATACCAATACAATTCTGACCTTGACCCTACTCGTACCCAACTTCAGGGTATGTTGTTAGGAACAGGCGAAGGATTCAAAGAGTACGCACAAAAATGGAGGGATTTGGCTGGCAGGGTGCAGCCTCCTTTAACCGATCGTGAACTTGTTGATATGTTTCTAGGGACCCTATCTGGGCCATTTTTCAATCATCTGATTGGTAACTCTTCTGCGGGGTTTACCGATTTGATCTTAACGGGCGAAAGAATAGAAGCTGGCATCAAGTCAGGAAAGATTCAGAAGGGTGTTGCTGCAGGTACTGAGAATAGGCCTTTTAAGAAAGAAGCAAGTGCCGTCTATGGTCCTAGAAGACAAGTCAAGCCAGAAAGTCGCCAAGCCGTCAATGCTCTGGTCATTTCAAAACTTGTTGCTGCTCCTCAGCGGTACAATCAATAAAGAAGTGAAAGGCCCAAGAGGCAGTATACTCGGTTGAGTATGACCTTGTCACAAATTTTACCCCAACTATTGTCAACCAACTTGGTGACCACCAGAGAAGCCCCTAAAGTCGTGAATACTGCATCTCCTAAGTATAACCCAAATGCCCGTTGTGCTTATCATTCTGATAGCCCCGGGCATACTACTGATGATTGCTGGGCCTTGAGAAACAAAGTGCAAGATCTTATTGACGCAAAGGAAATTCAGTTTGAAGCGCCTGAAAGACCGAATGTTGTAACTGCTCCTATGCCCCAGCATAGAGTAAATGCCATTGAAGAAGAGTTGTATGCTGTTTCAGTGAATGATGTTGCTACCCCTCTGTTGGCTGTTAAGAGGAACTTACTACTAGCAGGTTTATTTCCGGGTTGTAGTAAGGGTTGCCTCCTGTGTGCTGTTATCCCTACCGGTTGTTCACTGCTGAAATCAGGCATCCAAAGCCTGATGGATAGCAAGGAAATTCTGTTCAAGAAAACTACTGTTCCGTTTGTTTCCGTTGAAGAAATATTTGTTGTCACAATTTACAATCCTGCCAAAGCTCCCATGAAGAAACCAGTCCAAATTACGTCTGTTGCACCCATTACTATTACTGTTCCAGAGCCTCTCCCCTACGAGTCTGATAAAGCGGTCCCATGGCATTATGGGGCCGACGTATATGTGCTTGGGGTGAAGCAGGAGTTCAACACCAATACCAGTATCAGTAACATCACTGGTCCCGCCAAGATTACCCGCAGTGGCAGGCTCTTCTCGCCTGACATTGCACCGCCAGTTATCCGAAAACCTCTCACCATCACACCCGCAAGTGTGCATGTTCCAATTCAAGTTCCTGTGTCTACTACTGCCGCCGGGTCCTCTGATACTCGGGGCAAAGAAGTTGCTACCGATTTGCCTGCCAGGACGGAGGCACCAAAAAAGACTGCTGTAGAAGCCTCCCAACAAGAAATGGAGGAAATTCTTAAAATCATCAAAAAGAGTGACTTTAACGTTGTTGAACAGTTGGGGCATACTCCCTCCAAAATCTCTATGCTATCATTGCTGCTATGCTCAGAGGCCCATGCAAAAGCCTTGATTTCATTTCTGAAAACGGCCCATGTGCCGCAAGAGACCTCTGCGGATCAATTCACTGACTGTGTGGCTAATCTGATAGCTGACAATGGATTGGGGTTCTCGGATGCTGACCTCACCCCCAAAGGGAAAAGTCACAATGATGCCCTGCATGTTTCCCTAGAATGCAGGGGCACTACTCTCGCACACGTGTTGGTGGATACCGGTTCTTCCCTGAATGTTTTGCCTAAGAAGGCATTGGATCGCTTGGATTGTGAAGGTTTGGAGTTGAAACCAAGTAACATCATTGTTAGAGCCTTCGACGGTTCTAAGAGGATGGTGCACGGTGAAGTAAACATTCCTATTCGTGTGGGTTCTCAAGTCTTCGACTCAACATTCTATGTAATGGATATTCGTCCATCTTACTCCTGCTTATTGGGTCGACCCTGGATTTACAAGGCTGGGGCAGTAACCTCCACTCTACACCAAAAACTCAAATACCCTGTCAAAGGGAAGATTGTTACCGTGCAGGGTGAGGAGGAATACATGGTTAGTCACTTGAATTCATTCCGGTATATCGAGATGGACGGGGAGTTTATTGAAACCCCCTTTCAGCATTTTGAGGAAGTACCTCCAATTTTGGCATCAGCTGAAGCAGTGGCTGAAGAAGACTTCCCGTTGAAGATGGCATCTTTGAAGGATGCTCGGGCTGTAATCGAGAAAGGCAATTATGCGAACTGGGGTCAGCTTCCTGACTTCACTCAAAAGAACGACAAGTTCGGGCTGGGCTTTACTGCAGAGGCTCAGAGGGTCGTGCGCAAGGAAAAGATCAGAAAGACTCCAGTGTTTATCACCAGTCCAAGGGTGAATGCTATTGAGGAGGATGTAGAGGAAGCGGAGTTTGACAGTTGGATCTACCCGACTACCAGCAACGGACCAAGCAACTGGACGGCAAAGGATTTTACACCTATCACATTTGTCACGCAGTAATTAACTCTTTTGATTTTCAATTTGTAACAAACAATGTGTTAAAACTTTTATTGGCTCGGTGTCCTACCCGGGGCATCGTAGCTCCATTTGTGAGGGCTTTTTGTATGACATTTTCATATATCATCAATCAAAACATTGGACGTTTGTTGCATTTCAAATCTTGTGCTCTTTTTCTCTCTGTGTTATATATTGCAAAACAGCTATATTTACACACACTCACTTATACAGGTTTCAATCCACTCTGGATCTCACTGGTAACAGCTCTGCTACCGCCAGTTATGACTTCGAGAATCCGATCAACTTGGCCGAAGACGAAGGTGAAGATGATTGCGAGGTGCCTGGTGAACTCGCAAGACTGCTACTCCAGGAAGAGAGGGCTATTCAACCACATGAAGAGCCGGTGGAAACAATTAACCTGGGTACTGAGACAGATAGGAAAGAGGTCAAGATTGGTGCCAATCTAGAGCTCAGCGTGAAGCAACGATTGATCCAGATGCTACAGGATTACATGGAGATATTTGCTTGGTCCTATGAAGACATGCCTGGTTTGGATGCCGACATTATAGTTCATCACCTGCCGACTAAGGAAGACTGCCCTCCGGTAAAGCAAAAGGTTCGCCGCATGCGCCCAGAGATGTCTGAAAAGATCAAGGCCGAGGTTATGAAGCAATTCGATGCCGGATTTCTAGCAGTAACTTCCTACCCTCAGTGGGTTGCCAATGTGGTGCCAGTGCCGAAGAAGGACGGTAAAGTCAGAATGTGTGTTGACTACAGGGATTTAAACAGGGCAAGCCCCAAGGATGATTTTCCTCTACCTCACATTGACGTTCTCGTTGACAATACTGCTTAACACAAGGTTTTCTCCTTCATGGATGGTTTTTCAGGGTATAATCAGATCAAGATGGCCCCGGAAGATATGGAAAAGACTACCTTTGTAACTCAGTGGGGCACCTTCTGTTACAAGGTCATGCCGTTCGGATTGAAAAATGCTGGGGCAACCTATCAACGTGCCATGGTTGCTTTATTGCATGATATGATCCATCATGAGATTGAGGTATACGTTGATGACATGATTGCAAGGTCTCAAACTGAGGAGGAGCACCTTGATCATCTGAGGAAGCTATTTTACCGACTGAAGTTATATAAACTGAGGTTGAATCCCAACAAATGCACCTTTGGGGTGAGGTCCAGAAAATTGCTGGGTTTCATTGTAAGTGATAAAGGTATCCAGGTGGACCCTGCCAAGGTAAAAGCCATACAAGAGATGCCAACTCCAAAGACAGAGAAAGAAGTCAGAGGCTTCCTAGGACGACTGAATTACATTGCCCGATTCATCTCACATCTAACTGCTACCTGTGAGCCAATCTTCAAATTACTGAAGAAAGATCAAGTAGTACGTTGGAACGATGAATGTCAGGCTGCCTTTGAAAAGATAAAGGAATATCTCCAAGAGCCACCCATTCTTATGCCGCCAGTGGAAGGAAGACCTCTGATACTATACTTGACAGTACTTGACAACTCAATGGGGTGTGTGCTGGGACAGCATGACGAGTCTGGCCGAAAAGAGCACGCTATTTATTACTTGAGCAAAAAGTTTACCGACTGTGAGTCTCGTTACTCACTGCTTGAGAAAACTTGTTGCGCTCTAGTATGGGCTGCTCGCCGGCTGAGACAGTATATGCTGACTCACACTACTCTGTTGATTTCAAAGATGGATCCCATCAAGTACATATTCGAAAAGCCTGCTCTGTCTGGAAGAATAGCAAGATGGCAAATGATCTTGACAGAATATGATATCCAGTATACAACTCAAAAGGCAATCAAAGGAAGTGTATTGGCAGATCATTTGGCACACCAACCTGTGGACGATTACCAATCATTGAACTTTGATTTTCTAGACGAAGACTTCATGGTGGTAACTGACTGTGAAATACCTGGACCGGATGAAGGACCTGAGGAAGGATCCCGATGGTCTATGCATTTTGACGGAGCCTCCAATGCTTTAGGTAACGGCGTCGGCGCTGTAATCATATCTCCCAAAGGAACGCATACTCCACTCACCGCCCGATTATGTTTCAACTGCACCAACAACATGGCAGAATATGAGGCATGTATCATGGGTATACAAGCTGCAATCGACTTAAGGATCAAATTTCTGAGTGTCTTCGGAGATTCCGCTCTCGTGATCAATCAGATCAAAGGCGAGTGGGATATGAAACACCCAAATCTTATTCCTTACAAGGAGTATGTGTTGACCTTGCTTCCCCACTTTGAAGAGATAACTTTTGAGCACTTCCCAAGAGAGGAGAATCAGCTAGCGGACGCACTGGCTACGATGTCTTCAATGTTCAAAGTTAAATGGGACAATGAGGCTCCCCGGATCATTATCTGGAAGTTGGACGAACCGGCATACTGCTGCGACCTCGAGGCCGAGAAGGCAACTGAAAAACCCTGGTATCATGAGGTGAAAAGGTACTTAGAAGCTCAGGAATACCCTGAAGGTGCATCTGTCAATGACAAGAAGTTCATGAGGAGGTTTGCGGCAAAATTCTTCCTCAGCAACGACATCCTCTACAAACGGAACCATGATTCAACTCTACTACGTTGTGTGGATAAGGCTGAAGCAGAGAAGATCATGATAGAACTGCATGAAGGTACATTTGGGACACATTCCAGTGGACACACCATGGCAAAGAAAATCCTTCGAGCAGGGTATTTCTGGTCCACAATGGAAGCCGATTGTTACCAACATTCTCGAACTTGTCACAAATGCCAGATCTATGCTGACAAGGTGCATATTCCCCCAGTCCCTCTGAACGTCCTGACGGCACCTTGGCCTTTTGCAATGTGGGGCATTGATATGATCGGTGAGATCCGACCGACGGCATCCAACGGGCATCGCTTCATCTTGGTAGCGATCGATTACTTCACGAAGTGGGTTGAGGCAGCTTCCTACGCGACGGTAACCAAGAGCGTCGTGGCACGTTTTATCCGGCATAATCTGATCTGTCGGTACGGTGTCCCGGAAAGAATCATTACGGACAATGGTACCAATCTCAATAACAAAATGATCACTGAACTCTGCGAACAATTCAAGATACAGCACCACAATTCTTCTCCCTACCGGCCAAAGATGAATGGGGCTGTAGAGGCAGCTAATAAGAATATTAAGAAAATTGTGCAGAAGATGACAGTGACCTATAAAGATTGGCATGAAATGTTACCATTTGCTCTTCATGGGTACCGTACCTCAGCGAGGACGTCAACCGGGGCAACTCCTTTCTCCTTGGTCTATGGCATGGAGGCAGTCTTGCCCATTGAAGTCCAGATACCCTCTCTCCGGATAATGAAAGATGCAGACTTAAATGAAGATGACTGGATCCAGACTCGACTTGATCAATTAAACATGATTGACGAAAAGAGGCTCACCGCTATCTGTCATGGTCAGACGTATCAAAAACGAATGATCAGGGCATTTAACAAGAAGGTCAAACCACAAGAGTATCAAGTTGGGGACCTGGTAATCAAGCACATCATCCTTCCTCAAAGTGATCCCCGGGGCAAATGGACCCCTACTTACGAAGGGCCATTTGTGGTTAAACATGTGTTCTCAAGAGGAGCCATGATCCTAACCACCATGGATGACAACGACCTTCCTCACCCCGCCAATGCAGACATAGTGAAAAGATACTACGCGTAAAGAAAAGACCCGCTAGGTTGACATACCTAGGCAAAAATAAGGGCTTCCCGGCGAACCAAAAGGGTTCGGGCAAAATAAGGGATGAAATGAAAAAATCTGTACTCCCGGCAAGTCGAAAACCTGAAAAGGCGGCTTGGGCAAAAATGGGTATCCCGGTGGACTGAAAACCCGAAAGGGCGGTCCAGGCAAAAGTTAGGGATAAAGCGTAACACTATGTCTCATTGGATCACTTCGCATCCGGAATTCGGCATCAACTATCTGGCTCAGATTTCGGCATCGACCAATCAGCTTCATTTTCAACTAGGCAGCAAAGCGATGAGACGCTTGGGGACATAAAGGCGATAGCAGAGTTGGAACCCAGTGGGATTGTTCACATAGCTGTTTTGTTTTCTTTCCAAAAATTGTAAACTCTGTGATTATTCGGCGGCATCCTCTTACTAGGATGTCAGCTTCTTGTACAGAAACGCCTATTCACAGGCAAAGTTCAAATCAATACAAATTCACTTGTCCATACAAGTTGCCATTGTTTTTTTTCCTTTTTCTGTTTTGTCTTGCGAAGAACGTCCAATGTTCATTTTTTATATATGCATTTGACATTAAATTGCTAATTTATAAATGTTTGCAAAAGATCAATTACAGGTGACATCAGAAACAAGGGCAATGTAAGGTTGTCTGATGCAGTCTGGTTGCTTTGTCCGCCAAGGTACCAAGGTAGATTCGACTGAGGAATGCGACCAAATCATCTCAACGCCCCGCAGAGTAAGACAAGATTCAGCAATACTCTCCCCAAGCTGAGTTGATTCCCCGTCGATCCTGAAAAGGCACAACATTCCCCGGCAGGTCTTAAAGCTTATCCCCAGTAGATTCTGGAAGCTTGTTCCCTGCAGAATACAGACGTCTCTCCCGAGCTTTATTCAGAGTTATTCCTCACAAGGGCTTATAACTGGGTTATCCTCAGCTAATCGCCACAGAAGATCGCCCTCAACAAAGTTCTTTCAATCCCCAGCGAGTTTATCTTTCAATCCCCAGCGGAGTTTATCTTTCAATCCCCAATGGAGTTTATCTTTGGTATCCCCAGCGGAGTTTATCTTTGGTATCCCCAACGGAGTTTATCATCATTATCCCCAACGGAATTCATCATTGAAGTCGTCCTCAGCAGGCCTCTCAGCAAAAACTTCAGCAGAATATCTCTTCTACAAAACAATTCCCCGGCCGATTGTCAAGGATTTATTTTCCTAAGACGAAAATACATTCATAAACATTTCACTTACATACATGATAAAGTACATACAACGCTGTCTCATGTTAAAACATCATGCATATCATACATCATGACATTGCATACAACTTATGTTTTGCCTTTTCAGGGAAAAAGACAATCCCAAAGACAACTACCTTCAACTGTCACAAATTCCAGATTCGATACCTGTATCTAGCCAGGGCATATCTAAGAGTGATCAGTTTCCAGACTCGATTCATGTATCTAGCCAGGGCACGTCTGAAGAGTTCGAAGATTCGATTCCTGTATCCAGCCAGGGCACATCTATCAACTACAACATTTCCAGATTCGATTCCTGTATCCAGCCAGGGCACATCTGTGAGCCACCGATTGTAGATTCGATACCTGTATCCAGCCAGGGCATATCTGCATAAGGAGATTGAAGATCAAACACCTGTAACAAGCCAGGAAAACATCTGCCTTTCTCAGATACATAAAGTTCTCGCCAAGGAATCTCTTGTGAGATCATCACTTCCAAATGGCATCTATAAGCCCATTCCCGACGAAGTTCTGTCACATCTCCAGATGGCATCTATAAGCCCATCTCCCTATCCACCACCTCTCCAAATGGCATCTATAAGCCCATTCCCGACATCACATTGTTGATACTCCAACATGCGAGTGCAAATTTCCGGGCACTCTAATGTCCAATCTCCTTTTACCTTCGAGTCACGAAAGGCAAGATTGCCAATCTAACTCTTCAGGTTCAAGAAGATTGAACAGGGGCAACTGTTGTACCCCAAAATTTTCCCTCCCTTTCTTCAGGAAACCATCTTGAATTTTCAAGGTCCCTCTGAAATAAATCCAAGTCCTGAGTTATCCTTTTGCCCAAGCAAGCCACTTACAAGAGCAAGATGATGTCACGAACTCCAAAAACAGCGCTTTTATCTTGAGAAAAATCAAATTCTAAGTACTTAGAATGTTTCTTTAAAATAAGTGTTTTTTAGAAAAATCAGCGCTTCAGAACTTCTGGACCCATTCCAGATGAAAACGGTCAGAAGTTGCAAGCTTGGCTCAGCGTGGTCAGAAGTTGGCTCTTCAGCAGCTACATCAGTTCAATCAGAAGTTGCAAACGTGGTTCAGAATGTAAGCCTCAAACAGAACATGCCCCTTCAGCAGTTACACAAGCCCAGTCAGAATTTGCTAAAGGAATGCAAGAGAAGCAGGGAAGTCTGAAGGCTCCTTCAGAACAGGTTGAAATCAGAAGATGAAAGATCAGAAGAGTGGGTGTTACACTGATACAGAATCTCTAAGTCTAGATTGTCCAGAAGTAAATCCAAGGAACGTACCAGAAAACCAGGAGAATCTCCAGAGCTTACTAAGACAACAGGTAGCCAAGGCCAGAGCACGGTTTACGCTGCTGATTCAACGCTGGTTTCCATTACCAGAATGTTGATGTTGACAAGTCTTGTCACCATTTAATGCCCATTAATGCTTCCAACCACTCCTGAGCATTCACGTGTGGCTTGGAAAACGCTTTTGCACAGATTCTGGCATGGGTCTTCACGCCACCGCCCACTTCAGAGGTCACTTCTCCCCAATCTACGCATGCTGCTGCAACCTAGGCTGAAAGTTATCTGTATCATAACTTCCCAGGAATTTCTGTCAAAGAACAAATTCAAACTCTGTTGGCGCTTTAAATGTTCAAGGCATCCACAAGGATTTTGCCTATAAATAGTGAGTCTTCACCACTGCCAAAGACGTTCAAGAAAAGAAACAGAAATTGCTAAGTGGGAAACAAAACTCCTAGCAACACAGCATTCTGAAACTCTGTCAAAATCTCCAGTTTTGTTTCATAACTTTGAGTTTCTTACCTTCAAACTTCATCAAATATCCAGTTTTTTTTCTGTAAACCAAAGACACCCTCTCCAAACTTCTGACCCTACATACGTATACACCTTTACTTCCCTTTTTCAAAGAAAATCTGTCTAGAGCACCACCAGAACCAAAAGCTAAACTTTCACCCACAACTTTCCCAACAGTCAGGTAAGCACCTGCTGACCCTCATCACGCTGTTAAGCATCATCAGCTGTGCATATTCAAATAACATAATGTAAATATCATGTTGTTGCTGTTTATGTTCTGAGGATTTTCATACCTCAGAATGTTTTGAGCCAGTATAGGATTTTCCTGTGACCTTGTTGATTCTGACCTCTGAAACATTTTTTGTATTTGCTGGATCTGTTCCAAATATGTTTCCTGTTTTGTGGAGTAACAACAGAATTGCAGATGTTCTGATTAGTACAGGGAAAAGCCAAGTGCTGACTTTAACGTTAGCACATCTGAAGCCTGTTTTGCTGTCATTGATATCAGAACCTCTGAGAGTTATTGCCTTTTCAGCAGAATCAGAACTTCTGGTTTCTCCACTAACAAACTTCTGTCTTGCAGCGCAGGGAAATCAGAACTTCTGATTTCCCCACTAACAAGGTTCTGTTTTGCAGGTGTCAGAGTTAGAAGTTCTGACTCATCCAGTTTCACTAACAGGTTGATCATCTGGCAGCGGATCTGAGTCAGAACTTCTGATGACCTCCCAGCAGCGCGCAGGCTCTCTCTCTCTCTATATATATCTTGTTTTTTGCTATTTTCTTTTTTGTCTATTTTTCTCGTTGAACCCCCCATGTACAAATGTGTACCCCCCTCCCCTAATTGTTGTAATAGCGTAGGATTTTACATTTCCGCTTCTTATTGCTAGTAATTAGGACGTGTATGGCAAGATAAAATCAATGAAATAGAAAAATCTAATTCAAAGAAAAAACTCTTGTATGCAATAAAACACACTTGCACACTAACACCCCTAGGGTTACATCCACTTGTTGCCTTTCAAAAATTGGGCCATATTGCATGTTAGGTCTCTTTGGGAAAAACAAATAACTCAAATGATCATAGTCCCTCGATGACGCTTTCGAAAGTTGCCTAAAATGATCAAAGTCCCTTTCAAAATTTCCCAAGGATACTTAGCACTATTGCAATTATGGTCTAAACGATGACCCGCGCCCGTCCCTTTCACATCCTAACACAAGATTGTCCACCCAAATACAATGGTGGAACAAAATTGTTAAAAGGGTTAAAAACATAACAAAAATCTTTGAGAACTTTAGGGTAGATCGCTCTTAAGTACTTGTCAACTTGCAAAACAAAAACACTTGCCTGTTTTTAAACCACACCTCACAACACTTTCAAAACAACTTTCAAAAACAAATGAAAACCTTTTTCAAAAGACATACATCTTTGTATACATCCCCACATGGATAATTACAAAGGTTGCCACCACATTGGCTTCTTTTCAAAACATTTTCAAACCCACACACGCAAAGCACCATTTCAAACAATTGAAAATTAAGGCAAGTTGATCTAAGCAAGTAACTAAGAGCCCATGGATAACCATGGATAGAAAGGGTGCTAATACCTTCCCTTTCTATAATCTACTCCCCGAACCCAAGAAAAATATCAAAGGTTTTTGCTGTGCTTTTTAAACCTTTCCTTAGGATAAAATAAAAAGTCGGTGGTGACTCTTGCTCAACCGAAACATTTGCGAAAACAAACGCAAAACCACAGTCAGTTCTCCCACCGTATTACATGCTGCTTTCCTCTTCTTGGATTTCTTTAGCACAACTTCTGGAGCTGGCCTGTGAAGATCTTGAATGTTTATTTCTGGAGCAGTCCCATCAGCCTTGCAAGCTTCAAGGTATCTGACGATGATTTCTAGGTTGGCGTCTATCTCAGAAAATAGTGGAAAATCCTTCAGAGGTATTCTCCTAGACGTAATGGTCTCATGAGAAGAAATAGTTGGTTCCTTCTGAATGTTCTCAATGATATTCATTTTCTTCAGATTCTTGCCGTTCAAAGGCCTCCTAGAAGTTGCTTCCAAAGTGCTTATTTCTTGAGCTTCTGTCAGATATTCTATCAACCTGTTTTCTGTTAGAAAATCTGATATCAGTCTTTCTAAGGGAATTCAATCCCTCTTAGTTCTTTCTTCTTCTCTTGTCTCTTTCACACTTGTTCTGAGATGGTTGAAGAGCAAGTGTGGAAGATTTATCTCGGTCTTCTTTGCAATGAAGTAGATCAGAAACTGTTGATCAATATTGATGTAATCAGGAGAGCTTGTAGGCTTCCTGTGATTGATACATCCCAGAATGATTCTGGTCCAGATTCTGGGATGATCCTTCAAATATCTGATTTTTCTTGATGGTTGTCCAGAAGTGAAAATTTCCTTGGCAATTGATTTTAGGTCAGAACATATATCTGCCATATCAATGCATCTGACTCCACCACCATTGTAACCTATGAGTTTTCCAATAAGATCTTCTGTTATCACTATTTTCTTTCCTATAACATAAGAAGTAACCTGGTGGTTGGAAGATGTAGCGTGAATCTAGAATTCTTTGACGAGAATGGGAAACGTTGGACCCAACAGACAATAAAAATACTCGTTCCAACCTTGAGCGGTTACGTATTCATAGATATTAAACCCATTTTCTTGTAGACTCTCAAAATCAATTATCAGTTCAGAGAGAACTTCCAGGTTATCAACAGGAGTGAGAAGCGTCATAATGGGTTCTTGATATTGTTTCTTTGAAGAAGATTCAGGAGCACTAAGATTTTTGAGGTTTGATGAAGAAGCCATTGTTCACACAGGTTTGATGAAGAAGATGAAAAGGGTTGTTGAAAATGAAACTTGAAACAAGAAAGAATATAGAAGATGGTAAAAGTGAATAAATGAAATATTAGATTTGAGTTTAAATAGGTTTTTGGAAAACGTAAGCAGTAAGTAAGAAAATAAGTAATGATTATATGCATTAATGAAACCTGAGATTAGGGGATTTAGAAAGATATTTGAACAGTTTACCACTGACAAGTGTCTCAATGCATCTAATCGGAGCCTTGGACCCTTCAGAATGTGAATGTGTGTTCAGCCTCAGAAGGTAGCTTGTGAGAGGATGACAGATGTTTGATGATGTGAATTGCACACCTCTATCCTTGAAATGAAACGTTCAGATCTTCGTGGATAGACTCTGAGGCAACTGTACTTCTAACTTCTGAAGGAAAGTTGATCAGATGTTCACAGAAAAAAATAAAGTTCTGAGGGTTAAGATATGCAAATAAAACATTTTATTCTTGGCATAACTTCATGCTGAGATGTTTCAGAATGAAATTGAATCTATCTTCAGAAAGAGGTTTTGTAAATACATCAGCCCATTGATGGTCTGTGTCAATAAATTTTAAGGTAAGAATTCCTTTATGAATACAGTCCCTAATAAAGTGATGTTTTATTTCTATATGCTTAGCCCTAGAATGAAAAATAGGATTCTTACTGAGACATATAGCTGAAGTGTTATCACAGAAGATAGGAATGTTACTCTCAAATATGTTGAAGTCTTCAAGTTTACTTTTCATCCAGGGCATTTGAGTGCTACATCCAGCAGCTGCTATGTATTCAGCTTCTGCTGTTGACAATGCTATTATGGACTATCTCT
Organism: Vicia faba; assembly: GCA_948472305.1. Lineage (NCBI taxonomy): Eukaryota > Viridiplantae > Streptophyta > Magnoliopsida > Fabales > Fabaceae > Vicia > Vicia faba. The sequence goes on from OX451736.1 coordinate 495,499,353, forward strand.
TGTTGGTCCATGATATCATATTTTCTCCCAGAAACTGGCAGCTTCTAGAAGTACTTTTACGCTCTACTTTGTCTCCAGCAAAATCAGCGTCACAGTATCCTACTAAGTTGTATTCATTGGATTTTCTATAAAACAAACCCATATTAGTAGTACCTTTCAGATACTTGAAAATTCGCTTAACTGTTGTTAAGTGAGATTCTCTAGGATCTGATTGGAATCTAGCACATAAGTAAACACTGAATAAAATGTCAGGCCTTGAAGCTGTCAGATAAAGGAGAGAGCCAATCATACCTCTGTAGACTTTCTGTTCTACCTTTTTACTTACCTCTTCCTTTTCCAGAATGCATGTGGGGTGCATTGGAGTCTTTGAGGGCTTACATTTTGAGAGATCAAATTTCTTCAGAAGTTCTCTGACATATTTGCTCTGATGAATGTAAGTTCCTTCTGGAGTTTGGTTTATCTATATTCCCATAAAGAATTTGAGTTCCCCCATTAAGCTCATCTCAAACTCTACCTGCATGCACTTAGCAAACTCTCTTCCCAGAGATGGTTTAGTGGATCCAAAGATGATGTCATCTACATAAATCTGACACACTAAAATGTCATTCTTAAATGACTTACAGAACAAGGTTGTGTCCATTTTCCCTCTGGTGAATTCCTTTTCTAACAGGAAGTTACTTGGTCTTTCATACCAAGCTTTGGGAGCTTGTTTCAGACCATATAGTGACTTCTTTAGTTTGAAAACATATTCTGGGTGTTTGGAATTCTCAAACCCAGGGGGTTGGTGCACATATACCTCTTCATCTATGTAGCCATTTAGGAATGCACTTTTGACATCCATCTGATACAGAGTGATGCCATTGTTTACAGCAAATAAGATTAAGAGTCTGATAGATTCTAGCCTGGCGACTGGAGCAAAGGTTTCTATATAGTATATCCCCTCTTGCTGACTATAACTTTATGCACCCAGTCGTGCTTTGTTTCTGATGACTTCTCCTTGCTCGTTCACTTTGTTTCTGAACACCCACTTTGTTCCAATGACGTTGAATCCTTTTGGTTTGGGAACAAGATCCCATACATCATTTCTGGTGAACTGATTTAATTCCTCCTGCATTGCCAGAATCCAGTCATTGTCCAGAAGAGCTTCATCAATAGTTGTTGGTTCAATCAGAGAGACCAGTCCCATGAGGGATTCTTCAGAGTTTCTGAATGTTGATCTTGTTCTGATTGGATCATCATTCTTTCCCAGGATTTTATCTTCTGGGTGAGCTATGCTGCTTCTGAAAAACCTTTTCTGGAGTTAATCAACAGAAGGTGCTGGATTGCTTGTAACATTTCTTTCTGACGTTGTTGGAGCGTCTCTGTTGAGAACTTCTGATGATTTGTCTTCTGTACCTGTGAATTCAACTTCTATATCTGCAAAGAATTCATTCTACTTTGACTTTTGAGGGTCAATCTTACCATCAAATCTAACACTGATTGACTCTTCAACAATCTGTGTTTCTGTATTGTATACTCTGTACCCTCTTGAGCGTTCAGATTATCCTAACATAATACACTTTTGTGCTTTAGATTCAAACTTGTTCAGATAATTTTTAGTATTCAGAATGAAATAAGTGCATCCAAACGGATGGAAATAAGAAATGTTGGGCTTTCTGTTCTTCCACAGTTCATATGGAGTCTTTTCCAGAATAGGTCTTATAGAGATTCTATTCTGAATGTAACACGCTGTGTTAATTGCTTCTGCCCATAAGATCTTAGCAATGTTAGTCTCATTGATCATGGTTCTGGCCATTTCTTGCAATGTTCTGTTCTTTCGTTCTACAACTCCATTTTGTTGGGGATTTCTAGGACAAGAGAAGTCATTCAAGATGCCTTTTTCATTAAAAAATGATTCAAAATATTTATTTTCAAATTCTCCACCATGATCACTTCTGACTTTGACAATTCTAAGATCCTTTTCATTCTGAACTTGGTTACAGAATGCAATGAACACAGAGTGTGACTCGTCCTTGTGTCTTAAGAACTTTACCCATGTCCATCTGCTATAGTCATCTATGATCACTAACCCATACTTCTTGCCACTAACAGACGCGGTTTTAATTGGTCCAAATAAGTCTATGTGCAGAAGTTCTAATGGCTTAGAGGTGGAAACAACATTTTTAGATTTAAAAGCAGGTTTTGCAAATTTGCCTTTCTGACATGCTTCACACAGAGCATCTGAGCTGAACTTCAAATTAGGAAGTCCTCTGACCAGATTGAGTTTGTTAATCTAAGATATTCTTCTCATACTAACATGCCCCAATCTTCTGTGCCAGAACCATTGCTCGTTGTTAACAGAGAGAAGACATTTTACATTCTGACTCTTTAGTTCATAAAGTTTTATTTTATAAATTTTGTTTTTCCTCTTTCCATTAAATAGGATAGTTCCATCTTTCTGACTAACAACTTTGCATGAATTTTGATTAAAGATTATATCATAACCGTTATCACTTAATTGACTTATGGATAACAGGTTATGCATTAATCCATCAACTAATAGCACATTATTTATAGAGGGAAGATTTCCATTACCTACTATTCCAGAGCCAATGATATTTCCTCTTTGGTTGCCTCCAAAGCCCACATAGCCTCCAGGTTTAAGTTCTAGGCTTTGGAACATATGCTTTCTTCCTGTCATGTGTCGAGAGCAGCCAGAGTCCAGGTACCATGACTGGTGTTTTAGCCTTGCTGCTAAAGATATCTGCTACATATATAATTTTGTCCTTAGGTACCCATATCTTATTGGGTCCTGGTTTGTTAGTTTTACCAAAATTCTGGTTGAATTTTGGTTTGACAGAGTAATTATTACTAGTGTATTTTAGGTCGTGTGTGTGCCCATATATGAAGTGTGGTTTAAGTGGTGTACATTTTATGACTAAGTCCATGGCTTTCTTAGGTGTAGGTACCTTACCTTGATATCCTATCCCTTTTCTGCCATTTCTGCTAACTCCATAGATCATTGAAGCCATCTTGCTTCTATCTATGTTTTTAGTTAGAAACTTCTGAAAGTTGTGATCATACTCTTTGATGATTTCATTAATCGTTTGGGGATGAATGAGTTTGGTGGGTTTATTGATAGAATAGAAGTTGTCAATCCACCAATGATTGGAAATAAATTTTTTTGGTTTAGTTTGGATGGTCGAGCTGTGAGTCACATTGGCCGATTTTTTCTTTCTGATGGGTTGTTAGGTGCTTGGAAGATTAAGGGGCACATTATTAGGGATAAGGATATTTCCGATCATTGACCTATTTGGCTCAAAGGCATTTCCACATAATGGGGTATGAAATCGCTTAAGTATTTAAATTGGTGGGCGAAGCACGATGAGTTCTTACAATTTGTTGAGAACTTTTGGAAGAATTTGTTTGTTAAGGGGAAGGTTGTCTTTGTGATTAAAGAGAAGTGAAATTGTTGAGGGGTTTGTTTGTCTTGATTTGGGTGTGGATGAGGCTATCACAAACCTCAATGACTTATATTTTGAAGCATCTAGTGATGGTCCAATGGATGTTATTGCCTTGACAAACAAGATGTCTCTTCCTTCCAAGAAAATGTGGAGTTCCATCATTGAGAAAGAGATATTTCTTCGCCAAAAAGCTAGATGTATGTGGCTTAAGGAAGGTGACTCTAATTATAAATTCTTTCATAAATCCATGAAGCAACGATTTAGAAGGAATTCTCTGTTGGATCTAAATTCTCCTAATGGTTAGATTGACAATGGGGAGTGTGATACGGTGGCCAGAATCGGGACGTGTTTCCCTTTTTAAGGAATTGCTGGTTTGCATTTTGCGTTTGTGTTTGCAAAATATCGGGGTAAGCAAGAGTCGCCACCGTCTTTTATTTTATCCAACAAGGAAAGGAAAAAAGCACAGAAAAATTCCTTTTTCGAGATATTTCTGAGTACGGGGGGTAGATTATAGAAAGGGAAGGTATTAGTACCCTTTCTATCCGTAGTTATCTACGGGCTCTTAGGTACTTGCTCATCATTTTCAAAATTTCTTCTTTGTGTGTTTGTGTGATTTGAAAAGTTTTTATTTTGACTTCGATTTAACTCTTGCTTCTGTCTTCAAGAGTGTAATGAAGTGTTTTTGAAAACTTTGTTTGTAAAGAAGTGTAAGTGTGAAAAAGTTTGTTTTTTGTTTGAGCAAGTACTTAAGAGCTAATCTACCTACTCGAAAAAATAATCATTCTATGTTCGTTTCCTTTAGACAGTGCTATCCCACTATTAGTGAGTAGGTAGCACCGTCGTTGGAGTTTTGAGGGTCAATTCGAAAGGGATGTACGGTCACTAAAGCAATGTTAGGACGTCTTAATAGTAACCCTAATGTCTTAGATCGATTATCCGAGGCAACAATATCTGAGGCAACTATTCTGAGGCAACTTTGATCTTTGGACAAAAGGACGACCACTAAAGCATCCTATACTCAATGACTGTTTACCGAAGGCAACCAAGTGGAAGTGTACCCTAGGAGTGCGCATGTGCGAGTGATTCAATTTCAGATTATTTATCTTTGCACATTTAGGGTTATCTAATTGTTTTAAATTTTTTCACATACATTCTTGTCATGCATCCTAATATCATACATCTAACAGTTAAAAATTTGCGGAATTTAAAATGCGAAAATTAAACTACGCTATTACAAGGCTTCGGGTATTTACATAGCCAAAAACAAACCCTTTGAAAATAAAGCGATAAATAGAAATAAACGTCCTAATTAAACTATTACAAACTGTAGGCAGTTACATCAATATGATAAATAATAAAAATAAAGTGCGCGAGAAAAATTAAGATCGGGAAGAAATTAGGGTTTTGACCCTTCTAACCTAATCAAAGGAAAAATTGTTTTTTTTTTGTTTTTTTTTAGGAAGAAAATGATTAAATTAGAAATAAAAACCTAATTATTCTAATTAGTTTTAATTATTTACAAGAAAAGAATTAAAGTTTACCTAAAATTAAAATCTAATTAAATTAATTATTTTTTGACAAAAAAAATAAAACTAAACCTAATTTGTGAAAAGTATTATTTTTGTGATTTTTTTGATAATAAGAAAATAATTTGATTGGTTAGTAAAATAAAATAAATAAATTGATTAAGACAAATAATTAAAAAAAAAAGTATAGAGAAAGAAGTTTGGGCCTGAGCAATTATGGAGGGTGCAATAATTAGAATTCTGGGCCCAAAGAAGAGTGAGGTCCGTTTGACTTTTTGGATCCAATATTGCACGCTGACTGTTACTTATGGTGCTCCTCCAGATGATGGCCATCAGATTTGGCCATCTGGCCACTTGGCAGATTGGATGGTGAGAGTGCATGATGGTCCTCGGTCCTTGGTGTACGCTGGATTGCCTGAAAGGAAAAAATATGAAGAAATTGGGGGACCTGGGATTCGAACCCAGGTCCTGAAGCGTTTTGTGTTCGCCTTGTAACCAACTGCGTTGTTTGCTTTTGTTGTCAAATAATACAAAACAATTATTATATATTAAAAAGCCACATATATCAATCCAGTGCGCGGAAATTTGAACAGACCAATGGTTAATTACCAACTGGTCATCTTCTTCCTTGGATCTGTTGGTAAAAGTTCTAAACTTTTACCTACGGACGTTTATCTGTAGCTACAAGTCCTGCAAATCTTAAAACTCAACACAAGCGTGATAAATAAAAACGAAGGCCATGGACAGCTTCGTCTTGACCTACTGAATTCATTGGTGGCCCTTTCATGGCCCAATTTTGCCTGTAAACAAAACTCCCAATTTGAAACAAGGAACCCTAATAATGGTGAAATCCACTACCGGCCATATAAATGCAATTAAACAATATAGAAAGCTTGTAAATGTTCCATGGATCAAGAATATATGGTTAATTCGTGCTAACAATGTCTATATCATAAAATTCGAATTCATGAAAGAGGCGATATCATGATGGGCTTACAGTGCGATATAAGGACTGATAATGCTTGAGTTTGATTGCTTTTTCTTGCTGATGACCTCAGGAAACGATTGGGATCGTCCAAGAGTCTTGAATTGGCCTCTAAGGGTGAATTCGTGTTTACACTTTCTTGGTATTTTTTCAAGTTTTGTGCTGGTTCATACGCCTCTATCTCTCTAGCCTCTTTTGGTCTGCCTCGCTTCTATATGTATCAAGGACTGAATTAGGGTTGAAAGAATGCACTCAATCTTCCTCCATCAATGAGTTTGATCTTGATTTGATTCACCTTAAAAATCTTTCCAAAAATGATCCAAATTCAATCTTTTTTGTACACACATGCCTTTACACGAATTTGATTTGATTTCTTCATAAAGATTTGCTATATTTAATTCAATCAAGTGTCAATCTATTTTCATACGTTACTGTCGGCCTGTTTATGAGTTGTTTGGGCCTCCAACATGATGAGAATCGAAAGCTTACCTGCCCCTGAAAGTCCAACTTCCTTCTAATTTTCTCTCTTCGATGGCTTCAAAGTCCAATTAGAATTACTCTAGCTTCGATTTCATAGCCCTTTCGATTGCCTCCCTCTGCTTCGATCTCCTGTCTTTTTGAAGAAAAATCCCTATTAGGCAACTTCGACCAGCTCTTGGCCTTGTGATGAGTCTAAGTTCTTATTCAAAGTATTCAGAACTTCCTTCATCAGAGCCTCTTAGATTAAGGCAAACTCTATACTGAAATTCCACTCGAAGGTCATTTCATTCAGATGTTCCGATTGAGGGAAACTCTGAAGTTCCAGTCGAAGGACCTTTTGGAATGCTAATCAAAGGGCCTTTTTTAAAATGCCAATCGGAGGCCACTGCTACAATTCCAATCGAAAGATACTTGTTAAACTACCAATCGAATGCCACTGCTACAATGCCAATTGAAAGATACTTGTTAAACTGCCAATCGAAGAGCCTTGTTAACAGGCCAATCGAAGGACCTTTGTCCATGCCAATCGAAGTGCAATTTGGAGATGCCAGTCGAAAGGCACTTTGGAGATGCCAATCAAAGGGCATTTTGTAGGTGCCAATTGAAGGATACTTAAACATTAATTGAAAAATTTCCTTGTCTTTAGGCAAAGGTTTATAACCACCTATGCAAGAGGAAAATCTTGGAAACACATGAGGGCAAATTTTGGGGTACAACTGCTTCCCCTGTTCAATCTTCTTAAACCTGAGGATGTCGATTGGCTTTCGTGCCTTTCGTGATCCGAAGGTGGAAGATGATTGAACACTAGAGTGCCCAGAAATTTGCACTCGCACGAAGTGGTATCTGTCTTGCGATGTCGGAAATGGGCTTACAGATGCCATTTGGAAATTGCTGACGAGGGGATGGGCTTAAAGATGCCATCCGAAGGAGTGTCGATCGCATAAGATATTCCTTAGCGAGAGTTTGTATGCCTGTTTGTTGAGGAAGATTCCGCTGGGGAATACTGATCTATGTCTTGAGAGAAATATAATTTTAGGAGCTTCAGTCATCAGTTATTCTGCTGGTGAGTCGTCTCTGTTGAAATCTAGGAACTTCGTTCGTCCGTTATTCTACTGAGGAACCGTCTCTTAGTCGAGGAGGTGAAAATGAACTGTTATCTGGTCGTGGTCCAGGTTTCACAGTGATAAGACCGACTACAATCTGGTCGTAATCCAGGCTTTACAGTGACTTACTGGGGAGATGAGATTAAACTTGCTATCCGGTCGTAATCCAGGTTTCGCAACTTCTCAATTCTTATCTGGTCGTAATCCAGGCTTCAGAAGGAATTAAGTTATTATCCGGTCGCATCCAAGCTTCAACTTGAATTTAGGGCACACTAATATCCGGTCGACTCTGGGCTTCTTAGTATCTGTCCAGGTAAAACTGCTATTTGGTTGAAATCCAAGCTTCGCAAGGTCTTATACTGCTATCTGATCGTAATCCAGGCTTCAGTCCTTTTATGATTATCCGGTCATAATCCAGGCTTCACGATGCTTTATACCATTATCTGGTCGAAACCAGGTTTCATGGTGTTCTATACTGCTGTCCAGTCGTAATCCAGGCTTCACAATACTTTACTTCTTATCTGGTCGTAATCCAGTCTTCAAAAGAGATCAAATGGTTATCCGATCGTAATTAAGGCTTCCCTTTGGCTTTGGGTCCACTATTCGGTCGTAATCCGAGCTTCATAGTATCTGGCCGGGTGAACTGCTATTTGGTCGTAATCCAAGCTTCACAGTATCCCTTACTGTTATCTGGTCGAAATCTAGGCCTCACGATGTCTCATACCATTATCCGGTCGAAATCCAGGCTTCATGGTGTATGGAGAAAATCAAGATACTATTCGGTCGTAATCCGAGCTTCATAACTTGTGTTAAAGATATACCACTATCAGGTTGAAATCCAGGCTTCATGGTGTCTTTGGTTGCTATATGGTCGTAATCCAGGCTTCACAGGAACTTGTACTGATGTCTGGTCGTAATCCAGGCTTCACAATAACTTGTTGAGCTGTTATTCGGTCGTAATCCAGGTTTCATGGCTTGCTGAGGATTTAAACTATTATCCGGTCGAATCCGGGCTTCATGGCTTGCTTTTAAGAGATACCACTATCTGGTCGTAATCCAGGCTTTGCGGTAGTCTGATACTGTTATCTGGTCATAATTCGGGCTTCACTATATGCTGTAGGAATCAAGATATTATCCGGTCGTACCCGGGCTTCATAGCTTGAACTTTTTTGAGCATTTGATTGTATATTTCCTAAAAGGTAAAGGTTAGTTGTATGTAATGCATGATATGTATCAAGCAATGATGTTCTCAAAATAAATGAGATTGTGTTGTATGATGTTTATGCGTATGTACTGATGTATGGATATGTAATGTTTTTATGATGCTCTCTAGCTGGGGAAAATAAATCTCGACTTGCTGCCGGAGAAAAGAGTTGAATTCTTCGTTTTCGCTGGGGATAGTGAATGAAGATGATTGTGAGAATAAACCTGTATGAGAGGATAACTCCGCTGGGGAATAAACTGACGAGGAAATGACTCTGTGGAGAGGACACACTCTATCGGATGATCTGTTGATTTGGAAGAAATAAACTCGGCTGGGGATGAACTACCGTTGCTGGTGATAATGAACCATGTTGGTGACTGAGTTTCTGCTTATGAAAGAAATGAACTCCTCTGGGGATGATTTTCCAGTTGCGACCTCACTGGGGATGATCTTTTAGACTCTACTGGGGACAATCCTCCAAACTTCTCTGGGGATAATCTTCCAATGTTGGTGATGGATAAACTTTGCTTGGGGAGACTATTGCTAACTCATTCGCGGTTGCGAGCCTTAGCTGGGGAGAATTAACACCATTGTCTTTCCCTTACTCTGCAGGGAGTGAATGTACTTTTAATCGTTTTCTCCAACTAGGTCTACCCTTATACCTGGTGGACAGAGCAACTGTAAGGTCTGGACATTTCTTATTTGCCCCTGTTTCTGATATTACGAGTAATCGTCTTTTGTTTCACATGTAAATAATTATGAGCAGCAATCAATGTCAAATGCATATATCAAAAATGAACATTGGAGATCCTTGCAAAACAAAACAGTAAAAGGAAAATAGTTTGAAATTTCTTTGTGAAAATGAATTGTATTAAATCTAAAGTTTGGCCCGTAAATAGGCGTTTTTGTACAAGAGGTTGACGTCCTAGTAAGAGAACGCCACCGAACAAATAGAATTTATACAATTTGTAAAAAACAAAGAAAAACAGCTATGTGAATAATTCCACTGGGTTCCAGCTCTGCTATTGCCTTTATATCCTTGAGCATCTCATCACTTTGCTACTTGGTTGAAGGTAGATCAGATTGATTAGTGTCGTCCGAGCTTGATAGTCGATACCGAAGTCTGGTTGCAAGATGATCCAATGAGACATAGTGTTACGCTTTAATCCATAATTTTTTCTGGACCTCCCTTTCGGGTTTTCAGTCCACCAGGATACCCTTTTTTGCCCAAGCCGCCTTTTCAGGTTTTCGACTTGCCGGGTGTACATATTTTTCATTTTCATCCCTTATTTTTTCCCGAACCCTTTTGGTTCGCCGGGAAGCCCTTATTTTTGCCTAGGCCAGTCGACCTAGTGGGTCTTTGATTATGCATAGTATTTTTTCACTATGTCTGCATTGACGGGGTAAGGAAGGTCGTCACCATCCATGGTGGTTAGAATCATAGCTCCTTCCGAGAAAATGTTCTTAACCATAAATGGCCCTTGGTAAGTAGGGGTCCATTTTCCCCTGGGATCACCTTGTGGCAATATGATGCGTTTGATCACCAGATCCCCAACTTGATACTCTTGTCATCTAACTTTCTTGTTAAATGCCTTGATCATCCGTTTTTGATACGTTTGACCATGACAAATAGCAGTAAGTCTCTTTTTGTCGATTAAGTTCAGTTGATCGAGTCGGTTCTAGATCCAATCATCCTCACTCAAACCTGCATCCTTCATAATCCGAAGAGAGGGTATCTGAACATCAATGGGCAAGACGGCCTCCATGCCATATACCAAGGAATAGGGTGTTTCCCCTGTTGACGTCTGCGCTAAGGTACGGTACCCATGAAGAGCAAACAGTAACATCTCGTGCCAGTCTTTGTATGTCACCATCATCTTCTGCACAATCTTCTTGATGTTCTTATTATCCGCTTCAACATCCCCATTCATCTTCGGCCGGTAAGGAGAAGTGTTGTGATGTTGTATCTTGAACTGCTTGCAGAGCTCAGTGATCATTGTATTGTTGAGATTTGTACAGTTTTCCGTAATGATCCTCTCTGGTACACCATATTGACAGATCAGATTATGCCGAATAAACCGTGCCACGACGTTCTTGGTTACTGTAGCAAAGGAAGTTGCCTCAACCCACTTCGTAAAGTAATCAATTGCTACCAGGATGAAATGATGCTCGTTAGACGCAGTAGGTATGATCTCGCCGATCATATCGATGCCCCACATTGCAAAGGGCCATGGAGCTGTCAAAACATTCAGAGGTACTGGAGGTATGTGCACCTTATCAGCATAGACTTGGCACTTATGACAGGTTCGAGAATGCTGATAACAGTCGGCTTCCATGGTAGACCAATAATATCCTGCCCGTAGGATCTTCTTTGTCATGGTGTGTCCACTGGAATGAGTTCCGAAGGTACCTTCATGTAACTCTGCCATGATCCTTTCCGCCTCGTTCTTATCCACACACCGCAGTAAGGTTGAATCATGGTTACATTTGTAAAGGATGTCATTACTGATGAAGAACTTTGCCGCAAACCTCCTTAGAAACTTCTTATCATTAACAAATGCGCCCTCGGGGTACTCTTGAGCCTCAAGATACCTCTTTACCTCGTGAAACCAGGGCTTATCTGCCACCTCTTCAGTCTCAATGTCACAGAAATGTGCGGGTTTGTCCAACCTCTCAATGGTAATATGGGGAGTCTCATTGTCCCACCTGACCTTGAACATAGAAGACATCGTAGCTAGCGCGTCCGCTAACTGATTCTCCTCTCTTGGGAAGTGTTCAAAGGTTATCTCTTCAAAGTGTGGAAGCAACGTCAATACATACTCTTTGTAAGGAATAAGATTTGGGTGCTTCGTATCCCACTCTCCTTTGATCTGACTGATCATGAGAGCGGAATCTCTGAATACACTTAAGAACTTAATCCTTAGGTCAATTGCTGCTCGAAGACCCATGATGCATGCTTCATACTCCGCCATATTGTTGGTGCAGTTAAAACATAATCGGGTAGTAAATGGAGTATGACAGCCTTCAGGAGATATGATTATAGCGCCAATGCCATTACCCAAAGCGTTCGAAGCTCCATCAAAATACATAGACCATCGGGATCCTTCCTCAAGTCCTTCATCTGGTCCAGGTGTTTCACAGTCAGTCACTAACATGATATTCTCATCTGGAAACTCGAAGTTCATAGACAGGTAATCATCCACTGCCTGATGTGCCAAATGATCTGCCAACACACTTCCCTTGATTGCTTTTTGGGTCATGTATTAGATGTTATACTCAGTCAAGATCATCTGCCATCTTGCTATTTTTCTGGACAAGGCAGGCTTTTCGAAGATATACTTGATTGGATTCATCTTTGATATCAATAGAGTAGTGTGAGTCAGCATATACTGTCTCAGCCAGCGAGCAGCCCATGCCAAAGTGCAACAAGTTTTCTCAAGCAGTGAGTATCGAGTCTCACAGTCGGTAAACTTTTTGCTAAGGTAATAAATAGCATGCTCTTTTCGGCCAGACTCGTCATGCTGCCCCAGCACGCACCCCATTGAATTGTCGAGTACTGTCAAGTATAAGATCAAAGGTCTTCCTTCAACTGGAGGCATCAGAATAGGTGGCTCTTGGAGATATTATTTGATCCTTTCAAAAGCAGCCTGACATTCATCATTCCAACTTACCACTTGATCTTTCTTTAATAGCTTAAAGATTGGCTCACAAGTAGCAGTTAGGTGTAAGATTAATCGGGCAATGTAGTTCAGATGTCCCAAAAAGCCTCTGACTTCTTTTTCAGTTCGGGGAGCCGGCATCTCCCGTATAGCCTTCACCTTTGCAGGTTCATACGCCTCTACCTCTCTAGCCTCTTTTGGTCTGCCTCGCTTCTATATGTATCAAGGACTGAATTAGGGTTGAAAGAATGCACTCAATCTTCCTCCATCAATGAGTTTGATCTTGATTTGATTCACCTTAAAAATCTTTCCAAAAATGATCCAAATTCAATCTTTTTTGTACACACATGCCTTTACACGAATTTGATTTGATTTCTTCATAAAGACTTGCTATATTTGATTCAATCAAGTGTCAATCTATTTTCATACGTTACTGCCAGCCTGTTTATGAGTTGTTTGGGCCTCCAACATGATGAGAATCGAAAGCTTACATGCCCCTGAAAGTCCAACTCCCTTCTAATTTGCTCTCTTCGATGGCTTCAAAGTCCAATTAGAATTACTCCAGCTTCGATTGCATAGCCCCTTCGATTGCCTCCCTCTGCTTCAATCTCCTGTCCTTTTGAAGAAAAATCCCTATTAGGCAACTTCGACCAGCTCTTGGCCTTGTGATGAGTCTAAGTTCTGATTTGAAGTATTCAGAACTTCCTTCATCAGAGCATCTTAGATTAAGGAAACTCTATACTGAAATGCCACTCGAAGGTCATTTCATTCAGATGTTCTGATTGAGGGAAACTCTGAAGTTCCAGTCGAAGGAACTTTTGGAATGCTAATCAAAGGGCCTTTGTTAAAATTCCAATCGGAGGCCACTGCTACAATGCCAAACGAAAGATACTTGTTAAACTACCAATCGAATGCCACTGCTACAATGCCAATCGAAAGATACTTATTAAACTGCCAATCGAAGAGCCTTGTTAACAGGCCAATCGAAGGACCTTTGTCCATGCCAATCGAAGTGCATTTTGGAGATGCCATTCGAAAGGCACTTTGGAGATGCCAATCGAAGGGCATTTTGTAGGTGCCAATCGAAGGATACTTAACCATTAATTGAAAAATTTCCTTGTCTTTAGGCAAAGGTTTATAACCACCTATGCAAGAGGAAAATCTTGGAAAAACATGAGGGAAAATTTTGGGGTACAACAGGGAGGATGTCCAAGATGGGAGCAAGAGCCATTTTGAGCAGCGTTTTAGAGAGTCTTGGTTCAATAGGCCGAAGTTGGTAGGGGCTGAGTTTTTCCAGCTCTCGGTGGAGGAAAGGGTTTCTTTAGAGGTCGTTTTTTAAGAGGATGAGATCAAAGAGGTGGTGTGGGGTTGAGATGGTGATAAGAGCCCGAGTCTGGGTGGTTTCAACATGGGGATTTGTTGGTTGGTGGTGAAGGAGGATGTGGTTAACTTTGTGAATGAGTTCCATTTATCACAAAATGTCCCAAAAGCGGTTATAACTGATTTTTTTGGCTTTGATTCCCAAATCATAGAGTCTAGTTTCTTTGGATGATTATAGGCCGGTTTGTATCACTAGAAGCTTATATATAATTTTTGGTGTTGTTGCTCTCTTCTAGATTAAAGTTGGTTATTGGCAAGTTCATTTCTCCTTGCCAATTGAATTTCATCTTTGGTAGAAAAATGTTGGGTGGGGTTCTTGTTTTGAATAAGGTTATGGATTATGCTAAGAGTAATAAGAAGACTTGTTTGTTGTTGAAAGTGGATTTTGAAAAGGCTTACGATTGCGTCTCTTGGAATTTACTTTGTTTCATTTTAGAGAGGATAGGTTTTGGTTATAAATGGAGAGGTTGGATGAAGGCTCTCATTTTTAATAGTTCCTTATTAATCCTCATTAACGGGATTTCTACCAAGGATTTTATGGTCTCTAGAGTCCTTCGGCAGGGGGACACTCTTTCCCCCTTTCTCTTTTTGTTGGTGGTGGAAGGGTTGGCAGCTATGATGAAAAAAGAGTCTAGTATGGGTGAGTATGATGGATTCCAGTTAAGTAATGATTTACATTTCTAAATCCTTCAATTTTTCGATATTATCATGTTGTTGGGTGATGGTGCTTGGAGGAATATTTGGAGTATTAAGACCATTCTTAGGGGTTTCTAGTTGGCTCCGGGGCTTTGCAACAATTTGTCTAAAAGTCAAATCTGGGCATTAATGTGTTACAGGATTTTCTTCATACAACCCCTAATTTCCTTGGCTGTGTGATTGACCCTCTTTCTTTCTTATTTATCGGCATTCTGTTAGGCATCAATCCTAGGAGGAAAGAGGTGTGGAAGCAAAGTATTTCTAAAATTATAAGAAGGCTCTCTAGTTGGAAAAATAGGAATTTATCGATGGGGGGAGAGTGGTCCTTTTGAATTCCAATTTGAATAATATACCAATATATTTATTTTTCTTTTATGAAGCTCTGAAATACGTGATTAAGGATAATATCATAATTCAAATAGTTTTTATATCGGGTGGTGTGGAGGAAAAGAAGAAGATTAATTGGGTTGGATAGGATTCAGGTTATTTTCCTAAAAAAGATGGAGGTCTCGACATTAAGCATCGTGGGTTGTTAAATATTGTTCTTCTTTTCAAATTGAAGTGGAGAATATTGAATGACGACACCTCTATTTGGACTAACATTATTTCTTACAAGTACGAAAATATTAAGAGTTGGCCAGACAAGCTCTCTCCTAAGGTAGTCTACCTCAGATTAGGGTTTCATGTTGCATCAAGATACTTGAGTCCAAGGGATTCCAAATGATCACCAATGTCCTAATATGTTCTCAAGATCATCCATGTCAAGTTTCAAGCCTTGCAGAGGAAGTTTGCTCAGTCAATTGCTTAAAGGCCCAAAAATCGACTGTGTTAGGGCAAAAGTCAACTGTGGCCCACATACAGTCAAACTTCAAGATTTTTGGTCAATATTCTCATTTTGAAGGATATTTCATCATTTTATAAAGGTTTGATCATGATTCATCAAGGATTGCTCATAATTCATCAAGACTCAAAAGTTGCTAAATTAGGGTTTTGTAGGAAAAGTCAACTCAACTTTGACCAAGCATAACTTTCTCATACTTTATGAGAAATGACCCATAAAAATCTCATTTTGAAGAGGATGCCATGCTCTACAATCCATCTTCAGCTCCCAAGTTCAAAATATGCACTCACAAGAAGTTATGAATTTGGAAATTATAGGTCATTTTGAAAAGTCAACAAAAACACTTTTTTTGTCAAAGCTTCATACATGAGCATGGAATATTAAATTGAGATGAGACCAAAAGGGTTGATTATAGGACATATCAATATTTCTAAAAAGTCCAAGAACACATTCAAAGAGTAAAAATTAAAGAAGTTATGCATTGGTGAAGTTGGCCTTTTTTTGCAAAATTGCCAAAAGTCAACTATCCCTAAAACTTCAATTTTTGCCAAATGGGCCCAATCTTTTTCACTTGTTTTGAGTTGGCAACATAGTCCACGAGCTCTAGCCCTTGCCACTAGTATTTATAATGTTTTTATTATTTATTTTGATTTTTATTTGAATTAATTCAATTTAAATCAAAACAAATCATATAAAATCCAAAACATTGAAAACACAAGATTTTGTGCTTGTTTCAGGTCTTGAATTACAGCTAGCAAGTATTCAAATTCGTATCAAGGCATGGTGTGTACAAAAATATTGAAATAGGCCAATTTTGGAAAGATTTTTAAGGTGTATCAAATCATAATCAAATTCAATAATGGAAGAAGATTGAGTACAGCCTATCAACCCTAATCCGTTCCTTGATACATATAGAGGGCGTGCAGACCCAAAGCTAGGTTAGAAAGAGACGCAGCAAGGGAGCAAAATCTGGAGAAAAAATCAAGAAAAAGTGCAAGGTCGAATTTAGTGTTCCAGGAATCCTCAAGGCCTTCCAGCTATCTCAATCAATTCCTGGGATTCTCAGCAAGCTAAAGCAATCCAAAGCAAGTGATTTCAAGCCCTATATTGCGTTGTAAGTCAGTCACGATACCTCACTTTTTTGGAAATCGAATTCCATGATTTAGGCATTGTTAGGATGAATTAATCATATATTCTTGATCCATGGAGTATTTGCAAGCTTCCTGTATTGATTAATTGCATTTATATGGCATGTGGTGAATTTCACCATTGTTAGGGTTTTGGATTCCGTTTTAGGTTTTTTGTATGCAGGTGAAATTAGCCTTGATGAAGGGTATTATCATCTTCAGAAGGATGAGACGAATCTAACCATAGCATTAGGTGTCATTTATATGGCCCATGGAAGATTTGGGAACGAACCAGGCTTATAGCAACGGACAAACGTCCGTAGGTAAAAGTCTGGGACTTTTACCCACAGAGAGGGGAAGAAGATGACCTATGTGTCACCTTTCCATTGGCCCATTCAAACTTTCTGCGCGCGTTTTTTTATCCTCCACTAATGCTTGTTTTTTGTATATTATTATTGTTATGTATTCCATGTACAACAAATGCAAAGTGGTGCAGTGGTGAGCGTAGCGTGGGAAATTGCTCCAGGACCTGGGTACGAATCCCAGGTCCCCCACTTTTCTCAATATTATTTTCTTTCAGAAAATTACATGCGTGCACAAGCCAGGAGACTACCATGCTCCCTCATCATCTATCATGCCAAGTATCCTGAGGCCAGATCCAAGAGCCATGATGGGAGGAACACCAAAAGCCAAGTCAAACACGTAGCATAGGATCTCACAAGTCAACGTGGGCTTCAGATTGTTGGGCCCAGAAAATGGCTTCTCACACCCCCCATATTGCAGGCCCATATCTCTTACTCTCTTTTCTTTTTTTTTTAATTATTTCATTTAATTAATTAATTTAATTTATTTTACTAACCAAATAATTATTTTCTTTTTTATCAAAAAATCACAAAAACATTATTTTTCACCAATTAGATTTAGGTATTTTTTTTATCAATAAATTTATTAATTTAATTAGGTTTATTAATTTAGACAACTTTAATTTCTTTTTTTAATTAAAACTAATTAGAACAATTAGGTTTTATTTCTAATTTAATTATTTTCTTTTCTTAAAAATAACAAAAAAAACAAAAATAGGTCACGTAGTTATTTTTATTAATTAATTTAATTAACTAATTAATTGCATATTTAATTTAGAAAACTTATTTATTTTATTAAAAACAAAAAAAAAACATTTTTTCTTTTAATTAGGTTAGGAGGGTCAAAACCCTAATTTTTCGTCGATCTAATTTTCATCGCGTGCTTTATTGTCGTTTTTATCCATATTGATGTAACTGCCTACAGTTTGTAATAGTTTTAATTAGGAATTTTACTTTTCGTTATCGCTTTATTTTCAAAGGGTTTGTTTTTGTATGTAAATACTCGAAGCCTTGTAATAGCGTAGTTAATTTTCGCACTTTAAATTCCGCAAATTATTAACTGTTAGATGTATAATAATAGGATGCATGACAAGAATGTATGATTAATTTGAAAACAGTTAGATCACCCTAAATGTGCAAAGATAAATAATCTGAAATTGAATCACTCGCACATGCTCACTCCTAGGGTACACTCCCACTTGGTTGCCTTCGGTAAACGGTCATTGAGTATAGGGTGCTTTAGTGGTCGTCCTTTTGTCCAAATATCATAGTTGCCTCGGAATGGTTGCCTCGGATATTGTTGCCTCGGATAATTGATCTAATACTTTAGGGTTACTACTAATACGTCATAACATTGCTTTAGTGACCGCACGTTCCTTTCGAATTGACCCTTAAATTTCAACGACGGTGCTACCTACTCACTAATAATGGGATAGCATTGTATAAAGGCAACAAGCATAGAACGATTCTTTTTTCGAGTAGGCAGATTAGCTCTTAAGTACTTGCTCAATCATAAAAAAACAAAACTTTTTCACACTTACACTCTTTACAAACAAAGTTTTCAAAAACACTTCATTACACTCTTGAAGACAGAAGCAAGAGTTAAATCGAAGTCAAAACAAAAACTTTTCTAAGCACACAAACACAAAGAAAACAATTTTGAAAATGATGAGCAAGTACCTAAGATCCCGTAGATAACTATGGATAGAAAGGGTGCTAATACCTTCCCTTTCTATAATCTACCCCCCGTATTCAGAAATATCTCGAAAAAGGAATTTTTCCGTGCTTTTTTCCTTTCCTTGTTGGATAAAATAAAAGTCGGTGGCGACTCTTGCTTACCGCGACATTTTGCAAACACAAACGCAAAACGCAAACCAGCAAATTCCTTAAAAAATAGGGAAACACGTCCCAGTTCTGGCCACCGTATCACAGAACTGGCGACTCTGCTGGGGAGTTTATAAGTGGGGTGTACCTTAGGATTAGTTTATCATATTGTTTTCAATTGTTTGATTTGATTGCTTTATCTTTGTGGGCTTTGTATCGGAGTTACTATAGATCCTAACCCGGATCTGGAGACACCTTTTAGGTAAGTAGCAATAGACTGTGAGGAAACTGTACGGCGTAGACCGATACGATTGAAGTAGTAGCTACGTTGGTGTGATACATTAGTTACTACCGATATCCCTTGTGGAGGAACAAGGAGAGTATGGGGCTGCTAATGGGTCATTAATGATCAATTGACCTTAGAACCTATAATTGACCAACTTGGCCATAGAAAAGTAGTAGTATGCTACACTCATTGATACCATACTCTCGGGATGGTTTCAGCCGCAAGAAAAGGTTGCTAAGCTGAAACTATGACCGATCGAGGATGGTCAGTGATATTGAGAACCTCTAGAACCCGGTTACTATTACTAGGACAGGTTGAACCAACTAAACTGCAAGAGGGTAGTACCTAAACTCCATGCCAGCCTGAAATTTAAGGGTTATTGTGTGACTTGTTTGCCCTTACCATGTTTGCTATCTGTGATACCTGTGGTGTGTTTTTATCATGACATCATGCATCATGACATCTCATGCATATTTCATTAGACTAACCATTTCAAAGACCAAGGGGCTTCATCTTTGTTCTGTTTTGCAGATCGTGGCCTCTATGCGCAGAAATACCATTCGGATCAACTTCGTGCAGATCCCTGCTCAGCTTAGAGAGTTGGTTTCAAAGGTTCCTGATACTTCTTCCTTTGTTATAAGACATGGTCATCTCCTCATCCTGGTCACTGCAAAGTTGGATGAGCAAATGATGAGCGTGTTGTTCCAGTTCTTTGACCCATTGCATCACTGTTTCACCTTCCTGGACTATCAGTTGGTCCCTACTTTGGAGGAGTTCTCTGATTTACTTGGCATATCTATGCTAGAGCATACACCCTTTACAGGTTTGGAGATAGCTCCTAGGCCAGAGGATATTGCTTCAGCCCTCCATCTAACAATGGCTGATGTAGTATCTAACTGGGAGACTCAGAGTGGGATGAAAGGTTTCTTGGCTAAGTTTTTGATTGATCAAGCTCAACAGTTATGGGATAGTTTGGAATTTCAAGCATTTGAATACAACCTGGCTCTCCTCATCTATGGCTTGGTTCTATTCCCTAATTCAGATTCTTTTATCGACGTGAACGCAGTTAAGATCTTCATGTCCCGTAACCCAGTGCCTACTCTCTTAGGTGATATTCTGCATGCTCTTTATACCCGTACCATTCGGAAAAGGGGAACTCTCATGTGTTGTACACCGCTGCTGGCGAGGTGGTTTATTTCTCACCTCCCCAAATTTGTATTGAAGAATGAGGAAGGTATGGGTTGGGCTTACAGAATCATGTCCCTTGCTCATACGGACATCCTTTGGAGTACTAAAGATATGGAAAGGGTAGCTGTCATTGATCGATGTGGGGAATACCCCAATGTTCCATTGCTTGGAATTAGAGGAGGGATAACCTATAATCCTTGTTTGGCCTTACGACAGTTTGGACGAGCTCGAAGGGACGGTCCTCATGAGTTGCTGCTTCTGGACATTGTCTTTGACTTCAAGGGGGATGTTAAGGGACATCGCTGCAGATTTATATGAGCCTGGGATAGGGTGAACAGGTCTGATCCACATGAGCTAGGAATGAAGACTTCTCTCCCGATGTAACCATATCTCTAGTGAGTTCGAGCCCGTGCTCAAAAGCTGGGAATGCCATACGAAGCTGTTTTACCGGTGATTGTGGAGCATACTGATGAAGAAGGGGTTCCTTATATAATCCTCCATCCTCATATGCCTACTGATTTAGGGGCATTGAAGTGGTCTTGGATCCAGTTAAGGGAAGAAAGGGATACCTACAGAGAGAAGTATCATGAGCAGGAACGGAAGATCCTGAAGCTTACAAGGCAGCTAGAGACTGAGAGGACAATCAACGATTATGTCAGCACAAAAGGAAAACGACCATGGGAATTCTGATGTCTTTTATTGTTTCTAGTTTAGATTTGCTTTTCAGTATTTCTTTTGTAACGCCTTAAAGGCATTTGTTAAACATTGTTTCAAGTTTTAATCTAATAAAGTGTGTTTTGTTTTGGTTTACAAATTTGAATCTCCCTAAGTCTTTGAAATCATTTCATACGCATTCCATTCCCATGCACTTCATTACAGGTACCCTTACAGGTTTCTTATCTTCTTCACTGTTTATTTCAGCATAACATGTCTTCTGAAACACCTACTGATCAGGCCATCAAGGCTCTGCAAGCTCAGAATGCTCAGTTCCAGCAGATGTTCATGAATTTGGCCAAGAGTCAACAAGATTTGAAGACTCTTATCTTGAAGGACAAGAAGAAGAAGAAGAAGAAGAAGAAGAAGAAGAAGACGGTCCTCCTGAATATGGGTCACAGATTTGGGAACAGGTTGATACAGGAAGTTGATTTATCTCATTCATCTGGAGGAGGAGAGAATCAAGAAGAAAGGAAGGGTCCTAGCCCTGTGGTTTCTAACAATGACACTGATTTTGATGAAGACCAGTATCCTCCTGCTGAGGATAGGTATAAGCAACTTGAAGACCGGTTAAGCGCAATGGAGATCTAGAAAGTCCCTGGGTTGGACTTTGGAGATTTGGGTTTGGCATCTGGGGTGGTGATTCCCCACAAGTTTAAAGCTCTTGTCTTTGCTAAATATGATGGGGTATCCTGTCCGAAGTTACACCTCCGCTCGTATGTTAGAAAGATTCAACCATATACTTCTGATAGGAACCTTTGGGTTCATTTCTTTCAAGATAGTCTGTCAGGGACTCAACTTGAATGGTTCTACCAACTGGAAGGAGCTAATGTCCGTAACCGGGAGGACCTTGCTGCTTCTTTTTACAAGAAATACCAGTATAATTCCGACCTTGCTCCCACGCGTAGTCAACTTTAGGGTATGTCTATGGGTGCGAGCGAAGGTTTTAAGGACTACGCTCAGAAGTGGAGAGATCTTGCTGGAAGAGTACAAACCCCTCTGGCTGATAGGGAGTTGATGGGTATGTTTCTTGGGACTTTTTCTGGTCCATATTCCAATCATTTGATCGGTAGTTCATCGTTTGGGTTCACTGAATTGATTATGACTGGGGAGAGAGTTGAGGCCGGTATCAAGAGCGGCAAGATACAGAAAGGTGCTTCATCAAGTACAAAGAAGAAGCCTTTCAAGAAGGAATCTAGTGCAGTTTACAGCTCGAGGAGCCAAAATCGACCTGAGCGCCGCCAAGCAGTTAATGCGGTAGTTATATCAAGGCCTGTTGTTGCCCCACAACGCAACAATCAGCAAAGAGTAGAGAGACCGCAAAGGCAGTATGCTCGACTCAGTATGACTCTATCTCAAATTCTGTCGCAACTGTTGAAAACCAACTTGGTGATTCTTAAGGTGGCTCCAAAGAATCCCAGTACTACATCACCGTTGTATAATCCGAACGCCCGCTGTGCTTATCACTCCGATAGCCCAGGGCATGATACCAATAATTGTTGGGCTTTGAAGAATAAAGTGCAGGATCTGATTGATGTTAAGGAGATTGAGTTTGAAGCGCCGGAAAAGCCTAATGTCATGACTGCTCCTATGCCCAAGCATGGAGTAAATGTTGTGGATGATGATTCATTTGTAACTTCTGTGGAAGACGTTTCTACCCCGTTGACGATAGTGAAGAAGAACTTATTATTGGTCGGTTTATTTCCGGGTTGTGGCGAAGGTTTCCACCTGTGCTCCATCCTACCTACTGGTTGCCATCTATTGAAGTCAGGTGTCCAACGCCTGATGGATAACAAAGAAATCTTGTTCGAGAAAACTTTGGTTCCATTGATTCCTGTTGAAGATGTTTCCATAATAACCATTTCCGCCAATTCTTCCAAGGCTTCCTCGAGAAAGCCTGTTAGAATTACATTTGTTCTGAGAGTTGCTCCATTGATCATTACTATTCCTGGACCTATCCCTTACACGTCGGATAAGGCTGTCCCGTGGCACAATGGGGACCATGTGAATTATCATGGGATTAAACAAGACTTGAAGGTTGAAGAGGATAATACTGATGTCAGCAATATTGTTGGGTCTAGCAAAGTCACCCGAAGCGGAAGACTTTTCTCTCCTGAGATCTCCCCACCAATTGTTCAAAAGCCTGATGTCATTTCGTCTGCCAGTACTTCTGCTACTGTCCCTGTTCATGTTCCAATCATTACCCCTGTCGCTGAGTCATCTGACGCTCGGGGCAAAGGGATCACCGGTAAGCCTTCCCGGACAGAGGCACCGAAGACGATTACTGTTGAAACCTCTAGGCAGGAGATAGAGGATATTTTGAATATCATCAAGAAAAGCGACTACAACATAGTCGAACAGCTGGGGCAAACCCCGTCGAAGATCTCCATGTTATCTTTATTGTTGTGCTCAGAAGCCCATGCTAAGGCTTTAATTGCTTTCCTAAAAACTGCGCATGTGCCGCAGGAGACATCTGCTGACCAGTTCAAAGACTGTGTGGCTAGTTTGACCGCTGACAACGGGTTGGGTTTCTCCGACGCAGGTTTGACTGCCAAAGGAAAGAATCACAATGACGCTCAGCATGTTTCAATCGAGTGCAGGGGCACTACTTTGGCCCACGTGCTGGTGGATACTGGGTCCTTGTTAAATGTTTTACCCAAGAAAGCGTTAGACCGGTTGGACTGTGAGGGGTTGGTTCTGAAGCCAAGTAATATTGTGGTTAGAGCCTTTGACGGGTCCAAAAGGATGGTACATGGAGAGGTGGATGTTCCAGTTAAGGTTGGTTCTCAGACTTTCGTGTCTACATTCTATGTGATGTACATTCGACCATCTTATTCTTGTTTGTTGGGTCGCCCGTGGATCCATAAAGCTGGGGCAGTAACTTCTACGCTCCATCAGATGTTAAAATATCCAGTGAAGGGGAAAATTGTTACAGTACGAGGAGAAGAGGAGTACATGGTGATCCACCTTAACTCTTTTAGGTATGTGGAAATGGATGGGGAGTTCATTGAAACCCCGTGTCAAAACTTTGAAGAAGTCCCCCAGACTCTGGCGTCAACTGAAATTGTTGTTGAAGATCCTCCAATGAAGATGGCTTCCCTCAAGGATGCCCAGGCTGTTATTGAGAAAGGTGGGTGTGCGAATTGGGGCCAACTTCCTGACTTTGCACACAAGACTGACAAGTTTGGTTTGGGTTTTACTGCAGAAGCTCAAAGGGTTGTTCGGCCTGCGCGGATTGGAAGACCTCCCATGTGCATCACAAATCCGGAAGTGAATGCAATTGAAGATGATGATGAAGAGTCTGAGTTTGACAACTGGATTTACCCGACTACTGACGGCGGATTAAGCAATTGGACGGAAAAGGACTTTGTGCCCATTTCTTTTATTACACAGTAATAGACTATTTTTTTGAGTTTGTAACAGACAATTTAAAACTTTACGGCCTGGTGCCTTGCCCGAGACACCGTGGCTTTGTTTGAGGGTTTATTATGTGTCATTTCCATATATCATCAATAAAAGCATTTGGGCGTTTTCTTGCATTACAAATTTTGCGCTCCTTGTTTTTCTTTTCTATCTTGCACTTTATTAAAACAACTATTTGTCTTACACACACTCACATATCACATATACAGGTCTACATCCACTCTAGATCCCACTGATAACGACTCTTCTACTACCAGTTATGACTTCGAAAATCCGATCAACCAAGCCGAGGACGAAGGTGAGGATGATTGTGAAGTGCCTGGGGAGCTTACTAGACTGTTATTTCAGGAAGAGAGGGCCATTCATCCGCATGAAGAGTCAGTGGAAACAGTAAATCTGGGTACAGAGGAAGACAAGAAAGAGGTCAAGATCGGTGCAAGTCTGGAGCCTAGTGTTAAGCAACGGTTGATACAGATGTTGCGTGACTATGTTGAGATCTTTGCCTGGTCTTATGAAGACATGCCTGGGTTGGACCGATATTATGGTTCACCGCCTGCCCACCAAGGAAGACTGTCCTCCAGTGAAACAGAAAGTTCGCTGAATGCTCCCAGAGATGTCTGAGAAAATCAAGGTTGAGGTTATGAAACAGTTTAACGCCGGTTTTCTAGCAGTTACTTCTTACCCGCAGTGGGTTTCCAACGTGGTTCCAGTGTCGAAGAAAGATGGTAAGGTTCGAATGTGTGTTGACTATAGGGATCTGAACAGGGCGATCCCCAAGGATGATTTCCATCTGCCTCATATCGACGTTCTGGTTAACAACACCGCACAGCATAAAGTCTTCTCCTTTATGGATGGTTTCTCCGGTTACAATCAGATTAAGATGGCTCCCGAGGATATGGAGAAGACAACCTTCGTCACGCAGTGGGGTACCTTTTGCTACAAAGTCATGCCTTTCGGATTGAAGAATGTTGGGGCAACGTATCAGTGCGCCATGGTCCCTTTGTTCCACGACATGATTCATCATGAGATTGAGGTATACGTTGACGACATGATTGCAAGGTCCCAGACTGAGGAACAACATCTTGACCATCTTCAGAAGTTATTTGACAGGTTGAAGTTGTACAAGTTGAGGTTAAACCCGAACAAGTGCACCTTTGGGGGGAGGTGTGGTAAGCTGCTAGGTTTCGTCGTTAGTGATAAAGGTATTCAAGTGGATCCTTCAAAGGTGAAGGCTATACAGGAGATGCCAGCTCCCCGAATAGAAAAAGAAGTCAGGGGCTTTTTGGGACGTCTGAACTACATTTCCCGATTCATCTCACACCTGACTGCTACTTGTGAGCCAATCTTCAAGCTACTGAAGAAAGATCAAGTGGTAAGATGGAACGATGAATGTCAGGCCGCTTTCAAAAGTATCAAAGAATATCTCCAAGAGCCTCCTATTTTGATGCCTCCAGTTGAGGGAAGACCCTTGATCCTATACTTGACAGTACTCGACAATTCAATGGGGTGCGTGCTGGGGCAGCATGACAAGTCAGGCCAAAAAGAGCATGCTATTTACTACCTTAGCAAAAAGTTTACCGACTGTGAGACCCGATACTCACTGCTTGAGAAAACTTGATGCGCTTTGGCATGGGCTGCTCGCCGGCTAAGACAGTATATGCTGACTCACACTACCCTATTGATATCAAAGATGGGTCCAATCAAGTATATCTTCGAGAAGCCTGCCTTGTCCGGAAGAATAGCAAGATGGAATATGATCTTGACTGAGTATGACATCCAATATACAACCCAAAAGGCAATCAAAGGAAGTGTGTTGGAAGATCATTTGGCACATCAGGCAGTAGACGATTACCAGTCTATGAACTTTGAATTCCCGGATGAGAACATCATGTTGGTGATTGACTGTGAAACACCTGGACCGGATGAAGGACCTGAGGAGGGATCCCGATGGTCTATGTACTTTGATGGAGCTTCAAACTCTTTGGGTAATGGCATTGGAGCCTTGACCATATCTCCTGAAGGCTCTCATACTCCGTTCACCGCCCGACTATGTTTCAACTGCACCAACAATATGGCGGAGTATGAAGCGTGCATCATGGGTCTTCGAGCAGCAATTGACCTAAGGATTAAGTTCTTAAGTGTATTCGGAGATTCTGCTCTCGTGATTAGTCAGATCAAAGGCGAGTGGGATACAAAGCACCCAAATCTTATTCCTTACAAAGAGTACGTACTGACGTTGCTTTCACACTTCGAGGACATAACCTTTGAACACTTCCCCATATAGGAGAATCAGTTAGCGGGCGCGCTAGCTACGATGTCTTCTATGTTCAAGGTCAGGTGGGACAACGAGGCTCCCCAGATTACCATTGAAAGGTTGGACGAACCCGCACATTGCTGTGACATTGAGACTGAAGAGGTAGCAGATAAACCCTGGTTCCACGAGGTGAAGAGGTATCTTGAGGCTCAGGAGTACCCCGAGGGTGCATCTGTTAATGATAAGAAGTTTCTAAGGAGGTTCGCGGCGAAGTTCTTTATCAGTAATGGCATCCTTTACAAGCCTAATCATGATTGAACCATACTACGATGTGTGGATAAGAATGAGGCAGAAAGAATTATGGTAGAGTTACATGAAGGTACTTTCAGGACTCATTCCAGTGAACACACTATGGCAAAGAAGATCCTACGGGCAGGATATTATTGGTCTACCATGGAAGCCGACTATTATCAGCATTCTCGGACCTGTCATAAGTGCCAAGTCTATGCTGATAAAGTGCACATACCTCCAGTTCCTCTGAACATCTTGACAGCTCCTTGGCCTTTTGCAATGTGGGGCATCGACATGATCGGTGAGATCAGACCTACTGCGTCCAATGGGCATCGTTTCATCCTGGTAGCTATTGATTACTTTACAAAGTGGGTTGAAGCAGCTTCCTTTGCTACTATAACCAAGAACGTCGTGGCACGGTTTATTCGGCACAATCTGATCTGTCGATATGGTGTACCAGAGAGGATCATTACGGACAATGGTACAAATCTAAATAATAAGATGATCACCGAGCTCTGCAAGCAGTTCAAGATACAGCATCACAACTCTTCTCCCTATCGGCCGAAGATGAATGGGGTTGTTGAAGCGGCTAATAAGAACATTAAGAAGATTGTGCAGAAGATGACGGTGACATACAAATATTGGCACGAGATGTTACCATTTGCTCTTCATGGGTATCGTACCTCAGCGCGGACGTCAACAGGGGCAACACCATATTCCTTGGCATATGGCATGGAGGCTGTATTTCCCATTGAAGTTCAGATACTCTCTCTTCGGATTATGAAGGATGCAGGTTTGAGCGAAGATGACTGGATTCAGACCCGGCTTGATCAGCTGAACTTAATCGATGAAAAGAGACTTACTGCTATTTGTCATGGTCAAACGTATCAAAAGCGGATGATCAAGGCATTTAACAAGAAAGTTAGACGACAAGAGTATCAAGTAGGGGATCTGGTAATCAAGCGCATCATCCTACCACAAGGTGATCCCAGGGGCAAATGGACCCCTACGTACGAAGGACCATTTGTGGTTAAGAACATTTTCTCAGGAGGAGCTATGATTCTAACCACCATGGATGGTGACGACCTTCCTCACCCCGTCAATGCAGACATAGTGAAAAAATACTACGCCTAATCAAATACCCGCTAGGTCGACTGGCCTAGGCAAAAATAAGGGCTTCCCGGCGAACCAGAAGGGTTCGGGCAAAAATAAGGGATGAAAATGAAAAAATTCGTACACCCGGCAAGTCGAAAACCTGAAAAGGCGGCTTGGGCAAAAAATGGTATCCCGGTGGACTGAAAACCCGAAAGGACGGTCCATGAAAAAATTAGGGATCAAAGCATAACACTATGTCTCACTGGATCACCTTGCAACCAGACTTCGGTATCGACTATCAGGCTCGGACGGCACTAATCAATATGATCTACCTTCGACCAAGTAGCAAAGTGATGAGATGCTCGAGGATATAAAGGCAATAGAAGATTTGGAACCCAGTGGGATTATTCACATAGCTATTTTTCTTTATTTTTCACAAATTGTACAAATTCTATTTTTTCGGTGGCGTTTTCTCACTGGGACGTCAGCCTCTTGTACAAAAGACGCCTATTTACAGGCCAAACTTCAAAGTCAATACAATTCATTTTCACAAAGAAATTTCAAATGTTTTTTCTTTTTTCCGTTTTGTTTTCCAAGAACGTCCAATGTTCATTTTTGATATATGTATTTGACAATAATTGCTGCTCATGAATATTTACATGCGAAACAAAAGACGATTACTCGTAATATCAGGAACAGGGGCAAATAAGAATTGTCCATACCTTACAGTTGCTCTATCCACCAGGTACAAGGATAGAGTTAGCTGAAGAATATGACTAAGGTACATTCACTCCCCGCAGAGTAAGAAAAGACGGTAGTGTTAACTCTCCCCAGGTGAGGCTCACAACCGCGAATGAATCGGCAATATTCTCCCCAAGCAGAGTTTATCTATCATCAGCACCAGAAAGATTATCCCCAGTGGAGTTTGGAGAATTATCCCCAGTAGAGGCTGGAGGATTGTCCCCGGTAAAGCCTAAAAGGTTATCCCCAGCGGAGTTCATTCCTTTCACAAACAGAAATTCAATCCCCAACAGGTTTGATTATCACCAACAACGATAATTCATCCCCGACTGAGGTTATTCTTCCAAATCAACAGATCCTCTAGCAGAATATGTCCTCCCCACAGAATCATTTCCTCATCAGTTTATTCCCCAGCGGAGTTATCCTCTCCCATAGGTTTATTCTCACAATCATATTCATTCACTATCCCCAGCGGAAACAAAGAATTCAACTCTTTACTCCAGCAGCAATCCGGGATTTATTTTCCCCAACTAAAAACATCACATTTCCATACATCATGACACATGCATACGCATCATGCAACACAATCTCATTTATTTTGGGAACATTATTGCCTGATACATATCATGCATTACATACAGCTAATTGTTACCTTTCAGGAAGGATACAATCAAATTTTCACAAAATTCAAGCTGTGAAGCCCGGGTACGACTGGATAATAGTTTAATCCCCAGTTGAATAACGGACGACCAAAGCTCCTAAAATTCAACTTTCCTCTTCAATAGAGATGATTCCTCAGTCGAATACGGATGACCGAAGTTCCTAAAATTCAACAGAGATGATTCCTCAGTCGAATACGGATGACCGAAGTTCCTAATATTCAACAGAGATGATTCCTTAGTAGAATACGGACGACCGAAGTTCCTAAAATTCAACAGAGATGTTTCCTCGGTAGAATACGGACGACCGAAGTTCCTAAAATTCAACAGAGATGATTCCTCAGTAGAATACGAACGATCAAAGTTCCTAAAATTTGACAGAGATGTTTCCTCAGTAGAATAAGGATGACTGAAGTTCCTAAAATTCGACAGAGATGTTTCCTCGGTAGAATACAGATGACTGAAGTTCCTAAAATTCGGCAGAGATGTTTCCTCAGTAGAATACGGACGACTGAAGTTCCTAAAATTCGACAGAGATGATTCCTCAGTAGAATACGGACGACCGAAGTTCCTAAAATTCAACAGAGATGGTTCCTCAGTAAGAATACGGACGACCGAGGTTCCTAAAATTCAACAGAGATGATTCACCAGTAGAATACGGATGACTGAAGTTCCTAAAATTCTACTTCTCTCAACAAAGATCAGCCTTCCTCAGCAGAATCTTTCTCAATGACAGGTATACAAGCTCTTGCTAAGGAATATCTTATGCGATCGACACTCCTTCAGATGGCATCTGTAAGCCCATTCCCGACATCGCAAGACGGATACCACTTCATGCGAGTGCAAATTTCTGGGAACTCTAGTGTTCAATCATCTTCCACCTTCGGATCACGAAAGGCATGAAAGCCAATCTACATCCTTAGTGTTGTACCCCAAAATTTGCCCTCCCATATTCTTCAAAATTTGCCAAATCAAAATTCCCCAAGGGGTGCACAGTTCAAGGGCCTCCTGACAGTCAAAGATTAGGGTTTTGCTTCTGACAAAGAAAATGAAGTTTCCAAGGGTCCAATCAAGTCCCATATGCCTATAAACATGGTCAAGCATCCTCATACCAAGTTTCAAGACTTACAGCACAAAATTGCACAGTCAAAAACCCTAATTGCACTGCAGTCAACTGCAGGGGCAAAATGGTCATTTGACAGTCAAAAGTTCAAATTTTTGGTCAACATCTCATTTTGAAGCCACAAACATCATTTTATCAATGCTTGATCATGATTCTCAAAGCTTGGCTCAAAAAGTCTCAAGATGCAAAAGTTTCCATATTTGGATAGTTGAAAAAGTCAACTGTAAATTGACTAGGGCATAACTTTCACATGGATTATCAGAAAAATTCCATCCAAAGCTCATTTTGAATATGAAGACATTTCCTACAACTCCTCTTCATACTTAAAGTCCAAGAAATGCTCTCACAAAAAGTTATCATTTTAAACATTATAGGTCATTTTCAAAAGTCAACAAAAAGGGACTTTAAGTCAAAGGCCATAACTTGAGATTGGTAAATCAAAATGACATGAGACCAAAGGCATTGGTTAGAGGACTCAAAGATCTTTCCAAAATGTCCAAGAACATGAGCAAAGCTTAAAAATTGAGCAAGTTATGCCTTGTGGAAGTTGGGAAATTTTTGGATATTTTGAAAAGTCAACATTGCTTCAAAGGTCTTAAAAATACTAATGGGCCTCTTTTTCTTCCACAAATCATTATCCAAGACATGTGCACGACCATTTGGCCCAAAGGGAAGTTTTTTATCATTTTTATTTATTTATTTGGATTTTTAATTATTAATAATTCATTTAATTAAAATAAATAGGTGAAAAATACTAAACCTAATTTTCTAAATCTTTTTGTGCATGGAATAGGCTTAAGATTTCGTGTATGATCAGATTTGGAAGGAATTATGGTGATTGGATATGATTGAGACCAAATATGCTTGAAAAAGATTGGAAAATTATGGCATAAAAATCAAAGATTGATTCCTTCAATTCATGGATTCTTTGGACAAAAAAACCAACCCTAATCATTCACATGTATATATGGATGCAAACCCTACTCCTAAGAACCTCCCAGTTGCGCCATACACAAAGAACAAAACTTGAGTTTTTTGCTAAAAAGTTGAAAACTGAAAACTAGGTTTTAGGGCTTTTCAAGATCAAATAACCATTCCATTAGCTTGCCAAGGTGTCCAGGAGACTATTCCAATCAAGAACATCAACTCTAACGCCCAGAATCGGTATAGGGGATTCAAACTTTTTTCACATTTTTTTCATAATCGTGTTTTAATATTCAAGCATATTCATTGCATTTTTTTCATGGATTCACACTAATTGGATGATTCTGAAACTAACCATGTGATTGAATTGAGTTTTTATGCATTGTATGAAGAATTGCCATGGACGATTATTAGGGTTTTTCAAGTTCTAATTTGGGCGTTTCCAAATACTGTAAAATTAGAGAATCTCAGTGCCATGTTTGGATTCAAGAAGCTTGGACGATCTGAATAGAACCCTCGCGCCTAATTTATACTCCAAGACGGCCTAATCGCTATTACTGGAAAATGCATATTTTGGGGGGGGGGGGTTTAAAACCCCCGCTAACCCTTTTATATTTTCAGGAAAAACGCATTAAGGAAGAAGATGATGAAGTGTAAGGCATTGGTTGGTCCATTTGAAATTTCGCGCGGAAACAGGCACTAACGATTGTTTTATATTATAATGTTTATTGTTTATATAATATACAAAGAGACAAAGTGGAGCAGTTGGCAAGGCATAGCGTTGGTAATCTCTAGGACCTGGGTTCGATCCCAGGTCCCCCTCCCTTTCCTTATATTTTTCTCTTAATTATGCTTCTGTGCAATCTCTATGCAAGCGTCCATCATACATCCACAACATCAAGCCATCCACGTGCCTACTGAGATGAATCAAAGGGTCCAGACTGGGAGAACACCCTAAGCATTAGTCAATGGAGGTACACGCTGGCACAAAAGTCAACAAGGCCTTGCAAAGATGGGCCTAAAATGCTAACAATAACCTCCCAATTTGGGGACAGACCCCCCTAGGTTTGCAATCTCTTTTATATTTTTCATTTCTCTTATTTGATTCAATTATTTTTTTTTAATCAATTTCCTTAATTAATTATTTTCATAA
Organism: Vicia faba; assembly: GCA_948472305.1. NCBI lineage: Eukaryota > Viridiplantae > Streptophyta > Magnoliopsida > Fabales > Fabaceae > Vicia > Vicia faba. Next base: position 495,531,834 of record OX451736.1, read on the forward strand.
TAATATATAAAAACACAAAAAAATCAGAAAGGTCATAAAAATAAAAAAAAAATATATTTTATTTTAATATTTTGTAAATAAATATTATTCATTGATTTTAGCTATTAAATTAGGTTTAATTCAAGCATTTTCTTAATTAACTTAAAATTTGTAGAATTAGGGTTTTAATCAATTTTTATCCTTTTTCTTTTCTTTTCACTAATAATTAAATATTATTTATTTTTTATAAATCAAATTGCATGTAAATAATTAATTTAATTTTAGGTTTAATTTTAATGTGTTTTTCTTAATAAATAAAAATTAGAATTAGGGTTAATTAGTTAATTTTATTTAATTCTCATTAAAAAACCATAAATACGAAACCCTCAAAAAATAATTTCTTTTTCATTTTAATTTTATTAATTTGTAAATAATAATTTAATTCCATTAAAGGGTCCAACGCCCTCGCTTCTAATTTTAATTTAATTCGCGCGTTTTATTTTGTTTCTTTTAATTATTTCTGTAATTCTCCCAAAGCCGTGTAAACTTATTTCTCGCACTTTTACTTTATTTCTTTATTTTCTGTCAAATCGGGTCCTGGATTTATTTTGGCGATGTGGACCCACACCTTTGTAATAGTTTAGAACTTTACCTTTCTCGCACTTTTTAACTGTTAAATAAATGCATGCAAGAATGAATGGCCTAAAATAAAAACAAACGCATAGATCACTTTGACATGACAAGACAAAAATAAATGAACATGACACACAAATCACACACCACCCCTAGGGTACGCCTCACTGTTGCCTTGCCTCGAAAGGTGATCGTCGAGTAGAGGATGTCTTAGTAAGTCCTCATGATCCGGGAACCTGGCATGAGGGTAGCTTCTAAGGTGTCTTCCTATTGCTCTGGTGATCACCATGTCCCCAAACTCGAATTGACCCGAACACCTCCAATGGTGGTGCTACCTACCTCTCAATAGTGGGATGACACTACTTTAAAGGACATTTACACAGACGAATTCCTTAGGGTAGGTAGACGACTCTAGATACTTGCTCTAAATTTCAAACAAATCAAAAAATACTTTTCACACCGACACATTTTCAAAAAGCTTTCGAAAGCAATTTTTCAAACACTCTTGAGGACCGATACAAGAGTCGAACTGGAATTTTCAAAGAAACTTTTTAAAACCCACAGTTGAAAAGCAAACAAACCATTTTTGAAAACACAAGTGAGCAAGTATCTAAGAGCCCATGGATAACCATGGATAGAAAGGGTGCTAACACCTTCCCTTTCTATAACCTACCTCCCGAACCGAGAGCAATCTCTTTAAGGAATTTTTCTGTGCTTTTGTCCTTTCCAATTGGAGAAAATAAAAGACGGTGGCGACTCTTGCTTCCGCGACATTTCGCGAAACCAGCGTTAAACATTCAGTTCCAGATCCACCGATCACACTTAGGTTTAAGAAGATTGAACAGGGGCAGTTGTTGTACCCCAAAATTTTCCCTCCCATATTTCTCAAAACATTTCAAGAAAAATCCCCAAGTTGCTCAAGGTAGTCCAAGGGTTGCCCAGACAAGCTCTCTCCTAAGGCAGTCTACCTCATATTAGGGTTTCATGTTGCATCAAGATACTTGAGTCCAAGGGATTCCAAATGCTCACCAATGTCCTAATATGTTCTCAAGATCATCCATGTCAAGTTTCAAGCCTTGCAGAGGAAGTTTGCTCAGTCAATTGCTCAAAGGCCCAAAAATCGACTATGCTAGGGCAAAAGTCAACTGTGGCCCACATACAGTCAAACTTCAAGATTTTTGGTCAAAATTCTCATTTTTAAGGATATTTCATCATTTTATCAAGTGTTGATCATGATTCATCAAGGATTGCTCATAATTCATCAAGACTCAAAAGTTGCTAAATTAGGGTTTTGTAGGAAAAGTCAACTTAACTTTGACCAAGCATAACTTTCTCATACTTTATGAGAAATGACCCATCCAAAGCTCATTTTTAAGAGGATGTCATTATATACAATCCATATTCATCTCCCAAGTTCAAAATATGCACTCACAAGAAGTTATGAATTTGGACATTATAGGTCATTTTGAAAAGTCAACAAAAACACTTTTTTTGTAAAAGCTCCATACATGAGCATGGAATATCAAATTGAGATGAGACAAAAAGGGTTGATTAGAGGACATCTCAAGATTTCTAAAAAGTCCAAGAACACATTCAAAGAGTCAAAATTGAGGAAGTTATGCATTGGTGAAGTTGACCTTTTTTGCAAAATTGCCAAAAGTCAACTATCCCTAAAACTTCAATTTTTGCCAAATGGGCCCAATCTTTTTCACTTGTTTTTAGTTGGCAACATAGTCCAAGAGCTCTAGCCCTTGCCACTTGTCCTTATCATGTTTTTATTATTTATTTTGATTTTCATTTGAATTAATTCAATTTAAATCAAAACAAATCATATAAAATCCAAAACATTGAAAACACAAGATTTTGTGCTTGTTTCAGGTCTTAAATTACAGCTAGCAAGTATTCAAATTCGTATCAAGGCATGGTGTGTACAAAAAGATTGAAATAGGCCAATTTTGGAAATATTTTTAAGGTGTATCAAATCACAATCAAATTCAATAATGGAAGAAGATTGAGTACAGCCTATCAACCCTAATCCCTTCCTTGATACATATAGAGGGCGTGCAGACCCAAAGCTAGGTTAGAACGAGGCACAGCAAGGAGAGCAAAATCTGGAAAAAAAAATCAAGAAAAAGTGCAAGATCGAATTCAGTGTTCCAGGAATCCTCAAGGCCTTCCAACTATCTCAATCGATTCCTGGGATCCTCAGTAAGCTAAAGCAATCCAAAGCAAGCAATTCCAAGCCCTATATTGCATTGTAAGTCAGTCACGATACCTCACTTTTTTTGAAATCGAATTCCATGATTTATGCATTGTTAGGATGAATTAATCATATATTCTTGATCCATGGAGTATTTGCAAACTTCCTGTATTGATTAATTGCATTTATATGGCATGTGGTGAATTTCACCATTGTTAGGGTTTTGGATTCCGTTTTAGGTTTTTTGTATGCAGGTGAAATTAGCCTTGATGAAGGGTACTATCATGTTCAGAAGGATGAGACGAATCTAACCATAGCATTAGGTGTCATTTATATGGCCCATGGAAGATTTGGGAACGAACCAGGCTTATAGCAACGGACAAACGTCCGTAGGTAAAAGTCTGGGACTTTTACCCACGGAAAGGGGAAGAAGATGACCTATATGTCAACTTTCCATTGGCCCATTCAAACTTTCTGCGCGCGCTTTTTTTATCCTCCACTAATGCTTGTTTTTTGTATATTATTATTGTTATGTATTCCATGTACAACAAATGCAAAGTGGTGCAGTGGTGAGCGTAGCATGGGAAATTGCTCTAGACCTGGGTTCGAATCCCAGGTCCCCCACTTTTCTCAATATTATTTTCTTTCAGGCAATTACATGCGTGCACAAGCTAGGAGACTACCATGTTCCCTCATCATCTATCATGCCAAGTGTCCTGAGGCCAGATCCAAGAGCCATGATGGGAGGAACACCAAAAGCCAAGTCAAACGCGTAGCATAGTGTTGTACCCCAAAATTTTCCCTCCCATATTCTTCAAGGTTTGTCAAGAATCATCTTCAAATGGTTCAAGATTTCTGAAGGGTTGCACAGTCCAATTGCCTCCTAAGCCAGTCAAAATTAGGGTTTTGTTTCTTTCAAGGAATTTGAGGTTTGCAATGGTTCAATCAAGTCTCATATGCCTATATGCATACTCAAGCACCTACATGCCAAGTTTCAAGACTCACAATGCCAATTTGCACAGTCAAAAATCCAATTTGATCTACAGTCAACTGCAAGGGGAAAATGGTCATTTTACAATCAAAAGTCAGAATTTTTGGTCAACATCTTATTTTGAGTTCACAATCATCATTTGATCAAGTCTTGATCATGATTCCACAAGAATGGCTCAAAAATCATCAAGATGCAAAAAGTTACTATTTTTGGACAACAAAAAAGTCAATTGTATCTTGACCAGGGCATAACTTTTTCATGGTTCATCAGAAAAATTCCATCCAATGCTCATTTTGAAGGGGATGACATTTCCTACAATTCATCTTCACATTCCAAGTCCAAGAAATGCTCTCATAAAAAGTTATCAATTTCTACATTATAGGTCAAATTCAAAAGTCAACAAAAATGCACTTTAAGTCAAAGACCATAACTTGCGATTGGTAAATTCAAATGACATGGGACCAAAGGCATTGGTTAGACGACTTCAAGACCTTTCCAAAATGTCCAAGAACATGTTCATATGATCAAAATTGAGCAAGATATGCATTGGAGAAGTTGGGAAATTTTCATGAATTTGCAAAAGTCAACTTTGCTCAAAACACCTTGTTTTTGCTAATGGGCCTCAAATTTCTTCTTGAAACTTTATCCAAGGCCTATGCACGACTCATTAAGCTTAATTGAATTTATTTTCTTATTTTTATTAATTAATGGGATTTTTAATTGATTTAATTCATTTAATTAATTTAAATTGTAGGAAAATACAAAGATTTGATTTTTCAATCTTTTTGTGAAGCAAATGTGGTTAAGATATGCTGGAAAATTCGTGCACAAATAAAATATGCAAAAATCTCCAAATTAGGCAACTTTTTCCAATCATGAAGATTCAAAAATATATGATTTCCAATCAAATATTTAATCATCATTCTAATGGATTTTTGCTCAAAGATTTGACCTAGTTTCAGTCTCCTATATATACACAAGCCAACCCTAACCATGCATACGTGAAAAGCACTGCAGAAAAAGCCATAAGCATATTGAAATTTTCCAAGAAAACTTGAAAGCTGTTTTCTATATTCCAGGCCAATTCAAGGACTTTTATTGACTCTAATACCTTGCAGGAGTTCTCAGGGACGTGTAGCAATCAAAACCAAGCGCTAAAGCTCAAGAAATCATCAAGAACAGACCCTCGGTTTGCATATTATTTTCAGAATCGTAACTCTAAATTCATGAGCATTTAACGCGATTTTTTGATTGTTTTGCATTGCTTGAATCCATATGAAGCTATTGGCATAGTTTAATTGAATTATAATGCACAGAATCATAAATTTCCATGGATGAATTCTAGGGTTCTTGAGCTTGGAATTTGGGGATTCTTAATACAAGAAAAATTGAGCCTCATAAGACCCATGACTGAATTCGTTAGGTCAAGACGAATCCAAAGCCACCCTCGCGAAATATTTATATACAACACAGGGCTAATCGCTATTTTTGGTCATTGTATATTGTGGGGGTTAAAAAACCCCGCTATCTAACGTTTATTTTGCAGGTTCAGCGAGGAAGACGATGAGTTGTTGACATGTCATTGAGTAATTCAAAAAGGGCGCGCGTTTATTTGTTTGTACAGCATATGTGATTATTTTTATATATTATATTTACTTATTGTTATAATAACAAACACAAGCAAATGGCGTAGTGGTTGATGTGCTGGCTTGAAATCATTGGGACCTGGGTTCGAGTCCCAGGTCCACCCAAACGCTTATGTTATTTTTCTTAGCATGTTCTTGTGCAGATTTCCAAAGGAATTCCACCATATACCTCCAATCATCCAAGCGCCATGTGGGTATGGGCACAGATCTAATGGCCACGAGAGAAGGAACCCCATACTCCCAGTCAGCACGCGCCATGGAGGATCTCAAAAAGTCAATGGACTGGGAGTGTTATTGGGCTTCAAATTGCTAACAAACCTCCAAAGCTGGCCCATCACCCCCTGGTTTCTTTATTCTTTTTTCTTTTATATTTTATTTTCCACTTAATTGTTTTACTAATTATTATTATTATTATTATTATTATTTAATTAACTTAATTAATTATTTTCATAATAAAATCAGTAAACTAAAATATTTTTATTATTATTATTATTTATTAATTTCACATTATTTTTGTAAATAAATGTAATTAATTAATTTAGTTGTTTTAATTAGGTTAACTTTAATTATTTTCATAACAAATAAAATAAATTAGAATTAGGGTTTTCTTGACAATTTTAATTTCTTTTCTTTTATTTCATTAAAACATTAAAAACTTAAAAATACTTTTTTTTTCTTTTAATTAATTAATTAATTAGTTCTAGGTTTAATTTAATTAAATGCAAAAAGGACCAAAAACTCATGCTTTCTCAAAAAAAAGGGTCAAAACCCTAAGGACCTCTCCGATTCAATTTCTTTTCGCGCATAATATTTTTGATCATATTTATGTAGCTGTTCCGAGGATGTAATAGCGTAATTAGGACTTTTTATCGCTTTCTTTATTTTCTCGCATTTATTTTCCAAGGGTTTGTTTTTGGCGATGTAAATACCCGACGCCTTGTAATAGCGTAGATTTACTTTCTGCAATTTACTTTCCGCAACTATTAACTGCTATGCAAGACAAGACTTATCTCTCAAATTAAAACCAACTCGTAGCTCACCATAACATGTGCTAAGATAATTTAACTGAATCCTGACACACTCGCACATATTACTCCTAGGGTACGCCTCACTTGGTTGCCTCGACGTGGTCATTGAGTATAGGGTGTTTTAGAGGTCGCCCTTCTGTCTAAAGATCCAAGTTGCCTCAAAACAGTTGCGTCGGATAAAAAGGATCTAGGACATTAGGGTTACCGCTAAGGCGTCCTACCATTGCTTTAGTGACCACATGTCCCTATAATCGAATTGACCCGAATAACTCCAACGACGGTGCTACCTACTTCTCAATAGTGGGATAGTACTGTCTAAAGGACATTTACACAGCTTAATTTCTTTTGAGTAGGTAGAGGTTCTAAGGTACTTGCTCTTTCAAAACAAAAACAACTTTTCGCACTTACACTTTTCTGACAAAAGTTTTCAAACAAACACTCCATACACTCTTGAGGACTGATACAAGAGTCAAAACGAAGTTTTCAAACAAACTTTTTTCAAAACCCACAAACACTAGTAAAGCAAACATTTTTGAAAACATAGTGAGCAAGTACCTAAGAGCCCGTGGATAACCACGGATAGAAAGGGTGCTAACACCTTCCCTTTCTATAATCTACCTCCCGAACCGAGAAACATCTCGAAAAGGAATTTTGTTGTGCTTTTGTCCTTTCCTTGTTGGCGAAAATAAAAGACAGTGGCGACTTTTGCTTACCGCGACATTTCGCGAACCAGCATTTCAAAACAGTCAGTTCTATTTCCACCGATCACAGAACTGGCGACTCTGCTGGGGATATCTTGTAAGTGAGGTGTACCTTAGGATTAGATCATTCTATGTTTTCAATTGTATGCCTTGTTTGCTTTTATATTTGTGGGCTTGTATTGGAGTTTCATAGATCATATCCCGGATCTGGGGAATACCCTTTAGGTAGCAATAAACTATGAGGGACCTGTCCGGTGTAGACCGACACGGGTGAAGCAGTAGCTACGTTGGTGTTGTAGCGGTGAAAATCGGAGATCAAGCTATTAATTAACTTGACTCACAAAAGCAAGAGTCGTCACCGCGCTTTATTATTTCCAAGGGAAAAGGGAAAAGAGCGAAATAAAACCCTAAAATATGCAATGTAAAGTAATATTTAAAAGTAATGAAAATACAATGCGTTTCTAAAAGAGATCGAGAGTTCGGGGGTTGATTATACAATGGGAAGGTATTAGCACCCAATGCATCTGCGGTACTCCGCAGGAACCTTTTGAAATATCTGTTTTTGGTTAAAATTGTTTGTTTAGTTAAATGGGTATGGATGAGATTTTGAAGATACGACGACCTAGTGTTGAAGTTTTGACTTAAAAGGGGTGTGAGTTTTTTTTGAAGAAATTGGATATTTGGGATAATTATCCTATGTTTTTAATGAATGAGGGTATTCGCACGATGTTTTTTGATGACATAAAGTCGACAAAAAATTAGACAATTCCCTTGGATTAAATCGAGCAAGTAAAATAAGATGAATCCACAGAGTATAAGCATTCAAAAATTCACAAGAAAAACAAATCTAATGAAACAGATTAATGACCAAAAGCATCGAGAAATTAAAATGACAAAGATATTTAAATAGAATAAAAGAGAATGTAACTAATTATCTAAAGAAGTTATTTAAACTAAATTTAAAAAATTAAGATTACTTACTAAAAAATTTCTAAACTAACTACAAATTCTAAGGTTGCAAAAATAGTTCTAAAATTACTAAATTAGATCTAAGCTAAATTAAAAAAATTTAAAATTAGTAAATTAAATCTAAAATAAGAATTCCAAGGTTGCTAATCTAAAACAAAAAAAGTTCCAAAGTTACTAAACTAAATCTAAATCAAATAAAATTCTAAAAGAATATTAAACTAATTCTAAACAACTAAAATTCTGAACTTATTAAACTAATTCTAAATCAAATAAAAATTATAAACTCATTAAACTAATTCTAAATCAAATAAAGTTCTAAAGTCCCTAAACTAAAACTAACAACTAAAATTCTAAAGTTAACTTAAATAAAATCAAATAAAATTCTAAAGTTTACTAAATTAAAACTAAAACAAATAAAATTCTAAAATTTACTAAGTCAAATCTAAATGAAATAAAATCTTAAAGTTACTAAAATAAAACTAAACAAAATAAAATTCTAAAGTTTACTAAGTCAAAACTAAAACAAATAAAATTCTAAAATTTACTAAGTCAAATCTAAATGAAATAAAATCCTAAAGTTACTAAAATAAAACTAAACAAAAATAAAATTCTAAAGTTTACTAAGTCAAAACTAAAACAAATAAAATTCTAAAGTTACTAAAATAAAACTAAAACAAAATAAAATTCTAAAGTTTACTAAGTCAAAACTAAAGCAAATAAAATTCTAAAATTTACTAACTAAATTATAAAATCACTAACTAAGCTAAAACAATATCAAGAATTAATTCAGTTAATTTTAAAACTAAAGTATTTAATAAAATTATTTAGTTAATTAAAACCTAATTAACTTACTAACTAAACTAAAACCAACAAATAATAAAACCCAAAAAACAAAAGGGCTGAAATGTTAGCAGTTAGAGGGGTGTTAACATGAAAAACGGTTTGGGCTAAAAGACCCAAAGTCCAACTAGTCAAAAATCATTTAAAAAAATCAATTATAATTTAAATTGTGATTTATTTAATAATGATAAAATAGCAACGAGGGAGGATTGTTCCTTCAACATACTAAAGAATGAAAAATAAACAAAATTATGTGAATTAGTCACATACTAAACTATCTTGGACTTTTTCAATAAATGGATTGCACCAATATTATGAGGACATGTGGCAAGCACTATCAAGCATTTCAAAAATTAAAAGAAACAAAAAAATACAAGAGAGTGAGAGAAACATTTTTTTTAGATCCAACCTTTCAGCTTTTCTCTCATGCGTATTCTCTCTTTCTCCCAGCAGCTTTCCTTCACTTTCTTCACAAATCTCTTTCACTAAATTTCAAACTTAACAACAAACATACACAGTGAGTGATAATCGATGGAAGAAAAATAATACACATTACCTGAATTGGAGACGGTGCACACAAATATTTATGAGGGTGATGCGGACAGCGGTGCTTGGTTGCTTCGGTTCGTCGGTGGCTATGATCTTGTGATTTCACCGGCGAAGATACGGTGACGGTGAGGTATTTGCGTGGGTGTTTGTGAATCGGGTTTGGCAGAAGGAAGGGTGATGTTCGGTTTGATGAGCGAAAGGGAGTTCTATGATGTGAGGGGAAATTTGACGAAGGGATATCGGTGAAATTGCAGGAAGGTGGAAGGTTGGATGAATGGTGATGGAAATGGTTGCTTATGGAAGTTGTTTATGGTGAGTCGCGGATGTGAGCAATTCGCGGAATTTGAAGTGGCAGAAGGAGATGAATGTTGGTTACGGTGAGGGATGGAGGAACGTTGGGGAATGGATAGGAATGTGTGGGTTTTGAACAGAGGAAATTGGGAAGAGAAATTGAAGAGAGAGTTAGAGAGAATAGATGAAGAGCTACTGTAAGTTTTTTTGTTTTTTTTTTTTGGTAAGAAGTAAGAGTATACTAATTTGCAACCCCAATAAGTCGCTTTGAAAATAAAATTATACCCACAAAACTAGGATTTCAGAAGTCATGTCAGTACCACTAAGTAGCATTGCACAATAATAATAACATTAATTAATAATGTAGTAGTAATAATATCCTGGCTAATGAAAGAAGAAATTAAACATTGGAACAAAGTCAATTTTAGATTCATGTCTTTCACAATTCGGCAGCTCCGTGAGCAAAGTGACATCTTTCACCAAATGTGCAAGATCCTTTAGCAAAATTCTCACAAAGCTTGGTCTTGATGTTTCTTCCAGGTGGGGTTGGGTTACAGTGGTGAAGTGGTGTTTGATTGAGAGGAATGAGAGTAGCTTTTATTTTTGTGTGAAGAGAGGAATAGAAAGTGAGAAGGAGAGAAGCTACTGCTAGCCTTGTTGTTTTTGTTGTTTTTTTTTTTTACAAAGAAAATGAAGACTCTTTAAATAGAGAAAATGAAAAGGAATATTGTTTTCAGATTTAATCTGATCCGTCCAAAATTATTAAATCTGCATTTATCCGTTATTTTTGCTAACAGCCAATAAGAATCAAGCACAGTGTAAATAATATATTTTTGTGACCAAATAGCCCTTAAATGATAAGAATAACCAAAAAAAACTAAAAGTATTAAAATTGACTCAATTTAAAATAATTTTTCTGAATAAAAAATAAAGACCTAGAATGACTGAAAAATGATAAAAAAATGAACGAAAATTTATCCGAAAAAATAAAATGAACACATTAAAATAAACTACATGTCACACAGATTAAAGAAAAAAAATATTCAAAAATTCGAAATCGAAATAAAATGATAATAAAAAAAATCAGGCTAAACGGACATTTACGGTTAAAAACGAGACTTCAAACTATACCGAAAAAATAAAGCGAGCATACCGTCATAATCTACGCGTCATGCAGATTCATAAAATGATCGGTAAGAGGTGAAAACTTGAAATATTTTTCTCGCTATTTTTTCGCACAATATCGAATCGCTTTTAACGGTCTGTCTATAAAACCAAAATATTTTTATTATCGACATATAAACAACTTGGAGCAATGCAACAAATGAGTAAATAGATAAGAATGCATGAAGCAAAATGCCGGGTATTTTACAACTGAAAGACGATGCAAACTTTGATTTAAACTGACTTTTTCTGGTCAACTTAAATACGACTAATGATGCAAAATATGATGAATGAAGATATTTACTAATGATTGTGACCAAATAACAAAATATGATATGAAAGTGCGACTAAAACATATTAGGGGCGAAATTTAGGGTGCAACAGTTGTGCCTTGATGAATCAGTCTTCGAGAATCCACAATCAACCGTACTTCGGGCTTGGGAGACTCAAAACTTTAATTGAGGCGCGACACCTGGTGCTCTTGATTCAGACCTGTCTCTGCACATGAAGCAAAAGAAAACATGAACATACACCTTTGTATGGATTAGAAATTAGTGATACATAGGTTAAAAATGTTCAAAACACTTGACAACCTTCGCATAGTCAATGCTTGAAGGTGAGAGATTAAAACCGACTGTATTTCGTGACCTTGACTTATCTTTAAAAATGCAAAAATAAAAATGGGATCTTAGGTCAAAAATTGGGGTACAACAGCTGCCCCTATTTAAGTTTCTTCTATCTGGAGATATGAAGATTGGGATCTTCATTTCGACGAGATTGAAGGGACTTAAATATAGAATACACAATTTTTGGCCTTAAGATACCGCGATTATGTTCATGATATGATATGAATGTAATGCTCTGAATTTTATGGGGAATGACGCCATATGAGACAGACTATGCTGGAGAAACCAGGCACATTATACAGTAATCCCACAGAGGAAGAGGTTGTAACTCCACTGGGGAAACAGAGTCATAGACTTCAAACGAGAGACTCTTGAATGATTTACATCAGTATTGAGACTGGAAAAGGTAATGATTTACATCAGTACTGTGACTGGAAAAGGAAATGATGGACATCAGTACTGAGACTGGAAAATGATTGACATCAGCACTGTGGCTGGAGATAAACATCTCTGATTTCTGAATTTTACCAAGAACGGTAACACATTTCTTCTTTAACCAAGATATCGCTTGAAAAGGATAAAATAACAAACTTCCCCACGGGACTTTTCGAAAGGGATGCCATTTGCTGAATAGACATTATTGTTGGGGATACACAAGCTGCTCAAATAAAGAGGCCGCCACTTGCTTCCTTTCAAAGGTGTCAATAACATACAAGTTGCTCATGAAGAGACCGCCACTTGCTGTCTTCAAAGAATATTAAAGCACACAAGCTGCTCATGAAGAGTCCGCCACTTGTTGCCAAAAACCCACAAGCTGCTCATAAAGAATCTGCCACTTGCCGTTTTCAAAAAGTGTTGATAACATACAAGTTGTCCATGAAGAGATTGCCGCTTGCTGTTTTCAAAGGTGACAATAACATACAAGTTGCTCATGAAGAGACCGCCGCTTGCTATTTTCTCTAAGGTATCGATAACATACAAGTTGCTCATGAAGAGACCGCCACTTGATGTTTTTTCAAAGATATAATAACACACAAGTTGCTCATGAAGATAAGCTGCCACTTGCTGTCTTCCAAAAATACTAATGTACAAGCGGCTCATAAAGAAGCTGCCACTTGCCGTTTTCCGTACAAGCTGCTCATGAAGAGACCGCCACTTGCCGTTTTCAAAAAGTGTTGATAACATACAAGTTGTCCATGAAGAGACTGCCGCTTGCTGTTTTCTCAAAGATACCCATAAAATATCATGAAGATATTGCTGGAGGTGAGAATCAATAATTTCATCGAGGATGGACAAACTGCTCATGAAGAGACCACCATTCGTCGTAGAGAAATCAGAAATGATCAAACTGCTCAAATAAAGAGTCAGTCGCTTGTTGTCATGTCGATATTCCAGAAGAAGGTTGTGATAACACGACTGGGGAATAAAGTTCATCTTCAATGAAGAACCATGAATAAATTCTTCCTGAGAAGACTAAGTATTTAAATTGAAAAATAAATGCACTCTCCATCTAGGTTTCATAGCCTAGAGAGATCCACAGGGTATCGTTCACAAGAGACAAAGCTCAATCCAATAAACTGGAGATAAAACAGTCAAACAAGACTCCACCCAATGAGGAAACAACTCAAATAGGGATTTATCTTATCCAGAGATGGAAAAGGAAAGCTAAAGCAAGATTCTTCCACGAGAGTTAACTCAGTGGGGAATTAGAAAGGAGGCGCACTTTCTGCTTAAGTTGACACTCTATTTGGAAAGATCAAATACGTTATTTGAATAGACATAACTAAGGTATATGAACTTCAATGACATCAACAAATACAACTGTGCATGCATGATGCAAGTGTGAATGAATAAATGAATGTCATGTATATGCTGACAAAACAGACAGGGGAGATAGACTGAAGATGATAAGACGTCATAGTACAGCTCGACACTCGGCTAATCTCAATAATATGGGAACATTACTGGAGATAGAACAACAACCAACATTGGAGTGAAGTCCTTTTATAGGGCATAAACCTCTCTGGAGAGGAAGATATTTTCAGGTAGAAAACCCAAAGTCCAGTCTTCTATCACAAACAATCCATTGAAAGGATAACAACACAAACAATGTTTCAGCTGGAAAAAGTCATGCTTAGCTAGAGATACTGGGAACACCACCCTCTGATAATGTGTGCAAAACATATCTTGACAAATCTGGATTGCCCCTGGGACTAATTTTGGATGCCCAAGTTTACTGCTGATAAGCTGCGTGATGCACGACAATTCTTGCGAATAACTTCACTTCTAAAATGCCCCAAGCTATATGGTTGGTGAGGAGAAATAATCTCAAGAGGATTTTACAAAAGACCTGGAATTCACCATGCTCTGGTGTCTTCAAACTCTTAGAGAGATTCAATAAATCTCGACGTGATTGCCCCGAATTGACTGTAGTTGGCACAACAAAGTCTTCAACTTTTGCCCCAATAAAGGGTAAACAAGTTGGGAAAGCATTAACTGGGAGAAGCAACATGTTCGTGCTTACGGTCTTCAGGTGACATGCCCCTGGATATGATTTTTTTCTTGAAATGATTCGCCAATTACTCAACATAGTTTCAAGCCTTAAAAGAATAAACTCATCACTGGTGCTTATATGAGCTTCCTTGATATCAAACAAATGTTTTGCAGTTAGAAAAAGTTTACAATGAGAATGAAAATTCTAATGCAACAGTTATGTAAGTCTTGAAGATTTTGAAAGATATCGCACAAATTTTGCGAGTTAAAGCACCATTTATTTTTGTATAGGAAAAACATATGATACCAACATAACTATTTAGAACATTCATGGGAGTCAGGAACACTATCTCATTGAAGTATGCTTTCAAAATAACCTTGCTTCAATTAGGACTTTTGAAGGTTGTAACGTGGTCTGGTTCATGGTTTTAGAAAAAAGGATTTAAGGCTCAAAATATTTGGTGCCCACCCCCTTCATGATGTTATCCAATCCTATGTTCAGTTAATTCAACATGAGTGTTCATCTCTCAAAAGGATTTTGTGACGGTCAAGGAAACGACGAGGCTTTCGGAGTAGAAACCGCCCTCATGTCTTCGTGTTTGTAGTCACCAATTTGTTCTTTGTTGAGGATTTTTCTTTGCAGTCCTTTTCTTTGCAATTTTTATTTTCCCTAACTTTTTCCTGAACTAATTCTTTTGAATTGATAGTCCAGCGGGATGCCTTAATTTTGCCTAAGTCACACGTTTTCATGTTTTTTGACTTAGCAGGCTTTTCTTTTTCTCGATTTTTGACTTTTTGAACAAAATGTGTGACATTAGCTTGCATTTGCTTGTTGAGAAGATTGTGATTGCCTCGTTTCTTGATGAATGAGGGATAACATTGTGATTCCACATCTTCTGGCTTCATTATACATGAAGGATGGCCCTCGCAGTTTCTCTTCAGAAATGTCTTCCTTATGAATTTTGAACACTCAATTGGATTAACTGAAAACTACCCTACCCCAGGTTAAAATTCAAGGTTTTTTCGTATAGAAAAGAAACTCTTACTTCAAGGCTCAAAAGAGGTTAGCAAGGGATTATCTTCCTTATATCTCCAGTGTTTAGGGATTTGAAACAATGCATGTACATCATCAGCAAGATTTTATCCAAAAGCATGCAACCAGAGATTTTGTGTTCTTTAGATCATCATCCTCCCTTCAATCTCTGCCTAGGCAAGAGAATGAGCAACAATTTGGTGTCATAGTGCAAAAGCAATTTAAAATTTGAAAACAAATATGAGTGAAACGAATGAATTTCTTCAAGACAAACATATTCATTGTATTAAGATAATCATTCAGATGCAAACAAGTTCTTACATGCAAACAATGTTTTGATAAACAAGAAAAATTACAAAAAGCATAAATAAGTTAATAATCTGGGAAGGCATTCCATCTGGACTTGAATTACTGAAAACATCCTTCAAAAATCAAAGTCACCATCAATCGTGTTTACTCTTCGGCGCATGCTTGATTTGAACTTCAAAACCAACGTCCTTGAATGACAAGATACCACTTCTGACCAACTTCAGAACTTCAATCTTCAAAGCAAAGCAACCCTCCAAGTCATGCCCAGGAGCACCTTGATGAAAGGTACAAGCCAAATCAGCTTTGTAGTACCAATGTATCTTCTCAGGAACCTTCGGTGGAGGTCGGGTCTGAACCAAATTCCTCTGCATCAGGATAGGGAACAACTCTGTATAGGTGATTGGAATTGGATCAAACTGGGTTTTCCTCTGATTAGGAACTTGCTAATTCTGTTGATGAATAGGAGAAACATGATGATTCTGACAATGATTATTTCTTCCTATGGTTCTCTTCTTGGAAAAGTTATTATCAAACTTCTTCACACCATTAGCTGAGCTGCCATCTTCATATGAACATCCCTTCCCAACATCTTCTTCTAGACGCACTCCCACATTCACCTGGTCAGGAAAGTCATTAGGTGCATTAACCATCACCTTCTCATGAGAGAATGATTTTAGAGTTTCAGTGAAGACTTTTATCATCGCTCCGTCCCTCCTAGAAGGATTGACTTGGGCGGCAACCAGAATTTCAACCAAAACAGTTGAGTGATCCATACCAGCTTTCAAAATAGTCATCTCTCTACGGAGTTCAGAAACCTCTTGCTTGATATTCTCCATTGTTCTCTTAGCGCGAATGTTGTACTGGTGAGACCAAAGGAAAAATAAGACTCGGAAAAAGACCTTTGAAAGTGAAACAAAAAATGTAGAATGATGTATGATATGCAAAAGAGAGTTTTTATTTGTTTTTCAAGGAACTCAAGATATTAAGTTGTAAACATCAAAGTATGAAGACAAAAGATGAATTTTAAATTGGCTCCAAACATTGATCAAGTTATCATCAAGATCAATCATCCATTTTGGTGGATTAGGGTTTTCGCCCTATCAACACCCAAGATCCATTGAGCTTGACGAAACTTGTGATGTTTACAAAGAAAGACCTCCAAATTCCTTCAAAGTCAAGTGAAAAAGGTTTTATGGATGCATGAATGCATGGCTATGCAACAACCACAAGCAAGGTCACAAATAAAGTCGAAAGGTTCAACGTCACGAGCATGGAGTCAAGGTAAGGAACACCCCCAAGGTATATACTAACGATTTAATCACACCTGTAGAACAAGGTTCTAAGAGTTCCCGGAGTCTACATTCCTCCTTCGGATATTACCAACGTCTTGATTACTCAATAATCAACAATATTCTCAAGAGAAACTCATCCGAGCGTAGCATCGCGTAACAATTACTTCCGGATTACTCCGTTATAATCTCTGCGCTACACCTAAAAGGCCAAGATGGGTTAGGGTTCTACGGTTCCCAGCTTCTCTGGTTCCCAGCTTCTCTGGCTCCCAGGTCGAAAATAATAGTGTCTTCCCGATTACTCGGTAAACAAATATTACGTTCAAAAGGGCCTTCCACTGAGTGGGGGATCTCATGCCTCCTTCTTCGGGATTACTCCCTCAAAGTTAACATGACTATACCGCCCGTCCTATTCCTAAGTGTAACTTAGTCCGGGTATAGGACTTGTCCTTTGTAAATATTATCAACACCCAAATAATCATAATATATACATATAATCAAACAATCAAATAATGATAAAACAGATAAAACAAATTAGGCTTAACCCACTTAGGGATGGACCAGCAAGAGGTCAATCTTTCCCCAGCAGAGTCTCCAATTCTGTAGTGGTGAAAATCGGAGATCAAGCTATTAATTAACTTGACTCACAAAAGCAAGAGTCGCCACCGCGCTTTATTATTTCCAAGGGAAAAGGGAAAAGAGCGAAATAAAACCCTAAAATATGCAATGTAAAGTAATATTTAAAAGTAATGAAAATACAATGCGTTTCTAAAAGAGATCGAGAGTTCGGGGGTTGATTATACAATGGGAAGGTATTAGCACCCAATGCATCTGCGGTACTCCGCAGGAACCTTTTGAAATATCTGTTTTTGGTTAAAATTGTTTGTTTAGTTAAATGGGTATGGATGAGATTTTGAAGATACGACGACCTAGTGTTGAAGTTTTGACTTAAAAGGGGTGTGAGTTTTTTTTGAAGAAATTGGATATTTGGGAAAATTATCCTATGTTTTTAAAGAATAAGGGTATTCGCACGATGTTTTTTGATGACATAAAGTCGACAAAAAATTAGACAATTCCCTTGGATTAAATCGAGCAAGTAAAATAAGATGAATCCATAGAGTATAAGCATTCAAAAATTCATAAGAAAAACAAATCTAATGAAACAGATTAATGACCAAAAGCATCGAGAAATTAAAATGACAAAGATATTTAAATAGAATAAAAGAGAATGTAACTAATTATCTAAAGAAGTTATTTAAACTAAATTTAAAAAATTAAGATTACTTACTAAAAAATTTCTAAACTAACTACAAATTCTAAGGTTGCAAAAATAGTTCTAAAATTACTAAATTAGGTCTAAGCTAAATTAAAAAAATTTAAAATTAGTAAATTAAATCTAAAATAAGAATTCCAAGGTTGCTAATCTAAAACAAAAAAAGTTCCAAAGTTACTAAACTAAATCTAAATCAAATAAAATTCTAAAAGAATATTAAACTAATTCTAAACAACTAAATTTCTGAACTTATTAAACTAATTCTAAATCAAATAAAAATTATAAACTCATTAAACTAATTCTAAATCAAATAAAGTTCTAAAGTCCCTAAACTAAAACTAACAACTAAAATTCTAAAGTTAACTTAAATAAAATCAAATAAAATTCTAAAGTTTAAAAAGTTAAAACTAAAACAAATAAAATTCTAAAATTTACTAAGTCAAATCTAAATGAAATAAAATCTTAAAGTTACTAAAATAAAACTAAACAAAATAAAATTCTAAAGTTTACTAAGTCAAAACTAAAACAAATAAAATTCTAAAATTTACTAAGTCAAATCTAAATGAAATAAAATCCTAAAGTTACTAAAATAAAACTAAACAAAAATAAAATTCTAAAGTTTACTAAGTCAAAACTAAAACAAATAAAATTCTAAAGTTACTAAAATAAAACTAAAACAAAATAAAATTCTAAAGTTTACTAAGTCAAAACTAAAGCAAATAAAATTCTAAAATTTACTAACTAAATTATAAAATCACTAACTAAGCTAAAACAATATCAAGAATTAATTCAGTTAATTTTAAAACTAAAGTATTTAATAAAATTATTTAGTTAATTAAAACCTAATTAACTTACTAACTAAACTAAAACCAACAAATAATAAAATCCAAAAAACAAAAGGGCTGAAATGTTAGCAGTTAGAGGGGTGTTAACATGAAAAACGGTTTGGGCTAAAAGACCCAAAGTCCAACTAGTCAAAAATCATTTAAAAAAATCAATTATAATTTAAATTGTGATTTATTTAATAATGATAAAATAGCAACGAGGGAGGATCGTTCCTTCAACATACTAAAGAATGAAAAATAAACAAAATTATGTGAATTAGTCACATACTAAACTATCTTGGACTTTTTCAATAAATGGATTGCACCAATATTATGAGGACATGTGGCAAGCACTATCAAGCATTTCAAAAATTAAAAGAAACAAAAAAATACAAGAGAGTGAGAGAAACATTTTTTTTAGATCCAACCTTTCAGCTTTTCTCTCATGCGTATTCTCTCTTTCTCCCAGCAGCTTTCCTTCACTTTCTTCACAAATCTCTTTCACTAAATTTCAAACTTAACAACAAACATACACAGTGAGTGATAATCGATGGAAGAAAAATAATATACCATACCTGAATTGGAGACGGCGCACACAAATATTTATGAGGGTGATGCGGACAGCGGTGCTTGGTTGCTTCGGTTCGTCGGTGGCTATGATCTTGTGATTTCACCGGTGAAGATACGGTGACGATGAGGTATTTGCGTGGGTGTTTGTGAATCGGGTTTGGCAGAAGGAAGGGTGATGTTCGGTTTGATGAGCGAAAGGGAGTTCTATGATGTGAGCGAAAATTTGACGAAGGGATATCGGTGAAATTGCAGGAAGGTGGAAGGTTGGATGAATGGTGATGGAAATGGTTGCTTACGGAAGTTGTTTATGGTGAGTCGCGGATGTGAGCAATTCGCGGAATTTGAAGTGGCAGAAGGAGATGAATGTTGGTTACGGTGAGGGATGGAGGAACGTTGGGGAATGGATAGGAATGTGTGGGTTTTGAACAGAGGAAATTGGGAAGAGAAATTGAAGAGAGAGTTAGAGAGAATAGATGAAGAGCTACTGTAAGTTTTTTTGTTTTTTATTTTTGGTAAGAAGTAAGAGTATACTAATTTGCAACCCCAATAAGTCGCTTTGAAAATAAAATTATACCCACAAAACTAGGATTTTAGAAGTCATGTCAGTACCACTAAGTAGCATTGCACAATAATAATAACATTAATTAATAATGTAGTAGTAATAATATCCTGGCTAATGAAAGAAGAAATTAAACATTGGAACAAAGTCAATTTTAGATTCCTGTCTTTCGCAATTCGGCAGCTCCGTGAGCAAAGTGACATCTTTCACCGAATGTGCAAGATCCTTTAGCAAAATTCTCACAAAGCTTGGTCTTGATGTTTCTTCCAGGTGGGGCTGGGTTACAGTGGTGAAGTGGTGTTTGATTGAGAGGAATGAGAGTAGCTTTTATTTTTGTGTGAAGAGAGGAATAGAAAGTGAGAAGGAGAGAAGCTACTGCTATTGCCTTGTTGTTTTTGTTGTTTTTTTTTTTTACAAAGAAAATGAAGACTCTTTAAATAGAGAAAATGAAAAGGAATATTGTTTTCAGATTTAATCTGATCCGTCCAAAATTATTAAATCTGCATTTATCCGTTATTTTTGCTAACAGCCAATAAGAATCAAGCACAGTGTAAATAATATATTTTTGTGACCAAATAGCCCTTAAATGATAAGAATAACCAAAAAAAACTAAAAGTATTAAAATTGACTCAATTTAAAATAATTTTTCTGAATAAAAAATAAAGACCTAGAATGACTGAAAAATGATAAAAAAATGAACGAAAATTTATCTGAAAAAATAAAATGAACACATTAAAATAAACTACATGTCACACAGATTAAAGAAAAAAAATATTCAAAAAGTCGAAATCGAAATAAAATGATAATAAAAAAAAATCAGGCTAAACGGACATTTACGGTTAAAAACGAGACTTCAAACTATACCGAAAAAATAAAGCGAGCATACCGTCATAATCTACGCGTCATGCAGATTCATAAAATGATCGGTAAGAGGTGAAAACTTGAAATATTTTTCTCGCTATTTTTTCGCACAATATCGAATCGCTTTTAACGGTCTGTCTATAAAACCAAAATATTTTTATTATCGACATATAAACAACTTGGAGCAATGCAACAAATGAGTAAATAGATAAGAATGCATGAAGCAAAATGTCGGGTATTTTACAACTGAAAGACGATGCAAACTTTGATTTAAACTGACTTTTTCTTGTCAACTTAAATACGACTAATGATGCAAAATATGATGAATGAAGATATTTACTAATGATTGTGACCAAATAACAAAATATGATATGAAAGTGCGACTAAAACATATTAGGGGCGAAATTTAGGGTGCAACAGTTGTGCCTTGATGAATCAGTCTTCGAGAATCCACAATCAACCGTACTTCGGGCTTGGGAGACTCAAAACTTTAATTGAGGCGCGAGACCTGATGCTCTTGATTCAGACCTGTCTCTGCACATGAAGCAAAAGAAAACATGAACATACACCTTTGTATGGATTAGAAATTAGTGATACATAGGTTAAAAATGTTCAAAACACTTGACAACCTTCACATAGTCAATGCTTGAAGGTGAGAGATTAAAACCGACTGTATTTCGTGACCTTGACTTATCTTTAAAAATGCAAAAATAAAAATGGGATCTTAGGTCAAAAATTGGGGTACAACAGGTGTGACACCTTGGTCTGTACCGATATCCCTTGTGTTGGAACGAGGAGAATATGGGTCTTCTGAGGAGTCATTAAGCACCAATTGTCCTTAGAACCCTAAATTGACCCAACTTGGCCATAGAACAGTAGCAGTATGCTACACTCATTGAGGCTAAACTATTGCAATGGTTCCGGCCGTAAGAAAAGGTTGCGAAGCTGGAGTTATGACCGATTGAGGGTAGTCAGTGATATTGAGATCCTCTAGAACCCGGTTACTATTTTCTAGGACAGGTCTTAACCAACTGAAACTGAAAGAGGGTAGTACCTAAACTTCATGCCAGCCTGAAATCTAAGGGCTCTTTTGTGTGACTTGTGTGCCTTCAAACTTGAACTATTTGCACATTCTTGTTATCTGACACGTGAGTTCCTTGCAGGTTTTGTTTACAGTCCTTAATCTGGACTTATTACAGGGCTTACTTACACCTCACACCTTTGCATCCACGTACATAACATCATACGCATCATAACATCATACCATAGCACTTCCTTAACCATTTCAAGGATCTCAAGGGTTTGTGATGCAGGTCATGATGGACCAAATGTCTAGCAAGGGGCAAAGGGGGTTTATTTTCCTCTAACCAAGGTTGTCCATAAATCCAAACATGATAACTTGAGTCAGGGGCTATGACCCACTCGATATGGTGAGCCTGACTCTTGAAGAAGGACTCTCAGCAACTTGAAGTTCCTTCAATCAAGCTACCTATCAAATTCTAACAAGCTTCTTGTTTACCACGCGAGATCCTTGAAAACATTACATGCATATCATACATATCATTGCATTACAGGTACCCTTTTACAGGTCACTTATCTTCTTCGTTGTTTATTTCAGCAATCATCATGTCCACTGAACCTTCCGCTGAACAAGCTATCAAGGCCCTCCAGGCCCAGAATGCCCAGTTCCAAGAGTTGGTTATGAGCCTAGCCCAGGGTCAACAGGATTTGAAGACTCTGATTCTGAAAGAGAGGAAGAAGAAGAAGAAGAGGACTGTCTTGTTCAACACTGGACGCAGATTTGGGAATGGACTACAAAATGAGGTTGATCTGACTACTTCCTCTGTAGGGAAAGACAGTCCCCAAGAGAGAAGAGTCCCTAGTCCTGTGGTCTCCGACAACGAGACGGATTATAATGATGAACAGTACCCTCCTGCTAAGGATAAGTACAAACAGATGGAAGACCGGTTAAGTGCTATGGAGATACAGAAGGTGCCCGGTCTGGACTTCGAAGATCTAGGTATGTCCTCTGGGGTGGTGATTCCCCATAAATTCAAGGCACCTGCCTTTGCCAAATATGACGGAGCTTCCTGTCCTAAGTTGCACCTCCGTTCATACGTAAGAAAGATCCACCCCTACACGGCAGACAAGAATTTGTGGATTCACTTCTTTCAGGACAGTCTGTCAGGGACTCAACTCGAGCGGTTCTATCAGTTGGAAGGAGCCAACATCCGCAACTGGGAGGACCTTGTTGCTGCCTTTTACAAGTAATACGAGTATAATGCCGACCTCGCTCCCACGCGCACTCAGCTTCAGGGGATGTCTATGGGTACAGGTGAAGGCTTTAAAGAGTATGCTCAAAAGTGGAGAGACCTTGCTGGAAGGGTGCAGCCACCTTTGACTGACCGTGAACTTGTGGATATGTTCTTGGGGACCCTGTCTGGTCCATTCTTCAACCATTTGATTGGGAATTCTTCAGTCGGGTTTACAGACCTTATCTTGACTGGGGAGAGAATTGAAGCTGGCATCAAAAGCGGGAAGATTCAAGAGGCTACACCTTCTGATACTCAGAAAAAGCCCCACAATGGAAAAAAAAGAGTCCAATGTTGTGTCTGGTAAAAAGAGTCGTCGTGATCAACAAGTAGGGGCAACCCAGATCTCCGATCCCACGCCTGTTCAACAAAGACAGAGCAATAGGCGTAGGATAAGATATCAAGATAGGAAGTACACTGACATCAACATGCCTTTGTCTCAAGCGTTACAACAATTGCTGAAGGTGAAACTGATCACACTAAAGGATCCTCCTCAAAATCCTGATACTTCCTCTTCCAAGTATAACCCGACTGTGAGATGTGCCTACCATTCTGACAGTCCTGGACATGACATCGACGACTGTTGGAGTTTGAAGAACAAGATCCAAGACCTGATTGATGCCAAGGAGATCAAGTTTGATCACTGATCCTACACCAAATCATTGAGAATGTCTTTTGTTCATTTGAATTTTCTAGTTGTATTTTTCTTTGCTTATTCAAACAATTATCATGTCAAACTCTCTTATTTCATTAATGCATCACACGTGTCTGTTTTGAAGTAATTGTTTCCACTTTTTTGATGATTCAACTCTCGATTAAAAAATTCTAAGCCTTTTGAGGGAGGATGACGAAAACGATACCACGATCTTTACAGTATGCTTTTGAACAGACCCCGCTGATGAGGTACAGGCATTGTTTCAAATCCTAAACAGTGGAGTTATAAGGAAGATAATCCCTAGTCAACCCCTTTGAGCCAAAGAAGTTGGAGTTTTTCTTTTCAAAAATTAAAAATCCTTAATTATAACCCGGGGCAGGTTAGTTTTCTCAGTTGATCCAGGTGCACAACGAATGGCACCAAAGAAGTCCTTCCAAAACAAAAGACAATGATGGTTCCAAATAATCATAAAGACAGGCAGTCATTATCACTCAGAAATAAAAGCCCAATAAGTCAAAACTTATAAAGGAGACTTACAAAACTGGGGTATCTCGCTGACTGTAATCACAAAAGAAATAGTTCAGGCAAAAGATAGGGATAACAAAATCAAAAAAGAAAGAGGCCTTATAGACCCTCAACAAAAAGAAATGACTGCCTATTCAAAATAAATTGTTAGTATCTGAACTATCACTGGTATATCATAGCGAACACTTAAACAAAATCTAATGCACGATTAGCTGAGTTTAGGATCGAAGAACATCACGAAGAACGGGTGGGTACAAATAAAATTTGAGCCTTTATCCTTTGTTTCTTAAACTGTGAACCAGGCCACGTTATAACCCTTAAAAGTCCTAGCTGAAGCATGGGTTAGTTCAGAAGCATACTGTTACCAAAGGTATCCTGACTCCTGTAGGGCTTACTGTACATCCTGAGTTGACATCACATTTTACAAAAATTCACTTGTTTTATTGAAAAATGCATTTTCAAAATTTCAAGACAGACATAAGCTTTGCATTCTTAAAATAACATTGTTTACATATGACTATTTGTTCGAACAGCAGAGAAATTCGCACGACGAATATCTAGTGAACAAAAATCTTCTCAATGAAAAGGATCACCTCAAGTGGGAAAACACTTCTAATCAAGGGGCACGGCATGAGCATTGTCCATCATCTGGGGCAGTCAAGTCAAGATTCAAGGAATCTCTTAAAATGCCAAATAGCCAGGGGGAAATCTCCATCTGAGTCACTTGGGATATTGGACATGAATTCCAGCGACAAATCTTGCACGATCAAACATCTTCTGGTAGTATGGCAACACAGCACTACTGATAGTGACAACTCTCTGCATCCTGAGAGCATGGACATAGTCAAAAAAGTACCACGCATAATCAAAGACCCGCTAGGTCGACTAGCCTAGGCAAAAATAAGGGATGATAATGAAAAAATCTGTACACCCGGCAAGTCGAAAACCTGAAAAGGCGGCTTGGGAAAAAAAGGGTATCCCGATGGACTGAAAACCCGAAAGGGAGGTCCAGGCAAAAGTTAGGGATCAAAAGCGTACGACTATGTCCCGTCATCTCGTCACTTGCCTACCAGAAGAAGATTGGTTAAACGGCAGTTATCAAGCACCTCATGGGCCTTCTTCTCCTGCAGAAGCTGGGGCAATAAGAATTGTCTAAGAGATCTAGTTACTCTGTCCACCGAGGTACCAAGGTAGGTTCAGCTGAAGAATATGACCAAGATACCTTCACTCCCCGCAGAGTAAGACAAGATTCAGCAATACTCTCCCCAAGCAGAGTTGGTCTCCTATCAGCCCTAAAAAGGGCACAGTATCCCCAGCAAGTCAGCAATACTCTCTCCAAGCAGAGTTAGTCTACTGTCAACCCTAAAAAGGTTGGATATCCCAAACAAGTCTTAATAATCCCCAGCAGAGTATAAAGATATTCATCAGCAAGCATCCCCGGCAGTCTTAACATTCCTCGACAGAAATATAAGATTGTTCCCCGACGGAATACAAGATACCCCCAGTGGAGCCATTTCCCCAACGCAGTCTAAAAAGTTTCCCCAGGAGAGTTGAATCATCTCCCTAGTAGATTCTGGAAGCTTGGCCCCTGCTGAGTACAAATATCTCTCCCTAGCCATATTCAAAGGTTATTCCCCACCAGAGTCTAATTGGGTTATCCTCAGCTAATAGCAACTGAAAGTTTCTCCCCAACGGAGTTCATCAAATTCCCCAACAGAGCTTGTCAACGGAATCCTCAGCGGAGTTATCGTTAAAATCTCAGCGAAGCATCTCTTCCCACAGAGTAATTCCCCGTAGAGTAATCTCTTCGCCAGGTTTATCCCCCAACGGAGTCATCCTCTCCTACAGGTTATTCGTGCAATCAACTTCGTTCATCATCCCCAGCGGAAATGAAGAACTCAATTCTATTCTCCAGCAGCTCCGGGATTTATTTTCCCAGCTAAAACATCACATTTTCATACATCATAATACATGCACATACGCATCATATCATAAATCTCATTTACTCTGAAAACATCATGCATTTCATACATCATGACATTGCATACAACTAACTCTTTACCTTTTCAGGAAAGATCGATCAATAGATAAAAGTCATTACCTTTTGAGGTAGAAGTCATCAAGATTCCTTCATCATCCCGTTGAGGTAGAAGTCATCAGATTCCTTCATCATCCTGTTGAGGTAGAAGTCATCAGATTCCTTCATCATCCCGTTGAGGTAGAAGTCATCAGATTCCTTCATCATACCATTGAGGTAGAAGTCATCAGATTCCTTCATCATCCCGTTGAGGTAGAAGTCATCAGATTCCTTCATCATCCCGTTGAGGTAGAAGTCATCAGATTCCTTCATCATCCCGTTGAGGTAGAAGTCATCAGATTCCTTCATCATCCTGTTGAGGTAGAAGTCATCAAGATTCCTTCATCATCCTGCTGAGGTAGTAATCGTCCCTGATTCCTTCATCATCCTGCTGAGGTAGTAATCGTCCCTGATTCCTTCATCATCCTGCTGAGGTAGTAATCGTCCCTGATTCCTTCATCATCCTGCTGAGGTAGTAATCGTCCCTGATTCCTTCATCATCCTGCTGAGGTAGTAATCGTCCCTGATTCCTTCATCATCCTGCTGAGGTAGTAATCGTCCCTGATTCCTTCATCATCCTGATGAGGTAGTAATCGTCC
This sequence comes from Vicia faba, assembly GCA_948472305.1. Lineage (NCBI taxonomy): Eukaryota > Viridiplantae > Streptophyta > Magnoliopsida > Fabales > Fabaceae > Vicia > Vicia faba. The sequence goes on from OX451736.1 coordinate 495,558,830, forward strand.
CTGATTCCTTCACCATTCTGCTGAGGTAGTAATCGTCCCTGATTCCTTCATCATCCTGCTGAGGTAGTAATCGTCCTTGATTCCTTCATCATCCTGCTGAGGTAGTAATCGTCCTTGATTCCTTCATCATCCTGCTGAGGTAGTAATCGTCCCTGATTCCTTCATCATCCTGCTGAGGTAGTAATCGTCCTAGATTCCTTCGTCATCCTGCTGAGGTAGTAATCATCCTAGATTCCTTCGTCATTCTGCTGAGGTAGTAATCGTCCAAGATTCCTTCATCATCTATTTGGAGTAGCAATCGTCTCAGATTCCTTCATCACATCATCATCAAAAAACCTTTTTGAGTTCCAGATCAACACCTGTATCTAGCCAGGAAATATCTGTGAGCAATTGATTGTAGATCTATACCTGTAACTAGCCAGGAAAGTTATCTACATGAAGAGATTGAAGATCAACACCTGTAACAGGCCAGGAAATTATCTTTCATTCTCAGGTCAGATATCTACACCTAAAACCAGCCAGGACAACTATCTCCTTGACCCACCTCTCTTAAGTTCCAGATCAATACCTGTATCTAGCCAGGAAATATCTGTGGACGACGGATTGTAGATTAATACCCGAAACCAGATAGGACAACTATCTACTCGACCATCATCAGGCAACCCTACACAGGTTCCTTCTTTCAACTTACCAAGTTACAACTCTACAGGTAATTTCCAAATGGCATCTATAAGCCCATTCCCGACAAGATTTTATCACACCTCCAGATGGCATCTATAAGCCCATCCTCCTACCAACAATCTCCAGATGGAATCTATAAGCCCATCCTACTATCCATCATCTCTCCAAATGGCATCTGTAAGCCCATTCCCGACATCACATTGTTGATACTACACCATGCGAGTGCAAATTTCTGGGCACTTTAGTGTTCAATCATCTTCCACCTTCGGATCACGAAAGGCATGCCAGCCAATCTACACCCTCAGGTTTAAGAAGATTGAACAGGGGCAACTGTTGTACCCCAAAATTTTCCCTCCCATATTCTTCAAGGTTTGTCAAGAATCATCTTCAAATGGTTCAAGATTTCTCAAGGGTTGCACAGTCCAATTGCCTCCTAAGCCAGTCAAAATTAGGGTTTTGTTTCTTTTAAGGAATTTGAGGTTTGCAATGGTTAAATCAAGTCTCATATGCCTATATGCATGCTCAAGCACCTACATGCCAAGTTTCAAGAGTCACAGTGCCAATTTGCACAGTCAAAAGTCCAATTTGATCTACGGTCAACTGCAAGGGCAAAATGGTCATTTTACAGTCAAAAGTCAGAGTTTTTGGTCAACATCTTATTTTGAGTTCACAATCATCATTTTATCAAGTCTTGATCATGATTCCACAACAATGGCTCAAAAATCATCAAGATGCAAAAAGTTACTATTTTTGGACAATAGAAAAGTCAACTGTATCTTGACCAGGGCATAACTTTTTCATGGTTCATCAGAAAAATTCCATCCAATTCTCATTTTGAAGGGGATGACATTTCCTACAATTAATCCTCACATTCCAAGTCCAAGAATTGCTCTCATAAAAAGTTATCAATTTCTACATTATAGGTCAAATTCAAAAGTCAACAAAAATGCACTTTAAGTCAAAGACCATAACTTGAGATTGGTAAATCCAAATGACATGGGACCAAAGGCATTGGTTAGAGGACTTCAAGACATTACCAAAATGTCCAAGAACATGTTCATATTATCAAAATTGAACAAGATATGCATTGGAGAAGTTGGGAAATTTTCATGAATTTGCAAAAGTTAAATTTGCTCAAAACACCTTGTTTTTGCTAATGGGCCTCAAATTTCTTCTTGAAACTTTATCCAAGGCCTATGCACGACCCATTAAGCTTAATTGAATTTATTTTCTTATTTTTATTAATTAATTGGATTTTTAATTGATTTTAATTCATTTAATTAATTTAAATTGTAGGAAAATACAAAGATTTGATTTTTCAATCTTTTTGTGAAGCAAATGTGGTCAAGATATGCTGGAAAATTCGTGCACAAATCAAATATGCAAAAATCTCCAAATTAGGCAACTTTTTCCAATCATGAAGATTCAAAAATATATGATTTCCAATCAAATATTTAATCATCATTCCAATGGATTTTTGCTCAAAGATTTGACCTAGTTTCAGTCTCCTATATATACACAAGCCAACCCTAACCATGCATACGTGAAAAGCACTGCAGAAAAAGCCATAAGCATATTGAAATTTTCCAAGAAAACTTGAAAACTGTTTTCTATATTCCAGGCCAATTCAAGGACTTTTGTTGACTCTAATACCTTGCAGGAGTTCTCAGGGACGTGTAGCAATCAAAATCAAGCGCTAAAGCTCAAGAAATCATCAAGAACAGACCCACGGTTTGCATATTATTTTCAGAATCGTAACTCTAAATTCATGAGCATTTAACCCGATTTTTTGATTGTTTTGTATTGCTTGAATCCATATGAAGCTATTGGCATAGTTTAATTGAATTATAATGCACAGAATCATAAATTGCCATGGATGAATTCTAGGGTTCCTGAGCTTGGAATTTAGGGATTCTTAATACAAGAAAAATTGAGCCTCATAAGACCCATGACTGAATTCGTTAGGTCAAGACGAATCCAAAGCCACCCTCGCGAAATATTTATATACAACACAGGGCTAATCGCTATTTTTGGTCATTGTATATTGTGGGGGTTAAAACCCCCCGCTATCTAACGTTTATTTTGCAGGTTCAGCGAGGAAGACGATGAGCTGTTGACATGCCATTGAGTAATTCAAAAAGGGCGCGCGTTTATTTGTTTGTACAACATATGTGATTATTTTTATATATTATATTTACTTATTGTTATAATAACAAACACAGGCAAATGGCGTAGTGGTTGATGTGCTGGCTTGAAATCATTGGGACCTGGGTTCGAGTCCCAGGTCCACCCAAACGCTTATGTTATTTTTCTTAGCATGTTCTTGTGCAGATTTCCAAAGGAATTCCACCATATACCTCCAATCATCCAAGCGCCATGTGGGTATGGGCACAGATCTAATGGCCACGAGAGAAGGAACCCCATACTCCCAGTCAGCACGCGCCATGGAGGATCTCAAAAAGTCAATGGACTGGGAGTGTTATTGGGCTTCAAATTGCTAACAAACCTCCAAAGCTGGCCCATCACCCCCTGGTTTCTTTATTCTTTTTTCTTTTATATTTTATTTTCCACTTAATTGTTTTACTAATTATTATTATTATTATTATTTAATTAACTTAATTAATTATTTTCATAATAAAATCAGAAAACTAAAATATTTTTATTATTATTATTATTTATTAATTTCACATTATTTTTGTAAATAAATGTAATTAATTAATTTAGTTGTTTTAATTAGGTTAACTTTAATTATTTTCATAACAAATAAAATAAATTAGAATTAGGGTTTTCTTGACAATTTTAATTTCTTTTCTTTTATTTCATTAAAACATTAAAAACTTAAAAATACTTTTTTTCTTTTAATTAATTAATTAGTTCTAGGTTTAATTTAATTAAATGCAAAAAGGACCAAAAACTCATGCTTTCTCAAAAAAAAGGGTCAAAACCCTAAGGACCTCTCCGATTCAATTTATTTTCGCGCATAATATTTTTGATCATATTTATGTAACTGTTCCGAGGATGTAATAGCGTAATTAGGAATTTTTATCGCTTTCTTTATTTTCTCGCATTTATTTTCCAAGGGTTTGTTTTTGGCGATGTAAATACCCGACGCCTTGTAATAGCGTAGATTTACTTTCCGCAATTTACTTTCCGCAACTATTAACTGCTATGCATGACAAGACTTATCTCTCAAATTAAAACCAACTCGTAGCTCACCATAACATGTGCAAAGATAATTTAACTGAATCCTGACACACTCGCACATACTACTCCTAGGGTACGCCTCACTTGGTTGCCTCGATGTGGACATTGAGTATAGGGTGTTTTAGAGGTCGCCCTCCTGTCTAAAGATCCAAGTTGCCTCGAAACGGTTTCCTCGGATAAAAAGGATCTAGGACATTAGGGTTACCGCTAAGGCGTCCTACCATTGCTTTAGTGACCACATGTCCCTATAATCGAATTGACCCAAATAACTCCAACGACGGTGCTACCTACTTCTCAATAGTGGGATAGTACTGTCTAAAGGACATTTACACAGCTTAATTTCTTTTGAGTAGGTAGAGGTTCTAAGGTACTTGCTCTTTCAAAACAAAAACAACTTTTCGCACTTACACTTTTCTGACAAAAGTTTTCAAACAAACACTTCATACACTCTTGAGGACTGATACAAGAGTCAAAACAAAGTTTTCAAACAAACTTTTTTCAAAACCCACAAACACTAGAAAAGCAAACATTTTTGAAAACATAGTGAGCAAGTACCTAAGAGCCCATGGATAACCACGGATAGAAAGGGTGCTAACACCTTCCCTTTCTATAATCTACCTCCCGAACCGAGAAACATCTCGAAAAGGAATTTTGCTGTGCTTTTGTCCTTTCCTTGTTGGAGAAAATTAAAGACGGTGGCGACTCTTGCTTACCGCGACATTTTGCGAACCAGCATTTCAAAACAGTCAGTTCTATTTCAACCGATCACACATAGGATCTCACAAGTCAACGTGGGATTCAGATTGTTGGGCCCAAAAAATGGCTTCTCGCACCCCCCATATTACAGGCCCATATCTCTTACTCTCTTTTCTTTTTTTTAATTATTTCATTTAGTTTATTTATTTAATTTATTTTACTAACCAAATAATTATTTTCTTTTTTATCAAAAAATCACAAAAACATTATTTTTCACCAATTAGATTTAGGTATTTTTTTTATCAATAAATTTATTAATTTAATTAGGTTTATTAATTTAGACAACTTTAATTTCTTTTTTTAATTAAAACTAATTAGAAAAATTAGGTTTTATTTCTAATTTAATTATTTTCTTTTCTTAAAAATAACGAAAAAACCAAAAATAGGTCACATAGTTATTTTTATTAATTAATTTAATTAACTAATTAATTGCACATTTAATTTAGAAAACTTATTTCTTTTATTAAAAACAACAAAAAAACATTTTTTTCTTTTAATTAGGTTAGGAGGGTCAAAACCCTAATTTCTGGTCGATCTAATTTTCATCGCGTGCTTTATTATCGTTTTTATCCATATTGATGTAACTGCCTACAGTTTGTAATAGTTTTAATTAGGACTTTTACTTTTCGTTATCGCTTTATTTTCAAAGGGTTTATTTTTGGCTATGTAAATACCCGAAGCCTTGTAATAGCGTAGTTTAATTTCCGCACTTTAAATTCCGCAAATTATTAACTGGTAGATGTATGATAATAGGATGCATGACAAGAATGTATGATTAATTTGAAAACAGTTAGATCATCCTAAATGTGCAAAGATAAATAATCTGAAATTGAATCACTCGCACATACGCACTCCTAGGGTACACTCCCACTTGGTTTCCTTCGGTAAATGGTCATTGAGTATAGGGTGCTTTAGTGGTCGTCCTTTTGTCCAAAGATCATAGTTGCCTCGGAATGGTTGCCTCAGATATTGTTGCCTCAGATAATTGATCTAAGACTTTAGGGTTACTAATAAGACGTCCTAACATTGCTTTAGTGACCGCACGTCCCTTTCGAATTGACCCTCAAACTCCAACGACGGTGCTACCTACTCACTAATAGTGGGATAGCATTGTCTAAAGGAAACAAGCATAGAACGGCTCTTTTTTCGAGTAGGTAGATTAGCTCTTAAGTACTTGCTCAATCAGAAAAAAATAAAACTTTTTCACACTTACACTCCTTTACAAACAAAGTTTTCAAAAACACTTCATTACACTCTTGAAGACAGAAGCAAGAGTTAAATCGAAGTCAAAACAAAAACTTTTCAAAGCACACAAACACAAAGAAAACAATTTTGAAATTGATGAGAAAGTACCTAAGATCCCGTAGATAACTACGGATAGAAAGGGTGCTAATACCTTCCCTTTCTATAATCTACCCCCCGTATTCAGAAATATCTCGAAAAAGGAATTTTTCTGTGCTTTTTTCCTTTCCTTATTGGATAAAATAAAAGTCGGTGGCGACTCTTGCTTACCGCGACATTTTGCGAACACAAACGCAAAATGCAAACCAGCAAATTCCTTAAAAAATAGGGAAACACGTCCCGATTCTGGCCACCATATCACAGAGGCGTTCTTTGTAAGTTGGACAGTATGAGTATGATTAAGCTTTTGTCTTGGGAGTGGTTTCTATCGAATTGTTCTACCTACGGTTAGAAACTTGTTGTGGTCTAATTGGTGTGTCTCTCCGACTACTTGTTTAGGATTTCTTTGAGCTATTATGATGTTGGTTTTATGGTTATTTTTCTATTTTTTATGGGTTATGCACCCCTTGAGCCGTTTAATTAAAGTTTGGTTTTCCGCTAAAAAAAAGGTGATGTAATCTCCATTTTCACTTCAATGAAGAATTATTCATGTCCTTGTGTAAAAGACTAAATGATAGGATACCTTGTAGGAACAAGGAGAGCCTCACGATGTTAGATTTCTGTATGAATTTATGGGATTCGGGTGATACAACAATGATGCGTATTGACCCAAGATGAATGTTCTGCATATCCCTCTGGAGGGAGCCCCTTTATATATCCCTTTTGGTTCTCCATTAAGAACTTTATTCAAGTGGTGAGTCTTTGGATTCTGAACCGTATAACTTCTGTTGTCACCAAGAATGAGAGAGTTCAAGATGGCATGACGCTTGTATTAATGCTCCGGCAACTATTATGATTGTTAATGGGTTGTGTTGCTAGCCGGTTATGAGAAGATGTGCTCTGATTATGTATAATATTCGGGCTGGTATCGCAGATGAGCTACTACTCGACTATAATGATTGTCGGCCTTAACCCTTAGTCAAAATAGAACTCGGTCATGGTACTCTTTGTCTACATAGGCTATATATACTCATTTTGTTCCTTTCTAGACGACTTTATGACCCGGTTAGAGCTAATATTTTTGGGATATACATAAGCCCCCTGTTATACCCCAAAATTTGCCCTCCCATATTCCTCGAGAAATTGCCAAGCCAAGTCATAAAACTCCCCCAAGGGTTGCACAGTCCAACTGTCTCCTATACAGTCAAAATTAGGGTTTTGAGTCTGATCAAGAAAAGGAAGTTTTCAAAGGCTCAATCAAGTCTCATATGCTTACAAACATGGTCAAGCATCCTCATATCAAGTTTCAAGGCATTCAGCTCAAAATTGCACAGTCAAAACCCTAAATTGCACTACAGTCAACTGTAGGGGCAAAATGGTCATTTGACAGTCAAAAGTTCAAATTTTTGGTCAACATATCATTTTGAAGCCACAAACATCATTTGATCAATGCTTGATCATGACTCTCAAAATTTGGCTCAGAAATCATCAAAGATGCAAAAGTTGCTATATTTGGACAGCTGAAAAAGTCAACTGAAATTGACCAGGGCATAACTTTCACATGGATTATCAGAAAAATTCCATCCAAAGCTCATTTTGAAGAGAAAGACATTTCCTACAACTCATCTTCATACTTCAAGTCCAATAAATGCTCTCACAAAAAGTTATCAATTTCAACATTATAGGTCATTTTCAAAAGTCAACAAAAAGGGACTTTAAGTCAAAGACCATAACTTGAGATTGGTAAATCAAAATGACATGGGACCAAAGGCATTGGTTAGAGGACTCAAAGACCTTTCCAAAATGTCCAAGAACATGTGAAAAGCTTAAAAATTGAGCAAGTTATGCCTTGTAGAAGTTGGGGAATTTTTGTGAAATGGCAAAAGTCAACTATCCTTGAAACTCCAATTTTTGACAAAAGGGCCCACTTTCTTCCACTTGATTCATCCTTGTCATGCCACACACGTGTCCCATGATTAATTTCAAGATCAAACATTGATTTTTCTATTTTATTTAATTTTTGATAATTAATTCATTTTAAATCTTTAAAAATTCAAATAAAATTCAAAAACCAATGGAATAGTGTCATTTGAATTTGGACAACTTCCATATATCATGGGCCAGCTCACAAACTTATGCTAGGGTTAAATTGCACACTAAGTCTTGGTCTTGGCTTAAAAGAAGGAAAATTGGTTAATGGTGAAAACCCTAGGACTTGTTCTCTCATGAGCATAAATCAAGGCCAGCTAGCAAGCCAATTCTCTTCCCTCATAAGGGCCAAGTCAAACCCTAACCATAACACATCAAAGGCTGCGCCAAAAAAGCTATTGCACATTGAAAATTTTTCCATAAAAACACAAAACTGATTTCAAGGTTAGAGGTGGATTTAAGGCACCAAATCTATTCCAAAAGGTTCCTGGGGTAATTCTGAACGTGTACCAATCACAAACAACAAGCCAAAACGCCTTGAACCGGTATCATGAACTCAAACAGTTTCCAGAAAAATGCATGATCGTGTTCCATGTTTAAGGCATTTTCATTGTTTTTTATTGATGCATTCATACTAATAAACATATTCTGAAGCTAACCATGTGATCCAATTTTGTTTTCGTGCCGTATATGGATGTTTACCATTGTTAATTTTTAGGGTTCACAAAGCTCAGAATTAGGGCTTTTCAATTGAAGAAAAATTAGCTTTCCAGACTTAGACCATTCAAACCGGCACACTCCAACGAACAAGAATCAGTCATCGCGATTAATTTATGGGGCCTCAGAGCCTAGTCGTTATTTTCTCGTATGCCACTTTCTGCAACGGTGTAAAAACCGTTGCCTAATACTTTTGTTTTTTTCAGGCAAAACGAAGCCATGGGGAAGATGATGAAGTGGCGTGTACTGGTTGGTTAATTTGAAGTTTTCGCGCTTTAAACCACTGATGCATTGTTTTATATTATATGATTCATTGTATATTTATTTAACAAATGCGTGTTAGTGGTCCAGTGGCAGTGAGGTGTATTGGCAATCCACGTGACCTGGGTTCGAGACCCAGGTCCTGACTTTCCTTCATATTTTTCCTCAATGTAAAATCCCATGCAGCATAAGTGTCCCAGTATACCATACGTTCTCCATCTCGAGCATACACGCGTCCATCCAATCCAGATCCAAGGCCAAGAATCTGAAGAACATGTGTACTCAGGTCAACGCACTAGCACACAAACTAGCAAAAGTCAGTGGATCCATGCTTATTGGGCCTGATTTACTGAACCAAAGCCTCACAAATTGGGACTACACCCCCACCCTGGTTTGCAAATATTTTTATTTTTCTCATCTCTTTTAATTATTATTTTTATTTGTCTTCTTGTTTTAATTTAATAATCATTTTTTACAAAATATGAAAAACATCAAAAAAATCAGAAAAAAGATAAAAATATAAAAAATATTTATTTTATTTATTTTCTTGTAAATAAATTACATGTAAATAAATTTAGTAAAATAGGTTTTAACTTTAATTCTTTCTTCCATAAAAAAATCCAAAAATATAGCATTAGGTTAATGACTTTTTTTATTCCTTTTAACTTTCCTTGTTTTTTGCCATAATATTAGTAATTTTCATAATTAAACTTGTAAACTAATTAGGGTTGCATTTAGGTTAGATTTTACTACTTTCTTAATAACTAAAAATCCAAAAATATAGCATTAGGTTTAATGACTTTTTATACCTTTTAAATTTTCCTTTTTTTTATCACAATATTATTTATTTATTTATTTTATTTTTATAATTAAATGTACATAAGTAAAAATTAGGGTTTAATTTAGATTAATATAACATTTTCACAATAACTAAAAAACATTAGAATTAGGATTTGCATTTCAAATTTCATTCTAAAAAGTTCTTTTTCTTTTAAATCTTAAAAAACACAAAAATACCAAAAAACATTTAATTTTTAACTTTCATTTTAATTCCTCATTAATTTGATATTTTGCAAAAGGGTCCAACGCCCGTCGCTTTAATTATTTTGTTTCGCGCATTTTACTTTGTCGCTTATTATAATTATGTACATGTCCCAAAGCCTTGTAATAATTTTATTTCTTGCACTTTTATTCGCTTTATTTATTTTTCAGTCCAAATCGGGTCCGGTTTAATTTTGGCGATGTGGACCCGCGCCATTTGTAATAGTTTAGATTTATTTTCCCGCAAATATATAACTGTTAAAAAGCATGCAAGAATGAATGTCTTAATTAAAATCAAGCGTAGATCACAAATAAACATGACAAGACAAATAATTGAAACATGACACACAATCCGCACACACCACCCCTAGGGTACGCCTCACTGTTGCCTTTCGAAAGGTGGTCGTCGAGTAGAGGACGTCTTAGTAAGTCCTCATGATCCGGGAACCTGGCATGAGGGTAGCTTCTAAGGTGTCTTCCCATTACTCCGGTGATCACCATGTCCCTACAAACTCGAATTGACCCGAACACCTCCAACGGTGGTGCTACCTACCTCTCAATGGTGGGATGGCACTACTTTAAAGGACATTTACACAGACGAATTCCTTAGGGTAGGTAGGTTCTCAAGGATACTTGCTCTAATTTCAAACAAATCAAAACATCTTTTCACCAACACATTTTCAAAAGCTTTCAAAAGCAAATTTTTCAAACACTCTGACGTACGAGTCGAACTGAAATTTTTCAAAGAAACTTTTAAAACCCACAATTGAAAAGCAAGCAAACATTTTTGAAAACACATTGAGCAAGTATCTAAGAGCCCATGGATAACCATGGATAGAAAGGGGTGCTAACACCTTCCCTTTCTATAACCTACCTCCCGAACCGAGAGCAATCTCTATAAAGGAATTTTTCTGTGCTTTTGTCCTTTCCATTTGGAGAAAATAAAAGACGGTGGCGACTCTTGCTTCCGCGACATTTCGCGAACCAGCTTTAAAACAGTCAGTTCCAGATCCACCGATCACAGAACTGGCGACTCTGCTGGGGAATTACAAACTTAAAGTGAGGTGTACCTTAGGGTTAGTTCATAACTGTGTTTTCAATTGTATTGCTTTGTTTGCTTTAAATTGTGGGACTGTCTTGGGAGTTCTATAGATCCTAACCCGGATCTGGGGGATACCCTTTTAGAAAGTAGCAACAAGGCTGTGAGGGAACTGTGCGGGGTATACCGACATGGTTGAAACAGTCTGCTACGTTGATGTGGCACTTTGGTGTGTACCGGTAACCCTTGAGTTCAGTCAAGGAGAGTACGGGGCCTCCGCGTGGTGTCGTGAAGCATCAACAGACCTTAGGAACCTTAATTGAACTATCTTGGCCTCTTTAGGGTAGTGAGATAACTGACTTTGGTGCAGTCCGAGGTTGGTTGATACTCGATACTACACTCAATTGAGGGTTGCTTTCCTGGAATATTTCGGTCGCCAGTTCAGTGGCTAAATCGAAACGATGAACAATGAAAGCAGTCCCGTGATATTGGGAACCTTAGAACCCGGTTACTTTGATTAGGACAGGTTGAACCCACCAACTTCAAGAGGGTACTACCCAGACTCCATGCTGGCCTAAACTTTAAGGGCTTCTCTTGTGTGACTTGTGTGCCTTCCTACTTGAACTACTTGCATGCTTATTACCTGACATTTGTCTTGCAGGGTCTGTTTATAGTCCCTAATTGGGACTCATAACAGGGTTACTCACATTACCCCATGCATATCATGACATCATACCATTGCATACCTCCTAACCCATTTCAAGGATCTCAAGGGCTTGTGATACAGGTCATATAAATCAAACATCTAGCAAGGGGCAAAGAGGATTTATTTTCCTCTAGTCAATGTTGTCAGAGGCTATGACCCACTTGATATGGTGATCTCTGACTCCTGAAGAAGGTTCCCTAACCAGACATGATGACTAAAGTCAGGGGCTATGACCCACTGGATATGGTGAGCCTTTGACCCGTGACGAAGGACTCTCAACAACATGAAGTACTTTCAATCAAAGTTGCCAGTTTCCAACTCTAACAAGTTTCTCTGTTTACCCCACGAGGTCCTTGAAATCATTGCATGCATGTCATACATCTCATTGCATAACAGGTACCCTTTCTCTGCAGGTTGCTTACCTTCTTCGCTGTTTATTTCAGCAGTCTCGTCATGAATCCTGAATCATCAACCGAGGCATCTATCAAGGCTCTTCAGGCGCAGAACGCCCAATTTCAGGCGCAGAACGCCCAATTTCAGGAGCTGATCAAGGGCTTGGCTCAGGGTCAACAAGATCTGAAGGCTTTGCTTTTAAAGAAGGACAAGAAGAAGAAGAGGACTGTTCTGTTCAGCCCTAGACGCAGATCTGGGAATACACCGCAGGAGGAAACTGAGAGGACAACCCCATCTGTGAGGGAAAGCAGTCACCATGAGAGAGAGGTGCCTAGTCCAGTGGTCTCCGACAGCGAGACAGATTTCAACGACGAACAGTACCCTCCGGCTGAGGACAAGTACAAACAGTTGGAGGATAGGCTGAATGCTATGGAGATCCAACAGGTACCTGGGCTGGATTTTGGAGATCTGGGTTTGTCAACTGGTGTGATTATTCCTCGGAAGTTCAAGGCACCATCCTTTACCAAGTATGACGGGGCGTCTTGTCCCAAGCTGCATCTCAGGTCTTATGTTCAGAAAATCCAACCATACTCAGCAGACAAGAACTTGTGGATCCACTTCTTCCAGGAAAGTCTTTCAGGGACTCACCTCGAATGGTTCTATCAACTGGATGGGACCAAAGTTCGTAACTGGGAGGAGTTGGCGACTGCTTTCTATAAGCAGTACCAGTACAATGCCGACCTTGCTCCCACACGTACCCAACTCCAGGGTATGTCGTTGGGGTCAAGTGAAGGTTTCAAGGAGTACGCACAAAGATGGAGAGACCTTGCTGGAAGGGTGCAACCTCCGTTAACTGACCGGGAACTCGTTGATATGTTCTTGGGGACCCTATCCGGGCCATTCTTCAATCACCTCATTGGTAACTCATCTGCTGGATTTACCGACCTCATCCTGACTGGCGAAAGAATTGAAGCTGGTATCAAGTCGGGGAAGATTCAAGAGGCCACACCTTCTGATATTCATAAAAAACCTTACACGGGAAAGAAGGAATCCAATGCTGTATACAGTCAAAAGAGTCGCCGTGATCAACATGCAGGGGCAGTCATGATCTCTGGTTCTGCACCACGCCGTCAACCACAAAGGGGAAACCAGCAAAGGCCGGAAGGGCCTAAAAGGCAATTCACCAACATTAACATGCCTTGGTCACAAGCATTGCAGCATATGGTGAAGATGAACCTGATTGCAGTAATCAACCCTCCTGCCAATCCTAAGACCTCCTCTCCTAGCTACAATCCAGAAGCAAGGTGTGCCTATCATTCTGATAGCCCGGGGCACGATACTGAGGACTGTTGGGCACTGAAGTACAAAATTCAGAACATGATCGATGCCAAAGAGATCGAGTTCGAGCCTGCGGAGACTCCCAACGTGATCACCGCTCCATTGCCAAAGCATGGCTAAATTTTTGTTCACTTGATTTCAAGTTGTATTTTTCCTTTTCTTGTTCAGATAAACAATTATTGTGTTAAACTCTTTTATTTCATGAATGCATTACACATGTCTGTCTTGAATTAATTATGTTTACTATGCTTAAAACTGCTTTCATATTTTTTGCGATGGTCAATTCTTAATTGAAAATTCTAAACCTCTTGAGGGAGGATGACGAAAACAATACCACAATTTACAGTATGCTTTTGAACAGACCCCGCTGATGAGGTACAGGAATTGTTTCAATTCCTAAACACTGGAGTTATAAGGATGATAATCCCTCGTCAACCCATCAGAGCCAAAGAAGTAGGAGTTTGTATTTTCGAAAATCAAAACCCTTAATCATAACCTGGGGCAGGGTAGTTCTCTCAGTCGATCCAAGTGCACAATGAATGTCACTAAATGAGTTTTTCAAAAACAAAAGACAGTGATGGTTCCGAACAATCATAAGGACAGGCAGTCATTATCAAAAAAAAAATTCATGAATGAAAATCCCAAAAAGTCAAAACCAATAAAGAAGACTTACCAAACTGGGGCATCCCGCTGACTGTAATCCCAAAAAGGAAACAGTTCAGGCAAAAAAAAAAGAAAGGGATAACTAAATCAAAAAAAAAAAGAGGTCTCACAAACCCTCAGCAAAAAAGGGGATGATTGCCTATTCAAATAAACGTTCAATATCCGAATCATCACCGGAAAATCAGAGCAAAGACTCAAACAAGGTCTAACGCACGATCAACTGAGTTTAGGTTTGGAGAACATCACGAAGAGCGGGTGGGTACAAATAATTTGAGCCTTTATCCTTTGTTTCTTAAACCGTGAACCAGGCCACGATATAACTCTTAAAAGTCCTAGCTGAAGCATGGGTTAGTTCGAAAGCATACTGTTACGAAGGTATCCTGACTCCTGAAGGTTTGCTGTAAAATATTGAGTTGACATCGCACTGTATTACAAAAAATGCATTTTCAAAATTCAAGACACACATAGACTTTTGCATTCTTAAAATAACCTTGTTTGCATATGACTACTTGTTTGAACAAGCAGGGAAATTCGCACGATGAACACCTTGTGAACAGAAGAACCTCCAATCAAGGGGCACATTGCTCATTATCTGGGGCATGGCAAAATACTTCCAACAGGGGCAACTCCCTACATTCTGAGAGCGTGGACATAGTCGAAAAAAATACTGCGCATAATCAAAGACCCGCTAGGTTGACATACCTAGGCAAAAATAAGGGCTTCCCGGCGAACTAAAAGGGTTCGGGCAAAATGAAGGGATGAAACGAAAAACATGTACACCCGGCAAGTCGAAAACCTGAAAAGGCGGCTTGGGCAAAAATGGGTATCCCGGTGGACTGAAAACCCGAAAGGGCGGTCCAGGCAAAAGTTAGGGATCGAAGCGTACGACTATGTTCCGGTATCTCGTCACTTGCCTACCCGAAGATTTGTCGATCACCCGCACAGGTATCCTCTTCCCTCACCTCCGAAGCAGGGGCAATAATGAGCTATCCAGGCGATCCAATTGCTCTGTCAACCAAATTACAAAGGACAGATCAACATAAAAATGATTACCATCTACCTTTACAAATTCCAGATCGTGGGCTAACGTCCGAGACCAAACAGGACAATTATCCACTTAATCAAAATCATGCAACCCAACACCGGTTTCTGCTCAACCTTCAGACAAAGTCATACACAGACTCCTCCTCCATAAGATGACCTAACCCCGGTTCATCAAGAAGTTTTACACAAACTTATCCCGAAGCAACCTTACCCCGGTTCCTCCAGAAGTTTTTACACAAACTTATCCAAGTAACCTTACCCCTGTTCCTCCAGAGATTTTTACACAAACTCAACCAAATAACCTTACCCCGGTTCCTCCAGAAGTTTTTACACAAACTTATCCAAGTAACCTTACCCCGGTTCCTCCAGAAATCTTACATGGATTTATCACAAGTAACCTTACCCCGGTTCGTCAAGAAGTTTTACACGAACTTATCCCGAAGTGACCTAACCCCGGTTCCTCCAGAAGTCTTACATGGACCTATCTCAAGATGACCTAACCCCGGTTCATCAAGAAGTTTTACACAAACTTATCCTGCCGTAACCTAACCCCGGTTCCTCCAAGAGTCTCACATGGACCTATCTCAAGATGACCTAACCCCGGTTCATCAAGAAGTTTTACACAAACTTATCCTGCCGTAACCTAACCCCGGTTCCTCCAAGAGTCTCACATGGACCTATCTCAAGATGACCTTACCTCGGTTCGTCAAGAAGTTTTACACGAACTTATCCTGCGGCAACCTAACCCTGGTTCCCCCCAGAAGTCTTACATGGATTTAGCTCAAGATAACCTCACCCCGGTTCATCAAGAAGTTTTACATGAACTTACCTCACCAAGCAACCCTACATCGGTTCCCTCTCTTCAAGATGCAGTTTTACATGGACTCGTCACCCAGAAACCCTACACAGGTTCTCCCTTTCCAAAAAAAACGAAGTTTTACACGAACTCATCATCAAAGTAACCCTACCCAGGTTCCTTCTCCATTTCAGATACAGTTTTACACAAACTCATCAGCATGCAACCCTACATAGGTTCCCCCTTTCAACTTATAAAATTACATTCCAAAACTCCCCAGAAGAGTCCAATCCAGTTTCCCCAGGAAAATTGGAATTCATCTCTCCAAGCAGTAAGCTTATCCCCAGTAGATTCTGGAAGCTTATCCCCTCGCAGAGCACGAACGCGTCGTCCGGCTTTATTCAAAGAGTTATTTCCTTAACAGGATATAACTGGGTTATCCTCAGCCAAAAGCCACGGAAAGGTCATCGTCAACATAGTTCTTTCCTATCCCCAGCGAAGTCCATTAACACTTCCAACAACAAAGACATCCTCAGCAAATTACTGCTATCAACACTCAGCAAAGCATCTCTATCCCCACAGAGTATTGCTTCCCAGCATGATCGCTAGAATATCTTTTCTCCCCGCAGAATCTTCCATTCGCCAAGTTTATTCCGCAACGGAGTCATCTTCTCCTACCGGTATCCTTGCAGTTATCATCCCCAGCGGAAGCAAAATCTATTCTTCGACATCAGCCCAGGATACGACTTCCCGGCACCCGTCAAGGATTCACTTTCCTAGACAAAAATATACATGAAACATCACATACATCATTATAGCATGCATGTACACATCATATCTTACAAATCTCATTTATGTTGAGAACATCATTGCTTGATCCATATCATGCATTGCATATGACTGACTTTTACCTTTCAGGAAAGATCCAGTTAAGTTCTCAAGCTACATTTCAAGACCTAGACCGGTTCAGTTAAATCGTCCCAAGATTTTCCTGATGCTTATCCAGTCAAAGGCCTTCTCTGGTTCAGTCAGATCGACCCTAAGATCTCCCTGATGCTTATCCAGTTGAAGACATTTCAAGACCTAGACCGGTTCAGTTAAATCGTCCCAAGATTTTCCTGATGCTTATCCAGTCAAAGGCCTTCTCTTGGTTCAGTCAGATCGACCCTAAGATCTCCCTGATGCTTATCCAGTTGAAGATATTTCAAGACCTAGACCGGTTCAGTTAAATCGACCCTAAGATTTTCCTGATGCTTATCCAGTCAAAGGCCTCCTCTGGTTCAGTCAGATCGACCCTAAGATCTCCCTGATTCTTATTCCAGTAGAAGACACCCAAGATTTTTCTCAACGAGCGTTGTTGAAGTTAAAATCGCCCAAGGTTCTCTTACCATCCATGCTGAGGCAGTAACCATCCCTGGTTCATTCATCAGCGTTTGAAGCTCTAGACTCAGCTCCTGTAACCAGTCAGGACACATCTATACCAAGAATCTAAAATCAGCTCCTGCAACGTGTCAGGTACTCATTTTTTCTTTTGCAGGTATGCAGGTTCTCGCTAAGGAATCTCTTACGCGATCAATCTCTAAATGGCATCTATAAGCCCATTCCCACCACACTGCCACTATGTGAGCGCAAATTTCTGGGCACTCTAGTGTCCAATCATCTTTTACCCTCGGATTACGAAAGGCACGTCAGCCAATCTGCATCCTCAGGTCTAAGAAGATTGAACAGGGGCAACTGTTATACCCCAAAATTTGCCCTCCCATATTCCTCGAGAAATTGCCAAGCCAAGTCATAAAACTCCCCCAAGGGTTGCACAGTCCAACTGTCTCCTATACAGTCAAAATTAGGGTTTTGAGTCTGATCAAGAAAAGGAAGTTTTCAAAGGCTCAATCAAGTCTCATATGCTTACAAACATGGTCAAGCATCCTCATATCAAGTTTCAAGGCATTCAGCTCAAAATTGCACAGTCAAAACCCTAAATTGCACTACAGTCAACTGTAGGGGCAAAATGGTCATTTGACAGTCAAAAGTTCAAATTTTTGGTCAACATATCATTTTGAAGCCACAAACATCATTTGATCTATGCTTGATCATGACTCTCAAAATTTGGCTCAGAAATCATCAAAGATGCAAAAGTTGCTATATTTGGACAGTTGAAAAAGTCAACTGAAATTGACCAGGGCATAACTTTCACATGGATTATCAGAAAAATTCCATCCAAAGCTCATTTTGAAGAGAAAGACATTTCCTACAACTCATCTTCATACTTCAAGTCCAAGAAATGCTCTCACAAAAAGTTATCAATTTCAACATTATAGGTCATTTTCAAAAGTCAACAAAAAGGGACTTTAAGTCAAAGACCATAACTTGAGATTGGTAAATCAAAATGACATGGGACCAAAGGCATTGGTTAGAGGACTCGAAGACCTTTCCAAAATGTCCAAGAACATGTGAAAAGCTTAAAAATTGAGCAAGTTATGCCTTGTAGAAGTTGGGGAATTTTTGTGAAATGGCAAAAGTCAACTATCCTTGAAACTCCAATTTTTGACAAAAGGGCCCACTTTCTTCCACTTGATTCATCCTTGTCATGCCACACACGTGTCCCATGATTAATTTCAAGATCAAACATTGATTTTTCTATTTTATTTAATTTTTGATAATTAATTCATTTTAAATCTTTAAAAATTCAAATAAAATTCAAAAACCAATGGAATAGTGTCATTTGAATTTGGACAACTTCCATATATCATGGGCCAGCTCACAAACTTATGCTAGGGTTAAATTGCACACTAAGTCTTGGTCTTGGCTTAAAAGAAGGAAAATTGGTTAATGGTGAAAACCCTAGGACTTGTTCTCTCATGAGCATAAATCAAGGCCAGCTAGCAAGCCAATTCTCTTCCCTCATAAGGGCCAAGTCAAACCCTAACCATAACACATCAAAGGCTGCGCCAAAAAAGCTATTGCACATTGAAAATTTTTCCATAAAAACACAAAACTGATTTCAAGGTTAGAGGTGGATTTAAGGCACCAAATCTATTCCAAAAGGTTCCTGGGGTAATTCTGAACGTGTACCAATCACAAACAACAAGCCAAAACGCCTTGAACCGGTATCATGAACTCAAACAGTTTCCAGAAAAATGCATGATCGTGTTCCATGTTTAAGGCATTTTCATTGTTTTTTATTGATGCATTCATACTAATAAACATATTCTGAAGCTAACCATGTGATCCAATTTTGTTTTCGTGCCGTATATGGATGTTTACCATTGTTAATTTTTAGGGTTCACAAAGCTCAGAATTAGGGCTTTTCAATTGAAGAAAAATTAGCTTTCCAGACTTAGACCATTCAAACCGGCACACTCCAACGAACAAGAATCAGTCATCGCGATTAATTTATGGGGCCTCAGAGCCTAGTCGTTATTTTCTCGTATGCCACTTTCTGCAACGGTGTAAAAACCGTTGCCTAATACTTTTGTTTTTTTCAGGCAAAACGAAGCCATGGGGAAGATGATGAAGTGGCGTGTACTGGTTGGTTAATTTGAAGTTTTCGCGCTTTAAACCACTGATGCATTGTTTTATATTATATGATTCATTGTATATTTATTTAACAAATGCGTGTTAGTGGTCCAGTGGCAGTGAGGTGTATTGGCAATCCACGTGACCTGGGTTCGAGACCCAGGTCCTGACTTTCCTTCATATTTTTCCTCAATGTAAAATCCCATGCAGCATAAGTGTCCCAGTATACCATACGTTCTCCATCTCGAGCATACACGCGTCCATCCAATCCAGATCCAAGGCCAAGAATCTGAAGAACATGTGTACTCAGGTCAACGCACTAGCACACAAACTAGCAAAAGTCAGTGGATCCATGCTTATTGGGCTTGATTTACTGAACCAAAGCCTCACAAATTGGGACTACACCCCCACCCTGGTTTGCAAATATTTTTATTTTTCTCATCTCTTTTAATTATTATTTTTATTTGTCTTCTTGTTTTAATTTAATAATCATTTTTTACAAAATATGAAAAACATCAAAAAAATCAGAAAAAAGATAAAAATATAAAAAATATTTATTTTATTTATTTTCTTGTAAATAAATTACATGTAAATAAATTTAGTAAAATAGGTTTTAACTTTAATTCTTTCTTCCATAAAAAAATCCAAAAATATAGCATTAGGTTAATGACTTTTTTTATTCCTTTTAACTTTCCTTGTTTTTTGCCATAATATTAGTAATTTTCATAATTAAACTTGTAAACTAATTAGGGTTGCATTTAGGTTAGATTTTACTACTTTCTTAATAACTAAAAATCCAAAAATATAGCATTAGGTTTAATGACTTTTTATACCTTTTAAATTTTCCTTTTTTTTATCACAATATTATTTATTTATTTATTTTATTTTTATAATTAAATGTACATAAGTAAAAATTAGGGTTTAATTTAGATTAATATAACATTTTCACAATAACTAAAAAACATTAGAATTAGGATTTGCATTTCAAATTTCATTCTAAAAAGTTCTTTTTCTTTTAAATCTTAAAAAACACAAAAATACCAAAAAACATTTAATTTTTAACTTTCATTTTAATTCCTCATTAATTTGATATTTTGCAAAAGGGTCCAACGCCCGTCGCTTTAATTATTTTGTTTCGCGCATTTTACTTTGTCGCTTATTATAATTATGTACATGTCCCAAAGCCTTGTAATAATTTTATTTCTTGCACTTTTATTCGCTTTATTTATTTTTCAGTCCAAATCGGGTCCGGTTTAATTTTGGCGATGTGGACCCGCGCCATTTGTAATAGTTTAGATTTATTTTCCCGCAAATATATAACTGTTAAAAAGCATGCAAGAATGAATGTCTTAATTAAAATCAAGCGTAGATCACAAATAAACATGACAAGACAAATAATTGAAACATGACACACAATCCGCACACACCACCCCTAGGGTACGCCTCACTGTTGCCTTTCGAAAGGTGGTCGTCGAGTAGAGGACGTCTTAGTAAGTCCTCATGATCCGGGAACCTGGCATGAGGGTAGCTTCTAAGGTGTCTTCCCATTACTCCGGTGATCACCATGTCCCTACAAACTCGAATTGACCCGAACACCTCCAACGGTGGTGCTACCTACCTCTCAATGGTGGGATGGCACTACTTTAAAGGACATTTACACAGACGAATTCCTTAGGGTAGGTAGGTTCTCAAGGATACTTGCTCTAATTTCAAACAAATCAAAACATCTTTTCACCAACACATTTTCAAAAGCTTTCAAAAGCAAATTTTTCAAACACTCTGACGTACGAGTCGAACTGAAATTTTTCAAAGAAACTTTTAAAACCCACAATTGAAAAGCAAGCAAACATTTTTGAAAACACATTGAGCAAGTATCTAAGAGCCCATGGATAACCATGGATAGAAAGGGGTGCTAACACCTTCCCTTTCTATAACCTACCTCCCGAACCGAGAGCAATCTCTATAAAGGAATTTTTCTGTGCTTTTGTCCTTTCCATTTGGAGAAAATAAAAGACGGTGGCGACTCTTGCTTCTGCGACATTTCGCGAACCAGCTTTAAAACAGTCAGTTCCAGATCCACCGATCACACCCCCCGCGTACAAATTTTGTCACAAGAATTAAGTATTCTATCAAGGAGAGCACTTGATGTTTTAAGGTTTGAACCGAGTTATAACCCGACTTCGCCTTTGTTCACTTGTCACGAACTGAAGAGTCATGTTTCCCAGGTAATTTCTCTCTCATAGAAAATGTACTATTCATTAGGCCCCTATTTAAACCCTATTTCTTTCTTTCCTTTTTCATCTCAACACTAGTAACACCTCGCTCCAGAGAAGCTTGTATTTCACCAAGGCGTTCATCACTTTCAGGTACCACATTCTCTTTTTTCTCTTTATTTTACTTTTTCTTCTTTATATTTTTAGAGAATGGTAACCATAAGAGAATATGACGATAAGGGAAACATTGTGAAACCCATAAATGAAGAAGAGAGAAAAGAGTTGTTGAACTAATGCGTGAGTGATGTTAAGGGTGCACTATGTTAGGAGGAGTTTGATCGAATCACAAGAGAAGTTTATGGTGACATCTTCGCCTCTTTAAGTGATTCTGACTCCAATTCTTTCTTCTCAGGTTCCATAGAAATCGTGATGGATACAGCTGCCCCTTTTGACCTCGAAGTTATGGGCTACAAAAATAATTCACTTGAAGATGAAGAGATCGCTAAAATTTGGTGTCTGATAATCATTTTTTCGACTGGGGACGAAGACGACATCATCCTGGAGTCTTGTGCCTTTGAAGAACGGGTATGCATACTATGCCCAAAAGGTTCTAATGAATATTTCTTTTATTTATATGATGGGGTACTGGAGGATTTCAAGATCTGCATGCTCTTTTCTAATTTTGAGGTAGACATAATGAAGACCATGAACTTCTCACCCTCTTAGATTCGCCCCAACAATTGGGGTTTCATTAAAGCTTTTAAGATAGTTTGTAAGGAAATGAATATTGTCCCTACCTTAGGTAAGTTCTTTTTTTCTTTGAGGTGAAAGGGGTTAATAAGTATTCCTGGATTCATATTATTGGCCTTCCCCACAAAAGCTTCTTCCAAGTATATACCACAAATTATAAGGGTTTTAAAGACTAGTTTCTACGAGTCAAGTGCGGACCGAGGTGCCCCCAGGGATTATATGCTTTAGACGGGCATCCGCGATTTCCTTATTACTAAACTATGGACCCTCTACCGATTTCTGGTTTTACCTATGACAAGATGAGCGAGTTTGAGATCCAAGCTCTGAACATGCTTGACTCTTTTGGAATGATGGTGGTCAGAAAATTGTTTCCCTTAACTGTCAAACAGATCTCAAATTTTCTCGGTAATAGTTTTTCCTTTTATTTAAGAGTTATGTTTAATTTTTGAAGGTACTTATACTGTCTCTTTTTGTGTCACTGTTTTGCAGACAAAGTAACAGATATATCTGTTGTTGAGAAAAAGAAGTTGATGTTGGAGGCTAGAGCTTCCCGGAAGGGAACTGATGGACCTTTCGTGGCCAAATCTTACTTTGTTGGGCTAGAAACCCGTTCACTGAAGAGACGAAAGATGGCAGGTTCCAAGGTCAGTTCGAGTATGGTTGAGCCTCAGACTTCTACTTCGTTTATTCAGGAAGAGGTTCATTAAATTTCTACGAAGAAACTTAAGACCCTTATGAGTGATGATGTCTGATAGGAAGATTTGGAGATTACCTCACTGATGCAAGAGGCCCGAGAAACTCGTAAGCCCGTGGATTTCAAATTCTGGTCCAACGGTTTCAATGGGCTCTGGTTCCTCTATAATCATCTTAACACTCAACAAGGTTAAGACTATAGGCCAGCACAAAATGATTAAGAACCTTAACTCTTACCTTATGAGGTGTGCAGTTCTGGCTCGCGGTCTGTTTGAATTAAGTGATGACTATGAGAAGACTGAGCTAAAGCTTAAAGATGAGATTACTCAGCTAAAATATGCTCAGAAGACTCAGTTCGGGAAGTTATTTGGTTTGGAAAAGAGCTTGGTCGAGGAGAAGAAGCGGAGGGAAACTTTAAAGTCGAAGAGCAAGGCTTCCCTTTCTCATCTTACTGAAAGGTTGAAGTTGGAAAAAGACACGAACAAAGAGCTCAAAGAGGCCCTCAAGAAGTCCTAGGTTGAACTTTTATCTGTCGGGATGAGGCTTTTGATAGGGCCAAGGATCATGTGATATGCCTTCTTCCTGGCTTAGATTTATTGGAGATGGATTCATTTAAGGTGGTTCAGGGTGGCCACCTTGTAGATCTTGAGGAGGTAGAAAAGGACCCCTCTCCCCAGCTGAATCCTGAATACCCCACTGGTGACAACAACAATGGTGTCAAGAATGAAAACATGGTCATTTGATTTCCTTTCTCTTGTTTTGCTTTGGTTAGTCATCCTCTAGGATGCCCTTATGTAATTTTTGAATGGGAGTGTGGGTTTTTCCCCTTTTTATGTTATGCCCCTGAATTTCTGCCCTTCCGGGTTTTGTAATGAACAACTTTTCTCCTTTTGTGGCTTTATGCTAGTTTTCTTTACCTGATTTTTTTGCTTTTAACATCTTAAAAATAATGTAATATCGTTAAACATAATCTTGTGTATGTACTCAAGCCGCTCTGGCATGAAGTTCATAGAGCTTTAAGTGTCCCATCATGTAATGACTAGTATTATTTTGTGCCTTTGTAAATGGGAGCCCCATGTGGCTTACCCACATGCTGACTTTTCTAGGTCCTTTAGACACCATGAGCGTGTGCTCAGACACAGACATTCCTTTTGGTTTGAAAATCCCCAAGCTTGTATGAAGTCGGGCTCTTTCATAACTTCGGTTTATTTATGAGCTTGGAGCGAACCTCTTCGAGTACTTGTCATGAGCTTTATCTTGATTGATATCATAAATTTTATTCATTACCATATTACATAATATTAACTGAAATAAAACCTAAGATTGGATACATTCCATGTCCTAGGTACCTATATGCCATCAAACGTCTCCAGATTATAGGCATCATTGTTCAGCTTCTGAAGAATCCAAAATAGCCCTTCCTAGTTTGGAGGCAGTTTCCCCTCGATCTTTGGATCGATGATTCTTTCTAGAACTAGATTTATATGGAATCCTCTTTGTCTGACCTTTAGGTTGAACCTCTTAGCTAGCCTGTTTTTGGCCGCGAATTCTCTAATCTAGGTCGTTTCTTTGACTTTATCTATTAGGTTGGCGAAGATGTTCAAGTCGTCCCTGTTGACATCCTTATTTAAGTGTCCTCTCCTCCAGGTGGTAGTGTAGATCTCCGATGGTATCTATTATGGATTGTCCCAATGACTAGAAGTGGCCCAATCCGCTCTTGCCCTTGGCACGACTTAACGACAGCTGCCCAAAACTCTGGTCGACCATGGTGCTTGCTATTCGACCAGTTATGCCCGACATACACGACTGACCAGATTAGAAAATGTCTGCCATCATCCCGACACGAGTGGGGAAGAAACCCAGGAAACAAAGAAAATGACCATTTTCCTGTAATCCTCTTCCTCGGAACAAACGGCTACTTATGAGCATACCTGCCCGTTTTGACCCAGTCTTGCCAGTTACCTATTTTTGTGGACCCACATATCTAGGCCCAAAAATAGGAACCAATGGCTACGCACTGGGGGAATATTATATAAACTCTCACACATGTGAGGGTCAGATATCCAATATTCATCTCTGAAACCCTAATACTTTGCTTACATCTCTTTGCTCTCACACTTACTTGATCGTTAGAGTGCCTTGCAGGTATAACTTTCCTTTCTCCTTAACTTTCCAGCCCGTCAAATATCATCCTCTGGCCAGCTTGCAGGTTCTGATCAACCGGTAAGATTAGTGGCACCATCTATGGGAAACTATCTTCCTCGTTTTCTGTTCCCCAAAATCTGAAGACCAAAGATCCTCCTCATTCATCAATCATGGTCGACCATGATGATCACCAACTATCTAGAAAGGTTGTGCTCTCGCTGACACGAAAGACCGACAAAAGCCAATAACATATTCACCTCGAGGATAACTTTGGCGCTCATGACAGACATATTGCATCCCCGAATTTCATCGATGCTGATCACGACAACAATCCATTCTTGGATGAAAAATTTCCCAAGAACCCTATCAAAGACCAGCCCGAGATTCTACAACCGGTCCCCATTTCACGGAATATCGACCCAACCATAACAACACTGATCTCTACCCTTAACCAAACCAACTCCCGCATCCTACAACAAAGCAAAATGATCGGAGCTCTATAGAAGAAACATTCAAGATCTCCCCCTCGAAAATACCAACGATATAACTCCTCCAACATATCGCTTCCCCGAGGTGAGCGTGCTCCAATAAAGGAAAGGCTAGACGTTTCTTTTCGCAAGAAACATGATCGAGCATCTCCCAAGAAGGATAAATATGCTCCGCCTTCCAAGAAGATGAAGAGCACATGCAAAGACGACTGCAGGACGTTAATATCACCTAAATTGAGGCGATGAGGGTGGAACCCCTCCCCTCGACAAGATAATGACACCCGGTGAGGAAGAAAACATCACTCCTCGCCATCATCGCCAAAAGAGACCAATCATGACGAGCCATGCAGTCCATTATTGAAAGAAATTATGGAGGCATGACTCCTGCTCAGGGCCGAGAAGCTTCCCCTGTTGGGATCCTACGGTAGTACAACTAACCCAGATGAATACATATAAGACATTGACGCCCTACTTGATTACCGAGGTGTGAAGGGCACGATCAAATGCAGTTTTTCCTGAAAACTCTAAGACAAGGTGTCATGGCTTGGCTCAAAAGTATGCCCGCAGAATCTATCACTTCTTAGAAACAGCTAGGAAAGATATTTTCGAGGCACTTCACCGCCTCCCGCCAACATCTGAAATCATAGGCATCACTAGGAGAGAATATCCAGAGTAGAGATAAGTCTCTACAAGCATATATCGAGTGCTTCAATAAAGAAGCCGTGCAAGTCTCAATGATAGGTGCCATGAAGAATTACCTTCTTGAACGAGGGCTCCTTCCCGCATCGACTTTGCAAAGGTTATGGGCATCGAAACTCCAGCCATGCTCGACTCCCTCCTCCTCAAGGCTCAAGCGTACATTCAGTACGAGGAGAAAGAAGAGGCCAACAATGCTAGGGATTCAAGGCACCGAGAGAGTGCCAAGCCCTCAAAAAATGACGAGCCCTCGATATCCCGTCGGGGGGAAAGAAGAAGCGAGAAGATAGATCTTGAGACTCCAAATATTACAAGGTGCCTGCTAGTCGTTTTCATTACTACACCCCTCCTCACCACATCGTGGGAGCGTATTCTGACCGAATGCACCAACTCAGAATTAAAACAGCCTGGGGTGCGCTTTTCTCGCCATACGCTTGCCAAGCCCGGAACCAACAAGAGCAAGTTTTGTAGGTTCAACAAGAGCCACGGTCACAACATTGACAATTTCATCCATCTCAAAGATGTGATCGAGATACTGATCCAACTAGGGCACCTCAAGCAGTATAAGAAGGAGAAAAAGGTTGCTCGCGAGGAGCCTCCAGAAACCAAGAGCGTCGAAGAGGGGAAGGAGTCGCCCGACAACAAAATCATACTGGTCGCCATGACATGCAGGATGCCCCCCCTATAATTCTCCTCAAATAGTCATGGGAGTCTTTCCCTGCTGCGATGGTCATCTCCGAAGGAGGATTCAATATGCACATGGTGGGGTCCATAAAGAGAAGGTTCGATCAGCTTATCAAAGCTAACTCCGACATGGATGATACCCTTGATAAGTTCAGGGGAGGCTCTCATCACCTTGCATTCTACTAATAGGAACTTCCAGGCGGAGCTCCCAACTCGACCATCCCACTGCTCGTGCAGGCTCGCATGGAAAACTTTGATGTTCGGTGCATCATGTTCGATCAAGGAAGCTCGGTGGACTTCAAGTACACCCAGCTATTCACCACCCTATAGCTGAACAAAACCCACCTTACCTCGTACGTGGGCTCGGACCTCCAGGGATTCAACGGGGCCAACACTAAACCCTGGGGGTATGTCAAAATAATTGTCACCTTCAGGAGAGGGGTGACCGCCAGAGCCATCAAGAATCAGTTTCTAGTAGTGGACTGCCCGTCTCTCTATCAATGTATCTTTGGGAGGCCCACCCTAGCCAAACTGATTGCGATGCCCTCCACCGTGCACCTCAAGATGAAATACTACACTGCCGAAGGTTTGGTCGCCACCCTCCATGGGGACATCCAAGCAACAAGGAGGTGTTTTGAAGCTTCGGCCAAGGGCCTGAGTCCCATTAAAGTTCAGCCCTGAACGACCACTGGATCCGCCTTTCCATCCAACTCCGAGGAGCCCAAGCCACTGCCAAGGGTCGACGCCATTGGCCTCAACAACCGTTTCTCCAAGGAAGATTACACAGAGCGAAGGAGAAAGGGGAAGGAGTCCATGGTCGAAGGGGAGAACTCATCCCCGACTACAGACATTGAAGAGCCTTTCGATCTCATGTAGCCTATTCCAGATGGGGACTTCGAAACCGTCCCCCTCGGGAACGATCCTTTCAAAGGAGTTAAGATCAGAGCCGACCTCCCCGACCTGGAAAAGAGGCAACTTAAAGCTTGCTTGAGGGAGAATGTTGATCTGTTCGCCTAGAGCGCACCTGAAATTCCCGGGTTGGACCCAAAGATTGCATGTCACCATCTAATCAGAGATCTTTCCCTTAAAGAAGTTGCTCAGTGTAGGTGAAAGCAGTCTCCCGAAAAGACAGAGGCTGTCGAGCAGGGTGTCAAAGACCTCTTAGAGGCACATTTTATTTCTGAAGCCTGGTACACAACCTGTCTCTCAAATGTAGTCCTCTTGAAAAAATCTAATGGAAAATGGCATATGTGCATTGATTATACCAATTTCAACCGGGCTTACCTGAAAGATGCTTACCCCTCCCAAATATAGACAAATTGGTCGATAACTCGGTCGATATCAAATTATTACCTTTCATGGATGCATATTATAGAAATAACCATATTCCCTTGGAGAAAGAGGACAAAAAATATTCCACTTTTATGATCGAATTGGGAAACTATTACTACAACGTAATGCCCTTCGGCCTAAAAAATACGGGCGCTACATATCAGCACATGATGAACAAATTTTTCCGCAATGAGATATGAAAAATGATTGAAGTCTACATGGATGACACGATCGGCAAATTGACAGAAGAGGTTGACCATGCCCTCCACCTGAAGAAAGTCTTCGAGCGGGCCATGAAATTCCAGATGCGCTTTAACCCAGAAAAATACACCTTTGGCGTACGGGAAAGAAAGTTCCTGGGGTTCTACCTCACGGAACGAGGAATCGAGGCTAACCTCGACAAATGCCAAGCATTTTCTGAGTTTCCAACACCCACTTCAAAAAATATATTCAAATCCTGAACGGTATGCTCATTTCAATCTCCCACTTCGTGGCGAAATCTGCCCAACACGCGCTCCCCCTCTTCAAACATATCCATAAAGAAGCGGTCTTCAAATGGACAGACGAATGCGAGAAATCCCTCACCTACCTGAAGCAAGCGTTGTCGCCACTGACTGTCCTTTCTCGACTAGAGAAGGATGAGATCCTCTATCTCTACCTGGACGTAACCTCTGAAGCAATAAGTGATGCATTAATCCGAGAAACCCCATAAAGGAAGAAGCATATCTACTTTACGAGCAAAACTCTACAGGGTCCTGAAGTAAGATACCAGCAAATCGAAAAATTAGCCCTAGCCCTCATCAATGCAGCAAGAAGGCTCAGACACTACTTTTTGGCACATACCATAGTTGTTCGGACAAAGCAACCAATAAAGCAACTGCTTTGTAGGCCTGATATGGTGGGAAAGATGCTAAAATGGTCGCCAAAACTCTCCAAATTTGACATCCAGTATGAAGGCAGGGAAGCCCTCAAAGCTCCAGACGGGATACGCTAGTGGATAATCTTCGTCGATGGTTCCTCCTATTCTATAGGAAGCGGAGTGGGCATCATCCTGGAGAACGAGGAGGGGTTCCTAATCAAATTCTCCCTCATGTTATCCTTCCTAACTTCCAACAACCAGGCCAAATACGAGGCATTCTTAGCAGGGTTACGCTTGTCCTAAGATCTGGGAGCCGAGAAGGTGAAGATCTTCAATGACTCTCAACTCGTTGCATCCTAGGTCCAAGGGGAAAATCAGGTGAAATACGATCACCTCGTTGAGTATTGGGCCCTAGTCCAAGAGAGAAAAAAGAAATTCAAATTTGTGGACGAACAACATGTTCCCCGTGAACATAACGCCTGGGAAGACATTCTGTCCAAACTAGCAAGCACAAAGAGGAAAGCGGGGAACAAGTCGATAATACAGGAAATTCTTCCTCGACCGAGCACCCAAAGACCCCCCTCGACTTTGGAAATATTCTCCATAGGAGACAACGACTGCTGGATGACCCCATGTACACAACTACCTCACAAAAGAGGAGCTACTCACCGACTAAAAGGAGGTGGCCATGATGAGATTGTCCTTCTCCTACATACTGGTCGAAGGAAAATTTTACAGGAGAGCATTTTCCATTCCCCTCCTTAAATGCGTTGATCAGAGTGACACGCATCACATCCTGCTTGAAATCTATGAAGGGATAAATAACCAACACCTGGGCAGAAGATCCCTCTCCAGGAAAGCTCTGCAAGCAGGATATTACTGGCCCACCATGAAGCACGACGCGAAAGAGCACGTAAAGAAATGTGACAAGTGCCAACGGCACAGGGACATGCACTTAGCTCCCCCGAACGAGCTCATGTCATTCTCTTCCCCTGGCCCTTTTCCCGGTGGGGTTAGATCTCCTCAGGCCGTTCGTGGTATGTACAAATAAAAAATACTTGATAATGGTTGTCGACTACTTCACCAAATGGATAGAGGCAGAAGCATTGGCCAAAATTACCGCCCGAAACATCCTTTGCTTCTCCAAGAGAAACATCCTTGCTCAATTCGGCATCCCATAAGCAATTATCACCAGCAACGGGACCAAATTCACATACCATACCTTTCAGGAATTCATCGCCAAGTTTGGCACGACCCAACACTTTTCCTCTGTCAAGCATCCCCAGACGAATGGCCAGGCCGAATCCGTGAACATGGTGATACTCAGGGGTCTCTGATGAAGGTTAGACGAAACCAAGAAAAGATGGGTCGAGGAGATGCACAGTGTACTCTGGGGCTACCGAACAACATCACACTTATCCATCGAGGAGACTCCTTTCTGACTAGCCTACATAACAGAGGTTGTCATCCCCGTAGAGATTGAGGAACCCTTCAGGCAAACCAAAGCTCCCCTAGACGAGGAGGTGAACGATGTCACCCTACGGGAAGAACTAGATATGGTCGAAGAAATATGGACAGGGGCGGCCATACGAGAAGCCACTCTCAAACAAAAAATAGCCATGCGCTACAACACCAAAGTCGTACAACGATAGTTCGAGGTCGGAAGCCTTATCTTGAAGAGAAATCACAAAGAATCTTGCGAAGGCAAGCTCGCAACAAACTGGGAAGGTCCCTATCACGTCTACGGAAAAACAGGGATCGGGGCGTACTACTTAGAAAATCTACAAGGGAAACAACCTGCTCAACCATAGAACGCTGAAAAGCTAAAACAATATTATAGTTAAAATACTAAGCAGTCGGCGAGCGTCACTGACAGGACAAACTCATTCAGGCCCAACCATACGTGCATGCTTATGTACAAGCATGGCACTCCAATTTAAATGAAGGGGCGAGACTCCACTCTTTTGACGAGCGGGCCCTCAACCCGACATGGATAACTCGATCGAGCTCCATCGTCATTGTACCACATCGGTAGAACACCCAACTTGCAATGGGAAGTTCATGCCGCCGAGCCTGGGTCCTCGAAATGAGACCTGAGTTCCGGCCCATGCCCGGTATTTACCCTGGTCGTTTAACCAGTTTCCCCATACTTACGAACACACTAACTAACGAGAAAATCCCCATTAAAAACTCAGCCAATAAATAATGTCTCAAGAAGACGAGCATACAATAAACATGCAAAACACTTCAAATATAAATGTAACACAATCACACACGAACTATATCAAACGACCACCACGGTAGAAAAATTAAGACACGACCAATAAGACCGTGATTGTGAAAATTTTATAAAAAGGGAGCCCAAGGCCCCCATCCAACAAAGTAATCACGTGGGCATAAAGACCACGTCTGTTCGAAAATTAATCAAAATGGGCTAAAAGCCCATAAAACAAATTACATCAATAAGGCACGCAGGCTGGGAAAGAAAATGTAATAACAGTTAAACATTGGGTTGTGGCCCTTCCTCGATGACAGGCTCTTGACGCGATGACTCTCCAATGGGCGCATCCACGACATTCCTTAGAAATTCAAGGATAACAATCTTTCTTTCACCCACATAGTAATGGAGTCCCATACTTGTTGTATTAAGCTCGACCATAGGATTCAAGACCTTAAGCTGCTTCACCGCATTCAAAAAACACCCCTCGACAGCGGCCAGGACATCATCAATCACCAGTTAAAGGCAAGGAACCAGTTATGCACGAGTCTTCAAGCCTTGAGCTTCTTCTGGCTCATCTTCAGTAGGAGCAGCTTCGGCCATCAGGGACACCACCTGTTCATTAGAATCCTTCTTCTCGAGCAAAAGTGTCTTATGCTCCTTGGTCAATTTCTCCAGGCTCTCCTCGACCAAATTTCGAGCAACCCCCTCTCAGCGCGCTCCCTCTCAATCTCGGCAACTTAGCTCACAACTTTCTCATCTCAACTTCTAGAGAGGAGCCACCCTCGGTGTACGCAACGACCATCTCCAAGACCCTCATAACAGCCCCAACATCCTAAGCTAATGCGGTCCACGGTTAGATTGATAGTGCCCTCGTTGTGCTGCCTTTTTAGACTCGAAGACACTTGCAAGGGGGAGAGAGCCCCGACCGCTAGCCCTGTCAACGAAGCGCCCGAGCCCGACATAAGAATCATCCCCGCATCATATGGAGATGACTTGACACCTTCCTGGGCCTTCTTTAGGTTGGAAGCAGCCATCTTTTCCAGGCGTTCTTGAGCGGGATTCATCTTATCTGCGAAGAAATAACAAATAATGATCAACATACAGAAAAAAGACTATGTCAGGCATACAAAGAAAATTAAATCGTAAAAGCGACTACCAAGATATGCCGCAGGGTCCTCGCTCTTGAGGAGCTCCTTGACAACTATCAAACCAAGGTTGTACACCACCTTCCCGTTCATGTCGACGACTGGTTTTCCACCTCTTCCCACATGCTGGACAGGATGAATCACCGCGGAGAAGGCAGTGAGGTAGTCAAAACTGGCGTGGTCCTCGACACCAAGATGACCCTTCTTCCAGATATAAACCTCCGTCCTATTATTATAGTGCTTCCTGGTCCAGTGAAAGGGGAACTTGGGCACCAGTTTATTCATGTGCCTTCCCTCCTCGTTCAGGATAGGAACCCTGTCCACGTGGTATGCTAGAGCAAGCCTAAATATGTTCAATGATGCCCTCTGCGAGACGGAGTGAATAAGCATGTACTTATCCTTGAAGTAACAGATAGACTCCAAATACGCCTTGAACAATTTTTAGTTCGCCTGCTTCAGGGAAACCCAAATGAAATGGCCATCGGATGCTTGCCTTTGAAGATGAAAACAGAGGAAAAATAGAGGAATATTGGTCTGGTGCCCAAATAGTCACACACGATCTCGAAAGCCCGCAAGAAGGAGATCAAATTCGGGTGCAGCTGGGACAGAGCAAGACAAAGATGCCTAAAGACTGACACCTAGGAATCCGAGAAGGGAAGCTAAAAACCCATCTCCTGGAATGGGATATCATACATAGGGAACCAACGAGCTTTAAACTCTGAGCAGATCCGACATTTCTTATTTGGGATTTATATCGCCCACTACTCCTCAGCACCCTCACGATCCATCTCTGGGTAAAGATATCATCAAGATACTCGATAAAGTGAGAAATGCAATTCAGCGGCCCCAATGCGACCCAAGCCAATGGATCCTCCTTGACCACAGGCTCACTTGGACCTACTTGGTCAGCATGAGCCATCTACATGTCCCCCTCTATGGCTTGTTTCCCAGACAACCCTGGCTCCAGCGCGCCTGGAGCGGACTCGTACGCCCTAGAAGTGCCCGTCTCGCTGGAGGTGTCCTTGGTGGAACTCTGGGCAGAACCACTAGGTTCATTGAGAAACTCGTCGCCGGTGCTAGTAGTCATCTTACCTGAAAAGCAGAGGATAAAAGTGAGTTCGACGTCAACGTCAAATCCACCCTTCCACCACTGATAACACGAAAACACATCACATATTCAGCTCGACTATCATAAATGATGTTACCATTTTCTGTAAATTATGTTGCATTATGTTGGTATTTTAAGTGTGTTTCAGGTATTTATATTCCACAAGACTTGCATGAGAAAATAGGAAGAAATGACAAAGAAATGAGTTAAAAATGTCTTTGTAGCATAAAACAGAAGGAAATTACATGACAGAGGACTATGACGGTCGTCACAACCTTCAGTCGATCGCCACGCCTTGGAATTATGGGTACCCTTCGGCACACACGTGTTACGGTTGCCACAACTTTGACTTGTGTGACCCACAACACACAAGGCATACCCCTCGCCACAATCTGTAATTTCATTGTGTGGTTCTCTCCATGTCTGCAACGAAGCTCCTATATTCTCTCAATCGCAATGACTGAGTCTGTATTATGCTCCACTCCATAATGATCACATCCATGATTATTTGGAGAAGTTGAGTCTTCCAATTGCCACACGACTCCTAAATCTTCTCCAACGGAAGTTACAAGGAGGCTATAAAAAGGAAGCAACCAGGCAGCAAAAAAAGGGACACGACACTTTTGTTCAATTTTCTCATAGTTCAGAATTTTTATTTTAAAAATTTTAAGCAGATATTTCTCCACCTGAATTAGCAATAGTTTTCCACATCGGAGAGCTATTGCACGAGTATATTTTATTCACATCCTTCAGACTTTGTTTTAGTTTATATTTTTTTCTGCATTCAAGTTATTATTTTTCGCAAAGCAAATCCTGCTGGCATGTTGTGGAGGATTGCACTTGACACTAGAAGTTTAGCATTAATTCAGTTTCCTTTATATATGTTACTGGCATATCTTATTTCATTTATATATACTATTTTATACTTAAGAATCATTATTATGTTATTGTTTATTTACTGTAATTTTGTGTTATTGGTTGTTTTGTTACGAGAGTAAAAGACAAACGAAGGTTAAAGTCGATATAACGAGAGTTTGAGATTTTAATCGGATAGTGGTAATCGAATATTAGTTTTAAATACAGCGAGAACGCTTTAGAATTAATTAGATTCTATTTGTTTTCAAAAAGTGTTTTTAGATTTTAAATGAGACAACGAGAGAAAGCATTTAAGTTTAATAATATAGTCTGAATCAATAATCACGAGAGTGTGAGATAAAGGTTTTTAAATTGATAGGTTCTACTGAAATAATTTTTTAAAATGACTAACTGAATCCCCGAAGTCTGACATATTACATATTGGTGTCCTGTTATCGAATATTTCATTTAAATCTAAGTTTATTTTCGTCTCACCCAAAACCCAAGATTAATCATTATCCTTAGCTTTACACGGTGACTTTAGATAGCAGTAGTTTGATTATCAGTCCTTGTGGGTTCAATATCTTTTAAAACAACGCGATTAGACTGTGCACTTGCAGTCACTATACCTGATAGACTCTGAAAGTCGCAACCAACCACTAATCAAGTTAAATGGTGCCAAGGAACAAGGACCTTGTGTCATACCCTAAATTTGTCCTATCCTTTAACAAGGATCATCTGGCTTATGCATTTCGTTCTCTTTGTATGCATTGTCCTTCCATTAGGTCATTTTGCACGTATTACATCATTAATCAAAAAGTTTTGCATTGGATCAAGGTATATGGTGATTAGGATTTGACATGGTTGAGCATGGAGAAATGGAATGAGGATTTTTCCCTTTATACTCAATGTCATTGAGTGAATCTGTAGGAATTTAGTTACATAAAGAGATCTTATTTCTCAATACTTTTACTGCTTTCTTTAGCACATGAGATGGATTTTGTTGCTTACAATGCAAGTTATTCAGTAAAGTCGTCTTAGAGGCATGATCTAAGTCATGCACCATTCAAGAGAGTTTTTGTGTGAAGTTGTAATCATCAGAATTTTCCTATTCTCGACATTTTGGCTATTCAGATAATTCTTGCGAATTTGTTGGTTATCCTTTCGTTACACACAGTGCAATCTGAATCATTCAAATATGTGTTATTGATCTCCAAGGATTAAGGATTCGTGTGCTCGTTTATGGAACAAGGCATCTTACTGGATTTCGTATAAGAATTGGGTGTGGAGCATAGTATATCATTGGATTATTCAAGTTTGGAATACATTTAGCAAGATTTTTTACCAAAGTCTATCTTAAGCATGGATTTCGTGTTTCATATTATGATTCATCCAAATTACAAAATTGAAAAAAGGTTAGAATATTCAAATAAAGCATATGGAGGGAAAATGAGTTTCAAACTTTATTTGAAAAAGAAGGACTATTACATATCACCTCCAAGAGATCCATTCCAATTTATTTCAAGCTTCATCAAAGTTTCATCAAGAATCACTAGTGTACATTCAAATCCATTCAAAACACATAGTTCAGATGACATTAAATATACACCACTTCGAAATCACCATTACATCCATATCATTTCAAGTACGCCAAGTACATCACCTATTCTATTACATCATCATCATCACAAAGTTTTACAAAAACCAAGACACGTTACAAATTGATTTAAAAAGTTATATTACCTCAAGGTTCAATTATATCAAGAAATCATACACAAAACCTATGCCTTATCCTAAACCTAGTGGCCACCATTCTTCATGCAACATTCTTCACCAATTCTCTTCATGTCTTCTCCAAAATTCTTTGCAAACTTCATGATCATGCCATAAACTCCCAAGCTCCAAAATTGTGTGCCATTTCTCTAGACTAAGCTTCATGTATGACTTCATATTTCTTCAACCAAGTACCATGAGTCTTTCCCAAATTCCATAATCCAATTTAATTCAACCATGTTTTTGTTCAACATGAGCCATGAGCCCGACCTGCACCATTCACTGAGAGAAATCTGTAAGCACCAACCTATCCAAAATAGTAGTCTAAATCAATAATTGTAGCCCTGCAAATATCCGTTAAGTTCAGAATAATATCCAATAAACAAATCCTTCACATGATGACCGACTTTCACTTCATGCCCTTGCGCTCAAATTCTCCACAAGGCTGCCCATAAAACGACCACGACTTGCACCATGCCAGCTTCCAACACGTTGCCGGCTGCCTAAACCAAACTCACTGCCCCCATAGGCTCATCATCACATACCTGCATATAAAACCGATGATGCATCCGAATCCCCTACAAACTTGCAGCCCCGCTGCAATATACGCCAGCATTACCAACCTGTACAAAGCTACTCATAAAAGAAACATAAAACATGAGAGAAAGACCTGCATACAAAACAGAGTTCCTAATTTTTTCTACCAGTTCTTAACCAATTAACCCTTCAACATATTTTAAACCAAAGCTGCTTCACATAACCAAAGTTCAGACTTGCTAATATGATGCCAAACATCATTGTTCAGAAATAAGAGGAAGTATATCAGTTCAAAAAATAGTTCACTTCCCTTGGCAAAACAGTTCAAACAAATTTCTAACCAACTAACGATTTCTAACAGACCTAACAGTTTTCTATCCACCAATTGTTTTCACAAACCTATAACTAACTTCAATTTCCCAACTATTACTAACAGCTCTAATAGTTATAACAGAAATTCAACAACACAACTCTAACAGAAATTTCCAACAAAACTCCCTCCAATTTTACTTCCTAACTAACTAACTCCTCAACCTCTAACAAACTTTGCTAAACACGAACAAAATATAAAACCAAAAAAAAACTCACCTTGCAATTGATTCTTCACGTTCAGGAGAAGCACACCACAAAAATATTCGAAATTCTCTTCTCTCTCTCTGCACAATCTTCAACCAATCTTCATTCCTAATCTCCCTCATCGCCTTCGTCAACCTTCAAGCCTCATCTTCACCTTCTCTAAAAAACATCTGAAAAGATCCTTCTGCGACCGAAGCTTCTATCTCTGTCAACAACCTTACTCTCTCTGAACCTTCACCATCTTCAAGCCTCATCATTCACGATTCATCCATCACAAATTCTTGAAATTGTTTGCAAGCTTCTCGTAACTCTCTCATCATCTTCAACACCTCTTCATCAGCAACAACTACAACAACTTCTTCCATCGTCTTACGCAGTCGATCCGCAACCGGCATCCGCAAACAAGAACGAATCAACTTCATCATCATTATCGAATCGTTATACAACTTCAGCACATCGTCACTAAAAAAACAATGATATCACCATCGTCTTCGCAAGATTACGAATCGGAAAAGTTGGTTAGAAGTAGAAGTGAGGGTAAAGAGAAAGAAGAGATGAAATACATGTCGTACGCAAAGAAGGCTGAGAGCTGCGACTGAGGATTGAACGGCGGCGCTGTGTAGAAGTCACGGCAGTGATCAAGAGAGGAGATGTTTGAATGTTCTGATCCGCGACCGCCGTACAAGGAAGGAGAGAGTTCATGTTTTAACGATGAGTTGAAAGGGCACAACCTGTTAAGCCCTAAATCCCTCTCTATACGCTGCGTTTTGCTCTCTTTTTTTCTTTCTCCATTTTTTGTTTGTTTGTTTGACAAATAGCAAATGGAAGAGGAATCTAATGGTGGTGATTTCGTTGGGCTCCACTGTGCAAATCCCATTATAGGTCTATCTTCACCCTTTTGGTACAACATTGTTTGTGAACAAAAATACTCATCCTTGGGCTCAAGTGTGTTGGGCCTAGCGCCTCATTGTAGGCCATACTCCCTGAATCACGATTTGACCCCCCTTTGTTAAGACTTCCTCTTTAATTTTCTTGCATCATTTTTTGCTATTGAAATAGTGTTAAAATTAGCGATAAAAATTATACAAAAATATTAGAATATTTTAAGATTTCTCTTTAGTATTTCAATTAGAGTTTTCTATTTTTGTTTTTATGTTGGGTAATCATTTTGTTGCCATGTTTTGCTAAGAGTTTGCGATAGTACTGATGCAACTTTTGCAATGTGGAGCGCTTGAAGATTAACTTGTTTGATCACTTGTGTGAAGCAGCTTCTGTAGAGTTTTCTTATCGCTTACGGGGCTTTGAAGAGGCAACAAAACTTCTCCGTTAGGTATCACCGTGACTTTATTTTATTCCTCATCTCTGCATTGCCTACCGCTTTCTGATGCCATGAGAAGTAGGAATAGAGATGCATGCTTTACCGCTTTTCTAGATATCATGAGAAGTAGGAAATAAAGAGCGTGCACTCGAAGTCATTATTTAAAAGTTATGTAGCAAGCATTCTGCATTTATTCACTCCCCGTGATTGTGCTTGTGTGTTTCCATCTTTTGTCAATCGATGATGTCACTCAATTAGAATTGAGATAACGACTTCGATCTTTGCATGCTCTCCTTATGATTTTATTGTTTTCCTTTGTCGATGATCGATGATGTCACTCAATTAAAATTGAGATAACGACTTCGATCTTTGCATGCTCCCTTAGGGATTTTATTATTGTCCTTTGTTAATGATCGATGATGTCACTCAATTAGAATTGAGATAATGACTTTGATCATTGTGTGTTCCCTATAGGATAGTGATCCTCACTGTTGTACCCCAATTTTTCCCCTAAGATCCCTTCACCATACCATATTGATTCAATCACAACAAGATCACATTAGGGCTTTTGGTTCTCCTCCCTATCTTTAGCTTTTCTCTTTGAGGAATCACTAAGCACCTTGACTTGTTTTTCTTATATAATCATTCATGTTTTGTTTTGACTTTCCATTTAATAAATAAAATGCAATATTGGTCTGTCTTACTTGTCAACAATGTAGGTAAAGGCAATAGGGCTTAGCAAGTTGATCCATGGGCTCATGAGTTTATTTCCATGACCTAGTCAATGAAGCTTGATAAGTTCAAACCTCATCATTGAAGTTGTTTTGGAAGGGATGGCATGGCAAGATTATTTTGGTTCACTACATTTCCAAGTTATCAAGATTGATTCAAAAGTGCAAGGGGTTGATTGAAGAAGTTGTCATGGTTGGACAAGGCCTTGTCTCATTGGTCACAAGTGCATATTTCTCTAAATTCTCAAGATATGGAAGTGGTTTTGGTTGCTATGAGTTCTCATTATCATCCTCAACAACTTATATTTATAAAGAATTTGTATTGGTACAAGAAGTTTGTTCAAAACTGTCAAAGTTCCTCCAAGCATTTTCTTGATCTAGGAACTAGGGTTTTGAACTTCAAAGAAGTATATCTTGCTCATATTTTGGTATTTTGGAGTGATTCCAAAGAAATCCTTCTCTTCAAAGGGTTATAAACAAATAACTTCAAAGGTTCCAAGGAGTTTTCATGTGGAAGAAACTTGATGAAGAAGAAAGATTACAAGTCCTCCAGATGAATCCCCAAATTTTCATGTGTGACTTCAAATGATCATAACTTGATCAATTTTTATCACATTGAGCCCATTACTTTTCCATAATTATCTTGAAGATGTGAACTTTATGCCTTCTTTTATGTGAAAAGTGAGAAAATGGATGGAAATTGCCTTAAGGATACAAAAGATTATAGGTCATTTCATGATTTTTTGCCAACTTCATCAATTCATAACTCTCTCAATTTTTGGAGGTTTTGAATGGTTCAAGTCCCAAAATGTCATTCAAGAGATCTACTTCATTCCATCTTTTTTGGTCAAGAGCAAATTCCAAGTGGAAGGCTATGTTTGGATGCAAGACATTATAGGTCACTTTTGAAGAAAAATTTGAAATATTTCTAAGTATGGAAAGTCAACATTTTTTCCAACTTTGACTCAACACAACTTTCAGCTCAAGCATCCATTTGATTCCATTCTTTTTCCATTGCAAAGCTTGTAACCTCATCTTTTTGAAGCATCAAGAACCATTCCCTAAGACCCTTTGAGCTGAGAATGCCATTGGTCAGAAGTTGGCACTTTGAAACTGAATTTTTCACCAAGTCAGAATTTTGAAATCCATAATGTGGCCTCTAATCACAAGATTTATACGCGTTTTTTATTTAAACTTGATTAACAAACTTGCCAGAAGTGTTTAGCACCTCAAAATGCAAGGATTTGATGAGTTTTGGTGAAAATAAGATCACACTTCACTCGTGCATCAGGTTTGCACGAATTCCCTCCAAAATGCATCATTCACTCTTCCTTTTGAT
Source organism: Vicia faba (assembly GCA_948472305.1). Classification (NCBI taxonomy): domain Eukaryota; kingdom Viridiplantae; phylum Streptophyta; class Magnoliopsida; order Fabales; family Fabaceae; genus Vicia; species Vicia faba. The sequence continues at coordinate 495,599,718 of OX451736.1, forward strand.
CCCATTTGCTTCTCCTATAAATACATGAACTATCCCATTCATTTTCTTAAGCTTGGATAGCCATAATCACCCTGCCAAACTTGTTCCATAACTCAGAATTCAACAACTTCGAAACCCATATACAAGCCTTTTTCAATCCAATTTTTTCATCAATTCACCTTCCTTGATCTTCCCTGAAGCTAACCATATAATTACATTCAAGAATCGTGCCCTATATTACTCCATAGAAGTCCAGTTTCAAAGCTCTTCAACTCAACTTCAATAGGTAGGTTCCTTCACCAATTCTTCAGAACTTTGATATCATTGTGATGCTCTCATTGCCCTGGTTCTAGTCGCAACACTTACTTCTTACTGGAAACACATTTTGACCATGAAATTTCAAACCCCTTTTCAAAACTTTCTTTCTAATTTGCTTGAGCTACATTTTATATATATTTGGCGCGAGGGTGTGGTTGTCTTCGTCTTGAAGAGACGAAGCGAATGGCATAGGTCTGAGCTTCTGATTTTACAGTTTGAGAGACCTGCAATTCATGTTGGCTGGAGGTTAAAGATGACCAACGTGTCATCTTCCAACCAATGATGGCGTGCCACTTGTTATTTTTGAATTCTGATTTAATAATTGATTCAGTGCTTTATTCACTAATGACCATGATATGCACAGCGCGCCAGATCCCTTGGACCTGAATACTAACGCGTTTTGACTCTCATCCAATGGTCCACATATTTTTGAATTTTCTTTTCTTTTCTGATTTTTATATTTAATTGTTTTAAACTTCAAAAAATCATAGAAAATTCATTTTTAGTCCAAAAAATCTGAAAAAATTATGAAAAATATTTTTGAATATTATCTTTCTGATTTTTATTTTTTCACAATTTAATTTTGTGTTTTGGTATTTTTTTCATAAAATTACACTTTATTTGAATTGTTTTAAATGTTTAAAAATACTTTTATGCATCTATAAATTCTGAAAAAATTATAGAATGACCCAATGATATTGTGACAAATATTGGTGACCTTATTTTATTTTTGTTTTTGAATTTGTTATTTTTTATCATTTTTGGTTTGTTTTACCCTTTTCTTTTAATTTTAAAAATATTTTCTGACTTTAAAAAATTTACCAAAAAATTTATAAAATCATTTGAACCCTTTTCTGATTTTTCTATAGTCTTACTTTTTATTTCTTGATTAATTTGAACATAGTTGATATTTTTCTCTTTTATTTCTATTTTTAAACATTATTTTTTAAACCTTTTTGTATATATTAAAATGTAATATTATTTTGTGACTATTTTCTGGCTGATCTTGGGTTAAATTTTTGATCATGAACTTTATTAACATCATTAGATCCATGGTGTTGAGTCTAACTCTACAAAAATGGATGAATGATTTTAATAATAGTTTGATTAAATTTAATTCAAAAGTGGTTTGTATATTCTCTCTCACCCCTCTTCATCTCATCCCCTTCTTATTGTACTAAATGTTGTTGGAGCATGATCTTTATATCATGTCTCAAAATAAATGGTGCATAGATTGCTATTGACTGGCCTCAAAATAGGTGTGACTTATATATAAGTCCACTTACAATTTCTTAACATAGCGCTAAATTTTGTCTCGATTTGAATAAATGATCATTCGTGGCCCAAACTTATGTTTGCAAACCCAAGTATGTTAATTTTATCTCTTTGATCCAATAACCTTGAGATTCATTGTGTGGAGACTTTGGTTCTACCAATCCTCTAATGGATCTACAACACCTTTGGTCAACGCGGATCACTTAAACATTGTTGATCATTAAATGGTACTTATGAGGATTCCAAATGGATGATATACTTGACAAAAAGAAAATGCAACTTGTTGTGTGGAGGATTTGGTTCTACCAATCCTCTAATGAGTTCCAAATGCAAGTTTCAAGATGGTCATCCAACTAACCACTAATTACTAATAATAGATTTTATTATGTGTTTTTATTTTATGCTCTTTACTTTATGCACCATTTACTTTTAGCATTTACATTTCATGCTATCTTTCATATTTGCTCACTTGAGCCCCTTTATATTCTTGTCATTTTTATTTTGCTCACTTGAGCTTTTCTTTTCTTTTGAAGACACCTAATAATCAACACAAATCCTAAAAATCTTTAATGATACTTGGACTATTTGGTTACTATCCTTGGCATTATGGAGCGTTGGACTTTTTGGACTTAGGATTAGAAACCTTGGCCTATGATTGGAGACCTTGTGATCTTATCTGATTATTTTGTCTGGAGCTCTTGAGGTTTACCTCAAGACATTGAGTTGTTTATTTGTTTTTGTGTGCAGGTTATTGTGATTACACCTTTTGTTTATAATATAGAATTCACCCGTATACAGCCGTTACTCTGCCCAATTTGTGTAAGGACTTAATACACTTGAAGTTTGGTTCTTTCAAGAGGTCTAGTATCATTTCTTGTTTGGTTTCAATCTAAAGAATGAGAATTTTATCTTGGCTCATTGTGTCAAGTATTGGCTTCTGGTTGGTTAGATGGTTCTTATCCCTAGCTTTTACCTTATGCTTTAGGATAGTCCCTTCTTCTCCTCCCATCTTCTTTAATTTCAAAAATCTTCTCCCTCCTTTTGAAAACTCTTCTTGCTTTTAAACTTGAACCACTTTCATAATAAACTTGGACTTAGGTCCATGCATTTTCAAAACATTTTCATAAATAAACTTCAATAAACTTAATAATACTTTGACATTTTTTTGTGAGAAGACTAAAAGCCAATCAATCTTATTTCAAACTATTTTTCCACTTTGGCTTTTATCATTATGCTTTTCTAAAAAAGATTGGACTCTTGTCAATCTTTGTAGTGATGCAAACAACTATACTTCTATGATATGTAGTGAAGAGAGATATTTTCCACTTGGGTGTTGAGTGAGGCATTGTTGATTTTAAAATCCAAGCCATATCCTCCACTTTGAGATGATGCAAGTTCTCATTTCTCATGATTGTGGGTAGTAGGTATGTTTTCCACACGGACAATGACGATGACGTCTTATCTCATAAATTAACCAACACATTTATGTTTTAAATTTTTTAAAGAGGAACTACGTGTACCCTGGCCCCTTATTGCACGAAAAGGTGGTACGTAGGCACTAAAGGTTCGCAACCGCGGCGGGTGTAAAAACCATAAAAATATATTTCTTTTCTCACCTCCACCATCCATTTTCTATACAACATTTTTATAGCCAAAATATACAGATTTTTCAAAGAGGTTCCTGCGAAGTACCGTAGATGTTTAGGGTGCTAATACCTTCCCTTTGCATAACCAACCCCCTTACCTTGAATCTTTCCCCCTCTTTTTGGGTTATTCGCTCTTTTCCCATTCCTTTGGAAACAATAAAGCGCGGTGGCGATTTTTATTTTGATTTGTATAAGTCTAGTCAACCCAATGGCTTAGTCTTAAACATTTCTACCTCTACAGAAAAATGGCAACTTCACTGGGGAAAGATTGACCTCTTGCTGGTCCATCCCTAAGTGGGTTGAGCCTATCTTTGTTTATATCTGTATATGTGTTATTATTATTATTTTTGTGTTATATGTTGTATATATGTTTGTCTGGATTTTCCTGGTTTTCAGGGTGCTCGGTGATTACTCATAAGTCCTATACCCGGACTTGGGTAAAATTTAAGATAGGACGGTCGGTATAGTCATGTTAACTTTGAGGAAGTAATCCTAAAAAAGGAGGCATGAGATCCCCTACTCAGTGGAAGCCCCTTTGGTTGTAGTGTCATTTATCGAATAATCGGGAAGATGTACTGCTTTCGACCTGGGAGCCCGCTGTTTATCGAATAATCGGGAAGACGTACTGCTTTCGACCTGGGAGCCCGCTGAAGCTGAGGACCGTAGAATAACAAACCCATCTTGTCCTTTTAGGTGTAGTGCGGAAGCTATAACAGAGTAATTCGGAAATAGTTGTCACGCGATACTATGCTCAGACGAGTTTTTCTTGAGAATATTACTAATTACCGAGTTAATCGGGAAGTTGGTAATATCCGAAGGAAGGATGTAGACTCTGGGAACCTCTAGAACCTTGTTCGGCAGGTGATAACTTTTAGACCAGCCCCTTATGGGTAGTACCTTCGACCTCATGCTCATGACGTTGAACCTATAAACCCTATATGTGTGATCTTGTGTGTGATTGTTGCATCATGCATCCATGCACTCATAAGCATCTTTTGGAGAGATCATATTTAAAGGGATTTAAAGGTTGACCATTTATGAATATCTCATGTACTTTTTAACCATGGATTCTGGAAAAAGAAAGACCGGGAAGTACAGTTTCAAGGATCCCAAGATAAATGAGTTGATCAGTCTAATTCCCGAGATCGGGTGTTCTACGGACTTTCAGAAGAAGTATGGATCTATCATTCTTCTCATGAAGCTGAAGATGAAGAAGGGTATTATCTTGACCTTGGTCTAGTTATATGATCCGATGTATAATTTCTTTACTTTTCCCGACTATCAGTTGATGCCCACACTGGAGGAGTATTCTTATCTATTGGATTTACCTGTTACCAATCGTGTTCCTTTTACTGGTTTGGAGGGTGAGCCAAAACCACATGAGATTGTTGCTTTGATTCATCTGGGGAAGTCTGAGGTGGAAGCCTATATGACTACTAAAGGAGGGATTATAGGATTACCAGATCATTTCTTATTGAGGAAATCTCGTTACTTTTCCAGGATGGAAAGTACAGTCTCTTTTGAGGCCATCTTTTCTCTACTTGCTTACGGGTTGTTCTTATTTCCCAATATGGACAAGTTTGTTGACATTAATGCTATCATGATCTTCATTATTGGAAACCCAGTTCCTACCTTGTTGGGTGATGCTTATTACTCTATTCATCTTCAGAATTCTTATCATGGGGGATGATTATTTGTTGCTCGCCTCTGTTTTGCCGGTGGTTTATCTCTCATATGCCTCAGTCTGATGCTTTTTGGGATGTCAAGAAGGAACCCCGTTGGGCTCCTAAGATCATCGCACTTACTCACTCGGATATTGATTGGTATCATCGAGCTTACCAGGATATAGAGATTATTGATAGTTGTGGTAGTTTCACTAATGTACCACTTCTTGGTACAAAGGGAGGAATTAACTATAACCCTATTCTTGCACGACGGCAGCTTGGTTATCCGATGAGGGATAAACCAAATAGTATTCATTTGAGTAGTTTCTTTATGAAGGAGGGATAAGACCATAGGGAAGATAAAGAGCAGATTGCAAAGGCCTGACGTTATATTCATAGGAAGAGTAGGAAGGATTTGGGACCTAGGGGTGTTGTTTCTTTGGAGCCATATATTCAGTGGGTCCAAACGAGAGCTATTCAATTGAAGATGTCGTATTCCCGGGAAACACCTATGCATGATCTATTTGTGAAGACCACTCCTACCTTATTAGATGATCTAGAAGAGCTGCAACTTACTTTGGTTAGGATGCAACAGGAAAATGATGCTTGGAAGAACAAGTTCCAAACTTTAGAGATTTCCTATAGAGCAGACATTAAAGAGAAAGACAACTTGATTGAGATCCTTGAGAGTCGAGTGGTAGAGTCTATGGAGAGGAAATGGGATTTATTTTCTCCTAAGCCTCAATCAGGTGATGATTACTCACTTCCTGATTCAGGTGATTGGAAGGAGGTTGCCATCAGACATGCAGAAGAAAACCAGAAGCTGAAGGCTCATATTTCCAGGCTCAAGGGGAAGCGCCAGCATACAGAGTGATCTCCATCAGTTTTACTTCTCATAGTTTTAGATTGTATTTGCATCTTGTACTTGGGATCATTGAAACTTGTAATCCATTTTGGAGTTGTTATAATAAATTTTTTCAGTATTTCAAATGCGTTATTACTTTGATATTTGCAATATGTCCATAAATTTTAAATCCCTTGAAATAATAATAAAATAAAAACATGTGCATTGCATATCATGCATCATATTGCACATATTTCTTGCATTTGTTATGCATATCTAGGTGTCTTACCAAGCTTCTTTACTTCGTTCAGCAAGCTGACTCACCACTACAACACTCGATCTAATTTTAGAAAGAAGATGGACAACTTAGAACAAGAGAATTGCGAACTGCGTGAGGAGGTTTTTGCTTTGAAGGTCGACATGGCCAATCTGACTGCTCTGATGGAAGCTCTGGTGGCTACTCAGAATCAGCCACCGAGTGTCCAACCTCAACCAACAATGGTAACTACTGAGGCTTCGACTATTCCCGTATCTGTTACTCCAACTGTTATTCAGAATTGCATGCCTCAAGGTTATCCATGGGGAATGCTATAGAATTTTGCACCTGAAGGTTTCAATCTTGGTCCTCAAGATACTCCAATTGTTTAGACTATTGTTACTTCGGTGAATATGGTTATGCTTGGTCCCGAATGTTAAGATACCTGCTAAGTTTAAGGTCCCGGAGTTTGAGAAGTACAAGGGAAACACTTTCCCTCGTGCTCATCTGGTTATGTACATGAGGAGAATGTCTACCCATACTGATGATCAGCATCTGCTGATTCACTTTTTTTAGGATAGTTTGATCGGTGCTGCACTGAAGTGGTATATGAGTTTGGACAATGCTGATATCCATACTTTCAATGATTTGGGAGAAGCATTCATCAAATAATACAAGTACAACATGGACATGGCGTCTGACCGTGATCAACTCAGGGCCATGGTTCAGAAAGACAGAGAATCGTTCAAAGAATATGCATAGAGATGGCGTGAGGTATCCGCCCAAGTGATTCCTCATATGGAAAAGAAGGAGATGACTAAGATTTTCTTGAAAATGCTGGGTGCTTTCTACTACGAGAGGATGGTAGCAAGTGCGCCAAGTGACTTTACTGAGATGATAGTAATGGGTATCCGCTTAACAGAGGCTATAAGAGAGGGACATTTAACGAAGAGTGAAAGTTCTAGAGGTGTGAATAAACCATCTTATGGGTTTACCAAGAAAATTAAGGGGATGCAAATGCTGTTATGCAAGAGAGGAGGGTTAATACTCCTAGAAGGAATTATCAGCGTCATCAGCAAGTCGCCTCAGTTACTCCAGTTGTGGGTGCAGCTCTAACTACCGTTGTGTATCAGAGACCGTCCCAGCAGGGGAATCAAGGGTATAATCAGAGAAGGGAGAGTTATGACCCTATTCCTATGAGCTATACAAAGTTACTACCGACATTGATTCAGAAGAAGCTAGTTCAGACCCGACCACCTCCCGCCGTACCATCACCATTGCCTTGGTCTTACAAGGCAGATCAAACATATGCTTTTCATCAGGGAGCACCAGGGCATAATGTTGAGAATTGTTATCCTTTGAAGACTGAGGTGCAGAAGTTGGTGAAGTCTGGTATTCTATCTTTCAAGGATATGGGACCTAATGTGAAAGACAATCCTCTACCCAAGCATGGGGGAGTAAATGTTGTGAATATGGTGGCCGACTGTCCAGGCGACTTCCGGATTTTTGATATTAATCTGGTTAGAGGAGATTTGGTGAAAATGCATGCAGACCTTTATGAATATAACTATTATACGCATGACCATGCCGATTGTGCTATTTGCAGTACAGACATACAGGGTTGCGATAAGATAAAGGCTGATTTACAAGAGATGATGGATGAGGGCCTCATCCACATAATCAGGCCAAGGACAGAGTACGTAGAGGAGGTGAATATGGTTTCTGGATGTCCTGGAGAATTCAGAATTTTTGATGTAGAGTATATGAATGAGGACCTTGTGCAATTGCATGCTACCTTCTACCATGTGGCTGGTCAGGTAAAACACCAATATGGATCTTCCCGAGTTTGCTGTCGAGATTCCCGAGGATGTTCAATCGTGAAGAAGGGTGTTCAGTTATTGTTAGATAATGGAGTTATCAAGGTTACAAGTCAAAGGGATGATTACCATGAAGTTGATATGGTTGGGGTTTGTTTGACTGAAGAAGAGTCAGATGAAGAGTATGCCTCCGCAGATGGGTATTTCTCCTCAAATGAGGATTTGTTTTCTAGAAATGACTCAATAATGACTAATTATGTTGAAGAACGGGTAAACGTCATTGTACCTTGTTTTGGGGAACCTGCCCATCTTGAAGTTGAGTATTATAGCAAGCCAGTTGTTACCCATTGGTGATTAGGTTTCCGGGTCCTATCCCCTACAAATCAGATAAGACCGTGCCTTACAAATACAATGCTACAATCTTAGAGGATGGAGTGGAAGTTCCCGTCCATCCAATGCCTGATGTTGGGAATATTGCTGAAAATAGCAGGGTGACTCGCAACGGTCGTGTGTTTGCACCAGTTGTTCGAAGAGATGTTAATGTTGGAAAGAAAATTGTTGAGAATGTTGAACCCAAGAAGGCTACGGGTGAGACTAGTGGGGCTGCGTTAGAGAAAGAAGTGGATGATATTTTGAAGATAATCAAGATGAGAGACTACAGAATTGTAGATCAGCTACTGCAGACTCCTTCAAAAATATTTATCTTAGCTTTATTGATGAACTCCTCTGCTCACAGAGAATCCTTGATGAGGGTATTGGACCAAGCTTTTATGGAGAGTGATATGCCAATAGACCAATTCAGCAGTGTAATAGGGAACATTACGTCATGTAATAACTTGAGTTTCTGCGATGATGAATTACCAGATGAAGGAAGGAATCACAACCTGGCCCTCCACATCTCTATGAACTACAAGAATGATTCACTATCCAATGTGCTGATTGATAATGGATCTGCTTTGAATGTTATACCGAGTGTTGTACCCCAAAATTTGCCCTCCCATTTCCTCAACATTTTCTCATCACCAGACCCTTGAAGATCAAGATCCAAGGATGTTTGCCCAAGGATGTTTTGACCTAAAATGCCTAAGATGACTTTCATGTCTCATATTGGACTCCCAAGTTTACCCATACCAAGTTTCAAGTCTTGATTCCAAGTTTTGCCCAGTCAATTAGACAGATGACCTAGAAATCAGCTGTATTGGGGAAAAAGTCAACTGTGGCCAATTGACAGTCAAACCTCATGATTTTTGACCCACATCAACATTATGAACTTATATGAACAATTTGATCAAGTTTGGACCACAATTCCACAAGAAATTTGATCAGATCACCAAAAGGGTAAAATGGTCATTTTTAGGGTTTTGACTGCACAAAGGCAATTTTTGACTGTTTGACCTAGCCAATGGCACACCAAGCTCTCATATGGACTCAAAGACTCAATGAAATGGTCTTGACACATTCATCAAGCTCAAAAGATCCCAAGTACACAAGATTGACAGTTGAATTTCCCAGTCAATTGATCAATTTTGACTGTACACTGAAAAGTCAAACTTTGACTTTTTGGTCAAAATCAAGAGTCAAGATTCATTTTTCATCAAAACTTGCCAAATCATGAAACTTGTTCACCAAGAAATCACAAAATGCAAATTAGGGTTAGAAAATGGAATTTTTCATAACTTAGAATTTTTCTAAGTTATGAAAAACCCTAATTTTTTCCCAACTTTGCCCCATCTTTTCACCAAGATCCATTTGGATTCAAACAAAAGTCAAAACATGAAAGTTATAGCTTGTTGCATAATCTACAACTTTGATTCACAAAGTTTTCTCATTTGAAGCTTGTATCTCAAGTTACAATTTTTTGAATAAGGGCACTAAACCATTTTTTAACTTAGTGAAATTTGACCTATTTTGACAAGGTTTTCTACCCCACTTCAAGGCCATTTTCCATACCCTTCTGTTGCACCCCAAAATTTGTCCTCCCATATTCTTCAAAGAATTTGCCAAGCCAAGTCACAAAATGCCCCAAGGGTTGTGCAGCTCAACAATCTCCTATACAGTCAAAACTAGGGTTTGTGTTCTGATCAAAGAAAGGAAGTTTTCAAGGACCCAATCAAGTCTCATATGCTTACAAAGATGGTCAAGTATCCTCATATCAAGTTTCAAGGCATTCAGCTCAAAATTGCACAGTCAAAACCCTAGATTGCACTACAGTCAACTGTAGGGGCAAAATGGTCATTTGACAGTTAAAAGTTCAAATTTTTGGTCAACATATCATTTTGAAGCCACAAACATCATTTGATCAATGCTTGATCATGATTCTCAAAGTTTGGCTCAGAAATCATCAAAGATACAAAAGTTGCTATATTTGGACAGTTGAAAAAGTCAACTGAAATTGACCAGGGCATAACTTTCACATGGATTATCAGAAAAATTCCATCCAAAGCTCATTTTGAAGAGAAAGACATTTCCTACAACTCATCTTCATACTTCAAGTCCAAGAAATGCTCTCACAAAAAGTTATCAATTTCAACATTATAGGTCATTTTCAAAAGTCAACAAAAAGGGACTTTAAGTCAAAGGCCATAACTTGAGATTGGTAAATCAAAATGACATGGGACCAAAGGCATTGATTAAAGGACTCAAAGACCTTTCCAAAATGTCCAAGAACATGTGAAAAGCTTAAAAATTGAGCAAGTTATGCCTTGTGGAAGTTGGGAAATTTTTGGGAATTTTGAAAAGTCAACATTGATGCAAATGATCCAAAATTGCTAATGGGCCCATTTTTCTTCCATGATTCATCATTCTAAGCCTATGCACGACCACTTGGCCCAAAGGTAAGTATTTTCTCAATTTTTATTTATTTATTTGAATTTATATTAATATTAATTCATTTAAATTATTTAAATACATGAAAAATATCTAACCTAACAAAACCAATCTTTTTATGCATGATTTGGACTCAATATTTCGTGCTTGTTCAAATATGGAAAGAATTGGTGTGATTGGAGCCTAATTGACACAAAGAACACTTGAAAAGATTCAAAAAAGATCTTACAAAATCAAATATGCAAATCATTGAATGCCATGGATTTTGTGCAATTTTGTTGACCTAATATGCTCACTATATGATCAGGAATCAAAACCTAAAGCAATTGGACTCCAAGCTGCGCAAAAGAGCAAGATACAAACTTGAAAAATTTGCCATAAAACTCAATTCTGAAATCAGTGTTCTAGGGCGATTTAAGGCACCAAACCTATTCCAAAAGCTTCCTTGGCAATCCCTGAACGTTTTCCAATCAAGAACAACAATCAAAACTTCAAGAACTGGTAGTTTGAACTCGAACTGTATAGTAAAATTTCCAAAATCGTGCATCATGATTTAAACGTTTTTACAGCATTTTGTCCATTGATTCATGTTTATCATAATGTTTTGAAGCTAACTGATACCTTTAATTGCGTTTTTCTGTGCTATACGAGATAATGCCATGAATGAGATTTAGGGTTTGCAGGTTTCAAAATTAGGGATTCTTAATACAAGCAAAATTAGACCATCCCAGTACCACCATTGCAATCAGCTCATCAAGACGAAGAGAGTTTGACCTTCGCGATTAATTTGTATACACCCAGCATCTAATCGTTATTTTCTTGTAGGTTGCCTAAAACCACGCATCCAAAACCGTGGCTGAAAGTTCTTGTTTTCAGAAAAATAAAATAGAACGAGGAAGACGATGTGTTGTCAGCCAGTGATTCGCTAGTTTGAAATTTCGCGCGTTCCAATCCATTAACGTGTTTCTTTCTTTATATTATTTATTCGTTATTTATATATTAAAGATGTTAACATGGCGTAGTGGTCCAGGTGTTGGCTGGTGAGGGGCAAGACCTGGGTTCGAACCCCAGGTCTATACAATTCCCATGTTATTTTTCATTAACAATTCTTATGCAGCGCGCCTATTGAGGACCACCATATTCCATCATCATCATACCATACACGCGTCCAGTGAGAGCAGATCAAGGGCTCCAATTCAAAGAACACCATAAACGCAGTCAACATGCCATACAAAATCTGGAAAAGTCAACGAATTCAAAGTTAATTGGGCCAGAATTCTAAGGCCTGTACCTCCAATTTGGGGCTACCCCCCCCCCTGGTTTGCATTTTTTCTATGTTTCTTCTTATATTTTATTTTTGCTATTTCATTTATTTTATTTGTTTTAACATAATTAATTTGTTTTCACAAAAATACAAAAATTCACAAAAATTCAGAAAAGACAAAATATAATATATATTTATTTTAATTATTTTTCATAAAAAACTTGCATGTAAAATTAGTTAATTTAAATTAAGGCTTATTGTTAATTCTTTTCATCATAAAAACACAAAAATATAGAATTTAGGTTTGATGAATTTTATTCCCTTTTAAATTTTCCTTTTTTATCACAATATTATTTATTTATTTATTTTTATAATTAAATGCACATAAATTAATTTAGGGTTTAATTTAGGTTAATATAACATTTTCATGATAACTAAAAAATATTAGAATTAGGGTCCGACACTTTGTTTTAATTGTAATTAATTCTCTTTTTTCCTATTAAACATAAAAAACCACAAATACTAAAAAACATTTTTCTTCTTTTAAATTTTAATTTTAATTCTCATTAATTTAATTATTTTTGCAAAAGGGTCCAACGCCCATGTTCATAATGTATTTAATTTCGCGCATTTATTTTATGTCGTTTATTATAATTATGTAATTCTCCCAAAGCGTTGTAACATTTAACTTCTCGCACTTTTACTTCGCTTTCTTTATTTTCCGTCAAATCGGGTCCGGTTTAATTTTGGCGATGTGGACCCGCGCCTTTGTAATAGCCTTAGATTTATTTCCCCGCAAATACTTTTAACTGTTAAATAAGCATGCAAGAATGAATGTCTTAATTGAAATCAAGCGTAGAACACAAATAAACATGACAAGACAAATATCTGAAAACGACACACGAATCGCACGCACCACCCCTAGGGTACGCCTCACTGTTGCCTTTCGAAAGGTGATTATCGAGTAGAGGACGTCTTAGTAAGTCCTCATGATCCGGGAACCTGGCATGAGGGTAGCTTCTAAGGTGTCTTCCCATTGCTCTGGTGATCACCGCGTCCCTACAAACTCGAATTGACCCGAATACCTCCAACGGTGGTGCTACCTACCTCTCAATGGTGGGATGACACTACTTTTAAGGACATCTACACAGACGAATTCCTTAGGGTAGGTAGGTTCTCAAGGATACTTGCTCTAATCTCAAAACAAACTCAAAGAGACTTTTCACACCGACACTTTTCAAAAGTTTTCAAAGCAAACTTTTCAAACACTCTGACGTACGAGTCGAACTGAAATTTTTCAAAGAAACTTTTTTAAACCACAATTGAAAAGCAAGCAAACATTTTTGAAAACACATTGAGCAAGTATCTAAGAGCCCATGGATAACCATGGATAGAAAGGGTGCTAACACCTTCCCTTTCTATAACCTACCTCCCGAACCGAGAGCAATCTCTTTAAGGAATTTTTCTGTGCTTTTGTCCTTTCCATTTGGAGAAAATAAAAGACGGTGGCGACTCTTGCTTCCGCGACATTTTGCGAACCAGCGTTAAACAGTCAGTTCCAGATCCACCGATCACAGAACTGGCGACTCTGCTGGGGATCTTTATAAAGTGAGGTATACCTTAGGGCTAGGTCATAACCATGTTTTCAATTGTATTGCTTTGTGTGCTTTAAATTGTGGGTTGCTTGGGAGTTCTATAGATCCTAAACCCGGATCTGGGGATACCCTTCTTAGAAAGTAGCAACAAGGCTGTGAGGGAACTGTGCGGGGTATACCGACATGGTTGAAACAGTCTGCTACGTTGATGTGGCACTTTGGTGTGTACCGGTAACCCTTGAGTTCAGTCAAGGAGAGTACGGGGCCTCCGCGTGGTGTCGTGAAGCATCAACAGACCTTAGGAACCTTAATTGAACTATCTTGGCCTCTTTAGGGTAGTGAGATAACTGACTTTGGTGCAGTCCGAGGTTGGTTGATACTCGATACTACGCTCAATGGAGGGTTGCTTTCCTGGAATATTTCGGTCGCCAGTTCAGTGGCTAAATCAAAACGATGAACAATGAAAGCAGTCCCGTGATATTGGGAACCTTAGAACCCGGTTACTTTGATTAGGACAGGTTGAACCCACCAACTTCAAGAGGGTAATACCCAGACCTCATGCTGGCCTAAACTCTAAGGGTTTCTCTTGTGTGACTTGCGTGCCTTCGTACTTGACTACTTGCATGCTTGTTATCTGACCCTTGATGTCTTGCAGGTTTTGTTCATAGCCCTTTATTAGGACTTATAGCAGGGTGTACTAACCACTTGCAGGTTCTGTTTATAGTCCTTAATTGGGACTTATAACAGGGTGTACTAACTACTTGCAGGTCCTGTTTATAGTCCTTAATCAGGACTCATAACAAGTTTATCAAGTTTCTTGCAGGTTTCGGTTTATAGTCCTTAATTGGGACTCATAACAGGGTTACTCACATTACCCCATGCATAGCATAACATCATACCATTGCATGCATCCCGCATACATCCTAACCCATTTCAAGGGTCTCAAGGGCTTGTGATGCAGGTCATGATGAATCAAACATCCAGCAAGGGGCAAAGAGGATTTATTTTCCTCTAGCTAAGGTTGTCAGGGGCTATGACCCACTGGATATGGTGAGCCTTTGACCCTTGAAGAAGGACTCTCAACAACATGAAGTTCCTTCAATCAAGTTACCGGTTCTCAACTCTAACAATTTCTCTGTTTATCCCGCGAGGTCCTTGAAAACATTACATGCATGTCATACATCTCATTGCATTGCAGGTATCCCTTGACAGGTTGCTTACCCTTCCTCGCTGTTTATTTCAGCCGATCGCCATGAATCCTGAATCATCAGCCGAGCAGACTATCAAGGACCTCCAGGCTCAGAACGCCCAGTTCCAAGAGCTGATCATGAATTTGACCCAGGGGCAGCAAGACCTGAAGGCTCTGCTTTTGAAGAAGGACAAGAAAAAGAAGAGGACTGTTTTGTTCAGCCCTAGACGCAGATCTGGGAATACACCGCAGACTGAAACTGAGAGGACTACCCCATCTGTGAGGGAAATCAGTCACCATGAGAGGGAGGTGCCCAGTCCAGTGGTCTCTGACAATGAAACAGATTTCGACGACGAACAGTACCCTCCGGCTGAGGACAAATACAAACAGTTGGAGGATAGGTTTAAGGCTATGGAGGTTCAACAGGTACCTGGGCTGGATTTCGGAGATCTGGGTTTGTCAACTGGTGTGGTTATTCCTCAGAAGTTCAAAGCACCATCCTTTACTAAGTATGACGGGGCGTCTTGCCCCAAGCTGCATCTAAGGTCCTATGTTCGGAAGATTCAGCCATATACGGTGGACAAGAATTTATGGATCCACTTCTTCCAGGAGAGTCTTTCAGGGACTCATCTCGAATGGTTCTATCAGCTGGATGGGACCAAAGTTCGTAACTGGGAGGAGTTGGCTACTGCTTTCTATAAGCAGTATCAATATAATGCCGACCTTGCCCCTACGCGTACCCAACTCCAGGGTATGTCGTTAGGATCAAACGAAGGTTTTAAAGAATATGCGCAGAAATGGAGGGATCTTGCTGGAAGGGTACAGCCACCTCTGACTGATCGGGAACTTGTGGACATGTTCTTGGGGACCTTGTCTGGTCCATTTTATAATCACCTGATTGGGAATTCGTCTGCTGGATTCACAGATCTTATCTTGACTGGAGAGCGAATAGAGGCTGGCATCCGGTCTGGGAAAATTCAAGAGGCTGCACCTGCTGATAAAAAGCCTCATCATGGAAAGAAAGAATCCAATGCCGTGCACGGTAAAAAGAGCCGTCATGAGGCAGGGGCAATCCAGATCTCCAATCCTGGACCTGCTCAACAAGGACAGGGGCAGCAGCGCAAGGAGAAACGACAGTATACCAAACTCAACATGTCGCTGGATCAAGCACTGCAACAAATGTTGAAGGCAGGGCTGATCACCTTAAGGGCTCCCCTTCGGAATCCGAACACTTCTGCTCCCAACTATCATCCCAATGATAGGTGCGCGTATCATTCTGATAGCCCGGGGCATACTACAGACAACTGCTGGCCTCTCAAGAACAAGATCCAAGATATGATTGACGCCGGAGAGATTCAGTTTGAAGTGCCAGAGACTCCGAACATAATCACTGCTCCGTTGCCCAATCATTGAAGCCTTTTGTTTATTTGAATTTTGAGTTGTATTTTTCATTGCTTATACAAACGATTAATGTCATAGCAAGCTCTTTTATGTTATCAATGCATCGCATACGTCTGTTTTGAGAATTAATACAATGGTTTTCATTATATTCAAATTTATTTTCATATTTTTTCTGATGATCAACCCTTGGTTAATAATTCTGAGCCTCTTGAGGGAGGATGACGAAAACGATACCACGATCTTTACAGTATGCTTTTGAACAGACCCCGCTGATGAGGTACAGGCATTGTTTCAATTCCTAAACACTGGAGTTATAAGGATGATAATCCCTCGTCAACCCATCTGAGCCAAAGAAGTAGGAGTTTTATTTTCGAAAATTGAAACCCTTAATCATAACCTGGGGCAGGGTAGTTCCCTCAGTTGATCCAAGTGCATGACGAATGGCACCGAAAAGATCTTTACGAAACGAACAAAGACAGTAATGGTTCAGAACAATCAAAAGGACAGGCAGTCATCATCAAAATTCATAAATGAAAAGCCCAAAAAGTCTAAACCTACAAAGGGGACTTACGAAACTGGGGCATCCCGCTGACTGTGATTTCAAAAAAGGAAACAGTTCAGGCAAAAAAGGAAAGGGATAACAAAATCAAGAAAGAGGTCTCACAAACCCTCGACCAAAGCAAAAAATGACTGCCTATTCAAAAGAAATCATCAACATCTGAACCATTACTGGAACATCAAAGCAAAGACTCAAGCAAGGTCTAACGCACGATCAACTGAGTTTAGGTTTGGAGAACATCACGAAGAGCGGGTGGGTACAAATAAAATTTGAGCCTTTATCCTTTGTTTCTTAAACCATGAACCAGGCCACGTTATAACCCTTAAAAGTCCTAGCTGAAGCACGGGTTAGTTCGAAAGCATGCTGTTACGAAGGGTATCCTGACTCCTGAAGGCTTACGGTAAAATAACGAGTTGACATCATGTTTTACAAACATTCACTTGTTCTATGAAAAAAGAATGCATTTTCAAAATCTTCAAGACAGACATAAGCTTTGCATTTTTAACATAATTCTGTTTGCATATGACTTTTTGTTTGAACAGCATAGAAATTCGCATGATGAAAATCTAATGAACAAGAGTATCTCCAATCAAGGGGCATGGCATGACTATCGTTCATCATCTGGGGCAGCGAAGTCAAGACCCAGAGAATCTCTCAAAGGCCAAATAGACTGGGGAAAATCTTCGTCTGAATAGCTTGGGGCAAATCTCTGCCTGCATCACTTGGGGCATTCCGACAATGAATCTTGCCTGATTAAACATCTTCTGGTAACATGGTAACATAAACAGCCAGGGGCACCTCCTTGCATTCTAAAAACATGGACATAGTCGAAAAAATACTACGCAAAGTCAAAGACCCGCTAGGTTGACGCACCTAGGCAAAAATAAGGGCTTCCCGGCGAACCAAAAGGGTTCGGGCAAAATGAAGGGATGAAATGAAAAAATCTGTACACCCGGCAAGTCGAAAACCTGAAAAGGCGGCTTGGGCAAAAATGGGTATCCCGGTGGACTGAAAACCCGAAAGGGCGGTCCAGGCAAAAGTTAGGGATAAAAGCGTAACACTATGTCTCATTGGATCACTTCGCATCCGGAAGTCGGCATCAACTATCTGGCTCAGATTTCGGCATCGACCAATCAGCTTCATCTTCAACTAGATAGCAAAGCGATGAGACGTTCGAAGACATAAAGGCGATAGCAGAGTTGGAACCCAGTGGGATTGTTCACATAGCTGTTTTGTTTCCTTTTTCAAATTGTAAACTCTATATTATTTGGCGGCGTCCTCTTACTAGGATGTCAGCCTCCTGTACAAAAACGCCTATTCACAGGCAAAGTTTAAATCAATACAAATTCGCTTGTCCATACAAATTACCATTGTTTTCTTTTTTCTGTTTTGTCTTGCGAAGAACGTCCAATGTTCATTTTTGATATATGCATTTGACATTAAATTGCTGATTCGTAAATGTTTACACATAAAACAAGAGATTGATTACAGGTGACATCAGAGACAGGGGCAATGTGAAGTTGTCTAATGCAGTCTGGTTGTTTTGTCCGCCAAGGTACCAAGGTAGATTCAACTGAAGAATGTGGCCAAATCATCTCAACTCCCCGCAGAGTAAAACAAGATTCAGCAATACTTTCCTCAAACGGAGTTGACTCCCCGACAATCCTGAAAAGGCACAACATTCCCCGTTAGGTCTTAAAGTTCATCCCCAGTAGATTCTGGAAGTTTATCCCCTGCAGAGTACGGACGTCTCTCCCGAGTTTTATTTAGAGTTATTTCCTCACAAGGACTTATAACTGGGTTATCCTCAGCTAAAAACCACGGAAGACCGCCCTCGACAAAGTTCCTTCAAATCCCCGGCGGAGTTTATCTTTGGTGCTCCCCAGCGGAGTTTATCATCATTATCCTCAGCGGAATCCATCATAAAAGTCTTCAACAGGCCTCTTATCAAAACTTCGGCCAAGTACCTCTTCCACGGAGCAACTCCCCGGCCGTTCGTCAAGGATTTATTTTCCTAAGACGAAATTACATTCATAAACATTTCACATTTTCATACATCTTGCTTACATATATGATAAAGTGCATACAACACCATCTCATGTTGAACATCATGACATCGTGCATATCATACATCATGACATTGCATACAACCTATGTTTTTGCCTTTTCAGGAGAAAGATAATCCCGAAAGCAACTACCTTCAACTGTCACAATTCCAGATTCGATACCTGTATCCAGCCAGGGCACATCTGAGAGTGATCAGTTTCCAGACTCGATTCCTGTATCTAGCCAGGGCACGTCTGAAGAGTTCGAAGATTCGATTCCTGTATCCAGCCAGGGCACATCTATCAACTACAACATCTCCAGATTCGATTCCTGTATCCAGCCAGGGCATATCTGTTGACCATGTTTCCAGACTCGATTCCTGTATCTAGCCAGGGAACGTCTGAAGAGTTCGAAGATTCGATTCCTGTATCCAGCCAGGGCACATCTATCAACTACAACATCTCCAGATTCGATTCCTGTATCCAGCCAGGGCATATCTGTTGACCATGTTTCCAGACTCGATTCCTGTATCTAGCCAGGGCACGTCTGAAGAGTTCGAAGATTCGATTCCTGTATCCAGCCAGGGCACATCTATCAACTACAACATCTCCAGATTTGATTCCTGTATCCAGCCAGGGCATATCTGTTGACCATGTTTCCAGACTCGATTCCTGTATCTAGCCAGGGCACGTCTGAAGAGTTCGAAGATTCGATTCCTGTATCCAGCCAGGGCACATCTATTAACGACTAGTTCCAGATTCGACTCCTGTATCCAGCCAGGGCACATCTGTGAGCAACCAATTGTAGATTCGATACCTGTATCTAGCCAGGGCATATCTGCATAAGGAGATTGAAGATCAAACACCTGTAACAAGCCAGGAAAACATTCGTCTTTCTCAAATACACAAGTTCTCGCTAAGGAATCTCTTATGCGATCGACACTTCCAAATGGCATCTACAAGCCCATCTCCCTGTCCACCATCTCTCCAAATGGCATCTATAAGCCCATTCCCGACACCACGTTGTTGAGACTCCAGCATGCGAGTGCAAATTTCCGGGCACTCTAGTGTCCAATCTCCTTTTACCCTCGAGTCACGAAAGGCAAACTTGCCAATCTAACTCTTCAGGTCCAAGAAGATTGAACAGGGGCAACTGTTGTACCCCAAAATTTGCTCTCCCATTTCCTCAACATTTTCTCATCACCAGACCCTTGAAGATCAAGATCCAGTTAGGGTTTCCTCTGCCCAAGGCTTCTCCTTGCACTGTGGACTCAAATTAGGGTTTGTGTTTGCCCAAGGATGTTTTGACCTAAAATGCCTAAGATGACTTTCATGTCTCATATTGGACTCCCAAGTTTACCCATACCAAGTTTCAAGTCTTGATTCCAAGTTTTGCCCAGTCAATTAGACAGATGACCTAGAAATCAGCTGTATTGGGGAAAAAGTCAACTGTGGCCAATTGACAGTCAAACCTCATGATTTTTTACCCACATCAACATTATGAACTCATATGAACAATTTGATCAAGTTTGGACCACAATTCCACAAGAAATTTGATCAGATCATCAAAAGGGTAAAATGGTTATTTTTAGGGTTTTGACTGCACAAAGGCAATTTTTGACTGTTTGATCTAGCCAATGGCACACCAAGCTCTCATATGGACTCAAAGACTCAATGAAATGGTCTTGACACATTCATCAAGCTCAAAATATCCCAAGTACACAAGATTGACAGTTGAATTTCCCAGTCAATTGATCAATTTTGACTGTACACTGAAAAGTCAAACTTTGACTTTTTGGTCAAAATCAAGAGTCAAGATTCATTTTTCATCAAAACTTGCCAAATCATGAAACTTGTTCACCAAGAAATCACAAAATGCAAATTAGGGTTAGAAAATGGAATTTTTCATAACTTAGAATTTTTCTAAGTTATGAAAAACCCTAATTTTTTCCCAACTTTGCCCCATCTTTTCACCAAGATCCATTTGGATTCAAACAAAAGTCAAAACATGAAAGTTGTAGCTTGTTGCATAATCTACAACTTTGATTCACAAAGTTTTCTCATTTGAAGCTTTTATCTCAAGTTACAATTTTTTGAATAAGGGCACTAAACCATTTTTTAACTTAGTGAAATTTGACCTATTTTGACAAGGTTTTCTACCCCACTTCAAGGCCATTTTCCATACCATTCCACTTGGAATTTCAACTTGCATTTCAAAGATGGATTGTAGTACACATTCCAAGCTTTCCAAATTGTCCAAGAACTTCTCAAACAACCTCATAACTTGAGAGATTCGAATTTCACAAGTTGGCAAAAATTCACTTTTGTTCTTAACCAAGACATGTTCATAATCTTGCAAATTTGAACTCAGCTTGCTTTATGCTTGATTACAGGTCCTTGAACCATTCCATACTCAATAATTTAATTCATATTCAATGTGTTAAAGTGTTGTTCTTTGAGTGCAAGCATTGTATGCAAGATTAATCCTAAACTAGATAAAATGAACTTTCCATTTTTGAAAAGATTAGCTTTATGTCAAATTAGAAATCCAACAAGTACATGGAAGATCTGCTTGGCACAAGATTATGTGCATAACACACTGATCAAGAGAGGCTTATGCAGCACATTAGGGGGTCCTCTACTGACCTAGAAAGCCAAGTTGCATTTGTTTGCTTCAAGTTCAAGAAAAGTCCATAACTTGTGACAACTTCAATCTCAGCCTTAGCACACAAGAACAAAGTTATCAAACACCTTCCATAGAATATAACCAAGCCAAGACACGACCCTTGCACCTCCAAAACACCCTCCATCTCAGAATCATCCTCAAACTGCAAAAACAGAGTTGCCTCTGCAGTTTGAGTGCCAACTCCCATTTCCCTCGAGCATTCTTACCAAAATCAATTCATACACATTCCCTAGAATATATGCAAGCTAACCATGACCTAAAACCTGACCTGTAATCCCTCTAACAGCTTCCACCATTTTCATTTTTTCCTTTTGCAGTTGAAGTTCCACAACTCGATACAAGAAGTTTCAAGACAAAGTAAGCATTGAAAAAGCACCCACACACACACCATTTTCAAAGCAATCGAAAAACAAGGCAAGTGATCTAAAAAACCAAGTAACTAAGAGCCCATGGATAACCATGGATGAAAAGGGTGCTAATACCTTCCCTTTTCATAATCTACCCCCCCGAACCCACGAAATATCTCAAAAGGTTTTTGCTGTGCTTTTTAACCTTTCCTTTAGGATAAAATAAAAAGTCGGTGGCGACTCTTGCTCAACCGCACAAGTGCGAATACGAACACAAAACCTCAAGTCAGTTCTCCCACCGTATCACACCGAGGAACACTCTTATGGAGTTGAAATATCAAGGAACGCCTATGCGTCCGAGTGGCATCACTGTGAAAGCGTTTGATGGATCAAGGAAATCTGTTATTGGTGAAGTGGACTTGCCTATTCATATAGGACCATATTTGTTTCAGATCACTTTCCGGGTCATGTATATTATGATCGCTTATAGCTATTTGCTAGGAAGGCTGTGGATACATGAGGTAGGGGCTGCCACTTCAACTTTACACTAGAAACTGAAGTTTGTACGTGAAGGGAAAGTAGTGATTATAAATGGGGAACATGCATTAATGATATCTCATTTATCCTCTTTCAGCATTGTGGAGGAGAATGAAGTTGCTGCTGGAACCCATTTCCAAGCCTTATCCATTGACAATATAAGAGGAAATGAGAATTCTATGGTTTCACTTAAGGATGCCCAACAGGTTGTGCGTAAGGGTCATAGTGAAGTATGGGGACAGATTGTGGATCCACCTGTGAACAAGAACAGAGTTGGCTTGGGGTTCTATTTGAAGAGTGACAAAGGTAAGGGCATGAAGTTGAAGTCTGCTGCGAGCAGGTATCAAGACATCTTCTATAGCGGGGGTTATCTTCATCTGACTGTTTCCAGGATTAATGCCATTATAGAAGATGAAGCAGAGCATGAAAGGCCGAATTATGTGACGCACAAAGTTAGGGTTCAGAACTGGATCACCATTGATGTTCCCTCTTGCATACATCTTTGAAAGTAATTTTTTTTGTTAATATTTTTGAAAAAAGCTTTCACTCCGCCCAAGGTGGAAGTATTAATGTTGTAGGGCTTATTTGTTTGCTATGACTTTTAAAACCAATAATAAAAGTTATCTTTGTTTCTCAAATTGTGTCTTTTTCTGATTTTTCTTGGAAAATGGTAATAATAAATAAAAAACCCTTCAAAATAAATAATAATTGAAATTCAATCTGCATGATCACTTGTTATATGTGTCAGTTTCTAAAAGCAATCATAAATCATATGTGCAAATTAATTAAAAAAACCATTGAATACAATGACCCTGCACCCTCTCCCAACTTTGAATGTCCTATGTATGGGGCTGAAGAAGAAGATTATGACGAGATTCTAGAAGAGGTCTCACGGTTGCTTTAGCACGAGGAAAATATCATTCAACCATATAAATAGCCATTGGAAGTGATCAATTTGGGTTCAGAAGAAGATCCGAATGAAGTCAAGATTGGAGCATTGTTGTACCCTGATGTGAAGATCAGGTTGATTGAGTTGTTGAAAGAGTATGTGGATATTTTTGCTTGGTATTATCAAGATATGCCTGGTCTAGATACAGATATTGTAGAGCACCGTTTGCCGTTGAAGCCAGAGTGTCTGCCAATTAAACAAAAGTTGAGAAGAACTCACCCAGATATGGCAGTGAAAATCAAAGAGGAGGTTCTAAAGCAAATTAATGATGGTTTTCTTGTGACGTTAGTGTATCCTCAATGGATTTCCAATATTTTCCCCATACCGAAAAAATACGGAAAAGTTTGCATGTGCGTAGATTACAGAGATCTAAATAAAGCTAGTCCAAAAGATGATTTTTCCATTGCCACACATTGATATGTTAGTGGATAGCACATCAAAATTCAAAGTATTCTCGTTCATGGAAGGATTTTCCGGGTATAATCAAATAAGAATGGCTCCGGAGGACATAGAAAAAACAACGTTTATCACACCCTGGGGAACATTCTGTTACAGAGTGATGCCCTTCGGGTTGAAGAACGCTGGTGCAACGTACCAGAGGGCTATGACAACCCTATTCCATGATCTGATGCACAAGGATATTGAAGTATATGTTGATGATATGATTGCCAAATCCCAGACTGAAGAAGGGCATGTAGAAGATTTATTGAAGTTGTTTCAGCGTTTGAGGAAGTATCATCTTCGCTTGAATCCAAATAAATGCACCTTCGGTGTTCGATCAGGGAAATTGTTAGGTTTCATTATTAGCCAGAAAGGAATTGAAGTTGACCCTGATAAAGTCAAAGAAACTCAAGAGATTCCAGCGCCAAGAACTGAAAAGCAAGTCAGAGGTTTCCTCGGGCGTTTGAATTATATTTCCAAATTCATTTCCCACATGGCTGCAACCTGTGAATCGATCTTTAAGTTGTTAAAGAAATATCAAGGTTGTGTATGGACGGATGACTGCCAAAGGGAATTTGAAACTATTAAAGAATATTTGCTTGAACCTCCTATCTTGCTCCCTCCTGTCGAAGGAAGACCGTTGATTATGTATCTGATAATGTTAGATAAATCCATGGGTTGTATTTTGGGACAACAGGATGAAACAGGGAAGAAGGAGTTCGCCATTTATTATCTCAGTAAAAAGTTTACTGATTGTGAGTCAAGGTATTCCATGTTGGAAAAGACATGTTGTGCTTTAGCCTGGGTGAAAAAGTGTTTACAACAGTATATGTTGAATCACACTACTTGGTTGATCTCCAAAATGGATCCAATCAAGTACATTATTGAAAAGCCTGCTCTTACTAGGAGAATTGCCCGCTGGCAAATGTTGTATCTGAATATGATATCGAATACCGCACTCAAAAAGCTATTAAAAGAAGTGTGTTGGCAGATTATCTTGCTCACCATCCAGTGAAGGATCACCAGACTGTAGAATATGAATTCCCCGATGAGAATGTGATGTTCCTGAAAGTGAAAGATTGTGATGAACCGTTGCCTGAGGAAGGTCCTGATCCTAAATCTCGTTGGAGTATGATATTTGATGGAGCTGTGAATGCTTATGGTAAAGGAATTGGTGTTGTGATCGTCACTCCACATGGATCGCACATTCCTTTTACCGCAAGATTAACATTTGATTGTACTAATAATATGGCAGAATATGAGGCTTGCATCTTGGGTCTCGAAGAAGCTATTGATCTCAGAATTAAAATTCTAGATGTGTATGGTGATTCAGCTTTGGTAATAAATAAGATTAAAGGAGAATGGGATACTCGTCACCTCGACTTGATCCCTTACAAAGATTGTGCTAGAAGATTGTTACCCTTCTTTAACAAAGTTGAATTCCATCACATTCCTAGAGATGAAAATCAAATGGCAGACGCTCTGGCAACTCTGGCTTCTATGTACCAAGTAAATACTTGGAATGATATACCTCGAATTATGGTTCAATGACTGGATAGGCCCACTCATGTGTTTACAACAGAGGAGGTAGCAGATGAAAAACCTTGGTATCATGACATTAAGCATTTTCTTCAGACTCAGGAATACCCGATTGGTGCTTCGAAGAAAGATAGAAAGACATTGAGAAGATTGGCAGGCAGTTTCTTCCTCAGTGAAAATGTGTTGTATAAGAGAAATTATGACACGGTCTTGCTCAGATACGTGGATAGACACGAAGCAGACACGTTGATGCATGAGGTTCATGAGGGTTCATTTGGATCTCATGCTAATGGACATTCGATGGCTAAAAATATGCTAAGGGCAGGTTACTATTGGCTGACAATGGAATCTGATTGTTACAAATTTGCAAAGAAGTGTCATAAATGCCAGATTTATACATATAAGGTCCATGAGCCTCCGACACTTCTCAATGTGATTTCCTCTCTGTGGCCTTTCTCTATGTGGGGTATTGACATGATAGGGATGATAGAACCTAAAGCTTTGAATGGACACCGTTTCATCTTGGTAGCAATTGATTACTTCACCAAGTGGGTGGAGGCTTCTTCATATGCTAATGTTACCAAGCAGGTGGTTGTGCGCTTCATTAAGAATAATCTTATATGTCGATATGGTGTGCCGAGCAGAATCATCACCGGCAATGGCTCGAATTTGAATAACAAGATGATGACAAAATTTTATGAGGAATTCAAGATTGTCCATCACAATTCATCTCCGTACAGGCCGAAGATGAATGGGGCTGTTGAAGCTGCTAATAAGAATATCAAGAAAATTATCCAGAAAATGGTTGTTACTTATAAAGATTGGCATGAAATGTTCCCTTTTGCTTTGCATGGATATCGAACATCTGTCCGCACTTCAACAAGAGCAACCTCGTTCTCCCTGGTGTATGGAATGGAAGTTGTACTCCCAGTTGAGGTTGAGATTCCCTCTTTGCGTGTGATAATGGAAACCAAGTTGTTAGAGGTTGAATGGGTCCAAAACCGGTTTGACCAATTGAATTTGATTGAGGAGAAGAGGGTGACGGCTTTGTGTCATGGCCAGTTATATCATAAAAGAATGAAGAAAGCTTTTGATAAGAAGGTCAAACCTCGTGAATTCAGAGAAGGCGACCTCGTGCTCAAGAAGATCATGTCTTTCAACACTGATTCTACGGGCAAGTGGACTCCCAACTTTAAAGGCCCATATGTTGTCAAGAAAGCCTTCTCTGGCGGTGCATTAATTCTTGAAACTATGGATGGCGAGAAGTTCCCATGTCCCATGAATGCTGATGCAGTCAAGAAATACTTTGCCTAAAGAAATAAAAGAACAGCTCGCTAAGTTGAAAACCCAAAAGGGCGACTTAGGCAAAAAAGAGCGTCTCGGTAGGCCGAAAACCCGAAAGGGCGGTCTAGGAAAAAATTAGAGACATAAACAGAATAAATTTCCCGCTAAGCTGAAAACCCGCATGGGCAGCTTAGGAAAAAGTTAGGGACTTTCTTGGCAAGTAACTACATCAGACAAGACTTGATCATTGGAGCAACAATCTTCTTGGATTCTCATCACACTTCAACAGAAGTTGCTGCTCAGGATTTCAAAAGTTGTTAGAGGGGATAGTGGTTATTGTATATCAATGTATCTTTTCCATTATATATTACCATTTTCTGAACTTTATAATTATCCGTGGAGTCTCGCCATTCGCAAACTACCATTCTATTAATGAAATTTGAGCTTTTACCCAATTCTTTGTATTTCTTATTTTATTTAGCTTGTAAAGACTCCATTTATTATTGATAATAACTTTCAAAGCAAAAAGATTAAATAACAAAATCGATTTTTTCAAAAAGAATTTACAATTTGCTTTTACTTTAGAATTTGTGATGCGAAAAAAAACAACAACAACAAAATGGTGATCCCAAGAATGGACAAACTCCAGTTTGTTTTAAAGAGGTTTTTGTTCCCCTCGAGAAGGTTTACTCAAGATGATTCGCTGTATTGGGTTCGTGACTTCGGCGTCCTCGATCAAGTTTGGATTCATTTCTCCTCTTTTCTGAGTTTTCATGATGTGAAGTTTCAATCTGAGATTTCTCTAGTGAAGTTTTTATTCGGTCTAATGGAAGTTCTTTTTCCCGAGAAGTTGGTACCATAATCACTCTTGAAGAACGCAGGTCCCTGGTCTCTCTAGTGAAGAACATATTGTGGTTTTCCCTTTGAGGATGTGGTGTTAACCTTCCCAATAAAGTAGGCTTGTATTCCCCAGTGAATGTTTTGATGAGGTGGTGTCCATCTACTTTGCTTAAGACTGGTTTTGCAATCCCCAGTAGAAGTGTTACTATTGAAAACATTTGTTTCCCCGGTGAAGCCTGGAGAAGGATGTTCTATCCTTGTATCTGTACTATTATGTCACTTTGTTTTGTTTACTTCCAGATTGTGTTTCTCCCCAGTAAAGCTAAAGCAGGCAGTAGGTTTTGTTTCCTCAGTTGGCATTTGCTTTTTCTTGGAATAATCATCTTGGATGTGGTTTAGCCGAGTGTTGTTTGTGCCAGAGTTGGTTTTGCCTGGTTATTCCCAGTGTTATATATTTGTTTTGTCAGCATACGCACAATAACACTCGTATATTCATACATACATCATACATAGCTAAAATTGGCAAATCATTGTTCATTAACATTTGCTAATATTTTTTGTTGACATATCACCCTGTTTTGCAGAGTTACGTTGTCCTCTCTTCAATAGAGTGTTAGCCTTAAGAAGAAAGCGTATATTCTTTCAATTTCTCCACTGAGTTATCCCTCGTAGAAGATTTTTTCTTTAGCCTTCCTGTACAACTCCTTGTTTGGATGGATTTGGTTTTCCCTCTTGAGTTTATTTCTCAAAGGATGTATTTTGGTTGGCCGTTTCATTCCAGTTTATTTCTGGTTTGATCTGTGGTTCCAGAACAATATTATTTACTTTGGATTTCTGAAAGCTTCGAGTTTTGGTTTGTGCATTTATTTTGCACGAGAAGACTTTATCTCCTTAGCAGGAATATCGTGGCATCTCCCCAGGAAGTCATATTTCTTTCCCTAGGATGCCATATTTCTATCCCCAGAAAGCCATTTCGTTTTACAATCCTCCATGACAACAAGTAGCAGGTCTCTTTATTTGAGCAACTTGTGATTCCCTGTAAAAGTCGACGTAACATTTTTTGCTATCTCCTCTATGAGTGGATAGTTTGCATTTCGTCGTCAGTTTACGCCAGTGGATGGCAAGACTTTCAAATTCACAGAAACAACTCATTGTGAAATATTTGCAAGTGGAAGTCTCATTATTTAAGATAGCTTATATACTACCCCTTCCAGGAAAAGTGCCTCAGTTAAAGAAGAAGTTAAGACCCGTTCTCGATGAAATGCTAGAATTTTAGGGAAACTTGTTATGTTTTTGCTACCATCAATGAACGTTGGTAGTTCATCGTTAGTGAACGGCGATTCTATGATATATTCTCTTTCTACCTTCAGTGAAAGTTGGTAGGTCATTGGTAGTGAACGTCAATGATTTTTATCTTTTTTCTACCCTCAATGAACGTTGGTAGTTCATCGTCAGTGAACAGTGGTGCTATATATTCTCTCTCTACCTCCAGTGAAAGTTGGTAGATCACCAAGAGTGAAAGTTAGTGTTTGTTATCTTTTTGCTACCCTCAGTGAATGTTGGTAGTTCATCGTCAGTGAACGGCGGTGCTATGATATATTATCTCTCTACCTTCAGTGAAAGTTAGTAGATCACCATCAGTGAAAGTTGGTGTTTGTCATCTTTTTGCTACCCTCAGTGAATGTTGGTAGTTCATCGTCAGTGAATAGCGGTTCTATGATATATTCTCTTTTTACCTTTAGTGAAAGTTGGTAGGTCATTGGCAGTGAAGGTTGATGATTTTTATCTTTTTGCTACCCTAAGTGAATGTTGGTAGTTCATCGTCAGTGAACGGCGGTGCTATGATATATTCTCTCTCTACCTCCAGTGAAAGTTGGTAGATCACCATCAATGAAAGTTGGTGTTTGTTATCTTTTTGCTACCCTTAGTGAACGTTGGTAGTTCATAATCAGTGAACGGCGGTGCTATGATATATTCTCTCTCTACCTCCAGTGAAAGTTGGTTGATTACCATCAGTGAAATTTGGTGTTCATTATCTTTTTTCTACCCTCAGTGAACATTGGTAGTTCATCGCCAGTGAACGACGGTGCTATGATATATTCTCTTTCTACCTTCAGTGAACATCGGTAGCTCACCGTCAGTGAACATCGATGTTGTTATTTCTTTTCCTTATACCTTCAGTGAACGTTGGTAGCTTTACCTCCAGTAGGAGTTGGTGTATCCTTTGACCATTTTACCATCCTCTTTGAGTCGGGTCTTTTGATCCACCAGTGATTTATTTTCCTTGTCGGGTCGCTCTCTACATCCCTAATGGTGCTTTACGTCTCTTTGGTCTTGTTCATATGCATTCATGATCATAAACATTTGCATGGCATCTTAGGACCAAAAATAGGGTTTGTTTTATATTTAAGTATCTTCGATCGTGTCGACGCGAAGATTTTTAACCTTCATATCTCCGAATAGAAGAAACTTAAATAAGGGCAGCTGTTGTACCCCAATTTTTGCCCCTAAGATCCCTTCACCATACCATATTCATTCAATCACAACAAGATCACATTAGGGCTTTTGGTTCTCCTCCCTATCTTTAGCTTTTCTCTTTGAGGAATCACCAAGCACTTTGACTTGTTTTTCTTGTATACTCATTCATGTTTGTTTTGACTTTCCATGTAATTAATAAAATGCAATATTGGTTTGTCTTACTTGTCAACAATGTAGGTAAAGGCAATAGGGCTTAACAAGTTGATCCATGGGTTCATGAGTTTATTTCCATGACCTAGTAAATGAAGCTTGAGAAGTTCAATCCTCACCATTGAAGTTGTTTTGGAAGAGATGGCATGGAAAGGTTATTTTGGTTCACTACATTTCCAAGTTATCAAGATTGATTCAAAAGTGCAAGGGGTTGATTGAAGAAGTTGTCATGGTTGGACAAGGCCTTGTCTCATTAGTCACAAGTGCATATTTCTCTAAATTCTCAAGATATGGAAGTGGTTTTGGTTTCTATGAGTTCTCATTATCTTCCTCAACAACTTATATTTACAAAGCATTTGTATTGGTACAAGAAGTTTGTTCAAAATTGTCAAAGTTCCTCCAAGCATTTTCTTGATCTAGGAACTAGGGTTTTGAACTTCAAAGAAGTATATCTTGCTTATATTTTGGTATTTTGGAGTGATTCCAAAGAAATCCTTCTCTTCAAAGGGTTATTAACAAATCACTTCAAAGTTTCCAAGGAGTTTTCATGTGGAAGAAACTTGATGAAGAAGAAAGATTACAAGTCCTCCAGATGAATCCCCAATTTTGCATGTGTGACTTCAAATGATCATAACTTGGTCAGTTTTTATCACCTTGAGCCCATTCTTTTTCCATAATGATCTTGAAGATGTGAACTTTATGCCTTCTTTTATGTGCAAAGTGAGAAAATGGATGGAAATTTCCTTAAGGATACAAAATATTATAGGTTATTTCATGATTTGTTTTCCAACTTCAGCAATTCATAACTCTCTCAATTTTTGGATATTTTGAATGGTTCAAGTCCCAAAATGTCATTAAAGAGATCTAATTCATGCCATATTTTTTGGTCAAGAGTAAATTCCAAGTGGAAGGCTATGTTTGGATGCAAGACATTATAGGTCACTTTTGAAGAAAAATTTGAAATATTTCTAAGTATGGAAAGTCAACATTTTTTCTCCAACTTTGACTCAACACAACTTTCAGCTCAAGCATCCATTTTATTCCATTATTTTTCCATTGAAAAGCTTGTAACCTCATCTTTCTGAAGCATCAAGAATCATGCCCTAAGACCCCTTGAGCTGAGAATGCCATTGGTCAGAAGTTGGCACTTTGAAACTGAATTTTTCACCAAGTCAGAATTTTGAAATCCATAATGTGGCCTCTAATCACAAGATTTATATGCGTTTTTTATTTAAACTTGATTAACAAACTTGCCAGAAGTGTTTAGCAACTCAAAACACAAGGATTGGATGAGTTTATGTGAAAATAAGATCACACTTCACTCGTGCATCAGATTTGCACAATTCCCTCAAAAATGCATCATTCACTCTTCCTTTAGATTCCATTTGCTTCTCCTATAAATACATGAACTATCCCATTCATTTTCTCAAGCTTGGATAGCCAAAATCACCCTGCCAAACTTGTTCCATAACTCAAAATTCAGCAACTTCGAAACCCATATACAAGGCTTTTTCAATCCAATTTTTTCATCAATTCACCTTCCTTGATCTTCCCTGAAGCTAACCATATAATTACATTCAAGAATCGTGCCTTATATTGCTCCATAGAAGTCCAGTTTCAGAGCTCTGCAACTCAACTTCAATAGGTAGATTCCTTAACCAATTCTTCAAAACTTCGATATCATTGTGATGCTCTCATTGCCCTGGTTCTAGTTGCAACAGTTACTTCTTACTGGAAACACATTTTGACCATGAAATTTCAAATCCCTTTTCAACACATTCTTTCCAAATTGCTTGAGCTACAATTTATATAAATTTGGTGCGAGGGTGTGGTTGTCTTTGTCTTGAAGAGATGAAGCGAATGGCATAGGTCTGAGCTTCTGATTTTACAGTTTGAGAGACTTGCAGTTCACGTTGGCTGGAGGTTGAAGATGACCAATGTGTCATCTTTCAACCAATGATGGCGTGCCACTTGTTATTTTTTAATTCTGATTTAATAATTGATTCAGTGCTTTATTCACTAATGACCATGATATGCACAGTGCGCCAGATGCCTTGGATCTGATTACTAACACATTTTGACTACCATCCAATGGTCCACATATTTTTGAATTTTATTTTCTTTTCTGATTTTTATATTTAATTGTTTTAAACTTCAAAAAATCATAAAAAATTCATTTTTAGTCCAAAAAATCTGAAAAAATTATGAAAAATATTTTTGATTATTCTCTTTCTAATTTTTATTTTATCACAATTTAATTTTGTGTTTTGGTATTTTTTATAAATTTACACTTTATTTGAATTGTTTTAAATGTTTAAAAATACTTTTATGCATTTATAAATTCTTAAAAAACTACGGAATGATCCAATGATATTGTGACAAATATTGGTGACCTTATTTTATTTTTGTATTTGACTTGGTTTTTTTTTATCATTTTTGGTTTATTTTACCCTTTTCTTTTAATTTTAAAAATAGTTTCTGACTTTAAAAAATTTACTAAAAAATTTATAAAATCATTTGAGCCTTTTCTGATTTTTCTATGGTCTTACTTTTTATTTCTTGATTAATTTGAACATGATTGATATTTTTATCTTTTATTTCTATTTTTAAACATTATTTTTTAAACCTTTTTGTATATATTAAAATGTAATATTATTTTGTGACTATTTTCTGGCTGATCTTGGGTTAAATTTTTTATCATGAACTTTATTAACATCATTGGATCCATTGTGTTAAGTCTAATTCCACAAAAATGGATGAATAATTTTAATAATAGTTTGATTAAATTTAATTCAAAAGTGGTTTGTATATTCTCTCCCACCCCTCTTAATCGCATCCCCTTCTTATTGCACTAAATGTTGTTAGAGCATGATCTCTATATAAGTCCACTTACGATTGCTTAACATAGCGCTAAATTTTGTCTCGATTCTAATAAATGATCATTCGTGGCCCAAACTTATGTTTGCAAGCCCAAGCATGTTAATTTGATCTCTTTGATCCAATAACCTTGAGATTCATTGTGTGGAGGCTTTGGTTCTACCAATCCTCTAATGGATCTATAACACCTTTGGTTAATGCGGATCACTTAAATATCGTTGATCATTAAATGGTACTTATGAGGATTCTAAATGAATGATATACTTGACAAAAAGCAAATGCAACTTGTTGTGTGGAGGCTTTGGTTCTACCAATCCTCTAATGAGTTCTAAATGTAAGTTTCAAGATGGTCATCCAACTAACCACTTATTACTAATAATTGATTTTATTTTGTGTTTTTATTTTATGCTCTTTACTTTATGCGCCATTTACTTTTAACATTTACATTTCATGCTATCTTTCATCTTTGCTCACTTAAGCCCCTTTATATTCTTGTCATTTTTATTTTGCTCACTTGAGCTTTTCTTTTCTTTTGAAGACACCTAATAATCAACACAAACCCTAAAAATCTTTAATGATACTTGGACTATTTGGTTACTATCCTTGGAATTATGGAGCATTGGACTTTTTGGACTTAGGATTAGAAACCTTGGCCTAGGATTGAAGACCTTGTGATCTTATCTGATTATTTTGTCTGGAGCTCTTGAAGTTTACCTCAATACTTTGGGTTATTTGTTTTTTTGTGTGCAGGTTATTGTGATTACACCTTTTGTTTGTAATATGGAATTCACCTGTATACAGTCGTTACTCTGCCCAATTTTTGTGAAGACTTAATACACTTGAAGTTTGGTTCTTTCAAGAGGTCTAGTATCATTGCTTGTTTGGTTTCAATCTAAAGAATGATAATTCTATCTTGGCTCATAGTGTCAAGTATTGGCTTCTGGTTCATTAGATGGTTCTTATCCCTAGCTTTTACATTATGCTTTAGGATAGTCCCTTCTTCTCCTCCCATCTTCTTTAATTTCAAAAATCTTCTCCCTCCTTTTGAAAACTCTTCTTGCTTTTAAACTTGAACCACTTTCATAATAAACTTGGACTTAGGTCCATGTATTTTCATAAATAAACTTCAATAAACTCAATAATACTTTGACATTTTTTTGTGAGAAGACTAAAAGTCAATCAATCTCATTTCAAACCATTTTGCCACTTTGGCTTTTATCTTTAAGATTTTATCAAAAAGATTAGACTCTTGTCAATCCTTGTAGTGATGCAAACAACTATACTTCTATGATATGTAGTGAAGAGAGATATTTTCCACTTGGGTGTTGAGTGAGGCATTGCTGATTTTAAAATCCAAGCCATATCCTCCACTTTGAGATGATGCAAGTTCTCCTTTATCATGATTATGGGCAGTAGGTATGTTTTCCACACGGACAATGACGATGATGTCTTATCTCATAAAATTAACCAACACATTTATGTTTTAAAATTTTTAAAGAGGAACTACGTGTACCCTGATCCCCTATTGCACGGAAAGGTGGTACGTAGGCACTAAAGGTTCGCAACCGCGGCGGGTGTAAAAACCATAAAAATATATTTGTTTTCTCACCTCCACCATCCATTTTCTATACAACATTTTTATAGCCAAAATATACATATTTTTCAAAGAGGTTCCTGCGGAGTACCATAGGTGTTTAGGGTGCTAATACCTTCCCTTTTCATAACCAACCCCCTTACCTTGAATCTTTCCCCCTCTTTTTGGGTTATTCGCTCTTTTCCCATTCCTTTGGAAACAATAAAGCGCGGTGGCGATTTTGATTTTGATTTGTATAAGTCTAGTAAACCCAATGGCTTAGTCTTAAACATTTCTACCGCTATACTCGCCCCTAGGTTTTTTGGTATGCTAACGTAGGTAGACGTTTCCCTTAGTATTTTCTTCCTATTTTACATATGCATTAAAACTAAAACCCTTCTTTTTCTTTAAAATTAAAAAACACTCTAATAATACAAAAACTCTTTTTCAAGGTAAAAACAGCAACCAATCCAAACTCTTTTCGCCTTTGGTCCTTTCATCAAAAC
Organism: Vicia faba; assembly: GCA_948472305.1. Taxonomy (NCBI): domain Eukaryota; kingdom Viridiplantae; phylum Streptophyta; class Magnoliopsida; order Fabales; family Fabaceae; genus Vicia; species Vicia faba. The sequence goes on from OX451736.1 coordinate 495,634,663, forward strand.
TCAAAAGGATGTGTTAGTTCTACTTTAGGCGGTACGACCCGTAAATCCCCAAAGGTCGGGTTGCACCCATGTCTACTTGCCAAAAAGTTGCGTACGAAACATTATCTGCCCTCAGGCATTTTTCTTTCAAATATACCTCGTTAGGTATGAACATGTTAGTTCCTTTCTACTACAGATGCATGAGTCTCTCAGGGTCGAGCAGCGATAGAATGAGAAGCTTGCCATTGTTCCATTAAAAAACACAAAACAAACTAAAACATGTGAGCCTAACTACGATGCTCTAATTCCTTGAAAGGGATACGTAGGTAACAGGTCGCGAGGCCTAACTGGGCAAAATTCGTAAATACTTCCTTCTTTTCCCCATATTTCTTTTGAATGCACTCTTCCTCAGTATTAAGTAGTAGACACCGATTAGAAACACCCATAAGATAGATAACAAGAGTGGATACCATAGAGTACTACGGGCGTGTGGGGTGCTAACACCTTCCTCTCGCGTAACAGGTTCCCTTACTCGATCTCTCGGTCGCAAGACCGTGACTTCTCCTTTCTCAGGTTTTCTCGATGTTCACCTTTCCCTTTATGTGGGATAAAAGACGTTCGAAGGCGACTTCATTGTTTGATGATTTTCAGCCAGTTGTTTCACCATGTCCCCGACCAGAGCTCTCACTTAAATATCTACTAGACAATCTCCCATCCCTGACCAAGCCAGCTGGATTTATGTAAAAATTTCCTATATTCATCTGACACCACTGAGGTTCCAAAATCTCCCCCAGATAGAACACTTGGTATCCTCGACGACCTCACCCGCCAAAACCACCGTCTCCATCCAACATTTTGCCAGAATTTCTAAGAAATCAATAACCCTAAACCCTAACTGCATGCATTTTCTAAGGAAAAACCTTAAAAGCTAAATTATAACAGAAGTGACAATCACAAAAACAAGGGGAATCAAAGAAAGCTTACCGGATTGAGTGAAGGAACAACGGGAATAGACGACGGTGAATGGCGGAAAAAACGAAAATCTCGGAAACGTATGAAGTTGAGCAGAAACTGATGAAGTCGAAAAGGTACATATGAAGTCAGGCAAGAGCGAAGGTATGAAGCAGCTGAAAGACATGGGAAAAGTATATATGGAGCTCTCTACCCTCTTTTTATAGGCTAGGCTCACCAGCGCGTGGGTGAATAAGCGTCTAGGGAACTCTAAATGGCGTCATCATTACACTGTAGCCCCTAGGCCAACCATCACCACACCTATCTGATAGCACGTGGCTTGATGCATGCGAAGAACGCAGCCTCTTCAGATTCCTCTCCCTGATAACCAAACACCTGGAAAATTTCTAAACTCCTCGCACAAAATTGCTCCTCGAAACAAATCATTCAACCGTTTTCCTCCCTGCGAGACAAACGTGATGTACGTCATTTATTCCCCTCAAGTAATGTCGGCCAAGAAGCATCCCCATTTTGCAGGCTGATTCTAAGTCATCACTCATGTTCCCAGAAGAAACGACTTGGTGCTCCTGTTTTGGACTGGCCCAGTGACTAGAAGTGGCCCAATCCGCTCCCTCCCTTGGCACGACCCAATGACAACGGCGCAATGCTCTGGTCGACCATGGAGCTTGTCATCCGACCAGTTATGCCCGACATATATGACTGACCAGATCAGTGAATTTATCCCGTCAACCCGACACGAGTCAGACAGACACCAAGGAAACGACCAAAATGACCATATTCCTTTAATCCTCCTTCACGGAACAAACAGCTACTTACGAGCATACATGCCCGTTTTGACCCAGTCCTAGCAGTTACCTATTTTTGTGGACCCGTATATCTAGGACCAAAAATAGGAAACAATGGCTATGCGTCAGGGGAATATTATATAAACCCTCACACATGTGAGAGCCAAGTATCTAATATTCATCTCTGAAACCCTAATACTTTGCTTGTATCTCTTTGATCCATACTTACTTGATTGTCAGAGTGCCTTACAGGTACGACCCCTATTTCTTCTCAAATTTCCATTCTGTTAAAGTTATCCTCTGACCAGCTTGAAGGTTCTGATTAACCGGTAAGATCAGTATCATAGCATCAGCCTCATACACCATTTAGAAAAGAGTTTCTCTGGTGGTGGAGTGTACTGTTGTGTGATACGACCAGAAGATTTTATGTAAGTACTTGGACCATAGTCCTTTGGCTTCATCCAGTTTTTTCTTCATTGCTATCAGAATGATCTTATTGGTTGATTCATCTTGCCCATTTGCTTGGGTATGTTCAACTAGTGTAAACCGGTTCTGGATACCCAGGTCCTTGCAATACTTCACCATAAAAGCGCTTAAAAATTGGGTCCCAATGTCGGATACTATGATCTTAGATACTTGCTCATTGTGTTTTCAAAATTGTTTGTTTGCTTTTCAACTGTGGGTTTTTAAAAGGTTTCTTTGAAAATTCCAGTTCGACTCTTGTATCGGTCCTCAAGAGTGTTTGAAAAATTGCTTTCGAAAGCTTTTTGAAAATGTGTTGGTGTGAAAAGTATTTTTTTGATTTGTTTTGAAGTTTAGAGCAAGTATCTAGAGTCGTCTACCTACCCTAAGGAATTCGTCTGTGTAAATGTCCTTTAAAGTAGTGCCATCCCACCATTGAGAGGTAGGTAGCACCACCGTTGGAGGTGTTCGGGTCAATTCGAGGTTCGGGACATGGTGATCACCAGAGCAATAGGAAGACACCTTAGAAGCTACCCTCATGCCAGGTTCCCGGATCATGAGGACTTACTAAGACGTCCTCTACTCGACGATCACCTTTCGAGGCAAGGCAACAGTGAGGCGTACCCTAGGGGTGGTGTGTGCGAATTGTGTGTCATTTTCATTGATATTTGTCTTATCATGTTCATGGTGATCTACGCTTGATTTTATTTAAGGCCATTCGTTCTTGCATGCTTTTAACAGTTAAAATATTTGCGGGAAAATAAATTCTAAGGCTATTACAAATGGCGCGGGTCCACATCGCCAAAATTAAACCGGACCTGATTTGACGGAAAGTAAATAAAGCGAATAAAAGTGCGAAAAGTAAATGTTACAAAGCTTTGGGAGAGGTACATAATTAATTAAGCGAAATTAAACAATTAAGTCGAAAGGAGTGCGTTGGACCCTTTTGCAAAAATTAATGTTAATGAGGAATTAAAACTTAAAAATTAAAAGAGAATGTTTTTGGTATTTTTAGGTTTTTTTAGGAATTTGATGAAAAAAGAATTAATTAAAATTAAACTAAAAGGCAAACCCTAATTCTAATAGCTTTTAAATTTATTGTGAAAATATTAAATTGAAACCTAAATTAAACCTAATTTTTTATGTACAATTAATTACAAAAATAAATAAATAATATTATTAGGAAAAAAAAGAAAATAATTAAAAGGAATAAAACTTATTAAACCTAATTCTATATTTTTGTATTTTTGTTATTAAAAGAATTAAAATTAAAACTCTAATCTAAATTAATTTATTTACATGAAAATATTAAAATAAATAATCATTATATTTTTTATCTTTTTCTGAGTTTTTAGGTATTTTTTTTATTTTGTAAAATAATTGATCAAATTAAAAATAATAAAGAAAATAAGATAACAATAAAATATAAGAAAGACAAAAAAATAGGAAATTGCAAACCAGGGGGGGTTCAGTCCCAATTGTGGAGGTTAAATTTGTGAAATTCTGGCCCATTTAGTATAGCCTTCTTTGACTTTTTTGCTAGCACGCTGATGTGTTGACTGGAGCGTAGCATGTTCTTTGATTCTTGGCCTTTGATTAAATCTCTAGATGAACGTGGCAAGGCTTGACCTGGGGCAATATGATGCGTCTATGTTACTGAAGCTGCATGGGAAACGTTATTGAAAAATAATATAGAAATTATACAGACCTGGGACTCGAACCCAGGTCTTGGACATTGCAAAGCAACACCTGTGCCACTAAGCCATCACTACGCGTTTTGATATATAATAAGCAAATAAATATAATAAAGGAAAACAATCCCTTAATGCATCCAGCGCGCGAAATTTTGAATTGGCGTATCATGTGTTGACAACACATCATCTTCTTCATTGTTTCATTCTTCCTGAAAAATAATAAACATTTAACGGGGGGTTTTGAACCCCCTCAAAACAGGCTTAATGCAATAATAGCGATTAGACCCTGAAGGCCTATAAATTGAGCGCGAGTACGTTAATCTCTTCGTCCAAGCTCCCTAAATACATCCATGGCATTGTGATGGTCGAATTTTACGTTATTAGGAAACCCCTAATTGGGAGCTCAAGAAACCCTAGACTGCATCAATGGCAACATCACGTATATAGCACAAAAACGCAATTAATTTGCATGGTTAGTTTCAGAAACTCATAACAAACATTAATCAATGAATAAAAATTGCAAAGTATGCACAAATCATGATGCACGATTCTGAAAATTTCTTGACACAGTTTGAGTCCTAGGTACCGATTCTTGGCGTTTGAGTGGAGGTTTTTGATTGGAACGTGATCAGCAATCCTTGAGGAAGCTATTGAAATAATTTTTGTGCCTTGAATCGCCTCCAAACAATGATTTCAGTTTTGAGTTTTATGGACAAAATTCCAAGTTTGCAATGTGTTCTTTAGCGCAGCTTAGAGTGTATGGACATTAGGGTTGTGATCAGGCCTTTGTAGTGAATCAATTAGGTTAAGAAAACTCAATAAAATCCAATGAATTAATGGTTTTTTTGAAAATTTGATTTCTTAAGATCTTCCATATCTTTTTTCATGTGTATTTTGTGTCAATTATGCTCAAATCAATCCAATTCTTTCCTATTTGACCTATGCACGAAATCTTGATGGCAAAACATGTATAAAAAGATTTGAAAACTTAGATTAGTATTTTTCCATATTTAATTTGATTTAAATGAATTAATGTGAATAAAAATTCAAATAAATAAATAAAAAATGAGAAAATACTTCCCTTTGGGCCAAGTGGTCGTGCACATGCTTAGAATGATGAATCATGGAAGAAAAATGGGCCCATTAGCAATTTTAGGTCATTTGAGTCAATGTTGACTTTTCAAAATATCCAAAAATTTCCCAACTTCCACAAGGCATAACTTGCTCAATTTTTAAGCTTTTCTCATGTTCTTGGACATTTTGGAAAGGTCTTTGAGTCCTCTAACCAATGCCTTTGGTCCCATGTCATTTTGATTTACCAATCTCAAGTTATGTCCTTTGACTTAAAGTCCCTATTTGTTGACTTTTGAAAATGACCTATAATGTTGAAATTGATAACTTTTTGTGAGAGCATTTCTTGGACTTGAAGTATGAAGATGAGTTGTAGGAAATGTCTTTCTCTTCAAAATGAGCTTTGGATGGAATTTTTCTGATAATCCATGTGAAAGTTATGCCCTGGTCAATTTCAGTTGACTTTTTCAACTGTCCAAATATAGCAACTTTTGCATCTTTGATGATTTCTGAGCCAAATTTTGAGAATCATGATCAAGCATTGATCAAATGATGTTTGTGGCTTCAAAATGATATGTTGACCAAAAATTTGAACTTTTGACTGTCAAATGACCATTTTGCCCCTACAGTTGACTGTAGTGCAATTTAGGGTTTTGACTGTGCAATTTTGAGCTGAATGCCTTGAAACTTGATATGAGGATACTTGACCATATTTGTAGGCATGTGAGACTTGATTGGGCCTTTGATAACTTCCTTTTCTTGATCAGAACACAAACCCTAGTTTTGACTGCTTAGGAGACTTTTGCACTGTGCAACCCTTGGGGAATTTTGCAGCTTGACTTGGCAAATTCTTGGAGAATATGGGAGGGCAAATTTTGGGGTACAACAATCAGCTTTATAGAAGCATGTTTTGTAAACACAAAACACTGTTCTACATGTAAGTTTGTAAATTTCCTCAAGTGACTTGCTAGTCTGTATACTTGAGAGGGCTAAGATGTCTTTCTAGACTCTTAGAGGTTGTTGTGTAATCTTTTGAGATTAGTGAATTAAGTCCTTGTTGAAGGTGAAATCACCTTGGCGGGTGGACAAGAGGTAGCCTTAGTTTTAACGTGAACTTGTATAAAAATAACTGTGTTATTTTATTTGGTTTTCATTTACAATAACTAGTTATTATTGTGCGCTAGTGATAAAACAAGTTTTTTTTAAAAGAAATTTTAGAAAACCCAACTCAACCCCCACCCCCCCTTACTTATGTGTTCCTATAACCTTCAATTGGTATCAGAGCTTCAGATCTATCATTAATTTTCAAATCAAACACTTAATCATGTAGAGAGATTCATGGAGTTGGAGAAATTTCTTTTCAATATGACATCTACTAGCACAAATGAAAATGACATTTATAAAGCTAAACCACCTATTTTTGATGGTGAAAATTTTGACTACTAGAAAGATCTGTTAGAAAGCTACTTTCTTAGTTATGATTTGGATCTATGGGATCTACTCATAGATGGGTATACACCACCTGTAACAAAAGAAGGAAATCCAGTCCCTAGAAGTGAGATGATAGAAGAAAAAAAGCAAATGCTCATAAAATATCACATACCTAGAACCATTCTTCTGAACGCCATCTCACACAACGAGTACGTGAAGATCACAAACAGAGAATCTGCAAAAGAGAATTTTTATTCTCTCAGAATGACACATGAAGGAAACTCAAAAGTAAAAGAAACAAAGGCCTTGGCTTTAGTCCAGAAATATGAATCCTTCAAGATGGAAGATGATGAGAACATAGAAATTGTGTTCTCCAGATTTCAAACACTTGTAGCTGGATTAAAAGTTCTGAACAAAGGCTATAAAACTGCTGATCACATTAAGAATATTGTCAGAAGTCTTCCAAAGAAATAGAGACCAATGGTCACTGCTCTAAAACTGGCTAAAGATCTGGACAATATAAGTCTTGAAGAACTAATCAGCCCTCTCAAGAGCCATGAAATAGAACTGGAGGAAAATGAACCTCAGAAGCAAGGAAAAACAATAGCACTTAAATCCAAATCAGAAAGATTGAAGCCATCTAAGAACAAAGCATTCCAAGCTAAAGAAGAACTCATAGAAATGTATGAGGACGAAGATTCTGATGATGATGATGAGCTTTCTCTTCTCTCTAGAAGAATCAAACAACTCTGGAAGAAAAGACAGAATAGTTCTAGAAGATTCAGAAACCACGATGATTGTCCAAACTCCTTCTATCGAAGCAAAAGTAGCAAGGAAGTGACGTTTTATGAATGCGAGGAATCTGGACACTATAGAAATGGTTGTCCAAAATTAAACAAGGAGAATTCCATAAGAGACCAATACAAAAAGAACTCCCTCAGAAGCAAAAATAAGGGTCTTATAGAAACATGGGATGGCCCTGATACATCAGACTCGGAGTCAGAAGACGAGCATGCAAATCTTGCACTCATGGCCACAACTTCTGAAGAATCTGCATCCGACATAGAGTCTGACTCTGAAGAGATATTTTTTGATTTCACACATTCTGAATTAGAGTATTGTTTATCTGAAACCTTAGAAAAGTATCAGAAGCTTCAAAACAAACTCAAAAACCTGCAAAAGGTTCATGAGATTGGAATCGAAGAATACAACAAGTTAGAAAAGGAAGTTTCTGTTCACAAAACAAATAATTTAAAATTAAAAAATGAAATAATCTTTCTTAAAGCTCAAAGCCAAGAAGGAAATGTGATTTTAGAAACATTCACACTAGAAAATACTATAAGTAAGTATGATGATGCCTTTCAAGAATTTCTGAAAAATAACATAGACAAAAGCAAAATGGCTTCTATGATATATGGTGTCGATCAAAATGGAAAGAGGGGAATTGTTTACACTTCTAATGAAGATCAGAATCCTTTCAAAATAGACAAACCAGTACCTCCCTTCACATATCATCACACAAAGTCACATACACAAAAATTCAATGATGCACGAAAACCAAGGTTCCACAAGAACTCTAGTAAGACTAATGTTAAAGGACCCAAAAATACATGGGTACCAAAAGATAAGATTGTTTATGTTGCAGATCTCTTAAACATCAAAGTCCAAACACCAATCATGGTGCCTGGACTCTGGATACTCCCGTCACATGACGGGAAGAAAGCATATGTTCCAAGAATTAGAACTTAAAGATGTTGGATTCGTGGGTTTTGGAGGAAACAAAAAAGGAAAAGTTAAGGGATCAGGAACTATTGGTAATGGAACTCTTCCCTCTATCTCAAAGGTTCTGCATATTGAAGGACTAATGCATAACTTATTATCCATAAGTCAATTAAGCAATAACGATTATGATATAGTCTTTAATAAAAAAGGATGTAAAGTTGTTAGTTAAAAAGATGGCTCAGTCATGTTCTCTGGTAAAAGGAAAAACAAAATTTACAAAATTAAACTTCCTGATTTAAAAAATCAAAATGTTAAATGTCTTATGTCTGTTGATGAACAGAAATGGGCATGACATAGACGCTTAGGTCATGTTAGCTTGAGAAAAATATCTCAGCTCAACGAACTTGAGTTAGTCAGAGGTTCACCAAAGCTGAAGTTTTCTTCAGATGCTCTCTGTGAATCATGTCAGAAAGGAAAGTTTTCTAAAACTTGTTTTAAATCTAAGAATGTTGTTTCTACCTCAAAACCCCTAGAACTTCTACACATTGACTTATTTGGACCAGTTAAAATTGCGTCTGTAAATGGCAAGAAATATGGACTTGTCATTATAGATGACTATAGTCGCTGAACATGGGTTAAATTCCTAAGGCTCAAGAATGAGTCTCATTCTGTGTTCTCTAGTTTCTGCGCAAAAGTACAAAATGAATTTTGACTGTAAAATTATTAAAGTTAGAAGCGATCATGATGGAGAATTTGAAAATAAAGATTTTGAAAAACTGTTTGACACTCACGACATTTCTCATGATTTTTCTTGTCCTAGAACTCCTCGACAAAATGGAGTTGTAGAAAGGAAAAATAGAAATTTACAAGAAATGGCCAAATCCATGATAAATGAAACTAATGTTGCAAATCAGTTTTGGGTAGAAGCTGTAAATACAACATGTTATATTCAGAATAGAATCAATGGCATTAACTCCAGCGTTGGACACATAACTTTAGCAAGTGGCAACCAGAAGATAGAAACAGACACATGTTGCAACCTTTGCCATAACCCGAAAATAAACCGGCCAACAGAAAATTCTTCTTGACAACCATGAGAGGAGTAGAAAATTCATCGACAAAGGCAACAAATAACTCAGTATCAATAGCATTAACTCCACGATCCTGCTTAGGCATGGGAGCAGTTATAACATTCGGCTTCTCCGGAGCATCGAAATCTATCTCCTTAGCTTCAATCAAGTCTTGTATTTTGTTTCTCAGATCCCAACAGTCATTTATATCGTGGCCAGGACTCTCAGAATGATAGGCACACCAAGCATTCAGATTATATTGGGGAGATGTAGTATTTGGATTCTTGGGAGCCTCTCTCAAGGTTGCCAAATTAGATCTCAGCAGATGAGGTAGAACTTCAGCCAATGTCATGTTGATGCGGGTAAACTGTCGTTGTGGTCTTTCTGCCCTTTGTTGATTGTTGCATTGTGGAGCAACTTCTGATCTGGTATCATCACAACACTTACTGTCTGGTGTTGTTCAGCCCTGTTCTGACCCCTCGGGCTGTAGATGGCACTGGCTTCCTTTTTACCAGCAAAAGGCTTCTTTACTGAACTTGAAGAGGCATCCTTCTGTATTTTTCCGCTTCGAATCCCTTCTTCTACTCTTTCTCCAGTTATGATCAGCTCAGTGAATCCAACTGATGAACTTTCGATCAAATGATTGAAAAATGGACCCGATAGCGTCCCCAGAAACATATCAACCTACTCCCTATCAGACAATGGAGGTTGAACTCTCCCAGCCAAGTCTCTCCATTTTTGCGTGTAATCTTTAAAACCTTCACCTGCACCCATGGACATACTCTGGAGTTGAGTACGAGTGGGAGCATGGTCGACATTGTACTAATACTGCTTGTAGAAAGCAGCAGCCAAATCTTCCCAGTTTCGGATGTTTGCTCCCTCTAACTGGTAGAACCATTCAAGTTGAGTCCCTGACAGACTATCTGGAAAGAAGTGAACCCACAGATTTCTATCAGCTGTGTGGGGATGGATCTTTCTGACATAAGAGCGGAGATGGAGCTTTGGGCAGGACACTCCATCATACTTGGCAAAAACAGGAGCTTTGAACTTCTGCGGGATGACTACTCCCGACACCAATCCCAGTTCTTCAAAATCTAGTCCGGGTATCTCTGAACTTCCATGGCACTCAGACGGTCTTCTAGCTTTTTGTATCTATCCTCAGCAGGAGGATATTGCTCATCATTATAATCAGCATCAATGTCAGAGACTGCAGGACTAAGGTCCTTCTCTCCTTCTTGGTTCTCCCCTTCCTTGGATGAAGAGGTAAGATCAGTTTTTCGCTTCAACTGCTCTCCAAACCTTCTGCCCATATTCAGAATACCGACAACCTTCTTCTTCTTCTTCTTCTTCTTCTTCTCTTTCAGAATGAGGGCTTTCAGATCCTCCTGCCCTTTTGCCAGACTGATGAACATTTGTTGGAATTGGGCGTTCTGTGCTTGAAGGTCCTTGATGCTTTGTTCAGAAGATATTTCTGCGTGATGTAAACAGTGAAGAAGATGAGAAACCTGTAATGGTACATGTAATGTGTAAAATCAAGCTTCACAAATAAGCTTTTGTTTTGATGAAGACAAACCATGGCTAACAAAGAAGGCAAAGATTTATGATCAAAGCTCAAAGCATCTAAGGATAATATCTTCATTCAAAGCTCTCAACAACTTTAAAGGTATAATAATATTATCTACCTTGATCTTAAGATATAGATGCTTAAAAGTGAAAAAGAAATGTTTAAGAATCATTACTCAAGCTTTTCAAAGATAAAATTTCATTTTTCTCTTGCATGCAATTGATTTACATCTTAGTGCAATCGATTGCACACTTCAAAATTTCAAATCTTTTGCTTCTGTTTCTTTGTGCAATCAATTTACATTGCTTATGCAATCGATTGTATACTTAAATTTTCAAAACGTTTGCTACTGTTTCTCAGTGCAATCGATTTACATTACAAGTGCAATCGATTGCACTCACTTACTTTTTGCTACTGACTTTGCATGCAATCGATTTACATTGATAATGCAATTGATTGCACTCTTAAAGATTTTGAAAAAATAGCTGTTGAAACCTTGTGCAATCGATTGCATGCTGCACGAATTTGAAAAACAACAGCTTTTTACATGCCTGTTCATCATGCCTTTTCATTACATCTTTTCACTCAAACTTGGCATTTGTTCATGATACATTTCCAGAACTTCATGTTGTTTCAAAAGGGTGTTATGAACATATAAATATTAAATTTCAAAATCTATTTCAACACCTCTTCCATAAATATTTTCTAAAATTTCAAAATACAAACTCAAGCATTCCTTCACTTTCATGCATAAGTTTTCTGCACATTTTCATACATTAACAAATAGAAAACTTTTAGCAAATATATCTTGAGTCATTATACAATAATATTATTGGAAGAGAAGATCATACATTGTTAAATCACTCTAAGTGATCAATACTACTCAACTCACTCAAAATCAAATATTGATAGATACTTACTTATTTTTCCAGGATTGTTGGATATAAGTTTAAGTGGTTTTAAAATCTTTTCTTTCCAGGATTGTTGGATAAAAGTGTGTAGTCACTTTGAGAGGATTGTTCTTGGTCCAAGAGGATTGTTCTTGGTGGTTTTATTGGTTAGAGTCTTGTATAGAAGGACTAGGGTGTCTTGTCTAGATATCTAACAATAAGGAAATCTCTTTCATGTTAAAAGGGGACTGGAGTACTCTCGGATTGTGAGGGGAACTAGGATACATCTTTGTGTTCTTTACTTTTCCGCATTTACCGCTTTCATCACTAGTCATAAACCAGAAAAGAAAGAAACACAATTGTAAACTCATGCACTAAACCAGAAAAATAATATCTGTGATACGGTGGGAAGAACTGACTGTTTTTGGAATGCTGGTTTGCGTTTTGCGTTTGTTTTTGCAAAATGTCGCGGTAAGCAAGAGTCGCCACCAACTTTTATTTTATCCAACAAGGAAAGGAAAATAGCACAGAAAAATTCCTTTTTCGAGATATTTCTCGGGTTCGGGGGGTAGGTTATAGAAAGGGAAGGTATTATCACCCTTTCTATCTGTGGTTATCCACGGGCTCTTAGGTACTTGCTCATATTGTTTTCAAAATATTGCTTTCTTTGTGCTTGTGGGTTTGAAAAAGTTTTTGTTTTGAAAACTTCGATTTAACTCTTGCTTCTGTCCTCAAGAGCGTATGAAGTGTTTTTGAAAACTTTGTTCGAAAAGTGTAAGTGCAAAAAGTTTTTGTTTTTGAAAGAGCAAGTATCTAAGAACCATCTACCTACTCGAAAAAAGAATTGTTCTATGCTAATGTCCTTTAGACAATGCTATCCCACTACTAGTGAGTAGGTAGCACCGTCGTTGGAGTTTGAGGGTCAATTCGAATGAGGAACGTGCAGTCACAAAAGCAATGTTAGGATGCCTTAGCGGTAACCCTAATGTCTTAAATCATTTGTTTGAAGCAACAATATCCGAGGCGACCGTTTCGAGGCGACTATGATCTTTTAGACAAGAGGACGACCTATAAAGTGACCTATACTCAATGACCGCGTACGAAGGCAACCAAGTGGGGTGTACCCTAAGAGTGTGCATGTGCGAGTGTGTCGTTTTCAGTTATTTTATCTCTGTACATGTTAATGATGATCTAAGTTGATTTTAGATTGAAACATTCAGTCTTGTCATGCATTCCTATTATCAAACATCTAACAGTTATAATTTGCGGAAAATAAATTGCGGAATTTAAATTACAAGGCCGGGTATTTACATCGCCAAAGACAAACCCTTTAAAAATAAATAAAGCGATAAAAATAATAAAAGGTCCTATTTACTATTACAAACCGGAATCAGATACATAATAGGATAAAAGAAAATGAATCGCGTGCGGGAAATTAAATCGAGAGCAAAGTTCTAGGGTTTTGACCCTTTTTGTTAAAGAAAAGATGTTTTTGTTGTTTTTGAATTAAGAAAGAAAATTACCTAAGTTAATTACTAAATTAATAATTTAATTAATTAATAATAAAAAAAAGTTATTTTTGGGTTTTTGGTATTTTAAGAAAGAAAAATAAAATAATTAATGTTAGTAAAAGCCTAATTAAATCTAATTTAATTTTAATTATTTACAAAAATATGTTAAAATTATTCTAATTAACACCTAAATTAATTAATTAGTATTTATTAAAAAAAATAAAATTAAAAGTTTGATTTGATAAAGAAAATATTTTGTGGTTTTTTATTTTATAAAGAAAATAATTTTTGATTGGTTAGAATTAAAAAAAAAATAATAAAAACAATTAATAAACAAAATAAGTAAAACAAAAAGAGAGAGAGGTTTGGGCCTGAAAAGGGAGTTTGAGAAGAAAATCTGAGGCCCATCAAGCGTTGGCCTTGTTGACTTTGTGGATCTGATGTGCGCGTGTTGACTTTGCCTATGGTGGACATTCCCCTTGGACCACCAGATCTGGCCAATGGCCATCTGGCTGTTGGATGTAGGAGGGCGCATGGTATGCTGTAGTAAGGCAAATGCACCAAATCACCTGAAAAATAAAATTAAGAATAAAAGTGGGGGACCTGGGATTCGAACCCAGGTCCTGAACGTGATTGGTTGCTTCCCTTGCCACTACGCTGCTTTACTTCATTTGTTAATATATTACATAACAATTATAATATATCAAAAAAGCAATTATTGGTCAGAAAATAAAAAATGCACGCAAAAACATTTGAACGGGCCAATCAGAGCATGCCAGCTCTTCGTCCCTGTCCTTCCACTACTGTAATTTTACCTGCGAATTTGGATCCGCAGCTAAATGTGCAAGCTTGCTCTAAAATCTTCCCTAGGCCACATAAATCAATTCCAAAAACATGGCTGAATTCGCCTTGGCTCCCTGATCAACGCTATGCCCTTTTTGAGTCCTGATTTTTCCTGAAAAAGAAAACCCTAAAACACAAGAAGAACCCTAGCTATGGGGGTTCTTCATTTAGGCCAGAAAAACGCAATTTAATATTGCCAAACGTTTGCAAATGTTGTGAGGAGTATAAATATGCCAACGATTTATTCAAATGATGCAAGAATGATGAATCACGAATTCAAGAACCAAGGTGATTATCATGACACTTACAGTGCTTTGTGATATGTGAGAACGCTTGCTCTTGATCCAGGAAGATTCAGTGTACGTCCAGGAAACGATTGAGATCAGTCTAAGCCTCTGAAATTGCCTCTAAGTACGATTTTGTTTTCAAGCTTTTTGGTGACTTTTTCAAACTTTGTTCTGCCTCTTCTTGCAGCCTCCAACCCTTATTTTCGTTCCTTTTCCTTCCTTATGTAATGTATATTGCATTAGGGTAACAAACTTGGTACAAATCTCTCCATATCAATGCTCATGAATTGGATTTGATTCCACCATTACAACCTTCCAAATTTGGCCTAAATCATATCTTCTTGTAACCAATGCACTTGATGCGAATTTGATTCACATAATAGCTGTATTCAAAGCCTAAAGCAACCAAAAAATCATGAGTTATAAATACTTTTGATTTTATATGATTTGATTTGATTTAAAGTGAATAAATTCAATTAAAAATAAAATTAAATAATAAAAATAAGATATGGGCTCATGGTTGAAGCTAGGACACGTGGACAATGATGCAAGCTCAAATCAAGTGGAAAAGAATGGGCCCATTTGACAAAATTTGAAGTTTTAGGGATAGTTGACTTTTGGCAATTTTGCAAAAAAGTCCAACTTCAAGAATGCATAACTTCTTCAATTTTGAACTTTTGGAGGTGTTCTTGGACTTTTTTGAAAGCTTGAGATGTCATATAAGCAAACCCTTTTTGTGTCATCTCATTTTGATATTCCATGCTCAAGTTATAAGCTTTGGCAAAAAAGGTGTTTTTTGTTGACTTTCAAAAATGACCTATAATGTCCAAATTTATAACTTCTTGTGAGTGCATTTTATGATCTTGGGGTATGAATATGGATTGTAGGAAATTTCATCCTCTTCAAAATGAGCTTTGGATAGGTCATTTATCATAAGGTATGAGAAAGTTATGTTTGGTCAAAGTTGAGTTGACTTTTCCTACAAAACCCTAATTTAGCAACTTTTGAGTCTTGATGAATTTTGAACAATCCTTGATGAATCATGATCAACCCTTGATCAAATGATGAAATATCCTTCAAAATGAGAATGTTGACAAAAAATCTTGAAGTTTGACTATTTTTAGGTCACAATTGACTTTTGCCCTAGCACAGTCGATTTTTGGACCCTTTGAGCAATTGACTGAGAAAACTTCCTCTATAAGGCTTGAAATTTGACATGGATGACCTTGAGAACATATTAGGATGTTGGGGAGAACTTGAGGTCATTTGGACTCAAGGATCTTGATGCAACACAAAACCCTAATTTGGGGTTGACTTCCTTAGGAGATGACTTGTCTGACCCACTCTTGAGCTACCTTGAGCCACTTGGAGATTTTTCTTGAAATGTTTTGAGGAATATTAGAGGGAAAATTTTGGGGTACAACAATATCCATCTCACTAAAAAGGTAAAACTTTTAAAGTACCTAATTCACCCCCCCCCCCCCCTCTTAGGCGCACTCTCATACTTACATAATGATGTGCTATGGATGGGATGCAAATGCAATGATTTCAAAGACTTCGAGAAATTTAAATTTGCAAACCACAATAAATAAAAACTTTATTAGCTGAATTTGAATTTCAAATGCATTTTAGGCATTACAATTTAAAAAATAAATCTGGAACTAATAAAAGACATTAAAATTCCTATGGATGCTTCCTCTTTGTGCTGGGATAGTCATCGAGTCCTATTTCTTCATGCAACTTCTTTCTGAGCTCTAAGACCTTATTCTCATGAGCATGGAATTGATCCTTGTAAGTATCTCGTTCCTTCATCAACTGAATCCAATACCTCTGTAATTCTCCAAGATCAGTGGGCATATAAGGATAGAGAATTGTGTAAGGAATACCCTCCTCCGTAGTGGGTTCCACAATCACTGCCAAAATAGCCACATAAGGCATCATAAGTTGCTGGGCACGAGCTCGTACCCATTGTAGGTAGGGTTCCATAGGAATGGAAGTCTTTGGTCCCAAAGCCTTGGCGCTAGATCTGTTTACCATACCCCAGACTCGTATAAATCTCTGGTGATATTCCTTGACATCATCCTCATAGTTGAATACAATACCCTCGATAAGTAACTCATGGGGACCATCTTTTCGAGCATAACCAAATTGTTGCAGAGCTAAACAAGGGTTGTAGGTTATACCCCCTCTGATGCCAAGTAGCGGGACATTAGGGTACTCTCCGCAGTGATCAATAATAGCAGTATTTTCCATAGCTCGAGAACACCAAAGCATATCCGTATGAGCGAGTGACATTATCCTTTGCGACCAACCCAAACCTGCTTCATTCTTTAGTATGGACTTAGGGAGGTGAGAAATAAACCACCTCGACAACAATGGCATACAACACATAAGAATCCATCTTCTCTTCATGGTACGAGTATGGATAGCGTGCAAAATATCTCTGAGCAAAGTAGGCACCGGGTTGTGAGAGAGAAAGATCTTGATAGCATTCACGTATACGAATGAGCCCGGATTAGGGAATAGGACTAACCCATAGATTAGAAGAGCCAAGACCTCCTCGAAAGCCTGAAAATCCGTATCATCCCAAAATAGCTGGGCTTTGTTTATCAGAAACTTAGCTAGAAAACCCTTGACTCCGCTTCTTGTTTCCCAATTGGCTACCACGTCGGCCCGTTTCAGGTGCAAAGCTGAGGCAATGACTTCTGACTTAGGAGCTTCTTCTAAACCTGTGAAGGGTAACTGCTCAAGAATGGTTACATCCAACAGTTGAGAGAATTCTTCCAAGGTAGGTACCAAATGATAGTTTGGAAAGGTGAAGCAGTGGTGCTTGAGATCTAAGAACTAAAAAAGCACACTCATCATATTTTCATCAAAGTTTGCGGTAACCAGGTCGAGAAGTCGACCATGTCTCTTGGTGAATGCAGAAGTTTCCGAAACCCTTGATACTAGCTCTTTGAGTTGGGAAGGTATATTCACAAAGCTAATTCGGATAGTGTTTCTACGGACAGAAGCCATGACCTGCAAAACAGGGCAAAGATAAATTCCCTTGGTCTTTGAAATGGTTAGTGCAATAAGAATGGATGCTATGTTATGATGTATGATGTCATGATAAACATAGGTATAGCAAACACATGTATAGCAAGCACAGTCAAATCACACAAAGCCCTTAGGTTTAAGGCTTGCATAAGGTCAAAGGTAGTACCCTCTTGAAGTTAATTGGTTTCAAACCTATCTTAGAAATAGTAGCCAGGTTCTAGAGGATCTCAATATCACTGACCATCCTTTATCGGCATTGTCTCAGCTCTCGCAATCTTTTCTTGCGGCCGAAATATCTCGAAAGTCTGATTTCAATGAGTATAGCATAGAGTATCAACCAGTTCTCATCTCTACACCGAGGCCAGCTATCTCACTACTTTCTAATGGCCAAGTTGGGAAATTAAAGGTTCTAAGGTCATTTGATGCTTCATGACACCACGCGGCGGCCCCGTACTCTCCCTAATTGACTCAAGGGTTACCGGTACCAACCAAAGTGCCACATCAATGTAGCTACTGCTTCAACCGTGCCGGTATACCCCAGCATAGTTCCCTCATAGTTTATTGCTACTTACCTAAAAGGTGTTCCCCAGATCCGGGTGTAGGATCAAATAAACCAAATAATTCCCATAAATATAAAGCAAGCAAGACAATCAAGAGAAAGCAATTAAATATGACCTAGATCCTAAGGTTTACCCCACTTTATATTTAGTCCCCAGCAGAGTCGCCAGTTCTGTGATAAGGTGGTAGAATCGACTGTTTTTATTGCTTTGCATTTTGTATTCGCAAATGTCACGGTAAGCAAGAGTCGCCACCGACTTTTATTTCATTCATTCATGGAAAAGGAAAAAGAACAGAAAAAACCTTTTTTCGAGATATTCTGAGTACGGGGGGTAGATTATAAAAAGGGAAGGTGTTAGCACCCTTTCTATCCGTAGTTATCTACGGGCTCTTAGGTACTTGCTCATTTTTCAAATTGCTTGTGTGTGTTTGTCTTGAAAATGTTTTTACTTCGTGATAACCCTTGTATCAGTCTTCAAGGATGTGACGAAGTTGTTTTGAAAAATATTTTTGAAAGGTGTTCGTGTGAAAAGATTTATTTTGAGCAAGTACCTACTAGCATCTACCTACTCGAAAAAAGATTGTTTCTGTTCTGTTTCCTTTAGACAGTGTTATCCCACTATTAAGGAGTAGGTAGCACCGTCGTTGGAGTTTGTAAGGGACATTCAAAAGAGACGAATACAATCACTAAAGCAATAGTTAGAAAACTTTAGTAGTAACCCTAGAGTCTTAAGATCTTTTCGAGGCAACGTTTCCGAGGCAACATTCGAATGGGACAATTTGATCTCTTTAGACTGGAGGGCCACCACTAAAATCTCCTATGCTTAATGATTGTGTACCGAAGGCAACCGAAGTGAGGTAAACCCTAGGAGTGAACATGTGCGAGTGATTTGTTTCAATTATTTTAATCTTTGCACATTAGGGTTTTCTAACTGTTTTAATTTTTCATGCATTCTTGCCATACAATCCTATTAGCCATACATCTAGACAGTTAAAAGTTTGCTGAAAGTAAAATCGGAAATAAACCTAGCTATTACATGGCTTTGACAGTTACACAATTGCCTTGGCGTGAAATAAAAAAAATGCAGAATTTAAAATCCTAATTTAAACTATTACAACCTTGAAACAGTTACAAAATAATGGCAAAAATAATAACAAGCGCGCGACAAATTAAATGCGAGAGAACTTAGGGTTTTGACCCTTGACTAAATCTAATATCAATTGATTAAAGAAAACATCATGTTTTGTCATTTTTTTATTTAAGAAAATAAGTAATAATTGAATAAAAAAGAACCTAATTACTAATTAACTTTAATTAAGAAGAATAATTAAATTAGCCTATTTTTTGTGTTTTTGTTTAAAAAAGAAAAATCATTAAATCAAGAATTAAACCTAGTTTTCTAATTGATTTTTTAATTAAAAAATAAGTTAAAGTTACCCTACATTAAATAAACTAATTAATTTAAAAAAAATTGATCAAAAAAGCTAATTCTAATTTTTATGACTTTTTGATTTTTTATGATTTTATATAAAAGAAACTGATTTTTAAAAATAAAATGAATAAAGAATTAAGAATAAAGAAAATAAAATAATAAAAAGAGAAAAAATTTGAGAAATGGGCATGTGTTGTTAGGAATTTTGGGGGTGTAGGACTGAAAATCTGTGGCCCATTAAGCTCCAGGCCTGGTCAGCGTTGGATCTGGTATGGTGTTGACTTTGTGGTGCACCATGGTCCTTCGTTGGAGAGGTGTGAGATCTGGTCAATATGCAATCCCGTGGACAGGCATTGAGGGTGTATGATGGTCTCCTGGGGATGAAGTGTATTGGATTCTGTAAAGAAAATATGTAAATGAGAAAATGTTGGAGTCAGGGGTCGAACCCCTGACCTCTTGCCTACAACGCCTTATCTCTCCTCCTGGCTACCACTGGACCAACGTGCTTTGTTGGTAACATAAATAACCAAAATATAATATATTAGAAAAAACGTTAATAGCCATGAAAACACGCGCGAAATTTGAATTGTCCAACCATGCTTTGACACGCATCATCTTCTTCCTTGGACCGTTGCTTTAGGTAAAACACTTTTACCTACAGACGTTTGTTCGTAGCTACAACCTTGTCCATCTCTAAAATCCTGTACATGCAATATAAATCAATTGTAATGATACCAATCAACTCATCTTGGTCTCACGAGTGTCATGGTACCCCATTCATGGTCCAATTTTCCCTGTATCAAAAATCCCCAAATCGAGCTCTTAAACCCTAGCAATGGTGAATATGGATTCCTGCACTGTTACTATAATTAAGCTATACAGAAAGCTTGCAATCATGATTATGAACAAGAATATATGGATAACATGCGTTTAGGATACGTAAAACATTGAAATCGAGTTTGAGTTTTTTGTGCAAACCATGATGTTGTAACGTGATTATTCTGGATGCTTCAAGGCTGGAAAATAATGTTATTAGCTTCCTGAGATGTCCAAGAATGGTTTAGAAGCCTTGGAATGGTTCGAATTGGCCTGTGGAAGAAGATAAGTCTCACACTTTTCTTTGAAATTTTGCTATTTTGTTCTGCCTCCTCTCACGATTCTAACCCTTGTTCTTGCCTTGGATGTGTTCAATATATATCATAGAGTGAATTAGGGTTGTAAAAACAAATCACATCTTTGAAAGTTTTGAAGATTTGATTTGATTTTCATGGCATATGTAAACTTTCTATATTGAGCCAAGTTATGCCTTTCTTGTATCAATTAGCCTTGATTTGAATTGATCATGATATCCTTGCATTATTTGATTGAAATCCTGTCCAAAAATCAGATCACAACATATCTTTTCATTATTCCTCAATTATTTGATTTAATTGAAATTTTAATTAACGAAAAATAAAAATAAATTTAAAAGTGAAGCAAATAACATGAGGTTGGATATTTGGGTCTTGGATTATATTATAAGTGAGGTGCAAGCATAAAAAGTTAGGCTCATTTGGCAAAAAATGCAATTTTGAGCCCATTTGACTTTTGACAATTTTGCAAAAAAGTCAACTTTGACAATGCATATCTCCTTAAATTTTAACCCTAGAGAGGTTTTATTTGACTTTTTAGAAAGCTTAGGATGTCCCCTAAGCAACCCTTTTGGTCTCATCTCAATTGAGTCTTCCATGTTCATGTATGAAGCTTTGACCCAAAAGGTGTTTTTATTGACTTTTCAAAAGGACCTATAATGTCAAAATTCATATCTTTTTGTGAGTATATATTTTGAACTTGTAGGCTGAAGATGAATTGTAGGGAATTGCATCATCTTCAAAATGATCTTTGGATGGAAAATTCCTGATAAAGTATGAAGGAGTTATCCTTGGTCAAAGTTGGGTTGACTTTTCTTACAAAACCCTAATTTAGCAACTTTTGGGTTTTGATGAATTTGGAGCATTCCTTGAAGAATCATGATCAACCCTTGATCAAATGATGGATAACACTTAAAAATAATTATGTTGACCAAAAATCTTGAGGTTTGACTGCATGTGGGCTACAATTGACTTTTGACCTAATACAGTCGATTCTCAAGCATCTGAGCAGTTGACTGGGCAAACTTCTTGTGGAAAGCATGAAAATTGATATGTTGGGTCTTGGGAACATAATAAGACGTTGGAAAGCATATGGGGCTTTTGTGGCTCACCCCTCTTGATGAAAATAGAAACCCTAATTTTGAGGTGTACTGCCTTAGGAGAGAGTTTGTCTGGTCAACTCTTGGGCTTCCTTGAGCAACTTTGGGGACCTTACTTGACATTTGTTGAGTAAAATGGGAGGGAAAATTTTGGGGTACAACAGTGCCCGTGTCCGGTTACACGGCCCGTGTCAACTTAGGCGCTAGAAATTCCAATTTTGATATTTTTAAGTGTTTGGAGCATTAAGGGTATTTTGGACCTTTGGCACTGCTAAGAGATAACCTAATACTATAAAGACCTAATTGAGAGAAAGGAAGAAGGACTTTTTGAAGGATTAAATAATTAACACGATAGAAGAGTGGAGATTTAAGAGCTTGGGAAATGGAGAATCCTTCATGTGCGATAGCAAATGGAGATCGACAAATCCATAATTCTTGTAATGTCTAAATCTATGTGTAATATTTTTCTTTTGAACATTATGAGAGGCTAAACCCCCAATGCTAGGGGGTGTCCCTGATTTGTCATGATAAGAATACTGATCTCTTTGTTTGATTCAACACAATAGTTCTTCTACATTAATTTTATTATTTAGAATAATTTATTATTTCTCCCTATCAGACCAATAGATTTTCACTTTTCTTGGCACAGTAGAACTGGACAGTCGTGTTAAGTATTTCTAAACAATAATATTAAAGGAGGTTTCACCTAAGACTAGGGAAATCCTATAATAACCAGTACTATTCTTGATAATCATATGCTTGGCTTTATCACTAATTTGAATGGACATTGAAATTAGGGTAGAAGATCAAAGGTTTTTTCACCAAGGACTTAGGGAAAGACACGCTTAAGAACTGATAATTGATTTGATGAACTTGTTGAAAAGATCAAAGAGTAGAAGTCATATTATGGCAAATCATACATTCACCCCTAGCATACTTTAATTAAACAGTCAAAAGTCATATTTTACTTTCTATTCTTTTACACATGTGCAAGGATTCATTCAACCAAACCAAAATGATAGTTTTTTGTTCAATTGAATTAATAATAAGAATCAGTATTTGCTACGCAGTCCTCGTGATCGATACTTGGGGTAAAACCCATTATTACTACATCGGTAAAAATAGTAAACTTGCTATTTTTCTGATCAGTCCTACTCTGTTTGCATCTCGTCGGCATTGGCTTTAAGTTGGGCGTCTGTTTGTTTTTAACGGAAAGGTCGTTGATGAGTTGGCGAAAGAATGCCTTAAATTCAATCAAATATCGAGATAGAGTATCAGGGATGTCCTGTTGGGAAACTTCATCAAAAAGTTTGAAAATGTTAGCTGCCAAATCACTCTCATCCATAACAACTGAAATAAAATCATCACGGAACAAGTAAGCTTTCAATTGTTGCAATTTAAAGGACATAGTGGTGTCGGTTTCAATGACAGAAGGAGCTCTTGAGTCTAAGGAATGGGATTTGACAGGTTCTTGTCGAAGCCTTTGGAGTCTCCGCAAAGTTTCAGCTGGATTCTTTTGCTTCATAGCTAGAATTTCCTCTTGGCTAAGAGAGTATTTTGAATTGGTGTCTTGCAAAATCTGGGGATTAAAGTTGATGGAAGAAGAGTGAGTCGAATTATCACTAATAAAAGCTCATTGGTCAGGATTTTCCTCAATAAGAGCATTAGCAGCAGTTGCAAGTTGGTGTTCTTGACTGACATTATCATTGTTTTTGTCTCCTAGATCAGGAGAACGATACTTTCAGTGAGAACATGAGTAGGTTCATCTTTTGTTGGAGTTGAGTTAGAATTAGTATCGACCAAGTTGTTTGTTTCAGTCTCAGGAGCATCAGTGCCTCTGACCGAATTCATCTCGACAGACAGAGTTGTCTCGACTACTTCTTCATGAACTTGTTCCTAAAGACAAGACAATGGTTAAAAGGGGCGGTTCGGGATCTAAGTAAGAGAGAAGAAAGATGAGTACCTTCTCAGGTGGTCAAATGTCTTGTGCTTTTGGATAGGGAATCAGAGGAGGTAATTTCCGAGGTGGAGAAGTTTCTTCTTGATCATTGTTTGGAGGGAATGAAGAGTCAGTACCAGTGGGTTTGCTTGTTGAAGACCTGGTTCTAATGGTGATTTTCTTAATTTTTTGGGGCCCTTTAGTTTTAGCAGGAGTGGAAACTTTAAACGAGGAAAAAATATGAGAATCTTCACTTTTGTCAAATGACCTTGGTTGATAGATGATTGTGGTGTTTCTTTAGGAATCTGTAAAGACACGGGAAGGTCAGGTGCCAATCAGCAGTAATGCATAAACGTATAGGGAAAAGATGATACTTGGGGTTGCGGAGTAGTGGAATCCTTCGTTCTTTTCTCAGATTTGTTGGAAACTGCCTTCGCAATCGAAAAGCACTTTCTCCCATAAAAATAATGGAAATAGGTTATAGAAAAATCACGGGCAAATGATGTCAAGAAGCTATAAGGAGAAGCGGTCACCTTATTGGGTTTGTCGCCTTCAGCAGGGGCATCAGAGGGTTGTTGCAGGTTTTTAGTCGGGTGGTCCGGAGTTGGATCGACAGAGGAAGTGTTTTCCCACACGTTGAAGGCGTCCATAAACCTTTTAAGGAAAATGAGCACTGAGAAATTTTGTGCTTGATAATCGGACCACCACTAATCAAACTCGTTGGAGTGGAAAAAGGAAGTTGTGAACCTGAAAGTAGGAAGCTCAAGATTTTGGGTAGTTCAATGGAAGTGAAGACATTCCATGTGTTCTTCAGAATCCAATTGTCGACCAGACCAGACGACATTAATATCATGGGATATCAGGGATTTGGGCAACATCTGGCTAAGACCAGACTGTCGAGCCACCAAATTGGGTTGATAATTCATGAAGCCATACCCTTTGGATCCAACATCAATGTGAAAGGACAAAAATGTAGGAGTTAGAAACGCCCGCCACACAACATTTGAGCTAGCAATTGGTCGAGGGCTAACACCAGTAAATGGGTCCTTAAACCAAGTAGAGCATATATTTCTTCGTACAAACGAAGCCATGGCTTCGACAAAGGTAGTAGTTTCAATGAACAAATTGATGTATTTCATAAAAACGCACCTGCTAGAAGTTTCTTGAGGAGTAATCAAAGACATCCTCAACCTCTTGACAGGCCTGTTGTGCACTGAATGATTAGCCGCGTCTGACAAAGGGGAAGCCAATCAATGTTCAAAGGTAGCATTCGGCTAATGCTACAAAAGCCAAAAAGGGCCTGAAAGGGTCGGGCCTGAAAGGGTTTTCAGAGAGATTCTTTAGCTTTGAGGCGGAAACACCTAATCTATTATAAAGGTATTCCAGAAAAAGTTTGTCGAGAGAAATCTTTCGACCCTCATGAATCTGAATGGCCGGAGGAATAAAGACTTTGGCTATCTGTAATGATCCATGGAAGAATAAGTAGTATGAGATCCAAAGAGTGAGGAAAGTGATATGTTCCTCATCATACATGTCTGGTTCATCTGCAACATAATGATCCTTAATATAGTTTCTAAAAATGGCCTGGTTGAAGCAAAATTTAAGTCGTGTCGACAAGGTCGGAACAAAAGTTTCGCCCGTAGGAGAGAGGCCAATAATGGCCACAGCGTCAAAAAGGGTTGGAGTTAACATCCAACAAGGCAAATGAAAAGTGTTGGTTGAACCTTCCTAAAATAAAATCGACACATTAATCATACCAGGATTGATCTTATGAGCATTCCTTGATAACTGGACCTTCCCATATTGATTTATTCTTACCTTGGACCTTGTCGAGCCAGGCAATATAAGTCGATTTTCCCAGAGTGGGAATAGATCGAAAGGCCCTAACAACGGGATTGACAAACTTCATGTCCAAAGAGAAGTCTTGATCAAAAGCAAGGGGTTTAATGGAAGTAAAACAAGGAAAAAGCTTTTGAACTCACTCAGGGGATGTTTTATTGGTTGGATATGGACCATGGAAGGCAAAAAGCTCTCCATAAACGGTGAATGAAATGAGCATTTTCCTATGTCAAACCTCAATAGTGTCTGGGTTAAAAGACGGTGGTTACAGAATGATTTGTAAGCTCGTTGTATCGGTAAGATCAAAATCAAGAGGGTTGTTGCCAGTGTTGGTCGGTGCAAGAGTAGAGGTTGTCAGTGTTGCCATTGTAATGAAGATAGTCAATGAAAAGAATGTTTTTTTTGTTAAAAACAAGTGTAGAAAACAAAGGATTTGTTGAGGGGTCGTAGAAAGCAAAGTGAGAAAAGGAAGAAGGAAGAAAATAGTGGTGGTGTAAACATTTATTTAAAGGAAATCAAACCCTTCAATTACTGATAGATGGCGTTGGATCCAACGATGATAAGACGAAGAAGTGGGAAAGTTAATGGGAGTTGTTTAAAATCCCACACTCTAAAAACTAGGAATCATCATGAGATATTATTGATGGGCATGGGGAACTGTTGCGCAGAAAGTAGTCATGGTTATGCGTGACCTCAAAAGTGTCTGGGTTAGAAGACGGTGGTTGAGGAATGATTGGAAAGCTCGTTATATCGGTAAGATCAAAAGCCAGGGGGGTTGTTGTCAGTGTTGACCGGTGCAAGAGTAGAGGTTTCCAGTGTTGCCATTGTAATGAAGATAGTTAACAAAAAGAACATTTTCTGTTAAAAACGAGTTGTAGGAAACAAAGTGAGCAAAGGAAGAAGGAAGATAATAATGGTGGTGCAAATATCTATTTAAAGAAAATCAAACCCTTCGATTACTGATAGGTGGCATGGGATCCTACGACGATAAGACGAAGAAGTGGGAAAGTTAGTGAGAGTTGTTTAAAATCTCACACCCTGAAAACTAGGAATCATCATGAGATATGATTGATGGGCATGGAGGATCTGTTACACATAAAGTGGTCATGATTATGCGTGACCTCAACAGTGTTTGGATCAGAAGAAGGTGGTTGCAGAATGATTGTTAAGCTCATTGTATCAGTAAGATAAAAAATAAGAGGGTTGTTACTAGTGTTGACCGGTGCAAGAGTAGAGTTTTCCAGTGTTGCCATTGTAATGAAGATAGTCAACGAAAAGAACGTTTTCTGTTAAAAATGAGTTGTAGGAAACAAAAGGTTTGTTGAGGTGTCGTAGAAAACAAAGTGAGCAAAGGAAGAAGGAAGAGAAAAGTGGTGGTGTAAACATCTATTTAAAGGAAATCAAACCCTTCGATGACAGATAGGTGGCATGGGATCCTACGACGATAAGACGAAGAAGTAGGAAAGTTAGTGGAAGTTGTTAAAATCCCACATCCTAAAAACTAGGAATCATTATGAGATATGATTGATGGACATGGGGAACTGTTGCACAGAAAGTGGTCATGATTATGCGTGACGTCATTATGAGAAATTGTGTCGTGGAAAATACCACTAGATGAAAATGCCAAAGCTTTCCATCGACACGGGTCTTTGTCGAACTTGATATTTTGGGGGACAATTTGTTGACAAAGCATTTTCGACAAGGAAATAAGCCCTAAATGAGAAGGTATCTTATAGATGGGAAGGCACATTAAAGGCTTCATAAGAGATGTCAACCGAGTCTAGTCGACGAAGTTGCCACTTGGTGAAGAATGACTCGACGGGCCTATTGAACAACATGGCGAGGCTGTCGACAGACATGCCAAAATGGCGCCAAAAGAAGTTATGAGTTTGCAAGCTAGAAAGAATGTGGGGGAAGTTAAGAAGCTTTTCCACATGAAATCCCAATGTGGGATACTGTAACCGTCGACTGTTACGTCTCTAGATTTTTCTATTTAAGCAAATAATTATATTCGTTCTAGGGTGGCATTACTTAGCATTAAGAGCATTACACTCAAAGTACCCGCATCTAAGAGAGAAACGAGTTCACGCTAGAAAATGTACGAGTGTTACCATATTTCAATTCAAAGCAATTTTCAGTTTTTACTTTAAAATTTGTGTCTTGTTTTTTACTCTTTATTTCAGCAATCGCCTTGTTCTTTTGCCATTTTTTACGCTTGTCAGACTAATCAACCAATTTCACAAAAAAACTCAAAACACTAAGTCTAAGATTCCTGTAGCCGATCTTGCAAGTAACCTTTAATAAGACGTTAGAGATTGTTCGCGAGAAACACATACGTATGAAACCATACGAGCTTCACAGCCACAATTCCTTCCTCGTTTGTATCTCACAGAAGACGATGAACTGCTCATAGGTTTTGAAGAAATCGTTCTGGAATACGACATCAATCTTCCTTAGATGATGATGATTTTGATTTGCGGGATGAAATCTTCAATTCAGACTGCAAAGAAAAATGGAGAAGACGAAGAGGAATTAGGAAAAAAAATAACAAAGGTGAATAAAGTAAGCATCTGATACTAAAAGG
This sequence comes from Vicia faba, assembly GCA_948472305.1. Lineage (NCBI taxonomy): Eukaryota > Viridiplantae > Streptophyta > Magnoliopsida > Fabales > Fabaceae > Vicia > Vicia faba. Next base: position 495,662,566 of record OX451736.1, read on the forward strand.
GAAGATTAATATATGATCAAAAGGAAAGATTATTGACTTGTAATTAGAATACATATGTGGAAATTAATACATGACCATTCAAATTGAAAAAATGTCAACTCATCGTCCACGTCAGCGTCTGTTAAATAGAATTGACGGCATAAATGAAAAATAGAGACGGAAAACTTTACAACAATTTTTTGAACAAAAATATTTCAAAAACTAAAACCAAATTTTGATATATTTCCATGAACATGTAACCTATATTTAAATATCATTCTCTTTTTATTTATTTATTTTAAAATTTTAATCAATCCAAAGACTAAAATGGTCAAATAAAAAAAATTCAACTATATATTGTGTTATTGTATTTATTTGACAATTCAACGTAACGTATTAATGCTAGGTGGGACCAGTTGAGTGAAAGACAGCAATAACAGAACATTCTTCTCTCTTGTCTCTGAAGCATCCAAAGCCATCTCATTGTTATTCTTAACCCAATCTTAAATCCTATAAATAAGAGTAACAATTTCATGTCTCTAAAATCAAAACTCCATGGAAGACCAAACCAAAGAAAGTAGAAAGAGTTGTTTCAGAAAGCTTCTCATGGGAAGAAACAAGAGTAGAAGAATGCTGTGGTTAAAGAAAATGAAGAAGCAAATTTGGAGTTGGAGATTCTCTGCGTTTAAGTGGAAACGACTGGATAATCTTCAAACTACATTCATGGATACTGTCGTTTATAGGATACTGTCTGTCGCTGAGGCTGTTGTTCTTGTTTCCACTGTTTGCTTCTTCTTTCTTTGTTGTGGCTGTCATTTCTGACTTTTTTTTTTTTGTTTTGTTGAATTAGTTTTATTGTATTTATTTTTTATATTCATTTATTCATTTTTTTTTACAAGTTTAATAACTTGTTTTTATATTTTATTTGGTGAATTGATTTTGTGGCTACACTTTCTCATCATATTTTAGTTCTTGCATTGTTGTATAATTGGATTTTAGTTAAGTTTTTACCATTCTACATGAGCTAACATACATATCATAAAAATACCCTGCACACTTAAAACAATCATATAAATGCATGGCTACCTAATTTAATTCTTCTTTCAAAATATTTTATAGAAAATATAAATCAAAACCAATAAATTATATTATAAATTTAATCCATTAAATTTATAATCATTTAAATGGACATTTTCAAATTAAAGAAACTAACTATTATATTATAAGTTTGAAAATTGAATTGACCAGATTTTACTATTTCAATAATTAAAATACATAATTTTGTCATATTAATCTAACTAAGTTGGTAGGTGCAAGTCGACGCATGTTATAATCCACGACATCTAACTTATTCTCCTTAAAAAACAAAAATTATGACCATTAAATTATTAGTCCAAAAATAAATAAAAATATTCTTATTTTATCTTGGATAATTTTTTCTCTCAAAAGTTTCTATAGTTAATTTTCTCCTATTTATTATGAAATTAATGAGAAATAATATAATAAAAGAATAGAGACGAATTACAGAAAGAGAAGAGAGAAATAATTATTTTCATTATTAATATAGATTTGAAATATAATATGAGTCATATTTATAGGACATATGTAATAAATAGAAAATCAATATTTAAAATCTTATTAGAAAAAATTCAATGGGTGAAGAAAAAAGAGTAAACAAAATTTGTGAGGGAACTACCTCGTTATTTATCAATATAGATTATTACAAATAAATTTTTTTTATAGAGAGACAATCATCCATTATTAAATAGTCTCCCTTGGATGTTTGTTCAGGATGTGCCTCATTAAAACCTTAGTAGAAAAAATTCAATGGAAAAAAATCTAGTAAATGAAAAAGAGTACAATATCCCGAACGAATTTATTGCTCCCTCTCATCTGAACGATCATTTCTTTGATGATAAAGACCAATCTTTTACACTAAATGGTCTGCAAGGTGAACACATTTTTTGGAGTTTATATCACCACTTTTCTGAAGATCATGAGTGAAAAAGAACTTTGAAGGATTGTGTTTTGTTCAATCTCCTTTAATATAACTATCTTTCAATTGAGCAATGCATATAGTATTATCTTCATATATGGTTGTTGTATTTCTTTCTAGAAGTTAAACCACTAGTCTTTTGTGGGTGTTGAATTTGGGATCTCAATCAAACGCATTTTCGACCTGTCTCATGTAGTGCTAAAAATTTCTTCATAATTAAATAACGTTGTTGCTATGATTAGTTTCACAGGTCTCTATGAAATAGTTGTACCATCATAAGTAAACAAATAATCTCTGTGATGTACCATTATGAGGATGTGACAAGTAACTCATTTTTGCATTATTTGTTAATTATAATTTGGATATTTTGGAATAAAACAAACACATTTCCATTTATACTTAAGATAGCGAAGTATATGTTGGACTCTGTTCAAATGTCTTCCTGTAGGTGAAGAACAATATCTTACTAGTAGAGTTATAAAAATTAACATAGCATGGTATGCATAATTAGCAAAATAGATTAGTACTTTAATTACACTAGGATATGAAACTTCGGGACCAACTAATTTTTTATCATCTTCTCGAGGTCTAAAAGAATCGTTTGTACATCCCATGATCCAACATCATATAGGTAGACAACATACTGGATTTGTCCATATAGGAACATTTTAATATTTTTGATATATATGTGATTTACTCATATAGAAATGTTTTAATATTTTTTTAATATAATCTTCTTGGTGAATAAAATTTCCATTGTTTAAACGTTCATTTACTAAGGGCTTTTTCTTTTCCAAGTCCTTCATTTCAAATAATTTCTTTTAAAATTTTTATAACTTTTGGAATCTCTTCAAGAGTTCCAATAATTTTATGTCATCTACATAGATATCTATTATAAGAAATTATTTTTTAGAACTTTTCATAAATATAAAAGAACTTATGGACTTATTTGTATATCTCTCCCTTAGTAAATATTCATTGAGACAATTATATCACTTGTGTCCATATTGTTTTAACACAGAGATACTTATTCAATTTTATGTCCTTATCAAGTGTATCATACATATAAGATATTACAACATCCATCATGTTTAAATAAAGCCCTTCACGTACTACAAGATTAATTAATTATCAAAAATTAATTGAATCTATTACAGATGGATATGTTTCATCAAACTCGATCTTATGTCTTTCTGAAAATCATTAAGCAACAAATCAGGTTTTATACCATTTTTCTCTCTCACAAAAACTCATTTGTATCTCTTTGATTTCACACCTTGAGGTATTCAGACTACATGTCTTGAAATGATTCACTTTTAAAGTGAGTTTAATTATCAAACAATTGAATCTGTTTATTTTGGTCAATTCTCACTTTGTCTATAATCTTGGATAAACCTTGATTCATGATCTGTCTATTTTGACCAATTCTCACTTTGTCTACAATCTTTGATATACTTTGTTTCATGATTCACATTATCGTTTTTCATCTTTAGCACTATATTGTATACAAATAAATTGTCAATGCCGACTTTATTTGGTTATCTTAATTTTAGTTCCATTTTATTTCATCCATGACATAATTTATTGAGATCTCTTTATTTCATATTTCAAGTACTTTATTGGCTCTTTTGGAACTGAAAAATAAATTATGTCAAAGTGCTCTTAGAATTTTCATATCCTCACTTGGGTCATCTTTAACTTTAGTTTCTTTTCTTTGTAGATAACTTTTAACATTGGAACCGACTTTTCTACTATGCTTCAGATGCGATTATAACTCATTTACAATATTAGGTTATTCAATACGAGAATCCACTTTAAGAGGGGTATTAGTAGCTAATAATTGTTTTTCATAAACTTTGCAAATGAATTCTACGTTGAACTTCGAGGATCAAAATGATATGATAATATTTTATTTCAAAGTGTTCATTTGAACTTTTTTATCAAACTTTTAGTTGCTGATTCTCTTCCCCTAATATTGAGAAAATTAGTTTATCAATTGATAATCAGCCTATTAGGCTTCAAAGAAGTATTCAATTATTGGATCAAGATACATATTCAAATACAAGACTCATCAATGTCATCACGTGTCAAACACAACACCCACTATATCACCTCAGTGACGATCTCTCAACTAATCTCAACAACATAGAAGTCAACTATGCTACTCACGTCGACGATTTCTCAGAACGACACAACCAACACAGAGGCATTAATCACAGACATCCAAGTGAATAATAGCACTAAATATATCTCTAGATTATAGACACTATTAGACAATCATCCTAGATAAGAATTCGAGTAGTATATGTCTATAGCAACCCAAACTCCTAACACAGGGTAAAAATGTAAGACAATAATCGACAAAGATTCGTAAAGCAAGTTTTATATAACGTCGTGGGCGACAAATATACATGAGTTCAAAGTAAAGATACAAACAAAACCCAACAAAAGATAAATACATATAGAGGAGAAGAGATAAACCACAAATCTTCTAGTTTGTCAACGCCGGTCGATGAGAAATCCACCTCCAATCATCCATAAAAAAAGCCTTAGTGTTGTTTTCTAAGCTAAGCCTAAGGAAAAATGAGGCTGATGAAGTTGAGAGAACAAAAATCACCCCCCAAAACCATAACCCTCCAAAAAGAAATGAAAAGGAAATATAAACAAAATGTGATCTGCACGCGTCGCCCGGCTCTCCTAAAGCATTGCCTAGAGACGATCCTTATTTACAAGGCCCAGCCCGCACCATGCAGGCAAGTGTGGAAAAATATCCTCTCTCGCCAGACGAAGGGAAAACATCATCCAACGCAACTTCTTTTCCTCGCCCAGTGACACAGAAGCGAAGCAAAGCAGAAGCAACTGGAAATTTGATCAAACCTCTTGCGCCTCCGTCGCCTGGTGACGTAGACGTGATGCTCCTTGCCTAAGCATCACCTGGCGCTACACACTAGAATAACAATTTTTGTTGCTTTCTCTGTACAACTTCAAATGACTTCCTTTTTTGCCTTATTTCTTTATTGATCAATTGCACATCTTGGAGCTCCAATTGGATTTTATTCTCAATGCTCCAGTGATGCCGGAATTCCTACAAAATGAATGGAAAAATAGTCAACAATACCATTTGTACACAAAAACACTAATATATACAAACTAAGCCAATTTACCAACAAAGCAGGGAATTATTCACAAAATATTAACAAAAAAATTGATAAGTGCAACAAAAAGTATATACAAAAATAACTACAATTTGCACTTATCAAACTCTCCCCATCTTGAACTTATTTTTCCTCAAACAAGGCCAAACAAACTTAAAGAAGCAAAAGTAATCAACCAAAGAATCATGAATCAACAAGTTTGAAAAACGAAAACAAATGTATGATTCAAACAAAAATGTACACGCAAGGTAAAACATACCACAATCCTACAACGACAACATGTAAAAGAAATAATTTCTAAGTAAAAAATCATACTGAATATTCTAAAACAAAACAAGCTCAATCATGAATCATACCTAGTAAAAATTCATCGGTACATGAAAAACACACAAAAATGAGGAAAAAAACACTCATCCACAATCTTGCAAACAATAGACTAAATTATGCATTTATTCAAAAATTCACATTGAACATATAGAGGCAAGAATCACAAGGGTTTTTCAAGGTTGTAATGTGGCTTGGTTAACAAACAAGGGATAATTCCTAAAGCTAGTCGAAACAAAAACTTGCCTAAACCTAAGGAAGTGATCAACTCACAAAAGTTCAAACACAAAATTTTAATCAAAATTTCTTCCAAAGCCCAAATTTTACAAACCAATAAAAACACTTATTAACATAACATTATTCCATACTCTTTTTGTTTTTATTTTTCAAAACTTTTTCAACTTTTTTCGTTCTTTTTATTTTATTTCTTTTTCTCTTTTCTCTTTTATTTTTATTTTTATTTTCTTTCTCTTTTCTTTCTTTTTCTCAACCTCATAGTAATCAACACACGAGCAAGCAAACATTGCTCTCCCCAACTTGAATTCAACTAACATTAAAGTGAATACTCCCTACTTTCTAAGGTAAGGTACAAATTCAACTAAAAATCATAGTTGAGGGTTCAAGAAAATAAAGAATCAACATCCATTTAAAAAGTAAAACCAAACACTCATAGACAAATATTAAGTTCAATAATAACATGGACATTGACAAAAAGGGCTCAAAAGGGGTTAACAAAAGTTCACACACTAACAAGATGAATTGACTATTTCGCTAGATAGTTGTGCTCAAAATCAATAAAATGCCATGATAATTTTCATCCTTTCGTACAATCAACACCAAAAAAAGATTAAACATAATGAAATCCAATTAAAACAAGAATTGTGGCCTCCAACATATACGAACAATGGGAATTCTCCTCACATTTGAAGGTAAAAAGGGAACTAAAGTGATTCAAGTCATGAGCAAGTAATGTAACAAGAATAAATGGTATGTAATTATACAAATGAAAAGTTTCCTAAACATGTTAATCTATAGAAAGCGATAAACAAGTACCCAACATGGACCAACTTCAAAAACTATCATTACCAACATCCGCATGTTGAAACACTCAAATTCAGACAATCACCAAAAGTGACCTCAAGCTATCGAACCAAAATTGGAGTCCAAACAACAACAAAATAATTAACACAAGTAAACAACCGGGTGAAATAGAATAAATAAGTTGAAAAGTAAAGATTTAAGAATTTTAAAACAGGTCCAATTTTTACTTGTTTAAACAGAGATCAACACACTACCTAAAATAAAATATTGAAAAACAATAAAAATATACATGTTTTACGCCGTAAGCTCGACGCCTGTTATTTAAGAATGTTCCTCCAAGTTGCTTCCACCTGATTATTACTAACCAACACACAAGCAAATGTGAAAGGAAACAAACCATGATATAACAAATTCACAAGTATAGAAAACATATACATGTGTGGTAAACATAAACAAATAAATTCACAAGTAAACATGAACAAGTTCATGCACAATTTCTATACGACATATACATTAATTACAAAACTCAAAAATAAAGAAACTATTGCAATGAAATCCAATAAAACACCAATCCCCGACAACGGCGCCATTTTTCCGAAGCAGTAAAGCGGCAAGAAAAAAGTAAGTATTAATTACCGGGTGATATTTAGGTTATATAATATCGTCTCCATATGGATTAATGCTACTGAATTTTCGTTCGACAATTTATTGCGTTTATGAGTTTTGGTTTGAATGAGTTGATATATGGAAAGGTAAAAGCTATTAACAGGAAATAAATTCATTCTTCAAAGGGGAAACTTATCAAGCATGCATATAATGCACTCTTCACAAAATTAAACCTATCGACTAGTTATACTCAAACTACAAGACTCATCAATGTCATCACGTGTCAAACACAACACCCACTATATCACCTCAGTGACGATCTGTTGTACCCCAAAATTTTACCTCCCTTTTTACTCAACACATGCCCATTGAGGTCCCCAACTTGCCCAAGGATGACCAAGAATTGACCAGACAAATTCTCCTCCTAAGGCAATGAACCTTTAACTAGGGTTTCAATTTTCATCAAGATGTATGAGCTCCAAAGGTCTCAAATGTTTTCCATAGTCCTAATATGTCTTCAAGATAGTCCATTCCATATTTCATGCTTTGCACAACAAGTTTGCTCAATCAATTGCTCAAATGCTTGAAAATCAACTACATTAGGTCAAAAGTCAATTGTGGCCTATATACAGTCAAACTTCAAGATTTTTTTGTCAGCCTCAAAATTTTGAAGTGATGTACAACATTTGATCAAGGTTTAATCATTATTCCTCAAGAAATGCTCCTAATTCATCAAAAGTCAAGAATTGCTAATTAGGGTTTCTATAGGAAAAGTCAACCAAACTTTGACCAGGAATAACTTTCTCATACTTTATCAGAAATTTTTCCGCCAAAGCTCGTTTTGAAGAGAATCCAATTCCTACAGCTTCTCTTCATCCCTCAAGTTCAAGAAATTCCCCAGTTAAAAGATACACGCTCATACATTATGGGTCCTCTCAAAAATTCAACAAAAACACCTTTTGGGTCAAAGCTTGGTACATGAACATGAAAGATCCAATTGAGATGAAACCAAAAGGGTTGTTTAGAGGACATCCTAATCTCTCTAAAAAGTCCAAGAATACCCTCGCAGGGTTAAAATTGAGAGAGACGTGCATTGCTAAGGTTGACAAATTTTGAAGAAGTGCATGAAGAAAATATTGACCAATCTTCGTTTTCTTCCAAATGGGCCTTGGTTTTTATGATCTGAACTTATTCCTAACATGGCCCATAACTTCTAAGCTCAATTACACGCCCTCCTTTTGTTTATTTAATTTATTTTGAATTAAATCTTTAAAATTCAATTTTAATTAAAATAAAATGCAAAGAGAGACTTAAAGGCGTGTGGGCTTGATATCCAAGTCTCTTAAAAGCTAAGACAACTCATGCAAGGCTGTGACATGACAAGAGAATCGTGCAAGGCCATGAAAAAGGAAAAAAATCTTCAAAAATGGAAAGTTTGGAAACATTTTGAAACACCATAATTCCATTGGATTTGTGCCATATTTGTTACCCTAATCTTGTCTCACATATAAGCACAAACATTCCAGTCTGTATACACACGCGCAGCTACATCAAAACAACACCCTAAAAGTTTCAAAAAATTTCCAAAGAAGTGCAATCTGTTTCACACGATTCCGTCAGTCCCCCCCCCCCCCCCCCCCAAATCTAAGCACTCTATCAGCCTCCTGGAGATCTTAGGAGTCCATTCCTATCATCCTCAAACCTCATAGAATCCCAAATCATCACGATCAAGTACCACCAGTTAACAAGGTTTGATAAAATTAAAATTGGAAATTTATGCATTGTTGATGGTTTTAATGATTTGATTTGTGTTCAGGACATCATTTAGGGAAGGTTGGACGCTTCACATGAGAGCTTCGAGGCTTAAATCATGTGATGCCATTGTTAGGGCATCACGAACTAAAGCTTGCGAAACTCCTGATTTAGGGACCTTCAGACCAAACTAACCCCATATTTGGATTCCTGGGAAAATTTCAAGGGGAGTAGGGTCCTTTGTGCATTTTAATCCTCACGTTTTTGCAAGTTTGAATATTTTTTTGCTCGAAAAAGACGACCGGAGTACAGCTCCAGCGTCGTTGACTCCTCTAACCCAGACGAAGATCTTGCGTGGCAATATCATATAATTTAATTGGTCCATTTGAATTATTGACGCGTGCATTTTTTATGACTTGGATTTGATCATTGTTTTACATATAATATTGTTAAGTTATTATAATTATGAATGAATTGGCAGCGCAAATGGTAAAGGCATAAGACGTGTGAGAGGAAGGATCCAGGTTCGACCCTAGAATCCTATATTTTGTATTTTCTAACAAATTTGTTTCAGATCCAAAGCATTGCCACCCAATGCGTATACCTTGCACCCTCAGATCTAGCCATCAGATCTTCATTGATCCAGATCCAGCGCTCCTAGAGTGCTTCCCCAGGATGGACCTCCAGAGAATCAGCAACATGTGATCAGGCAGGCGCTGGGCCAACACATATGGGCCTAGCAATTTTCAGCGCCATACCCCCAAAACTGTTTCATACACCAGGTCCATTTCATTCTTTTTTTTTAATTTACTTTATTTTATTTTTAATTAGTTTATGTTTTTAAATTCATTTTTATTTTAATCATAAAATCAACAAAAATCACAAAAAATAGACTTAGGTTTTTTTTATAATTAAAATTAACTCTTGCAAATTAATTTAATTTAATTGATTTTAACTTATTTTCTTTAATTTAAAATTAATTAGAAATTAGGTTAAATCTCAAATATTTTTCATATAAAATACCAAAAATATTTTTATTAAACAATTAGATTTTTATGCTTTGTCAAACTTATTCTCGTCTTAACTTTTGCGCGTTGTTATTTTTCGTATTATTATTTATTAATTAATGTATCTGTACGCAGTTTGTAATAGTTTAAAATTAGGGTATATTTACTGTTTATTCCCACAATTGTTGAACTTGTAAATTCCCTTCCCCAAGGCCCTGTAATAGCATAGGACTCTATCTTCCTGTTTTTACTTTCCACACTATTAACTGCTAATAATTAGGTTTACATGGAAAGCCTGTAAATTAAAACGATTAGATAATCCTAAATTTCAAGATAAATGAACGGAATCAATACACTTGCACATGCTCACCCTTAGGGTATCTCCCACTTCGGTTGCCTTCGAAAACGGTTACAATTCTCGAAACGTGAGAATTTTCAGTGGTTGTCCTTTAGTTCAAGAGATCACAAGTCCCTCGATGACCCTTTCGACTATTGCCTCGGTAAAAAATGTGATCTTAGAGTTTTAAGACAGTTACTAAAAGTTCTTGCCCAGTTGCCTTAGTGACTGTAAACGTCCCTTCGGTAGTTCCTTAACATCCAACGATAGGGATACCTACTCACTAATAGTAGGATAGAACTATCTAAAGGAAAGGAGGAAAATAACACCTTTTTAGATTAGGTATATAACTGTTAGGTACTTGCTCAAAAGTAACCTTTTTCACACCACACATTCAAAACATTTCAAAAACGCTTTAACAACACTCTTGAGGACTGATACAAGAGTTATCATAAAGCAAACAAGCTTTTCATAACACGAAAGCAATTTTCAAAAATGAGAAAGTTCCTAAGAGCCCGTTGAAAACCACGAATGGAAAGGGTGCTAACACCTTCCCTTTCCATAATCTACCCCCTTACTCAGATACTCTCGAAAAAGGTCTTTTCTGTTCTTTTAAACCTTTCCTTTATTGGGTAAAAGAAAAGTCAGTGGAGACTCTTGATTGCCGCATATTTGCAAATTCAAAATGCAAACCAGTATTAAACAATCGGTTCTGCCACTGTATCACAGAACTGGCAACTCTGTCGGGGATGATATTAGGGTTTACCTTAGGATCTAGTTCATTTTAAAATTGCTTTCTTTGTTTGCTTTGATTGCTTTACTTTTAAGGGTTTGTTGGGGTTATTTATAAGGATCCTACACCCAGATCTGGGGACACTTTTTAGGTAAAGAACAATAGATCATAGAGATTGTATGGCGTAGACCGATATGGTTTAAGCAATGGTTGTGTTGGTGTGACACTTTGGTTGGTACCGGTATCCCTTGTGTTGAATCGAGGAGAATACAAGACCGTCGCCTGGTGCCGTGAAGCACTAACGAATCTTAGAACTTAGTTGAACAAACTTGGCCATTAGAAAGTAGTGAGATAGTCGGCCTCAGTATAAAGCTGAGGATTGGTTGATACTCGATGCTACACTCATTGAGATCAGACTTTCATGATATTTCGGCCGCAAGAAAAGATTGTCTGAGCTGAAATAATGCCCGATAAAGGAAGATCAATGATATTGAGAATCCTTAGAACCTAATTACTTTTCTAAGACAGGTTGAACCAACTTAATTTCAAGAGGGTACTTACCTACAAACCCCATGCAAGCCTAAACCTAAGGCTGCTTGTGTGATTTGTTTGCTTTCAACTTGAGCTACTTGCAGAGTTTTTATCCAACAACATGATCTCCTTGCAGGATTTGTTTACAGTCATTATCCAGTAACCTGGACTTCTTAGACTCACTTGTCTTCATCACCTTCCACTTTTGCTTAACGCACAACATACACATCATAACATCATACCACAATATTTCCTTAACCATTTCAAGGATCTCAAGGGTTTGTGATGCAGGTTACGATAAATCAGACGTCTAGCAAGGGGCAAGGAGATTTATTTTCCTCTAGCCAATGTCGTCAAAAGATCAAAACTCAACAACTTGATTCAGGGGCTACGACCTACTTGATATGGTGATATTGACTCTCGTAGAATGGCACTTAACAATACGAAGTTCTTCAATCAAAGCGGCAAATTTCAACTTCTGGCATTTTCTTGTTTACCCTGCGAGATCCTTGAAAACATTGCTTTCATGCCATTTCATAACAGGTCTTATAGTACAGGTTTCTCATCTTTTCGCTGTTTATTTCAGCAAAATAAATGGACCTTGAACAAATAGTAAAATACCTTCAAGCTCAAAACGCTCAGATTCAACAAATGTTCATGAATTTGGCACAGGGGCAGGAAGAACTGAAAGCTCTCGTCATCAAAGAGAAGAAGAAGAAGAAGAAGGCAAAGAAATCGGCTGGCATCCTAAATATGGGAAGAAGACTCAGAGGACCAGTTAAAGGGGCTCTAGATCTTTCAACTCCATCAAATAAAGGGGATAATCATGAAGAAGATAACAACAGGGGGACTGATGAAGACGAAGATGATTATTCTGAGGAGAAATATCTTCCTGCTGATGATAAATACAAACAACTAGAGGATCGTCTCAATGCTATGAAGATTCAGCAGATACCTGGCTTGGACTTTGAATAATTAGGGTTGGTTCTTGGAGTGGTCATTCCACCAAAGTTCAAGGTTCCCACATTCGCTAAGTATGACGGTGTCTCCTGCCCTAAGTTGCACTTAAGGTCCTAGGTCAGGAAGATCCAGCCTCACACTGCTGACTGGAAGTTATGAAACCTATGATACGGTGGAAGAACCGACTGTTAATACTGGTTTGTATTTTTTGTTTGTAAATGTTGCAGTAAGCAAGAGTCGCCACCGACTTTTCTTTTATCCAATAAAGGAAAGGGTGAAAAGAACAGAAAAAGACCTTTTCGAGATTTCTGAGTAAGGGGGGTAGATTATGGAAAGGAAAGGTGTTAGCACCCTTTCCATCCGTAGTTTTCTACGGGCTCTTAGATGCTAGCTCATGTTTTGAAAATTTCTTGTGCTTTGTATGTTTTGAAAATTATTTTGAAAATGCCTTAGTGCGGCGGTTCACTTTGTGATAACTCTTGTATCAGTCCTCAAGAGTGTTGACAAGGCAAATGTTTTTGAAAATGTTTTGAAATATTTTCGTGTAGGTGCAAAAATTTGTTTTGAGCAAGCATCTAACAGTTATCTACTTGTACTCGAAAAGGTCATTCTTTTCCTCCTAACCTTTAAATAGTGCTATCCTACTATTAGTGAGCAGGTAGCCCTATCTTTGAATGTATGAAGGACAAACGCGGGTCATCGTTATGGTCATAGAAGGCAACATATAGGGATACCTTAGCAGTTCAAAGGGACGGTCATCATATAGGCAACATCGAGGGACAAGATCATTTCTCGTAGGCAACTCGAGGGACGCTAATGGACTATGATCTTTATGATGACTTTTAGATTGAGGGTCTTTTGCTAAGATATACCTATGTTCGAGGGACATGACCATTGTTTTCTGAGGCAACCAAGTGGGGAGTACCCTAGGGGTGCAAGTGTGCAACAGTGTGTTTTTTCAGTTATATTTATTTTGCAATTAGGGTTTTCTATCGTTCATTTTTATCTTTCCATACAATCATATTAATCTAAGCATTGCATAAAATATAGTAGCAGAAGGTAAAGGCGGAAATGTAAACCTAAGCTATTACAGAGCTTTGGGGCAGTTACATAATAGTGAAGAGTGCAGAAAACAAATCCTAAAACTATTACATCCCGAAAGCAATTACATGATAATGATAAAAAAAATGCGGGAAAAATGAAGCTACACTATTACAGTTGAACGCGCCCTATACACTTTATCTAGGAAAATAAAAACAAGATGACAATAGAAAAATGAAGCAACACTATTACAGTTAATTAAAATACCTAAAACCTAATTAGTTCGAATTAAAAAAAAGTTAGTTTTGTAAAAAAGGTTAATTAAAAAAACCTAAAAACCTAATTAATTTTAATTAAAAAAGGTTAATTTTGAAGAAAAAAAGGTTAATTAAAAAAAACCTAAAACCTAAAACATAATTAATTTTAATTAAAAAAAGGTTTTAAAAAAAGATTATGTTTAATGATTAACAAAAAAAAATTAAGTTTGCCAAAAAATAGATAGGGAAAGAAACATCAATGAAAAATGTTACGTTTTATGAAAAAAGGTTTTAAACAAAAAGAATGAAAATAGGCAAAAGGATAAATAGAAAAGAAGAAAACCAAAACCAATAGGGGTGGGTGTTGGACCCACGCCCTTAACCTCCTCAAAATGTGTGCCTTTCCATGCATTGGTGGTTGTTATGATCCGGCCTCAGTGTTTTGTAATAACCCTGCATGGGACCCTGTCTAAATCTGCAGTTTTGAATCTCATGAACACATTAAATAAATTACTATATCATAAAATAAAAATAAAACAAATATATGAAATTTTGTAATGTTAAAATCGATATGGTATGTATGAATGCTTCTACACTCTTTTGATCATGGAGATCAAACTAGCCTTACCCTTACTGGAGAAGTAGTGAGATGGGAGTTTGTAACAATGATGGCTTGTTTGTAGTGAGATGGTTGTTTGTCACAAGGATTTTAAGGTTTTTAAGGTTCTTGAAGAAATTTGATATTTTGACAGGGTTGTGGCAAAGGTTTTTTTCGTGTCCTGTTTGTGTGAAAAGAATTAGATTATATAATGGAAATTAGAGCAAAGATATGGGTTTTGAATGTGCAATTGGGCCTCCAATAACCACAAGCGATAGTGCATATTTTTATTCACTTGAGTATGACACATTCCAGGCTAAATCGCAGGGACTTAAGTGCAATTTTTGAAGTTAAAATGTGAAAACAAAATGTATCCGACATCGAGAACTAACTCCTGTCCCAAAATGGGCTTAATCAGATAAAAGGTGAATTAGTTATGAATTTTTGAAGTTTCGTCTCACACAAACTTATTTTGGGCTCTAGTGTCAACTTTGACACATTTTTCAATAAAAAAACTGGTATTAATCAGAGCAGAACCTGGTCTCGACTTAGGAAGAAAAGTTGTAGATCTCTAAGTCAGTGACCTTGTGTAAAAAGATGATCCCAATCCGATAAAAATTGACCGAGTTATGAATTTTCGAAGTTTTGACCCATATGAAATAATATTCAGCATTTAGGATTTTCGGCGCATCACGTGAACTCTAGGCAAAAAAACGAAGGCCTTTTGGATACTATTCGAACTCGATACCTCCTGTGAAAACGTAGTTGTTGTCCCCAAAAATTTTCCCTCTCATTTATCAAGACTTTTCTCACAAGACTTCTTGGACTCAAGACAAGATTAGGGTTTGGTCAGCTCAAGACATCTCATCTTGCACTGATACCCCAAAATTAGGGTTTGAGTTTGCACAAGGATTTTTGGACCATCAATACTTCATGTGACTTTCATACACCATCTTGGACCCCTAAGATTGCTCATGTCAAGTTTCAAGCCTTGAATCACATTTTTGCTCAGTCAATTGGACAGTTGTCCTAAAAATCAATTGTATTGGGGAAAAAGTCAACCATGGCCAATTTACAGTCAAACTTCATAATTTTTTATCCACAACAACATTTTAGACTCATATGTATCATTTGATCAAGTTTGGACCATAACTCCTCAAGAAATTTGATCAAATCATCAAAAGGGCAAAATGGTCAAAATTAGGGTTTTGACTGAGAAAGGGCAATTTCTAATTTTTAACCTAGCCAATGACCAATTGAGCTCAATCATGATTTCAAGGACTCAATAGCATCATCTTGACCTAATCACATAGTTCAAAAGATCTCAAATGCATAGGATTGACAGATGAATTTTGCAGTCAACTGATCAAAAGTCAATTGTACACTGAAAAGTCAAACTTTGACTTTTTGGTCAAAATCAAGTGCCAAGGGTCATAATTCATCAATATATGTCAAAACATGAAACTTGTTCACCAAGAAAACCGATTTTGAAAATTAGGGTTTTGAATTTGAAAATTTTCATAACTTAGAATTTTTCTAAGTATGGAAATTTTCTTATTTTTTCCCAACCTTTCACCACTTTTTCACCATGATGCAATTTGATTCAAAGAAAACTTCCAACATGAAAGTTGTAGTCCTCCATGAAATCTACAACATTTATTCACAAAGTTTTTCCAAAAGATGCTTTGATCTCAAGTTATAAATTTGTGAATAGGGGTCCATGAACTAATTAACTTAGTGAAAATTTGCCCTAATTTAGGCAGGTTTTTGACCCAACTTCATGGATATTTTTCACCTAGTTCCAAGAGGTATCTCAAAATGAATTTCAAAGATGGATTGTATATCATGTTGCAAGCTTTCTAAAATGTACAAGAACTCTCCAAGATCATTTGTGGTTAGGGAGAATCGAAGAAGGGAAGTTGGCATTTTGTCACTTTTGTTCAAGTCACTTTTACATGAGATCAAGTTGCAAATCAGATCCTAGCATGCTTGTACCTTGCATTACAGGTCCTAAACTCATTCTACACTTCATAATTAAATTCTAACTCAATGGATAAAGACTTTGTTTTCACTTTTGGAACATTGTACAAGAAATAAATCCATAAATGGCATAAAGGGCACATTGCCATTTTCATAAAGGCAAGCTTTTCCAACTTTGTCATTCTTGAGCCTTGGAGCTGTCTCTTTGGTACAGGCATTTTACACAACCCTCAAGCAATTGGTACAGGCTGATTCCATGCTTCAAGCAAGCAAGGACAAGTATGTAGCACAAGTCACTTCAACTTTCTTCAAATGCAAGGAAAGTGGCAAAAGGGATCAGAACTTGTACAACTGCTAGAGAGTGGACTTTGTATCACTCCATACATATTCACAATGTTATCACAAGCTAATACACGAATTGATAGCATCTGAAACTGACCAAAACTCCAAAACTCCAAATTTTTGCCCAACATACAGCAGTTATGCAAAATCATAGTGTACCCCAGAATTTGCCCTCTCATATTTCAAAAAATATTTCAAGAAAAATTCACAAGTCCAACCCGGCGCGTCATATTCAGGTGTTATTTCGCCAAGATATCTCTGATAACGTATTCTCAAATTCAGGTTCGACTCAAGAGTCAATTCTTTAAAGAAGGTATCCGAATGTGTGAGTTTTCTCGAAGAAATATGGTGAAAAAAGTGTGCTGAAAGTGCAGTTTTTACGCGCTAAAAAATTCATAACTTGAAGATCGTGGCTCGTTTTGAACCCGTTCCGGTGGCCAAAATTCCTTCTTGACATTATCTACGTTTTCATATCTCACGGCTTGAAGCCAATTTCGATCAGAAGGTCTTCAAAAATGTAGATTTATCAAGTATTTTCGTACAGAAAATTTGTGACAGAAGTTTATTTGCGTCATGTTCAAAAAATCATAACTTGGTCGATTTTCATCATATCGAGCTGGTTCCGGTGCCAAAATTTCACAAATTGAGTTGGCTACATTTTCACAGAAGGTATTGAGTTCAAACGGTATTCAAAAGGCCTTCGTTTTTTGCTCAGAGTGCGCGACATGCTGAAAATCCTGAATGCTGAATATTATTTCATCTGGGTCGAAACTTCGAAAATTCATAACTCGGTCATTTTTTATCGGATTGGGCTCATATTTTTACACAAGGTCACTGACTCATAGATATACAACTTTGCTTCAAAAGTCGAGACCGGATTATGCTCCGATCAATACCAGTTTTTTATTGAAGAACGTGTCAGAGTCGACACTGGAGCCCAAAATAAGTTTGTCTTAGCTGAAACTTCAAAAATTCATAACTAATTCACCGTTTATCCGATTGGGCCGATTTTCGGACAAGAGTTAGTTCTCGATATCGGCTACATTTTGTTTTCACATTTCAACTTCAAAAATTACACTTAAGTCCCTGCGATTTAACCTGGAAAGTGACGAACTCAAGTGAACATTGGAGGCCCAATTGCACATTCAAAGCCCATTTTCTTTACCCTAATTTCCATTATATAATCACCTTCTTTTCACACAAATCAGGGAGGAGAAAAAAGAGAAAAAAAACTTTGCCACAACACTGTTAGAATATCAAATTCTTTCAAGAACCCTAAAACCTTGAAATCCTTATTACAAATCCCTCTCTCACCACAAACAAGTCATCCCAGTTACAAACCAACATCTCACTATAAACAAGCCATCTCAGTTACAAACCAACACCTCACTACTTCTTCAGTAAGGGTAAGGCTGGCTTGATCTCCATGATCAAAAGGGTATAAAAGCATTCATGTCACTAATTTTCCAGTAAGGGTAAGATTGATTTGATCTCCATGATCAAAAGGGTATAATCATTCATACATGTCATATTGTGCCTAAACATTAAATTTCTTCATATATTGACTTTATTTGCATTTTATGATTTTATTTAATGTGTTCATGAGATTCAACACTGCAGATTTTAGACAGGATCTCATGCAGATTCATTAAGGAACGTTGAGGCCAGAACACAAATGGCAAAAAGCATAATGGCCAAAACAGAACAGCTTACACATGACACCAATACATGGCGAGGCAGACATCTTGAGAATGTTAAGGAACGTTGAGGCCAGAACACAAATGGCCAAACGCCAAAACACAAATGGCCAAAACAAAACAGTTTACACATGACGCCAATAATTGTTTCACCCCTCCAATCAGGCTCGTATACTCCTAAACTCTCTCTCTATTTGTATTATGTTTCTTTAATTAATTAATCGTTATTCTTTTTATTAATCACTAACCAATTAACATTTTTCTTAATAAAATCAAAAACACAAAAAATATTTTATTTATTAAAATTAGCTTCATCACTTTTATTTTTGTAAATAAATTAATTTAATCAATTTAGCTTTAATTAGATTTAACTTTTAATATTTTTTTGCAATATTTAAAATCAATTTAGAATATTAGGTTTTTATTAGCATTAATTCAATTTATTTTATTTCTTTAAAAAAATCAAAAATCCAAATATTTTCATTATTTAATTTAATTTAATTGTTCATTTAATTTAATTCCATTTAATTCAAAAATAACCAAAAAAATCACTTTCTCTCAAAAAGGGGTCAAAACCCCAAAAAACTCGCATCCGATTTAATTTTCCACACGCGATCCATTTTTCCATATTATTGTACTTGCTTCCGGAATGTAATAACTTTAATTAGGACTTTATTTATTTATTGCTTTATTTTACTTTCCGCAATTTAAATTAAAGGGTTTATTTTTGGCGATGTAAATACCTGACGCCTTGTAATAGCGTAGATTCAATTTTCCGCAATTTAATTTCTGCAATCATTAACTGTTAATTATGCCTGCAAGACTGTATGCCAAATAAAATTAATCCGTAGCTCACAAATGCATGATCAAAGATAAACATAAATTGAATTCAATACACATGCACATGCCACTCCTAGGGTACGCCTCACTGGTTGCCTCGAACGTGGTCGTCAAGTATAGGGTGTTTTAGAGGTTGCCCTCCTGTCTAAGATCCAGTTGCCTCGAAACGGTTGCCTCGGATAAAAAAGATCTAGGACATTAGGGTTACTTCTAAGGTGTCCTACTATTGCTTCGGTGACCACCCTTGTCCCTTATAATCGAATTGACCCGAATACCTCCAACGACGGTGCTACCTACCTCTCAATGGTGGGATGACACTATCTTAAGGACTCTTACACAGCCTAATTCCTTAGAGTAGGTAGATCTCATGGGTACTTGCTCTTTTCAAAACAAACAAAAAATATTTTTCACACTGACACTTTCAAAAGTTTTCCAACAAATTTTTCATACACTCTTGAGGACAGATACAAGAGTTACTTAGAAATTTTTCAACGAAACTTTTTTCAAAATCCACTCACTTTTGAAAAGCAAACATCTTTTGAAAACATAAGAGCAAGTACCTAAGAGCCCATGGATAACCATGGATAGAAATGGTGCTAACACCTTCCCTTTCTATAAATCTACCTCCCGAACCGAGAGACATCTCAAAGAAGGAATTTTGTTGTGCTTTTGTCCTTTCCATGTTGGAGAACATAAAAGACGGTGGCGACTCTTGCTTACCGCGACATACGCGATCCAGCTTTAAACAGTCAATTATATTTCCACCGATCACAGAACTGGCGACTATGCTGGGGAAATTATAAGTGAGGTGTACCTTAGGACTAGATCATCATGTTTTCAATTGTATTGCTCTGTTTGCTTTAATATTGTGGGCTTGCATCGGAACTTTATAGATCCTAACCCGGATCTGGGGATACCCTTCTTTAGGTAGCAACAAACTGTGAGGGAACTGTGCGGGGTATACCGACACGATTGAAGCAGTTGCTACGTTGATGTGGCACTTTGGTGAGTACCGGTAACCCTTGAGTCAAGTCAAGGAGAGTACGGGGCCACCGCGTGGTGTCCTGAAGCATCAACTGACCTTAGGAACCTTACTTGACCATCTTGGCCTCTTTAGGGGTAGTGAGATGACCGACTTTGGTGCAGTTCGAAGTTGGTAGATACTCGATACTACACTCATTGAGGGTTGTTTTCTTGGAATATTTTGATCGCCAGTTCTGTGGCTAAATCAAAACAATGAACATAGAACACAACCCAATGATATTGAGCTCCTTAGAACCCGATTACTATTTTCTAGGACAGGTTTTGAGCCCACCAACTTCAAGAGGGTAGTACCTAAACTTCATGCTGGCCTAAACTCTAAGGGCTGTCTTGTGTGACTTGTGTGCCTTCAAACTTGACTACTTGCATGCTTGTTATCTGACACACGGGTTTCTTGCAGGTTTTGTTTACAGTCCTTAATCTGGACTCATAACAGGGTTTACCTACTCCACGCATAGCATAACATCATACCATCATGCCATTGCATACACCCTACATAAAGACTAATCCATTTCAAGGATCTCAAGGGTTTGTGATGCAGGTCATAATGAACCAACTATCTAGCAAGGGGCAAAGGGGATTTATTTTCCTCGAGCCAAGGTTGCCAGGGGCTATGACCCACTCGATATGGTGAGCCTTGACTCTTGAAGAAGGACTCTCTACAATATGCAGTTCCTTCAATCAAGCTACCGGATCCCAACTCTAACAATTTTCTTGTTTACCCCGCGAGATCCTTGAAAACATTGCATGCATATTATACATATCATTGCATTACATGTACTCTTTTTTGACAGGTCACTTATCTTCTTCGCTGTTTATTTCAGCAATCATCATGAATCCTGAATCATCCAATGAACAAGCTATCAAGGCCCTCCAGGCCCAGAATGCCCAGTTCCAAGAGTTGGTCATGAGCTTAGCCCAGGGTCAACAGGATTTGAAGACTCTGCTCTTGAAGAAGAAGAAGAGGACTGTGTTGTTCAACCCTAGACGCAAATCTGGGAATGGATCACAAAATGAGGCTGAGCTGGCTACCTCATCTGTGGGCAAAGACAGTCCCCAAGAGAGAAGGGTTCCTAGTCCCGTGGTCTCCGACAACGAGACGAATTTCAATGATGAACAATACCCTCCAGCTGAGGACAGGTACAAACAGCTAGAAGACCGGCTAAGTGCTATGGAGATACAGAAAGTGCCAGGCCTGGACTTCGAAGATCTAGGTCTATCCTCTGGGGTGGTGATCCCACATAAGTTCAAAGCACCTTCTTTTGCGAAGTACGACGGGGCTTCCTGTCCTAAGCTGCATCTCAGATCATACGTAAGGAAGATCCAACCGTATACTGTTGATAAGAATCTATGGATCCATTTCTTCCAGGAAAGTCTTTCAGGGACTCAACTCGAATGGTTCTATCAGCTGGATGGAGCCAGTATTCGTAATTGGGAGGACTTGGCTACTGCGTTCTACAAGCAGTATCAGTACAATTCTGACCTCGCTCCTACGCGTACCCAACTCCAGGGTATGTCACTAGGGACGGGTGAAGGATTCAAGGAATACGCGCAAAAGTGGAGAGACCTCGCTGGAAGGGTGCAGCCACCCCTGACTGACCGGGATCTTGTGGACTTGTTCTTAGGGACCCTGTCTGGTCCATTCTTCAACCATCTTATTGGGAATTCTTCTGCTGGGTTTACAGATCTGATCTTAACCGGTGAGAGGATAGAAGCTGGTATCAAGTCTGGGAAGATACAAAAGGGTGACTCCTCGAACACTGAGAAGAAACCATCCAAGAAAGAATCTAGTGATGTCAACGCGGTGGTTATCTCAAAACTGGCCAGTGCTCCTCAACATCGCAACCAACAAAGGGAAGAGAGACCTAAAAGGCAATTCACTCCCCTCGGCATGACCTTGTCCCAGATATTGCCACAGTTGCTGGAGACCGAGTTGGTAACTCTAAGGGACCCTCCTAAGAATCCCAACAGGACACCTTCAAGGTATAACCCCAATGTTCGTTGCGCTTATCATTCTGACAGCCCGGGGCATGCTACAGATGATTGTTGGACTTTGAGAAACAAGGTTCAGGATCTGATCGACGCAAAGGAAGTCCAGTTCGACTCTCCAGAGACTCCCAATGTGATCACTGCTCCCTTTCCAAAACATGGCTAGGATTGGAAATTTTTGTTCATTCGAATGTTCAAGTTGTATTTTTCTTTGATTGTTCAAACATTTTGTTCATGTTAAACGTTGTTATTTCATTAATGCATTACACATGTCTGTTTTGAAGTATTTATTTCGTATTCACTATATGCAAACTGTGTTCATATTTTTGTGATGGTCGACTCTTGATTGAAAATTCTAAGCCTCTTGAGGGAGGATGACGAAAACGATACCACGATCTACAATATGCTTTTGAACAGACCCAGTTGATGAGGTACAGGCATTGTTTCAATTCCTAAACACTGGAGTTATAAGGAAGATAATCCCTCGTCAACCCCTTCGAGCCAAAGAAGTAGGAGTTTTTCTTTTCGAAAATTAAAACCCTTAATCATAACCTGGGGCAAGGTAGTTCTCTCAGTTGATCCAAGTGCACATCGAATGGCACCAAAGAAGTCCTTCCAAAGCAAAAGACAGTGATGGTTCCGTATAATCATAAGGACATGCAGTCATTGTCCTTCAAACTAAAAGCCCAATAAGTCAAAACCTATGAAGGAGACTTGCAAAAACTGGGGCATCCCGCTGACTGTAAATACAAGAAGAAACAGTTCAGGCAAAAAAACAGGAATAACGAAATAAAAAAGAAAGAGGTCCTACAAACCCTCAACACAAAAGGAAATGAATGCCTATTCAAAATAAACTGTCAATATCTGAACCATCACTGGCATATCAGGACAAAGACTCAAACAAGGCCTAACGCACGATCAGCTGAGTTTAGGATCGAAGAACATCACGAAGAACGGGTGGGTACAAATAAATTTTGAGCCTTTATCCTTTGTTTATTACACCGTGAACCAGGCCATGCTACAACCCTCAAAAGTCCTAGATGAAGCATGGGTTAGTTCGAAAGCATACTGTTACGAAAGGTATCCTTACTCCTTAAGGCTTGCGGTAAAATAACGAGTTGACATCACAGTTTACAAAAAAAAAATTCACTTGTTTTTATAAAAAAAAATGCATTTTCAAAAACTTCAAGACAGACATAAGCTTTGCATTCTTGATATAACACTGTTTGCATATGATTATTTGTTCGAACAGCAGAGAAATTCGCACGACGAATATCTAAGTGAACAAAAGTACTTCCAACCAAGGGGCATACATGATCATTGTCCATCATCTGGGGCAGTTAAGTAAAGATTCGGAGAATCTCTCAAAAGGGAAACCAGATTGGGGCAAATCTCCATCTGGATCACTTGGGGCATTGGACGATCAAACGAAGATCTTTTGGTAGTAGGGCAACACAACACTACTAACAGGGGCACCTCTCTACATCATGAGAGCGTGGACATAGTCGAAAAAATACTACGCGCAATCAAAGACCCGCTAGGTTGACACACCTAGGAAAAAATAAGGGCTTCCCGGTGAACCAAAAGGGTTCGGGCAAAAATAAGGGATGAAATGAAAAAATCTGTACACCCGGCAAGTCGAAAACCTGAAAAGGCGGCTTGGGCAAAAATGGGTATCCCGGTGGACTGAAAACCCGAAAGGGCGGTCCAGGCAAAAGTTAGGGATCAAAAGCGTACGACTATGTTCCGTCATCTCGTCACTTGCCTACCAGAAGAAGATTTGTCAATCGGCAGTCATCAAGCACCTCCACAGGTATCTTCTCCCACAGAAATAGGGGCAATAAGAATTGTCTGAACGATCTAGTTGCTATGTCCACCAAGGTAACAAGGTAAGTTCAGCTGAAGAACATGACCAAGTTACCTCCATTCCCCGTAGAGTAAGGACAGGTTTCAGCAGTACTCTCCCCATGCAGAGTTGGTCTCCCAACAGCCCCGAAAGGGCACAGTATCTCCAGCGAGTCAACAATACTCTCCCCAAGCAGAGTTAGTCTACTGTCAGCCTTAAGGAAGTTGGGTATTCCCAGAAGATCTCAATATTCCCCAGCGGAGTATACAGATGTTCCTAAGCAAGCATCCCCGGCAGTCTTAATATAAGATTGTTCCCCGGCGGAATACAGACACCCAGTGAAGCCATTCCCCTAGTACAGTCTGAAAAGTTTCTCCAAGAGAGTTGAATCATCCTCCCCAGTAGATTTTGGAAGCTTATCCCCAGTAGATTCTGGAAGCTTATCACCTGCAGAGTACGGACGCATCTCCCCAGCTCTTTTCAGAAGGTTATTCCCCACCAGAGCTTATAATTGGGTTATCCTCAGCTAATTACTACAGAAAGACCGTCCTCGACGAAGTTCTTCCTATCCCCCAGCGGAGTTCATCAAATTCCCCAACATAACTTATCAATGGAATCCCCAACGGAGTTCTCATTAAAATCTCAGCGAAGTATCTCTTCCCACAGAGTAATTCCCCGCAGAGTAATCTCTCCAACAAGTTTATTCCCCATCGGAGTCATCTTATCCTACCGGTTTATTCTTGCAACCATCATCCCCAGTGGAAACGAAGAACTCTACTCTTCAACATCAGCCCAGGATTCAACAAACTCCTGGCATTCGTCAAGGATTTATTTTCCCAGACGAAAATACATCCATAGACATTTCACATCTTCATACATTATAGCATGCACATACGCATCATGAACATACAATCTCATTTATTTTGAGAACATCACGCATTTCATACATCATGACATTGCATACAACTAATGTTTTGCGTTTTCAGGAAAAAGGTCAATCCAAAGATAATTACTATCAACCGTCGTAGTTCTAGATTCGATACCTGTATCTAGCCAGGGCATATCTGTGAGCGATTGATTGTGGATTTGATACCTGTATCCAGCCAGGGCATATCTGCATGAAGAGTTTAGAGATTCGATTCCTGTATCCAGCCAGGGCATATCTGTAGACGACCAGTTCCAGATTCGATACCTGTATCTAGCCAGGGCATATCTGTGAGCGATTGATTGTAGATTCGATACCTGTATCTAGCCAGGGCATATCTACATTAAAGAGATTAAAGAGATAGCTGGGAAATGCTCCAGATATGGATGTTGTTCTTTTGCTTATTCAGATTTTCTCTTCAGAGATAGCTTGGAAATGCTCCAGATATGGATGCTGTTCTTTTGCTTATTCAGATTTTCTCTTCATAGATGGCTTGGAAATGCTCCGGACACGGATGCTATTCTTTTTCCTATTCAAAGTTTCTTCTCAGAGATAGTCCAGATATGCTCCAAACTGGATGTTATTCTGTTGCTTATTCAGAGTTGCTCTTCAGAGATAACTTAGAGATGCTCCAACCACGGATGCTATTCTATTGTTTATTCAGAGATTCCTTCTAGATATAGTTCAGATGCGATCCAGACATGGCTACTTTCTGATACTTATTCCAGATTCTCTTTCAGAGATAGCTTAAAGATGCTCCCGATGCGGATCATATTCTATTGCTTATTCAGATCCCCTCTCAGATAGCTTAGAGATGCTCCGGACCCGGATGCTATTCTATCGCTTATTCAGAGTTTCTTCCCAGAAATGGCTTGGAAATGCTCCAGACATGGATGCTATTCTTTTGCTTATTCAAAGTTTCTTTTCAGAGATAGCTTGGAAATGCTCCAGACATGGATGCTATTCTTTAACTTATTCAAAGTTTCCTTTCAGAGATGGCTTAGAGATACTCCATATCCGGATGTTATTCTTTTGCCTATTCAGATTCCTCTCCAGTGATGGCCTAGAGATGCTCCTGACCCGGACGCTATTCTATTGCTCATTCAGATTCAAACTTCTAAAGACAACTTAGAGATGCTCCAAACCCGGAGGCTATTCTATTGTTTAGTCCAGATTCATTCAAAAGACATTCCAAATACGATCCAAATTCGGATAATACTCTGTCACTCACTCAAATAAAATATGGATATACCCCAGACGCGTCGGTCATTCTACTATTTATTCAGACGTCAGCAACTAGATATAGACTAGATATGCTCCAGACACGGAAGTTATTCTATTTCTTATTCAGATTTAACTATCAATTACATTTCCAAATGGCATCTATAAGCCCATTTCCGACAAGGGTCTGTCACATCCAGGTGGCATCTATAAGCCCATCCACCTACCAACAGTCTCCAAATGGCATCTATAAGACCATTCCCGACAAGATTCTGCTACATCTTCAGATGGCATCTATAAGCCCATCCTCCTATCCACTACACTTCCAAATGGCATCTATAAGCCCATTCCCGACATCACATTGCTGATATTCTACTATGCGAGTGCAAATTTCTGGGCACTCTAGTGTTAAATCATCTTCCACCTTTGGATCACGAAAGGCACGCAAGACAATCTACATCCTCAGGTCTAAGAAGATTGAACAGGGGCAACTGTTGTACCCCAAAATTTGCCCTCTCATATTTCTCAAAACATTTCAAGAAAAATTCACAAGTCCAACCCGGCGCGTCATATTCAGGTGTTATTTCGCCAAGATATCTCTGATAACATATTCTCAAATTCAGGTTCGGCTCAAGAGTCAATTCTTTAAAGAAGGTATCCGAATGTGTGAGTTTTCTCGAAGAAATATGGTGAAAAAAGTGTGCTAAAAGTGCAGTTTTTACGCGCTAAAAAATTCATAACTTGAAGATCGTGGCTCGTTTTGAACCCGTTCCGGTGGCTAAAATTCCTTCTTGACATTATCTACGTTTTCATCTCTCACGGATGGAAGCCAATTTCGATCAGAAGGTCTTCAAAAATGTAGATTTATCAAGTATTTTCGCACAGAAAATTTGTGACAGAAGTTTATTTGCATCATATTCAGAAAATCATAACTTGGTCGATTTTCATCGTATCGAGCTGGTTCCGGTGCCAAAATTTCACAAATTGAGTTGGCTACATTTTCACAAAAGGTATTGAGTTCAAACGGCATTCAAAAGGCCTTCGTTTTTTGCTCAGAGTGCGCGACATGCTAAAAATCCTGAATGCTGAATATTATTTCATCTGGGTCGAAACTTCGAAAATTCATAACTCGGTCAATTTTTATCGGATTGGGCTCATATTTTTACACAAGGTCACTGACTCATAGATATACAACTTTGCTTCAAAAGTCGAGACCGGATTATGCTCCGATCAATACCAGTTTTTTATTGAAGAACGTGTCAGAGTCGACACTGGAGCCCAAAATAAGTTTGTCTGAGCTGAAACTTCAAAAATTCATAACTAATTCACCGTTTATCCGATTGGGCCCATTTTCGGACAGAAGTTAGTTCTCGATATCGGCTACATTTTGTTTTCATATTTCAACTTCAAAAATTACACTTAAGTCTCTGCGATTTAGCCTGGAAAGTGACGAACTCAAGTGAACATTGGAGGCCCAATTGCACATTCAAAGCCCATTTTCTTTACCCTAATTTCCATTATATAATCACCTTCTTTTCACACAAACCAGGGAGGAGAAAAAAGAGGAAAAAAACTTTGCCACAACACTGTTAGAATATCAAATTCTTTCAAGAACCCTAAAACCTTGAAATCCTTATTACAAATCCCTCTCTCACTACAAACAAGCCATCCCAGTTACAAACCAACATCTCACTACAAACAAGCCATCTCAGTTACAAACCAACACCTCACTACTTCTTCAGTAAGGGTAAGGCTGGCTTGATCTCCATGATCAAAAGAGCATAAAAACATTCATGTCACTAATTTTCCAGTAAGGGTAAGATTGATTTGATCTCCATGATCAAAAGGGTATAATCATTCATACATGCCATATTGTGCCTAAACATTAAATTTCTTCATATATTGGTTTTATTTGCATTTTATGATTTTATTTAATGTGTTCATGAGATTCAACACTGCAGATTTTAGACAGGTTCCCATGCAGGTTCATTAAGGAACGTTGAGGCCAGAACACAAATGGCCAAAAGCCAAATGGCCAAAACAGAACAGCTTACACATGACACCAATACATGGCGAGGCAGACATCTTGAGAATGTTAAGGAACGTTGAGGCCAAAACACAAATGGCCAAAAGCCAAAACACAAATGGCCAAAACAAAACAGTTTACACATGACGCCAATAATTGTTTGACCCCTCCAATCAGGCTCGTATACTCCTAAACTCTCTCTCTATTTGTATTATGTTTCTTTAATTAATTAATCGTTATTCTTTTTATTAATCACTAACCAATTAACATTTTTCCTAATAAAATCAAAAACACAAAAAATATTTTATTTATTAAAATTAGCTTCATCACTTTTATTTTTGTAAATAAATTAATTTAATCAATTTAGCTTTAATTAGATTTAACTTTTAATAATTTTTGCAATATTTAAAATCAATTTAGAATATTAGGTTTTTATTAGCATTAATTCAATTTATTTTATTTCTTTAAAAAAATCAAAAATCCAAATATTTTCATTATTTAATTTAATTTAATTGTTCATTTAATTTAATTCCATTTAATTCAAAAATAACCAAAAAAATCACTTTCTCTCAAAAAGGGGTCAAAACCCCAAAAAACTCGCATCCGATTTAATTTCCCGCACGCGATCCATTTTTCCATATTATTGTACTTGCTTCCGGAATGTAATAACTTTAATTAGGACTTTATTTATTTATTGCTTTATTTTACTTTCCGCAATTTAAATTAAAGGGTTTGTTTTTGGCGATGTAAATACCTGATGCCTTGTAATAGCGTAGATTCAATTTTCTGCAATTTACTTTCTGCAATCATTAACTGTTAATTATACCTGCAAGACTGTATGCCAAATAAAATTAATCCGTAGCTCACAAATGCATGATCAAAGATAAACATAAATTGAATTCAATACACATGCACATGCCACTCCTAGGGTACGCCTCACTGGTTGCCTCGAACGTGGTCGTCAAGTATAGGGTGTTTTAGAGGTCGCCCTCCTGTCTAAGATCCAGTTGCCTCGAAACGGTTGCCTCGAATAAAAAGGATCTAGGACATTAGGGTTACTTCTAAGGTGTCCTACTATTGCTTCGGTGACCACCCTTGTCCCTTATAATCGAATTGACCCGAATACCTCCAACGACGGTGCTACCTACCTCTCAATGGTGGGATGTCACTATCTTAAGGACTCTTACACAGCCTAATTCCTTAGAGTAGGTAGATCTCATGGGTACTTGCTCTTTTCAAAACAAACAAAAAATATTTTTCACACTGACACTTTCAAAAGTTTTCCAACAAATTTTTCATACACTCTTGAGGACAGATACAAGAGTTACTTAGAAATTTTTCAACGAAACTTTTTTCAAAACCCACTCACTTTTGAAAAGCAAACATATTTTGAAAACATAAGAGCAAGTACCTAAGAGCCCATGGATAACCATGGATAGAAAGGGTGCTAACACCTTCCCTTTCTATAAATCTACCTCCCGAACTGAGAGACATCTCAAAGAAGGAATTTTGCTGTGCTTTTGTCCTTTCCATGTTGGAGAACATAAAAGACGGTGGCGACTCTTGCTTACCGCGACATACGCGATTCAGCTTTAAACAGTCAGTTCTATTTCCACCGATCACACATAGCAAGTTCAATATTTGCTCGTGCGTTTTGCCTTTTAATCTTTGAAACACTTCATCCACATCATATCCAAGCTATCCAAGCATTCATCCTGCATCTGTGAGCTCTGTTTCAGCCATCACCATTTTCACTTAAGAAGGTTGCAGCTTGACTTCTACAGAGAGTTTCAGCCATCCACAAAGCCAGTTGAGCATTGGAATAGCTTGAGGGAACTTCAAGGAAGCTCACACGATCCTCAAGCCTCACTCAAAGTCCCCGCATTGCCATATCCAAATCTAGCTGAAGGAGGTATTTTTCAAATCTCTATCTCTCTATTTAGGCATCCTTAAGCCACGATTTGTGAAGCAAAAATGTAGTCTCTAGCATGGTGAAGCTGTACATATGCATAGTTGTCATTTATATTAACTGAGCTAAGAGAATTTGAATGTTGAACATGCTGAAAAAATTAGGTCAGAAATTAGGACTACTGAAATTCTCCCTGATCTTTGAGAGTTAGATTATGAATTTTATATCATTAGAATCGTGAGATTACAAACTACATGTTTTATGTTATGGGTTTTTGTTTTTATGCAAGCAATAGAGAGTTACAGGTTTGAAGCAAATACGCGCGCAAATGGAATGGCTGGAGGACAGGGATGACTGTCTTGGGCCTTGGCGCCCTGGGCCTGCTTGCTTTTGCTTTTCACACCCCCTGACTTGATATCCACACCCCTGGCTTTATTTTATTTATTTTTCATATTTTCTTTTCATTTTTATATTTATTGTTTTTATTTATTTTTTCTGAATCATAAAAATCATGAAAAATATTTTCTTTATTTTTTGCGTTTTATTTTTTTTTTATTTTTTATTTTTGCATAAAAAATAGTTTATTAGGATATTATACTTTATTTTCTTAAATAAAACTTGTAAATAATAAAAAATACCATACATTTTATTTTATTTTATTATTTTACACATAAAATATTTATTTTCATACACATTTTAATTTTTAATATTTATACATAATATTATTTACTATTTTCTTGTACAAAAAATGGACAAAATAATAATATAATACATATATTTATTTTAATAAAAAAATTAGGGTTTTCCCCCTTTCAAAAATGATAATATTTTTTCTCTTATTTCTACGGCTTAAATAATTTATTTTCTCATACAAAAAATCAAATACAAAACATTTTGCATAAATACATTTTTATTGCATATTTAAATATTTGTTTATTTATTTGATTCGCACATAATTCAATTGGGTTGTAATAGTATTTTAGGGTTTATATTTGTGCAATATCCCCATTCAAAAACTTGTATCCCCCCTCCCATAATAATTGTTGTAATAGCTTAATTTACATTTACGCAATTTATCGCTTTATATACTTGTGTAGTAAATTAGGGTTTTGCATGATAAGAGCAAAAATCAAACAAATAGCAAAGACCTAATACAAGACAAATGCATGAAAATAACACACATTACACACAAGTACCCCTAGGGTTTCACCCACTTGGTTGCCTTAAAATAAATGGCCATGGTATGCATGCAAAGTATCTTGGCAAAACAAAACAAAATAAGATCATAGTCCCTCGATGACACTATCAAAAGGTTGCCTAAACAAATGATCTTAGTCCCTCAAACATGCTAAGATACTTGGCAACATTGCTATCATGGTCATACGATGACCCACGTCCGTCCCATTTAACATCCAAAGATAGGGTTGTTTGCCAAATCAATGGTAAATCAACATGTCAAAGGAATAAAAATGCACAAGAAAGACTTTTGAGTAGGTAGATAGCTTCTAGTTACTTGATCAATTGAAAAAACAATTCTTTCTATTTTCAAACAAACACACACACATTTTCAAAACATTTCCAAACATCTTACAAAACATTGAAACATTTTTCAAAAGACAAACATCTTTGTATATATTCTTACGAACAAGAATCATTACAAAGATTGCCTAAACGATGGCCTCTTTTCAAAATAATTTCAAAACCATACAAAGCACCATTTCAAACAATTTCAAAAGCAAAGCAAGTGATCTAAACAAGTAACTAAGAGCCCATGGAAAACCATGGATGAAAAGGGTGCTAGCACCTTCCCTTTTCATAATCTACCCCCCGAACTCAAGAAAACATCTCAAAGGTCTTTCCTGTGCTTTTTTACCTTTCCTTTTGGATAAAATAAAAGTCGGTGGCGACTCTTGCTAACCGCAACATTTGCGAACACAAACACAAAACCTCGAGTCAGTTCTCCAACCGCATCACAGAACCGGCGACTCTGCTGGGGAAAATTATAAAAGTGGGGTTACCTTAGGGTTTTAGATCACCTTTATTTGCTTACAATTGCTTAATTTGTATGCTTTACATCTTGGTTCTATTGTTTGGGTTTGAATCCTCTACCCGGATTTGGGAAACATTATAGGTAAATAGCAATACATTGTGGAAACTGTGCAGGGTATACCGACATGGTCTAAGCAATAGCTATATTAGTGCGACATATTTGTGGGTACCGGTAGCCTTTGAGTCAATCAAAGAGAATACGGGTCCGCTGAGTGATGTCATGAAGCACTAATGAACTTCTAGAACCTTTACTTGACCAACTTAGCCTTTTAGGATGTAGTGAGATGACCGGCTTTGGTGCAGTCCGAAGTTGGTAGATACTCGATACTACACTCATTAAGGGTTGGTTCCTTGGAATATTTCGGTCGCCAGTAAAGAGGCTTAAATTGAAACAATGAGCAAGGAAACAATCCAGTATTATTGAGCTCCTTAGAACCCGGTTACTATTTCTAGGACAGGTCGAGCCAACTAAACTTCAAGAGGGTACTTACCTATGAAACCCCATGCAAGCCTAAACTAGGAACTTGTGTGATTTGCTTGTACATATATACTTGTGCATAACATCATGAACATCATGAGCATCATATGCATCCACTAACCATTTCAATGATTTTGGAAATTCATCTTTGTTCTTGTTTTGTAGGTTATGGATTCACTTCGCAGGAAAACTATCCAAATCAACCTTGTAAGAATTCCTCCACAACTCAAGGAGCTAGCTTTAAGGATTCTTGAGGATTCTCCATTCACCGAGAGACATGGTCGTCTACTCAACTTGGTCACCACAAATACCGAGGAGGATATGATGAAAGTTCTCTTCCAGTTTTTTGACCCTTTGCATCATTGCTTCACATTTCCTGACTACCAACTTGTGCCCACTTTGGAGGAATTTTCTCAACTCCTGAGGATTCCTATTCTCAATCAACTACCCTTCAACGGTACAGAAAGAGATCTAAAGCCAGAAGAGATTGCTCAAGCCTTACACTTGCACTCATCTGATGTCATAACATATTGGGAAACTAGAAGTGGGTCAAAGTTCCTGTTTGAGAAAGCCCAAAGCTGTTAGAATTCCCTAAACATTTAAGATTTTGAGGAGATTTTAGCTCTTCTCATCTATGGGATGGTCTTGTTCCCTAACCCTGATCAACTCATAGATGTGAGCGCTGTCAAAATATTCATGACTCGCAACCCGGTGCCTACATTGCTTGGGGATATCCTCCACTCTTTTCACACTCGTACAATGAGGAAAAGAGATGTTCTCATGTGTTGCACTCCTCTCCTGGAAAGATGGTTTATTTATCATCTTCCCCAATCAGTCTTGAAGAATGAGCAAGGCTTGAGGTGGTCACAAAGGTTAATGACACTTAACCATTCAGATATTCATTGGTGTTCTCGATCCAAAGAGAATGTCATCATCATTGACCATTATGGGGAATTCCCTAATGTCCCTCTACTAGGCATTAGGGGAGGCATCACCTACAACCCTTGCTTGGCTCTGAGACAGTTTGGTTATTCCCGAAGGGATGTCCCACATGATAAGCTTATTCAAGGAATTGTTTTTGACTACGACAACCAAGGACTCCGTCAGAGATTCATCCGAGCCTGGAGGATGCCTAACAAGGTGGATAGCAAGACTCTGGGACACAAGAATTCCATCCCTTTTGAGCCTTACCTCAAATGGTTACGAACCCGCGCCCAAAGTCTTATAATGCCTTATCCCTCCATTATCCCAGTGATTATAGAGCCTGTTAAGGAAGGAGAGGTTCCATACACCATCCTACATCTTGACATGCCAACATCACTCGAAGACCTACAAAGGAGTTGGATACAGCTCAAGGGAGAGCGTGATACTTTCGAAGCCAATTCTACACAAGCGAGAAAAAGATTTTGGAACTCACTCGGATACTTCATGAAGATCGGACTCTCAACACCTACATTGCACCAAAGAGGATGCGCAACGTCTTTTTACCTTAGAATTTTGTATTATTTTGCCCAAGGGGCATTGATGTACTAACAATTCCATCTTATTAATATGACGTGTGTTTCTTTTTGTTTAAAACAAATTTGAATTTATGAATCCTTGAAAGCATTACATGAATACATATCATTCATCATATGCATAAACAGGTCTTCACACTAAGTTTCCTCATCTCTCTGCTGTTTATTTCAGCAAGATGGATATTGAACAAACGGTCAAAGATTTGCAAGCTCAGAATTCACAATTCCAACAGTTGCTCATGACCTTAGCCAAGGGGCAGGAGGAACTAAAGACTTTGCTAGAGAAAGAGAAAGAGAAAAAGAAAAAGAAGCCAAATGGTGTGGTTATCATGGGTAGAAGATTTTAGGGACAAGCCAGAAGGACCTTGGAATTCCCATCCACATCTGAGGAAGGGAAAGGAAAAGGAAAGGGAACGACAGTGCCATCAGATTCTGAAGCAGAAGAAGAGGAAGAAGAGGACTACTCTGAACAGCAATACCCTCCGACCGATGACAAATACAAAAACCTAGAAGAACGCCTAGCTGCTATGGAAGTCCAGAGAGTTTCAGGGCTGGATTTTGAGGAGTTAGGGCTGGTATCCGGAATTGTAATCCCTCCAAAATTTAAAGTGCCACTGTTTTCCAAGTATGATGGGTTGTCTTTCCCTAAGATGCACCTACGATCTTATGTCAGGAAAATTCAACCACATTCTTCTGACAAAGACCTGTGGGTCCACTTTTTCCAGGACAGTTTATCAGGAACGCAGCTTGATTGGTTCTACCAGTTGGAGAGGGCAGATGTCCATAATTGGGAAGACTTGGCAGCCGCCTTCTACAAACAGTATCAATACAACGCCGACTTGGCACCAACCCGTACTCAGTTACAGAGTATGACTATGGATACTAATGAGGGCTTCAAAGACTACGCCCAAAATTGGAGGGATTTAGCCGGAAGGGTGCAACCACCATTGTCTGAAAAGGAACTAGTGGACATGTTCTCGTGAACTCTTTTAGGCCCTTTCTTTAATCATCTGATTAGAAGCTCCTCTGCAGGGTTTACCGAATTGATTTTAACTGGCAAGAGGGTTGAAGCCGGTATTAGAAGTGGGAAAATTCAGAAGGACGCGTCTGCCTCAGATGCTGTAAAAAATCCCTTCACGGGAAGAAAAGAAGTATCTGTTGTCTATTCACAGAGAAATCAGGGAAGAATTGAAAGACGACCAACAATGGGGGCCATTATGATTCAAAAGTCTGCATCAGACCAACCAAGAAATAACCAGCCGAGAAATAATCAGCCGAGAAATAACCAGCAAAGGGTGGAAAGGCCTGTAAGGAAATTCACCAAGATTAACATGACTCCTGCTCAAGTGCTACCACATCTCTTGAAGTTAAATCTGGCCACTTTGAAAGAGGCCCCAAAAAACCCTAATACTACTTCTCCACATTACCATCCCAACGCCAGATGCGCGTACCATTCTGAAAGTCCAGGGCACGACACCAAGAACTGTTGGGCTCTGAAGAATAAGATTCAAGATCTGATTGACGCAAAGGAAGTTGAATTTGAAGCTCCAGAGAAGCCGAATGTTATTTCCGTCCCAATGCCGAGGCATGGTCACAATGCCAACGCTATTGAAGAAGATCTGTTTGTTGCTACCATGGACGAACTGTTAACTCCGCTACCGACCACCAAATTGAATTTGTTGAAGACTGGCGTCTTCCCAGGTTGTGATAAAGATTGCCATGCTTGCCTATCCTCCCCATTTGACTGTCTTCCATTGAAGAAAGGAATCCAACAATTGATTGATAACCAAGAAATTTTGTTCGAGAAAGCTCCTGTCTCACCCATTCCAGTTCCAGAAGTTTCAATAATAACCATATACGCCAATCCTTCCAGGGTTCCTAAAAAACCCGTTAGGATTACATCTGCTTCGTTGTAGATAACAATGCCTGGGCCAACCCCATACAAATCAGATAAATCAGTACCATGGAACTATGGTGGAGAAATCTACTACCATGGTATTAAACAGATTGAACAGACTGCTGAAGAAGAAGGCTCTGAAGAGGACAATTCCAACATCAGTAACATTTTCGGAACAAGCAAGGTTGCCCGTAGTGGAAGAATCTTTTCTCCAGAGATTGCTCCTCCAACAACAGTCTTTGGACCCGTGGCCATTCTGAAGATTTCCTCTACACCAGTAATTGTACCTACAAGTGTACCCACTGACAAAGATAATACAATTCCTATCCCTGTTTCCATTGCAGAGAATAAAGGAAAGAATGTTCAAGAGGAGCCTGTCCTGACGAAGGCTCAATCACTAGTTATTCCTGAAACATCCAAGAAGGAGATGGAAGAAATCCTGAGGATTATTAAGAAAAGTGATTATGATGTGGTGGAACAACTAGGGCAGATCCCTTCCAAAATCTCTATGTTAGCCTTGCTGTTGTGCTCTGAGGCACATGCTAAAGCTTTGGTTAAGTTTCTGAAGACAACGCACGTGCCGCAAGAGACGTATGCGGATCAATTCCAAGAGTGTGTGGCCAGTTTAACAGCTGACAATGGCCTGGGTTTCTCCGATGCTGACTTGGCACCCCGAGGGAGAAAACAAAACGATGCACTACATGTCTCAGTGGAGTGCAGAGGAACAACCCTAGCTCATGTCTTGGTCGATACTGGGTCATCTCTGAACGTCTTGCCGAAAAAAGCCCTAGATAGATTGGATTGTGAGGGGATGACTTTAAAACCCAGCGATGTAGTGGTCAGAGCTTTTGATGGAT
Organism: Vicia faba; assembly: GCA_948472305.1. NCBI lineage: Eukaryota > Viridiplantae > Streptophyta > Magnoliopsida > Fabales > Fabaceae > Vicia > Vicia faba. The sequence goes on from OX451736.1 coordinate 495,699,497, forward strand.
CGAAGAGGATGGTCCACGGGGAGGTGGACATCCCAATCAAGGTGGGAACTCAAGTTTTCAACTCAACATTCTACGTGATGGACATCCGTCCTTCTTACTCTTGTCTGTTGGGACGCCCCTGGATCTATAATGCCGGTGCGGTCACCTCCACCTTGCATTAGATGCTCAAGTACCCCGTCCAAGGGAAGATCATAACTGTCCATGGGGAAGAGGAATATATGATTAGTCATCTGAACTCCTTCCGTTATGTGGAGTTAGATGGCGAATTCATAGAGACCCCTTTCCAACATTTTGAAGAAGTTTCTCCTGAAATAGCGGCAACCAAGGCGGTATCCTCAACTCCTGTGATCACAAGACCTCCACCTCGGATGTCATCTCTCAAGGATGCAAGAGCAGTATTGGAAGAAGGGGAATGCACAATCTAGGGTCAGCTTCCATACTTTCCTTACAAATCATACAAATTTGGCTTGGGATTTACCTCAACTGCTCAGAAGGCCGTGCGCCACACCCGTGCCGGAGGGCCACCTGTGAAGATCAGCCACCAAGGGGTTAATGCACTAGAGGACAGTGAAGAGGAGGGAAGCCTGGAAGATTGGATATTTCCTACTGTCAGCGGAGGACTGTGCAACTGGGAAGCAAAAGACTTTGTTCCGATTACTTTCATATCTCAGTAATTTATCTTTTCCATTTCTGTTGGATCTGTAATAATTCACAAACAATTCGTACTTTTTCAACCTTGTGTCTTACCCGAGGCACAACGGTCCATTTGTTAGGGTTTTATTTCATTTTCATATGTCATTTAATGAATCATGGACGCTTTTCATATTTAAACCTTTTGTGCTCATTGTCTTTCTTTTACATTTTTATTGTTTTAAGATGGCTATCCCTTACACACACCCACACTCACAAATGCAGGTACCCTTTCATTCTGGATCCCATGGGTAACGATACTGCTATAGCCTTCAGTGACTCTGAAGATCTGATCTACCAAGCCGAATACGAAGGTGAGGAAGATTGTGAGGTGCCAGGGGAATTGGCCAGATTACTACAACAAGAGGAAAGAGCAATTCAGCCTCATGAGGAGCAGTTGGATACAATTAACTTGGGTACTGAGGAAGATAAAAAGGAAATTAAAATAGGTGCCATTCTGGAGCCGAGTGTTAAAGAGTGCCTAATTCATCTGTTGAATGATTATGTTGAGATCTTTGCCTGGTCATACGAAGACATGTCGGGACTCGATACAGACATTGTGGCACACCATCTACCCACAAGAGAAGACTGTCCACCAGTGAAACAAAAGGTCTGCCGCATGAGACCTGACATGTCAGAGAAGATCAAAGCAGAAGTTATGAAGCAGTTCAATGCTGGATTTCTGGCTGTTACTTCCTATCCACAATGGATTGCTAACATTGTTCCCGTGCCTAAAAAGGACGGCAAAGTCAGAATGTGCATGGATTATAGTGATTTAAACAGGGCCAGACCTAAAGATGACTTTCCACTTCCGCACATCGACATCCTGGTTGACAACACAGCTCAACACAAAGTATTTTCGTTCATGGACGGATTCTCAGGCTATAACCAGATCAAAATGACACCTGAGGACATGGAGAAAACTACATTTGTCACACAGTGGGGTATGTTCTGCTACAAAGTGATGCCATTCGGACTGAAGAATGCCCGGGAAACCTATCAACGCGCCATGGTAGCTTTGTTTCATGATATGATACATCATGAGATAAAAGTCTACGTAGATGACATGATAGCCCGATCACAAACTGAAGTAGAACACCTTGATCACCTGCAAAAGTTGTTTGTCAGATTGAAGGAGTACAAGCTCAGATTAAACCCAAACAAGTGTACATTTGGAGTCCGGTCCGGTAAACTCTTAGGATTCATTGTCATCAACAAAGGCATCAAGGTTGATCTTTCCAAAGTCAAAGCTATACAAGAAATGCATGCTCCTCGCACTGAGAAGGAGGTCAGAGGTTTTTTGGGACGCCTAAATTATATTGCTAGGTTCATTTCTCACCTAACGTCTACTTGTGAGCAAATCTTCAAGCTGTTGAAGAAAGATCAGGTAGTCAGATGGAATGACGAATGTCAAGTTGCTTTCGATAAAATCAAGGAGTATTTGCTAGAACCTCCTGTCTTGATGCCACCTATCGAAGGAAGACCGCTAATTATGTATCTGACCGTCTTAGAGAATTCAATGGGGTGCGTATTGGGGCAGCATGACGAGTCTGGACAAAAAGAGCATGCCATTTATTACCTTAGCAAAAAGTTTACCGACTGTGAAACCAGATATTCACTGCTCGAGAAAACTTGTTGCGCTTTGGTATGGGCTGCTCGCCGGCTAAGGCAGTACATGTTGACTCATACCACTTTGCTGATATCTAAGATGGATCCGATAAAGTACATCTTTGAGAAGCCTGCTTTGTCTGGAAGAATAGCTAGATGTCAGATGATCCTAACGGAATACGACATATAATACACAACCCAAAAAGCTATAAAGGGAAGTGTGCTAGCTGACCATCTGGCCCATCAAGCTGTAGAAGATTACCAGTCCATGAAGTTCGACTTCCCTGACGAAGACATCATGACATTGGATAACATTGAAGAAATCAGACCATATGACGGACCTGAACAAGGATCCCGATGGACCCTGTACTTTGATGGGGCCTCCAATGCACTTGGCAATGGTATCTGTGTCGTGCTTATATCTCCAGAAGGTTGCCATACTCCTTTCACCGCTAGACTTTGCTTCAACTGTATGAACAACATGGCAGAGTATGAAGCATGCATCTTTGGTCTCAAGGCTGCCATAGACTTGGGAATCAAATCCTTAGATGTTTTTGGGGACTCAGCTTTGGTCATCAGTCAGATTAAAGGAGAGTGGGACACTAAGCATCCAAACCTCATCCCTTACAAAGAACATGTCTTGACATTATTACCACATTTCGAGCAGATTACCTTTGATCACTTCCCGCGAGAAGAAAATCAGCTAGCAGATGCTTTATCTACAACGTCATCCATGTTTAAACTTGATTGGGATAATGAGGCTCCCCAAATCACCATTGAACGGATGGACGAACCTGCACACTGTCATGAGATTAATACCGAAGAAGTAGTGGACCATCCGTGGTTTCATGAAGTCAAAAGGTATCTCGAGGCTCAGGAATACCCAGAAGGAGCTTCAGTAAATGACAAAAAGTTCTTAAGGAGGTTCTCGACAAAGTTCTTCCTAAGCAATGGCATCTTGTACAAGCGCAATCATGATTCTATTCTGCTCCGTTGTGTGGACAAGATTGAAGCTGAAAAGATCATGGCTGAATTGCATGAAGGCACCTTTGGCACTCACTCTAGCGGGCATACTATGGCAAAGAAGATTCTACGGGCAGGCTATTACTGGTCTACCATGGAAGCTGACTGCTATCAACACTCCCGAACCTTCCATAAATGTCAAATCTATGCAGACAAGGTCCACGTGCCTCCAGTTCCCCTAAATGTCTTAACAACTCCTTGGCCCTTCTCTATCTGGGGAATCGACATGATTGGGGAGATCAAGCCTACAACATCCAATGGACACCGCTTCATTCTGGCGGCCATTGAATATTTCACCAAGTGGGTCGAAGCAGCTTCCTTCGCATCCGTTACTAAGAATGTTGTTGCCCGCTTCATCAAGCAGAATCTTATTTGCCGGTACGGTATCCCCGAAAGGATCATCACTGATAACGGTACAAACCTTAACAATACTATGATCACCGCTTTGTGTGAGCAGTTCAAGATTCAACATCACAATTCATCTCCTTACCGGCCAAAGATGAATGGTGTTGTCGAAGCTGCTAACAAAAATATCAAGAAGATCATACAAAAGATGACAGTCACCTACAAGGACTGGCATGAAATGCTGTCGTTTTCTCTTCACGAGTACTGTACCACGGCTCGCACATCAACTGGGGCAACACCCTATTCCTTAGTATATGGCATGGAGGTTGTTTTATCTATCGAGGTTCAGATTCCCTCTTTGAGAATCATGAAAGATGCTGGTTTGAGTGAAGACGATTGGATTCAAACCCGACTTGATCAGTTGAACTTGATTGACAAGAAAAGACTTACTGTTGTTTGTCATGGCCAGACGTATCAAAAACGAATGATCAAGGCTTTCAACAAGAAATTCAGGCACTAGGTATATCAAGTTGGAGATCTAGTGATAAAGCGCATTATCTTGCCACAAAGTGATCCCAGGGGAAAATCGACTCCTACCTACGAAGGACCATTTGTAATCAAGAACATCTTTTCTGGTGGGGCAATGATCTTAACCACCATGGATGGCGACGACCTGCCGCATCCTACGAATACAGACATAATCAAAAGATACTACGCATAAAAGACCCGCTAGGTTGACACACCTAGGCAAAACAAGGGCATCCCGACGAACCAAAAAGGCTCGGGCAAAAATTAGGGATAAAACAAAGAATCTGTACACCCGGCAAGTTGAAAACCTGAAAGGGCGACTTGGGCAAAAAAGGGTTTCCCGGTGGACTGAAAACCCGAAAGGGCAGTCCAGGCAAAAGTTAGGGAATTAAAGCGTATGACTATGTCTCATCGAATCACTTCAAGGACAATCTCTTCACTGACAAACCCAGAACTTCTGATTAATTCAATCATCTTCGGACGAAGCAACGAATGGGCAAGATATTCAGAGATACGAAGGCTATAGCGGAATGGGAACCCCATGGGATTTTTTACACATAGCTATCTTTCTTTGTATAAATTTTTCTTACTTTTATGACACCATCCTCTTACTAGGATGCCTGTATCCTTTGTACAAAATACTTATTCAAAGTAAATACAAAGATGTCTCTTTCAAAGTACAAAAACTATTTGCCTTTTTCTTTTACAATTGTGTTTTTATTTGTAAAAACGTCCAATGATTCATTGATGAACATATGCATTTGAACATAATTACTGTTTACAAATAATCAGGATAAAAGAGAACGATTACTGACAGGTTGAAAGGATAGGAAAACATCTTTAGGCTACTCTATGAGCAATTCCTACACTACATCATCTAGATCCCCAGCGGAGCTAAAATTTCAAACTCTTAATCCTCATCAGAGTTAAAACTTCAAACTCCCAATCCCCAGTGGAGCTAAAACTTCTAATTATCAATCCCCAACCGAAACCATCCAGTTTCTCTAAACTCCCCAACAAGTTATCTTGAAGTCTGAAAAGCAACCAGATAACTGTTAACTTTTTGTCTCTCCTCAACCTAGGATAATTCCCCAGTAGAGTGGAAGACAACCCAAACTCCTGAATTTACTCCCCAGCAGTAAGCCTTCTTCCCCACAGAGTTTTTATTTTTCAACAGAATGAAGATTCTCATTCTTAATTCCCCAGTGAAGTCGCCAAAGTTTTCTTTGCTCCTAAACAGAATGAAGATTCACATTCTTAATTCCCCGCAGAAGTCATCAGAGTGTTCTTTATTCCCTAGCAGAACAAGGAATTCCTTGGTGTAATCCCCAGTAGAAGTCATCAAAAATCTCTGGATTCCCCAAGCAGACTACTCAAGCAGTATATGGCATTGCTTACAACAGATTTTTTGTCAATACTCCAACTTCAAGACATGAAGGATCCTTATATCCCCACAGAAGTTATCAAGGATTTTTAATCCCCAACAGTCGCCCAGGATTTCTTATCCTCAGCAGTCAAGGGTTTTATTATCCCCAGCTGTCAAGGATTTATTTTCCTCAGCAATACAGCAAATCAACTTACATGCACATACATTACATTCATATATCATAAACATTGATAAAGCACATTTATTGCATCATACATTTCATGCAACATAACTGTGTCTCAGCTAACGTTTTACCCTTTTTAGGATAAGATTAACAGCTATCATTAACAATGTTCAAAGAGTTCAGATACAGTACGGATACACTCCAGACACAGAAGTCATTCTGTTACTCATTCAGATCTCAACTCAAGATACAGTCCAGATACGCTCCAGATACGGATGCCGTTCTGTCACTTATTCAGATTCTAGTTCAGATACGCTCCAGACACGGATGTCATTCTGGCCCTTGTTCAGAATCAGATCTTAGATACAGTTTAGATACGCTCCATAAACGGAAGCCATTCTATTACTCATTCATATTCAGTCTCCAAATATAGTTCAGATACGCTCCAGATACGGATGCCATCCTGATACTCATTCAGATTCAGCTTTCATGATACAGTTCAGATACACTTCAGACACGAAAGTCATTTTGTTACTCATTCAGATCCTAGTTCAGATACAGTCCGGATACGCTCCATACACGGTTGCCACTATGTCACTTATTCTGATTTTCCCCAGCTCAGATACACTCCAGACACGGAAGTCATTTTGTCACTTATTCAGATATAAATTTCAGATACAGCTCAGATTCGTTCCAGATATGGACACCATTCTGATGCTCATTCTTTTGAATCACAACAAACATTCTTGGATGGCATCTACAAGCCCATATCCAACAAGATTCTATCACCTCTCCAAATGGCATCTTTAAGCCCATTCCTTCGACTACATTTTATCGAGTGCAAATTTACGGGCACTCTAGTGTCCAATCATCTTTTACCTTCGAGTCACGAACGACAAAACTCGCCAATCTAACTCTTCAGGTTCAAGAAGATTGAACAGGGGCAACTGTTGTACCCCAAAATTTGCCCTCTCATTTATCAAGACTTTTCTCACAAGACTTCTTGGACTCAAGACAAGATTAGGGTTTGGTCAGCTCAAGACATCTCATCTTGCACTGATACCCCAAAATTAGGGTTTGAGTTTGCACAAGGATTTTTGGACCATCAATACTTCATGTGACTTTCATACACCATCTAGGACCCCTAAGATTGCTCATGTCAAGTTTCAAGCCTTGAATCACATTTTTGCTCAATCAATTGGACAGTTGACCTAAAAATCAGTTGTATTGGGGAAAAAGGTCAACCATGGCCAATTTACAGTCAAACTTCATAATTTTTTATCCACAACAACATTTTAGACTCATATGTATCATTTGATCAAGTTTGGACCACAACTCCTCAAGAAATTTGATCAAATCATCAAAAGGGCAAAATGGTCAAAATTAGGGTTTTGACTGAGAAAGGGAAATTTCTGATTTTTAACCTAGCCAATGAACAATTGGGTTCAATCATGATTTCAAGGACTCAATAGAATCATCTTTACCTAATCACATAGTTCAAAAGATCTCAAATGCATAGGATTGACAGATGAATTTTGCAGTCAACTGATCAAAAGTCAACTGTACACTGAAAAGTCAAACTTTGACTTTTTGGTCAAAATCAAGTGCCAAGGGTCATAATTCAACAAGATATGTCAAAACATGAAACTTGTTCACCAAGAAAACCAATTTTGAAAATTAGGGTTTTGAATTTGAAAATTTTCATAACTTAGAATTTTTCTAAGTATGGAAATTTTCTTATTTTTTCCAACCTTTCACCACTTTTTCACCATGATGCAATTTGATTCAAAGAAAACTTCCAACATGAAAGTTGTAGTCCTCCATGAAATCTAAAACTTTTCTTCACAAAGTTTTCACAAAAGATGCTTGGATATCAAGTTATGGATTTCTGAATAGGGGTCCATGAACTAATTAACTTAGTGAAAATTTGCCCTAATTTAGGCAGGTTTTTGACCCAACTTCATGGACATTTTTCACCTAGTTCCAAGAGGTATCTCAAAATTAATTTCAAATATGGATTGTATAGCATGTTGCAAGCTTTCTAAAATGTCCAAGAACTCTCCAAGATCATTTGTGGTTAGGGAGAATCGAAGAAGGGAAGTTGGCATTTTGTCACTTTTGTTCAAGTCATTTTTACAAGATCAAGTTGCAAATAAGATCCTAGCATGCTTGTACCTTGAATTACAGGTCCTAAACTCATTCTACACTTCATAATTAAATTCTAACTCAATGGATAAAGGCTTTGTTTTCACTTTTGGAACATTGTACAAGAAATAAATCCATAAATGGCATAAAGGGCACATTGCCATTTTCATAAAGGCAAGCTTTTCCAACTTTATCATTCTTGAGCCTTGGAGCTGTCTCTTTGGTACAGGAATTTTACACAACCCTCAAGCAATTGGTACAGGCTGATTCCATGCTTCAAGCAAGCAAGGACAAGTATGTAGCACAAGTCACTTCAACTTTCTTCAAATGCAAGGAAAGTGGCAAAAGGGATCAGAACTTGTACAACTGCTAGAGAGTGGACTTTGCATCACTCCATACATATTCACAATGTTATCACAAGATAATACACGAATTGATAGCATCTAAAACTGACCAAAACTCCAAAACTTCAAATTTCTGCCCAACATACAGCAGTTCTGGAAAATCATAGCAAGTTCAATATTTGCTCGTGCATTTTGCCTTTTAATCTTTGAAACACTTCATCCACATCATATCCAAGCTATCCAAGCATTCATCCTTCATCTGTGAGCTCTGTTTCAGCCATCACCATTTTCACTTGAGAAGGTTGCAGCTTGACATCTATAGAGAGTTTCAACCATCCACAAAGCCAGCTGAGCATTGGAATAGCTTTAGGGAACTTCAAGGAAGCTCACACGATCCTCAGGCCTCACTCAAAGTCCCCACATTACCATATCCTAATCCAACTAAAGGAGGTATTTTTCAAATCTCTATCTCTCTATTTAGGCATCCTCAAGCCACGATTTGTGAAGCAAAAATGTAGTCTCTAGCATGGTGAAGCTGTACATATGCATAGTTGTCATTTATATTAACTGAGCTAAGAGAATTTGAATGTTGAACATGCTGAAAAAATTAGGTCAGAAATTAGGGCTACTGAAATTCTCCCTGATCTTTGAGAGTTAGATTATGAATTTTAGATCATTGGAATCATGAGATTACAAGCTACATGTTTTATGTTATGGATTTTTGTTTTTATGCAAGCAATAGAGTTACAGGTTTGAAGCAAATACGTGCGCAAATGGAATGGCTGGAGGACAGGGATAACTGTCTTGGGCCTTGGCGCCCTGGGCCTGCTTGCTTTTGCTTTTCACACCCCCTGACTTGATATCCACACCCCTGGCTTTATTTTGTTTATTTTTCATATTTTCTTTTCATTTTTATATTTATTATTTTTATTTATTTTTTCTGAATCATAAAAATCATGAAAAATATTTTCTTTATTTTTTGCTTTTTATTTTTTTATTTTATTTTTTTTGCATAAAAAATAGTTTATTAGGATATTATAATTTATTTTCTTAAATAAAACTTGTAAATAATAAAAAATACCATACTTTTTTATTTATTATTTTACACATAAAATATTTATTTTCATACACATTTTAATTTTTAATATTTATACATAATATTATTTACTATTTTCTTGTACAAAAAATGGACAAAATAATAATATAATACATATATTTATTTTAATAAAAAAATTAGGGTTTTCCCCCTTTCAAAAATAATAATATTTTTTCTCTTATTTCTAGGGCATAAATAATTTATTTTCTCATACAAAAAATCAAATACAAAACATTTTGCATAAATACATTTTTATTGCATATTTAAATATTTGTTTATTTATTTGATTCGCACATATTTCAATTGGGTTGTAATAGTTTTTTAGGGTTTATATTTGTGCAATATCCCCATTCAAAAACTTGTATCCCCCCTCCCATAATAATTGTTGCAATAGCTTAGTTTACATTTACGCAATTTATCGCTTTATATACTTGTGTAGTAAATTAGGGTTTTGCATGATAAGAGCAAAAATCAAACAAATAGCAAAGACCTAATACAAGACAAATGCATGAAAATAACACACATTGCACACAAGCACCCCTAGGGTTTCACCCACTTGGTTGCCTTAAAATAAATGGCCATGGTATGCATGCAAAGTATCTTGGCAAAACAAAACAAAATAAGATCATAGTCCCTCGATGACGCTATCAAAAGGTTGCCTAAACAAATGATCTTAGTCCCTCAAACATGCTAAGATACTTGGCAACATTGCTATCATGGTCATACGATGACCCACGCCCGTCCCGTTTAACATCCAAAGATAGGGTTGTTTTCCAAATCAATGGTAAATCAACAATGTCAAAGGAATAAAAATGCACAAGAAAGACTTTTGAGTAGGTAGATAGCTTCTAGTTACTTGATCAATTGCAAAAACAATCCTTGCTATTTTCAAACAAACACACACACATTTCAAAACATTTCCAAACATCTTACAAAACATTGAAACATTTTTCAAAAGACAAACATCTTTGTATACATTCTTACGAACAAGAATCATTACAAAGATTGCCTAAACGATGGCCTCTTTTCAAAATACTTTCAAAACTACACAAAGCACCATTTCAAAAAATTTCAAAAGCAAAGAAAGTGATCTAAACAAGTAACTAAGAGCCCATGGAAAACCATGGATGAAAAGGGTTCTAGCACCTTCCCTTTTCATAATCTACCCCCCGAACTCAAGAAAACATCTCAAAGGTCTTTCATGTGCTTTTTTACCTTTCCTTTTGGATAAAATAAAAGTCGATGGCGACTTTTGCTAATCGTATCATTTGCAAACACAAACGCAAAACCTCAAGTCAGTTCTCCCACCGCATCACAGTAGCCAACTCAATTTTTGAAATTTTGGCGCCTGAACCAGCTCAATACAATGAAAATCGACCAAGTTATGATTTTCTGAACATGACGCAAATAAACTTCTGTCACAAATTTTCTGTACGAAAATACTTGATTAATCTGCATTCTTGAAGACCTTCTGATTGAAATTGGCTTCCAGCCGTGACAGATGAAAACATAGCTGACGTCAAGAAGGAATTTTGGCCACCGGAACGGGTTCAAAACGAGTCACGATCTTCAAGTTTGGAATTTTTTAGTACATAAAAACTGTACTTTCAGCACACTTTTTCACCATATTTCTTCGAGAAAAATCACACATTCGGAGACCTTCTTTAAATAATTGGCTCTCGAGCCGAACCTGAATTTGAGAATATGTTATCCAGGATATCTTGGCGAAATAACACCTGAATATGACGCGCCAGGTTGGACTTGTGAATCTTTGAACCCCGAATCGTTGCGAAACGGCGAATCGATCTTCAGCACAGAAAAATACTCTAAGAACATCCGTTAGCGAAATAAACATCACTTGTATCCTGACGAAGCTTAATAAATATACCTTGATCCCATAACCATAGAACCAATGATATGCGTGTATGTAATAATGAAATGTAAGCCAAAAAGGTCGAAATAAAGAGGGTAAATTTTGGGGTACAACAGCTGCCCCTGTTCAATCTTCTTAAACCTGAGGATGTAGATTGGCTAGTCTTCCTTTCGTGATCTGAAGGTGGAAGAGGATTGAACACTAGATTACCCAGAAATTTGCACTCGCGTGAAGTAACACTGTTGGTTGATGATGTCAGAAATGGGCTTACAGATGCCATTTGGAGAAAATGACTGAGAGTTGTTGGAGATGGGCTTAATGATGCCATCCAAAGTAGATGCTGATTTCCTAAGAGGTCTCTTCATGGGATTCCTATTCCTGTTGTCTGAGGAGGACTCCTCTGAGGAATGTTGGTCTTTGTCTTGGGAAATAGAGTTTAGGAACTTCAGTTGTCCATTACTCTACTGGGGAATCATCTCTTTATTGAAGAGACGAAAGTGAAATGCTATATGGTCAGGATCCAAGCTTCACAGTGACTTGCTGAGGATAATAAGGTTGACCGCTATCTGGTCATATTCTAGGATTGACAGCGACTTACTGGGGAAATGAGATTAAACTGTCATCTGGTCGTACTCCAGGTTTTGCAATTTCTTAAACTGGAATAGAAATCTTAGTATCGATTTGACTGGACCAGAGAAAGGTCTCGAGTTGTCTTCAATTGGGATAGAAATATTATTATCGATTTGACTGAACCAGGGGAAGGCCTTGAATTAACTTTGAATGGCATAGTAATCAGGAGAATCTTAGTATCGATTCAACTGATCCAGACGAAAGTCTTGGAATATCTTCAACTGGCATAGTAATCAGAGAGATCTTAGTGTCAATCTGGATGATCTAGAGAAAATCTTAGGTTAGCTTTAACTGGCATAGTAATCAGGAGAATCTTAGCATCGATTCAACTGACCCAGACGAAAGTCTTGGAATATCTTCCACTGGAATGGTAATCAGGGAGATCTTAGTGTCGACCTGTCTGACCCAGGGAAAATATTGGGTTAACTTTGACTGGAATAGTAATCAAGAGAATCTTAGTACGGATTCAACTGACCCAGACGAAAGTCTTCGAACCTCTTCCACTGGAATGGTAATCAGAGAGATCTTAGTGTCGACCTGTCTGACCCAGGGAAAATCTTGGGTTAACTTTGACTGGCATAGTAATCAGGAGAATCTTAGTATCGATTCAACTGACCCAGACGAAAGTATTGGAATATCTTCCACTAGAGTGGTAATCAGAGAAACCTTAGTGTCGACCTGTCTGATCCAAGGAAAATCGGGTTAATTTTGACTGGCATAGTAATCAGGAGAATCTTAGTATCGATTCAACTAACCCAGACAAAAGTCTTGGAACCTCTTCCAATGGAATGGTAATCAGAGAGATCTTAGTGTCGACCTGTCTGACCCAGGGAAAATCTTAGGTTAACTTTAACTAGCATAGTAATCAGGAGAATCTTAGTATCGATTCAACTGACCCAGACGAAAGTATTGGAACATCTTCAACTAGCATAGTAATCAGAGAGATCTTACTGTCGACCCGTGTGACCCAGAGAAAATCTTGTGAGGACATCTTTCTGAGGAAAAATCCTGGAATAGCCCTTTGTTAGACGTAGCTTGTTGATTTTATCTTTTCCCTGAAAGGTAGAGAGTTAGTCGTATGTAATGTCATGATGTATGAAATGCATTGTGATGATGTTCTCAAAATAAATGAGATTGTATTGTGTGCAATATGTATGTGCATGCCATGATGTATGAATATGGGATGCTCTTGCGGTATTTCTTAGTCGGGGAAAATAAATTCCGGACTACTACTGAAGAGTATGGGGAAGATGAATTCTTCATTTCCGCTGGGGATGGTGAATGGAGATGACTATGTTGGGGATTTACTCCTTTCTGTTTGTGAATATTCTGTCGGGGAGAGACTCTGCATGAGAATAACTCTGTAGGGGAAAAACTTTGTTTTAGAGAGGAGATGCTTTGCTAGAAGATTTTGTCGATTTGGAGAAATAAACTCCGCTGGGGGATGAACTTCCGTAGCTGGAGAAATTAACTCTGTTGTGGATTGAGCTTCCGCATTCACAGAAATAAACTCTGCTCGGGAGGAGGTTCCGCAGTCAGAGAAATAAACTCTGCTCGGGAGAAAGCTTTATAAACCGTTTGCGATTATAAAACTCGATTGGGGGATATAGATATCAGCTCTCTGAAGGAACTTTGCTGGGGAAAGTAACTCCTGTTTAGGGAAGCTGATATTAAAACTCTTGGTTGCCTCTACTCTGTGGGGAGAATAGATGTCACGGGGTCATATGCTGAGGATACGGCGATGACTTTGCATCAAGGCGTTTCTGCCCCTGTACCTGTTGGAGGAAGTACCTGCAGAGGCTTTGTGGATGGATCTATGTGTTGAAATAAGTGTCAGAATGACATCTGTCTCTAGATCGTATCTGAACTGTATCGTTTCTAGAAGAGAATCTGAATAAGTGTCAGAATGACATCCGTCTCTAGATCATACCTGAACTGTTTCTAGAAGATAGTCTAGACTAAGTATCATGATGACACCCGTTTTGGATCGTACCTGAACTGTAGCTAGAAGATGATCTGAATAAGTATCAGGATGATACCTGTTTTTGGATCGTTCCTGAACTGTTGCTAGATGATAATATTCCTTATTTAGAATGTTTCCGTTGGGGAAGGGAAACTCTGTAATCCGCTTGGGGGATCCCGGGAAGCTTGGCGACTTCATTGGGGAATTTTTGTTGGAGCAGTAACTTGGAGATTTTGCTATGCCGGGGGTATGAGAACACCTGACATCAATAGGTTGTAAGCTGAGAATACGGTGGTGACCTTGTAATAGAATACCCTTGTCTCGATACCTGTTGTAGAAAATATCAAATGGGGATTTTATAGATGGTTTGACTATTATCCCAACTCTTGGAGCCCTTGGCGAGTGCAGATCAGGGTAATAAGCCTTCTACTGATTAGACAAGTGACGAGATGACGGGATGTAGTCGTACACTTTAATCCCTAAATTTTGCTTGGACTGTCTTTTTAGATTTTCAGTCCACCGTGATACCCTTTTTTGCTCAAGCCGCCTTTTCAGGTTTTCGACTTGTCGGGTGTACATATTTTGTGTTTTTATCTCTAATTTTTGCCTGAACCCTTTTGATTCGTCGGGATGCCCTTATTTTTTCCTAGGCCAGTCAACCTAGGGGTCTTTGTTCATGCGTAGTATTTTCCGCCATACAGTTGAACGCGCCATATACGCTTTATCTAGGAAAATAAAAATAAGATGACAATAGAAAAGCAAATGTTTCAGTGATTTTTTTATAAAAAAAATGATTTATGATAATTAATAAACCAAAAAAATCTAACTAATTTTAACTAATAAAAAATGTTAATTTTGAAAAAAGTTAATTAAAATACCTAAAACCTAATTAGTTCGAATTAAAAAAAAGTTAGTTTTGAAAAAAAAGGTACTTAAAAATAACCTAAAAACCTAATTAATTTTAATTAAAAAAAAGTTAATTTTGAAGAAGAAAAAAAGGTTAATTAAAAAAACCTAAAATCTAATTAATTTTAATTAAAAAAAGATTTTAAAAAAAGTTTATGTTTAATGATTAACAAAAAAGAATTAAGTTTGCCAAAAAATAGATAGGGGAAGAAACATCAATGAAAAATAGGATTAGAAAATACAAATAATGCAAATGTCAGGGGTAGGTGTTGAACCAAAAATTAATTTAAAACCTAAAATTATATTTAAAAAAACCTAAAATTAATTATTCGGGTTTATTATGAAAAATCAAGGGTTTGTGAAAAATGTTAAGTTTTATGAAAAAAAGGTTTTAAACAGAAAGAATAAAAATAGATAAAAGGATAAATAGAAAGGAAGAAAACCAAAACCAATAGGGGTGGGTGTTGAACACACACCCTTAACCTCCTCAGGATGTCTGCCTTGCCATGCATTGGTGGTTGTTATGATCCGGCCTCAATGTTTTGTAATAACCCTGCATGGGACCCTGTCTAAATCTGCAGTTTTGAATCTCATGAATACATTAAATAAATTACTATATCATGAAATACAAATAAAACAAATATATGAAATTTTGTAATGTTAAAACCGATATGACATGTATGAATGCTTCTACACCCTTTTGATCATGGAGATCAGACTAGTCTTACCCTTACTGGAGAAGTAGTGGGATGGAGGTTTGTAACAAGGATGACTTGTTTGTATTGAGATGGGGGTTTGTAACAAGGATTTTTAGGTTTTTAGGGTTCTTGAAGGAATTTGATATTTTGACAGGGTTGTGGCAATGGTTTTTTCGTGTCCTGTTTGTGTGAAAAGAATGAAATTATATAATGGAAATTAGAGCAAAGATATGAGATTTGAGTATGCAATTGGGCCTCCAATAACCACAAGTCATAGTGCAGATTTTTATTCACTTGAGTCTGACACGTTCTAGGCTAAATCTTAGGGAGTTAAGTGCAATTTTTGAAGTTGAAATATGAAAACAAAATGTAGCCGACATCAAGAAATAACTCCTGTCCGAAAATGGACTCAATCGGATAAACGGTAAATTAGTTATGAATTTTTTAAGTTTCGCCTCAAACAAACTTATTTTGGGCTCCAGTGTCAACTCTGACACGTTCTTCAATAAAAAACTGGTATTAATCGGAGCAAAACTTGGTCTGGACTTTTGAAGAAAAGTTGTAGATCTCTGAGTCAGTGACCTTGTGTAAAAAGATGAGCCCAATCCGATAAAAATTGACCGAGTTATGAATTTTTGAACTTTCGACCCAGATGAAATAATATTCAGCTTTCAGGCTTTTCGGCGTGTCACATTCACTCTAGGAAAAAAAATGAAGGCCTTTTGGATACCGTTCAAACTCGATACCTCCTGTAAAAACGTAGCCAACTCAATTTTTGAAATTTTTACGTCGGAACCAGCTCAATATGATGAAAATCGACCAAGTTATGATTTTCTGAACATGATGCAAATAAACTTGTCACAAATTTTCTGTACGAAAATACTTGATAAATCCGCATTTTGAAGACCTTCTGATCGAAATTGGCTTCCATCCGTGAGAGATGACAACGTAGATGACATGAAGACAGAATTTTAGCCACCGGAACAGGTTAAAAACGAGTCATGATCTTCAAGTTATGAATTTTTTAGTGCGTAAAAACTACACTTTCAGCACACTTTTTCACCATATTTCTTCGAGAAAAATCGCACATTCGGAGACCTTCTTTAAAGAATTGCCTCTCGAGCCGAACCTAAATTTGAGAATATGTTATCATGGATATCTTGGCGAAAGAACACCTGAATATGACGCGCCGGGATGGACTTGTGAATCTTTGAACCCCGAATCGTTACGAAATGACGAACTGATCTTCAGCACAGAAAAATACTCTGAGAATATCCATTGGCGAAATAAACGTCACTTGTATACTGACGAAGCTTGATGAATATATCTTGATCCCATAACCATAGAACCAATGATATGCGTGTATGTAATAATGAAATGTAAGCTAAAAAGGTCGAAATAAATAGGGTAAATTTTGGGGTACAACAGATCCATTTCTTCCAAGAAAGTTTGGTCGGCACTCAACTGGATTGGTTCTATCAGTTGGAAGGAACCAAAATCCATACCTCGGAAGACTTGGCTGCTGCTTTCTACAAGCAGTACCAATACAATGCTGACCTCTCTTCAACTCATACAGAACTTCAAAGCATGTCTACGGGTTCTAGCGAAGGCTTCAAGGAATATGCCCAGAAATGGAGGGATCTAGCTGGCAGGGTACAACCTCCTCTTAATGATCAGGAAATGGTAGACATGTTCATGGGCACTCTGACAGACCCGTTCTTTAATCTAATGATTGATATTTCCTCATCCGGGTTCACAAAGATGGTTCTGACTGGAGAAATGATCAAAAGTAGTATCAAGAGTAGGAAGATCCCGATGGCTGCATCTTCTAATACTGAGAAGAAACCATTTGCTAGTAAGAGAGAAGCCAATGTTGTGTATGGCCAGAAGGGTCGTAATAAGGCAGACTACCACCAATATGTGGGGGCAGTGCTGGTCTCTAATTCAGCATGCGTGCAACGATCACAACAACAGGGTAATCAGTGAAGGCAAGACGAGCCTAAGAGAAAATTTACCAAGATCAACATGCCGTTGTCTCAAGCATTACAACATATGTTGAGGATGAATTTGATTAAATTAATAGGACCTCATCCAAACCCTAAGACTTCTTCTCCTAACTATAATCCTGATGCAAGATGTGCCTATCATTCTGGCAGTCCTGGGCACGATACTAACGATTGTTGGACACTGAAATACAAGATTCAAAATATGATTGACGCAAAGGAGATTGAGTTAGACCCTCCCGAGACTCCCAACATGATCAATTCTCCCATGCCAAATCATGGTCAGGATTGAAAGCATTTTTGTTCATTTTAATTCTCAAGTTGTATTTTCTTTGTTTGTTCAAACAATTATTGTCATGTTAAAATTTGTTATTTCATTAATGCATTGCACATGTTGGTCTTGAATTAATTTGTTTTAATTATTCTTAAACTACTTTCTTACTTCCCTTTTGTGATATTCAACTCTTGATTAAAATCTCTAAGCCTTTAGAGGGAGGATAACGAGAACGATACCATAATCTCTATAGTATACTTTTGAACAGACCCCGCTGACGATGTACATGCATTGTTTCAAATCTTAAATAATGGAGTTATAAGGAAGATAATCCCTAGTCAACCCCTTTGAGCCTAAGAAGTAGGAGTTTTCTTTTCACACAAATTAAAACCCTTAATCATAACCTGTGGCAGGATAGTTTTCTCAGTTAACTCAAATGTGCATTCAGTCGCAAGCTTTCCCTTCATACACGACAAATAGTGTAGAAGATGCTCTGCAAAAGATGGTGATGGTTCCACATAATCATTAAGAACAGGCAGTCATTATCTCTCAAAATGAAAGCCCATTAAGTCAAAACCTATGAAGGATACTTAAGAAAAAACTTGGGGCATCCTGCTAGCTGTAATTACAAAAGAAACAGTTCAGGCAAAAGACATGGATAGCAAAATAAAAAAAGAAAGAGGTCCTAAAAATCCTCAATAAAAAGAAAAGGTCACAAAAATGTCTGCCTTCTCAAACAAACGTTCAATTTATGAACCATCACCGGAATATCGGGGCCAACATTCCAGAACTCAACTAGGATTCAAAATGCACAATTAACTGAGCATAGGACTGAAGAATATCACGAAGAGCGGGTTGGATACAAATAAAATTTGAGCCTTTATCCTTTGTTTCTTGAACCGTAAACCATGCCACGTTATAACCCATAAAAGTCCTATCTGAATCATGAGTTAGTTCGAGAGCATACTGTTACAAAGGTATCCTGACTCCTGTAAGGTTTGCTCTAAATCATGAGTTGATATCACATTCTTGTAAATTTTGTTTTACTACAAAAAATGAATTTTCAAAAAATCTCAAGACAGACATAAGCTTTGCATTCTTTAAATGACATTGTTTGCATATGGTTAATTGTTCAAATGGCAGATAAATTCACACAACGAATATTCAGTGAACGAAGACCCCCTCAATGGACAGAATCTCCTCGGACGGAAAAAACATTCCCAATAACAAGCCTTTTATAATCAAGGGGCATGACATCGTGTCTAATTAATTTGGGGCGGTCAAGCCAATATGCAAAGGATCTCTCCAAAAATGTTGAATAGCCAGGGGCATATCTCCATCTGAATCACTCGGGGGCTATTACATTGATCGGGGATTCTAGTAGAAAATCACTGGAATTTGAATCTTTGGTATCACCAAATTTCTTATCTATGCCAGTAGTATCAGGTGGTGTCGGTATCATGTCTTCGAATCCTTCTATGACAGTTCTTAGAAAAGATACATAGGAAATTCAAGACTATCATAAACTTTATCAAACATCAGGTGCACCAGATTCATCCTGAAGCAGCCCCACACATGCTCCCACGTATGAAAGGGCACATGCGATTACATAAACATTTTTTGGCATTTCTGCAACACTTTTTGTCATAGACGGTGACAACTCTTCACATCCTATGAGCGTGGACATAGTCAGAAAATACTACACATGAAAAAGACCCACTAGGTTGACAGGCCTAGGAAAATTAAGGGTATTCCGACGAACCAAAAGAGTTCAGGCAAAAATTAGGGATATATACAAAAAATTTATACACCCGGCAATTTGAAAACTTGAAAAGGCGGCTTGAGCAAAAAGGGTATCCCGGTGGACTGAAAACCTAAAAGGGAGGTCCAGGAAAAAGTTAGGGATTAAAAACGTACGAATATGTCCCGTCATCTTGTCATTTGTTTATCAGTAGAAGACTTATCATCCTGATCAGCATTTACCAAGCACCCCAGGAGTTGGGATGACACTCAAACCATCCACAAAGTCTCCGCAGGTACTTTCTTCAGCAGGTACAGAGGCAGGGGCATCTTACTAAAAAGTCGCCGCCATATCCTCAACTTACAACCTAGTGATGTCAGTTGTTCTTGTATCCCCGACAGAACAGGAATTTCTAACTACTGCTCCGACATCAGGTTTTCCCCAGTAAAGTCGTTAAACTTCTCAGGATTCCCCAATAGGATTTCACAAAATCCTCAGGTAGTGCACATAGCTTTCCTTCCCCAACATAGTTTATTTCTCTAACAACGGAAGATCATCTCCCAGCAGTTCAGCTTCAACAAAATCTGAAGACCTACATTCTTCATCGCCAGCTGCAATCAAGATTTATTTTCCCTAATTCAACAACACTTCAATATAACAACTGATACATTCACATATTGCATTCATACATCATTCTACAAACGTCATAGCATCTGTAATACAAATGCATACATCCCAATCTCATTTATTTTGAGAACACCATTACACAATGAATTTCATACATCATGACATTGCATACAGCTAACGCTTTACCTTTTCAAGAAAGATCAATCAACAAATATTTATCATCAACAATTTTCAACAGGTCCAGGATTAGCTTCTGAAATAAAACAGAGTAATTATCTGTGCGACCAAATACAACTTTACACGGGCTCATCATGAAGCAATCTTACACGGGTTTCTTCTGACTTCCAAATACAGCTTTACACGGGCTCATCATGAAGAAATCTTACACGGGTTTCTTCTAACTTCCAAATACAGCTTTACACGGGCTCATCATGAAGCAATCTTACACATGTTTCTTCTGACTTCCAAATACAGCTTTACACGGGCTCACCATGAAACAATCTTACACGGGTCTCTTTTGACTTCCAAATACAGCTTTACACGGGCTCATCATAAAGCAATCTTACATGGGTTTCTTTTGACTTCCAAATACAGCTTTATACAGGCGCTTCATGAAGCAATCTTACACAGGTTTCTTCTAACTTCCAAATACAACTTTATACAGGCTCTTCATGAAGCAATCTTACACAGGTTCCTTCTCCCTGCTTCTAAAGTTTTACACTGACTCATCCTGAAGCAACCCTACCCAGGTTCCTTCTCACAATCTCCAGACGCAGTTTTACACGGACTCATCCTGAGGTAACCCTACGCATGTTCCTTCTCTTGAATTTCAAAATGCAGTTTTACACAGACTCATCCTGAAGCAACCCTACCCAGGTTCCTTCTTATAATTTCCAGATGCAATTTTACATGGACTCATTCTGAAGTTGCCCTACCCAGGCTCCCTCTCATATATCTCCTAAAACAGCCCTACCCAGGTTCCTTCTCATACACTTCCAGATGAAGTCTAACCCAGACTCATCCTAAAACAGCCCTACATAGGTTTCTTCTGATACATTTCCAGATAGCAGTTAACTTCATTCTCCCCAGCAAATTACTATGAAACCTAATTCAACCAGAAAATAAGAAACTTTCATCTCTCAAATCCAGAGATAACCCCTCAGTAGAGTCATAAACAACTGAAGTTCCTAGACTCTATTCCCCACAGAGTTTTCCTCAAACAGGACAACAACAAAAATCAACATCCCCCAGTGGACTCCTCCTCAGACAACAAGAACAGGAATCCCCACAAAGGGACCATTTATGACTCTCAGTCATCTACTTTTGATGGCATCTTTAAGCCCATCGCCGATGACTCTTCGTCACTTTCTCTTGATGGCATCTTTAATCCCATTTTCGACGAATCTCAGTCATCTACTCCAAATTGCATCTGTAAGCCCATTCCCAATTAGCATCAACCAACAATGTTACTTCATACGAGTGCAAATTTCTGGGCACTTTAGTGTTTAATCCTCTTCCACCTTCAGATCACGAAAGGCATACAAGCCAATCTAAATCCTCAGGTTTAAGAAGATTGAACAGGGGAAGCTGTTGTACCCCAAATTTTCCCTCCTATTTACTCAACACATGCCAATTGGGGTCCCTAACTTGCCCAAGGATGACCAAGAATTGACCAGACAAATTTTCCTCCTAAGGGAATGAACCTCTAACTAGGGTTTCATTTTTCATCAAGATGTTTGAGATCCAAAGGTCTCAAATGTTTTCCATGGTCCTAATATGTCTTCAAGATAATCCATGCCAGATTCCATGCTTTTCACAACAAGTTTGCTCAGTCAATTGCTCAAATGCTTGAAAATCAACTACACTAGGTCGAAAGTCAACTGTGGCCTATATACAGTCAAACTTCAAGATTTTTTTGTCAACCTCAACATTTTGAAGTAATATCCATCATTTGATCAAGGGTTGATCATGATTCCTCAAGAAATGCTCTTAATTCATTAAAAGTCAAGAATTGTTAATTAGGGTTTCTATAGGAAAAGTCAACTAAACTTTGACCAGGCATAACTTTCTCATACTTTATCAGAAAATTTTCCACCAAAGCTCATTTTGACGAAGTAGAGGAAAAGCCTTGGTTTTACGAAGTGAAGAGATATCTCGAGGCTAAAGAGTACCCCGATGGGGCATCTATCAATGAAAAGAAATTCCTACCGAGGTTCTCTGCTAAGTTCTTCCTGAGCAACAAAATTTTATACAAGTGCAATCATGATTCGACTCTGCTTTGTTATGTGGACAAGAAGGAAGATGAGAAAATTATGGAAGATATGCATGAAGGAGTCTTTGGTACTCATTCCAGTGGACATACAATGGCTAATAAGATTCTGAGAGCGGGTTATTATTGGTCGACCATGGAAACTGATTTCCATCACCACTCAAGAACTTATCACAAATGCTATATATATGCTGAAAAAGCACATGTGCCTCCATTTCCTCTGAATGTATTGACTTCTCCTTGGTCGTTCACAATATGGGGCATTAATATGATTGGAGAAATCAAGCCTGCTGCTTCTAACGGACATTGTTTCATCCTCGTCACTATTGATTACTTCACGAAGTGGGTTAAAGCAACCTCATTTGCCTCTGTTACCAAGAATATTATCACCTAATTCATTAAACATAACCTTATATATCGGAATGGAATCCCCGAGAGGATTATCACAGATAATGGTATTAATCTCAATAACACTATGATCACGAAACTTTGCATGCAGTTCAAGATCAAGCACCACAATTCTTTTTTGTATCGACCAAAGATGAATGGCGCAGTGGAAGCCTCCAATAAGAACACCAAGAAGATTATACAGAAGATGGCGGTGACATATAAAGATTGGCATGAGATGATACCATTTTCTATTCATGGCTATCGCACTTCAGTACAGACATCAACTGGGGCAACCCCATTATCTCTAGTCTATAGTATTGAAGTTGTTATGCTTGTTGAGGTCCAGATTCCTTCTCTAAGTGATTATGAATGATGAAGATTTAGACGAAGACGAGTGGATTCAGACTTGGTTGGACCAGCTAAATTTGATCGATGAGAAAAGGCTTGCGGCTGTTTGTCATGGTCAGATGTACCAGAAGCGTATGATCAAAGCCTTCAACAAGAAAGTCAAGCATCTGGTATATCAGGCTGGTGACTTGGTAATAAAGCGTATCATCCTGCCACAAGGTAATTCCAAGGTAAAATGGACTCCCACCTACGAAAGGACATTCGTAATCAAAAAGATATTTTATGGCAGTGTTATGATAATTACCACCATGGACGGTGAAGATTTTCCACACCCTGTGAATGCGGACATAGTTAAAAAATACTACTGCTGAAAGAGACCCGCTAGGTTGACTGCCCTAGGAAAAAATAAGGGCATCCCAGAAAATCAAAAAGGTTAGGGCAAAAATTAGGGATATATATAAAGATTGTACACCCAGCAAGTCGAAAACCTGAAAAGGCGACTTGGGCTAAAAAGGGTATCTCGGTGGACTGAAAACCCGAAAGGGCGGTCCAGGAAAAAGTTAGGGGTTAAAGCGTACGACTATGTCCCGTTGGATCACCTACATGCAACAAGCTTTGTTACCAACGTCAAGTTCGAATGGTATAAGATCAATTCAATCAACTTCTTCCGACAGCAAGGGATGAGATGCGCGAAGACATAGGGGCAATAACAGAGTTGAAACTCGATGAGATCGTTTCCACATAGCTTTTTTTTCTATTTTACTTTGTACTCTTTTCATTTTTCGACGATTTCCTCTTACTGGGTTTTCTCTCTCCTTGTACAAAATAGACTGTTTGTAGGCAAAATTATCAATGCAAGTCAATTTCAAAATTCAAAGTTATTTTACTTTCTCTGTTTTATTCGCAAAAACATACAATGACTAAATTGAATGAACATATGCATATGAATATGGTTATTGTTAACAAATATATTCTTAAAAACAGGGATAAGCGTTTACTAAAGACTCTAGGAGTTGGGATAGCGTTTAAGTCATTTACAAATCCCCACAGAGAGAATCTCCATAGAGAAATCCCCGCAGAGCTACCTTCACAAGCTCGCCGCCATAGGAGATACATTCCATATCGATTCTAATATGACCTCAGACAGGAGTTGGAGCATCTTCCAGCTGTTCACAGGATCATCTCCCCCAGTAGGTCCCCTAGCAAATAAGGAAGTCTAATCATTTCCCCAGCATACGATGGAAGCTTCCTCGGTAAAGTTTACAAGAATTTAATTCTCCAACTGAGTTTATTTCTCCAACACTGCAAAATCCCCTGTATAATTCTCTCCTCCAATAGGGTTTATTTCCCTAGTAGGGTTTACTTCCCCAACAGAGTTTATTTCCCCAACTAAGTTCATTTCTTCAATTACTGCAAATCCCCGACAAGATTCCCTTCTCCAGCAAAGGGTAGTCAAGGTTGCTATCCCCAGAGAGTTGCTATGGAATTTGAAACTGAGCCAGATATTGGTTATTTTTGTCCTCCCCAGGGGAATTGGCACCCGTATCAGAAACTCGGTCAGACAACGCCTAAGAAGGTTATTCACCTTGTTTATCCCCAGTCAGGGTGTGATCGGTGGATCTGGAACTGACTGTTTAACGCTGGTTCACGAAATGTCGCGGAAGCAAGAGTCGCCACCGTCTTTTATTTTCTCCAAATGGAAAGGACAAAAGCACAGAAAAATTCCTTAAAGAGATTGCTCTCGGTTCGGGAGGTAGGTTATAGAAAGGGAAGGTGTTAGCACCCTTTCTATCCATGGTTATCCATGGGCTCTTAGATACTTGCTCATTGTGTTTTCAAAAATGGTTTGTTTGCTTTTCAACTGTGGGTTTTAAAAAGTTTCTTTGAAAATTCCAGTTCGACTCTTGTATCGGTCCTCAACAGTGTTTGAAAAATTTGCTTTCGAAAGCTTTTTGAAAAGGTGTCGGTGTGAAAAGTATTTTTGAATTTGTTTTGAAATTAGAGCAAGTATCTAGAGTCGTCTACCTACCCTAAGGAATTCGTCTGTGTAGATGTCCTTTAAAGTAGTGCCATCCCACCATTGAGAGGTAGGTGGCACCACCGTTGGAGGTGTTCGGGTCAATTCGAGGTTCGGGACATGGTGATCACCGGAGCAATAGGAAGACACCTTAGAAGCTACCCTCATGCCAGGTTCCCGGATCATGAGGACTTACTAAGACATCCTCTACTCGATGACCACCTTTCGAGGCAAGGCAACAGTGAGGCGTACCCTAGGGGTGGTGTGTGATTTGTGTGTCAGATTCATTTATTTTTGTCTTTTGTCATGTTAAAAGTGATCTAACGTTTGTTTTTATTTTTGTCCATACATTCTTTCATGCCTTGATTAACAGTTAAAAAAGATGCGGAAATTGAAAGTTCTAAACTATTACAAAGGCGCGGGTCCACATCGCCAAATTTAATCCAGGACCCGATTTGACAGAAAATAAAGAACTAAAGTGCGAGAAATATAAAATGTCCGAGTTACATGGCTTTGGGAGAATTACATAAATATTTAAAAGAAGGAATAAAGATGCGCGAATTGAATTGAAATTGAAAGCGATGGCGTTGGACCCTTTTTAATGAAATTAAATTATATTGAGCAAATTAATTAAATTAAAATAAAAAAAGAAATTATTTTTGAGGTTTTTTGTATTTATGGTTTTTTATGAGAATTAAATGAAATTAAAATATTAATTAACCCTAATTCTAGTTTTTTTTCATTTATTAAGAAAAGCATTAAACTTTAACCTAAAATTAACCCTAATTAATTAATTGCAAGTATTTACAAAATTAATAATTAATAATTAATAATTAAAAGAAAAAGAATGAAAAATACTTAAAACCTTAATTCTACACTTTTTAAGTTTATTATGAAAAATATTTGAATTGAACCTAATTTTAAAAAGCTAAATCAATTAATGATATTTATTTACAACAAAAAAAAATAACATTTAAATAAAAATATTTATTTTTGTCTTTTTCTGATTTTTGTATTGTTTTTATATTTTATGAAAATTAATTTATGAAATTAAAGAAGACAATTGAAAACAATTAAAAGAATAAAAAGGAAAATCAAATAAAAAATAAAAATGTGCAAATCATGGGGGGTATTCAGACCCAAAGAGAGGTTTTTTTTGAAGTATTGACTCCTGAGTACCGTGGTATGCATTCTTTGGCCATTGGATTGAGTTTCATGCATAAGTTGTTCTACTTTGGCCATTTGGCTTTTGGCTTTTGGCTTTTGGCCATTTGTGTTCTGGCCTCAACGTTCCTTAATCTTCTCAGGATGTCTGTCTCGCCACGTATTGGGGTCATGTGTAAAATGTTCTGTTTTGGCCATTTGGCTTTTGGCCTTTTGGCCATTTGACTTTTGGCCTCAACGTTCCTTAATGAACCTGCATGTGATCCTGTCTAAATCTGCAGTGTTGAACCTCATGAACACATTAAATAAAATCATAAAAATTCAAATAAAACCAACATATGAAGAAATTTAATATTTAGGCACAATATGACATGTATGAATGATTATACCCTTTTGATCATGGAGATCAAATCAATCTTACCCTTACTGGAAGATTAATGACCTGAATGCTTTTATGCCTTGATTATGGAGATCAAGCCAGCCTTACCCTTACTGAAGAAGTAATAAGATGTTGGTTTGTAACTGAGATGGCTTGTTTGTAGTGAGAGAGGGATTTGTAATAAGGATTTCAAGGTTTTAGGGTTCTTGAAAGAATTTGATATTCTAACAGTGTTGTGGCAAGGTTTTTTCTCTCTTTTTCTCTTCTCTTTTTTCCTCTTCTCTGGTTTGTGTGAAAAGAAGGTGATTATATAATGGAAATTAGGGTAAAGCAAATGGGCTTTGAATGTGCAATTGGGCCTCCAATATTCACTTGAATTCGTCACTTTCCAAGCTAAATTGCTGAGACTTAAGTGCATTTTTTGAAGTTGAAATGTGAAAACAAAATGTAGCTGACATCGAGAACTAACTCCTGTCCGAAAATCGACTCAATCGGATAAACAGTGAATTAGTTATGAATTTTTGAAGTTTCAGCTCAGACAAACTTATTTTGGGCTTCAGTGTCGACTCTGACACGTTCTTCAATAAAAAACTGGTATTGATCGGTGCATAATTTGGTCTCGACTTTTGAAGCAAAGTTGTAGATCTATGAGTCAGTAACCTTGTGTAAAAATATGAGTCCAATCCGATAAAAATTGACCGAGTTATGAATTTTCGAAGTTTCGGCCCAGATGAAATAATATTCAGCATTCAGGATTTTCAGCATGTCACGCACTCTGAGCAAAAAACGAAGGCCTTTTGAATACCGTTTGAACTCAATACCTTCTGTGAAAATGTAGCCAACTCAATTTGTGAAATTTTGGCACCGGAACCAGCTCGATACGTTGAAAATTGACCAAGTTATGATTTTTTGAACATGACGCAAATAAACTTGTCACAAATTTTCTGCACGAAAATACTTGATAAATCCACATTTTTGAAGACCTTCTGATCGAAATTGGCTTCCATCCGTGAGAGATGAAAACGTAGATAATGTCAAGATGGAATTTTGGCCACCGGAACGGGTTCAAAACGAGTCACGATCTTCAAGTTATGAATTTTTTAGCGCGTAAAAACTGCACTTTCAGCACACTTTTTCACTATATTTCTTCAAGAAAACTCACACATTCGGATACCTTCTTTAAAGAATTGACTCTTGAGCCGAACCTGAATTTAAGAATACGTTATCAGAGATATCTTGGCGAAAGAATACCTGAATATGACGCGCCAGGTTGGACTTGTGAATTTTTCTTGAAATGTTTTGAGAAATATGGGAGGGCAAATTTTGGGGTACAACAGTTGCCCCTGTTCAATCTTCTTAAACCTGAGGATGTAGATTGGCTTGCGTGCCTTTCGTGATCCGAAGGTGGAAGATGATTGAACACTAGAGTGCCCAGAAATTTTCACTCGCATAGTAGAGTATCCGCAACGTGATGACGGGAATGGGCTTATAGATGCCATTTTGAGAGATGATGGATAGGATGATGGGCTTATAGATGCCATGCTGAGAGATGCTGGAAAGTGGATGGGCTTATAGATGCCATCTGGATGTCGATCGCGTAAGAGATTCCTTAGCGAGAACTTGCGTACCTGCAAAAGAAAAATGAGTACCTGACTTGTTACAGGAGCTGGTCTTCAGATTCTTTGTATAGATGTGTCCTGACTGGTTACAGGAGCTGGATCTGGAGTTTCAAAAGATGATGAATGAACCAGGGATGGTTACTACCTCAACAGGAACGGTGAGAGAACCTTGGGTGACTTTAACCTCAACAGCAATCGTTGAGAAAATCTCGGGATTACCACCTCCGCAGGATCGGGAAGAGAACCATAGGCAATTATAATCTCAAAGGCAAACATTGAGAAAAACCTGGAGTGGAATTATCGTCTCCGCCGTATCGGGGAGAGAACCATAGGAAATTATAATTTGAAAAGCGATCATTGAGAAAAATCTGGAATGGAATTATCGTCTCCGCAGGATCGGGGAGAGAACCATAGGAAATTATAATCTCAATAGCAATCATTGAGAAAAACCTGGAATGGAATTATCGTCTCCGCAGGATCGGGGAGAGAACCATAGGCAATTATAATCTCAATAGCAACGTTTGAGAAAAACCTGGGATGGAATTATCATCTCCACAACATTGGGGAGAGAACCATAGGAAATTATAATCTCAAAAGCGGACGTTTGAGAAAAACCTGGGATGGAATTATCATCTCCACAACATTGGGGAGAGAACCATAGGAAATTATAATCTCAAAAGCGGACGTTTGAGAAAAACCTGGGATGGAATTATCATCTCCACAACATTGGGGAGAGAACCATAGGAAATTATAATCTCAAAAGCGGACGTTTGAGAAAAACCTGAAATGGAATTATCATCTCCGCAACATTGGGGAGAGAACCAATAGGAAATTATAATCTCAAAAGCGGACGTTTGAGAAAAACCTGAAATGGAATTATCATCTCCACAACATTGGGGAGAGAACCAATAGGAAATTATAATCTCAAAAGCGGACGTTTGAGAAAAACCTGGAATGGAATTATCGTCTCCGCAAGATCGGGGAGAGAACCATAGGAAATTATAATCTCAAAAGCGGACGTTTGAGAAAAACCTTTGATGGAATTATCGTCTCCGCAACATTGGGGAGAGAACCATAGGAAATTATAATCTCAAAAGCGGACGTTTGAGAAAAACCTGGGATGGAATTATCATCTCCGCAGCATTGGGGAGAGAACCATAGGAAATTATAATCTCAAAAGCGGACGTTTGAGAAAAACCTTTGATAACTTCTACTGAGTCTTCATCAGAAAAATCTGTTTGGGGTCGATTTAGCTGGACTAGAGAAGGCCTTGGACTGGATAAGAAATCTTTGGAGTCGATTAACTGAACCGGTCTAGGTCTTGAAATATGATTGAGAATTTAACTGAATCTTTCCTGAAAGAATAGAGGTCAGTCATATGCAATGCATGATATGGATCAAGCAATGATGTTCTCAACATAAATGAGATCTGTAAGATATGATGCGTCTATGCATGCTATAATGGTGTATGTGATGTTTATGTATGTTTTCGTCTAGGAAAGTAAATCCTTGACGGGTGCCGGGAAGTCACTCCTGGGATGATGTTGAAGAACAAGCTTTTACTTCCGCTGGGGATGATAGTTGCAAGAATACCGGTAGGAGAAGATAACTCCGTTGGGGAATAAACTTGGCGAATGGATAACTCTGCGGGGAGAAAGGTACTCTAACGATCCTGCTGGAAAGCAATAATCTGTGGGGAGAGAGATACTTTGATGAGTTGTTGATAATAACTTGCTGGGGATACTCTTGTTATGTTGGAAGTGTTATTAGGCTTCGCTGGGGATAAGAAGACTTCGTCGAGGACGCTCTTTCCATGGCTTTTGGCTGAGGATAACCCAGTTATATCCTGGTAAGGAAATAACTCTTTGAATAAAGTCGGGCGACGCGTTCATGCTTTGCGCGGATAACCTTCCAGAATCTACTGGGGATAAGCTTACTACTTGGGGAGATGGATTCCAACTTTCCTGGGGAACTAGATTGGACTCTCTTGGGGAAGTTTTGAGCTGTATCGGGGAAGTGACTCCACTGAATGTTTGATATACCGCCGGGGAACAATCTTTAGACTAAGACTGCCGGAGATGCTTGTTAAGAATATATGCTGCTGGGGAATGTTGATATCTGCTGGAGGATACCCAACTTCCTTAAGCTTGATAATAGCTTTGCTTGGGGAGAGTGCACTGACTTGCTGGCTCATTCTCTGGGGAATTAAGATGTGTTGGTTATGTTCTTTAGCTGAACCTACCTTGGTACCTTGGAGGACAGAACAATTAGATTGCTTAGACAACTCTTTATTGCCCCTGTTTCAGTGGGAGAGGAAGACCTACGACGTGCTGATAGTTGTTGATGGACAAACCTTCTTCTGGTAGACAGGTGACAAGATGATAGGACATAGTCGTACGCTTTGATCCCTAACTTTTGCCTGGACCGCCCTTTCGGGTTTTTGGTCCACCAGGATACCCATTTTTGCCCAAGCCGCCTTTTCAGGTTTTCGACTTGCCGGGTGTACAGATTTTTTCATTTCATCCCTTCATTTTGCCCGAACCCTTTTGGTTCGCCGGGAAGCCCTTATTTTTGCCTAGGTGTGTCAACCTAGCGGGTCTTTGATTATGCGCAGTATTTTTCGACTATGTCCGTGCTTTCAGAATGTAGGGAGTTGCCCCTTGTTAGAAGTGTTTTGTCATGCCGCCAGAAGATGTTTGATTAGGCAGGATTCGTCGTTGGAATCCATGTCCCATGCCCTAAGTGACTTAGACGGAGATTTGCCCCAGGCTGTTTGGCCTTTGAAAGATTCTCCGAATCTTGATTGGACTGCCCCAGATGATGGACAATGATTAGGCCATGCCCCTTGATTGGAGGTGCTTTGTTCACTAGGCTTTCATCGTGCGAATTTCCCTGCTGTTCAAACAAATAGTCATATGCAAACAATGTTATATCAATAATGCAAAGCTTATGTCTGTCTTGAAGATTTTGAAAATGCATTCTTTTTCATAAAACAAATGAATGTTTGTAAAACGTGATGTCAACTCCGTATTTACCGTAGGCCTTCAGGAGTCAGGATACCTTTCGTAACAGTATGCTTTCGAACTAACCCATGCTTCAGCTAGGACTTTTAAGGGTTATAACGTGGCTTGGTTCATGGTTTAAGAAACAAAGGATAAAGGCTCAAATTATTTGTACCCACCCGCTCTTCGTGATGTTCTTCAAACCTAAACTTAGCTGATCGTGCGTTAGACCTTGGTTGAGTCTTTGTCCTGACGTTCCAATGACGGTTCAGATATTGATGATTTATTCTGAATAGGCAGTCATTTTTGTTTTTGTTGAGGGTTTGTATGACCTCTTTCTTTTTGATTTTGCTATCCCTAAATTTTGCCTGAACTGTTTCTTTTGTGATTACAATCAGCGGGATGCCCCAGTTTTGTAAGTCTCCTTCATAGGTTCTGACTTATTGGGTTTTATTTTTGAGATATAATGACTGCCTATCCTTATGATTATTCGGAATCATCACTGTCTTTTTTTTTGTAAGGACCTCTTTGGTGCCATTTGTTATGCACTTGGATCAATTGAGAGAACTACCCTGCCCCAGGTTATGATAAAGGGTTTTAATTTTCGAAAAGAAAAACTCCTACTTCTTTGGCTCAGAGGGGTTGACGAGGATTATCTTCCTTATAACTCCAGTGTTTAGGATTTGAAACAATGCCTGTACCTCATCAGCGGGGTCTGTTCAAAAGCATACTGTAGATTGTGGTATCGTTTTCGTCATCCTCCCTCAAGAGGCTTAGAATTATTAATCGAGCGTTGATCATCAGAAAAAATATGAAAACAATTTGCATATAGTGAATACGAATATATTGCTTCAAAACAGACATATGCGATGCATTAATGAAATAACAACGTTCTAACATGAGTAAATGTTTGAACAAAAGAAAATTACAACTTGAACATTCGAATGAACAAAAGTCCTTTCATCTCAGGGCTTGTCACTTCAAATGGTGAGCCTTGGAGGGGTGGTAGAAAAATTCTGCCTGACCATCTTGTGTGAACTCTAATGCCCCTTCATCAATCAGGTCCTGGATTTTGTTCTTCAGAGCCCAACACTCATTTGTATCATGTCCTGGACAGGCAGAGTGGTAGGCACACCTTTTATTGGGATCATAAGTAGGACGTGCTGTGTTGGGATTCTGGGGATGAGCCCTTAATGTGATCAGGTTCAACCTCAACAGGCGTTGTAAAGCTTGAAACAGCGACATGTTGAGCTGGGTGAATTGCCTCCTGGGCTTGTCTGGCTGAAGCTGGTGAAGTTGCTGCTGAGTTTGTGATACTGGAGCCATTTGAGGAGCTCTCCCCTTATCTCCTTGTCTCAAAAGTGATTGAATGATGACTGGCCCTTCAACCTTAGATGTTTGCCCCAGTTGGTTATTCTGAAGCAGTTGGTTGATGAGAACTCCGAGCTCTTCTTGTCTTTGAGCTAACCCTTGAATGGCAATCCCCTGCCCCAGCATTTGGGCTTTCATTGCATCCATTTCAGTTTGCAAATGTTTCAGCCGTTCGCCCTCAGCACTGTTCCTGGCCAAAGTCTCCATGAGAAGTGTCCTTAGCTCCTCCTGCCCCTTGGATAGATTCAGGAGGATTTCCCCGAACCGAGTCTCTTGAGCAAGAAGGTCCTGGTTATCTTGTTGGGAAGCCATTGCTGAAATAAACAGCGGAGATGGTAAGTGACTTGTCCAAAGGGTACCTGGTATGCAATGATATGTATGATATGCATGCAATGTTTTCAAGGACCTCGCGGGGTAAACAAGAAAATTTGTTAGAATTTGGGTCCGGTAGCTTGATTGAAGGAAATCCATGTTATTGAGAATTCTTCTTCAAGGGTCAAAGGCTCACCATATCCAGTGGGTCATAGCCCCCTGACAACCCTGGCTAGGGCAATCTTCTTCCAGTGTCAAAGCTCACCATATCAAGTGGGTCATAGCCCCTGACAACTCTGGCTAGAGGAAAATAAATCCTCTTTGCCCCTTGCTGGGATAGTTGATTCACCATGACCTGCATCATAAGCCCTTGAGATCTTTGAAATGGGTTAGGATGTATGCAATGGTATGATGTTATGGTATGCATGGGGTAATGTGAGTAGCCCTGTTATGAGTCCCAATTAAGGACTGCAAACCAAAACCTGCAAGAAACTTAGTAAACCCTGTCATGAGTCCCAATTAAGGACTATAAACGAAACCTGCAAGAAACTCGGTAGACCTTGTTATGAGTCCTAATTAAGGACTACAAACAAAACCTGCAAGAAGCTCAAGTGTCAGACAACAAGCATGCAAATAGTCAAGTACGAAGGCACACAAGTCACACAAGAGAAACCCTTAGAGTTTAGGCCAGCATGGGGTCTGGGTATTACCCTCTTGAAGTTGGTGGGCTCAACCTGTCCTATTAGAAGTAACCGGGTTCTAAGGGTCCCAATATCACTGGATTGCTTTCATTGTTCATCGTTTCGATTTAGCCACTGAACTGGAGACCGAAATATTCCAGGAAAGCAACCCTCAATTGAGTGTAGTATCGAGTATCAACCAACCTCGGACTGCACCAAAGTCAGTTATCTCACTACCCTAAAGAGGCCAAGATAGTTCAATTAAGGTTCCTAAGGTCAGTTGATGCTTCACGACACCACGCGGAGGCCCCGTACTCTCCTTGACTGAACTCAAGGGTTACCGGTACACACCAAAGTGCCACATCAACGTAGCCGACTGTTTCAACCATGTCGGTATACCCCGCACAGTTCCCTCACAGCCTTGTTGCTACTTTCTAAGAAGGTATCCCCAGATCCGGGTTTAGGATCTATAGAACTCCCAAGACAGTACCCACAATAATAAAGAAAACAATTCAGACAATTGAAAACACAAGTGATCTTAGTCCTAAGGTACACCTCACTTTAAGTAGGTATCCCCAGCAGAGTCGCCAGTTCTGTGATCGGTGGATCTGGAACTGACTGTTTAACGCTGGTTCGCGAAATGTCGCGGAAGCAAGAGTCGCCACCGTCTTTTATTTTCTCCAAATGGAAAGGACAAAAGCACAGAAAAATTCCTTAAAGAGATTGCTCTCGGTTCGGGAGGTAGGTTATAGAAAGGGAAGGTGTTAGCACCCTTTCTATCCATGGTTATCCATGGGCTCTTAGATACTTGCTCATTGTGTTTTCAAAAATGGTTTGTTTGCTTTTCAACTGTGGGTTTTAAAAAGTTTCTTTGAAAATTCCAGTTCGACTCTTGTATCGGTCCTCAAGAGTGTTTGAAAAATTTGCTTTCGAAAGCTTTTTGAAAAGGTGTCGGTGTGAAAAGTATTTTTGAATTTGTTTTGAAATTAGAGCAAGTATCTAGAGTCGTCTACCTACCCTAAGGAATTCGTCTGTGTAGATGTCCTTTAAAGTAGTGCCATCCCACCATTGAGAGGTAGGTGGCACCACCGTTGGAGGTGTTCGGGTCAAATCGAGGTTCGGGACATGGTGATCACCGGAGCAATAGGAAGACACCTTAGAAGCTACCCTCATGCCAGGTTCCCGGATCATGAGGACTTACTAAGACATCCTCTACTCGACGACCACCTTTCGAGGCAAGGCAACAGTGAGGCGTACCCTAGGGGTGGTGTGTGATTTGTGTGTCAGATTCATTTATTTTTGTCTTTTGTCATGTTAAAGGTGATCTAACGTTTGTTTTTATTTTTGTCCATACATTCTTTCATGCCTTGATTAACAGTTAAAAAAGATGCGGAAATTGAAAGTTCTAAACTATTACAAAGGCGCGGGTCCACATCGCCAAATTTAATCCAGGACCCGATTTGACAGAAAATAAAGAACTAAAGTGCGAGAAATATAAAATGTCCGAGTTACATGGCTTTGGGAGAATTACATAAATATTTAAAAGAAGGAATAAAGATGCGCGAATTGAATTGAAATTGAAAGCGAGGGCGTTGAACCCTTTTTAATGAAATTAAATTATATTGAGCAAATTAATTAAATTAAAATAAAAAAAGAAATTATTTTTGAGGTTTTTTGTATTTATGGTTTTTTATGAGAATTAAATGAAATTAAAATATTAATTAACCCTAATTCTAGTTTTTTTTCATTTATTAAGAAAAGCATTAAACTTTAACCTAAAATTAACCCTAATTAATTAATTGCAAGTATTTACAAAATTAATAATTAATAATTAATAATTAAAAGAAAAAGAATGAAAAATACTTAAAACCTTAATTCTACACTTTTTAAGTTTATTATGAAAAATATTTGAATTGAACCTAATTTTAAAAAGCTAAATCAATTAATGATATTTATTTACAAAAAAAAAAAATAACATTTAAATAAAAATATTTATTTTTGTCTTTTTCTGATTTTTGTATTGTTTTTATATTTTATGAAAATTAATTTATGAAATTAAAGAAGACAATTGAAAACAATTAAAAGAATAAAAAGGAAAATCAAATAAAAAATAAAAATGTGCAAACCATGGGGGGTATTCAGACCCAAAGGGAGGTTTTTTTGAAGTATTGACTCCTGAGTACCGTGGTCTGCATTCTTTGGCCATTGGATTGAGTTTCATGCATAAGTTGTTCTACTTTGGCCATTTGGCTTTTGGCTTTTGGTTTTTGGCCATTTGTATTCTGGCCTCAACGTTCTTAATCTTCTCAGGATGTCTGTCTCGCCACGTATTGGGGTCAGGTGTAAAATGTTCTGTTTTGGCCATTTGGCTTTTGGCCTTTTGGCCATTTGGCTTTTGGCCTCAACGTTCCTTAATGAACCTGCATGGGATCCTGTCTAAATCTGCAGTGTTGAACCTCATGAACACATTAAATAAAATCATAAAAATTCAAATAAAACCAACATATGAAGAAATTTAATGTTTAGGCACAATATGGCATGTATGAATGATTATACCCTTTTGATCATGGAGATCAAATCAATCTTACCCTTACTGGAAGATTAATGACCTGAATGCTTTTATGTCTTGATTATGGAGATCAAGCCAGCCTTACCCTTACTGAAGAAGTAATAAGATGTTGGTTTGTAACTGAGATGGCTTGTTTGTAGTGAGAGAGGGATTTGTAATAAGGATTTCAAGGTTTTAGGGTTCTTGAAAGAATTTGATATTCTAACAGTGTTGTGGCAAGATTTTTTCTCTCTTTTTCTCCTCTCTTTTTTCCTCTTCTCTGGTTTGTGTGAAAAGAAGGTGATTATATAATGGAAATTAGGGTAAAGCAAATGGGCTTTGAATGTGCAATTGGGCCTCCAATATTCACTTGAATTTGTCACTTTCCAGGCTAAATCGCAGGGACTTAAGTGTATTTTTTGAAGTTGAAATGTGAAAACAAAATGTAGCTGACATCGAGAACTAACTCCTGTCCGAAAATCGACTCAATCAGATAAACGGTGAATTAGTTATGAATTTTTGAAGTTTCAGCTCAGACAAACTTATTTTGGGCTTCAGTGTCGACTCTGACACGTTCTTCAATAAAAAACTGGTATTGATCGGTGCATAATTTGGTCTCGACTTTTGAAGCAAAGTTGTAGATCTATGAGTCAGTAACCTTGTGTAAAAATATGAGTCCAATCCGATAAAAATTGACCGAGTTATGAATCTTCGAAGTTTCGGCCCAGATGAAATAATATTCAGCATTCAGGATTTTCAGCATGTCACGCACTCTGAGCAAACAACGAAGGCCTTTTGAATACCTTTTGAACTCAATACCTTCTGTGAAAATGTAGCCAACTCAATTTGTGAAATTTTGGCACCGGAACCAGCTCGATACGATGAAAATCGACCAAGTTGTGATTTTTTGAACATGACGCAAATAAACTTGTCACAAATTTTCTGCACGAAAATACTTGATAAATCCACATTTTTGAAGACCTTCTGATCGAAATTGGCTTCCAGCCGTGAGAGATGAAAACGTAGATAATGTCAAGACGGAATTTTGGCCACCGGAACGGGTTCAAAACGAGTCACGGTCTTCAAGTTATGAATTTTTTAGCGCGTAAAAACTGCACTTTCAGCACACTTTTTCACTATATTTCTTCAAGAAAACTCACACATTCAGATACCTTCTTTAAAGAATTGATTCTTGAGCCGAACCTGAATTTGAGAATACGTTATCAGAGATATCTTGGCGAAAGAATACCTGAATATGACGCGCCAGGTTGGACTTGTGAATTTTTCTTGAAATGTTTTGAGAAATATGGGAGGGCAAATTTTGGGGTACAACATAGGGTATATAAGAAATAACTTCCCCAGTATAGAGATGAGTGTTGTACCCCAAAATTTGCCCTCCCATAATCTTCCAAGTTTTGCCAAGCATCACCTCAAATGGTTCAAAGTCTACTCAAGGGCTACACAGTCAACCATCCTCCTAAGCCATGCAAATTAAGGTTTTGGTTCTTGCAAGGAAATTGAAGTTTTCAAGGGCTCAATCAAGTCCCATATGCCCGTACACATTGTCAAGCACCTACATGTCAAGTTTCAAGGCTCACAAGGTCAAGTTGCACAGTCAAAAACCCTAATTGCTCAACAGTCAACTGCAGGGGCAAAATGGTCATTTGGCAGTCAAAAGTCAAATTTTTGGTCAACATCTTATTTTGAAGCCACAAATATCATTTGATCAATTCTTGATCATGATTCTCAAGGCATGGCACAAAAAGTCTCAAGATGCAAAAGTTTCTATTTTTGGATAGTTGGAAAAGTCAACTGCAAATTGACCAGGGCATAACTTTTTCATGGTTCATCAGAAAAATCCCATCCAATGCTCATCTTGAAGGGGAAGACATTTCCTACAACTCATCTTCACATTCCAAGTCCAAGAAATGCTCTCACAAAAAGTTATCAATTTCAACATTATAGGTCATTTTCAAAAGTCAACAAAAAGGGACTTTAAGTCAAAGACCATAACTTGAGATTGGTAAATCAAAATGATATGGGACCAAAGACATTGGTTAGAGGACTTCAATACCTTTCCAAAATGTCCAAGAACATGTTTATAACTTCAAAATTGAGCAAGATATGCATTGGAGAAGTTGGGAAATTTTTGTGAAAGGACCAAAGTCAATTATCCTTGAAACTTCATTTTTGACAAAAGGGCCCTACTTTTTCCACTTGTTTCAGCTTGGCCATGCCTCCCACGTGTCCCACAATTTATTTCAAGATTAAAAATTAATTTTCCCATTTTTATTTAATTTTATTTGATTTAATGCATTTTAAATCTTTAAAATTCAAATAAAAATCAAAGAAATTAATGGAGGGATATTTTGTGGTTTGAATAGCTTTGATACACCATAAAACATATACCAAATTCGTTCAAGACCTATTTCAAGCATAAAAATTCAAATTTTGACAAGAAAGGCAAGTTTCTTCAATGGAGGTTATGGCAAAATCCAAAACATAATTGCAAGGCTTAAAGGTGCATTATAGTGACTGATTCTCATTGACTAACATATATGCAAGCTTTCCAATAACAATTGACACCCTAAGCATCTCTAAAACGAAAAAAAAACCATATTAAAAAAAAATCAAGCAAAAAGTCAAAACTGAAATCCACCTTCCAAGGCAATTCGAAGCCTTTTCTCATTTCTAACACTTTGCAGGAACTCTCAGGAGTCTTTTGGAATCAAAACCAAGCGCTCAGGCCTAAGGAATCGCCCCACACGAACTCACGGCTTCCAAACAGCGTCCATCATGCATCTCAAGTGATCATCCTGCCAAGTGGCCACTAACGCCAATCTGATGGCCATGAGGCGTGGACCATGGTGTTCCCAGTCAATGCTTGCACACTTGATTCCAGATTCAGCATTTCACCCCCATGTTGGCCCAACACCCCCTTGGTTTCATTTCTTTTCCTTTTATTATTCATTTGTTTTTGTTATTTCCTTTTATTTTTAACACTTTTATTTTATTGCTAATAATTAATTTAATTAATCATTTTCATAAAAAACAAAAAAAATATAATTAACACTTTTATTATTATTTTTATTTTGTAAATAAATCATAATTGAATTAGTTGTTAATTAGGCCATTTTAACACTCCTTTTAATAATTAAAATAGATTTAGATTTAGGTTAATCTTTAACTTTGTTTATTTTTATTTCTATTTTATTTCATAAAAAATATAAAAAAATCAAAAAATATTTTCTTGTAATTAAAATAATTAATTAGTTTTCAATTTCATTTAATTACCAAAAAAAGACAAAAAAATTAATTCCCTTTTCTTTATTCGCGCGTATTTAATTTGTTCGATTATTATGTAATTGCTCCAGATATGTAATAGTAAATAAGACCTTTTACTGTTTTTTTATTTTCCGCACTTATTTACTTAAAACGGGTCTTTGTAAAGATTTGGCGATGTATAGACTCGCGCCTTGTAATAGCGTAGGACTTTATTTTCCGCACTTTAATTTCCGCACCTTTTAACTGCTAAATTTTGCATGAAAGAATGAATGGTCCAAATAAAATCAAAGCGTAGCTCACCATAATGCATGACAAGATAAAACATAACTGAAAACAATACACAAATTCACACACCACTCTTAGGGTACGCCTCACTGTTGCCTTGCCCCTCGAAACGTGGTCGTCGAGTATAGGACGTTTTAGTAAGTCCTTATGTCCATGAACATGGCATAAGGGTAGCTTTTAAGGTGTCCTACTGTTGCTCTGGTGACCACACTGTCCCTACAAGCTCGAATTGTGGTCGTTTAGTACAGGACGTTTTAGTAAGTCCTTATGTCCATGATATGATCCAGTCGCCTCGGAAAGGTTGCCTCGGAATTAAAAAGGATCAATGGCATAAGGGTAGCTTCTAAGGTGTCCTACTGTTGCTCTGGCGACCACACTGTCCCTACAATTGAATTGACCTGAACACCTCCAACGGTGGTGCTACCTACCTCTCAATGGTGGGATGGCACTACCTTAAGGACATTTATACAGCCTAATTCCTTAGGGTAGGTAGATGACTCATACATACTTGCTCTAAAAAACAATCAAAACTCTTTTCACACCGACACACTTTCAAAAAGCTTTCAAAACAATTTTTTCGAACACTCTTGAGGAC
The DNA here is from genome assembly GCA_948472305.1 of Vicia faba. Taxonomy (NCBI): domain Eukaryota; kingdom Viridiplantae; phylum Streptophyta; class Magnoliopsida; order Fabales; family Fabaceae; genus Vicia; species Vicia faba. The sequence goes on from OX451736.1 coordinate 495,739,805, forward strand.
TGATACAAGAGTCGAACTGAAATTTTAAACTAAACTTTTTCAAACCCACTCACACTTGAAAAGCAAACAAACATTTTGAAAACACAAATGAGCAAGTATCTAAGAGCCCATGGATAACCATGGATAGAAAGGGTGCTAACACCTTCCCTTTCTATAAATCTACCTCCCGAACCGAGAAACTATCTCATAAGGAATTTTTCTGTGCTTTTGTCCTTTCCATGTTGGAGAAAATAAAAGACGGTGGCGACTCTTGCTTCCACGACATTTCGCGAACCAGCGTTAAACAGTCAGTTCCAGATCCACCGATCACAATGAGTGACCAATATTCTTGAACTCTTCTATCCCCAAGCAGAATTCAAACATTCTAGGAATCCCCAGTGCAGACATTCTAAGCAAGATTGGAGGGACATATTCTTCATCCCTAGTGATAGTCAGGGATTTATTTTCCAAGTCAAAGATGTTACACGAAGCTATCGTCGCCATTAGCAACATCTTACATTCATACATCATTTACAAATATCATAACATATGCATACAAAACACATATAACACTCTCATTTAATTTGAGAACATCATAGCATATGCATACGAAATGCATATAACACACTCTCATTACATACATCATGATATTGCATAAAACTAACTTTTATATTTTCAGGTAAAGATCAAAAACAGACGAGTATCATCAATAATTTTCAAACATATCAAAGATTAATTCCCAAAACAAGACGGGGCAACAATCTATATGACCAGGTCAAATATTAATTTTCGAAACAGGATGGGGTAACTATCTGTACGACCAAGCAGTATGAATTCCCAAAATAGGACGGGTTCGCCAACAGAAAGCAGGTTAAATATTAACTCCTGAAACATGACGGAGAAACTATCTATATGACTAGACAAAGATTAATTCCCAATACAGGATGGGGCAACTATCTTTATAACCAGGCAAAGATTAATCCCTAAACAGGATAGGGAAACTATCGATATGACCAGGTGGTATGAATTCTTGAAATATGACGGGTTAACTAACAAAAACAGACTGTAGATCAATTCCCAAAGCAGGATGGAGAGACTATCTACATGACAAGAATTTCCCTCAGAGACTAAATCTTACAAGAAGCTATTTAAGCACTTTCCCTAGAGATCCATTCTAAAAAGCACTCTTCAGATACAATCAAGCATAGACTCATTTTGATACTTCTATCGATAGTTACTTTGATGGCATCTATAAGCCCATCTCTGACGACATTTTGTCACCTCTTCGAATGGCATCTTTAAGTCCATTCAAGCAATATTATCAACCAACAACATTACCTCATGCACATGCGAGTGCAAATGTCAGGGCACTTAAGTGCTCAATCCTCTTTCACCTTCAGATCACGAATGACGGACATGCCAATATAACTCCTCAGGTTTAAGAAGATTGAACAGGGGCGGCTGTTGTACCAAAAATTTTCCCTCCCATTTTTATTCAAGACATTCTCCTAGGGTTTCCATTTGCTCAAGGTTGCTCAGGAATTGATTAGACAAATTCTTCTCCTAAGCAATGGATCTAAAACTAGGGTTTCACTTTTCTCAAGGAAGATTGGGTTTCTAAGGTCTCAAGTGGATTTCATGGTTTATAATATGTCTCTAAGTATCCTCATACTAAGTTTAATGCCTTGCATCACAATTTTGCTCAGTCAATTGCTCAGATGACTAAAAATCAATTGTATTGGACAAAAAGTCAATTGTGGTCAATATACAGTCAAACTTCAATATTTTTGGTCAACATAAATATTTTGAAGTCACATTCAGAATTTGATCAAGGTTTGATCATGATTCATCAAGAAAACTCTCAAATCATCAAAAGTCAAAAGTTGCCAAATTAGGGTTTTCCTAAGGAGAAGTCAACTAAACTTTGACCAAACACAACTTCCACAAGCTTCATCAGATTTTTCTCAACAAATGCTTATTTTGAAGGAAATTCAATTCTCTACAACTTTGTCTCTTTAAGCTCAAGTCCAAAAAATACTTCATTTGAGAGATATGGGCCAATACATTATAGGTCATTTCAAAAGTCAACAAAAAGGCACTTTTTGTCAAGGCAACTTACATTAAGATAACGTTTTCAAATGCAAAAATGATAAAAATATGGATTGTAGATGACATCTCGAGCTTTCCAAAAAGTACAATATCAATTTCAAATGATAAAAATTGAGAGATTTATGACTAGTGAAAGTTGGGAAATTTTGAGCAAATGCATGAAACCAAAAATGATCAAACTTCAATTTTTGGGCTAGTGGGCTTGTCATTCAAGGTCCATGCGTGTTTAGTACTTCAAGATAAATCAAAAATCTTATTCATGCACCCTTTGAACTTTTTATTTTATTTATTTTGATTTTTATTAATTTAAAGTCAAAATTAAATGAAATAAAATAAGGACTTTTCTTACAAGGTCCAAGCCCAAACGGTTTGACCTAATTGCAAGCATTATATATCCTCCTCATTCAGACAAAGGCAACCACAAATATTTGCAGCAAGAAACTTGTCCAAAAATCTCAAAAAAATATAAAAACTAGGGCAACTCGAAACCCTAGTTGCAGCCACCCTCAAAGCATTCTAGTCGTTCCATTCACTTCCAAGAGAACTATAGAGTAAGATGGGATCGAATGTGATGATCCAAAGGGCATAGAATCAGCATGCATGCACCTCCATTTCTTGTTTTTTTTAATTCATATCTTTATTTCCTTCATGTTTCAATGCATGCTAATGATATTAACATGCTTCTGAGATCTCAAGTTGCAGGTTAGACCAATCGCATGGCCTCCATGCTAACGGAATCATGAAACACCATGTTCATACCGATCCATGCTATTTTTGTTGTAGCTCATAGACCAACGCAAATCATCCAAAAACAATGGTCCCATTAAACTCGCAGGGCTTGATTTAGGGGGTATGGTACCATTGGATCATTTACCATGTCTATTTCGCAAGAATGAGAAAAAGAGCCACCGGAGAAGACGAACGGAGCTAGGGCTCCGGCACCTCTCTGGTCTATGCAATTTGTTTATTTTATATTTATTTTATTTCAGGAATATAACCGGATGTATGGTCACCCCAATGGAAAGTGAGTGCGCGTTAAGGTCTTATTATACCAAGGCATGGGTTTGATCCCTACCTTTTGGTATTTTTGGATTTTTCTTACATTTTTTTATGTTTTTGAAGATTTGTAACATACTAAGTACATTGATTCCATTCGCTAACACCAAAGCATGCTTGGCGTAGTGGAAAGGTTTGCAGGAGGAAAGGCTAAGGGTATGAGTTCAACACCCACCCCTGGAATTTTGTATTTTCTAACCTTTTTTTCTTCTTTTCTCTTAAAAACCCTAAATTCATAAAATCATAAACCTTTTTTAACAAATCTAATTTTTTTCAAAACCTTTTTTATAAACCCTAATCAAATTAGGTTTTAGGTTTTAATTAATTTTATTAATCAACTTTTTTTATTAGAATTAATTAAACTTTTTAGGTTTATTTAATTAATCGTAAAAAAAAATTCATCAAAAGTCACTAAAAACATTTTCGTTATCTTTTTCTTATCCTTACATATTTTTGCATAGCTTATTCTTCTTGTGATTATGTAATTGTTTCCCGGAATGTAATATCTAGGGTTTTCATTCTCTACAACTTCTATTATGTAACTGCCCCAAAGCGATATAATAGTCTAGGGGTTTACATTTCCGCTTTTACTTTTTGCACCTTTACAGTTTTCTATATTTGCTACTTACTGCTTAGTAATTAAATTTTTATGGATAGACTAAAGTGAATCGATAGCTAAACCTAACCCAAAGATTTAAATAACTGAATACAAATCACTTGCACACTCACACCTCTAGGGTAATCTTCCTTGTTACCTTCGGAAAACAGTCACGTCCCTCGAACGTAGGGACGCTTTAGCAAAGTCCCTAGATTAAAAATATCATAGTCCCTCGATGACCTTTTCGATGTTTCCTTTTGGTAAATGATCTAGTCCCTTACGAAAAGTTGCTAAAGGGTCCTTACAAGTTACCTTCGATGGCTGTACGATGACCCTCGCTTGTCCCTTCACATCCAACGATAGGGCTTCCTACTATTTAATGGTAGTATAACACTATCTAAATGAGGAGCAAAAGTACAAGAACGACCTTGAGTAGGGTAGATTTTAATCGGTTACTTACAAAGATCTTCAATACAAAACATTTCTCATAAACACTTTTAAACTATTTTTAAAAATGTTTTGTACGCATTCTCGAGGACAGATACGAGAATCATTACAAAGTTTCACCTTACATTGGTAACTTTTCAAAATATTTTCAAACACATAACACAAATCAATTTCAAAAGTGAGCTAAGCGATTAAGAGCCCGTAGATAACTATAGATGGAAAGAGTGCTAACACCTTCCTTTTTCATAATCTATCGTCGAACTCAAAATCTATCAAGGTATTTCATGTTCTTTTCACCCTTTCCTTATTAGATAAAAGAAAGTCGGTGGCGCCTCTAACTATCTGCAACATTTGCGATAAAATGCAAAACAAGTCAGTTCTCCCACCGTATTACAATAGCCATCTTGTAATTTTCCATTTTGGCCATGTAACCTATTTTTGGTAGCCATTTTGGCATTCTCCATTTTGGCCACCAATTCTAACATGCTTTTATTATCATTTTGTTGTAATTCGAATCTCCTGAAACATAGGTTTATATTTTCTCAAATATTTCCCATTTACTCTTAAGATTCTTTTATCGAAGCCCAATTCTTCGATCTCATACACATTATTGGTGAAAGTTTGCAACACTTGGAATGGTCCCTCCCAATTTGGTGACCATTCCCCCAGTGCTCTATATTTTCGGTCCATGGGAAGAATAACTTTCCATATGTAGTCGCCTATTACAAAAGTTTTTATTTTGGCCTTTTTACTGTAGGCCCTTGCAATCTTCTCTTTCTGTCGAATGAGAACATCTAGCACAACTAGTCTTTATTCATCTAAATCTATTATTTCATCAAGCATCATGTTCCAATATTACTCTGATGGAATTTCATTTTGGTGTTGCACTCTTACTAATTACAAATGTATTTTGATTGGCAGTACCACATCGTACCCAAACGCTAGTGGAAAAGGTGTTGAACCAGTCGCTTCATTAGGAAACGTTCAACAAGCCCATAGAACTTGACCCAACATCTTATGCCAATTCTTAGGCTTCTTAGAAATATGTTTCTTAATTAATCCAATTATCACCCTTTTGGCAGCCTCGACCTGACAATTGGCCTGAGTATAATAGGGTATGGACGTGACCAGCTTAAACACTGTTTCAGACGCAAACTCTTGCATCTTACGCCCAATGAAAACTGACCCTTGGTTTTTAGTGATTGTTTCAGGAATTCCAAATCTATAGATGATGTGATTTTGAATGAATTCAATCACTATTTCTTGGTCGATGTTGACTAATGGTATTGCTTCTATCCATTTGGTGAAGTAATCTATCCCCACCAGGATGAACTTTTGATGTTTTGATGAGTCTGGTCGAATTTCTCCTATAATATCCAATACACATCCTCGAAACGACCATGGCTTAACAATGGTGTGCAGTTCACTTGCTAGCACGTGTTAAACACCTGCATTGTTTTGGCCTTCTTAGCACCCTTTAACAAACTCAATACAATCTTTTAGCATACTTGGCCAATATACACCTTGTCGAAATAACAACCACTTTATTTTATGGCCATCTTGGTGGGCGCCACAGGCTCCACTGTGCACTTCGACTACTGCCAAGTATGCCTCAGTATTTCCTAGGCACTAAAGTAAACCACCTTCAGGAGTTTTCTTGAACAAATCATTTCCCATGCACACAAAGCTTAAAGCCCTATATTCTATTTTCCTATCAGTGTCTCCAACTAGATTTTCTAAATACTTTATGATTGGCTTTTGCCAATCTGTATTTGACAAATTATCAATGGCAAACACTTCAAAATTTTCAAAATTTCCTGCTAAATCATCTGCCTCAACTTTTAAGATTGAAAAATTGGATGATGGTGCCCTTGTCGAGACTACCTTCTCTTGTACTTTGACGAAACTCTCCAACTTTCATGTTGATACCTTGTATCCAGAGGCAATCTATGCTAGGTTGTTAGCCACTTGATTCTCTATTCTAGGTACATGCATAATGCTTACAACCTCGAAGTATTCCAACAATTCATTAACCATTGCAAAATACATAAATAAGTGTTCCTTAATACACGTATATTCACGAGTAATTTGCTTAATCACCAATTCTGAGTCACCCTTTATTTAGACTCTCTTGGTGCCTAAGTCTTTCAATAGTTTAAGCCCCGTGATTAAAGCCTCATACTCCGCTTCATTGTTGGAACATTTTCCATCCACTTTATGTTTGAATTTTATCGGTATCCCTTTTGGAGAAATTATCAGGACACTGAAACCAGTCCCATTCTTGTGGCTTGACCCATCAAAATACAATTTCCAAGGGTCGGTGTCTACCAGATTTACTGATGGTTTGACTATCGTGTGTTCGACTATAAAGTCTACCACAACTTGACCTTTCATGGATTTTAAAGGCATGTAAGACAAAGAAAACTGAGTTGATGCTAGAGCCTATTTTCCAATTCGACTGTGCAAAATTGGTTTGGATAACATATGTTTAATAACATCACAATGAGACGAAACATAAACATCAATTGGCTTAATATATTGCTTAAGTTTAATACATGAGAAATACAAACATAGGTCCAACTTTTCTATCATACATACCTAGTTTCTGCATCTATCAATACTCGACTAAAGTAATATATGAGTCTTTCTATACCATTGTCATCCTCTTGGGCTAACATGCTTCTTATTGTTAAGTCAGATGCAACTATGTACAATCTCATGTTCATATTTCTACTAGGAGGCATTAAAACGGGAGGCCTTTTTCTAATATTCTTTGATTGCGTCAAAAGCCTCTTGTTGCTCTCTTCCCCCAATGGAAGTCACTTTCCTTCTTGATCTTTAGAAATGGCAAGAGAACCTTCGTATTGCCACATAGATTTGAAATAAACCTTCTCAAGAAGTTGATTATCCCCAACAAAGATTGCAATTGTTTCTTTGTCGAAGGAGGCTTGAGATCTAATATTGCCTTTGTTTTGCTTTGATTGATCTCGATGCTTTTTTTGTGTACTACGAAACCTAAAAAGTCTCCTGCCTGTACACAGAAAGCATACTTTAGTGGATTCATTTTTAATCCATAATTCCTCATTATTTCAAAGGATCATCAAAGATGGTCTAAATGACCATTCTCAGATGAAGATTTAATTACAATATCGTCAATATATATTTGCATAAAATGTTCTATGAAATCATTTAACATGGCATTCATAACCCTTTGATAGGTTTCTCTGAAATTTTTCAAATCGAAAGGCATTACGACCCGTTCATAAATGCCCATGGGCATCTAAATTCCGTTTTGGGCACATCCTCATCTGCTATAAAAATCTAGTTATAGCTAGAATATCCATCGAGCATCCTAAGGTATTCATATCCTGCAGCTGAATCGACTAGCATTTCTGCTACATGCATTGAATACTCATCCTTATGGGTAACATTATTTAAATCCCTAAATTCTATACAAACTCTAAGAGTTCCATTCTTTTTAATAACATGGACAATGTTTGCTAACCATTCTACGTACCTTACAGTTCTGATAAACTTGCTTTTGAGCAGCCTTTTGATCTCCTGTTTGATCTACAAGGTGATTTCTAGGGGAAACCTCCTAGGATGGTGCTTCATTGGCCTCTTGCCTGGTTGAATATGCAAAAGATGCTCCACCACACTTTAACTTAGCTGAGGCATCTCACCATAGTCCCAGACGAAGCAATCTATGTATCCCTTAAATATCTTAATCAACCTTACTTTCATCCTTGACTCAACTCTAGTGCTGATGTAAGTTGGCATCTTCGTCACGCTGTTGTACCCCAAAATTTACCCTCTTTTCATACACGCATATTATTAGTTCTATGGTTATAGAATAAAGGTATATTTATCAAGATTCTTCAGTTTACAAGTGACGTTTATTTCACCAATGGATGTTCTCAGAGTATTTTCCGTGCTGAAGACCGGTTCACCATTTTGCAATGATTCGGGGTTCAAAGATTCACAAGTCCAACCCGGCGCATCATATTCAGGTGTTCTTTTGTTAAGATATCTATGATAATGTATTCTCAAATTCAGGTTCAGCTCAAGAGTCAATTCTTTAAAGAAGGTCTCCAAATGTGTGAGTTTTCTCGAAGAAATGTGGTAAAAAAGTGTGCTGAAAGTGCAGTTTTTACGCACTAAAAAATTCATAACTTGAAGATTGTGGCTTGTTTTAAACCCATTCTGGTGGCTAAAATTCTGTCTTGACGTTATCTACGTTTTCATCTCTCACGGCTAGAAGCCAATTTCAATCAGAAGATCTTCAAAAATGAGGATTTATCAAGTATTTTCGTACAGAAAATTTGTGATAGAAGTTTATTTGCGCCATGTTCAGAAAATCATAACTTCATCGATTTTCATTGTATCGAGCTGGTTCTGGCGCCAAAATTTCATAAATTGAGTTGGCTAAGTTTTCGCAGGAGGTATTGAGTTCGAACAGTATCTGTTGTACCCCAAAATTTGCCCTCCCATTTCTCATTGATTTCTCATCACCAAGCCCTTGGAGATCAAGATCCAGTTAGGGTTTCATCTGCTCAAGACTTCTCCTTGCACTGTTGACCCAAATTAGGGTTTGTGTTTGCACAAAGATGTTTTGACCAAAAATGCCTAAGATGACTTTCATGCTTCATATTGGACTCCCAAGTTTATCCACCTCAAGTTTCAAGTCTTGATTCCAAGTTTTGCCTAGTCAATTGGACAGTTGACCTAGAAATCAGCTGTATTGGGGAAAAAAGTCAACTGTGGCCAATTGACAGTCAAATCTCATGAAAATTGACCCACATCAACATCGTGAACTCACATGGACCATTTGATCAAGTTTGGATCACAATTCCACAAGAAATTTGATCAAATCACCAAAAGGGCAAAATGGTCATTTTTAGGGTTTTGACTGCACAAGGCAATTTTTGACTGTTTGACCTAGCCTATGGCAAACCAAGCTCACATATGGATTCAAGGACCCCATGGAATTATCTTGACATGCTCAACAAGTTCAAAAGATCCCAAGTACACAAGATTGACAGTTGAATTTCCCAGTCAATTGATCAATTTTGACTGTATACTGAAAAGTCAAACTTTGACTTTTTGGTCAAAATCAAGAGTCAAGATTCATTTTTCATCAAAACATGCCAAATCATGAAACTTGTTCATCAAGAAATCAAAAAATGCAAATTAGGGTTGAAATGAGAATTTTTCATAACTTAGAATTTTTCTAAGTTATGAAAAACCCTAATTTTTTCCCAACTTTGCCTCACTTTCTCACCAAGATTCATTTGGATTCAAGCAAAAGTCAAAACATGAAAGTTGTAGCTTGGTGCATAATCTACAACTTTGATTCACAAAGTTTTCCCAAAAGAGGCTTGTATCTCAAGTTAAAATTTTTGGAATAAGGGTACTAAACCATTCTTAACTTAGTGAAAATTTGACCTATTTTGGCAAGGTTTTTACCTAACTTCAAGACCATTTTTCACATACTTCCACTTGGAATTTCAATTTTCACTTCAAAGATGGATTTTAGTACACATTCCAAGCTTTCAAAAATGTCCAAGAACTCATCAAATAACCTCATGACTTGAGAGAATCGAATTTTGCAATATGGCAAAAAGTCACTTTTGTTCTTGACCAAGACATGTTCATACACATTGCCATTTTCAAGTCAGCTTGGTTTATGCTACATTACAGGCCTCTAAACCATCCAACACTCAATAATTTAATGCATACTCATTGTGCCAAAGCCTTATTTTGTGTATCCAAGCATTGTATGCAAGATTAGGCCATAAGTGGAAAAAGTGAAATAGCCATTTTTGCAAAAGCAAGCTTTATGTCATAATGCAAATCCAAGAAGTACAGATCAAATCCCCTTGGCACAAGTTTAGGGACTAATCACACTGATCAATTCCAAGGTTTGCAGCATGTTATGGGGGCCTCTACCTGTCTAAACATGAACTTGGTTTTTGTTTGCTTAAAGTGTAAGAAAGAGGGCATAACAAGAGAGAACTTTCATCTCAGCACAAACAGGCCTAAGCAAAGTTATCAAACATATCCTAAACATCAAACACAAGCTAGAACACGAGCCAACCATCCCCAACACCCTCTCATTCCCAGAATCACCTTCAAACTGCCAAAACAGAGTAACCTCTGCAGTTTGAGTGCCAACTCTCATTCCTTTCATGCTTTCTTGCTCAAAGCTCATCAAACACATTCCCTAGCATCACTTGAAGCTAACCAAAGCATAAAACACGACCTGTAATTCCTCTAATCAGTTCCACCATTTTCACTTTCTTGTTTTGCAGTTGAAGGTCCATATCTCGATTCAAGGTGTTTCAAAGCAAAGTAAGCATTGGAATAGCATCACCACACTTCAGGCAAGCTTTACAGATCATCATCTTGCCCTGAAAGCTCCCCCATTGCCAGATAGAACTTCAACTGAACAGGTATTTTCTTGAACTTCTAACTCTTGATATAGGCATTGTTAGCTTTAGGTTTGTGAATAAGAAGTGTTCTACTCATGCCCCTGAATCTGTACATGCTTTTACTTTTCATTTATTTTGCCTGAGCTATGAGAATTTAAGGTCTGAATATGGAAGAAAAACTAGGTCAAGATTTGGGAATGATAAAATTCTCTCTCATTTCTGAGAGTTAGGATGAGTTCTTTACATATTTAGAATCGTGATTCAATGCTTAACATGTTTGGTGTTGAAAGTTTTTGCTAAAACTCAAAGAATCAGGACCTTGCAATGGAAGAAACGGGCGCGCGTTTTTGAACGTTTTCCTGTCTGAAGGTTGAAGAAGAAGCCACGTGGGCTGCGCCTGTTTTGTTTTTTCTTTTCACACCATGTTTTTGGTTTTACACCCCCTAGGCCCATTTTGTTTATTTGCATGATTTTTTGACTTTTCTTTTTTTATTCTGACTTATTTATTTTTCCTAATAATATTAAAAACATAAAAAACATTTTTTACACCATTTTTGTATTTTTTTAGGCATTTATTTGTTTATATGAATCATTTGTACATAAATAATATATATACTATTATTTAGAAAAACTAGAAAAATAATGCAAATATACTTTATTTCTGATTTTTATTTCATTTTTCTTTTGAAAATATTTTATACAAAATATACCTTTTTTATAAATATTAAATATTATTATTTTTGTATATATAATATTATTTAGTAAATAATAAAGATATTTATATATATTAGTACATTTAGGTAAATAATACAAAAAATATACACATTTTTTATTTTTATTAATATTTGACATAAAAATACTCTTTTATAAATATACTTCATTTTTTTATTTTATTTTTGTATATAATAAATAAATACTTGTATAAATTAAAATAATATATATATTTACTTAATAAAAATTAGGGTTTCACCCTTAAAACACAAAAACTCCAAAAATGTTACTTTTTTATTTTATTCATTTTTGTTTATTTGACATAAAAAATATCTTTTTTTTCCATACATATAAAAAACCCTTTTTGCATTTTGCATCTTTATTTTATTTAATTTATGCAATTAATTATCTTGTAAATATTCCAAAATTGATGTAATAGCTAGGTTTAAATTCCTTGTCTAAATATCCCCCCATTTGAACATTTGTATCCCCCTTCCCATATTGTGTTGTAATAGTGTAGGAATTTTACTTTTCGCACTTTAACGCTTTCTAAATATACCATGCTAGAATTAGGGTTTGTATGCAAATAAAAAGAACAAAATAGTTTGACCTAATTTCAAGATAATCAAGCATGAAAATGGACAACACATATCACACTTGCACCCCTAGGGTATTCCACTTGTTGCCTTCAATAATGGGCCATATTGCATGTTAGGTTTCTTTGGGTAAAACAAACAATCAAATGATCATAAGTCCCTCGATGACGCTTTCGAAAAGTTGCCTAAAATGATCAAGTCCCTTTCAAAGAAAAAATTGCCCAAAGATGCTTAGCACTATTGCAATTATGGTCTAAACGATGACCCGCGCCCGTCCCTTTCACCTCCTAACACAAGATTGTCCATCAAATGCAATGGTGGAACAAAATTGTTAAAAGGGTTAAAACATAACAAAAATCTTTGAGAACTTTAGGGTAGATAGCTCTTTAAGTACTTGTCAATTTGCAAAAAGAAAACACTTGCCTATTTTCAAACCACACTTCACAAACACTTTCAAAACAAACTTTCAAAAAAACCTTGAAACATCTTTTCAAAAAGACAAACACCTTTTGTAAAACATTCGAGTAAAGAATTGTTACAAGGGTAGCCTAGACAAGGCATCTTTTTCAAAACCTTTTCAAAACCATACACAAAGCACCATTTCAAACAATTGAAAACCAAGGCAAGTTGATCTAAGCAAGTACCTAAGAGCCCATGGATAACCATGGATAGAAAGGGTGCTAATACCTTCCCTTTCTATAATCTACTCCCCGAACCCAAGAAAAATCTCAAAGGTTTTTGCTGTGCTTTTTAAACCTTTCCTTAGGATAAAATAAAAAGTCGATGGCGACTCTTGCTCAACCGAAACATTTGCGAAAACAAACGCAAAACCATAGTCAGTTCTCCCACCGTATCACAGAACTGGCGACTCTACTGGGGAAAATTTTAAAAGTGGAGTAACCTTAGGGCTTAGATCACCTTCTTGCATGACTAATTGTTTGAATTGTTTGCTTTATATCTTGGCTATATTGTTTGGGTTTGCAATCCTACACCCGGATTTTGGGAAACATTCATAGATAGCAATACATTGTGGAAACTGTGCGGGGTATACCGACACGGTCGAAGCAATAGCTATATTAGTGCGACATATTTGTGAGTACCGGTAACCCTTGAGTTCAATCAAGGAGAGTACGGGGCCGCTGAGTGATGTCACTAAGCACTAATGACCTAGAACCTTACTTGACCATCTTGGCCTTTTATTAGGGGTAGTGAGATGACCGGCTTTGGTGCAGTCCGAAGTTGGTAGATACTCGATACTACACTCATTGAGGGTTGTTTTCTTGGAATATTTTGGTCGCTAGTTAAGTGGCTAAACCAAAACAATGAACATTGAAAACAATCCAGTGATATTGAGCTCCTTAGAACCCGGTTACTATTTATAGGACAGGTTTTTAAGCCAACTACACTCAAGATGGTACTTACCTATGAAACCCCATGCAAGCCTGAAACTAGGGTTTGGTGTGATTTGCTTGTACATATGTTTTGTGCATACATCATAAACATCATAAAACATCATATGCATTCACTAACCATTTCAAGGGTTTGGATCTTCATCTTTGTTCCTGTTTTGTAGGTCATGGAAATTCCTCGCAGAAACACCATCCAAGTCAACCTTGTGAGAATCTCTCCTCAACTCAAGGAGCTCACCTCAAGAATTCCGGAAAACTCATCCTTCAGTGAAAGACATGGTAGACTGCTCAACCTAGTCAACACCAACATTGAAGAAGACATGATGAAAGTGCTATTCCAGTTCTTTGACCCCCTTCACCACTGCTTCACTTTCCCCGATTACCAGTTGGTGCCCACTTTGGAGGAGTTTTCTCAACTCCTAAGAATCCCTATCCTTAATCAACTACCCTTCAACGGTACGGAAAAGGAGCCAAAGCCTGAAGATGTTGCTCGAGCATTACATCTACAACCATCCGACATCAAGGGGCATTGGGAAACTAGAAGCGGCGTCAAAGGATTCTTAGCCAAATTCTTGTTTGAGAAGGCACAAGAATGTTGGAACTCATTGGACCTACAAGCCTTTGAAGAGATTGTGGCACTCCTTATCTATGGGTTGGTCTTGTTCCCAAACCCTGACCAATTGGTAGATGTCAACGCTGTCAAAATTTTCTTGTCCAGAAATCTAATACCAACATTGCTTGGGGACATTCTTCACTCATTTTACACACGAACAATGAGAAAGAGGGGTGTTCTCATGTGTTGTACTCCTCTCCTTGCAAGGTGGTTTATTTCGCACCTTCCACAATCTGTCCTAAAGAATGACCAAGGCTCAAGGTGGTCCCAACGGTTGATGACTCTTACTCACTCTGATGTACATTGGTGTTCTCGGTCCAGAGAAAATGTCATCATTGTCGATCATTGTGGAGAGTTTCCTAATGTTCCTTTACTTGGAATCAGAGGAGGTATCACCTACAACCCTTGTCTAGCTTTGAGGCAATTTGGATATGCACGGAGGGATGGCCCTCATGACATGTTGATTCCTGACCTAGTTTTTGACTTCGACAACGATGCGCAAGGACTTCGCCAAAGATTCATCAGAGCTTGGGGAAGACCCAACAAGGTTGATAGCAAGACTCTGGGACACAAGAACTCCATCCCTCTTGAGCCTTATCTCAAGTGGGTACGAGCCCGAGCCCAAAGTCTAATGATGCCTTATCCTCATGTACTCCCTGTGATTAAAGATCCCGTCAAGGAAGGAGAGGTTCCCTACACCATCCTACATCCAGACATGCCTACATCGTGGGAGGAAATGCAGAAAAGTTGGATTCAGCTCAAGGAGGAACGGAACACTTTTGAAGCTAGCTTCTACGCCAGTGAGAAGAAGGTTCTAGAGCTTACCCGCCGACTCCATGAGCAAGAGGCCCTCAACACCTACATCGCACCAAAGAGGATGCGCAATGTCTTTTTACCTTGAGAGGTTATTTTGTAATATTTGGCCCATGGGGAATTTATGTACTAACAAATTTCTTCTTATTAATATGACGTGCGTTCTTCTTTGTCTGAAACAATTTTGAATGTCCTAAATCCTTGAATGCATTGCATACATAAGCATACCATTCATCATGCGCATAAGCAGGTCTCACTCCAGGTTTCCTTATCTGTCTGCTGTTTATTTCAGTAGGGTGGATCTCGAGCAAACAGTCAAAGACCTGCAAGCTCAAAATGCACAGTTCCAGCAACTCCTGACAACCTTGGCTAAAGGTCAGGAGGATCTCAAGACCTTGCTGGGGAATAAAGACCCAGTGAAAAAGAAGAAAAAGAGACTCGGGGTGGCTACTCTGGGGAGAAGATTTGACGGAGAAGCTCAGAGAGTGCTTGAATTTCCTCCTACTTCTGATGAAGGAACCAGTAAAGGAGGTGGGGCTGCGGTACCTTCTGAATCCGATGTAGAAGAAGAGGAGGTCGAAGAGGATGAAGATTATTCTGACCAACAATACCCTCCAGCTGATGATAAGTACAAGGGTTTAGAAGACAGGTTGGCCGCCATGGAGCTACAAAGAGTACCGGGTTTGGATTTTGAAGACTTGGGTTTGGTCGCCGGGATTGTGATTCCCCCAAAGTTCAAAGTGCCAGTGTTTGTGAGGTATGATGGGCTGTCCTGTCCAAAAATGCATCTCAGGTCCTACGTGAGAAAGATCCAACCCTATACGGTAGATAAAAACCTTTGGATTCATTTCTTTCAAGACAGTCTTTCTGGGGCTCAATTGGAGTGGTTTTATCAGCTAGAAGGAACCCGTGTCAGAAATTGGGAAGACTTGGCCACCGCTTTCTACAAACAATATCAATACAATTCTGACCTTGCTCCTACTCGTACCCAACTTCAGGGTATGTCATTAGGAACAGGCGAAGGGTTCAAAGAATATGCACAAAAATGGAGGGATTTGGCTGGCAGGGTGCAGCCTCCTTTAACCGACCGTGAACTTGTTGATATGTTTCTAGGGACCCTATCTGGGCCATTTTTCAATCATCTAATTGGTAACTCTTCCGCGGGGTTTACCGATTTGATCTTAACAGGCGAAAGAATAGAAGTTGGCATCAAGTCAGGAAAGATTCAGAAGGGTGTTGCTGCGAGTGTTGAGAAGAAACCTTTTAAGAAGGAAACAGCTGTGGTATATTCTCAGAGAAGAGCAGGGAAGACGGAGCGTTGGCCAACTGTGGGGGCCGTAATGATTCAAAATCCTTCAAGTGAGCAGCCTTGCTATAACCAGTCCAGACCAAATCAACAACGAGTGGAACGGCCACAACGGCAGTTCACCCATATTAATATGACTCCAGCGCAAGTGCTTCCCCATCTGTTAAAGTTGAATCTCGCCACTATCAAGGAGGCACCAAAGAATGTGAATACGTCCTCTCCGCATTATCATCCTAATGCTAAATGCGCCTACCATTCTGACAGTGTCGGGCACGACACCAATGATTATTGGGCACTCAAGCATAAAATCCAAGACCTGATAGAGGCGAAGGAGGTGGAGTTTGACACTCCGGAGAAGCCTAATGTGATATCTGCTCCCATGCCGAAGCACGGCCGAAATGTCAATGCCATTGAAGAGGATTTGTATGTTGCTGATGTCAATGATATGATAACTCCTTTGCTAACCATCAAGTTGAATTTGTTAAAGGCCGGGATCTTCCCGGGATGTAAAGAAGACTGCTATTGTTGTTACTCTCTGCCGTTTGATTGTCCGTTATTGAAGAAAGGCATCCAAGGCCTTATGGATAGTCGACAAATTTTGTTTGAAAAAGTTTCTGCTGTTCCAACTCATATCGAAGATGTCTCAATCATAACCATTCACGCCAATCTTTCCAAGACCGTCAAAAAGCCTGTTAAGATTACACCAACTACGAAATCTGTTCCTTTGAAGATAACGATGCCAGGGCCTGTCCCCTATGTTTCTGAGAAGTCGATACCATGGAACTACGGCGGCAACGTCTACTACCATGGTATTAAACAAATTGAAATAATTGAAGAAAGTTCGGATGATGAAGAAGCCAGCATTGGCAATATTGCAGGCACGAGAAAAATCACCCGGATCGGGAGAATATTTTCTCCAGAGATTGCCCATCCAAGAGCAATCTTTGGACCCTCATATGCCGACAAGGTCATCCCTGCACCAATAAAACTCTTTGCTAGAACCCCTTTGATTGAAGATGTTGTTGTTCCTAGTACTGTCCCTCCTACCACTGCTGACAAAGGTAAGGGAATCCAAGATGAGCTCGTCAGGACGAGGGCTCAACCCTTGGTCATCCCGGAAACCTCCAAGAAGGAAATGGATGAGATTTTGAGGATAATCAAAAGAAGTGATTACGATGTGGTAGAACAACTGGGGAAAACCCCCTCAAAGATCTCCATGCTGGCATTGCTACTTTGCTCGGAAGCACACGCTAAAGCTCTGATAAAATTCCTGAAGGCAGCCCATGTGCCCCAGGAAACTTCTGCAGATCAATTTCAAAATTGCGTGGCTAGCCTGACCGCGGACAATGGATTAGGTTTCTCTGATGCCGACCTAACTCCTAAAGGTAGAAACCACAATGATGCTTTGCACATTTCAGTCGAGTGTCGAGGAACCACTCTCGCACATGTCTTGGTTGATACTGGTTCGTCACTGAATGTATTGCCTAAGAAGGCCTTGGACCGACTAGATTGTGAAGGGTTGGAGTTGAAGCCGAGTGATATTGTTGTCAGAGCTTTCGATGGTTCGAAGAGAATGGTCCATGGGGAGGTTGAAATTCCCATCAAGATAGGCACTGAGGTGTTTAAGTCTACTTTCTATGTGATGGACATCCGTCCATCATACTCTTGCTTGCTGGGTAGGCCTTGGATACACCATGCTGGGGCAGTCACCTCCTCCTTACATCAGATGTTGAAGTATCCTGTCAAGGGAAAGATCATTACTGTCCATGGTGAAGAGGAGTACATGATTAGCCACTTGAATTCTTTCCGGTATGTGGAGGTTGAAGGGGAGTTCATTGAGACGCCTTTTCAGCACTTCGAAGAAGTCCTTCCTGAAATAGCAGTAGCAAAGTTGGCAGCTGAGACACCGAGGCAGATGGCCAGGATGGCATCTCTGGAGGACGCAAGGGCCGCAGTAAAGGAAGGGAAGAATTCAGCATGGGGGCAGTTACCTGACATTCCACATAAAACCGACAAATTCGGTTTAGGGTTCACAGCCGCAGGCCAGAAAGCTATGCGCCGTTCGAAGATTGAAAGAGTGCCAGTCAAAATTTCTCCCTACGGAATCAACGCCTTGGAGGATGAAGACAAAGAGAGCAACATCGAAGAATGGATTTACCCAACTTTCAAAGGAGGATTGAGCAACTGGGAGGCAAAAGACTTTGTCCCCATCACTTTTATTCATCAGTAATTTATCTGTTAAACATTTCCTATTTGGTCTGTAATATTTATTTTCAAACAATCCGTACACTATCTTTTCCACCTCATGCCTTGCCCGGGGCATGTAGGTCCATTTGTAAGGGTTTTGATTATTTTTCATATCCATATGCCATGTTTAATGATTCATTGGACGTTTTTCATCTGATAAACTGCTTGTGTTCATTTTCTTTCCTTTTGCATTTTTTGTTTAAGGATGGCTATCCCTTACACACACCCACACTCACAAATGCAGGTACCCATCCACTTCGGATTCCATGGGTGACTATTCTGCTATATCCGTCAATAACTCTGGAGATCTGGTCAATCAAGCCGAGTATGAAGATGACGAAGGTTGTGAAGTACCAGGGGAACTAGCCAGACTTCTACAGCAAGAGGAAAGGGCCATCTTACCTCATGAAGAGTCATTGGAAACTGTCAACTTAGGGACCGAGGAAGACCGGAAGGAGGTGCAAGTGGGTGCCAATCTGGAACCAAGTGTCAAGGTACGCCTGCTACAGTTGTTGAATGAGTATGTTGAAATCTTCGATTGGTCTTATGAAGACATGCCGGGTTTAGACACAGACATCATGGTTCACCGTCTCCCCACAAGAGAAGATATTCCACCGATCAAGCAAAAAGTCCGCCGAATGAGGCCTGACATGTCTGAAAAGATCAAAGCAGAAGTGATGAAGCAATTCAACGCTGGCTTTCTGGCTGTTACGTCCTATCCTCAATGGGTCGCTAACATCGTGCCAGTACCTAAGAAAGATGGCAAAGTCAGGATGTGTGTGGACTACCGGGATTTGAATAGGGCCAGCCCCAAAGATGATTTTCCACTTCCACACATTGACATTTTGATCGACAATACAGCTCAGCATAAAGTGTTTTCCTTCATGGATGGATTCTCGGGCTACAATCAAATCAAAATGGCCCCCGAGGATATGGAGAAAACAACTTTTGTCACGCAATGGGGCACTTTCTGTTACAAGGTGATGCCGTTCGGGCTGAAGAACGCAAGGGCAACTTATCAACGCGCCATGGTAGCTTTGTTTCATGATATGATACATCATGAGATTGAAGTTTACGTAGACGATATGATAGCTCGGTCACAAACAGAGGAAGAGCACCTTGAACATCTAGAAAAGTTGTTTGCCAGATTGAAAGAATACAAACTCAGGCTGAATCCAAATAAGTGCACTTTTGGAGTTAGGTATGGTAAACTCCTGGGATTCATTGTAAGCAACAAAGGAATTGAAGTCGATCCAGCAAAAGTGAAAGCAATACAAGAAATGCCTGCTCCCCGTACTGAAAAGGAGGTTAGAGGGTTCTTGGGGCGCTTGAACTATATTGCCAGATTCATCTCCCATCTGACTTCTACCTGTGGGCCAATTTTCAAACTCTTGAAGAAAGATCAGGTAGTCGAATGGAACGACGATTGCCAAGCTGCTTTTGATAAAATCAAGGAGTATTTGCTAGAACCTCCTATTCTGATGCCACCCGTCGAAGGAAGACCATTGATCATGTATTTGACCGTCTTGGATAACTCAGCGGGGTGTGTTTTGGGCCAGCATGACGAGTCTGGTCGAAAAGAGAATGCTATTTATTACCTTAGCAAAAAGTTTACCGACTGTGAGACTCGCTACTCACTGCTCGAGAAAACTTGCTGCACTTTGGTATGGGTTGCTCGCCGACTAAGGCAGTATATGTTGACTCATACTACCTTGTTGATTTCCAAAATGGATCCTATCAAGTATATCTTCGAAAAGCCCGCTTTATCTGGAAGAATAGCCAGATGGCAGATGATCCTAACTGAGTATGACATCCAGTACACCACCCAAAAAGCTATAAAAGGGAGTGTACTAGCTGACCATCTAGCTCATCAAGCTATCGAAGATTATCAACCCATGAGATTTGACTTCCCAGACGAGGACATCATGAATTTGGACAACATTGAAGGTAACGGACCGTATGACGGACCCGAAAAGGGATCCCGATGGACCCTGTACTTTGATGGTGCTTCAAATGCACTTGGAAATGGTATCGGCGCAGTACTCATTTCTCCAGAAGGTTGCCACACGCCTTTCACGGCCCGAATTTGCTTTAGTTGCACAAACAACATGGCTGAGTATGAAGCCTGCATCTTTGGTCTCAAGGCTGCTATAGACTTGGGGATCAAATCTTTGATCGTATTTGGGGACTCGACTTTGGTTATCAGTCAAATCAAAGGAGAGTGGGATACCAAGCATCCTAATCTTATCCCATTCAAAGAACATGTCCTGACATTGTTGCCTCATTTCGAGCAAATTACCTTCGAGCATTTCCCGCGAGAAGAGAATCAGCTAGCAGATGCTCTAGCCACAATGTCCTCCATGTTTAAACTCAACTGGGATAACGAGGCTCCCCAGATCACCATTGAGCGAATGGATGAGCCTGTGCATTGTCATGAGATTAATACCGAAGAAGTAGTGGAACAACCTTGGTTCCATGAAATCAAAAGGTATCTCGAGACTAGAGAATATCCCGAAGGAGCTTCCATAAATGACAAGAAGTTCTTAAGGAAATTTGCTGCCAAGTTCTTCCTAAGCAACGACATCCTTTACAAACGAAGCCATGATTGTGTATTACTCCGATGCGTAGACAAAGCTGAAGCAGAGTTGATCATGACTGATATACACAGCGGCACGTTTGGCACTCACTTGAGCGGGCATACAATGGCTAAGAAGATCCTAAGGGCAGGCTATTACTGGTCTACCATGGAAGCTGACTGCCATCAATATTCCCGTACTTGCCACAAATGTCAAGTCTACGCTGACAAAGTTCATATCCCTCCGGTTCCTCTCAACGTTCTGACTGCTCCTTGGCCATTTGCAATGTGGGGCATTGACATGATTGGGGAGATCAAGCCCACGGCTTCCAACGGACATCGCTTCATCCTGGTTGCCATTGACTATTTCACCAAATGGGTCGAAGCAGCTTCCTTCGCCTCTGTTACTAAAAATGTGGTTGCCCGCTTTATCAAGCAAAATCTCATATGTCGGTATGGTGTTCCAGACAGGATCATCACAGACAACGGTACAAATCTGAATAACACAATGATCACCGCATTGTGCGAACATTTCAAGATTTATCATCACAATTCATCTCCCTATCGGCCGAAGATGAACGGTGCTGTTGAAGCTGCGAACAAAAACATTAAGAAGATCATTCAGAAAATGACAGTCACTTACAAAGACTGGCATGAGATGTTACCGTTTGCTCTGCATGGATATCGTACGACGGCACGCACTTCAACCGGGGCAACCCCATTTTCGTTGGTATATGGCATGGAAGCTGTCTTGCCTATGGAAGTCCAGATTCCTTCTCTAAGGATTATGAGGGATGCAGGTTTGAATGAAGATGATTGGATGCAGACCCGACTTGATCAACTCAATCTGATCGATGAGAAGCGACTCGCTGCTATCTGCCATGGTCAGACGTATCAAAAACGGATGATCAAGGCCTTCAATAAGAAAGTCAGACGTCAAGTGTATCAAGTCGGAGATCTCATAATCAAGCGGATTATCTTGCCGCAAAGTGATCCCAGGGGCAAATGGACTCCTACATATGAAGGACCATTTGTGATTAAGAGCATATTTTCTGGTGGTGCAATGATTCTGACCACCATGGACGGCGACGATTTGCCGCACCCTGCGAACGCAGACATAGTCAAAAGATACTACGCATAAAATAACCCGACAAGTCGAAAACCCGAAAGGGCGGCTTGGGAAAAAATGGGCATCCCGGTGAACCGAAAACCCGAAAGGGCGGTTCAGGCAAAAGTTAGGGATAAAAATTAAAAAAAAATCTGTACACCCGGCAAGTCGAAAACCCGAAAGGGCGGCTTGGGCAAAAAGGGGTTTCCCGGTGGATCGAAAACCCGAAAGGGCGATTCAGGCAAAAGTTAGGGAATTAAAGCGTATGACTATGTCTCGTCGGATCACTTCAAAGACAATCTCTTCATCAGCCAGTTCCAGGCTTCTGATCAATCCAGTCATCGGCAAACGAAGCATTGAATGGACAGATATTCAGAGTTGTGAAGGCTGTAGCGGAATGGAATCCCATGGAATTATTTCACATAGCCATCTTTATTTTGTATAAATCTTTCAAATATTTACGACAAAATCCTCTTACTAGGATGATTGTCTCCTTTGTACAAATTACTCAGAAAAAGTTAATACAAATACTTTTCCCAGAAATTTGTGTCATTTCCTTTCACCTTTTCTCTTGCACTATTTGTTTTATTTTGAGAAACGTCCAATGTTTTGTTAAATAGGCATATGCATTTGAACATAATCATTTCCTTATGAATCAAGAAAGAGGATTACTGATAGATTGAAGATACAGTTGGATATCTTGATACCCTTTCAAAGGAAACCCTCAGGAGATTTGGAATCCATATCCCCCAGCAAGTCTTAAGGCTTGTCCCCAGTAGATTCTGGAAGCTTATCCCCTGCAGAGTACGGACGTCTCTCCCGAGCTTTATTCAAAGTTATTCCTCACAAGGGCTTATAACTGGGTTATCCTCAGCTTATTGCCACGGAAGATCGCACTCGCCAAAATTCTTCCTACCTCCAGCGGAGTTCATCAGAGTTCCCCAACATAACTTATCAATACAATCCCCAGAGGAGTTTATCTTTGTTACCCTCAGCTAGAGAATCCTCCAAAACTCATTTCCCCTCAGAGTTTAAGTTTCAGTATCCCCAGTCGAGCTAAAGATTCAAATTATCAATCCCCAGCGAAGCCAGACTAGTGAACCTTCTCCCCACAGAGTTTTGGGAGGGCAAATCTTGAGTTCCCCAGTGAAGTCGCCAGAGATACTTCCCACCAAACTGAAGATTCTCAGTCTTACCTCCCCAGCATGAGTCTATTAGTTTAGAACCCCCAGTAGAAGTCATCAGGAATTCCCTAGAAGATTGGTGTACAACCCAAGCTCCTTATTCTCCAACAGCAACCAGGAATTATTCTCCCCGGCAGCAGTCAAGATACTTTTCATCCATCTCGGATTCATCTATCCTTTACAAGACAGCTCTCCAGCTTACATGCGCATCCATTTACATTCATACCACATAACATACATTGTAACATGCATCATGACATTGCATATAACTAACTCTTTACCTTTCAGGAAAGATCAGTCGAAAGATTAAAATCATTATCTTCCTAGATTTCTTTCCAGGAATAGTTCGGGTGTGACCCAGACATGGCAACATTCTAACGCTTATTCCAGATTTATCCAGATGCAGCTTTACACGAGCTCATCATCAGGGAACCCTACACCGGTTCTTCCTCCAACTTCAAGATTTCTGAAAACAATTCACGGGTTCTCCAAGTAACGGATGTTAACCTATCACTTGTTCAGTTTCTTCTCAAGACTTCTGAAAACAGTTTATGGATTCTTCCCAACAACGGATGTTAATCTATCACTTGTTCAGATGCCACTTTTGAAAATAGTTTACGGACGCTTCCCAACAACGGATGCTGCTCTATTGCTTATTCAACTTCAAGATTTCTGAAAACATTTCACGGGTTCTCCAAGTAACGGATGTTAACCTATCGCTTGTTCAGATTCTTCTCAAGACTTCTGAAAACAATTTATGGATTCTTCCCAACAACGGATGTTAATCTATCACTTGTTCAGATGCAACTTTTGAAAACAGTTTACGGACGCTTCCCAACAACGGATGCTGCTCTATTTCTTATTCAACTCCAAGATTTCTGAAAACAGTTCACGGGTTCTCCAAGTAACGGATGTTAACCTATCACTTGTTCAGATTCTCCTCCAGACTTCTGAAAACAGTTTATGGATTCTTCCCAACAACGGATGTTAATCTATCACTTGTTCAGATGCAACTTTTGAAAACAGTTTACGGATTCCTCCCAACAACGGATGTCAATCTATTGCTTATTCAGACCCCCAGTTCAGAGATGGTCCCAAGCATGGACACCTTTCTGATACTCATTCCAGATGGCATCTTTAAGCCCATCCCCGACAGGTTTCTGTCACTCTTCCAGATGGCATCATTAAGCCCATCTCCAAATGGCATCTCTAAGCTCATTCCCGCATCCATTGCTTTGACGAGTGCAAATTTCTGGGCACTCTAGTGTCCAATCTCCTTTTACCCTCGAGTCACGAAAGGCAAACTTGCCAATCTAACTCTTCGGATTCAAGAAGATTGAACAGGGGCAACTGTTGTACCCCAAAATTTTCCCTCCCATTTCTCATTGATTTCTCATCACCAAGCCCTTGGAGATCAAGATCCAGTTAGGGTTTCATCTGCTCAAGACTTCTCCTTGCACTGTTGACCCAAATTAGGGTTTGTGTTTGCACAAAGATGTTTTGACCAAAAATGCCTAAGATGACTTTCATGCTTCATATTGGACTCCCAAGTTTATCCACCTCAAGTTTCAAGTCTTGATTCCAAGTTTTGCCCAGTCAATTGGACAGTTGACCTAGAAATCAGCTGTATTGGGGAAAAAAGTCAACTGTGGCCAATTGACAGTCAAATCTCATGAAAATTGACCCACATCAACATCATGAACTCACATGGACCATTTGATCAAGTTTGGATCATAATTCCACAAGAAATTTGATCAAATCACCAAAAGGGCAAAATGGTCATTTTTAGGGTTTTGACTGCACAAAGGCAATTTTTGACTGTTTGACCTAGCCTATGGCAAACCAAGCTCACATATGGATTCAAGGACCCAATGGAATTATCTTGACATGCTCAACAAGTTCAAAAGATCCCAAGTACACAAGATTGACAGTTGAATTTCCCAGTCAATTGATCAATTTTGACTGTATACTGGAAAGTCAAACTTTGACTTTTTGGTCAAAATCAAGAGTCAAGATTCATTTTTCATCAAAACATGCCAAATCATGAAACTTGTTCATCAAGAAATCAAAAAATGCAAATTAGGGTTGAAATGAGAATTTTTCATAACTTAGAATTTTTCTAAGTTATGAAAAACCCTAATTTTTTCCCAACTTTGCCTCACTTTCTCACCAAGATTCATTTGGATTCAAGCAAAAGTCAAAACATGAAAGTTGTAGCTTGGTGCATAATCTACAACTTTGATTCACAAAGTTTTCCCAAAAGAGGCTTGTATCTCAAGTTAAAATTTTTGGAATAAGGGTACTAAACCATTCTTAACTTAGTGAAAATTTGACCTATTTTGGCAAGGTTTTTACCTAACTTCAAGACCATTTTTCACATACTTCCACTTGGAATTTCAATTTTCACTTCAAAGATGGATTGTAGTACACATTCCAAGCTTTCCAAAATGTCAAAGAACTCATTAAACAACCTCATGACTTGAGAGAATCGAATTTTGCAATATGGCAAAAAGTCACTTTTGTTCTTGACCAAGACATGTTCATACACATTGCCATTTTCAAGTCAGCTTGGTTTATGCTACATTACAGGCCTCTAAACCATCCAACACTCAATAATTTAATGCATACTCATTGTGCCAAAGCCTTATTTTGTGTATCCAAGCATTGTATGCAAGATTAGGCCATAAGTGGAAAAAGTGAAATAGCCATTTTTGCAAAAGCAAGCTTTATGTCATAATGCAAATCCAAGAAGTACAGATCAAATCCCCTTGGCACAAGTTTAGGGACTAATCACACTGATCAATGCCAAGGTTTGCAGCATGTTATGGGGGCCTCTACCTGTCTAAACATGAACTTGGTTTTTGTTTGCTTAAAGTGTAAGAAAGAGGGCATAACAAGAGAGAACTTTCATCTCAGCACAAACAGGCCTAAGCAAAGTTATCAAACATATCCTAAACATCAAACGCAAGCTAGAACACGAGCCAACCATCCCCAACACCCTCTCATTCCCAGAATCACCTTCAAACTGCCAAAACAGAGTAACCTCTGCAGTTTGAGTGCCAACTCTCATTCCTTTCATGCTTTCTTGCTCAAAGCTCATCAAACACATTCCCTAGCATCACTTGAAGCTAACCAAAGCATAAAACACGACCTGTAATTCCTCTAATCAGTTCCACCATTTTCACTTTCTTGTTTTGCAGTTGAAGGTCCATATCTCGATTCAAGGTGTTTCAAAGCAAAGTAAGCATTGGAATAGCATCACCACACTTCAGGCAAGCTTTACAGATCATCATCTTGCCCTGAAAGCTCCCCCATTGCCAGATAGAACTTCAACTGAACAGGTATTTTCTTGAACTTCTAACTCTTGATATAGGCATTGTTAGCTTTAGGTTTGTGAATAAGAAGTGTTCTACTCATGCCCCTGAATCTGTACATGCTTTTACTTTTCATTTATTTTGCCTGAGCTATGAGAATTTAAGGTCTGAATATGGAAGAAAAACTAGGTCAAGATTTGGGAATGATAAAATTCTCTCTCATTTCTGAGAGTTAGGATGAGTTCTTTACATATTTAGAATCGTGATTCAATGCTTAACATGTTTGGTGTTGAAAGTTTTTGCTAAAACTCAAAGAATCAGGACCTTGCAATGGAAGAAACGGGCGCGCGTTTTTGAACGTTTTCCTGTCTGAAGGTTGAAGAAGAAGCCACGTGGGCTGGGCCTGTTTTGATTTTTCTTTTCACACCATGTTTTTGGTTTTACACCCCCTAGGCCCATTTTGTTTATTTGCATGATTTTTTTACTTTTCTTTTTTTATTCTGACTTATTTATTTTTCCTAATAATATTAAAAACATAAAAAACATTTTTTACACCATTTTTGTATTTTTTAGGCATTTATTTGTTTATATGAATCATTTGTACATAAATAATATATATACTATTATTTAGAAAAACTAGAAAAATAATGCAAATATACTTTATTTCTGATTTTTATTTCATTTTTCTTTTGAAAATATTTTATACAAAATATACCTTTTTTATAAATATTAAATATTATTATTTTTGTATATATAATATTATTTAGTAAATAATAAAGATATTTATATATATTAGTACATTTAGGTAAATAATACAAAAAATATACACATTTTTTATTTTTATTAATATTTGACATAAAAATACTCTTTTATAAATATACTTCATTTTTTTATTTTATTTTTGTATATAATAAATAAATACTTGTATAAATTAAAATAATATATATATTTACTTAATAAAAATTAGGGTTTCACCCTTAAAACACAAAAACTCCAAAAATGTTACTTTTTTATTTTATTCATTTTTGTTTATTTGACATAAAAAATATCTTTTTTTTCCATACATATAAAAAACCCTTTTTGCATTTTGCATCTTTATTTTATTTAATATATGCAATTAATTATCTTGTAAATATTCCAAAATTGATGTAATAGCTAGGTTTAAATTCCTTGTCTAAATATCCCCCCATTTGAACATTTGTACCCCCCTTCCCATATTATGTTGTAATAGTGTAGGAATTTTACTTTTCGCACTTTAACGCTTTCTAAATATACCATGCTAGAATTAGGGTTTGTATGCAAATAAAAAGAACAAAATAGTTTGACCTAATTTCAAGATAATCAAGCATGAAAATGGACAACACATATCACACTTGCACCCCTAGGGTATTCCACTTGTTGCCTTCAATAATGGGCCATATTGCATGTTAGGTTTCTTTGGGTAAAACAAACAATCAAATGATCATAAGTCCCTCGATGACGCTTTCGAAAAGTTGCCTAAAATGATCAAGTCCCTTTCAAAGAAAAAATTTCCCAAAGATGCTTAACACTATTGCAATTATGGTCTAAACGATGACCCGCGCCCGTCCCTTTCACCTCCTAACACAAGATTGTCCATCAAATGCAATGGTGGAACAAAATTGTTAAAAGGGTTAAAACATAACAAAAATCTTTGAGAACTTTAGGGTAGATAGCTCTTAAGTACTTGTCAATTTGCAAAAAGAAAACACTTGCCTATTTTCAAACCACACTTCACAAACACTTTCAAAACAAACTTTCAAAAAAACCTTGAAACATCTTTTCAAAAAGACAAACACCTTTTGTAAAACATTCGAGTAAAGAATTGTTACAAGGGTAGCCTAAACAAGGCATCTTTTTCAAAACCTTTTCAAAACCATACACAAAGCACCATTTCAAACAATTGAAAACCAAGGCAAGTTAATCTAAGCAAGTACCTAAGAGCCCATGGATAACCATGGATAGAAAGGGTGCTAATACCTTCCCTTTCTATAATCTACTCCCCGAACCCAAGAAAAATCTCAAAGGTTTTTGCTGTGCTTTTTAAACCTTTCCTTAGGATAAAATAAAAAGTCGGTGGCGACTCTTGCTCAACCGAAACATTTGCGAAAACAAACGCAAAACCATAGTCAGTTCTCCCACCGTATCACAGTATCCAAAAGGCCTTCATATTTTGCTCAGAGTGCACGTGACACGCTGAAAATCTTGAATGCTAAATATTATTTCATCTGGGTCGAAACTTCGAAAATTCATAACTCAGTCAATTTTTATCGGATTGGGCCCATATTTTTACACAAGGTTAATGACTCAGAGACATACAACTTTGCTTCCAAAGTCAAGACCATTTTATGCTCTGATCAATACCAGTTTTTTATTGAAGAACGTGTCAGAGTTGACACTATAGCACAAAATAAGTTTGTGTGAGCCAAAACTTCAAAAATTCATAACTAATTCACCGTTTATCTGATTGAGCCCATTTTCGGACAGGAGTTAGTTCTTGATATCGGCTACATTTTGTTTTCACATTTCAACTTCCAAAATTTCACTTAAGCCCCTGCGATTTAGTCTAGAACATGACGGACTCAAGTGAATAAAAATTTGCACTTTTGCTTGTGGTTATTGGAGGCCCAATTGCACATTCAAACCCCATATCTTTTCTCTAATTTCCATTATATAATCTCACTTTTTTCACACAAACATGACATGAAAAACGAAAAAAAACCTTTACCACAACCCTGTCAAAATATCAAATTCTTTCAAGAATCCTAAAAACCTTGAAACCTCAAACAAACCCTCATCTCACTACAAACAAGTCATCCTTGTTACAAATCCACATCTCACTACTTCTCCAGTAAAGGTAAGGTTGGTTTCATCTTCATGATCAAAAGAGTGTAGAAGCATTCATACATGTCATATCGGTTTTAACATTAAATTTTTTTCATATATTTACTTTATTTGTATTTCATGATATAATAATTTATTTAATGTGTTCATGAGATCCAACACTGCAGATTTAGACAAAGTCCCATGCAAGTTTATTACAAAATACTGAGGCCAAAACAGAACAACCATCAATGTATGACGAGGCAGACATCCGGAGAAGGTTAAGGGCGTGGGTTCAACACCCACCCTTATTGGTTTTGGTTTTCTTCCATTCCTTTTATCTATTTTACCTATTTTCATTCTTTATGTTTAAAACTTTTGTATAAAACTTAATATTTTTCACAAACCTTTGATTTTTCCTCCTAAACTCGAATAATTTAATTTTAGGTTTTTTTAATTTAACTTTAGGTTTTAATTTAATTTTAGATTTTTAATTTCATTGTTTGTTTTTGGTTTCTAACCAATTTGTCTTTTTCAATCTTAAATTTACTTAACCACCAAACTTTTTTCACAAACCTTTTTTTTACAAAAAAACCTAATTTAATTTTTAGGTTAATTAATTTTATATTTTTTAACTTTTTTCAAAATTAACCTTTTTTTTAATTAAAACTAATTAGGTTTTAGGTTATTTCAATTAACCTTTTTTTTCAAAATTAACCTTTTTTTTTCAAAATTAACTTTTGTTTTTAATTCGAATTAATTAGGTTTTTAGATTTTTTTAATTAACTTTTTTTTTCTTTTCAAAATTAAATTTTTTTTATTAATTAAAATTAATTAGGTTTTTAGGTTTATTTGATTAATTATCATAAATCATTTTTTCATAAAAAATCACCAAAATATTTTCTTTGCTTTTTTCATCTTATTTTTATTTTCCTAGATAAAGTGTATAGGGCGCATTCAACTGTAATATCGTGGCTTTACTTTTTCCGCTTTTTTTTCATCATTATCATGTAATTACTTCTGGAATGTAATAGTTTTAGGATTTCTTTTCCGCACTCTTCACTATTATGTAACTGCCCCAAAGCTCTGTAATAGCTTAGGTTTACATTTCTTCCTTTATCTTCTGCTACTATATTTTATGCAATGCTTAGATTAATAGGATTGTATGAAAAAATAAAAATGAACGATAGAAAATCCTAATTTCAAGATAAATAACCGAACTGAATCATTGTTGCACACTTGCACCCCTAGGGTACTCCCCACTTGGTTACCTCGGAAAACAATGGTCATGTCCCTCGAACGTAGGGATATCTTAACAAAAGACCCTCAATCTAAAAGTCATCATAAAGATCATAGTCCCTTAACGTCCCTCGAGTTGCCTACGAGAAATGATCTTGTCGCTCGATGTTGCCTACAAATATATGATGACAGTCCCTTCGAAATGCTAAGGTATCCTTACATGTTGCCTTCAATGACCATTATGCCCCCTTTCGATAGTCCCTCAAACATCCAACAACTAGGGTTACCTACTCACTAATAGTAGGATAACACGTCATAAAGGATAGGAGGAAAAGAACGCCTTTTTTCGAGTAGGTAGATAACTGTTATGTACTTGCTCAAAACAACAAATCTTTTACACCATACACTTTCAAACAAACTTTTCAAACTAAAGTTTTCAAAACACTTCGTAACACTCTTGAGGGCAGAAACAAGGGTTAAAACGAAGTAAAACAAAACTTTTCAAAACAAGCACACACAAGCAGTTTTCAAAATGAGCAAGTACCTAAGAGCCCGTGGAAAACCATGGATAGAAAGGGTGATAACACCTTTCCTTTCTATAATCTACCCCTCGTACTCAGAAACATCTCGAAAAAGGTTTTTTCTGTTCTTTTTTCTTTTCCTGATTGGATAAAATAAAAGTTGGTGGCGACTCTTGCTTACCGCGACATTTGCGAACAAAAAAGACAAACCAGTATTAATAGTCGGTTCTGCCACCATATCACAGAACTGGCGATTCTGCTGGGGATGAAGTATAAAGTGGGGTTTACCTTAGGATTTAGGTCATTTTTAAATTGATTTCCTGTTTTCTTTGCTTGCTTTATCTTTAAAGGGTTTTGTTTGGGTATTATTAAAGATCCTACACCCGGATCTGGGGATACTTTTTAGGTAAAAAACAATAGATCGTGGAGACTGTACGGCGTAGACCGATATGGTTTAAGTGATGGCTGTGTTGGTGTGATGCTTTGGTTGGTACCGGTATCCTTCGTGTGGAAACAAGGAGAATACGGGGCCGCCGCATGGTATCGTGAAGCACTAACGGACCTTAGAACCTTAGTTGAACAAACTTGGCCATTAGAAAGTAGTGAGATAGCCGGCCTCAGTATAAAGCTGGGATTGGTTGATACTCGATGCTACACTCATTGAGATCAGACTTTCGGGATATTTCGGCTACAAGAAAACATTGCCTGAGCTGAAACAATACCCGATAAAGGATAATCAATAATATTGAGAATCCTTAGAACCCGGTTACTTTTCTAAGACAGGTTGAGCCAACTCAACTTCAAGAGGGTACTTACCTATGGAATCCATGCAAGCCTAAACTTAAGGCTACTTGTGTGACTTGTTTTCTTTCTTTGCCTAACAATTTGAACTCATTGCAGGGCTTTATTTGTATTCCTTGCAGGACCTTGTTTGTATAAATCCAATAAATTGGTTTCTTACCCTGCATTTTTTCTTGATGCATAGCATACACATCATAGCATCATAACATGACATATCATACTAACCATTTCAAGGATCTCGAGGGCCTGTGATGCAGGTTATGATGAACCAGACGTCTAGCAAGGGGCAAGGGGATTTATTTTCCTCTAGCCAATGTCGTCAGAAGATCAAAACTCAACAACTTGAGTCAGGGGATATGATCCACTTGATATGGTGAGCTTGACTCTCGTAGAAGGACTCTCAACAATACAAAGTTCTTTAATCAAAGCTGCAAAATTCAACTTTTAACATTTTCTTGTTTACCCCACGAGATCCTTGAAAACATTGCATACATATATAATACATATCATTGCATAAGTAGGTTTCAAAGCAGGTCTCTCATGTTCTCGCTGTTTATTTCAGCAATGGCTCTCCAACAAGACAACAAAGATCTTTAAACTCAAGAAGCTCAGTTCATGGAAATGTCCCTAAATCTATCCAAGGGGCAAGAACACCTGAAAACACGCTTCGCCGGGAATCTGACCAAGGAACGTCCTGACAACAACAAGGATGAACAATTGGAGCAACTGCAAGCTGAGGTAGAAGCAATGAGAATCCAGATGCTGGGACAGATGGCTCTTATCCAAAACTTAGGTCGAGGACAAGAAGGGCTAAGAGTTTTCCTCAACAAGCTTCACCAAGATGGATGCAGATCCAAGAAACAAACAGTTAAAATTATGGATAGAGGCATTAATCATCCCCCAATGATAGAAGAGGTTGGTTTGGTCAGGAACGGACCTTTCCAGATTGCTACTACATCACAAGCCCAACCACAACCTCGCCAACAACAACAGGGAAATCGGCATAAGAAGAATACATCCAAAAGACGCTTCACCGAAATCAACATGTCATTGGCTCAAGCATTGCAACGCCTATTGAAGGCCAAGTTGGTTATATTAAGGGACCCTCCTCAGAATCCCAACATAGCCTCCCCAAGGTACAATCCAAATGCAAGATGTGCTACCACTCCAACAGTCCTGGACATGACACCAATAGATGTTGGGCGTTGAGAAATAAAATTCAAGACCTGATTAATGAAGGAGCGCCAGAATTTGCACAAGACGGTCAGGTTGAGTACTTCTGCCATCCCTCCAAGGCATACCATCTTAAGTGACAAGCTCTCATAAGAAGAGTTTTCGTTCATTAGAATTTTCAATGTGTAATTTTCTTTTGATTTGTTTGAACATTTATTAATATTAAACCTCATTATTTCATCAATGCATTGCACATGTTTGTCTTGAATCAATTCATTCGTATTCACTATCTCAAAAATGCATTCTTATTTCCTTTTGTAATATTCAACTCTCGATTAAAAAACTCTAAGCCTTAGAGGGAGGATGACGAAAATGATACCACAATCTCTACAGTATGCTTTTGAATAGACCTCGCTGACGATGTACAGGCGTTGTTTTAAATCCTAAACAGTGGAGTTATAAGGAAGATAATCCCTAGTCAACCACTTCGAGCCAAAGAAGTAGGAGTTTTTCTTTTCGCACAAATTAAAACCCTTAATCATAACCTGGGGCGGGGTAGTTTTCCCAGTTAATTCAGAGGCACATTCAGTCATAATCTGCCGCTTCGTACACAATGAATGGCATCAAAGACGTCCTTCCAAAACAAAAGACGGTGATGGTTCCGTATAATCGTCAAGACAGGTAGTCATTATCTCTCGAAATAAAAGCCCATTAAGTCAAAACCTATGAAGGAGACTTAAGAGAAAAATTGGGGCATCCCGCTGACTGTAATCATAAAAGAAACAATTCAGGAAAAAAGAAGGGATAAAGAAAACCAAAAAAAGAGGTTACTACAAATCCTCGACAAAAAGAAGATTACAAAAATGATTGCCTTTTCAAATCAAATCATCACCAAGTATCAGAGCAAAGATTCCAGACTCAATCGGGATCTAAACGCGCAATTAACTGAGCATAGGACTGAAGAACATCACGAAGAGCGGGTTGGGTACAAATAAAATTTGAGCCTTTATCCTTTATTTCTTGAACCGTGAACCAGGCCACATTATAACCCTTAAAAGTCCTAGATGAAGCATGGGTTAGTTTGAGAGCATATTGTTATAAAGGTATCCTAACTTCTGTAGGCTTTGTTACGAATTCTGAGTTGATATCACATTCTTGAAAATTTCATTTTACTACACAAAACACATTTTCAAAAAAATTTCAAGACAGACATGAGTTTTGCATTCTTTAAATGACATTGTTCACATATGACTAATTGTTTGACAGCATAGAAATCCGCATAATGGATATTCAATGAACAGACATCCCCTCAATGGACAGAATCACCTCAGCGAGAAAGACACTTCCAATAACAGGTCTTCCATAAGCAAGGGGCATGACATGATGTCTAAACACACCTGGGGCAGTCTCTCCAAAAGTGCCAAATAACCAGGGGCAGATCTCCATCTGAATCGCATGGGGCATTACGCACACATTCCAGCAACAAATCATGTGCCATCAAGAAAACATTTTTGACAGTACTACAACACAACACTATGGACAGTGACAACTCTCTACATGCTGAAAGCATGGACATAGTCAAAAAATACTACGCATAAAAAAAGACCTGCTAGGTTGACACACCTAGGCAAAAATAAGGGAATCCCGGTGAACCAAAAGGTTTCGGGAAAAAGTTAGGGATATACATAAAAATAAAAATAAAAACTATGTACACCCGACAAATCGAAAACCTGAAAAAACGGCTTGGGCAAAAAGGTATCTCGGTGGACTGAAAACCCGAAAGGGCGGTCCAAGAAAAAGTTAGAGATTTAAAACATATGACTATGTCCCGTCACCTGTCTATCAGTGGAAGACTTATACCTTGATCAGCATTCAGCAACAGCATCAGAATCGAGAAACGGTTCAAATGCGCTCCAGATACGGATGCCATTCTGATAATCATTCAAGTTCAGCTTTCCGATACAGTTCAGATACGCTCCAGATACGGATGTCATTCTTATACTCATTCAGATTCAACTTTCAGATACAATTCAGATACGCTCCAGATACGAATGTCATTCTGATACTCATTCAGATTCAGCTTTCAGATATAGTTCAGATACGCTCCAGATACGGATGCCATTTTGATACTCATTCAGATTCAACTTTCAGATACAGTTCTGATACGCTCCAGATACGGATGCCATTCTGATACTCATTCAGATTCAGCTTTCAGATACAGTTCAGATACGCTCTAGATACGGATGCCATTCTGATACTCATTCAGATTCATCTTTTAGATACAGTTCAGATACGCTCCAGATACGGATGCCATTTTGATACTCATTCAGATTCAGCTTTCAGATACAGTTCAGATACGCTCCAAATATGAATGCCATTCTGATACTCATTCTGATTCAGCTTTCATATATAGTTCAGATATGATCCAGATACGGATGCCATTCTGATACTCATTCAGATTCAGATTTCAGATATAGTTCAGATACGATCCAGATACGGATGTCATTCTGATACTCATTTAGATTCAACTTTCAGATACAGTTCAGATACGCTCCAGATACGGATGCCATTCTGATACTCATTCAGATTTCAGATATAGTTCAAATACGCTCTAGATACGGATGCCATTCTGATACTCATTCAGATTCATCTTTCAGATAAAGTTCAGATACGCTCCAGATACGGATGCCATTCTGATACTCATTCAGATTCAGCTTTCAGATATAGTTCAAATACGCTCCAGATATAGATGCCATTCTGATACTCATTCAAATACGGTTCAGATACGATCCAGATGCAGATGTCATTCTGCTACTTATTCAAGATTTTCATACATCGAGAAACAGTTCAGATACAATCCAGAGACGGATGTCATTCTGACACTCATTCGACACGTGTTTCAAGTACAATTCAGATACGATCCAAAGATGGATGTCATTCTGACACTCACTCAATACATGTTTCAAGTATAGTTCAGATACGATCTAGAGACGGATGTGATCCTGACACTCATTAAATACATGTTCAAGTACAAACACGACATAAATCCATCCATAAAATCTCTGCATGTACTTTTTCCATCATGGTACAAGGGGCAGAGATAATTGGAAGCGAAGTCACTATCACATACAAGCCAGTGATACCTATATTCCCCATAGAGAAGAGACAACCAAGGTTCGACCTCTGTATCCCCAAGCAGAAATTCCTTCCCCAGCGGGTTCATTCAGAAAGTTAATGCCTGCATTCCCCAGTCGAGCTTTATAACCATAAACAATTTATAAAGTTTTCTCCAGGGCAGAGTTTATTTCTCTGGCAGCGGAAGCTCGATCTCCAACAGAGCTCTTCTCTCTAGCAATGGAAGTTCATCCCCAGCTGAGTTTATTTCTCCAAATCAGTAGATCTTCCAACAAAGTATCTCTCTGCCCCACAAAGTCATTCCCCCATAAGATTATTCTCAGACAGAACCTCTCCCAGCAGAATATTCTCAAGCAGAACGGATATAAATCTCCAGCTAATCAGCTTCCGTCACTATCCCCAGCAGAAACGAAGAACTCAACTCCTTATACCCTCCAGTAGCAGTCCAAGATTTATTTTCCCCAACTAGAGAATATCACAATAGCATTGCATATCTGTTGCACCCAAAAATTTGCCCTCTCATTTCTCAAGGGATCACCCTGGATCCTCAGTTTCACTTTCATCAAGTCCCCAAGCCTTGAATTAACAATTTTTCCAAGCAAGCCATTCACAAGGGGAAAATGGTCATTTGCACGCTGAGGAAGTCTGACTTTGACTTTTGGATCAAAATCAAATCAAAAAATCATATTTCATCAAGACATGTTGGAATATGAAGTTTTCTTCATCACGAGTTTCAAAAGTCAAATCTTACTTTGGAAGAATCAAATTCTAAAGACTTAGAAAATTTTCTAAGTATTTAAGAAATATAACAATTTCAGAACTTTTGAGCCATTGTTCACAGTCAGCAAATTCTGGATGTTCTCAAGACAGAGTTTAGTCAGAACTTCTGAGCCAGTGTTCATAACGGTCCAGTCAGAGTTTGCAGAGTTTAAGTCAAAGAAGGTAACAAAGCGTGTTGTAAGTATACTGGAAGTTATGAAGGATCCTTTAGAACATGCTGAAGTCAGAAGATAAGAGGATCAAAAGATGAGATGCCATGCTGAAGAAGAACTTCTAATCCAGTCAAGCAAGGATCCAGAATATCACATGGGAACTCATTTAATACTCACAAACCACCTCTAAGTCTTTATCCAAGGGAGTCTCTCCACGTGTACCCCTACTGTCTTGGGAAGACAAATTTCTGTGCAAAAGTATGCTAGGCCAATGCGCTTTCTATACTTTTCCTTAATTCACGCTGCCAAATCCAGCTGAGGCTCTGTTAACCATCCAACTTGAATGCAATGAACCACCACTTGTTTAAGCTTACTTCAAGAGTAAGCCAGCATCAAGCAGGTGATGTTGGTGCCACTTGACCGCCCCAACTGCAAAAATTTCCCTATAAATAGAACATCATTTGCACACTGAAATCCCCCCACCTCTCTCTTGACACCCAGACCTCTCTCCTTTTTGTCCATAAAATTTGTGAAAGAAACGAAAGAATTGAGAAAGAAGGCTTTGAACCACTGCAAAAATTCCAAGAACCCAGGAAACTATAAGCACAAAATACCAAAATCTTAGCATTGATTCCTTATATTCAAATTCCATTCTTCCTTAAGTGTTTTTGATTAAAGCCATCCCAGATTCTATAATCAAACAGTAACACATTCTCCATTCACTTTCACCACAAAGGAGTCAGAATATTACCCCTTTGGCTGCTTCAGAAGTTGCAAACTTCCATCCTGCTGAGTACGTGAAGAAGCTACTCAGAACATCACCAGAATTCAAGAACAACCTCCAATTCACATAATCCTTTCAATCTGCAAGGTAAGTTTTGCTGACTCTCTTCATAACTGATTAAGCATTGTCAGATTTTGCACATTCAGCATAATGTAGATATTCTGGTCCTGATGATATACATGTTCTGAAAGTTCATGCATTAGCTTTCCTGAGTAAAAGAAATCTCAGTTCAGAGTTTCATAAAGAAAATAGGACTCAGGATTAGAACTAGCAAATACATGTTGCCTCTAATTCTTGCTTCTGATATTTCATGAAATTTGTCATAACTATTATGCATGCAACTTCTGTTCTGTAAATGGATAAGTTGCAGATGTTCTGACTGGCCAGGAGAGAGGCAAAGTTCTGACAGTTGCGTTAGAACTTCTGAAAACTTCTAAATTTTCAGAAGGTCCAGAACTTCTGAACTTCCATATTTTATTAAAATGTTTCTGTTTGTGCAGCAAGTTAACGTCAGAACTTCTGACCTCTTCTATTTTGCGTTGGTTATGTTTTCTTCTCTTTTATTTTTTCCATTATATTATATTTTATTTCTAATCAAAAACAAAAAACACCAAAAATATTTTATATTTGCATGATATATTTTCTTTTTTAATAAAAAGGGACAAAAAAAATATTTTCTTAAACAACAGTCATTTTCTTTTTTTTAACAGACAAACATTTTACATTTCCTATATATTCTTGTCTATTTCAATATGGTTGTAATAAGTAACTTAGAATTTTAACTTGCAACCCCCATCTATAAATATGTACCCCCATCCCCTTTAATATTGTAATAGCGTAGGACTTTATATTTCTGCACTGTTATTTGCTTTCAATATATGCTAGTAATTAGGGTAAATGACAAGATATAAAATAGACAAATAGATCACCCTAATCAAAGACAAAATATGCATGAAATCAAACACACTCGCACACTTACACCCCTAGGGTAATTCCACTTGTTGCCTTACAAAAATGGCCATGTTACGCATGTGGGATGTCTTAGCACAAACGAATTGAAAAAGATCATAGTCCATCGATGACGCTATCAAAGTTGCCTTTCAAAATGATCTTAGTCCCTACAGAAAAAGTGCTAAGTCATTTCACAACATTGATATCATGGTCATACGATGACCCAACGCTCGTCCCTTCACATCCAACGATGGGGCTTCTTATCAAATCAATGGTAAGATAGCAACATCTAAAGGAGGAGGAAAAACACATCTAGAACCTTTTGAGTAGGTAGATTACTTTTAGTTACTTGCTCAATTTCAAAACAAACATCATTGCTATTTTCAAAACAATCACATACACTTTCCAAAACACTTTCCAAACATTGAAATATTTTCAAAAGCTCAACACTTTTCATACATTCTTACGAACGGGAATCATTGCAGTTTGCCTAAACGATGGCACCTTTTCAAAATACTTTCAAAAACCACAAAAAAAGCACAATTTTCAAACAAAAGCAAGTGATCTAACAAGTAACTAAGAGCCCATGGAAAACCATGGATGGAAAGGGTGTTAATACCTTCCCTTTTCATAATCTACCCCCTGAACTCAAGAAAACATCTCGAAAGGTCTTTCCTGTGCTTTTTCACCTTTCCTTATTGGATAAAAGAAAAGTCGGTGGCGACTCTTGCTAAACCGCAACATTTGCAAACACAATCGTAAAACAACCAAGTCAGTTCTCCCACCGTATCACAGAACTGGAGACTCTGCTGGGGAATTAAAATTAAAAGTGGGGTTACCTTAGGGTTAGATCATATTTACTTGCTTATATTATTTGATTTGCTTGCTTTATATTTTGGTTCCTTGTTTGGGTTTGTTTTAAATCCTACACCCGGATTCGGGGAATACTTTTTAGGTAAGTAGCAATAAACTGTGAGGGAACTGTGCGAGGTATACCGACACGGTTGAAGCAGTAGCTGTGTTGATGTGGCACTTTGGTTGGTACCGATAACCCTTGAGTCAGTCAAGGAGAGTACGGGGCCTCCGCATGGTGTCATAAAGCATCAACTGACCTTAGAACCTTACTTGACCAACTTGGCCATTAGGACGTAGTGAGATGACCGGCTTTGGTGCAGTCCAAAATTGGTTGATACTCGATGCTACACTCATTGAGGTTTGACTCTTGAGTTTTGTTTGGTTGCGAGTCAATCGCTTATCGAACGAAACTTGGGGGAAAGATCAGTGATATTGAGATCCTTTAGAACCCGGTTACTTTTAACTAGGACATGTTGAGCAAACTAAAACTTCAAGAGGGTACTTACCTGAAACCCCATGCAAGCCTAAACCAAGGACTTGTTTGCTTTGTATATGAACTTATACATAACATCATAAACATCATAAACATCATAAGCATCATAAAAATCACTAACCATTTCAAGGATTTTTGGATTTATCTTTGTTCTGTTTTGTAGGACATGGCCTCCGCTCGTAGGAGCACTATCCAAGTCAGTCTTGTAAGGATACCTCCACAACTCAAGGACTTAGTGTCAAGGGTCCCTGAATATTCCCCGTTCACCAAAATACATGGACGACTCCTCAGTTTGGTTACCTCAAGTATTGAAGAATATATGGTAAAAGTGTTTGTCCAATTCTTCGACCCTTTGCATCATTGCTTCACTTTTCCTGATTACCAACTTGTGCCCACTTTAGAGGAATTTTCTCAACTTGTAGGAATCCCTATTCTTAATCAGTTACCTTTCAATGGTATTGAAAGAGACCCTAAACCTGAGGAAATTTCTCGAGCTCTACATTTGCAACCATCTGACATAATAGCAAATTGGGTAACAAGGAGTCGTGTTAAAGGGTTACTAGCAAAGTTTTTGTTGGAGAAGGCTCAAGAGTGTTGGAATACTTTGGATCTACAAGCCTTTGAGGAAATTCTGGCTCTTCTCATCTATGGATTGGTACTATTTCCAAATCCTGACCAATTTATAGATGTGAATGCGATTAAGGTTTTCATATCTCGTAATCCGGTGCCTACATTACTTGGAGACATATTGCATTCTCTTCACTCTCGCACTTTGAAGAAAAGGGGGACTTTGATGTGTTGCACTCCTCTGTTGGCTAGGTGGTTTATTTCGCACCTACCTCGATCCATGGTGAAAAATGAACAAGGTATGAGATGGTCTAAAAGATTGATGTCACTTTCGCATGCTGATATTCGTTGGTATTATCGCTCCTTAGAAGACATTACCATCATGAACCGTTGTGGGGAATTCCCTAATGTCCCTCTACTTGGAATTAGGTGAGGCATTACTTACAGCCCTTGTTTAGCTTTGTGACAATTTGGATACGCTAGAAGAAATGGCCCTCGTGAGGTACTCATCCAAGGAATTGCATTTGACTACAAAAGCGACACCCAGGGTTACCGCCAAAGATTTATACGAGCTTGGGGTATGGTTAATAAAGTTGATAGCAAGACATTAGGGCATAAGAATTCCATTCCTTTGGAGCCTTATCTTAAATGGGTGAGGACCCGCGCTCAAAGTCTCAAGATGCCTTATGAAGCCGTCTTACCTATTATCATGGAGCCAGTAGTCGAGGGATACATTATGCATACGATCCTCTATCCTGATATGCCTACTTCTCTTGAAGATTTGCAAAACGCTTGGATTCAGTTAAAAGGAGAGCGATACACCTTCAAATCTAAGTTCTATGAAAGCGAGAAGAAGATATTGGAGCTTACAAGGGAACTTCATGAAGAAAGGAGCTTAAACACCTACATTGCGCCAAAGAAGATGCGCACAACTTTTATGTCTTAGGAGTTTACTTTATGCTTATTTCTGTTGTTGTAAGCCCAAGAGGCATGTTTGTATTCAAATCAAGGATTATTTCATGCAAGTTAACGTTTGTTCACTCTTTGTCTATACAAAGTTAAATTCTTTAAATCCTTGAAATCATTTGCATATTGCATATTCATGCATCATGACATGACAGGTGTCCGCATAACAGGTTTCCTTATCTCTCTGTTGTTTATTTCAGCAAGATGGATCTAGAGAAAACCGTGACGGAACTTCAAGCCCAGAACTCTCAATTTCAGGAAGCTTTACTCGCCCTGGCCAAGGGGCAGCAGGATATGATGGCCTTGTTGACCGCTAAAAAGAAGCCAAAGAAAAAATCTCTACTCAACATGGGTAAAAGGTTCAAAGAGACAATCCGTCAAATTCCAATAGAGGAAGATTCATCCGAAGAGGACGAGAACCAAATTGGTGAAGTCAAGAGTACTCAGGCCGACTGTATCAATGACCAAGAATCTGATGATGATTATTTTAATGAACAATATCCACCCGCAGACATCAAATACAAGCAGCTAGAAGATAGGTTGAAAGCGGTTGAAATCCAAGCTATTCCCGGTTTGAATTTTGACAATTTGGGCTTAATCTCTAGGGTAGTCATTCCCCACAAGTTCAAAATACCAACCTTCACAAAATATGATGGGGTTTCTTGCCCAAATCTCCATTTGAAGTCCTATGTGCGCAAGATACAACCGTACACTGCAGATAAAAAACTCTGGATTCACTTTTTCCAAGAGAGCCTGGCTGGAACACAACTTGACTGGTTTTATCAGTTGGATGGCTCTCGCATCAATACTTGGGAGGGTCTAGCTACTGCCTTCTACCATCAATATCAGTACAACATCGACTTGGCACCGACGAAGGTTCAATTGCAAGGTATGACCATGGGGAAAGATGAAGGATTTAAGGAGTATGCGCAGAAGTGGAGAGACCTTGCAAGTAGGTTCCAACCTCCCTTGACTGATAGGGAACACATTGACATGTTCATGAGCACATTATCTGGTCCTTTCTTTAATTTGTTGGTTGGTTGCTCTTCTTCTGGTTTCTCCGAATTAATCCTAACCAGCGAGAGAGTAGAAAGTGGAATTAAGAGTGGAAAGATCTCTGTGGCATCTACTTCCACTCCAAATCCTGTCAAGAAACCTTTTGCCACGAAGAAAGAAGTTAATGTTGTGTACAGAGCAAAGCCCCATACCAAAATGAATAATCATCCGTCTATCAATGTTGTCTGAATCTCCAATCTGACTATTGTTCAAAGACCATCCACCAATCATCAATGGGTTGAAGCTCCAAGAAGACAACTCACAAGGTTAGGAATGTCATTATCTCAAACCCTTCAGCATCTGCTCAGGACCAATTTAGTGACATTGTGGGATCCTCCTGCCAACCCTGACACCTCGTCACCGAGATATAATCCAAATGCAAAATGTGCTTATCATTCAAATAGCCCAGGGCATGAGACTGATCAGTGTTAGGCTCTGAAGAACAAAATCTAGGATTTAATTGACAACAAGACTATTGAATTTGATCCTCCTCCAACGCCAAATGTAATTACCGCTCCAATGCCGAAGCACGAAAAAGGTGTTAATGTCGTCGAAGATACAACTTTCATCGCCTCTGTCAAAGGGTTAACTACTCCATTGAATGTAATCAAGAGCAATCTGTTGAAAGCTGGGACTTTCCTCGGCTGTGAAAAAGACTGTGTGGGCTGTATGAGATATTCTGATGGGTGTGAAAAGCTGAGGAAATGTATACAACGCCTAATGGATAGCCGTGAAATTCTATTCGAAAATAATCCTGTCATCAAAAATTCAGTCGACAAAGCTGAAGACTTGGCCATCATAACAATTTCAAACAAACCTCTTAGGATCCCATCCAAAAGTCCTATCAGGATTTCAAATGAACCGATCATTGCTTCTCTCATAATCAGTGTTGCCGGACCCGTTCCATACACCTCTGATAGAGTTGTACCATGGAATTATGGTGTCGAGGTTTATTACCATGGGGTAAAACAAGATTCTTGGATTGATGATAATGAAGCGGGTATTACTAATATTACTGGTTCTAGTAAAGTCACAAGAACAGGAAGAGTCTTTTCCCCTGATATCTCGCCACCAACCACTATTACAGTGCCAATCCGCATAACCAACGGCAATGCCGGTGCCAGTACTAGAGGGAAAGAGAAAGAAAGTGAGCCTGCCAGGGAAGAGGCACTTGCTAAAAAGACTATTATGGAAGAACCATCCACTCGAGAGATGGAGGAGATTCTGAAAATCATCAAGAAAACAACTTCAAAATAGTGGAGAAGTTGGGACAAACCCCTTATAAAATATCAATGTTGTCCCTATTGCTATGTTTTGACGCCCATGCACAAGCTTTAATTAAGTTCTTGAAAAAGGCTCACGTGCCTCAGAAAACCACAGCCGACCAGTTTGAGAACTGCGTAGCAAGTCTGACAGTTGACAATGGTCTGGGGTTCTCCAACGCAGATTTAACTCCCATGGGAAAGAATCATAATAAAGCCTTTCATGTTCCTGTTGAATGTAAGGGGACCACTCTGGCACATGTTTTGGTGGACACAGGTTCATCTTTAAATGTGTTACCTAAAGGCGCTTTGGATCGGCTAGACTGTGAAGGTTTGGTTTTGAAGCCAAGTGATATTATTGTGAGGGCATTTGATGGGTCGAAAAGGATGGTTCATGGAGAGGTGGATCTCCCAATTAAGGTTAGTTCACAGATTTTCAACTCTACATTCTACATAATGGACATACGGCCTGCGTATTCTTGCTTGCTTGGGCGCCCATGGATCTATGGGGCAGGTGCAGTCACTTCTACTCTCCACCAGAAGTTAAAATACCCAGTTCAAGGGAAGGTTGTCACTGTTTGCGGTGAAGAAGAATTTATGGTAAGCCATCTCAATTCTTTCAAGTACGTAGAAATGGATGGCGAATTCATAGAGACTCCTTGCCAGACATTTGAAGTTGTGGCCACCACCAAAATCTCCTCCGACACTCCAAAAGCCGATAAAGTTATTCCCAAGATGGTTTCTCTTAAGGATGCCCATGCGGTGGTAAAAGAAGGAAACAATGAGATGTGGGGTCAGCTCCCCGACATCCCACTCAAGACAGATAGGTTTGGGATAGGTTTCACCTCTAAAGA
This sequence comes from Vicia faba, assembly GCA_948472305.1. Taxonomy (NCBI): domain Eukaryota; kingdom Viridiplantae; phylum Streptophyta; class Magnoliopsida; order Fabales; family Fabaceae; genus Vicia; species Vicia faba. The sequence continues at coordinate 495,784,731 of OX451736.1, forward strand.
TCAGAAAGAAATTAGAGGTGCTCGTACTGGAAAGTCGTCTCTCCACCTCAAGAGTCATGAAGTGAACGCTGTAGAGGATTCCGATGATGAGTGTGCTTTCAAAGACTGGATCTACCCAAAAACCAAAGGGAAGCCCAACAATTGGCATGTGAAGGACTTTGTGCCCGTCTCCTTCATTGAGGAGTAATCTACTTGCTTTTGCTTTTAGTCAATTCAAGAACTCGTTGTCTGTAATATTTTGATATTGACTTTTAAGCCATGTGCCTAGCCTGGGGCACTTTGTTTCTTTTGTCAAGAGTTTTATATTTTGTTCATCTAATCATATGATCATTCAGTACATTGGACTCTTTTGCATTCAAACATTTGTGTTCATTATCTTTCTTTTCTTTCAAATACATTTCCAAAAAATTGCCATGTATCTTACATGCACACACACACACACACACACTCTTGCAGGTCTACATCTACTCTGGATCCTATTGCCAACAACTCTGTTGTTGCCAACTATGACTTTGAATGTCCTATCTACAAAGCCGAAGACGAAAGCGATGAAGATTGTGACATACCAGGAGAACTAGCCAGACTTCTGTTACAAGAGGAAAAGGCTATTCAACCACATGAAGAGACAATTAAGATTATCAACCTGGGAACTGAGTCAAATAAGAAGGAAATCAAGATCGGTGCTAATTTGGAAAGCAGTGTCAAAAGCCGTCTGGTTCAGATGTTGCACGATTATATGGAAGTATTTGCTTGGTCGTATAAAGATATGCCTAGGTTATATACCGACATTGTGGTTCATCGTCTGCCAACTAAAAAAGACTGTCCCCATGTTAAACAAAAAGTTCGTCGCAAGAGGCCTGACAAGTCTGAAAAGATCAAAGCCAGAGTAATGAAACAGTTTGATGCAGGATTCCTAGCTGTAACATCCTATCCTCAATGGGTGGCTAATATAGTTCCAGTGCCAAAGAAATACGGGAAAGTTCACATGTGCGTAGACTATAGGGATCTGAATAGGGCAAGCCCCAAGGATGATTTCCCTCTACCACACATTGACGTCTTAGTCGACAATACCGCTCAGCATAAAGTCTTCTCATTCATGGACGGCTTCTCGGGCTATAAACAAATAAAGATGGCTCCCGAAGATATGGAAAAAACTACTTTCGTTACACAATAGGGCACTTTCTGCTACAAGGTCATGCCGTTCGGATTAAAAAATGCAGGGGCAACATATCAAAGGGCTACGGTAGCTTTATTTCATGACATGATTCATCATGAAATAGAGGTATATGTGGATGATATGATCGCCAGATCACAAACCGAAGAAGAACATCTCAATCACCCACACAAACTATTCGAGAGACTGAAGAAATATAAACTGAGGTTAAACCCTAACAAGTGCACATTCGGAATACGCTCTGGAAAGCTTCTAGGATTTGTTGTCAGCAATAAAGGCATTGAAGTTGATCCCGCCAAGATAAAGGTCATCCAAGAAATTCCAGCCCCTCGTTCTGAAAAAGAAATCAGAGGATTCTTAGGTCGTCTCAATTACATTGCCCGTTTCATATCACACTTAACTGCTACCTGTGAGCCACTCTTCAAACTCTTGAAGAAAGATCAGGTTGTCAAATGGAACGATGAATGCTAGATTGACTTTGACAAAATCAAGGAATACCTGCAAGAACCTCCTATTCTCATGCCTCCGGTTGAAGGAAGACCGTTGATCATGTACTTGACAGTATTCGAGAATTCTATGGGGTGTGTTTTGGGCTAACATGACGAGTCTGGCCGAAAAGAGCATGCAATTTACTACCTAAGAAAAAAGTTTACCGACTGTGAAACCAGATATTCACTGCTCGAGAAAACTTGTTGTGCTTTAGCATGGGCTGCTCGCCGGCTAAGGCAGTACATGTTGACTCATACCACTTTGTTGATTTCTAAGATGGATCCGATTAAGTACATCTTCGAAAAACCTGCCCTTTCCGGACGAATAGCCAGATGGCAAATGATCTTGACTGAGTACGACATTCAATACACAGATCAAAAAGCCATCAAAGGAAGTGTACTAGCAGATCATTTGGCCCATCAAGCTGTGGATGATTATCAGTCAATGAACTTCGACTTCCCTGACGAGAATATTATGCTGGTAACCGATTGTGCAAAACCTAGACCGTATGACGGACCTGAACAAGGATCCCGATGGACTATGGTATTCGATGGGGCTTCCAACGCCTTAGGTAACGGAATTGGTGCTGTGATCATCTCTCCTGAAGGATGCCACACTCCTTTTACCGCCAGACTATGCTTCGATTGTACAAATAATATGGCTGAGTATGAGGCGTGCATCTTAGGACTAAGGGCTTCTATTGACTTGAGGATCAAGCATTTGGACGTGTTTGGAGATTCCGCTTTGGTGATCAACCAAGTAAAAGGAGATTGGGACACTAAACACCCTAATCTTATCCCTTACAAGGAGTTTATGCTATCCCTAATTCCCTACTTCGAAGAATTCACGTTCTAGCACTTCCCTAGAGAATAAAACCAGTTGGCTGACGCTCTGGCGACCATGTCCTCAATGTTCAAAGTCAGATGGGACAACGAAGTCCCTATGATTACAATTGAAAGATTTGATGAACCTGCTCATTGCTATGAGCTTGACACTGATGCGGAAAAGCCATGGTACCATGAGGCAATGAGATACCTTGAAGCGCAAGAGTATCCAGAGGGAGCATCTACCAATGACAAAAAGTTCTTACGAAGATTTGCAACCAAATTCTTCCTAAGTAACGGGATATTGTACAAGCGCAACCATGATTCGACTCTACTCCGATGTGTGGATAAGAGGGAGGAAAAGGAAATCATGGAAGACATGCACGATGGCCTTTTCGGTACTCACTCAAGTGGACATACAATGGCTAAGAAAATATTAAGAGCTGGCTACTATTGGTCAATGATGGAGACCGATTGTCATCAACATTCAAGAACTTGCCACAAATGCCAAATCTATGCTGACAAGGTCCATGTACCTCCGACCCCTCTGAATGTCATGACCTCTCCGTGGCCATTTGCAATGTATGGTATTGACATGATCGGAGAGATTAAGCCAACAGCTTCCAACGGACACCGCTTCATTCTTGTTGCTATCGACTATTTCACCAAATGGGTCGAAGCCGCCTCATTTGCCTCAGTCACCAAGAACATAGTAGCCAGATTCATCAGACACAATCTTATTTGTCGTTATGGTATCCCCGAAAGGATCATCACCGACAATGGGACTAACCTCAACAATGCCATGATCATGGAATTGTGCACTCAATTTAAGATCAAGCATCATAATTCTTCTCCGTATAGACCGAAAATGAATGGCGCAGTCGAAGCAGCCAACAAAAATATCAAGAAGATTGTGCCGAAAATGGTAGTGACCTATAAAGATTGGCATGAGATGCTACCATTTTCTCTACATGGTTACCGCACTTCAGCTAGAACATCAACTGGGGCAACTCCCTTATCTCTAGTCTATGGCATGGAAGTCGTTTTTCTAGTGGAAGTTTAAATCCCCTCGCTGAGGATTATGATTGAGGCAGGTTTAAGTAAAGACGAATGGATTCAAACGAGACTAGATCAGCTGAACTTGATCGATGAAAAACGATTAGCTACTATCTGCCATGGTCAGACGTATCAAAAATGGATGATCAAAGCTTTCAACAAAAAGGTCAAGCCTCGAGTATATCAAGTTGGTGACCTGGTGATAAAACGCATCATTTTACCACAAGGTGACCCTAGAGGAAAATGGACCCCCACCTATGAAGGGCCTTTTGTTGTCAAAAGAGTTTTCTCTGGTGGTGCCATGATACTGGCCACCATGGATGGTGAAGATTTCCTACATCCTATAAACGCGGACATAGTTAAAAAATACTACGCATAAGAGACCTGTTAGGTTGACACACCTAAGCAAAATCAGGGCATCCCGGCAAACCAAAAGGTTTGGGCAAAAATTAGGGATATATACAAAAGATTGTACACCCGATAAGTTGAAAACCCAAAAGGGCGACTTGGCCAAAAAAGGGTATCCTGGTGGACCGAAAACCCGAAAGGGCGGCTCAAGCAAAAATTAAGGATTGAAAGAGTACGACTATGTCCCGTGAAGTCAACACGGTCAATACCATCACCGAGGTCCAAGTTCAAATGGTCCAGGATCAATCCAGTCAACTTCGATCAACGGCAAGGGACGTTCGAAGACATTGGGGCAATAGTAGAGCTGAAAGGCAATGAGATCATTTCACATGGCTATTTGTTTTTCATTCTCAATTTTGTTTTCTTTTCGGCAATTTCCTCTTACTAGGATTTCCGTTTCTATGTACAAAAAACGCCTATTCATGGGAGAAATATCAATACAAATACACTTTGAAGTGTAAAATTGTCTATTTCTGTTTTGAATGCAAATTTGTCCAATGACTAAAATTGAATGAACGCATGCATATGAACATAATTAAAGATATTTGGCACACGTGTCCTACCAAGCAGCAGCCTCAACAAGGCATCAGTGCACAACAGCAGTAAGCATCCTTTTAATGTACGAAATAGCCCCACAGAGTTATCACACCTTCATTATCCCCACCAGGGCATTGGCAATAAACCTTTCTCCAACGGAGTTGCCCACAAAATATCCTTGCACGGGACGATCCTTGGCCAGAGTCTCAATCTCTTGACAACTTTTTTTCCCAGCTAAAGCCTAGAATATCTCTTCCTAAAGGGAATCCACCTCCTCAGCATATTGTCTTCCCCACAAAGTTATCTCATCACCATTATCCCTATAGGGACAACCCCAATGCAACCTTTCCCCAGCGGAACTGCCTATAAAAATTTCTTCACAAAGGATAAAACCCCTGTCAGAGTCTCAATCTCTTGACAACTTTCTCTAGCTAAGTCAATTTCTACAAAATTGAAGCCTAAGGGTCTCTGTCTAAAATAAATTCATCTCCTCAGCAGGGTTTATTTCCCCAACAAAGTTATTTCCCCGGGCCAAGTGCAAATTCCTTAATGTACAAAACACCCTGATTTTCCCAGTCGAGTAAACACTCCCCAGTGAGTCCAAGGTTGCCCAGATGATCCCATCATTCCCAGCAGAGTATATCTCCCAACCAGGGTTTTCTATCCCCAATAGAGTATATCTTCCAACCAAGATTTTATTCTCCAAGCTGGGTCCATCCTCTCCAGCTGAATAAACACTCCCCACTGAGTCCATCTTCCCCAATGGAGTATATCTTCTAACCAAGATTTTATTCCCCAGCGGAGTACAAATCCCTCAACGGAACCCAAATTCCTCATTTGAGTCCGAACCGCCCAGCTGAGTACATCTTTTTCCGCCAAGGCTATTTTCTCCAAACAGAATCTATCCTCCCCGGATGAGTCCATCATCCCTAGTAGAGTATATCCTCCCTAAGCTAAGTCTGCCTTGCCTGACTGAGTCTATACTCTCCAGTTAGAATTTCCCCTTCAAATGACTACAAATCACAGGGCCATAACCCCTAATCCCTAGTAAAGTATTCAACAAAGCCTTTATTATTACCAAGAAATGCTATGAAGCCTGGATCCGACCAGATATTAGCACAATTTTCAAAGTTATACTGAAGCCTGGACCCGACCAGATAACAGTTTGACTTCTTCAATTTCTGAAGCTTGAACCCGACCAAATAACAGTTTTACTTCTTGAGTTACTGAATCCTGGACCCGACCAGATAACAGTTTGACTTCTTAAATTTCTGAAGCCTGGACCCGACCAGATAACAGTTTGAATTCTTGAGTTACTGAAGCCTGGACCCGACCAGATAACAGTTGATCTCATTTCCCAAAAATCTATGAAACCTGGACACGACCAACCCAACTCTTCAAAGACATATAAGAATCTAAACTTAATCCAACCAAGGTTCCAACCACTTGTTCCCAGTAGAGTTGTCTCCTTATTCCCCGACAAAGGACTGAGAAACCTGGATCCGACCAGATATCATTCCTCATTCTCATCTTTTAAGAAAGTCATTGCGAAGCCTGGATCCGACCAGATTGCAATCATCCTCAAAGATTCATTGTGAAACCTGGAAACTGACCAGATAACAACTAAATCATCAAGCAGTTCATTGTGAAGCCTGGATCTGACCAGATAACAATTAACTTCATCAGAAATCTGCAAAGCCTGGACCCAACCAGATAACAATTAACCTCATCAAACCTCATAAATCTGCAAAGCCTGGACCCGACCAGATAACAGTTTTTAAGCAGTCTATTGTGAAGTCTGGACCCGACCAGATAATAATTGACCTCATCAAACCTCAGAAATCTACAAAGCCTGGACCCGACCAGATAACAGTTTTCAACCAGTTTATTGTGAAGCCTGGACCCGACCAGATAACAGTTTTCAACAAGTTTATTGTGAAGCCTGGACCCGACCTGATAACAGTTTTCGAACAGTTTATTGTGAAGCCTGGACCCGACCAGATAACAGTTTTCGAACGGTATATTGTGAAGTCTGGACCCGACCAGATAACAATTAACCATGATCCCCAGAAAGACACTATGAAACCTGGATTCGACCAGATAATAATACAACTTTCCAAAAGACCATGAAGCTTGGACCCGACCAGATAACAGTCTTCAAGAAGTTACTGGGAAGCCTGGATCCGACCAGATAACAGTTAATTCACCCTTACCTGCAACAAGTTACTGTGAAGCCTGGATCCGACTAGATAACAGTTAACCTCCACCTCCCCAACAAGTTGTTATGAAACCTGGACCCGACCAGGTGACTATTCAATTTCAAGGAATTTTCTGCAAAGCCTGGATCCGACCAGATAACAGTTAATTCATCTCTTCTCCTAGTAAGTCGTCATGAAACCTGGACCCGACCAGATAACAACCGACTACTTCACCCTCAACAACTGTGAAGCCTGGATCCGACCAGATAACAACTGATCTTTGAGTGACGCTCCCTAGCAAAAGCATCTCTTCAATAGAATTTGAAGATATGCATATTCTTCATTTCCAACAGGAAATCGAGGATTCAACCTCCAAAGATTTCCTCAGCAGTAGTCAGGGATTTATTTTCCCAGATGAAAACACACATTTCGTGTTCATACATCATAGAATGTACATAACAATGCATTTAGCATGATACCACATCTGGTAAGCATCATGCAAGCATCTGCATTTTTTCTAACCCCCTTTCTCACAGGAAAAAAAAGCAAGTCTAGTATGGATCAACCAGAGATTTGTGATGATACTTCTTCCAGAGTTTACCAACGCTCCTCCAAATGGTATCTATAAGCCCATTCACCATCCATCTTCGCGTGCAAATTTCTGGGCACTCTAGTGTTCAAACTTCTTTCACCACCAAGTCACGAATGCCGGACCCGCCAATCTAACTCTTCAGGTTCAAGAAGTTTGAACAGGGGCAGCTGTTGCACCCCAAAATTTGCCCTCTCATTTCTCAAGGGATCACCCTGGATCCTCAGCTTCGCTTTCATCAAGTCCCCAGGCCTTGAATTAACAATTTTTACAATCAAGCCATTCACAGGGGCAAAATGGTCATTTGCATGCTAAGGAAGTCTGACTTTGACTTTTGGATCAAAATCAAATCAAAAAATCATATTTCATCAAGACATGTTGGAATATGAAGTTTTCTTCATCAAGAGTTTCAAAAGTCAAATCTAACTTTGGAAGAATCAAATTCTAAAGACTTAGAAATTTTTCTAAGTATTTAAGAATTATAACAATTTCAGAACTTCTGAGCCATTGTTCATAGTCAGCAAATTCTGGATGTTCTCAAGACAGAGTTTAGTCAGAACTTCTGAGCCAGTGTTCATAACGATCCAGTCAGAGTTTTCAGAGTTTAAGTCAAAGAAGGTAACAAAGTGTGCTGTAAGTATACTGGAAGTTCTGAAGGATCACTTAGAACATGCTGAAGTCAGAAGATAAAAGGATCAGAAGATGAGATGCCAGGCTGAAGCAGAACTTCTAATCCAGAGTCAAGCAAGGATCCAAAATATCACATGGGAACTCATTTAATACTCACAAACTGCCTCTGAGTCTTTATCCAAGGGAGTCTCTCCACGTGTACCCCTACTGTCTTGGGAAGACAAATTTTTATGCAAAAGTATGCTAGACCAATGTGCTGTCTATACTTTTCCTTAATTCACGCTGCCAAATCCAGTTGAGGCGTTGTTAACCATCCAACTTGAATGCAATGAACCGCCACTTGTTTAAGCTTACTTCAAGAGTAAGCCAGCATCAAGCAGGTGATGTTGGTGCCACTTGACCGCCCCAACTGCAAAAATTTCCCTATAAATAGAACATCATTTGCACACTGAAAGCCCCCTCACCTCTCTCTTGACACCCAAACCTCTTTCCTTTTTGTCCAGAAAATTTGTGAAAGAAACGAAATAATTGAGAAAGAAGGCTTTAAACCACTGCAAAATTTCCAAGAACCCAGGAAACTATAAGCACAAAATACCAAAATCTTAGCATTGATTCCTTATATTCAAATTCCATTCTTCCTCAAGTGTTCTTGATTAAAGTCATCCCAGATTCTGTAATCAAACAGTAACACATTCTCCATTCACTTTCACCACAAAGGAGTTAGAATATTACCCCTTTGTCTGCTTCAGAAGTTGCAAACTTCCATCCTGCTGAGTACGTGAAGAAGCTACTCATAACATCACTAGAATTCAAGAACAACCTCCAGTTCACATAATCCTTTCAAGCTGCAAGGTAAGTTTTGCTGACTCTCTTCATAACTGATTAAGCATTGTCAGATTTTGCACATTCAGCACAATATAGATATTCTGGTCCTGATGATATACATGTTCTGAAAGTTCATGCATTAGCTTGCCTGAGTAAAAGAAATCCCAGTTCAGAGTTTCATAAAGAAAATAGGACTCGGGATTAGAACTAGCAAATACATGTTGCCTCTGATTCTTGCTTCTGATATTTCATGAAATTTGTCATAACTATTATGCATGCAACTTCTGTTCTATAAATGACTAAGCTGCAGATGTTCTGACTGGCCAGGAGAGAGGCAAAGTTCTGACAGTTGGTTAGAACTTCTGAAAACTTCTAAATTTTCAGAAGGTCCAGAACTTCTGAACTTCCATATTTTATTAACATGTTTCTGTTTGTGCAGCAAGTTAACGTCAGAACTTCTGACCTCTTCTATTTTGCGTTGGTTATGTTTTCTTCTCTTTTATTTTTGCCATTATATTTTATTTTATTTCTAATCAAAAACAAAAAACACCAAAAATATTTTATATTTGCATGATATATTTTCTTTTAATAAAAAGGGACAAAAAAATATTTTCTTAAACAACAACCATTTTCTTTTTTTTAACAGACAAACATTTTACATTTCCTGTATATTCTTGTCTATTTCAATATGGTTGTAATAAGTAACTTAGAATTTTAACTTGCAACCCCCATCCATAAATATGTACCCCCATCCCCTTAAATATTGTAATAGCGTAGGACTTTACATTTCCGCACTGTTATTTGCTTTCAATATATGCTAGTAATTAGGGTAAATGACCAGATATAAAATTGACAAATAGATCACCCTAATCAAAGACAAAATATGCATGCAATCAAACAGACTCGCACACTTACACCCCTAGGGTAATTCCACTTGTTGCCTTACAAAAATGGCCATGTTACGCATGTGGGATGTCTTAGCACAAACGAATTGAAAAAGATCATAGTCCCTCGATGACGCTATCAAAGTTGCCTTTCAAAATGATCTTAGTCCCTACAGAAAAAGTGCTAAGTCATTTCACAACATTGCTATCATAGTCATACGATGACCCAACGCTCGTCCCTTCACATCCAACAATGGGGATTCTTATCAAATCAATGGTAAGATAGCAACATCTAAAGGATGAGGAAAAACACATCTAGAACCTTTTGAGTAGGTAGATTACTTTTAGTTACTTGCTCAATTTCAAAACAAACATCCTTGCTATTTTCAAAACAATCACATACACTTTCCAAAACACTTTCCAAACATTGAAATATTTTCAAAAGCTCAACACTTTGCATACATTCTTACGAACGGGAATCATTGCAAAGTTTGCCTAAACGATGGCACCTTTTCAAAATACTTTCAAAAACCACACAAAAAGCACAATTTTCAAAAAAAAGCAAGTGATCTGACAAGTAACTAAGAGCCCATGGAAAACCATGGATGGAAAGGGTGCTAATACCTTCCCTTTTCATAATCTACCCCCCGAACTCAAGAAAACATCTCGAAAGGTCTTTCCTGTGCTTTTTCACCTTTCCTTATTGGATAAAAGAAAAGTTGGTGGCGACTCTTGCTAAACCGCAACATTTGCAAACACAATCACAAAACAATTAAGTCAGTTCTCCAACCGTATCATAATATCCATACACCATGGCACGTGCATACATATTATACAGCACAATCTCATTTATTTTGAGAACATCATTACTAAATGTATTTCATACATCATGAGATTACATACGACTAACTCTTTACCTTTCAGGGAAAGATACAATCAAGTTCTCACAAGTTCTCTCTGGTTTAGTCAAACCGACACCAATGTTTCTATTCCAGTTGAAGATATCCCAACACTTTTCAAGATTTTCTCTGGTTCACTCAAACTGACACTAAGGTTTCTATTCTAGTTGAAGATGTTCTAAGACTTTCGTCTGGGTCAGCCGAATCGCCGCTAAGATTCTCCTGATTTCTATCTCAGTCAAAGTCAATCCGAGACCTTCCCTCGGTTCATTCAAATCGATGCTAAGATTTCTTTCCCAGTTGAAGACAACTCGAGACCTTTCCCTGATTCAGTCAAATCGATACTAAGATTTCTATTCCAGTTAAAAAAGCTATGAAGCCCGGAAACTGACCAGATAACAGCTTAATTTCCCCAAATTACTGAAGCCTGGAGCACAACCAGATAACAGTATAAGATGCTATGAAGTCTAGAGCACGACCAGATAGCGGCAAGAGACACTGTGAAACCTGGAGCACGACCAGATAATAGTATGAGGTACTGTGAAGCTTGGATTTCGACCAGATAGCAATTTACTCGGCCAATTACTATGAAGCCTGTAAACGACCAGATGTTAGTATGCCTTAAATTCAAGTTGAAACCCAGATGCGACTGGATAACCACTTAATTCCTTCTGAAGCCTGGAACACGACCAGATAACAGTTTTTGAGATTGCAAAGCCTAGAGCACGACCAGATAGCAAGTGGAATCTCATCTCCCCAGTAAGTCACTGTAAAACCTGGAGCACGACCAGATAGCAGTCAGTCTTATTATCCTTAGCAAATCACTGTAAAGCCTGGAGCCTAACCAGATAGCAGTTCACTTTCACCTTCTCAACTAAGAGATGATTCCCCAGTAGAGTAACGGACAACTGAAGCTCCTAAAATTCTATTTCTCCCAAGATAGAGACCAACATTCCTCAGCAAATTCCTCCTCAACAACATGAACAAGAATTCTCATCAAAGGAATATCTCGGGAAATTGACATCCTCTAGATGACATCTTTAAGCCCATCTCCGACGATTCTCCGTCATATCTTCCGGATGGCATCTTTAAACCCATCTCCGGTGACCTTCCGTCATCTCCTCCAAATGTCATTTGTAAGCCCATTTCCCGATACTACCTACATAGTCAAGCATCATTACAGACGAGTGCAAATTTCTGGGCACTCTAGTGTTCAATCATCTTCCACCTTCAGATCACGAAAGGCAGACAAATCAATCTAAATCTTCAGGTTTAAGAAGATTGAACAGGGGCAGCTGTTGTACCCCAAAATTTACCCTATTTTCATACACGCGTATTATTGGTTTTATGGTTATGGAATAAAGGTATATTTATCAAGCTTCTTCAGGTTACAAGTGACGTTTATTTCTCTAATGGATGTTCTCGGAGTATTTTTTGTGCTGAAGATCGGTTCGCCGTTTTGCAATGATTCGGGGTTCAAAGATACACAAGTCCAACCCGGCGCGTCATATTCAGGTGTTCTTTCGCTAAGATATCTCTGATAACGTATTCTCAAATTCAGGTTCGTCTCAAGAGTCAATTCTTTAAAGAAGGTCTCCAAATGTGTGAGTTTTCTCGAAGAAATATGGTGAAAAAGTGTGCTGAAAGTGCAGTTTTTACGCACTAAAAAATTCATAACTTGAAGATCATGGCTTGTTTTGAACCCGTTCCGGTGGCAAAAATTCCATCTTGACGTCATCTACATTTTCATCTCTCATGCCTGGAAGCCAATTTCAATCATAAGGTCTTCAAAAATGAGGATTTATCAAGTATTTTCATACAGATAATTTGTGACAAGTTTATTTGCGTCATGTTCAGAAAATCATAACTTGATCGATTTTCATCGTATCAAGCTGGTTCTGGCGCCAAAATTTCAAAAATTGAGTTGGCTAAGTTTTCACAGGAGGTATTGAGTTCGAACGGTATCCAAAAGACCTTCGTTTTTTGCTCAGATTGCACGTGACATGCTGAAAATCCTGAATGCTAAATATTATTTCATCTGGGTCGAAACTTCAAAAATTTATAACTCAATCAATTTTTATCGGATTAGGCCCATCTTTTTACACAAGGTCACTGACTCAGAGATCTACAACTTTTCTTCCAATGTCGAGACCGGGTTATGCTCTGATCAGTACCAGTTTTTTATAGAAAAACGTGTCAGAGTTGACACTGGAGTCCAAAATAAGTTTGTATGAGCCAAAACTTCAAAAATTCATAACTAATTCACCGTTTATCTGATTGAGCCCATTTTCGAACAAGAGTTAGTTGTCGATGTCGGCTACATTTTGTTTTCACATTTCAACTTCAAAAATTGCACTTAAGCCCCTGCCATTTAGCCTAGAACATGACGGACTCAAGGGAATAAAAATCTGCACTATTGCTTGTGGTTATTGGAGGCCCAATTGCACATTCAAAGCCCATATCTTTTCTCTAATTTCCATTATATAATCTCACTTTTTTCACACAAACATGACACGGAAAATGAAAAAAGACCTTTGCCACAACCTGTCAAAATATCAAATTCTTTCAAGAACCCTAAAAACCTTGAAACCCCCAACAAACCCTCATTTCACTACAAACAACTCATCCTTGTTACAAACCCACATCTCACTACTTCTCCAGCAAGGGTAAGGCTGGTTTGATCTCTATGATCAAAAGGGTGTAGAAGCATTCATACATGCCATATCGGTTTTAACATTAATTTTTTTCCATATACTTGCTTTATTTGTATTTCATGATATAATAATTTATTTAATGTGTTCATGAGATTCAATACTGCAGATTTAGACAGGGTCTCATGCAGGTTTATTACAAAATACTGAGGCCAAAACAGAACAACCACCAATGCATGACGAGGCAGACATCCGGAGAAGGTTAAGGACGTGAGTTCAACACTCACCCCTATTGGTTTTGGTTTTCTTCCATTCCTTTTATCTATTTTACCTATTTTCATTCTTTCTGTTTAAAACTTTTTTCATAAAACCTAATATTTTTCACAAACCTTTGATTTTTCCTCCTAAACTCGAATAATTTAATTTAGGTTTTTTTTTTAATTTAATTTTAGGTTTTAATTTAATTTTAGGTTTTTAATTTTATTGTTTGTTTTTGGTTTCTAACCAATTTGTCTTTTTCAATCTTAAATTCCCTTAACCACAAAACTTTTTTCACAAACCTTTTTTTTACAAAAAAAACTAAGTTAATTTTTAGGTTAATTAATTTTATATTTTTTAACTTTTTTTCAAAATTAAATTTTTTTATAATTAAAACTAATTAGGTTTTAGGTTTTTTCAATTAACCTTTTTTTTTCTTCAAAATTAACCTTTTTTTATTAATTAAAATTATTTAGGTTTTTAGGTTTTTTTTAATTAATCTTTTTTTTCAAAATTAAATTTTGTTTTTAATTCGAATTAATTAGGTTTTTAGATTTTTTTAATTAACCTATTTTTTCAAAATTAACATTTTTTATTAATTAAAATTAATTAGGTTTTTAGGTTTATTTAATTAATCATCATAAATCATTTTTTTCATAAAAAAATCACCAAAATATTTTCTTTGCTTTTTTCATCTTATTTTTATTTTCCTAGATAAAGTGTATAGGGCGCATTCAACTGTAATAGCGTGGCTTTACTTTTTCCGCTTTTTTTCATCATTATCATGTAATTGCTTCCAAGATGTAATAGTTTTAGGATTTCTTTTCCGCACTCTTCACTATTATGTAACTGCCCCAAAACTCTGTAATAACTTAGGTTTACATTTCCGCCTTTATCTCCTGCTACTATATTTTATTCAATGCTTAGATTAATAGGATTGTATGGAAAGATAAAAATGAACGATAGAAAATCTTAATTTCAAGATAAATAATCGAACTGAATCACTGTTGCACACTTGCACCCCTAGGGTACTCCCCACTTGGTTGCCTCGGAAAATAATGGTCATGTCCCTCGAACGTAGGGATATCTTAGCAAAATACCCTCAATCTTAAAGTCATCATAAAGATCATAGTCCCTTAACGTCCCTCAAGTTAACTACGAGAAATGATATTGTCCCTCGATGTTGCCTACGAATATATGATGTCAGTCCCTTCGAAATGCTAAGATATCCTTACATGTTGCCTTCAATGACCATTATGTCCCTTTCGATAGTCCCTTAAGCTTCCAACGACTAGGGTTACCTACTCACTAATAGTAGGATAACACGGTCTAAAAGATAGGAGGAAAAGAATGTATTTTTTGAGTAGGTAGATAATTGTTAGGTACTTGCTCAAAACAACAAATCTTTTACACCATACACTTTCAAACAAACTTTTCAAACTAAAGTTTTCAAAACACTTCGTAACACTCTTGAGGACAGAAACAAGGGTTAAAACGAAGTAAAACAAAACTTTTCAAAACAAGCACACACAAGCAGTTTTCAAAATGAGCAAGTACCTAAGAGCCCATGGAAAACCACAGATTGAAAGGGTGCTAACACCTTCCATTTCTATAATCTACCCCCCGTACTCAGAAACATCTCGAAAAAGGATTTTTCTGTTCTTTTTCCTTTTCCTGATTGGATAAAACAAAAGTCGGTGGTGACTCTTGCTTACCGCGATATTTGCGAACAAAAAACACAAACCAGTATTAATAGTCGGTTCTGCCACCGTATCACACACGCCATACCCTAGATCAATTTCCTCTAGAGGATCTTGAGCTTGCATGTTCTGCACAGGACTTGATGGGTCTTTTTCGAACCCCTAAAGGCTCATTGTCATATATACAATCTAGCCTGCAGCTTTCTAAAGTTGTTGTTTATCCATATTAGCCTGCTTCTTGATTTTTTGTTTTGGCTTCGGCAACCATGTTTTGTAGTTTCTCAGCATCTAAAGTCGATTTTCTTTTTTTTTCCAGCCACATAGGCCAAAATTCGAGGCAAACATTCTGACTCACTGGTTATCATCTTCGACCTCATACCAGCCTATGGGTGGTATCGACCCCCTAGGTGCCACTGCCTCGTCTGTGTCCCATGTGAACCCATGATTAGGATCCAAAATTAAAAAACTATTTAAATTTTCCTTAGGGGCACTTCCACCTTCGTCACAAGGTGCTACGTTTGCCAAGTGTTGGTCGAACAATTTCTTTCCACCTTTGCTACCATCAACCCTATAATAACACTAATTCTCCTCTATGTTATCCATGACGCCATCTTTCCTCCAGATAGATATTCTTTGGTGTAGCATCGACAATACTTCTCTTATTCCATGAATCCACTTACGACCAACTAGTAAATTGAAATTGGCTTTAAAGTCTATTATCATAAATAGTGTCGATCAGAAAGTGGTTCCGCCGGTAAGCTCCACCTGGATCACTCGTAATATGTTATTGGTTTTCCCTTCATAGTTGGACAAAACCATATTGTATGATAGAAGCTCTGACCCACATTTCCATATTTTCTTGAATACCACATGGGGTATCAAGTTCACAGCTGCTCCTCCATCGACAAACATTTTGTTGATTGGTACACCATCTATCTTTGCCCTTATGAACAAAGGTTTGAGATGATACATCATTCTAGGATTTGGTTTCTCAAACACAACTTTCTGCTCTTCGACTACACCATTATTCATTACATAGTAGCGTAAAGGTTTTTCATCAGCAGCTTCGCTTGGTATGTAGTCTTCCTCATTCTCTGAAACTTATGACACTATGTTAAACTCAATAGGTAAGGTTGATACAATTCCACAGATGATGAAATCTTCGCCATAATCGTCATCCACCATATCATCTTCTGGTGAAGGTTCATAATTAGGTTCTTTTTCCTCTTCACCTTCAGATGTCGAAGTATACTCATGTGTAGGAGTATATATAACATTTTGTGTTGCCACTAACTCTTTGTTTCCCAAAGGAGCTACCATCATAGCCAACCTTTGATTAGTTGTGATCTTTTCTTTTTCAGTCAACCTTGACTTGGGATAGAGCCTTTTTTGAACTGCGGCTTCACCAGGTTTCACAACCTCTGCTGGTTTCATGCCTTCGACTTACCTAACAACTTTGACATGTTTTAACTAAGATGTTGAGGCCTCTCTAGCCGCTTTCTTATTCCTCTGATGACGCCTCCATTGAGTCCTTGTCATCGTATTTTTCCACTTATAATTAGGAGAAACTTGATATCCCTTTGACTCCACCTTTTTCTCTTTAACCTCGGCTTCGTGAATGATCACCTTCCACTTTGGTCTCTTACTCCCTTTCTAGTTTACTGACTCCAACCATTTTTCCTGTGGGGTGTCCAATGGAGGATGAAAAGTTTTTTGGCGGAACTTCTCTTGATACTCCTGACTACGTCGAGGGGTACCAACTTTGTCAAAAACAAACCTTGGAACCAGAGGCTTCTCTTGCTTGCGAGCCTCTTACTTGGCAGCTTCATATCATTCAACTGCATCTTCATCATACACAGTGTTGCATCTCATGCATAGATTAGCCTTCAATCCTTTCACTCTGCATTTTTCTTAAAAATAAGCCAAGCTCTCCTCAGGTTGAGGATTCACTGCACACAACTCATTTTCCATCTTCACGTTGAAACCTTCAATAGTTTCAACCATCATGACTTCCATGTCGAATCCTTCAGTAGCTTCAACCATCATGCAATCCAGAGGTTTTGTATATAAATCCTCTTCAACCTTCAAAGGATCTTTGTCAACCTGCATTTTTGGCTTTTCGCCAAATTGGAGTCTGCCTTCTTTCAAAGCTTTCTGCATCAAGTCCCTGAAAAGTACACATTGAGATGTTTTATGACCAAGAAAATTATGAAATTTGCATAATCTCCTTTTCTTATTTTGTTCAACTGGGGGATTCTTTAGGCCCTGAGGGACCACAATCTGACCATCAATTACTAACAAATCAAATATTTCATCACACTTGGTTATATCAAATGTGTAAGTTTTGGTGATGGCTTTTCCATTCTTCTCAGTTTCGACATGGTTTTTTCCATTCGAATGTTTTAATAGCTTACACGCAAAGGGAGGCCCAGGATGGAGTTCATCCATATTAACCTCTGTTTCTTCCTGTGACCCCTCTTTGTCAGAAGAACATTCATCAATGGTTGTGTAAGCAACCTTTCCTTTCTTGTGGTGTTTATTTGGCTTGGTTTTTTCAGCTTTCAAATGCTCGATCGGTCTAACTTTGATAAAGGACTTGTGTAAAGCATCTCACTTTTAAAAGTGTGAACCTGTTGAGGTATTGATCTATTATCACAGTGCTTTTTCGTCTGACACTGGACAATTCTGTTAGGCTTATTTTGGACTTCCCCATGTGAAACTGCTCATGGAACAATTTCTCCAGCTGAATCCATGTTTGTATCGACTGTAGGGGAAGCATTGTAAACCAAGTAAACACATTCTTCATGAGGAATTGGAGAAGTATTTCATCCTTAAGTCCTCATTAACCACTAAGTCACCCAGTTCAGTTTGGTACCTAGCAACGTGTTCGACGGTGGACTCTTCGACGTCCCCTGAGAACTTGGGGGGAACTTTGGGAGTTTCCAACCCCTTGGTAACTTCGTTTTCAAAACAAAATCTGGCAGTGGCGAGGCACATGTGGTTCTCTGACAACCAGTGTTCATTCTATTCCTAACCATAATTTTTTCGACAATGGCTTCTAGGGTTTGTTCCCCAACTGCTGCCTCATGTCGAACTCACCTAATCGCTTGGTCAGCGTTTTGGCTTCGATTCACTATTACCACCAGAGGTGGCTCAATAACTCGTGGTATCTGTTTGACACCTTGGGGGATTTCTTGTTCATGGCCAATGGTTTCGTCGACCATTTCCTCATATTGCACCTGCACCTCTAGAGGTGGTGGTGGTGCAGCCTGTCCAACTGGCACTCTGGGAGCACCAATGAATCACCAATTGAATCACCTTGAACTTAACATCCTTGGATAATCCATCTTCCTTATTAACCTAACAACCCTAGGCCTATCATCACCACTGTCATCTTCAACACCACTATCAAGCTCATCAGTCAAATACTCATCTTCAATGACATGTTCCTTATCCATTTCTGGTGTAATCAAACAAGGTTTCATAGCCTCACTAGAGCCTGCAACATCTGTACCATCTGCAGTAGGTTGACCTCCTAAAGCCTTTTCAAAACCCTTATCAAAACCTTCATCAAATGCATTCATCCTTTCTTCTTCACTGTCCTCAAACTTGTTATCCTTCACAGACTCATCACTAGTAGATTCAACATCATCTTCAACTAACGTACCCTTGTTCCTCTTTCTTACATTCTCCATAAATGTTGCATCCCCAATACTTGGTTTGGGCCCAACATATATTTTAATATCACTTGTTGGAATGGTATGAACAAAGGAAGCTGACTCAAATGCTTTACCATCATCCTTAAAAAAGATTAATATTATATTAAAAGTAAAAAAAATATATCATTGAGTCTAATGGAAAAATTACACTAATTTAAAAAAATTAAACTTTTTTTATCATAAAAATATTTTGTAGTAAAGTGGGGGAAAAAGTCTATAATTTATTTATAATAAAAATATTTTGTAGTAAAGTGGGGGAAAAAGTCTATAATTTATTTATAATAAAAATATTTTAAACTTTTACAAAATATACAATTTTATGAATAAAATTTTCTAAAATTATATATATATATATATATATATATATATATATATATATATATATATATATATATATATATATATATATATATATATATATATATATATTAGATCAGTATTTTTTAATTAAATGCAATATTTTTGTGTTACCGTATATTTTTAGTTTTTAAAACGTAGTAAAAATAGAAAAACAAATTATTAATATTAGTGATATTTTACATACTAAAATTTTTGTACGTTTATTTCGTACTTAAATTATTTATACAGATACGTAACTATTTTAATAAAGATAAAATACAATTTTATTAAATATCATTTAAAAAAAGTTTTTTCTATTGTCTGGATATAAAACTTTCATACTCATATGCATATGTCCGCTGCTACTTGAAATTTGAAAGATTCAAATCTTATTTTTTGTGTGTAAGCAAGTAATAATATAAAAGGGAGAAATATTCAAATCTTATAGGCTACATATATAAAATATAGGGTTAAAGTTGTCAATAAAAAATATGGTTAAGTATATTTTGTTTTTCTATAAATTATTAAATTTTATTTTTAGTCGCTATAAAAAAATAAAACATCACATGTTTTAGTCTCTATAAAATTATTGTATATGTAATTTAGTTTCTACTGTTAAATTGACGTGTATTTTTAAATGATTATTTTACAGACATGTTTAGAACATTATGAATTTTTTTTCGAAAAGCAAACAACTCAAAAATTGATTTCTAAATTGAGATTTTCATTACTTATATCAATATCTTTTGAAATTTAAAAAATTAATATTTAATTTTTCTCATTTTAAAATTTGATAAAAAAAAATATTTTATAGTATTATAAACACGTATAAAAAAATTATTAAAAAATTAAAAAAGTTAAAGGGTAATTAAACAGTTTTTAAAATTTTAAAAAATAATAGAGACTAAAACCGCATGAATAACAAAATTTTAGAACCAAAATTTATCATTTTTTAATAGAAACTAAAAATGAAATTTAAGATATTTATAGGGACCAAAAATATATTTAACTCTAAAATATAATTATTTTAATAAAAAAATTCATTTTATTGTAATTTGTATATGTTTTTTAGATTTAGATATATTTGATTTAGATCTGAAATAGATAGGTTTGATTTAGTTCTAAAATATGTATTTTTGGCTTTTATTGTTTTGAGTTTTGGCTTAGAGAGCAAGCTAACCTAAATCAACAAATAGAGAGAGTAACCCCTATTTTTTGTAATCAAGTTAATCAACTCATTGTATTCACAAAATTTATAGTTTCAAGTGAATAATAAAGTTTTCCACAGTTTGTAGACAGAGAGAAACTCTGCAGAAAAATACTTTCTTTCTTTCTCCATCTTTTATTTTTCATTGTCATTGTTCATCGATAACAATCTTGTTCATCAAGATTGAGAGAAATTCATCATAGGTTTTGGTGGATTTCCAACATATGATATTAGAGTCTGATTGTTGGTCTAGCAGAAATAAACAGTTGGCACATATGTCTGATGGACGTGAAGTGTGCATTCCTGAATGAACCTTTAGACGGAGAAGTTTATGTTAAACAACCGGTTGGATTTGTGAAACATGACAAAGAGAGAAATGTGTACAGGCTGTATAAAGCCCTGTATGGATTGAAACAAGCTCCAAGAGCTTGGAATAAGAAGATTGATAGTTTTCTAAGGGAGAAGGAATTTGTAAAGTGTACAACTGAACATGGAGTATATGTAAGAAGAAACAATAGTGAATTGCTTATACTATGTCTCTATGTCGATGACTTGTTGATAACAAGTAGCTGGAAAAGTAAGATCGAAGACTTCAAAAGAGATCCCAGCAAGGAATTCGAAATGTCAGATCTATGTGACATTTAAAACTTCCCTGGTATCAAAATCTACAAGAGTTGTAGAGGTTTGCTGATGCATCAAAGAAGATATGCAGGAGAAATTTCTAAGAGATTTGAGATGGAAGAATGAAACTCGACTTTGACACCTGCAAAACCTGAAGGGTGAGAAAACACTTAGAAGGGGGGGGGGGGTGTTGAATAAGTTTCTCTTTTTCTTTTTCTTAAAGACAACAATAATGGAAAGACACGGTTATTTTTATCCTGGTTCATTTGAACTCAAACTACTTCAGTCCACTCGCCAAGGTGATTTTGCCTTTCTCAATAAGGACTTACTTCACTATAATCAACTGATTACAATCACACAACAACTGTTGTGACTAACAATGCACAAGTAATCTTAGAAGTGACTAACACCACTAAGACTTAAAATAGTCCTAGTCTACTTGAGAAATCTAACCAAACTCGGTCTCTCAAGGAACAATTACAAGAGTTAAATCTTTACAGATAGTGAAATAAAATTTGCTTCTAAGAAAGCTATATCACAACTGTGATTTTTTTCACTAAGATTTGTATTGTACAAAGTGTATGTAAAATAATTTGTGAGCCCAGAATATTTTCACGTAGTTCTTGCTTCTTTTGAATTTGTTGAGTTGTTGGCTTGCAATAAATGTTCTTCTATATATAGTAAGAAGAAAATGACCGTTGCTGCCTTCAAAAGTGGAGAGCAATTAATGTTTGCGTGTTTGCTTGCAGTATTGCATTTTCCAATGAACTAGCATATACACTTGAGTGCATGTAGCCGTCTTTGCATTAAATGAGCAAACGACACTTTGTCAGAGCATGTTTCCTGATCCTTGACAAGACTTCTTAGCTTTTATATTCTTTCAGAACTAGCTTCACGTCTTGATTTAGAACATGCTTGCATATCTTCTTATCACCGCTTGCTTGCTAAGTACTTCTGATCAGCACTTGCTTTCAAAGTACTTCTGAACATGGAAACCTGCTAAATGTTAGAAGATGCATTAACTAATTTCTTATCAGAGTCAGCATCAGCACTTGCGCTAAAACAAATAGTTCTTTCATCAAAGAACTTCTTCATTTATTTTCAACTCAGCACATCAAAATGCTTCTGTCAGAACATTATCTGAAACAATTAAATATGTTCATCAGAGTATCAAATATATAAAATATAATTTATTGTTATCATCAAAACTCTGAGATATGATCATAACCAATCTTGTTCTAACAATATCCCCCTTTTTGACAATGACAAAAATATTCAGATATAGAAATAAATTTGAACAAGAGATAAGAATCTCCCCCTGAAATAAATATTTCTATAAGAAAAAACTTCCTGATAATTTTCATCAGAGCTTTGAAATTTTCTTCTGGGATTTCTTCAGCAAGTCTTTTGAAGATAATGTTCAGATGAATTAAACTTCCAGAGTTTAAGTGATACCTGCAAAATTCTTTTAAACATAGAAAGAAATCTTTGTATTTTGTTAGAATGTTTGAGACTTAGTCCCATAACTGTTAATCAGAGATTATATCAAAATACTCATTTTCTCCCCCTTTTTGGCATAATCAAAAAGTATATAAAAATAGTTGAAGAGCGTAAAAGTTTTTTTTAATAAAAGATTCAGAGGTACAAAAAACAACAAACAAAAACAAGAAACAAAATGACACTAAGATTTCTTAGAAACAAGGGCCATAAGAAGATTCTTGATCTCAGATGCAGATTCCTCTTGTTTCATCATCCAGTTTCTGATTTCCTGGTTTGTCTGATCTTGCTTGTCCAAGCGCTCATGAATAGCTTCGTTATCCCTCTTAAGCTCATTCAAAGTATCCATTACAAGTGAAGTAGGATCAGAGGATGAAGAAGCTTCAGTAGATACAACCTTTGGAGTAGCAACCGTTGAGTCATAACGAATAAAAGTTGAAAGAAGAGTGCCCAGATCCACCATAAGAGTTGGCACATGTTCAGGTGCAGCTTTAGCAGAAGGTTGATTCAACTGAACTATTGCCAAAGGATTTGAATCTTTAGAGGCATCTTTAGATTCATCTTCTGAAATGTCCATTTGATCAGCTGGAGCATTGGCAATCATCAGAGAAGACTTCTTGTCCCAAATATCAGAAGCTTCTGACTGGAAGGTATGCAAATGTTTGGAGAAGTTCTCAATCACCTGAGAATGACATAAGTCTTGCAACTTCAGTGACTCAGCATCTAAGGTTCTTCTGAACGTTTCCCACAGAAGATCTGTTGCTGTTGGGTTCACATTTCTGGTGCAGTCTGCCTTCAGCATGTCCAACCAAGCTTGTACTTCTGTTAAGAAATTCTGAAAACATACATTTACATCTGGCTGAACAGGTTTGGGAACAGCCTTTTTGTAGGTTTTGTTTTTCATAAATTGTAGAGATTCAAAATCAACTACAGTTTTCAGAAAGTCAGCTGGTTCAGGATTTTATGATTGTTCAGGTGTTTCAGCTTGGTCAGGTTGTTCAAAAGGTTCAGGTGTTTCTGATGGATTGAGAGTTTCAGAGGGTTCATGTGTTGTTGATGGTTCACAAGGTTCAGATGGTTCATGTGATGGATGGAGGTTATGTTCTGGAGATTGAGGAGGTGAAATGATTGGTGAGTTAGGTGTTGGAAGTTGTGGAGATGTGGGTGGTGTGACGTCAGGTGAAATGATGATGGTGTTTGTTGTACCCCAAAATTTTCCCTCTCATTTTACCAAGATTTCCCCTCACAAGACTTTTTGAACTCCAGACAGGATTAGGGTTTACTCTGCTCAAGACATCTCCTTGCACTGATGACCTAAATTAGGGTTTAAGTTTGCACAAGGATTTTTGGACTTCCAATGCTCAAAGTGATTTTCATACTTCATGTTGGACTTATAAGATTGCCTCTACCAAGTTTCAAGCTTTGAATCAAATTTTTGCCCAGTCAATTGGACAGTTGACCCAGAAATCAGTTGTATTGGGGGAAAAAAGTCAACTGTGGCCAATTTACAGTCAAACCTCACAATTTTTTATCTACATCAACATTATAGGTTCATATGGACCATTTGATCAAGTTTGGACCACAACTCCTCAAGAAATTTGATCAGATCATCAAAAGGGCAAAATAGTCATTTTTAGGGTTTTGACTGTATAAGGGAAATTTCTGATTTTTCACCGAGCCAATGGCAAATTGGGCTCAAGCATGGACTCAAGGACTCAATGGCATCATCTTAATCTATTCACAAGGTTCAAAAGATCTCAAATGCATTGGATTGACAGATGAATTTTCCAGTCAACTGATCAAAATTTCACTGTACACTGAAAAGTTAAACTTTGACTTTTTGGTCAAAATCAAGTGCCAAGGGTCATTTTTCATCAAGATATGTCAAAACATGAAACTTGTTCATCAAGAAACCTAATTTTGCAAATTAGGGTTTAAGTATGAAATTTTTCATAATTTTTCCCAACTTTGCCCAACATTTTCACCATGATGCATTTGGATTCAAACAAAACTTCCAACATGAAAGTTGTAGTCCTCCACAAAGTCTACAACTTTGATTCACAAAGTTTTCCCAAAAGAAGCTTGGATCTCAAGTTATGATTTTTGGAACAAGGGTCTATGAAACTTTTAATTTAGTGAAATTTTGCCCTAATTTAGGCAGGATTTTGACCTATCTTCATGACCATTTTTCACATAGTTTCACTCGGAATCTCAAAATGAATTTCAAAGATGGATTGTATATAATGTTACAAGCTTTCCAAAATATCCAAGAACTCTCCAAAATCATTTATGATTAGGGAGTATAGAAGGTTTGAATTTGGCAAAAACTCACTTTTGATCCATGGCATTTTCATGTTGATACAACTTGCAACTTCCATCCAGCATTGTTTGTACTTGATTACAGGTCCCTAAACCCTTTCATACTCAATAATTAAATGCAAATCCATTGGTTTAAGGCTTTGTTCTGATCATGGGAGGATTACACAAGAGATTAATCCAAAAATAGCAAAAAGGCAACATTGCCATTTTTGTCAAATTTGCTTTATGTCAAATTGCATTCTTGAGCCTTGAACCAAAATCTTGTACAGCAAACAATATCCACAAACTTGAGGGGCCAAGATCACAAAGTGTAAGCTGGTATATAGCCTGTACAGGCCTGTCTTGCATCATTTCTTACTTTTACTTAAAATACAAGAAACTTGTCAAATATCACATAACTTGCATATCTGATAGAAGCAACCCTGGAAAGCATTGGAGACAAGTTTTTACACATTCCCTTGAGCCATAAACACGAGCCATTGAGCCCTCAAACCTTCCAAAACATAAAATCACCTTCCTCTTGCAAAATAAGGCAGCTTCTGCACTTTGAGTTCTATCTCACAAACCACTCGTGCGTTTTGCCCCAAACCTGTTCAAACACCTTCCATATAACCTATCCAAGCTATCCCAATCATTAGGCAGTGACTGTAACTCCATTTGCAAGCTTCACCATTTCTGTTTTCAGCTTGTGTAGGTTGAGTTCTACAAGCTTGTTCAAGCACATCCAAGGCAAACTAGGCATTGAGGAAGGTCAGAGGAAGTTCAAGCAAGCTTCCAAGCACCTCAAGCCTCACTGAAAAGCTCCACATTGCCATATTCGTGTTCAACTGAAACAGGTATTTTGCAACTTCCTATCTCTCTATTTAGGAATCATTAGGCTTAGGTTTGTGAATAAAAAATGTAGTACTCATAGCCCTGAAGCTGCACATATGCTCAGTTTTCATTAAGTTAAACGTGTTAAGAGAATTTGATTCATGAACTTCCTGAAAAATTTAGGTTAGAAATTAGGGCCAGAGAAATTCTCTCTGATCTTTGAGAGTTAGATTAAGTTCTTTATATGGTTGAAATCGTCTTGACAGATGCTACAACTTTGGTGTTATGAGTTTTTGCATTAGAGCACGTATGCAGGATCTGGACATTTTGTACAGGCGCGCGTATTTTTGAACGAAGGTTGAAGATGGAGTTTGGAACTGGGCCGAGCCTTTGTTTCTTGTTTTTGGCACCCCCTGCATTGCTGACTGCACCCCCTGGCCCATTTCTTTTTATTTTTGTATTTTTATATTTATTTTTCATTTCTGATTTTATTTTATTATTTTCTAAACATAAAAAATACCAAAAATATTTTTTACAAATTTTCACTTTTATTTTTATATTTTTATTTTATTTTTCTAACATGAAAATAATTATTAATTGGTATATATTTTTATTTTCTTTAATAAAAAACAAATAAACATTTTAGAGATATTATATATTTTTATTTTATTATTTATACATATAAAATAATATTTTTCCACATGTTTTTATTTCTTAAATATCCTTGTATACATTTATATTTATTTTCTTGTACATAAAAATAAATAATATAGTATATATTATCTTAAAACAAAAATTAGGGTTTCCATCCTTATTAAAAATAATATTTTTCTAATATATTTTCATTTTTTGACATTTGTACATATTTCATTTATTTTTATTTTATTGTATATAAATAATATAATTAATATACTTTCTTAAAAGAAAATTAGGGTTTTTACCCTTAATAAAAATAATCTTTTTATTTCTTTTTTTAATACATTAAAAATTATATTTTACACATAAAAATAAACAACAAAAAACATTTTTTACATAGTTATAATATTTTGCACATTTATATTTAAATTGCTTATTTAATTATTGCCAATTTATTTATTTATACCATTTATTCAATTTGGATGTAATAGTAATTCTAGGATTTTATTTTCTTGCAAATAATCCCCATTCAAATTGTATCCCCCCTTCCCATATCAAATGTTGTAATAGTGTAGGTTTATTTTACGCATTTTATGCTTTCAAGTATGCCATGTTAGAGATTAGGGTTTGTATGCAATATCCAAAGTCAAAACAAATAGCTTGACTAATACAAAGACAAAAATGCATGAAAATGACAAACACAATGCACACTTGCACCCCTAGGGTTTTATCCACTTGTTGCCTTTAAAAAATGGCCATGTTATGCATGTTGAGTATCTTGGCAAAACAAAAACAAAACAAAAGATCATAGTCACTCGATGACGCTATCTTGGTTGCCTATACAATATGATCTAGTCCCTTAAAAATTGCTAAAGATACTTAGCACAATTGCTATCATGGTCAATACGATGACCCGCGCCTGTCCCGTTTAACATCCTAATACAAGGTTGTTTACCAAATGCAATGGTAAAACAACACTGTCAAAAGGGTTAAAAATGTGTAGGAAAGATTCTTGAGTAGATAGGGTAGATAACTCTTAGTTACTTGATTAAAACTTGCAAAAACATTCTTGTTATTTTCAAACACACCTCACAACACAATTTCAAAACATTTCCCAAAACAAACTTTCAAAACATTGAAACATCTTTTCAAAAGACAATACACCTTTGTATACATTCAAACAAGAATCATTACAAAGGTTGCCACAACTATGGCCTCTTTTCAAAACATTTTCAAAACCACACACAAAGCACCATTTCAAACAATTGAAAAGCAAAAGCAAGTGATCTAAACAAGTAACTAAGAGCCCATGGATAACCATGGATGAAAAGGGTGCTTGCACATTCCCTTTTCATAATCTACCCCCCCCCCCCCCCCGAACCCAAGAAAACATCTCAAAGGTCTTTCCTGTGCTTTTTGACCTTTCCTTTGGATAAAATAAAAAGTCGGTGGTGACTCTTGCTAAACCGAAACATTTGCGAACACAAACGCAAGACCTCAAGTCAGTTCTCCCACCGTATCACAGTGTTGTCAGCAGTGGGGGTAGGATTTTGTGGTTGTGTTCTGTTCATGGAAAAGATATTTTCAGAAGGTAGGGTGAATGGTGGCTTTAGAGTGGCTAGAGGTTCGTTGATTCATGGTATTCTCCAAGAGCCAACATCATACCATCCAGTAGGTCTGGGTGATAAAGGTCTGGGAGGAGGTCTAGAAAGGTTTTTAGCAGGAATAGATTGAGAGATAGGTGTTTGAGAGGGCTCTGTTTGGGTTTCAGAGGAGTAATCAGAGTCAAAATCACTCAAGTATGATAAAACTTGATCTCTTTGAGGGTTTCCAGCAAGAGGTTCAAAGGGTATGGTCAAGTCTATGTCAACATCTATGTCACGTAAGGTTTGGGGTTCAGCAAATGTAGATGTATTTACAATATCATTAACAGAAATAGTATCAGTAGGTGTACCCGATTTCTTCTTCTTCTTCTGAGGTCTAGCAGATGGTCCTTCAACTACTTTCCTCTTCATTGGTTGCTGAAAGACAACATCTGGAGCAACTTCATGTCTTCCTTGAAGCCAAGCAGGATCAATTGGTGTTCCACTTTCTTTGCAAATCTAAATGTAATGCAGGATGATGCGAGGGTGATATCCTGAGTTGAACAGTGGAAAATCAGCAATTGGAATCCTTCTCCTGGTAATGGATGCTGAAACATAAAGAGTTGGTTCTATCAGCAGTTTGTCAATAATCTTTCTCTTCACCAAGTTCTTTCCGGTCAGAGCTTTCCCACATGTAGGCTCTAACTCCCCTAGCAGATTTGCTTCATCCAGGTGAGCAATCAGACCATTCTCAGTCAGAATTTCTGAAATCAATCTCCCCATTGGAATCCAATTCCTTTTGGATTTAGGGTTCTTCATTCTTTCTGCTTCCCTAGTTTCTTTGACATGAGTACAGAGATGATCAAACAATAGATAGGGTAAATCAATCTTAACATTTGTTCCAAGACAGAACAACAAGTATTGCTGGTCAGCATTTATATAGTCTGGAGAACTTGTTTCCTTCCTATGATGAACGCAACCATGGATGATTCTTGCCCAGATCTTGTACTTATTTTTCAAATCTCTGACTTTTGAAGACGCTTGCCCATTTGTAAAAATTTCCGCATAAACTTTTGACATTTCCATTCTGCCACTAGAAATTCCAGTCACTCCAGTTCCTTCAAAACCTAGTAGTTTTCTGATGAGATTTTCAGTAATGGAGATTTCCTTACCCATCACGAATGAGAGGATGACTTTTGGAGAAGAAATAGCATGTATCCAAAATTTCTTAACAATGTGTGGAAAAACAGGACCAACTAGACGGTCAAAGAAGTTTCCCCATCCTTGAAACTCCACAGTAGGAAGAAGATCAAAGCCATTTGCTTTAAGATTCTCAAAGTCCACCATTAATTCACTTATAACCTCTAAGCTATCCACTTGAATGAGAGTGGTTCTCTCAGGAATGACGTACTATTCAGATTGGGTGTTCTCAGAATGAGTAGAGGAGGAAGCCATTGGAGCACTTAGGTTGAGAGAAGAAAAAAATGGGTTTCAGAGAAAAATACACAGAGACGGTTGAGTTTTTAAAAGAGAAGGTAAAAAGTCAGAGAGGGTTTTTACAAAGGTATTTATATGAAAACTTTTGAGAAATAGGTTTTAAAAATAAAACTGTAAAAAGATTATTTAATAAAAATTTAATTAAAAAGAATCTAATCATGACTTAGCATTTAATGAAATTGAAAAGTGAGGAGAAAACATGATATTTTAATCAAATCATAAATGTTACCTAGAACGGCGTCAATAGCTTTAGCACGCGTGACCTTTCAGAAACACACCATGTGTTCATCTCCTGAAGGTTTCATGGGACAACTGTTTGATCTAATGAACTGCTGAGCTATACTTGAAATGAAACATTAGAACATTTCAGAACTTTACATATAGCTTCTGATGTAACTTCTCTTCTAACTTCTGAAGAGTTGTTAATCAGAACATTCATTTCAGTACATTCTAAAGTCAAACACAGAAGATAAATACAATTTTATTCAGGACATAATTCCATACAAATGTTTTTCAAAATGAATTTAAATTTATCTTCTAGAAGGGGTTTGGTAAAAATATCAGCCCATTGATGGTCTGTTTTTACAAAGTTTAAATTTAAAATTCTCTTCTGAATATAGTCTCTTATAAAATGATATTTAATTTCAATGTGTTTAGCTTTAGAATGTAAAATAGGATTTTTAGAAAGAAAAATTGCAGAGGTATTGTCACATAAGATAGGAATCTTACTTTCATAAAGATTAAAATCTTCTAGTTGACTTTTCATCCAGATCATCAGAGAACTACATCCAGCAGCAGATATATACTCAGCTTCTGTTGTTGAAAGTGCAATTGTTTCCTGCTTCTTGCTGTACCACGAGATAAGATTGTCACCCAGAAACTGGCAGCTTCCAGAGGTGCTCTTTCTTTCAATTCTATCTCCAACAAAGTCAGCATCATAATAACCTACTAGTCTTAAATCTTTTGATCTTCTGTAACACAGACCTAGATTAGTAGTACCTTTCAGATACCTCAGAATTCTCTTAACAACAGTTAAGTGAGATTCTCTAGGATCTGATTAGAATCTAGCACATAAACATACGCTGAATAATATATCAGGTCTAGATGCAGTCAGATAGAGAAGGGATCCAATCATACCTCTGTAGAGCTTCTGATCTACCTTCATACTTACCTCATCTTTTCCCAGAATGCATGTTGGATGCATTGGTGTCTTAGCATCTTTGCTTTCTGACATCTGAAATTTCTTCAGAAGTTCTTTAACATACTTCGTCTGATGTATGTAAGTACCTTCTGGAGTCTGGTTAATTTGTATTCCCAGAAAGAACTTCAATTCTCCCATCATGCTCATCTCAAATTTCGCCTGCATGGACTCATCAAATTCTTTTCCAAGGGATATATTAGAGGTTCCAAAAATAATATCATCAACATAAATTTGACAAATTAAGATATCATTTTTAAATGTCCTTCTGTATAAAGTTGTGTCCACTTTCCCTCTGGTAAAATCTTTTTCTAAAAGAATATTACTCAGACGATCATACCAAGCTCTGGGAGCTTGTTTTAAATCGTACAAAGACTTTTTTAATTTAAAAACATGTTCTGGATATTTTGAGTCATTAAAGCCAGGAGGTTGATGGACATAAACTTCTTCTTCTATATAACCATTTAAAAATTCACTTTTAACATCCATTTGATATAATGAAATGTTATTTTGAACAAAAAAAGAAATTAATAATCTAATAGACTCAAACCTGGCGATTGGGGCAAAGGTTTCATTATAATAAATTCCTTCTTGTTGACTATAACCCTGTGCAACCAGTCGTGCTTTGTTTCTGACCACCTCTCCTTGCTCATTTAGTTTGTTTCTGAAAACCCATTTAGTTCCTATAATGTTGAATCCTTTGGATCTTGGAACTAGATCCCACACATCGTTTTTGGAAAATTGATTGAGTTCATCTTGCATTGCTAAGATCCAATCATTGTCTTCCAGAGCTTCATCAATAGAAGTTGGCTCAATCAGAGATACCAATCCAAACAATGATTCTTCATTGATTCTGAGAGAGGATCTTGTTCTGATGGGATCTTCTTTTCTTCCAATAATCACGTCTTCTTTATGAGCTAAAGAGATTCTAGGAAACCTTTTTTGAGAGGGTTGTTCAGAGATTCTGAGATTATCGAGAGCATTGTCAAAGGATGATCTTATGAGTCTTCCTTTGCTTCTGAAGTTTCAGAGTTTGAGGGATGATCTTCTGTACCTACAGAAATATCAACTTGCTTTGGCTGTTGCTGGCCAAGCTTATCATCAAACCTGACTTTGATTGATTCTTTAACAATCAAAGTTTCTGTGTTGTATACTCTATAGCCTTTTGAGCGTTCAGAATATCCAAGCAGAAAACACTTGTGTGCTTTAGAATCAAATTTGTTCAAATTTTCTTTAGTGTTCAGAATAAAACAAGTACATCCAAAAGGATGGAAATAAGAAATGTTGGGTTTTTTGTTTTTCCACAATTCATAGGGAGTCTTTTCAAGAATAGGTCTTATAGAGATTCTATTCTGAATATAACATGATGTGTTCACAGCTTCTGCCCAAAAGTGCTTAGCCATATTTGTTTCATTGATCATGGTTCTGGCCATTTCTTGTAATGTTCTATTCTTTCGTTCTACAACTCCATTTTGTTGGGGAGTTCTAGGACAAGAGAAATTATGAACAATACCATTTTCTTTAAAATATTTTCAAAATAATGGTTTTCAAATTCTCCACCATGATCACTTCTGACTTTTATAATTCTAAAATCTTTTTCGTTTTGTACTTGGTTACAGAAGTCAACGAACACAAAATGTGACTTATCCTTATGTTTTAAAAACTTAACCCATGTCCATCTGCTGAAGTCATCAACAATGACTAATCCATACCTCTTGCCTCTGATGGATGCAGTTTTAACTGGCCCAAACAGATCAATATGGAGTAGTTCTAATGGCCTAGAGGAAGAAACAACAATTTTGGATTTAAAGGAAGGTTTTGAAAATTTTCCTTTTTGACATGCTTCGCACAGAGCTTCTGAGTTGAACTTCAGATTGGGAAGTCCTATGACTAAATTTAATTTATTTACTTGAGAGATTTTTCTTAAGCTGACATATCCCAATCTTCTGTGCCATACCCATTGCTCATCGCTAACAGACAAAAGGCATTTAACATTCTGATATTTAAGATCTGATAAATCAATTTTGTATATGTTGTTCTTTCTCTTGCCAGAAAAGAGGATTGTTCCATCTTTTTTACTAACAGCTCTACAGGAATTGTGATTAAAGATAATGTCATAACCGTTGTCACTTAATTGACTTATGGGCAATAGGTTATGCACTAATCCTTCTACTAATAAAACATTAGAGATAGAAGGAAGGTTACCGTTTCCAATGGTTCCAGAACCAATAATCTTCCCTTTCTGATTACCTCCAAACTTGACGTCTCCTCCAGCTTTAAATTCTAGGTTTTAGAACATAGACTTTCTTCCCGTCATGTGCCGTGAGCACCGAGAGTCCAGGTACCATGATTGATGTCTCAATTGAGCTGTTAAGGACATCTACAATAAATATTATTTTATCCTTAGGTACCCATATCTTTTTGGTTCCTCTTGGGTTAGAGTATTTAAAGTTCTGTTTGAACTTTGGATTAGCATAAGAGTTTCCAGAATGTGATGTATATTTTATATCATGTGTGTGTCCAAACTTGAATTGTTTGTTCAGAGGTTTATAAGTGAAAGTCATCTTAGCAACATGTTTTGGTATATATGTCTCCTTCCCTTTGGGAGGTTCATATTCAATTCCTCTTCTGTTTTTCCCACTAACTCCATAGATCATTGAAGCCATTTTTCTTCTATCTATGCTTTTAACAAGAAAAGTTTGAAAGCTACAGTCATATTCCTTCAGAATATCTTTTGAACTTGACACAGAATCTGAACTAGAAATTTTTTGAACATTTTGAATTTCTTCTTTAAGTTTAAAATTATTTTCTTTGAGTTCAGATTTTTCTGTTTCATGTTTCTCAAGATTAGATGCAAGACTCTTCTTGAGTTTCTTGTATTTGATTTTGAGCTTACTATAGTTTTCTAGAAGTTCTGATAAACTTTCAGCAAGTTCATCTCTAGTAAATTCAGAGAATACTTCTTTTGGATCTGACTCATAGTCTGAGTCATCTGCTGTGGCAGCCATCAGAGCTAGGTTGGCGTTCTCATCTTCAGAATCAGATTCATCTTCAGAGGATTCTGAATCGTCCTAGGTTGCCATCATTACTTTCTTTTTACCAAACTTTTTCTTTGGTTTTTCTCTTTGAAGTTTTGGACAATCACTCTTGTAGTGTCCAGGTTCTTTGCATTCATAACAGATTATCTCTCTTCTGTTTGAATTTTTGTGTCCAGCAGATTCTGGTTTATCTTCTGACTTCTTGAAGTTCCTGAACTTCTTCTGTATGTGCTTCCACAGCTGATTGATCCTTCTGGAGAGCAAGGATAGTTCATCTTCTTCTGACGCAGATTCTTCAGAGTTTTCCTCTTCAGCCTGA
This sequence comes from Vicia faba, assembly GCA_948472305.1. Lineage (NCBI taxonomy): Eukaryota > Viridiplantae > Streptophyta > Magnoliopsida > Fabales > Fabaceae > Vicia > Vicia faba. The sequence continues at coordinate 495,818,639 of OX451736.1, forward strand.
AAAGCGTTAGTTTCATATTTTTTAATTGATTTAAGGGCAACAGACTTACCTTTCTTCTGAGGCTCGTGCTCATCAAGTTATATCTCATGACTTCTGAGAGCACTGCTGAGTTCTTCAAGAGACACGTTGTTCAGATCTTTTGATACTTTGAAAGCAATGACCATAGGTGCCCATCTTCTGGGTAAGCTTTTGATGATATTTTTAACATGGTCTACCTTAGTCTATCCCTTGTTCAAAACTCTCAGACCAGCGATCAGAGTTTGGAACCTTGAGAACATAGCTTCTATAGATTCACTTTCTTCTACTTTGAAGGCTACATACTTCTGGACGAGAGCCAGAGCTTTAGACTCCTTCACTTGAGCGTTTCCTTCATGAGTCATTTTGAGAGACTCAAATATATCATGTGCTGTATCTCTATTTGTGATCTTTTCATATTCCATTTTAGAGATATCATTTATAAAAATATTTCTAGCTCTATGATGATTTTTGAAATCAGCTTTTAGTTGTCTATCCATATTTTTTCTATCAATCTTGTTTCCTTCTGAGTCTGTAGGATGTGTGTCCATCCAAGACTATACCCCATAAATCACTATCATGACCTAGAAAGAAACTTTCTAGTCTATCTTTCCAATATTCAAAATCTTCTCCATCAAATACAGGATGTTTGTTGTAGCTATTGTTGTTTTGTTCAGTAGCCATTTGTGTTTTCTTCTGGATCTTTTCCTGACACGGTTAAGTGTTGCACTCAGAGTCAAGTTCTGATACCAATTGAAGGGTGATAAAACACTTAGAAGGGGGGGGGGATTGAATAAGTTTCTCTTTTTCTTTTTCTTAAAGGCTCAACAATAATGGAAAGACAGGGTTATTTTTATCCTGGTTCATTTGAACTCAAACTACTCCAGTCCACCCGCCAAGGTGAATTCGCCTTTCTCAACAAGGACTTAATTCACTATAATCAACTGATTACAATCACACAACAACTGTTGTGACTAACAATGCACAAGTAATCTTAGAAGTGACTAACACCACTAAGACTTAAACTAGTCCTAGTCTACTTGAGAAATCTGACCAAACTTGGTCTTTCAAGGAACAATTACAAGAGTTAAATCTTTACAAATAGTGAAATAAAATTTGATTCTAAGAAAGCTATATAACAACTGTGATTTTTTCATTAAGATTAGTATTGCACAAAGTGTATGTAAAATAATTTGTGAGCCCAGAATATTTTCACGTAGTCCTTGCTTCTTTTGAATTTGTTGAGTTGTTGGCTTGCAATAAATGTTCTTCTATATATAGTAAGAAGAAAATGACCGCTGCTGCCTTCAAAAGTGGAGAGCAATTAATGTTTACGTGTTTGCTTGCAGTATTGTATTTTCCAATGAACTAGCGTAGACACTTGAGTGCATGTAGTCGTCTTTGCATTAAATAAGCAAACGACACTTTGTCAGAGCATGTTTCCTGATCCTTGACAAGACTTGTTAGCTTTTATATTCTTTCAGAACTAGCTTCACGTCTTGATTCAGAACATGCTTGCATATCTTCTTATCAACGCTTGCTTGCTAAGTACTTCTGATCAGCGCTTGCTTTCAAAGTACTTCTGAACATGGAAACCTGCTAAACGTTAGAAGATGCATTAACTAATTTCTTATCAGAGTCAGCATCAGCACTTGCGCTAAAACAAATAGTTCTTTCATCAAAGAACTTCTTCATTTATTTTCAGCTCAGCACATCAAAATGCTTCTGTCAGAATATTATCTGAAACAATTAAATATGTTCATCATAGTATCAAATATATAAAATATAATTTATTGTTATCATCAAAACTCTGAGATATGATCAGAACCAATCTTGTTCTAACAAAACCAAGATTGTAATTGTCGAAAGGTTCAGAAGATGATGTCGACCCAATCCAATATAGAAGACATATTGCGTCATTAAGATACTTTTGTCACATGAGGCCTGACTCAGCATACAATGTAGGTATGATAAGTAGATTCATGCAAAAGTCAAAGGTATCACACTTAGCAGCGGCGAAGAGGATATTGAGGTGTGTGAAAGGAACTAGTGACTATGGAATTTTGTTTCCTGCAGCTGATAAAGGAAAATAGTGCAAGTTAGTGGGGTACACTGATTTGAGTTGGTGTAGTGATGTTGAGGATAAAAAATCTATAGTTGGTTATGTATTTATGTTAGGTGGTGCACCAGTTGTTTGAAGTTCGAGAAAGGAACCAGTAATGGCATTATCATCATGCGAAGTAGAATACATAGCTGCTTCTCTTTGTGCGTGTCAAGCAACTTAGATGGTGAACTTGGTCGAAGAGATAACAGGGAAAGATCATGGAGAAATTACAATGAAGATCGATAGCATGTCAGCTATCAATCTGGCGAAGAACCCGATAGCACATGGTCGAAGCAAGCACATCGAAATGAGGTCTCACTATCTTCGAGAGCAGGTAGCAGATGAAAAGATGAACTTGGAACACTGCATAACTGAGAATCAGATTGCAGACATCACGACGAAGGGTGTGCAGATCGAAGTATTTCGAAGACTAAGAGCTATGATGAATGTAGATAGCTTAGACACAATGAATTAGGTGGTGTGTTGAAAGTAATTCCTTGTGTCGAAGCAGTTTGCTCGACAGAGACAAGGGAATGTCGAAGTAGGTGTGTCGAAGGTGCTACACACATATTTGATACATATTTGATTTTAGATTTAGATAGATTTGATTCAGATCTAAAATAGATAGATGTGATTTAGTTTAAAAATAAGTATTTTGGGTTTTTATAGTTTTGAGTTTTGCCTTAGAGAGCAAACTAACCTCAATCTATAAATAGATGGAGTAACCTCTATTTTTTATAATCAAGTCAATCAACTCATTGAATTCACAGAATTTGCAGTTGCAAGTGAATAATAAATTTTTTCATAATTTATGGGCAGAGAGAAACTCTGCAGAAAAATATTTTCTTTCTTTCTTCATCTTTTATTTTTCATTATCATTGTTCATCAATAATAATCTTATTCATTAAAATTAAGAGAAATTCTTCATAAATTTTAATAGACTTCCAACCACTTTTCTTTACGTTGCTTCCTTTTGTCACGTTACTTTGCCGGTCCTTCCTTTCTACACTTTGTTTCTCAATCCATACAAAATTTAAACGAACCTTCTTTTTCAATTTGAATACTATGCTGTTGTTTCTAAAAATTGTATTAACTATTTTTGAAAATTTTATTTATTATAATATCTAATTCATATTAACTTTAAAAAAAAATACTATATTACAAAAGTAAAATCTGAAGAAAAATAATAATGCATCTGTTTTTGAATGCTTACTTGAAGATTGGTTTTGACTTCTACAATATGTTATATAATTCAAGATCACTATGTAGTATTTGGTTTTTTCTCAATAAAATTGATTTTTTTTTAACGTTCAATGATTTATTATTTTGTATCATACTCATTGATTATTTTAATATATTTAATGTTTTGACTTTAAGAATCGCTTTTTTCTCGTACACTTTGGTAAAGTTGCATTTGCATAACGGCTAATGCATTGATAATGATTATACTACGATTAACTAATGACAAATAGGAGTACTTATTTGGGCTCAACTTAGTAGTTATTTTAAAAAAAAATTGAAGTATTTAGAGCTTTCAATACAGAGGAGTCCATATAGGTCGATATGAATAATTAAATTATTTTAAGTTATTTTAAATATATTATATTTAACTTATTATATTTAATAATTGATGTAAATAATTAAATAAATAATTATTTTGTTTTTATCATATAAAAAAAATATTATTATAGCGAAAAGTTCCTCAATTTTTAAGAATGTGATTCCTCTTGAGAACTGAAAAATACATGAAATATACATTTACATATTCTCATCATGATACATATAATAATACGATTTAGAACACGTCAAGATTTTTTTTTAGTTGTTTCTCAATTTTAACATTCTTTCCAATATTTCATATATCTCCACCCAATTTTAGAGTCTCATAAAAGTGACAAACAGCTAGGTTTAAGATTCTATTCTATTTCTTCCCAATATTCAATATATTTCCACCCAACTTTACAAATGTAAAGCGTAACATTTTTCATTTGAAGTCTATATTGTTTGTGTAGGATAAAAAAGGAGAGGTGCATATTTCGTCCATAGTTCTCATCTATATTTCCACTTACCACATATCATAGTGCATAGAATAAAAGAAAATCTATAGATAGACTATACCTTATAAAGTTGGTGATGTTGAGTTTCTTCAATTAGTTTGTAACTGGAGCACCATGTTTCTTGAATTGGAACAATATAAAATTGGAGTTATTAAAGTGCAAAACTGCAACACATTTTCAGTATATTCATTCACAATCCTCAACTAAATACAGTTATATTGATCCCTTTATATGGGTTTTGGATAATTGCATTACAATCCTAACTGAAGGTAACAACCTTCATAACTAACCCATAACAGTCTAACAAATTCTAAGATTTGAAACTAATTACATCACATGATTAATAGAAGTTTGACCAGAGTTAAACACAAATACTTTTATATCTAATACTTCCTCACAAGATCAGTATGGTGGAAGCAATACCACTTTGAGCTTGTTCCTCAAGTCTTAGAAGGATACACTTGAAAGAGGTTTTGTCATGATGTCTGTCAGGTGAGTTGAGGCAAGAACGTTGAGTTTTTAACCTATTTGCCACAACTCTTTTTCTAATAAAATGTATGTCAAGTTTAATATGCTTTGTTCTAGCATGTAATATAGGATTACGAGACAATAATACAACACTCAAGTTGTTACAAAGGAGAGTTGGTAAGGAATACTTAACTTTTAGTTCAACTAGTAAGAATTCTAACCAAAGTAACTCAGAAGTAGTACGTGCCAAGGCCCTATATTCTGCTTCTGCACTTGACTAGACTATTAAAGTTTGCTTCTTTGAGATCCACGAAATCATATTTAGACCAATGAAAATGCACGTACCAGATGTAGATCTTCTATCATCTAGATCATTTGCTCTCAAAGACAATTCTTGATTAGGGTTTGTAGGAGAAAGCAACAAGCAAAGTGTAGAAGTACCACTTAAGTATCTGAGTATCCTTTTTACATACTCCAATGACTATCAAGGAGATTAACCATGAGCTGACATACTTTATTGAAATTATAAGTTATGCTTTGTCTTGTTAGAGTGATATATCGTATAGCACCTACAACAGATCTATACTTAAGAGGATCCTGCATATAGTCACTTTCAAACCTGATGGGTTTACACCGACTTAGTATAGGAGAAGAAGTCCATTGGATACTTCCATGTTGACTTTACTGAGTAGATCTTTAATATATTTTGTTTGAGTGAGTATAAGAGAGCCATTTGGTTGATACTTGACTTCTAGACCAAGAAGATGTTCAGGTTTCCTAAGTTTCTTAGGAGCAGATTGATCATGGAGTTTACTGATCAACTTGTGAATTAGAAGAGAAGAAGATCTTGTTATGAGAATATCATATACGTAGACAAGGACATAAATAGTAATACCTTGGTAATTGTATGTAAACAACGAGTGATCACATCTGCTTGTTATGAATCCAAAGTGAAACAAGGTTTGATGAAGTTTTTCATACCAGGATCTAGGCGCTTGGTTAAGGCCATAAAGGGCCATATTCAATTTTCACACAAGGGCTTTGTTCTCATGTTTAAAACCCGGAGGTTGTTGCATATACACTTTCTCTTGAATTGTTCCATTGAGGAATGCATTGTTAATATCTACTTGTTAGACCTCCCATTTATAGGTCAAAGCCAATGTGATAATGACTTTGATTATGGTCGGCTAACTATAGGGGAAAATGTTTCATGGTAGTCAAACCCATACTGTTGATTGAAGCCTTTGGCCACGAGTCTGGCTTTGTATTTGTTCAAGGTTCCATCAGAGATTTCCTTTATCTTGAACACCCATTTGCTGCCTATTAATTTCCAGTGGGAAAGAAGTGTGGTAAGGGTCCAAGTGTTGTTTGATACAAAAACATCATACTCTTGTTGCATAGACTCAAACCATTGTGGTCAAGCTAATTCTTGCTTGACTATTGTTGGTTCAATATGAGCCAAAAAAAGCTTTTGGTTTTAGGTTGTCTGTTTTGCATCTAGTGAGCATGGCATGTCTATTAGTGACTAGGGAGATTTTTTATGGTTATCATGGAAAGAAGCAAATAAGGAACTCTTTGTGTTGTGGTTTGTAATGGACATAGAGTGAGACTCATTGTTGAGAGAAACTATATTGATATTTTGTGATGAGTGAGTGATAGAAAGAAAAGAGTGTCCAGGGGCACTTTGTTGTATACTGTTTATAAAGTTATTTGGCATGGGGTTATTTTACTGAATATTCAAACTGATGGATGGTTGTTGGTCAGGGACATGTGAGAACTGCTGGGAATTTTGAGCGGATAATTCAGAATTGATGTTGATCAGTCCTACACTAGGTAAACTAGTGGGTAAAGCGAGTGAAAGCTATGAAGAGTGACCCTCAGTAGGAATTTTGTTGTTGTTATTGAAAGGAACATCTTGAGTTGTCATACATAATATGGTAAAGGGAAAAAGGTATGGACTTGGATGTACATTTTGAGTTGTCCTTAGCTGTATTTTGACTCATATTAGAATATGGGATTTTTGTTTGATTATAAATGACATCCTTGGAAATATATATCTTTACTTATACACTTATAACCCTTATGGCGTGGATATATTCCAAGGTACACATACTCAAACCTTCTTAGTTGATGTTTATTCTTGTTATAGGGTCTCAAGTGAGGGAAGAATGAGCAGACAAATATTATAAGGGTGGTATAGTCAGATATGTGATTAAAAAGAGCAAGATAGTGGAATGTGTACTTGGGAAAGGTGGATGTAGGTAATCTAACTATGAGATAGAAAACTGTAGTGAAACAATGGTCGCAATATTCTATAGGAATACTAGCATGAGCCAAGAGTGTCAATCCTATCTCCATAATATTTATATGTTTTCTCTATACAATCCCATTTTGGTGAGAGGTATGTGGGCATGTTAATTTATGGACTATGCCGAACTCATTTAGATATTTGGTAAAAGGTCTAAATTCACCCCCAAAGTTAGATTGGATGTCTTTAATTGTAGTTTGAAACTGGGTTTTGACACAATCTAGAAATTGTTTGAAGACTCCTAGGGCCTCAGACTTCTGTTTAGAAAGTACACCCAAGTGTATTTTGTGAATATATCAACGAAGGATGTGTAATAGTAATAACCTTGACTAGAGGGATTAAGGGAGGGTCCTTACAAGTCTGTATGAATGAGTTCAAAAGGACTGGTGCATAAAGTCTATGAGATTTTCCTAAACAATAAGAGCTACAGAATTCAACACAATCTTTATTGCTTAAGGAAATGTTAGAAAGATTTAGCATATATCTTACAGATATAGCATTCACATGACCTAGTCTAATGTGCTAAAGAGAAAATTTATTTGAACCTGAATTTAAAGCATTTGTGTTTTGTTTATTGAGAGAAACACTAGCTGAATTGGCAGCTGGTTGAGGTGAGGACTCCATGGGCAGATTGTGAAAGCAATACAGTCCACTACCATTAAGGAATCCTTCTAAAACCTCCTTAGATGTCTGAGATTTGACAAAACAATGATTATAATGAAACTAAAAAAAGACATTATTATCTTTGGCAAACTTGGACACTAAAATTAAATTATGAGTTATGCTAGGTACATGTAGAAGGTTATTCAAGGAAAAATTAGAGTGAGTGAGATATGTGACTTAATCTTTGTTGACCCAACTGACTTAATCTTTAATCCTTGACCATTACCTACTAGAACTTCATTTATGCCTAGATAGGTTTCTATGTGTTGTAAGTAAGAGTTACAAGAGGTTAGATGGTGGGAGGAACTCGAGTCAGTGAACCATGCTTGTGATTCAAGATTGGGTGGTATGTTGAAATCATCCAGGTGTGCCAGGAATGTTGAAGCTTGTGTGGAGCTTGATGCTTGATTCTTCTGATATTTTTTGGTACTTGCAGTTTGAGAATTGGGTTGAGTTCTTGGTTACGAGGTTCAAACGATTCATCATAATGATGCAAAAAATCAACCAAAAAATTCCCATATTCACCACATAGATGATGTGTAGGTCTGTTCCCAGGAGTATACATCGCTCGAGATTTTCCACGACCCCTTCCTTTGGTGTCGCCTCTGCCTCTGGCTTGTTTAAATATACCTTTGGTGGTTTTGGAACCAGAGTTATCATTAGTGAGCGCAAGATATTCTATGGTGTTCATGAGAGAGAGTTCTTGGTGATACTTATACATATGAGCTTCTTGAACATAGAGAAGTGATTCAATGTCATAGAGTGTTAACATTTAGATTTTTCCATAAACCATCATAAAAAATGGATTTTATTCTTCTTGAAGCCCCTACAACATCACATCATATGACCCGTCTCAAAGATAGGATCTCCAATGGCTAGAAGAGCATATGTAATTGTACAAATGTGTAAGAAATATTCAGAAGCTGATCAATTATCCTCATGTTATTACCATGGTTTTTTGATTAGCTAAATTTTGCCAAAAAACGTGGTTTGGTATAACAAGTTTGTTGTTATGTTTTTTTCAGCCAAATGTCAAAGAAAATGTCATGACATCTTGGTCTGGTGCAGCAGGTGCTGCTGGTTGGTTTATTCTTGATAGATTTAAATTGATTCTATAAGATTCCTTTTTGGTTTATCCCACTAATTTTTTGCAGGTCAAGGATATTTATATCTGGAAAAAATATTTTATCTCCAGTTGTACACAAGTTGTTATGATTGGTTAATTGAGACTAATTTGGAAACCTAGTGTTTTTGTTCCAAGATTCAAGGAGATTTTTCTACACAGATTGGTGCAGCTCTCAGCATGGACAACAAGAAATATATGGGCGAAGATTCAAGGTCTAAGGATTGATGAAGAGTATTTAAAGAAACTACTTAGATCTAAGAGCATTAAGAACTTTGTAAAAAAATAAGGGGAAGCTGAATTTTCTTAGTTTTGGGTTTGATGGTTCTTCAAGGAATTTTCCTTTTATTTTGTATGTCCTCAAGTATCTTTTGATGCATTTAAGTTGAATGATTGTTACTTGATAGTTTGTCAAGTTATTGTTCTCACTCAAAGCTTCTAAACAAGAGTTTGAGTATTGTGATTGAAGTTCAAACTTTGGTTTTCGTTTCGTTTCAAGTTGTTGTGATTGTAACTTGGTTATAGACTGTCACTGGGATTGGGACAGGTCTTTTATCACTGTGCTGATTGCAATGTTTAAGAAAATCTGAATTAAAAACACTCGTAATGGATTACGACCAAATGGTAATCGATTACTACAGCACCACGAGTGAAAATGCATAATGTCAAGGCTAGGCTTCAATTAGTTTAATGCATTGCGTTTAAGAAGAATGTAGACGAAGTTTCTTAAGGATTTTTGAGTATCTAAAGTGATATAATATTAATTGCAATCATACCTTAATCATGATCAAACACTTTGATTCTTCACTAGATTAAAACTTCATAATTGACAAGCATTCTTCATGTATAAGTTTTTCTTATTTGATCGTCTTTGTCAATTTGTGTCTTAATCAAAAAAATAATAGATAGATGATGTATACCATCTTCACAATCTCCCTATTTTTTATGATGACAAACATTTGATTATGTGTTGTTGATCATATTCTCCCCCTTATTTTATACTCCTCCTCAAATGTTAAATCTTATAATCTTATAATTCTTGCAAATTTGTTTAAACTAGAAATGCAACACAACACATACATTTTCTCCACCTTTTGAAATTATCAAAAAGAATAAAAATTGGTACAAATAGTACAAATATATAGGAGTAAACAACTATATTACCATACAAACAAGGATATCTCACACAACACATCCATACACAATTAATACCAAATAGAGTATAGTCGTAAAAACATAAAACATACTTAAAATGGTCAAAGGACATTATTTTCAAATGAAACTAATACGAAAATAAAATGAAAATCAAATAGTAAGCTAATTCTCATGATTTTCAAAGTCTCCAGCATAACTAATCTTTTCCAATTGCTCTATCCTATAGGAGATAACTTCTCATTTATTATGACCATCAATAAAGCCAACAACCATCTCATTCCGGAACTCAGTAACCATATTTTATGATCAAAGCAATTGATTCATGGTCATTTGATTCAATATTATTTGAGGTTCAACAACTTGTTAAGATGTTGATGAAACCATAAAAGGGGGTATGATATCATTCTTATGAACAAAAACTTTCTTGATATTCCCATAAGATACCCTTTTTTTCCTAACACGCTTTTATCAACCAAGCTCTATGATTCTTTCATTTTTATCTTAAATTCTCCTCTTAAGCCCACATTGTTAAGAGTAAGGATTTTACTTATCTCACGAGCATATGATAATTCTGGTGACTTACCGGAGGATATGAACATGTTTGTTTTCACAATATGTGCCCAATTCAAAAGTAAGTTGTTCTTAAGAGCATACAATATTTGAAGTTCAAATTCAATTACATGAGAGTATTTTGATGCCTTAGGAATAAGCACATAACATATAAAGTAGTGAATTATTTCATCTTCTATAAACATGTTCATGATAGATAAAGTGTGTTTATTCCTAGAAGAACCTTTATCAAATATTTTCTTTTTAGCAAGAATATCCTCCTTTGATAACTGACGTAAGGAACGGTAAACTTGTTTATTGTCAAAAAAATTCCATATATAAGTTGTTTCAGGGTGAATGGTGGGACCTTTTCTTGGAAGATCAAGAAAATTTCCTATTTGTGTCGATGATAGAATAATTGGAACCCCTTTTACCCAAGAACATAGGTTGTTATCTAGTAATTTCATATTGCAATTAAATACTCTAACTAAGTTAGGGTAAATGTCACAAGGAATCTAAAAAGTTATTCAAACCAAAAGTTCAAAATAATTCAAGAAAAGCGAATTCAAACAAAGAGCCATCCCTGTCTCACCGACTGAAGACACCCACTTACCTTTCACCAGACTGGTGGTGTAGAAAGAGAAAAATACTCTCACAATTGGGTTAACATCTAGGTCCTTGCAGACCTTCTCGAAGGCAATGATATAACCCCTACAATTAGGGAACATTTGGGAGGTGCAACATTGAGAACTCTCAAATCCTCCATGGAAAAGGGGAAAAGAACCCCATTTCCTTGATAAAAGGGAGGTAGAAGTAAAAGTATGGAGAAGAAGGGTCAGAGGAGATTCGTGTGGTTGCCCTCTCTGATGGAGAACAAGCCTCCAACATAATTCGGTCTTCATCCTCTAAATAGGAAACCTTCACTCATGATCGAAAATTAAAGATCTATTCATCATAAGTACAAAATGATCCAATATCTTCGACGTCTTTACACACGACGAAGAAGGCAGACATTTTCTCTTTGTTCCCGAGAAAATAGTATGACAAAAAGAAGACACTGCCGCCATTGCAATCGTCAAATAGGGAAACTATTACTTTCAAAACCTATGACCCTATGCTTAAACTAATCCTCATTTAGAATGTTTCTTCATAAAACTTACTCACAAAATAAGAGAAAGTAAAATTCATACCTATAATAAAGGTTGTGAATGAGGAATCAAGAGAGATGATGAGTTAGGCAGTCGAGATGAGCTTGCAAAAGTAAGGAGCGAAATGGAGCAAATGAGGTAAGAGAAGAAAGCTTTTGTAGGGTAGTTTGAACCACCAGGTACCATTTAGACTCCCCGATTATTTTTGAAAAACTCACCACATCTATGAGGCGTGTCAGTAGCGTTTAAGGTCTCAAAAAATATGCCATCATTACTTACATTAAATGAAAGTAAGCGTGATCTAATGAGTGATTGATTGAAATTTCCATTGATATTTTTAGCTAATCAAAGGACATATGGTAGGGGATATGACTTACTCCTCAATTAAGGACTCACTCAAAAAAAAAAGGCCACCTTTCACTAAGGGAGTCACCTAAAGTTAAGGGACTCACCACTTGATAAAAGATCACCTTCAGCTGAGGGGCTTACCCAAAGTTGAGGGACCCACCTCTTAATAAAAAATTCCCCTCCAGCCGAGGGACTCTCCTTCAATAAAAAAATGGCCTTCAGTTGAAAAAATCCCCCAAAGACAAGGGACATACCTCACAAATGAAAGAATCCTTGAGCATTTCTCTCTTAGCAAAGCTCTCGTACTTGAGAGATTATGTAGTGTTATATTTGTCAGAGTCATAAACAAAGGCGACTCGGGCATCCTCGCCTAAGAGTGATATAGCCTAGGTGACAACCTCACTAAACATAGGGGCTCTCTCTTGGCACTCATGACGTGTACAATACCGTTGTCTCCTATTAATCATATAAGAGGAAGTCCACCATGATTCCCTAAAAAATACGTGGTCAACGATCTCCTCTAATCATGAGGGAGCGGTCAACGATCTCCTCACTCTCAACATATTGAAAATTTTAAAATAATATAATTAATATATCTTAGTTAGTTAATATCAATTAAAATATAAAATTTTCTACATATATATTCATTTTATTTTTTACTATTAAATATATATTTGAGTAATCATACTATCGTCAAAATCTCAGCATATTGAAAATTTTTAAATAATGCAATTAATATATTATTTGTTAGTTAATATCAATTAAAATATATTTTTTTACACATATATTTAATTTATTTTTTACTATTAATCATATATTTGAATAATCAGACTATCGAGTCAATTTTTAAAGTGACAACAAAATTGCAAATAAAATGAAAGTGTCAGTTGTCATAAAACTCAACACTCTCCAAATTATCGTTTATATAAGAATTCAAATCAATTGGTTATGAACTTTTTTAGTTCTTATTTGTACTTTATCTCTATTTATATATATTCTTACTAATGAAATTTTTTCAGTTTGAGTTAAAGTCCAATCAGTTAGGTTCCATGATGCTCATAAGGGAATTTGGAAAAGAGGTCGTTGGATCCATCTAACAGGCCAAATAATATCTCTAAAAAGATCTATATCTCATAATGAATCAATGGATTTGAGGTCCATAAAATGATCCCGCCCTAATATTGTACAAGGCCAAAATTGGTAAAGTTCTAAGGACCTTTAGACCAAACAACTGATGCTCACCACTGATGTCAAATTGCTGACATGAGATCTATAAAGCAGTTATCTACAAAGAAGGTACTAGTAACACATACATTTAAGATAAATATGTCCTAAAAATCATATGATCAAAGTAGACAAAACACAGAAGACCGTTAAATCTTAATTTTAGGAATCTTCTTACACTTGCCCTCTCATATGGTAGCAAAAGGTTCTATGTCCCTAAAAATCCTATAAACCTATTAAAAATATGAATTGCGCATCAGTCTCAAATATATATTATTATAATTTTAGAACTTCTCACTTACGACCATGACTAACTTGCATGCCAGAGTGTTGACAAGTACCCTGCCACTAGACTAGTTTAGAAAGACATCAAAATCATTGATGTAGTTCACCATCAGATTACATTTCACCTCTTTGTGTGAACTAAAAAAATCCTTTTCATATCAAAATTTAAGGAGAACTAAGTTAAAAAAACCCTAAATTAATCGAAATCTTTTAATTTAAGCTACACAATACTTATTACTGTATGTTTTCTTAAAAGGCATGGATGGATGTAATGTGTTGATTGAATTTTAGTTGTGTCATATCTAATGCAAATAGTTTAAATCACGTGCTTTAGTTTCATATGGAGTATAGGAAAAACTTTGACATTCATTGAAATGAAAAAAAAGCCTTAGTGTGCGCCCCTTTGTTGATCCTACTTGATTTTACACCAAACAGTTTGGAGTGAAAGTTGATGCGTCAGGTAAAGGGATTAGGGATGTCTTAATGTAAAATCATGTGAGACCCGACCATGTCCATTTATGAAAGGGAATTACTTGCTAACATATACGTTGTTTAGAAATAGGGGGCATATTTAGCAAATACACCATTTATAATTAAACAATGATTGAATGATTCTTCACTTAGGGGACACTCAGGTAGAGAGACATTACAACTTGCTAGAATTAATTCTCTATTATTTTCCTAAGTTTAGTAAAAGAAAACAACAAATTTAACTCTACTCCATACATATTCGGCCTTTTCTCCAAGATTTTTGAGTAATATATATATATATATATATATATATATATATATATATATATATATATATATATATATATATATATATATATAAAAGTATTGCAAACGGATAGTGTGTAAACTAATATATATATGTAATTGAAAAAGTTCAAAAAACTTTATATAATTGAAAACATACACACCTAGTGGGACTCGAACCCACAATCGTTTGATTAGAAGTCAAACGCCTTATCCATTAGGCCATAGGTGCTTGTTGTTGTATTAAATGACAATTGTTATTACTTTATTATTTTATTAGTTTACACACTATCCGTTTGCAATACTTTTATATATATATATATATATATATATATATATATATATATATATATATATATATATATATATATATATATATATATATATATATATATATATATATTATAAAGTAAGTTTTTATTGCTCGCTAAGTTTTTATTGTTAGTTAGAGTTTCCTCCAACAACTTTTATAACAATCTTCCTAGTCTTAAATACTCTAGAACTAGAGATCTCAATTAAATATATGATTCTTACATCTGCCACCACGTCTATTAACATTATCTTGGTGTTATTTATGAGCTTTTCAACAAATAATTTTGCAATCCAATATTCCTTCTTTGTGATTTAAACATAATACGTTCACGTTGAATGTTGTTGTTCTCACTACTCTACTTCTTATGCTTGCATACCACCCTGTACCTCATCCCATCATTTTGCATCACAATATAGACTGAGTATTGGAAGGTGGAACTCTCTCGTACTAAGGCTACTTCTACTTCCTCCAAAGAGATGATGGGTAGACAAAAGCTCTCCCCGTTTTTAGGTCGTGCTAGCATGGGTGATTGAGATAATAATTCTTTGATATTTGTAAACGCGGCTTCGCAGTCTTGTGTCCACTCGAATGCGAATTATATCCTTAATACCTTATAAAATGGCAATGCATGGTGGGAGAACCTAGAGATGAATTAAGATAGATCTATCAACATGTCATTTAATTGATGAATGTCTTTCTTGGTTCATGTGGTCGTCACGTTTACTATCGTCTGGAATTTGTCTGGGTTAGCCTATATCCCTCTCTTCGTGAGGTATTATTCCAAGAATTTTCAATGCCTTACCCCAAAAGTGAAATTTTTGGGGTTTAGTAGCATATCGTACTTTCTACCTTCTCCGAATATGGCCCCCAAAAGCGTCATATGCTACTTTTACGCTTTGGACTTGATAATCATGTTGTTCATGTAAACTTATAAGATATATTTAATTTTATTCTTGAACATATTGTTCATCATTCTTTAGTATATCGCACTTGCATTTTTAATACTAAAAGGGATGATCTTGTAATAGGAATAGTTACTTCGACATTTTTTGGTGATTATTTCCCCATGTGTTGTACCATATATTGGTGTTATATCAATGGTCCAGAGTATAGATGGACACCTCATAGTTGAGGTTTAACATCTTTTTTGCCGACCCTACAAACAAGTCTTACTTTCTATGCATATATTTCATTAATTCCTCTTGCATATACTTGGGTAAACTTTCCCCTATTTAATAACTTTTAAATGACCCCCTCTTGTAGAAATTATTACAAAGTCTTCGAATGGCTTGGGCTTTTTCAATTTTCATTCTTGTGCAGGGAAGTCCCACATTGGTTAGGAAATGTGAGAGCATTTTTAATTTGGAGATTTTCCTTTTATGAACATTATACTTTTGTGAGAAACACATCACATACTCACCCAAAACCTTAAAGTGATAGGTGTGTGGGTTATCTCACTTATAAATGCCTAAGTCTCCATATTTATAACCAATATGGAACTTCTCCACACTACTCACACTAATAACTTTCAACATCTAAATGTGTAGTTCCTCAAGATTATCTATCTTGAAGTAGTTTTTTTCTGGTGAGTGTTGTTTAACTAAGAAGGTCAGGAAACACGTACACGATGAAGCCAAATTTATGCCCAACACAATAATTTGTTTCGCAATAGTGTGAAATTTAGCTTTCAACTGAATGGTTGATGAGGTGACGACCTCTTTAAGATACAGTTGTAGACCTTTAAGTGTTTATTTAAGGAAACATTTAACATGTTGCCAAAATCTCGTAACTCTTTCTTTATAGAAAAACACTTACATAGACACAAACATAACACTTGAATTACAAACAATCAATCACAACTTTTTATTAATTAAAAAGCAAAAATAAAATCTTTTCTCTCCTTTATAATCACAACCATCCAATGATTTCAATTAAAAAAGAAATTAAATTTTAAATAAATTTAAACTTTTCTCTATTTTTATTGGTTGTTTATAACAATATTGAAATATGTGTGTTTCCATGCAAGTGTTTTTCTTCTTTATAATGATCCACTCCTTTTGTATCTCATCTTAATCTAACTATGCGGGTCCAATATAACCATCTTCTTTATTATTATTTCCATATTTTTATTGGATCGTTGCTAATATATACATTGGACTTCGCGGCAACAACATCCAAATTCATCTATTATAATCCAGAGCCGACCCAATCAAACTGGAGGACCTATTCTAATTTAAAAAATTGGCGCAAATTTTAAAAAATACAAATATAGTAATTAAAAAAGACACATAAAAAATATAATTGTATGTTAATAAAAAAATTAATTATAACTATTTTGACTTTGATCAATCTTGTTATAAAATTAATAAGAAGAAATATAATGGAATATCAGAGACGAAGGAGAGAAAGAGAAGAGATAAATAATATTGTATTACTCTCATTATCAATGTAGATTTCAAGTACAATATGAGTCTTATTTATAGGACATATGTAATAAATATAGAATCAATATAAAATCTCCTAATTGATGGACATCCATAATCATGCCATTTATATCACTCCCTTTTGGATGTCCATAAAGAATATGTCTCGTTAACACCTTACTAGAAAAAACACAGTGAGAAAAATTCTAGTGAAGGAAAAAGAGTACAACATTATTTGTGAGGGAACTACCTCGTTACAATCAATACAAATTATTACAAATAAGAAAGAAAATTATAGGGAGAAAATCATCAATTATTCATAATAGTCCTCCTCAGATGATTGTTCAGGATATGCCTCGTCAAAACCTTTCTAGAAAAAACTTTGTGGAAAAAAATATAGTGAAGGAAAAAGAGTACTATATCCATTTAAGAAAATAATTATTTCTCGCCCTCAGCTGAACAAATTCATTTCTCCCCCTCATATGAACGATCATTTCTATGAAGATGAAGACCAATCTGTTGCGCTGAAATGTTTGCATGATTATCACATGAACAAATTTGTTGGAGCTTATATCACCACTTTTCTGAAGATCATTGGTAAAAAAGAACTTTGGAGAAACATGTTTTGTTCGATCTCCTTTAATGTAACTAAATTTCATTTGAGCAATGCATACAGTATTATCTTCATATATGGTTTTTATATTTGAACTAGGGGTCTCAATTAAACACATTCTTGACTTGCCTCATGTAGTGCTAAAAATTCTTCATAATTAAGTGAAGTTGCTGCTATGATTTTTTTCCGCAGGTCTCTATGAAATAATTGTACCATCATAAGTAAATAAACAATTTGTGTGATGTACCATTATGAGGATTTGACAATTAACTTATTTCTGCATAACTTGTTATTATAATATAGATACATTGGAATAAAACAAACTCATGTCTATTTACCCTTAAGATAGAGAAGTATATGTTTGAATCCGATCAAATGTCTTCATGTAGGTGAAGAACTTTATCTTGCTAGTAGAGTTATATAAATTAATATATCATGGTGTGTATAATTAACAAGATAGATTAATGCTTGAATTATACTAAGAAATGGTACTTCGGAATCAATTAGTTTTTTTATCCTCTTCTCGAGGTATAAAATATTAATTTGAACATCCCATGGTCTAGGATCATAGAGGCAGACAACATACGAGATTTGTCCATATAGAAATATTTTAATATTTTTTCTATGTACGAGATTTTCTCATATAGAAAGATTTTAACATTTTTCTATATAACCTTCTTGGTGTATAAAAGTTTCATTGCCTAAATGTTCATTTAGTAAGAACTTTTTATTTCCCAAGTCCTCCATCTCAAATAATTTCTTTAAACAATTTATAACTTTTGAAATCTCTTTAGGAGTTCCTACAATTTTATGTCATTTACATAGATAACTATTATAGAAAATTATTTTCTAAATCTTTTCATAAAAATGCAAGGACTTAAGGACTTATTTGTATATCTCTCCCTTAGCAAATATTCGTTGAGACAATCATCTCACATGTGCTCATATTGTTTTAATCTATAGAGACTTATTAAATTTGATGAAGTAACTATCTCGAGATCCAAAATTATGTATCTCTAATATATTAAATCCTTTATGGAGTTTCAATAAATGTCACTATCAAGTGGGGGCATATAAATAAGATGTCACAACATCCATCACCTTCAAATAAAGCCTTTCAAGTTCTATAAGGCTAATTAAATATAAAAAATTAATTGAATCCACTACAGGTGGATATGTTTATTGTATCCCAAAATTCTCCATCTTTATTTTAATTATAATTGTCTTATACTTCATCATCATATGCATACATACATGTCATTGACTATATACTCATGGAATTGAGACATTTCTTTGCAAGAAAAGGTTGCAAAAATTGACTATTCCAAGTAACCCAATCAACAACCAAGCAAGTCATCATCATATCAAGCCCTTATGCATTTCAACACAATCTTGATTGTGCAGAAAGTCAAGCGTTTTAGTTGATTTGAGACAGTGCAGACAAAAATTCAGTACGGTATGTTTCAAGCTCAGAAATTCAAAACTCGAGGGCTAATTTTGTATGGAAGATTTCTAAAGCACAAAATACTTGAAATGCGGTATACAGTGGGTTACTATTTCTCGTGTTTTAGGATGCTTAAAAATTCATAACTTATGATTGGAAAATCATCTATGAGTGCCTCCTGGAGCATTTGAATTTTCTTGTTATTTCCTTCAATTTTTATGTTCGGATCGAAAGTCAATTCTTTAAGAAAGATCTCCGAATGCGCGAGTACTTTGAAGCTAAACAGTGAAAAAAATAGTGAAAATACTTTGCTGAACCGTTATTTTTCAGACGTTTAAAAAATCATAACTTTCACCCAGTTCGAGGTTTTTGATTGGTTACTTGGGAGAAAAATCTGTCTTGATATTATCTTCAATTCTTATGTATGAGCCAAGAGCTAATTCTTTGCAGAAGATTTCTGAAAGTGCAAATTACCAGATACTTTTACAGCGAAAAAAGATTGACAGACATTTATTTTCTCAATGTTGTGAAAATCATAACTCTCTCAGTTTTTATCATATCGGGTTGGTCCTCGAAGCATTGGATCAAAAATTTTGTCTACTATAACTTTCCTTCAGATCCCGAGTTCGAACGATTCTATAAAGGCTTCCGTTTATGGTCCATTTCACAAATGGAATAGTGAAATACGTTGCTGAACCGAAAGAGACAACGTTAGAGCCGATTCGAAAATTCATAACTCACTTAATTTTTATCATATCGCATCCGTTCTTTCGGAATCGTGTCACAAATTCCGTCATCTTTGATTTTGATTCAAGGCTCGAGTCAAGGATTCATACTGAACAATGACTTTATATTATTACCTTGTGTTGTGTATAGAATTTACTGACACTATCAAAACAAGGCCCAGTCCAAATCCAAATCCAAGGCCCAATTGGTGGAACTATATATTGATTTTCTCTTCACAAATCAAGGACACACATTTCATTTGCTAAATTTCCCACAAAATTCTCACAAATCTTTCTTTAATCTCTCAAGAATCAAATTCACTTTTCATCAACTTTTTCTCAAGAACATCAATAATCTTCAAACAAGTTCAAGATCTAAAAACCAAAAATCACAAAAGTTCATCAAATCTCCCATCAGTGATCGATCTTTAACCCCGATCTCCCTCTACCTTACTGGACAGCATCCTAACACTGCCTACCACCGCCAGAATCCAGCCATCTCCCTCTGTCAAAGACCACAAAACCGCGGTTCTCTCCCTTCTTCCGCGCTCGTTTTTCCAGCCCCGTGCTCTGATCGACTCCGGTGACATTTCCGATCTTCTTCAAACTCCTCCTCGACTTCAATTCGGTATTTCAATTTCTCTTGATTATCAATTATCTTGATTGAATTGTGGATTTAATTAAACATTTGATTGAAGTATGAATTGAAATTCATAATTTATGAATTATTTTAATTCTTGAATTTTGATATCAATTATGTTGAGATATGGAATTGGTTGAATCACAACCTTAACGATGTTGTTAACTATTGAATTAAGTTGCTTGTTTGATGATATGTGAAACTTGCGCGTCGATGTTGACTTTTGTTCATAATTTTGGGAATTAATGTGTCGAAGTTTGATTCCTAATCAATTGCTTTGTGCATATTTTGTTGATTTTGACATTTTTTGGAATCAAACTTTGAAGTGTTATTTTGACATCGACGCATAAGTTGTTCTTGATTTCAAGGATTAGAATTAAAGTTGATTCCACTTGTTGACTTTTGATGAGGTTTAAGTTGTAAATTCATGAGTTAATGCAACTTTTTGATCGACTTGTTGATGAATTCAATTTTTCGACATTAAAACTTAAAATCCAATAAGTTACATTAGCGCTTGAATTACATTGTTTTTAACTTGAGATATGAGGATTTAATTTGTTTGCAAATTATTTGTAGTTTCTAACCGACAATACATGAACCGGTAAACGCTTTTGCATCCGTTTATAAGTTTTTAAACTCATTTCTATTTGATACTGGTACATGTACATGTTGTTGCCCATAAACTACAAGTGCATTGCAAATTACTTTTCTAAAGTTTCTTGATGCATATTCATGCTTGCTTGTACGTTTGTGGACCATTACGGTTGAGTTTTTTCCGACACGGTTTTTCGAGCACTCATTTGTTAAGGTGCAATGCTGCCCGGATATGGTAAGTTGAGAATAAGGCGACATTTATTTGATGGTTAATGCTCATGGAACTTTGTTTTGGTACTTGGAGGATGTTTGTGTTGAGTTTTCTCGATTTCGAATCAAAATTTTGCACGGTTTACATGTTTACGGTGTTGCTTCCCGGGAATGGCAAATTGCACTTGTAACACCCCGAATTCTAGATTAATTATTTATATAATTAGTTTAGCGTAAATATATGAGTCTTTGTGAAGTGTTTGATATATATGATGTTTTGGTGCTTTGTGTTAGTCCCTGTGACAATATATGATGTGTATTCGTGATGCACCTGTGATGCAATAACGATGACTTGATGAATAAGATGTTTAAGATGATAAATTGTGTGGTGTAGGATGGGACAATAAGAGGGTTTAGAATTTAAATAATTAGTTTATAATTATTTAGATTTAATAGTGATTATTTAGAATTATTTGGATCTAAATAAATAGAATAATATGTGATGTAGAGAAAATAAGGGCACTGTGGTCTTTAGTGAAGGATAAGTGATGGAATAATAGGAAGTTCATTATTAGGGGTGTAAGATGGAATGTTTGGTATAAGGAGAAGATTTGAGATTTTACACGCTCATTCTGTATGATAGAATTTGGAAGAACACTATCGAGAAAAGAGAGCTAGGGCACAAAGAGGCAAGAAGAGCACAAGAATCCTGATAGAGCACGAAGAAGAATTGATATCTTAAAATAGTCTTAAGGTAATAGGAGTTTTATCATTGTTATTATAGTTGATTTAAGGTTTATATGATTGGTAGATTGTCTTAGGTTTTAGTAGATGATGATTTGGTGTTGTTTGATGAGGATTTAATGAATTGGTGATGAATGATGACTTATAATTGATGTGTATTGAGTATAGAATTATAGGTTGTTGATAGATGATGAAACCTTGTGATTAGATCGTGTTTTATAAACTGTAACATGATGAAATTCCAGAAGATTTGGACTCGTGTAATGCAGAAATTGCAACAGGAAAACTATGTTCGCGTTGTGTCGTCGGGCGACGAAGATAGTGTCACCGGGAAAAGATGCGTCACCAGGCGAAGGTGAGAGCGAAGGGAGGTATATTGGAGCTAGTTTCTGGAGTGCGTCACCCCTAGTGTCGTTGGGTGAAGCAAGTGGTGATGGTAGAGTCGCCAGGCGATGGAAGTGTGTCGCCAGGCGACGGAAGGCAGAATTGGTTGTCCAAGTTGGAAATCTTAAAATGATCATAACTTTAGTTCTATAGCTCAGATTCAGGTGCCGTTTGAAGTGTTGGATAGCTAATGCAATGAAATTTAATTATATAGAGAAAAATGAGACTTGAGGAGTTTATCTCTAAGACCTAATTTATAATATAATTAGGTTCCTCGTATTGAATCACAATGATGTTTTATTTATGATGATGCTTTGTTTATGATGATGATACTATGATGATGTGATGATTACTATGATGATGTTATGATGTTGTGTTGATTATGATGAGGATATTATAATGTTGTGTTGATTTCTATGATTATACTATGTTGTTTTGTTGATTACTATGATGATGCTATGATGTTGTGTTGATTACTATGATGACATGATGATGTTTGTGATGAATCATAAATGGTGATGCGTGTTGACTAGTTGTGGTCATAGCAAATATTTTTTTGCGTATCATTGCATTCATGGAATTATTTAGGAATTCGGTCTAGGGATGTTAGGGCTTCCGTCCAGTGAAGATGATAGGACGAGTGTCCAATAAAGGCAACAATCCCATAGTGTGGATTGGGTGCAACAGTGAAGTGCTCTGGTTCCAAGAGAGAATCAATCCTCTGGTGGGGATCTTTGGAGATAAAGATGACCGAGTCATCAATGAAGTTTTAGTTCCACATGCATGAGTCTATGACGTTGCATTACATTCTACGTGACATTGCATAATGATTTATTTGTGATGCTTGATGATATATTGTGTATGATGATATGTGTATGTGTATTGATGAAGTTGCAGAAGTGTGAGTATAACATGAAGGTATGATAATGTGTTATTCCTTGCTTACGTGCATATTTACCATGTTCATTCCTTATGTCTTATAAAATTATTATGATTTACTCACCCTTTCTATTTGAATGTTGCCTCCACATGGATAACGCGCAGGTGATCGAGAATAGTCTATAGAAGCATTAGAGGGTAGCTTCAGAGTGCGTTTATTTTCTTTTGTTAAATAAAGGGAGTATTTATCTGATATGTAACATCGGGGTTGGGATCGAATGATTGAAACTTATTTTCTTTGATTTTTTTAAAGATGTTCAGTCACCCTACGCGGTACTCAAGATGTTTTGATTTATAAGTATGAGTTATGAAGTATGGCTAATTTTTATGAAGTACTATAATGAAGTGTTTTAAACTATGATTTTCGTTGCCATGATTTGAAGAACTAAATGTTGATTTTATCTTGTTAAAGATTTTGAAAACCCGTGTTATGGAGCAGAATGTATTGCTGTGAAGTTTTAGATGAAGATGTGACACCCTTGTATGGTGATTTACTCTTATTTATTTATTAGAATAATTGTGAATACTCCTTGGGACTTAGAAGGGTGTTACAACACTCACACTTGGATTTAATTCATGGTTTATGCGTAGTTGATCTTGTTGGTATGTTTGGAGGCTACCATATCATTTTCATGCGATTTTGTTACGACTTTTTGTGCACTCATGTTTATGACGCAATGCTGCCCAGAGTATGTTTTGTGCTTCCGATATGCATTTAACTTATACTTCTTCATGATTTAATCATAAATTGAATTGTGTTGAGAATGCATAACTCCGATTGAAGTTTCTTGTTATCACTAATGTGTTTGTTGACTTGTGCAAGGTACTTTGTGAGAGCTTTCAATCATGTAACTGAAGTGTTGGTTATTTGATTGAAAAGTATTTAATTTGTGGATTTGCTTCTGACGCGATTTACTTTGATTCGCATTTCATGAGAAATCTGCATTGTTTGCATTTTTGTCTGGATGTGAATTTGTATGGAGGTGTTCTGTTTCTTGCGGATGTGTATGACACACATTACCATTGTGCTTTATTAATTGACACATATTCTGACTATTTTGTTGTTGATGCTAGCTTGTGCAAAGTTTTCCAGAGTATTTATGATTTTTCTTGCTTTTACAAACTCTTGTTTATTTGATACTTCACTGATGTTAATTTATGTTCCCGTATCATTTACCACTTTCCTTTCCATGAGAAGTAGGAATAGAGATGCATGATTATTTACCGCTTTCCTTGCCATGAGAAGTAGGATAGAGATGCATGTTCTGGGAGTCCCTTTGAGGAAAATTTGGTTTATTTAAAGACCCGATTAAGGAAATTCTTACTTGTGCTTGTTTACCATTTTGTGTGCTTATATTTGTTCCAAAGGCCTCGATGAAGGCATCTCATTCCCCATTGATAAGTCCTCAAAAGGAGGCATATGCGAAAGAGGGTCCGCAATCGACCCTGTCATTTCTTGTTTGTGTCGTTCGTAGCACGTGTCGTGCGTTGATGCTATAAACTATGCTGCTAATGTTATCGAGTCAGTATGATGCAAAAAGGATCTGTAACCAATCCCCCACATTTTGTCTTTATCTCACGTTTGTGAAACGTTGATGCTTTGATGTGATCTCATTATTACCTTCTATATCCTACCTCGATTCTTGATATCTTGGTTAGGTGTTTAGTCACTTATGACTATTCACTCTTTGTTCTTCTCTTGCCTAGATTATTTGATATCTTGGTTATGAGTCGACACCCCTTTATTTCTTGCCCTGATAAGTTGATATCACGGTTAAGAATCACTATTCCCCCATTTCGCTTATCTCGACGACCAATGTCTTGACTAAGCATCCCTTTATCTTACCTTGATGATTCAATATCATGGTTAGGTGCCCCACTTCCTCTATCCTACCTTGATGATACGATATCATGGTTAGGTATCCCTCTCCTTATTTTATCTTGGTGCCATGATACCTCGATTAGGTGTGTGCTACTTGAGCGAGTGGATGCTCCTTAAGCTTTGTTTGTTCGCTTTGGCTTCAACTTGACTTTGTTTGTTCGCACTTTGTGTTTATGTTTTTTATTAGGTTGTAACATTTGTATGCTCCCTTAGGATACACTTAATTTGTTCCCGATGCAATTTAGACATTAGGATTGTAATCCATGCATGCTGACATAGGTAGAGATTTCCCTTTTGAACTCGACCTTAGGACCATCATTGTATGATAATATTAGGGATAGATTTAGATAGTCTCCATTAGTTGTTTTATTTTCCTTTTGCATCCTTAAGGCTAAAACCTTTTTCTTGGATAATGCATTAAACATCTAACAACTCTCAAATCCTTTTTCATGGTAAAAAACATCAACCAACGAAAACTCTTTTTTTCCCTTCAGGCCTTTCTTTCAAACTTTCAAAAGAACATGATAATTCATTTCTGTGATGGCACAAGAGTCTCCAAAGGTCGCGATGCGGAAGAAAGAGAAATTAATATTGTTCATTAAAAAACACAAACCAAATCGAAACGTGTGAGCCAGACTATGACGCTTTGGTTCCTTAAAAGGGATACATATGCATCTGGTCGCGGGGCTCAACCAAGCAAAACTTTGTAAATATTTCATTCTTTTCCCGTGTTTTCGTTTTGCATGCATTCCATATTTGCATTTTGTCTTTTTAGATCATAAGCTTTATATTTGAACATACCCTTTGACTAGAACAACAAGAGTGGATCCCGTGGAGTACCATAGACGTGAGGGGTGCTAATACATTCCCCTTACATAATCGACTCCCTTACCTATATCTCTCGATTGTTTGATCGTGATTTCACCCTTCTCGGATTTACTCGATGTTTACCTTTATCTTCCTTTGGGATAAAAAACGTTCGATGACGACTTCATTGATTTCATCTCGATGATTTTTATGCCAGTTGTTTCAGCTGGCGACTTCACTAGGGACAAATTGACCAAATGCTGGTCCATCCAGCTCCGTGATCATAATTAATCCATGGAGAAACTTCCTGGGGAATTGGATGAGATGAAGGGTCAGATAGGGCTGTTCATGATGGACATACAAGTTCTGGTCTATGGTCAGGAACTCTTGAAAGAGGAGAATCTTAAATTAAAGACTCAGCTGAGTTTGGTCATAGAAGTTCTGAAGACATTGTTGAGAAAGGAAAAGGATCCTATACTTGATGCCGTAACAGAGGTTGCAATACCTCCCTATTCTGTCTGGCCTAACGAATAGAGTAGGCCCAATCTATACTCCACCTTCTGCACGGCCTGTACAACCATGGCCCAAAGTCCCGCACCCTCCGTCGGGCACCACCAGTCAATTGCCCTCCTAGACCAGCGAGACCGGCGCGTCCGGCAGACACTTTCTCGTCTTCCTGACATCAAGTCGGCCAGACAACCAAGAACCGACCAGATCATTTTCCGTAACCTACCTCCTCCTCGGGAGCAAAGGCTAGTTGCAGGCACTCTTCCCGGTTTGATCGAGTCTTGGAAGTTCCTATTTTCACAGAGCCAGATATCTAGGCCCAAAAATAGGAACCAATGGCTACGCGCCAAGGGTATTATATAAACCATCACACTTGTGAGGGCCAACTATTCACTATTCATCTCTGAAACCTTAATACTTTGCTTGTATCTCTTTTCTCCCACACTTACTTGATCGTTGGAGTGTCTTGCATGTACAACCCATTTTTCTCCTCAACTTTCCTACCCTTCAAAGATCATCCTCCGACCATCTTGTAGGTTCTGATTAACGGGTAAGATCAGTGGCACCGACTGTGGGGAACTATCTTCCCCATTTTCTGTTCCTCAGAATCTGAAGACCAAAGATCCTTCTCATTGATCAATCATGGCCGACCATGATGATCACCAACAATATGGAAAGATGGTGCTCTCCCCGACATGTAAGACCGACGAAATCCAAGAACATCTTCACCTCGAGGATAAATTTGGCGCCCGTGATGGACATAATACGTCCCAGGATTCCATCGACATTGATCACGACAATAATCTATTCTTGAATAAACAGTTTCCCAAGAACCCTTTCGAAGACCATCCCGAGATTCTACAACCGGTCTCCATTCCGCAGAATACTGACCCAACCATAGCACCACTGATCGTTGACCTTAACAAAACCAACTCCCCCATCCTCCAGTAGAGAAAGAGGATGGGGACTCTGGAGCGGAAACAGTCAAGGTCTCCCCCTCGGAGACACCGACAACATAACTCCTCCAACATATCGCTTTCTCGAGGTGGGCGTCCTCCAATAAAGGAAAGGCTTGACTTTTCTTTCTACAAGAAATGTGATCAAGCATCTCCCAAGAAGGATAAAGACTATCTGCTTTCCAAGAAGACAAAGAGCACCTGCAAAGACGACCGTAGTAGGTCACTATTACCCAAACTAAGGCAACAAGGGCGGAGCCCCTCCCCTTGACGAGATAATGACGCCCAACAAGGAAGAAACCATCACTCCCCGCCATCATCGCCAGAAGAGACCGATGACGAAGAGCCCCAAAGTCTGTTATTGAAAGAAATTATGGAGGCACGACTCTCGTTCGGGCTCGAGAAGCCTCCCCTGTTAGGATCTTACAACGGTACGGCCGACCCAGATGACCACATAGAAGACATTGACGGTTGTTACTGTGGTATCGCGACAAGCAAAAAGTAAGTATTATTTTTACCGGGTGGTATTTAGGTTATATCTTATCGTTTCCATAAAGATTGGTTATTAAATTTCCATTCTACAAATCATTCGTTAATGAGTTTAGGGATAAACGGGTTTGGTTTGTTTAAAAAGGAAAATAAGTGAACATAAAAGTTATACACACAAGAAGAATTTCATCATTCGAATAGGATAAAACTCTCGAATTTATATTTCTTCTACCCTATCACATACTTAAACTTACTATCCAGCTGCACTTAACCTTAACTACTCGTCAATACCATCATGTATCGCTCACACAGAGGTCATTTCTAATACAGAGCAAGATATCAACCGTGTCGCTCCATGTTGACGATCTCTCAGCATAACACAAAATAACATAGAAACATTAAGAGTCGATACCTAAGTGATTACTAAGCCTAAATCTATCTCTAGAATCTAATCCCAATAGATATTCATCCTAAATCTGGATTCTATCCGTCCATCTCTGCGACGACTCAAACCCAAACATTTAGCAAGCTAACAAGGATAAACATCAATAAAGATTTATAAAGAAAGTTTCATACAACACAATGAGCAATAAATATACATATAATCAAGGTAAAGTTACATAAAAAATCCAACAAATAATGGTTACAAAGAGAGAAAGAGGAGAAGAAACCATACTTCTCGTAGTGTCAAACACGATCTATCAAGCTCACGACCCCAGATCATCCATTTGCAAGCTACAAATGTTGTTGTCTAAGCTCTAACTATCCAAAATTAAGGTGATGGAATTTGGGAAATACCCCAAAAACCATCCACCAAAATGAAATGAAAAGGAAAATATAACAAAATTCTGTTTCGCGAGAATCGCTCGGTGACATAAAGCGTCGCCCGACGACGTCTCTTATTCACTTGGCCTAAGATAATCCACGTCCTCAACTGAAACAAATATCTTCCATCGCCGCGCGATCATAATTCATCGCCCGACGACTGTACTTATTTTTGCCCAGCGCCACAGAAGTGAAGCAAGGCAGAGGTAACAAGAAAATTTCGCCTACAAATTTCACCCGACGACGACTTCTATCGCCCGACGATCCATGACAGTTTAACAACTTCTTTTTCTTTCTTGCATAACTTCCAATGGCTCCAATCTTTCGCCTTATTCCTTTATTGATCCAAAAATGCATCTTGGAGCTTTATTCTTCTTTCTCCTACAATGCTCAAATACCTACAAAATGAATACAAAACTATCAAATGATACACTTTATACACGAAAACACATTATACACAAACTAAACTTATTTATATACAAAGTTGGATTATTCAATTGATATTAACAACAAAGATTCAATAAGTGCAACAAAAAGTATATACAAAAATAACTATAATTTGCACTTATCAAACTCTCCCCAACTTGAATCATTGTTTGTCCTCAAACAAAGTCAAATAACCCAAAGAAATAAAGAATGATAATCAAAGAATCACGAATCAACAGGTTTTTGAAAACGGAAAATAAATACAACGGTTCAAATGAAAAACAGTACACACAAAGTAAACCCTTACCACTAAACTACAACTATAACATAAACACGAAACAAATTCTAAATACAAAAAGTCATGCCAAACATTCTAAAATAATATTAGTTCACAAATGAATCACACCTAGCAATCACAATCATCGGTAGATGAAAAATTGACAAAATGAGGGTATTTTCACTCATCCAACAATCTTGTAAACAATAGAATAAATTATGCATTCATCCAAAAATTAACATTGAAAATATAAAAGCAATAATCTCAAGGGCTTTTCAAGGTTGTAATGTGGTCGGGTAAACAAACAAGTGATAAGTCCTAAAGCTAATCAAAATATTTTTTTGCCTAAACCTAAGGGAGTACATATTTTTTTACCTATGCTGACAAGGTACATATTCCTCATGTCCCTCTCAACGTGCTAACAGCTCCTTGGCCATTCGCAATATGGGGCATTGACATGATTGGAGAGGTCAAGCCTACGACATCCAATGGATATCACTTCATCCTGGTGGCTATTGATTAATTCACTAAGTGGGTCGAAGCAGCTTCCTACGCCTCTGTTACAAAGAATGTGGTTGCCCGCTTCATCAAGTAGAATCTCATATGTCGGTATGGTGTTCCCGACAGGATCATCACAGACAACGGTACAAATCTGAATAACACTATGATCACCGCTCTGTGCGAGCAATTCAAGATTTATCATTACAATTCATCTCCCTATCGGCCAAAGATGAACGGTGATGTTGAAGCCGCGAACAAAAATATCAAGAAGATCATTCAAAAGAAGACAGTCACCTACAAGGACTGGCATGAGATGTTACCGTTTGCTCTACATGGATACCGTACCACGAAGCGTACTTCAACAGGGGCAACCCCCTTTTCTTTGGTATATAGCATGGAAGCTGTTTTACCTATGGAAGTTCAGATTCCTTCCTTAAGGATTATGAAGGATGCCGATTTGAGTGAAGACGATTGGATTCAGACCCGACTTGATCAACTTAATTTGATCAACGAGAAACGACTTACTGTTGTTTGTCATGGTCAGACGTATCAGAAACGGATGATCAAGGCTTTCAACAAGAAAGTCAGACGTCAGGTATATTAAGTCGGAGATCTTGTAATCAAGCAGATCATCTTGCCACAAAGTGATCCCAGGGGCAAGTGGACTCCTACTCACGAAGGACCATTTGTGATCAAGAGTATCTTTTTTGGTGGGGCAATGATTCTGACCACCATGGACGGTGACGACTTGCCGCACCCTGCAAATGCAGACATAGTCAAAAGATACTACGCATAAAATGACCCGACAAGTTGAAAACCCGAAAGGGCGACTTGGGCAAAAATGGGCATCCCGGTGAATCGAAAACCCGAAAGGGCGGTTCAGGCAAAAATTAGGGATAAACAAAAAAATCTATACACCCGACAAGTTGAAAACCCGAAAGGGCGACTTGGGCAAAAAGGGTTTCCCGGTGGACTGAAAACTCGAAAGGGCGGTCCAAGCAAATATTAGGGAATTAAAGCGTATGACTATGTCTTGTCGGATCACTTTAAGGACAATCTCTTTACCAACAAACTCCAAGCTTCTGATCAATCCAATCATCTGCGGACGAAGCAACGAATGGACAAGATACTCAGAGTTGTGAAGGCTATAGCAGAATGGGAATCCCATGGAATTATTACACATAGCCATCTTTCTTTTTGTTTAAAATTTTTCAATTTTTACGACAACATTCTCTTACTAGGATGTCAGTCTCCTTTGTACAAAGATACTTACAAAAGTTAATACAAAGATACTTCAAAGTGCAGAAATTCGCATGCCTTTCATTTCTTTTTACACTTATGTTTTATTTGAAAACGTCCAATGTTTTGTTAAATAAGCATATGCATTTGAATATAATCACTGCATACAAATAAAACGAAATTGAGAAAGGATAAATTACTGATAGGTTAAAGGTATAGGAAGATATCCTTGTGCTATTCCAGAAGATATCCCCTGTAGTGCATCATCCAGCTCCTCAACAAAGCTAAAACCTTGGAGTATATATCCCCAGCGGAGTTAAAATTCAAGATCCCCAGCGGAGCCAGAGTATTCTAAACCTTCACCCCCAGCGGAGTAAAATTCCTAACTATCAAGCCCCAGCGGGAACCATTCAGTTGTCCCCGATTTCCCCAGCAGGTTATCTTAAAAAGTCTAAGAATCAAACAGATAACAGTTAAAATTTTGTCTTATCCCCAACTAGGATGATCCCCCAGTAAATTGGCATACAACCCAAAACTCTTGATTTCTCCGGTAGAATAAGCACTCTTCCCACAAAGTTATTTCCCAACAGAACGAAGATTCTAATTCCCGTTTCTCCATTTGAGGCCTCCCAGGTTTTAATTCCCCAGTAGAGGTTTTCAGAGTTTTCTTTATTTCCCAGGAAAGTCATGAAGGATTCTCATTCCCCACAGAAGTTGTCAAAGCTTTTGTTAAATCCCCATCAGTCTCCAAGGATTTTCAATCCCCAAGGAGTCAGCAAGGATTTCTCATCTTCAACAATCAAAGATTTTTGGAATCCCCAACACCGGTCAAGGATTTACTTTCCCCGACAGCGGTCAAAGATTTCATTATCTTCAGCTATCAAGGATTTATTTTCCTGAGCAAGACAACTAATTAGCTTACATGCACATCCATTACATTCATATATCATAAACACTGATGGAACACATTTTATTGCATCATACATATCATGCAACATAACTTTGTGCTTTAGCTAACATCCTACCCTTTTCAGGATAAGATTAAAAGGCCATCGTTAACAACTATTCAGAGATTTCAGATACATTATGGATACACCCCCAGACACGGCGGTCTTTCTATTACTCATTCAGAATTTCAAGTCAAAATACAGTATGGATACACCCCAGCCGTGGCGGTCATTCTATTACTCATTCAGACTTCAACAATCAGTTACTGGGTGGATACGCTCCAGATACGGCGGCCATTCTATTTCTCATTCAGATTCAACTATCAACTTCAAGTTCAGATACACTCCAGACACGGAAGTCATTCTGTCACTTGTCTGGATCCCAGTTACAGTACAGATACACTCCAGACACGAAAGTAATTCTGCTACTCATACAGATCTCAACTTCAGATACAGTCTAGATACGCTCCAGACACGGTTGCCATTCTGCCACTCATTCAGAACTTATCCCCAGCACCCAGGTGCTCCGTACGCAGATGTTTCTTTGTTACCCAGTCAAAATACAGATACACTCTAGACACGGCAGTCACTCTGATATTCATTCAAAAATCAAATACAGTTACAACTTGGATACGCTCTAAACATAGACGCCATTCCCTTGCTCATACAAACCCAATCTCCAGATACAACTCAGATACGTTCCAAATACGGATACCATTCTGATGTTCATTCTAATGATTTTCAACAAACAAGTCTTGGATGGCATCTTTAAGCCCATCTCCAGCAAGATTCTACCATCTCCAAATGGCATCTTTAAGCCCATTCCCTCAATGATATTTTGACGAGTGCAAATTTACGGGCACTCTAGTGTCCAATCCTCTTTTACCTTCGAGTCACGAAAGGCAAACTTGCCAATCTAACTCTTCAGGTTCAAGAAGATTGAACAGGGGCAACTGTTGAACCCAAAATTTGCCCTCTCATTTTTATCAACATTTCTTATCACAAGGCTCTTGGAACTCAAGATCAAGCTAGGGTTTGCTCTGCTCAAGACACCTCCTTGCACTGTTGACCTAAATTAGGGTTTGAGTTTGCACAAGGATTGTTGAACCTTCAATGCCCAAATTGACTTTCATACTTCATGTTGGATTCATAAGTTTGCCCGTACCAAGTTTCAAGCCTTGAATCAAATTTTTGCCCAGTCAATTGGACAGTTGACCTAGAAATCAGCTGTATTTGGGAAAAAGTCAACTGTGCCCAATTTACAGTCAAACCTCATGAATTTTTACCCACGTCTACATTATGAACTCATATGAACCATTTGATCAAGTTTGGACCATAATTCCACAAGAAATTTGATCAGATCACCAAAAGGGCAAAATGGTCATTTTTTAGGGTTTTGACTGAACAAAGGCAATTTTTGACTGTTTGACCTAGCCAATGGAAAATTAAGCTCAACCATGGACTCAAGGACTCAATGGTATTATCTTTACCTATTCAACAAATTCAAAAGATCTCAAATGCATGGAATTGACAGATGAATTTTTCAGTCAACTGATCAAAATTTGACTGTACACTGAAAAGTCAAACATTGACTTTTTGGTCAAAATCAAGTGCCAAGGGTCATTTTTCATCAAGATATGTCAAATTATGAAAATTGTTCCTCAAGAAACCCAAAATTGAAAATTAGGGTTTGAAATTGAAAAATTTCATAACTTAGAAATTTTCTAAGTTATGAAATTTTCTTAATTTTTCCTAACTTTGCCCCACATTTTCACCAAGATGCAAATGGATTCAAACAAAACTTACAACATGAAAGTTGTATTCCTCCACAAATTCTACAACTTTGATTCACAAAGTTTTCTCAAAAGAAACTTGGATATGAAGTTATGATTTTTGGAACAAGGGTCCCTAAAACTTTTAACTTAGAGAAATTTTGCCCTAATTTAGGAAGGATTTTGACCCATTTTCTTGGCCATTTTTCACATAGTTCTACTTGGAGTCTCAAGTTGCATTTCAAAGATGTATTATAGTACTTATTGCAAGATTTCCATATTTTCCAAGAACTCCTCAAACACATTTGTGGTTAGGGAGAATCGAATGGTTGAAGTTGGCAAAAGCTCACTTTGTATCCATGGCCAATACATGTTCATACAAGTTGCAAAATCTATCCAAACTAGCTTTGTACTTGTTCACAGGTCTCTAAACCAATTCACACTCAAAAATTAAATTCAAATACATTGGACATTGGTCTTATTCTGATCAATGGAGCTTGGCACAATGAATAAATCCATTTATGGCATAAAGGTTGCAATACCATTTCCATAAAGCATACTTTTTGCAATTTTATATTTCTTGAGCCTTGGACATCTTTCTTTGCAGCAAACAAGTTCCACAAACTCAGGCAAAGGTACAAGAAACTTGTGCATGCTTGGAGATAGCCTGTACAGGCCTACCTCATATCACTTCACACTTTTCTTTCAAAACAAGTCAACTTGCCAAAAGGACATAACTTGCATATCTGATATATTCAACTCTAGCCAACATTCCAAACAAGTTTTGCACATCCCTTGGAGCCAGAAACACGAGCCATTCATCCCTCAAACACTCTTGAACATCAAAACACCAAAAACTTGCAAAACAGGGCAGCTGCTGCAACTTGAGTGCCATAGCTCATTTTGCTCGTGCATTTTGCTCCTTTCCACTTCAAACACCTTCCATTTAACTCACTCAAGCTATCCCAAACCTCCATTTCCAACTGTAACTCCATTTACAGTGTTCACCATTTTCATTCCAAGCTTGTGCAGGTTGACTTCTAGGAGATGATTCAAGGACATTCAAGGCAAGCTCGCTATTGGAAAAGATCAAGTGAAGTTTAGGCAAGCTACCAGACACCTCAAAACTTGTTGAGAAGCTCTGCATTGTCCTACTTGAATCCAACTGAAACAGGTTTTTTCTCACTTTCTATCTCTCTATTTAGGAACATTTAGCCTTAGGTTTGTGAATGAAAAATGTAGTATTCAATGCCATGAAGCTGTACATATGCTCAGTTTTCATTTATATTAAGCGTGCTAAGAGAATTTCATCCATGAACATGCTGAAAAAACTAGGTCAAATTTTAGGGCCAGAGAAATTCTCTCTGGTCTTTGAGAGTTAGATTAAGTTTTTTATATGGTTAGAATTGTGGTTTAATGCTCTACAAGTTTCATGTTTTGAGTTTTGGCAAAAGATGACAAATACAGGAGTTAGCAGTTTGAATACAGGGCGCGCGTATTCCTGTCACAAGGAAGAAGATGAAGTGGAAATGGGCTGGGCTGGCTTGGTTTCTGCTTCTAACACCCCCTAATTTCAGTTTTACACTCCCTGGCCCAATTTCTTTATATTTTGTTATTTTTGCATTTTTATTTCATTTCTGATTTTATTTATTTATCCCCAAATATAAAAAATGCTTAAAAATATTTTCACATTTTTTTTACAATTATTTGGTATTTATTTTAATTCTTTCCAATATAGAAAACACTTTTAATACTTTTCATTATTTTTTTAAATTTAAAAATAATGCAAATGATACTTTTACTTTTATTTTTTATTTCATTCATACTGAAAATATTATTATAAAATATAATTTATTTTTGTAAATATTTTATTTTATTTTTTACATACTTATTTTGTACCCCCATCCCCATAACCATGTTGTAATAGCTTAGAATTTAAATTTTCGCAATTAAACGCTTTCAATTATGCCATGATTAGAGAATTAGGGTTTGTATGCAAAATCAAAATCAACAAATAGTTTGACCTAATCAAAGACAAAAATGCATGAAAAAACAAACCTAATGCACACTTGCACCCCTAGGGTTATAATCCACTTGTTACCTTCAAAAAAGGGCCATGGTATGCATGTTAAGTACTTTGGCAAAACAAAAACAAAACAAAAGATCATAGTCCCTCGATGACGCTATCTGAGTTGCCTAAACAAAAATGATCAAGTCCCTCAAGAAAATTGCCAAAAATACTTGACACAATTGCTATCATGGTCTATACGATGACCCGTGCCTGTCCCGTTTAACATCCTAACACAAGGTTGTTCACCAAATGCAATGGTGAAACAACATTGTTAAAAGGGTTAAAAACATAAGAAAGATCTTTGAGTTAAAATAGGGTAGATAACTCTTGGTTACTTGATCAAAAGCTTGCAAAAACATCCTTGCTATTTTTCAAACACACTTCACAACACAATTTCAAAACATTTCAAAACATTTCAAAACAGTACTTTCAAACATTGAAACCTTTTCAAAAGACAAAAACACCTTTGTATACATTCAAACAAGAATCATTACAAAGGTTGCCATAACGATGGCCTCTTTTCAAAACATCTTTCAAAATCACACACAAAGCACCATTTTAAACAAATTGAAGAGCACCATTTAAAACAATTGAAAAGAAAAGAAAGTGATCTAAACAAGTAACTAAGAGCCCATGGATAACCATGGATGAAAAGGGTGCTTGCACCTTCCCTTTTCATAATCTACTCCCCGAACCCAAGAAAACATCTCAAAGGTTTTTCCTGTGCTTTTTGACCTTTCCTTAGGATAAAATAAAAAGTCGGTGGCAACTCTTGCTAAACCGAAACATTTGCGAACACAAACGCAAAACCTCAAGTCAGTTCTCCCACCGTATCACAGAACTGGAGACTCTGCTGGGAAACATTTAAAAATGGAGTAACCTTAGGGTTTAGATCACCTTTGCATGCTTATCTTGATTGCTTTAATTGCTTTACATTTGGTTCTCTTGTTTGGGCTTGAAATCCTCTACCCAGATTTGGGAAACATTCATAGGTAAATAGCAATATGTTGTGGAAACTGTGCAGGGTATACCGACATGGTTGAAGCAATAGCTATATTAGTGCGAAATATTTGTGAGTACCGGTAGCCTTTGAGTCAACCAAAGAGAATACGGGGCCGCTGAGTGATGTCATGAAGCACTAATGAACTCTTAGAACCTTACTTGACCTTCTTGGCCTTTTTTAGGAGTAGTGAGATGACCGGCTTTGGTGCAGTCCGAAGTTGGTAGATACTCGATACTACACTCATTGAGGGTTGTTTTCTTGGAATATTTTGGTCGCCAGTTAAGTGGCTAAACCAAAACAATGAACATAGAAAATAATCCAGTGATATTGAGCTCCTTAGAACCCGGTTACTATTTATAGGACAGGTTGAGCCAACTAACTTCAAGAGGGTACTTACCTATAAAACCTCATGCAAGCCTGAAACTAGGATCTTGTGTGATTTGCTTGTACATGTGCTTGTGCATACATCATGAACATCATAAAGCATCATATGCATCCACTAACCATTTCAAGGATTTGGATCTTCATCTTTGTTCTTGTTTTGTAGGTCATGGAATTTCTTCGCAGGAAAACAATTCAAGTCAACCTTGTGAGAATCCCTCCTCAACTCAAGGAGCTTACTTCCAAGATTCCAGAAAATTCTCTCTTCAGTGAAAGACATGGTAGACTTCTCAACTTGGTCAACTCCAACATTGAAGAAGATATGGTGAAAGTTCTCTTCCAGTTCTTTGATCCCCTACACCATTGCTTTACATTTCTTGATTACCAACTAGCACCTACTTTGGAGGAATTCTCTCAACTTCTGAGAATTCCTATTCTTCATCAACTACCCTACAACGGTACAGAAAAAGAACCAAATCCTGAAGATGTTGCTCAAGCATTACACTTGCAACCATCTGATATTAAAGGACATTGGGAAACCAGAAGTGGTGTCAAGGGTTTCTTGGCAAAGTTTCTGTTTGAGAAGGCACAAGACTGCTGGAACTCTCTAGATCTACAAGCTTTTGAGGAGATTGTGGCACTTCTCATGTATGGGTTGGTCTTGTTCCCAAACCCTGATCAGCTTATAGATGTGAATGCTGTCAAGATTTTCATATCTCGGAATCCTGTGCCTACATTGCTTGGGGACATCCTACACTCATTTTACACACGAAGAATGAGGAAAAGAGGTGTTCTCATGTGCTGTACTCCTCTTCTAGCAAGGTGGTTTATTTCTCACCTTCCCCAATCAGTTTTGAAGAATAAGCAGGGTTTAAGGTGCTCACAGCGATTGATGACCTTAACACATTCTGATGTTCATTGGTGTTCTCGGTCCAGAGAAAATGTCATCATCATTGATCGTTGTGGGGAATTCCCTAATGTCCCACTACTTGGCATTAGAGGAGACATTACCTACAATCCCTGTTTAGCTCTAAGGAAGTTTGGATATGCTCGGAGGGATGGCCCTCATGATATGCTGATTCCTGACCTAGTTTTTGACTTCGACAACGATGCGCAAGGACTTCGACAAAGGTTCATCAGAGCTTGGAGGATTCCCAACAAAGTGGATAGTAAGACACTGGGGCACAAGAATTCCATCCCTCTTGAGCCTTATCTCAAGTGGGTATGGACCCGCGCCCAAAATCTTATGATGCCATACCCTCATATTCTCCCTGTGATCAAAGAGCCTGTTGTGGAAGGAGAGGTTCCATACACCCTCCTACATCCAGACATGCCAACATCATTGGAAGAATTGCAAAATAGTTGGATACAAATCAAAGAAGAACGAAATACTTTTGAAGCCAGCTTCTATGCCAGTGAGAAGAAGGTTTTTGAGCTTACCCACCGACTTCATGAGGAGGAAACTCTCAACACTTACATCGCACCGAAGAGGATGCACAATGTCTTTTTACATTAAGAATTTTGTAATATTTTGCCCATGGGGCATTTATGTACTAATAAATTTCTTCTTAATATGACGTGTGCTCTTTTTGTTTGCAACAAATTTGAATTTCTGAATCCTTGAATGCATTATATGAATAACATATCATTCATCATATGCATAAAGAGGTCTTCGCACCAGGTTTCCTTATCTTTCTGCTGTTTATTTCAGCAAGATGGATTTGGAGCAGACGTTTAAGGATCTGCAAGCACAAAATTCGCAATTCCAGCAACTCCTCATGACCTTAGCAACGGTTCAAGAGGACCTTAAAGCACTGTTGGAGAAAGATAAAGAGAAAAAGAAGAAAAGACCTGGTGTGGTCATTATGGGAAGAAGGTTTGAAAACCATGCTAGAAAAGTTCTCGAGCTCCCCTCGACGTCTGATGAAGGGGATGGTAAAGGAAAAGGAACTGCGATGCCTTCTGAATCTGAAGTTAAAGAAGAAGAAGAGGAAGAGGATGAAGATTACTCCGAACAGCAATATCCCCCGGCGGATGATAAGTTTAAAAATCTTGAGGATCGGTTGGCAGCCATGGAGTTGCAAAGGGTACCTGGTTTAGATTTCGAAGAACTAGGGTTGGTCGCTAGGATCGTCATTCCTCCCAAGTTCAAAGTTCCTACATTTGCTAAGTATGACGGTTTGTCCTGTCCAAAGATGCATCTGAGATCCTACGTCAGGAAGATCCAACCCCACTCTTCTGATAAAGATCTTTGGGTCCATTTTTTCCAAGATAGTTTGTCAGGCACACAATTGGACTGGTTCTATCAACTGGAGAGGTCTGAGGTTCATAACTGGGAAGATTTAGCTGCTGCTTTCTACCGACAATACCAATACAACGCTGATTTAGCACCTACTCGTACTCAACTACAGAGTATGGGTATGGCTTCTAATGAGGGATTTAAAGAGTATGCCCAGAAGTGGCGGGACTTGGCTGGAAGGGTGCAGCCACCATTGTCGGATAGAGAGCTGGTTGACATGTTTTTAAGGACCCTGTCTGGCCCTTTCTTCAATCATTTAATCGGGAGTTCCTCTGCAGGATTCACCGAATTAATTCTGACCGGTGAAAGGGTCGAGGCTGGCATTAAAAGTGGTAAGATTCAGAAAGATGCCTCCGCGTCCACTGCTATTAAGAAGACCTTCCCAGCTAAAAAGGAAGCTTTTACTGTTTATTCTCAGAAAAGCCAAGGAAGAACCGAGCACCAACCAACGGTGGGGGCTGTGATGATCCAAAACTCTTCAAATGACCAACCTCGCAGCAATCAACCAAAAGCTAGCAAGCAAAGGGTAGAAATGCCACAACGGTAATTCACCTGAATCAACATGACACCGGCTCAAGTACTCCCTCATCTGTTAAAGCTAAATCTCACCAATTTGAAAGAAGCGCCAAAGAACCCTAATACTTCTTCTCCTTATTACCACTCCAACGCAAAGTGTGCTTACCACTCTGACACTGTAAGGCATGATACCAACAACTGTTAGGCTCTTAAGAACAAAATCCAAGACCTGATCGACGCCAAGGAGGTAGAACTCGATGCGCCCGAAAAGCCGAATGTGATTTCTGCCCCAATGCCTAAGCACGGTCATAATGTTCATGCCGTTATGGAAGATCTTCATGTTACCAATATTGCTGACCTTTTGACTCCGTTACCAGTGATTAAAGTGAATTTGATGAGAGCCGGGATATTCCCAGGCTGTGGAAAAGACTGTTACTTTTGTTTAAACATACGAGCTGACTGCCCACTGTTGAAATCAGGCATCCAACGTCTGATGGATACTCAAGAGATACTCTTTCAAAAGACTCCTATTGATACCATCACTCCTGTTACTCCTGCTACCTCTGTTGCTTCAACCAATGATATTGCAATAATAACCATCTCCGACAATCTTCCCAAGGCTTGCAAAAGGCCTGTCAAGATTACGCCTGATCCTAAGTTTGTGCCGTTGAAAATAACCATGTCGGGGCCTGTCCCGTATGAATCTAACAAGATGATACCATGGAACTACAGAGGAGAAATCTTCTATCATGGTATCAAATAGATTGAATCAGTCCAAGAGAATTCCGATGATGAAACCCCTGATATAGGGAATATCGCGGGAACAAGCAAGATAACTCGTAGCGGAAGGATTTTCTCTCCGGAGATTGCTCCTCCACAAGCAGTCTTCGGACCCTCAAAAGCTACTGTGCCTGTTAAGCCGTCTGTGCAAAGCCCGATAATTGACGAAATTGATGTACCTGAAGTTAGACCCTCTGATGCTACTACCAAATATAAGGGGATGCTAGAAGCGCCTGTCAGGATGAAGGCTCAGACTGTGGTAATCCCCGAGACCACCCAGAAAGAGATGGAAGAAATCTTAAAGATAATCAAGAGGAGCGACTATGATGTCGTGGAACAACTTGGGAAGACCCCTTCCAAAATCTCCATGTTGTCTCTTCTACTCTGCTCTGAGGCCCATCCTAAGGTCTTGATCAAATTTTTAAAGACGGCACACGTGCCTCAAGAAACTTCGGCTGACCAGTTTCAAGAGTGTGTGGCTAGCCTTACTGCTGATAATGGTCTTGGTTTTTCCGATGCTGATTTAACCCTTAAGGGAAGGAAGCACAATGACGTGCTGCATGTCTCAGTAGAATGCAGGGGAACCACACTTTCCCATGTTCTGGTTGACACCGGTTCATCTTTAAATGTGATGCCAAAAAAGGCGTTGGACAGGTTGGACAGCGAAGGATTGACCCTTAAGCCCAGTAACATCGTTGTTAGAGCCTTCGACGGTTCTAAGAGGATGGTTCATGGTGAAGTGGACATTCCTATCAAGGTGGGCACATAAATTTTCAACTCCACCTTTTATGTGATGGACATCCGTCCTTCACATTCTTGCTTGTTGGGAAGGCCGTGGATCCACAATGTCGGGGCAGTCACTTCCTCCCTGCACCAAGTGCTAAAATATCCAGTTCAGGGAAAGATCATAACGGTTCACGGTGAAGAAGAGTACATGATAAGTCACCTTAACTCCTTCTGCTATGTGGAGTTGGATGGCGAATTCATAGAAACGCCTTTCCAACATTTCGAAGAAGTTTCTCCTGAAATCGCAGTTGCAAAGACAATGACAGATGTTCCTATCGTTTCCAAGCCTGTGTCTAGGATGGCATCCCTCAAAGATGCGGAGGCCGTAATCAAAGAAGGAAGGAGTACAGTGTGGGGGCAACTGCCTGATTTTCCTCACAAGACGGACAAGTTCGGACTAGGTTTTACTGCTGCTGGCCAGAAAGCTATGCGTCGCTCCAGGGCTGGAGGACCACCCGTAAAAATCACTCACCATGGAATTAATGCCTTAGAAGATGATGATGAAGAAGACAACTTTGAAGATTGGATGTTTCCAACCGTCGAAGGAGGATTAAGCAACTGGGAAGCGAAGGACTTCGTTCCCATCACTTTCATCAACCAGTAATTTATCTTTGAACAATTTTCTATTTTGGTCTGTAATAACTAAACAATTCGTACACTATTTTCACCTTATGCCTTACCCGGGGCATATAGGTCCATTTGTAAGGGCTTGATTTTCTTCGTTATCATATGCCATGTTTAATGAATCATTGGACGTTTTCATCTATAAACTATTTTGTTCATTTTCTTTCCTTTTACATTTTGTTTTGTTTAAGGATGGCTATCCCTTACACACACCCACACTCACAAAATGCAGGTACCCATCCACTCCGGATTCCATGGGTGACTTTTCTGCTTTAGCCTTTGGTGACTCTGAAGATTTGGTCAATCACGCCGAGTACGAAGGTGACGAAGACTGTGAAGTGCCTGGAGAGTTAGCCAAACTTTTGCAACAAGAAGAGAGGGCTATTCTGCCTCATGAAGAGTTGCTAGAAACCATCAACTTGGGAACAGAGGAAGACAAGAAAGAGGTTAAGGTGGGTGCCAACCTGGAACCAAGTGTCAAAGAGCGCTTAGTGCAGTTGTTGAACGAATATGTTGAGATCTTTTCCTGGTCATATGAAGACATGCCGGGACTAGACACAGATATCGTGGTTCACCATCTCCCTACAAGAGAAGACTGCCCACCCATCAAACAAAAGGTCCGCCGAATGAGGCCCGACATGTCTGAGAAGATCAAAGCTGAGGTAATGAAGCAATTCAACGCTGGCTTTCTGGCTGTTACTTCCTATCCACAATGGGTTTCTAACATTGTGCCCGTGCCTAAGAAGGACGACAAAGTCGGAATGTGTGTGGACTATCGGGACTTAAATAGGGCTAGCCCTAAAGATGATTTTCCACTTCCACACATTGACATCTTGGTTGACAACACAGCTCAACACAAGGTATTTTCCTTCATGGATGGATTCTCGGGATACAACCAGATTAAAATGGCCCCCGAAGACATGGAGAAGACTACTTTTGTTACGCAATGGGGTACCTTCTGCTACAAAGTGATGCCATTCGGACTGAAGAATGCCGGAGCAACCTATCAACGCGCCATGGTAGCTTTGTTTCATGATATGATACATCATGAGATTGAAGTTTACGTAGACGACATGATAGCCCGTTCACATACATAAGAAGAACACCTTGATCATCTGCAAAAGTAGTTTGTCAGGTTGAAGGAGTATAAGCTCAGACTGAACCCAAGAAAGTGCACTTTTGGAGTCAGGTCTGGTAAACTTTTAGGATTTATCGTCAGCAACAAAGGCATTGAGGTTGATCCTGCTAAAGTCAAAGCTATATAAGAAATGCCTGCCCCCCCCGCACTAAAAAGGAGGTTAGAGGTTTCTTGGGACGCCTAAACTATATTGCGAGGTTCATCTCTCACCTAACATCTACCCGTGAGCCAATCTTCAAGCTGTTGAAGAAAGATCAGGTAGTTGAATGGAACAATGATTGTCAAGTTGCTTTCGATAAGATCAAGGAGTATTTACTGGAACCTCCTATCTTGATGCCACCCGTCGAAGGAAGGCCGTTAATCATGTATTTGACTATTTTGGATAACTCAATGGGGGTGCGTACTGGGCCAACATGATGAGTATGGCCGAAAAGAGCATGCCATTTATTACCTTAGCAAAAAGTTTACCGACTGTGAGACTCGCTACTCACTGCTCGAGAAAACTTGCTGCGCTTTGGTATGGGCTACTCGCCGGCTAAGGCATTATATGTTGACTCATACCACTCTGCTGATTTCTAAGATGGATCCAATTAAGTATATCTTCGAGAAGCCTGTTTTATCTGGAAGAATCGCTAGATGGCAGATGATCCTAACAGAATATGATATCCAGTATACTACCCAAAAAGCTATAAAGGGAAGTGTACTAGCTGACCATCTAGCTCATCAAGCCGTCGAAGATTACCAATCTATGAGATTCGACTTCCCTGACGAGGACATCATGACATTGGACAACATTGAAGGTAACGGACCGTATGACGGACCTGAACAAGGATCCCGATGGACCCTGTACTTTGATGGTGCTTCAAATGCACTTGGCAACGGTATCAGTGCGATACTCATTTCTCCAGAAGGTTGCCATACACCCTTCACTGCCCGAATTTGCTTCAGTTGTACCAACAACATGGCTGAATATGAAGCTTGCATCTTTGGTCTAAAGGCTACTATAAACTTGGGAATCAAATCCTTGGTCGTATTTGGGGACCCGGCTTTGGTTATCAGTCAAGTCAAAGGAGAGTGGGATACTAAACATCCTAATCTTATCCCATACAAAGAACATGTTCTGACATTACTGCCTCATTTCGAGCAGGTTACCTTCGAGCATTTT
Source organism: Vicia faba (assembly GCA_948472305.1). Classification (NCBI taxonomy): domain Eukaryota; kingdom Viridiplantae; phylum Streptophyta; class Magnoliopsida; order Fabales; family Fabaceae; genus Vicia; species Vicia faba. The sequence continues at coordinate 495,863,262 of OX451736.1, forward strand.
CCGCGAGAAGAAAATCAGCTAGCAGATGCTCTAGCTACAATGTCTTCCATGTTTAAACTCAACTGGGATAATGAGGTCCCCCCAAATCACCATCGAGCGAATGGACGAACCTGCACACTGTCATGAGATTAATATCGAAGAAGTAATGGAACAACCCTGGTTTCATGAAATCAAAAGGTATCTCCAGACTCGAGAATATCCTGAAGGAGCTTCCGTCAATGACAAAAAGTTCTTAAGGAGATTTGCTGCCAAGTTCTTCCTGAGCAATGGTATCCTTTATAAGCGCAACCATGATTGTGTTCTACTTCGTTGTGTGGACAAGGTTGAAGCAGAGTTGATCATGACTGAAATACATAGTGGCACCTTTGGCACCCACTTAAGCGAACATACGATGGCTAAGAAGATTCTAAGGGAAGGCTACTACTGGTCTACCCTGGAAGCTGATTGTCATCAACATTCCCGTACTTGCCACAAATGTCAAGTCTATGCTGACAAGGTACATATTCCTCCTGTCCCTCCCAACGTGCTAACAGCTCCTTGGCCATTCGCAATATGGGGCATTGACATGATTGGAGAGGTCAAGCCTACGGAATCCAATGGACATCGCTTCATCCTGGTGGCTATTGATTAATTCACTAAGTGGGTCGAAGCAGCTTCCTACGCCTCTGTTACAAAGAATGTGGTTGCCCGCTTCATCAAGCAGAATCTCATATGTCGGTATGGTGTTCCCGACAGGATCATCACAGACAACGGTACAAATCTGAATAACACTATGATCACCGCTCTGTGCGATCAATTCAAGATTTATCATCACAATTCATCTCCCTATCGGCCAAAGATGAACGGTGATGTTGAAGCCGCGAACAAAAATATCAAGAAGATCATTCAAAAGATGACAGTCACCTACAAGGACTGGCATGAGATGTTACCGTTTGCTCTACATGGATACCGTACCACGACGCGTACTTCAACAGGGGCAACCCCCTTTTCTTTGGTATATAGCATGGAAGTTGTTTTACCTATGGAAGTTCAGATTCCTTCCTTAAGGATTATGAAGTATGCCGGTTTGAGTGAAGACGATTAGATTCAGACCCGACTTGATCAACTTAATTTGATCAACGAGAAACGACTTACTGTTGTTTGTCATGGTCAGACGTATCAGAAACGGATGATCAAGGCTTTCAACAAGAAAGTCAGACGTCAGGTATATTAAGTCGGAGATCTTGTAATCAAGCAGATCATCTTGCCACAAAGTGATCCCAGGGGCAAGTGGACTCCTACTCACGAAGGACCATTTGTGATCAAGAGCATCTTTTTTGGTGGGGCAATGATTCTGACCACCATGGACGGCGACGACTTACCGCACCCTGCAAATGCAGACATAGTCAAAAGATACTACGCATAAAATGACCCGACAAGTTGAAAACCCGAAAGGGCGACTTGGGCGAAAATAGGCATCCCGATGAATCGAAAACCCGAAAGGGCGGTTCAGGCAAAAATTAGGGATAAACAAAAAAATCTATACACCCGACAAGTTGAAAACCCGAAAGGGCGACTTGGGCAAAAAAGGGTTTCCCGGTGGACTGAAAACCCGAAAGGGCGGTCCAGGCAAATATTAGGGAATTAAAGCGTATGACTATGTCTTGTCGGATCACTTTAAGGACAATCTCTTTACCAACAAACTCCAAGCTTCTGATTAATCCAATCATCTGCGGACGAAGCAACGAATGGACAAGATACTCAGAGTTGTGAAGGCTATAGCAGAATGGGAATCCCATGGAATTATTACACATAGCCATCTTTCTTTTTGTTTAAAATTTTTCAATTTTTACGACAACATTATCTTACTAGGATGTCAGTCTCCTTTGTACAAAGATACTTACAAAAGTTAATACAAAGATACTTCAAAGTGCAAAAATTCGCATGCCTTTCATTTCTTTTTACACTTATGTTTTATTTGAAAACGTCCAATGTTTTGTTAAATAAGCATATGCATTTGAATATAATCACTGCATACAAATAAAACGAAATTGAGAAAGGATAAATTACTGATAGGTTAAAGGTATAGGAAGATATCCTTGTGCTATTCCAGAAGAAATCCCCTGCAGTGCATCATCCAGCTCCTCAACAAAGCTAAAACCTTGGAGTATATATCCCCAGCGGAGTTAAAATTCAAGATCCCTAGCGGAGCCAGAGTATTCTAAATCTTCATCCCCAGCGGAGTAAAATTCCTAACTATCAAGCCCCAGCGGGAACCATTCAGTTGTCCCCGATTTCCCCAGTAGGTTATCTTAAAAAGTCTAAGAATCAAACAGATAACAGTTAAAATTTTGTCTTATCCCCAACTAGGATGATCCCCCAATAAATTGGCATACAACCCAAAACTCCTGATTTCTCCGGTAGAATAAGCACTCTTCCCACAGAGTTATTTCCCAACAGAACGAAGATTCTAATTCCCGTTTCTCCATTTGAGGCCTCCCAGGTTTTAATTCCCCAGTAGAGGTTTTCAGAGTTTTCTTTATTTCCTAGGAAAGTCATGGAGGATTCTCATTCCCCGCAGAAGTTGTCAAAGCTTTTGTTAAATCCCCATCAGTCTCCAAGGATTTTCAATCCCCAAGGAGTCAGCAAGGATTTCTCATCTTCAACAATCAAAGATTTTTGGAATCCCCAGCACCGGTCAAGGATTTACTTTCCCCGGCAGCGGTCAAAGATTTCATTATCTCCAGCTATCAAGGATTTATTTTCCTGAGCAAGACATCTAATTAGCTTACATGCACATCCATTACATTCATATATCATAAACACTGATGGAACACATTTTATTGCATCATACATATCATGCAACATAACTTTGTGCTTTAGCTAACATCCTACCCTTTTCAGGATAAGATTAAAAAGCCATCGTTAACAACTATTCAGAGATTTCAGATACAGTATGGATACACCCCCAGACATGGCGGTCTTTCTATTACTCATTCAGAATTTCAAGTCAAAATACAGTATGGATACACCCCAGCCGTGGCGGTCATTCTATTACTCATTCAGACTTCAGCAATCAGTTACTGGGTGGATACGCTCCAGATACGGCAGCCATTCTATTTCTCATTCAGATTCAACTATCAACTTCAAGTTCAGATACACTCCAGACACGGAAGTCATTCTGTCACTTGTCTGGATCCCAGTTACAGTACAGATACACTCCAGACACGAAAGTCATTCTGCTACTCATACAGATCTCAACTTCAGATACAATCCAGATACGCTCCAGACACGGTTGCCATTCTGCCACTCTTTCAGAACTTATCCCCAACACCCAGGTGCTCCGTACACAGATGTTTCTCTGTTACCCAGTCAAAATACAGATACACTCCAGACACGGCAGTCACTCTGATATTCATTCAAAAATCAAATACAGTTACAACTTGGATACTGTGATCGGTGGATCTGGAACTGACTGTTTAACGCTGGTTCGCGAAATGTCGCGGAAGCAAGAGTCGCCACCGTCTTTTATTTTCTCCAAATGGAAAGGACAAAAGCACAGAAAAATTCCTTATAGAGATTGCTCTCGGTTCGGGAGGTAGGTTATAGAAAGGGAAGGTGTTAGCACCCTTTCTATCCATGGTTATCCATGGGCTCTTAGATACTTGCTCATTGTGTTTTCAAAAATGGTTTGTTTGCTTTTCAACTGTGGGTTTTTTAAAAAAGTTTCTTTGAACGTTTCAGTTCGACTCTTGTGTCAGAGTGTTTGAAAACTTGCTTTGAAAGCTTTTGAAAAGTGTCGGTGTGAAAAGATTTTTTGTTTTTGAAAAGAGCAAGTATCTATGAGTTGTCTACCTACCCTAAGGAATTTGTCTGTGTAAATGTCCTTTAAAGTAGTGCCATCCCACCATTGAGAGGTAGGTAGCACCACCGTTGGAGGTATTCGGGTCAATTCGAGGTTAGGGACATGGTGATCACCAGAGCAATGGGAAGATACCTTAGAAGCTACCCTCATGCCAGGTTCCCGGATCATGAGGACTTACTAAGACATCCTCTACTCGACGATCACCTTTCGAGGCAAGGCAACAGTGAGGCGTACCCTAGGGGTGGTGTGTGCGAATTGTGTGTCGTTTCAAATATTTTATCTTGTCATGTTATTAGTGATCTATGCGTTTGTTTTTATTTTTTTGTCATTCATTCTTTCATGCTATTTGTTAACAGTTAAAATATTGCGGGAAAGTAAAAAGTCTAAACTATTACAAAGGCGCGGGTCCACATCGCCAAATTAAACCGGACCCGATTTGACGGAAAATAAATAAAGCAAATAAAGTAAAGTGCGAGAAGTAATATTTACAAGGCTTCGGGAGAGGTACATAATTAATTAAGCGAAATAAAATAAAGATGCGAAATTAAACAATTAAGTCGAAAGGAGGGCGTTGGACCCTTTTGCAAAATAATTAAAATTAATGGGGAATTAAAATTAAGAAAAGAACTTGTTTTTGTTTTTGGTATTTTTGTGTATTTTAAGATGTAATAGAAAAAGAGAATTAATCAAAATTAAAATTGAATGCAAACCCTAATTCTAATGGCTTTTAAATTTATTATGAAAAATATTGAATTTTAACCTAATTTAAACCTAAGTTAATTTACATGCAAATTTAATTATAAAAATAAATAAAATAAATATTATTATAAACAAAGAAAAATTAAAAAGGAATAAAAATTATCAATTAAACCTAATTCTACATTTTTTAGATTTTATTATGAAAAGAATTAAAGTTACAACCCTAATTTATACTAAGTTTATTTATATACAATTATTTACAAGAAAATATTAAAATAAAATATTTATTATATTTTTTGCCTTTTCTGTTTTTTATGATATTTTTATATTTTTTTTGTAAAAATAATTAATTAAATTAAAACAACAAAACAAATAAACAAATAATTGAAAATAAAATAAAACATAAAGAAAATTAAAAAAACATTGCAAACCAGGGGGGGTGGAGGTCCCCAATATGGAGGTGTGCTTTAGGAATTCAGGCCCAACAAGCTTCAGGTCCATTGACCTTTTTTGCGTAGCGTGCAGTGCGTTGACTAGGGTTTAGCATGTTCATCAATCTGGAGCCTTTGATATGAAGCAGCTAGACGCGTGGCAGGCTTGATGGTGATGGAATATGGTGCGCATTAATGTTGTGCCTGCATAGGAATTATTATGGAAAAACAATATTGAAATATGTAAGACCTGGGGTTCGAACCCAGGTCATATGCATTACCAATGGACTTGCTTGCCATCTGTGCCAGTTCACGCTTTTGATTAATAAACAAACAATAAATATTATAAGAGAAAACAAGGCAGTTAGTGGGTAGCGCGCGAAATATTCAAACCGGCTTATCATGCTTTGACAACGCATCATCTTCTTCGCGTGTTTATTTTTTTTCTGAAACACGAGCATACAGCAACGGTTTTAAACGCGTGGTTTTAGGCATGCTACCAAAAAATAGCGATTAGGCCTATGCAACTCATAAATTAATCGCGACTATGGATTCTTCTTCATCTCCATGCACTGAATTGGATGGTGGTGGTCTCAAGGCTTAATTTTTCCTCGTTTGCAAATCCCCAATTCCAACCTCTGAAAACCCTAAAATTCACTCATGGCATATTCGTATATATAGCGTAATAATCAAATTAAATGCATTGGTTAGCTTTAGAATCAAATGAGAAACAAGAATCTATGAACAAAATGCTGTAAAAATGCTTAAAACATGAAACACGATGATCAATTTTTCTCTATACAGTTCATGTTCATTCTACCAATTCTTGGCGTGGTGATGGATGGTTCTGATTGGAATTCGTTCAGTAGGCCTTCAGGAAGCTATTGGAACAAGAATTGCGCTTTGAATCGCCTTCAAACAATGATTTCAGTTTTGAGTTTTTAAGGAATTTTTCCAAGTTTGCAATGGCCTTTCTTGCGCAGCTGAGACTCTCTTTGCATTAGGTTTCTCATCAGGCATATGTAGTGAACCAATTAGGTCAACAAAACTCAATAAAATCCAATGCAATAATGGTTTTTGGAAATTTGATTTTAAGGATCTTTTTCATATCTTTTTTCAAGTGTTCTTGGTTCAAAATCATGCCAATCAATCCAATTCTTTCCTAATTTGTATATGCACGAAATCTTGATGGCAAAACCTGTATAAAAAGATTTGTTAGGTCATATTAGATATTTTTCATATATTTAAATGATTTAAATGAATTAATATGAATAATAATTCAAATAAATAAATAAAAAAATGAGAAAATACTTCCCTTTGGGCCAAGTGGTCGTGTACATGTCATGGATGATGAATCATGGAAGAAAAATGGGCCCATTAGCAATTTTAGGTCATTTGAAGTAATGTTGACTTTTCAAAATATCCAAAAATTTCCCAACTTCCACAAGGCATAACTTGTTCAATTTTTAAGCTTTTCTCATGTTCTTGGACATTTTGGAAAGATCTTTGAGTTCTCTAACCAATGCCTTTGGTCCCATGTAGTTTTGGTTTACCAATCTCAAGTTATGGCCTTTGACTTAAAGTCCCTTTTTGTTGACTTTTTAAAATGACCTATAATGTTGAAATTGATAACTTTTTGTGAGAGCATTTCTTGGACTTGAAATATGAAGATGAGTTGTAGGAAATGTCTTTCTCTTCAAAATGAGCTTTGGATGGAATTTTTCTGATAATCCATGTGAAAGTTATGCCCTGGTCAATTTCAGTTGACTTTTTCAGCTGTCCAAATAAGGAAACTTTTGCATCTTTGATGATTTCTGAGCCAAATTTTGAGAATCATGATCAAGCATTGATCAAATGATGTTTGTGGCTTCAAAATGATATGTTGACCAAAAATTTGAACTTTTGACTGCCAAATGACCATTTTGCCCCTACAGTTGACTGTAGTGCAATTTAGGGTTTTGACTGTGCAATTTTGAGCTGAATGCCTTGAAACTTGATATGAGGATACTTGACCATATTTGTAGGCATGTAAGACTTGATTGGGCCTTTGAAAACTTTCTTTTCTTGATCAGAACACAAACCCTAGTTTTGACTGTATAGGAGACATTTGCACTGTGCAACCCTTGGGGAATTTTGTGACTTGGCTTGGCAATTTCTTGGAGAATATGGGAGGGAAAATTTTGGGGTACAACAGTTGCCCCTGTTCAATCTTCTTAGACCTGAGGATGCATATTGGCTGACGTGCCTTTCGTAATCCGAGGGTAGAAGATGATTGGACACTAGAGTGCCCAGAAATTTGCGCTCACATGTTAGCAGTATGATGGGAATGGGCTTATAGATGCCATTTGGAGATTGCTGGATAGGATGATGGGCTTATAGATGCCATCTGGATGCTGATCGCGTAGGAGATTCCTTAGCGAGAACCTGTATACCTGCAAAAGAAACAAATGAGTACCTGACACGTTGCAGGAGCTGGTTTTCAGATGCTTGGTATAGATATGTCCTGACTGGTTACAGGAGCTGAGTCTGGAGCTTCACATGATGATGAATGAAACAGGGATAATTACTGCCTTAGCAGGAATGGTAAGAGAACTTTGGGCGACTTTAACTTCAACAACGTTCGCTGAGAAAAATCTCGGGTGTCTTCTACTGGGGTAAGAATCAGGGAGATCTTAGGGTCGATATGACTGAACCAGAGAAGGCCTCAGACTGGATAAGCATCAGGAAAATCTTAGGGTCGATTTAACTGAACCGGTCTAGGTCTTGAAATATCTTCAACTGGATAAGTATCAGGGAGATCTTAGGGTCGATCTGACTGAACCAGAGAAGGCCTTTGACTGGATAAGCATCAGGAAAATCTTAGGGTCGATTTAACTGAACCGGTCTAGGTCTTGAAATATCTTCAACTGGATAAGCATCAGGGAGATCTTAGGGTCGATCTGACTGAACCAGAGAAGGCCTTTGACTGGATAAGCATCAGGAAAATCTTAGGGTCGATTTAACTGAACCGGTCTAGGTCTTGAAATATCTTCAACTGGATAAGCATCAGGGAGATCTTAGGGTCGATCTGACTGAACCAGAGAAGGCCTTTGACTGGATAAGCATCAGGAAAATCTTAGGGTCGATTTAACTGAACCGGTCTAGGTCTTGAAATATCTTCAACTGGATAAGCATCAGGGAGATCTTAGGGTCGATCTGACTGAACCAGAGAAGGCCTTTGACTGGATAAGCATCAGGAAAATCTTAGGGTCGATTTAACTGAACCGGTCTAGGTCTTGAAATATCTTCAACTGGATAAGCATCAGGGAGATCTTAGGGTCGATCTGACTGAACCAGAGAAGGCCTCAGACTGGATAAGCATCAGGAAAATCTTAGGGTCGATTTAACTGAACCGGTCTAGGTCTTGAAATATCTTCAACTGGATAAGTATCAGGGAGATCTTAGGGTCGATCTGACTGAACCAGAGAAGGCCTTTGACTGGATAAGCATCAGGAAAATCTTAGGGTCGATTTAACTGAACCGGTCTAGGTCTTGAAATATCTTCAACTGGATAAGCATCAGGGAGATCTTAGGGTCGATCTGACTGAACCAGAGAAGGCCTTTGACTGGATAAGCATCAGGAAAATCTTAGGGTCGATTTAACTGAACCGGTCTAGGTCTTGAAATATCTTCAACTGGATAAGCATCAGGGAGATCTTAGGGTCGATCTGACTGAACCAGAGAAGGCCTTTGACTGGATAAGCATCAGGAAAATCTTAGGGTCGATTTAACTGAACCGGTCTAGGTCTTGAAATATCTTCAACTGGATAAGCATCAGGGAGATCTTAGGGTCGATCTGACTGAACCAGAGAAGGCCTCAGACTGGATAAGCATCAGGAAAATCTTAGGGTCGATTTAACTGAACCGGTCTAGGTCTTGAAATATCTTCAACTTGATAAGTATCAGGGAGATCTTAGGGTCGATCTGACTGAACCAGAGAAGGCCTTTGACTGGATAAGCATCAAGAAAATCTTAGGGTCGATTTAACTGAACCGGTCTAGGTCTTGAAATATCTTCAACTGGATAAGCATCAGGGAGATCTTAGGGTCGATCTGACTGAACCAGAGAAGGCCTTTGACTGGATAAACATCAGGAAAATCTTAGGGTCGATTTAACTGAACCGGTCTAGGTCTTGAAATATCTTCAACTGGATAAGCATCAGGGAGATCTTAGGGTCGATCTGACTGAACCAGAGAAGGCCTTTGACTGGATAAGCATCAGGAAAATCTTAGGGTCGATTTAACTGAACCGGTCTAGGTCTTGAAATATCTTCAACTGGATAAGCATCAGGGAGATCTTAGGGTCGATCTGACTGAACCAGAGAAGGCCTTTGACTGGATAAGCATCAGGAAAATCTTAGGGTCGATTTAACTGAACCGGTCTAGGTCTTGAAATATCTTCAACTGGATAAGCATCAGGGAGATCTTAGGGTCGATCTGACTGAACCAGAGAAGGCCTTTGACTGGATAAGCATCAGGAAAATCTTAGGGTCGATTTAACTGAACCGGTCTAGGTCGTGAAATATGATTGAGAATTTCAACTGCATCTTTCCTGAAAGGGTGAAAATCAGTCACATGCAATGCATGATATGGGTCAAGCAATGATGTTCTCAACATAAATGAGATTTGTACGATATGATGCGTCTATGCATGTTATAATGATGTATGTGATGTTTTATGTGTGTTTTTGTCTAGGAAAGTAAATCCTTGACGGGTGCCGGGAAGTCGCGTCCTGGGCTGATGTTGAAGAATAAGCTTTTACTTCCGCTGGGGATGACAGCTGCAAGAATACCGGTAGGAGAGGATGACTCCGTTGCGGAATAAGCTTGGCAAATGGCAGATTCTGCGGGGAGAAAAGATACTCTAGCGACCATGCTGGGAAGCCAAACTCTGTGGGAAGAGGGATGCCTTGCTGAATGTGGATAGTAACTTGCTGAGGATGTCTTGTTGTATAGGAAGTGTTGATAGACTTCGCTGGGGTAAGAAGACTTTGTCGAGGACGCTCTTTCCGTGGCTTTTGGCTGAGGATAACCCAGTTATATCCTGTTAAGGAAATAACTCTTTAAATCAAGCCGGACGACGCGTTCGTGCTTTGTGAGGGGATAAGCTTCCAGAATCTACTGGGGATAAGCTTATTGCTTGGGGGTATGAGTTCCAAATTTCCTGGGGAACTGGATTGGACTCTTCCGGGGAGTTTTGATATGCTGGGGAAGTGATCCCTTTGAATGTTATGCCGCCGGGGAACAATCTTTAGACCAAGACTGCCGGGGATGCTTGTTAAGAGTATATGCTGCTGGGGAAGGTTGATATCTGCTGGAGGATACTCAACTTCCTTGAGATTTGATAATTCTGCTTGGAGAGGAATGTATTGTTTTGCTGAACCGCTCTCTGGGGAATTAAGATGTACTGATCATGTTCTTTAGCTGAACTTACCTTGGTACCTTGGAGGATAGAACAATTAGACTGCTCAGACAACTCTTTATTGCCCCTGTTTCTAGTGTCACCTGCAATTAATTCCTTTGTTTTGTATGCAAATATTTATGAGTTAGCAAATTATTGTCAATGCATATATCACAAATTGAACCTTGGACGTTCTTCGCAAAACAAAACAGAAAAAGAAAAATACTTGGCACGTTTAACTGAAAATATATTTGTATTGATTTTTGAATGGCCTGTGAATAGGCGTTTTGTATACAAGAGGATGACGTCCTAGTAAGAGGACGCCGCCGAACAAGAGAGTTTATACAAATTTTGTACAAAAGAAAATAAAACAGCTGTGTGAAGTGAATGATCCCACTGGGTTTCAACTCTGCTATTGCCTTTATAACTCCGAGTGTCTCATCACTTGATGACCTTGGTTGAAAGTGAAGCTGACTGATCGATGCCGTCTGAACTTGATGTAGATACCGGATTCTGGATGCAAAGTGATCCAATGAGACATAGTATTACGCTTTATCCCTAACTTTTGCCTGGACCGCCCTTTCGGGTTTTCAGTCCACCGGGATACCCATTTTTGCCCAAGCCGCCTTTTCAGGTTTTCGACTTGCCGGGTGTACAGATTTTTCATCTTCATCCCTTCATTTTGCCCGAACCCTTTTGGTTCGCCGGGAAGCCCTAATTTTTGCCTAGGCATGTCAGCCTAGCGGGTCTTTTTTATGCGTAGTATTTTTTACTATGTCTGCATTGGCGGGGTGAGGAAGGTCGTCACCATCCATGTTGGTTAATATCATTGCTCCTCCTGAGAACACATGCTTAACCACAAATGGCCCTTCGCACGTAGGGGTCCATTTGCCCCTTGGATCACTCTGAGGAAGGATGATTCTCTTGATTACCAGATCCCCAACTCGATATTCCTGCGGTCTGACCTTTTTGTTAAATGCCCTGATCATCCGTTTCTGATACGTCTGACCATGACAGATAGCAGCAAGTCTCTTTTCATCAATGAGGTTGAGTTGATCAAGTCGTGTCTGGATCCAATCATCTTCGTTCAGATTTGCATCCTTCATTATCCGGAGAGAGGGTATTTGCACTTCAATCAGTAAGACTGCCTCCATGCCATAAACCAGAGAGAAAGGAGTTGCCCTGGTTGACGTCCTAGCTGAGGTACGGTACCCATGTAGAGCGAACGGTAACATCTCGTGCCAATCTTTATAAGTTACTGTCATCTTCTGCACGATTTTCTTGATGTTTTTATTTGCTGCTTCTACAGCCCCATTCATCTTCGGTCTGTAAGGAGAAGAATTGTGGTGCTGTATCTTGAACTGTTCGCAGAGCTCAGCGATCATCTTATTGTTCAGATTGGTACCGTTGTCTGTAATTATCCGCTCAGGGACGCCGTACCGACATATCAGGTTATGTCGAATGAACCGTGCCACAACAGTCTTGGTTACCGTAGCATAGGATGCTGCCTCAACCCACTTCGTAAAATAATCAATCGCCACTAGGATGAAGCGATGTCCATTAGATGCCGTAGGTTTTATCTCGCCGATCATGTCTATGCCCTACATTGCAAACGGCCAAGGCGCAGTCAGAACATTCAGGGGAACCGAAGGAACATGCACCTTGTCTGCATAAATCTGGCACTTGTGGCATGTCCTGGAATGTTGGTAGCAGTCAGCTTCCATTGTGGACCAGTAGTATCCTGCCCCTAGGATTTTCTTAGCCATAGTGTGCCCACTGGAATGTGTACCAAAGGTCCCTTCATGTAGCTCTTCCATGATCCTTTCTGCTTCAATTTTATCCACACAACGCAGTAAGGTTGAATCATGGTTTCTCTTGTACAGGATACCGTTGCTTAGGAAGAACTTTGCTGCGAACCTTCTCAGGAATTTCTTATCATTGATAGATGCACCTTCAGGGTATTCTTGAGTTTCCAGATATCTCTTCACTTCGTGGTACCAAGGCTTCTCAGTCACCAATTCAGTTTCGAGATCACAACAGTATGCCGGTTCGTCCAGTTTCCAGATGATGATCCGGGGAGCCTCATTATCCCATTTGACCTTAAACATTGAAGACATTGTAGCTAACGCGTCCGCTAACTGATTCTCTTCTCTTGGGAAATGTTCAAAGGTTATCTCTGTGAAGTGGGGAATCAGGGTCAACACACATTCTCTGTAAGGAATCAGGTTTGGATGTTTCGTATCCCACTCTCCTTTGATCTGATTGATCACAAGAGCGGAATCTCCGAAGACACTTAGAAATTTGATCCTTAGGTCGATCGCAGCTTGAAGACCCATGATACACGCCTCATACTCCGCCATGTTGTTAGTACAGTTGAAACATAGCCGGGCAGTGAGTGGAGTATGAGTACCTTGAGGAGATATGATTATGGCGCCGATACCATTTCCCAAAGCATTGGAGGCTCCGTCAAAGTGCATAGACCACCGGGATCCTGGTTCACGTCCTTCATCCGGTCCAGGTACTTCACAATCAGTCACTATCATGATACTTTCATCTGGAAACTCGAAGTTCATGGAATGATAATCATCTACAGCTTGATGTGCTAAGTGGTCTGCCAATACACTTCCCTTGATGGCTTTCTGGGTTGTGTACTGAATGTCGTATTCCGTCAAGATCATTTGCCATCTTGCAATTCTCCCAGACAGAGCAGGCTTTTCGAATATATACTTTATTGGATCCATCTTCGAAATCAACAAGGTAGTGTGAGTCAACATATACTGTCTCAGCCGGCGAGCAGCCCATACCAAAGCGCAGCAAGTTTTCTCAAGCAGTGAGTATCGGGTCTCACAGTCGGTAAACTTTTTGCTAAGGTAATAAATGGCATGCTCTTTTCGGCCAGACTCGTCATGCTGCCCCAGCACACACCCCATTGAGTTGTCAAGCACTGTCAGGTATAGTATCAGAGGTATCCCTTCCACCGGTGGCATAAGGATGGGTGGTTCTTGGAGATACTCTTTGATTCTGTCGAAGGCAGCCTGACATTCATCGTTCCAACGTACTACCTGATCTTTCTTCAGCAGCTTGAAGATTGGCTCACAAGTAGCAGTCAGATGTGAGATGAATCGAGCGATGTAATTCAGGCGTCCTAAAAAGCCTCTGACTTCCTTCTCTGTCTTAGGAACTGGCATCTCTTGAATAGCTTTGACTTTAGCAGGGTCCACTTGAATACCTTTATCACTGACCACGAAGCCTAGTAACTTTCCCGATCTTACCCCGAAGGTGCACTTGTTCGGGTTCAATCTTAGCTTGTACAGTTTCAACCAGTCAAACAACTTCTGCAGATGATCTAGGTGCTCTTCCTCAGTCTGGGACCTAGCGATCATGTCGTCGACATACACTTCTATCTCATGATGGATCATGTCATGAAATAAGGCAACCATGGCACGTTGGTAGGTTGCCCCAGCGTTCTTCAACCCGAATGGCATGACCTTATAACAGAAGGTACCCCACTGAGTAACAAATGTAGTCTTTTCCATGTCTTCGGGTGCCATCTTGATCTGATTGTAACCTGAAAAGCCATCCATGAAAGAGAATACCTTGTGCTGAGCTGTATTATCAACAAGGACATCAATGTGAGGTAAGGGGAAGTCATCCTTGGGGCTGGCCCTGTTCAGATCCCTGTAGTCGACACACATTCTGACCTTACCGTCCTTCTTAGGTACCGGCACCACATTAGCAACCCACTGAGGGTAAGACGTCACTGCAAGAAACCCAGCGTCAAACTGTTTCATGACCTCGGCTTTAATCTTCTCAGACATCTCTGGACGCATCCGACGGACCTTTTGCTTGACTGGAGGGCAGTCTTCCTTAGTTGGCAAATGATGGACCACAATATCGGTATCCAACCCGGGCATGTCTTCGTAGGACCAGGCAAAGATCTCCATATAATCATGTAACATCTTGGTTAACCGTTGCTTCATGCTGAGCTCTAGGTTGGCACCAATCTTTACCTCTTTTCTGCCTGCCTCAGTACCCAGGTTGATTGTTTCCACTAGCTCTTCATGGGGTTGAATTGCCCTCTCTTCCTGGAGCAACAGTCTTGCGAGCTCGCCAGGCACTTCGCAATCATCTTCACCTTCGTCTTCGGCTAAGTTGATCGGATTTTCGAAGTCATAACTGGCAGTAGCAGAGTTGTTATCAGTGAGATCCAGAGTGGATTGAAACCCGTATGGGTGAGTGTGTGTGTAAATACAGCTGTTTTGAAATATATGTAAAGGAAAAGAAAGACAGAAAGGAGCACGATATTTGCAATGCGAAAATACGTCCAAGATTTTCATTCATGATATATGTGTTGCACCCCAAAATTTGCCCTCCCATATTCTCCAAGAAATTGCCAAATCAAGCTGCAAAATTCCCCAAGGGTTGCACAGTGCAAAGATCCCCTATATAGTCAAAACTAGGGTTTGTGTTCTGATCAAGAAAATGAAGTTTTCAAAGGCCCAATCAAGTCTCACATGCCTACAAATATGGTCAAGTATCCTCATATCAAGTTTCCAGACATTCAGCTCAAAATTGCACAGTCAAAATCCTAGATTGCACTACAGTCAACTGTAGGGGCAAAATGGTCATTTGACAGTCAAAAGTTCAAATTTTTGGTCAACATATCATTTTGAAGCCACAAACATCATTTTATCAATGCTTGATCATGATTCTCAAAATTTGGCTCAGAAATCATCAAAGATGCAAAAGTTACTATATTTGGACAGCTGAAAAAGTCAACTGAAATTGACCAGGGCGTAACTTTCACATGGATTATCAGAAAAATTCCATCCAAAGCTCATTTTGAAGAGAAATACATTTCCTACAACTCATCTTCATACTTCAAGTCCAAGAAATGCTCTCACAAAAAGTTATCAATTTCAACATTATAGGTCATTTTCAAAAGTCAACAAAAAGGGACTTTAAGTCAAAGGCCATAACTTGAGATTGGTAAATACAAATGACATGGGACCAAAGGCATTGGTTAGAGGACTCAAAGACCTTTCCAAAATGTCCAAGAACATGAGAAAAGCTTAAAAATTGAGCAAGTTATGCCTTGTGGAAGTTGGGAAATTTTTGGATATTTTGAAAAGTCAACATTACTTCAAATGACCTAAAATTGCTAATGGGCCCATTTTTCTTCTATGGTTCATCATTCTAAGCATGTGCACGACCACTTGGCCCAAAGGGAAGTATTTTCTCTTTTTTTTTTATTTATTTATTTGAATTTTTATTCACATTAATTCATTTAAATCAAATTAAATATAGGAAAAATACTAATCTAAGTTTTCAAATCTTTTTATACATGTTTTGCCATCAAGATTTCGTGCATAGGTCAAATAGGAAAGAATTGGATTGATTTGAGCATAATTGACACAAAATACACATGAAAAAAGATATGGAAAATCTTAAGAAATCAAATATTCAAAATCCATGATTACAAGAGATTTGATTGAGTTTTGTTAACCTAATGCCTTCACTACATAAGCAGAAACCTAAACCTAATCGTAAGAGACTGAAAGCTGCGCAAGAAAGGCCATTACAAACTTGAAATTTTCTCCATAAAACTCAAAACTGAAATCATTGTTTGGAGGCGATTCAAGGCACAAAAATTATTTCAATAGCTTCCTCAAGGATTGCTGATCACGTTCCAATCAAAAACCTCCATTCAAACGCCAAGAATCGGTACCTAGGACTCAAACTGTGTCAAGAAATTTTCAGAATCGTGCATCATGATTTGTGCATACTTTGCAATTTTTATTCATTGATTAATGTTTGTTATGAGTTTCTGAAACTAACCATGCAAATTAATTGCGTTTTTGTGCTATATACGTGATGTTGCCATTGATGCAGTCTAGGGTTTCTTGAGCTCCCAATTAGGGGTTTCCTAATAACGTAAAATTCGACCACCACAATGCCATGGATGGATTTAGGGAGCTTGGACGAAGAGATTAACGTACTCGCGCTCAATTTATAGGCCTTCAGGGTCTAATCGCTATTATTGCATTAAGCCTGTTTTGAGGGGGTTCAAAACCCCCGTTAAATGTTTATTATTTTTCAGGAAGAATGAAACAATGAAGAAGATGATGTGTTGTCAACACATGATACGCCAATTCAAAATTTCGCGCGCTGGATGCATTAAGGGATTGTTTTCCTTTTTTATATTTATTTTCTTATTATATATCAAAACGTGTAGTGATGGCTTAGTGGCACAGGTGTTGCTTTGCAATGTCCAAGACCTGGGTTCGAGTCCCAGGTCTGTATAATTTCTATATTATTTTTCAATAACGTTTCCCATGCAGCTTCAGTAACATAGACGCATCATATTGCCCCAGATCAAGCCTTGCCACGTTCATCTAGAGATTTAATCAAAGGCCAAGAATCAAAGAACATGCTACGCTCCAGTCAACACATCAGCGTGCTAGCAAAAAAGTCAAAGAAGGCTATACTAAATGGGCCAAAATTTCACAAATTTAACCTCCACAATTGGGGACTGAACCCCCCTGGTTTGCAATTTCCTATTTTTTGTCTTTCTTATATTTTATTGTTATCTTATTTTCTTTATTATTTTTAATTTGATCAATTATTTTACAAAATACAAAAAATACCTAAAAACTCAGAAAAAGATAAAAAAATATAATGATTATTTATTTTAATTTTTTCATGTAAATAAATTAACTTAGATTAGAGGTTTTAATATTAATTCTTTTCACAATAAAAATATAAAAAATGTAGAACTAGGTTTAATTGATAATTTTTATTCCCTTTTAATTTTTCTTTTTTTTATAATAATATTTACTTTATTTATTTCTATAATTAAAATTGCATGTAAATTAACTTAGGTTTAAATTAGGTTAAAATTCAATATTTTCATAATAAATTTAAAAGCCATTATAATTAGGGTTTGCATTCAAGTTTAATTTTAATTAATTCTCTTTTTCACATTAAATCAAGAACACTAAAAATACCAAAAACATTTTCTTTTAATTTTAATTTTAATTCCTTATTAATTTAATTTTGCAAAAGGGTCCAACGCCCATACTTTTAATTGTTTAATTTCGCATATTTATTTTATATTGCTTAAATAATTATGTATCTCTCCCAAAGCTTTGTAACATTTACTTTTCGTACTTTTATTTGCTTTATTTATTTTCTGTCAAATCGGGTCCGGTTTAATTTTGGCGATGTGGACCCGCGCCATTTGTAATAGCTGTAGATTTACTTTTCTCGCAATATTTTAACTGTTAAACAAAGCATGCAAGAATGAATGACCATAATAAAATCAAGCGTAGATCACAATGAACATGACAAAAGACAAAAATAACTGAAAACGACACACAAATCACACACCACCCCTAGGGTACGCCTCACTGTTGCCTTGCCTCGAAAGGTGATCGTCGAGTAGAGGATGTCTTAGTAAGTCCTCATGATCCGGGAACCTGGCATGAGGGTAGCTTCTAAGGTGTCTTCCCATTGCTCTGGTGATCACCATGTCCCGAACTTCGAATTGACCCGAACACCTCCAACGGTGGTGCTACCTACCTCTCAATGGTGGGATGGCACTACTTTAAAGGACATCTACACAGACGAATTCCTTAGGGTAGGTAGACGACTCTAGATACTTGCTCTAAACTTCAAAACAAATAAAAAAAATACTTTTCACACCGACACCTTTTCAAAAAGCTTTCGAAAGCAATTTTTCAAACACTCTTGAGGACCGATACAAGAGTCGAACTGGAATTTTCAAAGAAACTTTTTTAAAACCCACAGTTGAAAAGCAAACAAACATTTTTGAAAACACAAATGAGCAAGTATCTAAGAGCCCATGGATAACCATGGATAGAAAGGGTGCTAACACCTTCCCTTTCTATAACCTACCTCCCGAACCGAGAGCAATCTCTTTAAGGAATTTTTCTGTGCTTTTGTCCTTTCCATTTGGAGAAAATAAAAGACGGTGGCGACTCTTGCTTCCGCGACATTTCGCGAACCAGCGTTAAACAGTCAGTTCCAGATCCACCGATCACAGAACTGGCGACTCTGCTGGGGACTATTTTTAAAGTGAGGTGTACCTTAGGACTAAGATCACTGTGTTTTCAATTGCTTTGACTTGTTTGCTTTATTATTGTGGGTACTGTCTTGGGAGTTCTATAGATCCTAACCCGGATCTGGGGATACCTTATTAGAAAGTAGCAACAAGGCTGTGAGGGAACTGTGCGGGGTATACCGACATGGTTGAAACAGTCTGCTACGTTGATGTGGCACTTTGGTGTGTACCGGTAACCCTTGAGTTCAGTCAAGGAGAGTACGGGGCCTCCGCGTGGTGTCGTGAAGCATCAACAGACCTTAGGAACCTTAATTGAACTATCTTGGCCTCTTTAGGGTAGTGAGATAACTGACTTTGGTGCAGTCCGAGGTTGGTTGATACTCGATACTACACTCAATTGAGGGTTGCTTTCCTGGAATATTTCGGTCGCCAGTTCAGTGGCTAAATCGAAACGATGAACAATGAAAGCAATCCCGTGATATTGGGAACTTTAGAACCCGGTTACTTTGATTAGGACAGGTTGAACCCACCAACTTCAAGAGGGTACTACCCAGACCCCATGCTGGCCTTAAACCTTAAGGGCTTGTCTTGTGTGCCTTGTGTGCCTTACATGTTTGTCTTTGTAAATATCTGTGGTGTGCTTAATCATAGCATCATGACATCATCCAGCATCATATGCATTGACTAACCATTTCAGGGGTTCGAATTTTCATCTTTGTTCTTGTTTTGTAGGACATGGAAACTGTTCGTAGAAAGACAATTCAAATCAGTCTTGTAAGGATCCCTCCTCAGCTTAAGGAGCTTATATCCAGGATTCCCGAGAACTCTTCATTCAGTGAAAGGCATGGAAGCCTCATCAGCTTGGTCAACACCAACATTGAGGAAGATATGATCAAGGTCCTGTTCCAATTCTTTGACCCTCTGCATCACTGTTTCACCTTCTTGGATTATCAGTTGGTACCTACATTGGAGGAGTTCTCCCGGCTCCTGAAGATCCCTATCCTTGATCAGCTACCCTTCAACGGTACAGAAAAGGAACCTAAGCTTGAAGAGATTGCTAAAGCCTTGCACCTACAGTCATCTGACCTTAAGGGACATTGGGAAGTTAGAAGTGGCATCAAAGGGTTCTTAGCCAGATTTCTGTTTGAAAAGGCCCATGAATGTTGGAACTCCCTTGACTTGCAAGCTTTTGAAGAAGTGGTAGCCCTCCTTGTCTATGGTCTGGTGTTGTTCCCTAATCCAGATCAGCTCATAGATATCAGTGCTGTCCAGATCTTTATGTCCAGGAATCCTATACCTACGTTGCTGGGGGACATCCTTCACTCATGTTACACTCGAACCATGAGAAAAAGAGGTGTCCTTATGTGTTGCACTCCTCTCCTGGGAAGGTGGTTTATTTCACACCTTCCGCAATCAGTCTTGAAGAATGAGCGGGGTTTGAGATGGTCACAACGGTTGATGACTCTTACGCATGCAGATATACATTGGTGTCCTAGGTCCAGAGAAGATGTCACTATCATCGATCGTTGCGGGGAGTACCCTAATGTTCCTTTACTTGGAATCAGAGGAGGTATTACTTATAGCCCATGCCTGGCTTGGAGACAGTTTGGTTATGCTCGGAGGGATGGTCCTCATGACATGTTAATTCCTGACATAGTTTTTGACTTCGACAATGATACTCAAGGACTTCGCCAGAGATTTATCAGAGCCTGGAGGATGCCAAGTAGGATAGACAGCAAGACACTGGGGCATAGGAATTCCATCCCGTTGGAACCTTACCTCAAGTGGGTACGAGCCCGCTCCCAGAAGTTAGTGATGCCTTATCCTCACATGCTCCCAGTAATCAAAGAACCAGTCTTGGAAGGGGAAGTGTCCTACACTATTCAGCACCCTGATATGCCCACATCTTGGGAAGAGATGCAGAAGAGCTGGATCCAGCTTAAGGAGGAAAGGAATTCTCTTGAGACTAATCTGCATGCCAGTGAAAAGAAGGTCTTGGAGCTCACCCGCCTGTTGCATGAGGAGAGGAATCTCAACACCTACATAGCTCCGAAGAGGATGCGCAGTGTATTTTGGGATTGATCTGACTTTTTGTACTTTTGCCCATGAGGCTTTGATGTATTAAACAATGATTTCTTTAATGATAACGTGTGTTCCTTTTTGTCTACAACAAATTTGAACTTTCGAACCCTTGAATGCATTGCATACGCATTTCATACGTCATGTGCATAGCAGGTTTTTCCCCTTTTCAGGTTGCTTACAGTTCTTCGCTGTTTATTTCAGCATCATGAATCCCGAATCTGCATCAACCGAGACATCAATCAAGGCTCTTCAGGTGCAGAATGCACAATTCCAGGAATTAATCAAGGGTCTGGCTAAAGGCCAAGAAGAACTAAAGGCTATGCTCCTGAAGAAGGAGAAGAAGAAGAAGAGAAGGACTGTTCTGTTCAACTCGGGCCGAAGGTTTGGCAATACTCTGCAGCATGAAGAGGCTGGTTCTTCTGTTGGCAAGAGTCCTTCTCAGGCAGAAGTAAAGGTTCCTAGTCCGGTAGTCTCCGACAACGAGACAGATTTTGATGAAGAGCAGTACCCTCCTGCTGATGACAGATACAAGCAACTGGAGGACAGGTTGAAGGCTATGGAGGTTCAACAGGTACCTGGGCTGGATTTCGGAGATCTGGGTTTGTCAACTGGTGTGATCATTCCCCATAAGTTCAAAGCACCATCCTTCTCCAAATATGATGGGGCGTCTTGTCCCAAGCTGCATCTGAGGTCCTATGTTCGGAAAATCCAGCCGTACTCTGCGGATAAGAATTTATGGATCCACTTCTTCCAGGAGAGTCTTTCAGGGACTCATCTCGAATGGTTCTATCAGCTGGATGGGACCAAGGTTCGTAACTGGGAGGAGTTGGCTACTGCTTTCTATAAGCAGTATCAGTATAATGCCGACCTTGCCCCCACACGTACCCAACTCCAGGGTATGTCGTTAGGTGCAAGCGAAGGTTTTAAGGAGTACGCTCAGAAGTGGAGAGACCTGGCTGGCAGGGTGCAGCCACCATTGACTGATCGGGAGTTGGTAGACATGTTCTTGGGGACCCTATCTGGGCCGTTTTTCAACCATCTCATTGGGAATTCTTCTGCTGGGTTCACTGATCTAATCTTGACTGGAGAGAGGATTGAAGCTGGATTAAAGTCTGGAAAAATCCCGAAGGGTGCATCATCTAGTTCTGAGAAGAAACCCTTCAAGAAGGAGTCTAGTGCCGTATATGGTTCCAGGAGATCAGAGAGACATGAGCACCGCCAATCTGTCAGCGCGGTAATGATTGCTAAGCCTGCTGCTGCTCCCCGGCCAAACAATCCTCAGAAGGTTGAAAGACCCCGGAGAGAATTCACTCGGTTAAGCATGACTTTGTCGCAGATCCTGCCACAGTTGCTCTCAACCAATTTAGTGACTGTCAGGGAGGCGCCGAAGTTTCCAAATACTGCATCTCCCAAGTACAACCCGAATGCTCGTTGTGCCTACCATTCAGATAGCCCGGGGCATTCTACCGATGACTGTTGGGCGTTAAAGAACAAGCTGCAGGACCTTATTGACGCCCAGGAGGTACAGTTTGAGGCTTCTGAGAAGCCCAATGTAGTGACAGCTCCCCTGCCTGCTCATGGAGTGAATGCTATTGGGGACGAGGACGAAGTTGATGAAGCTGAGTTTGATAGCTGGATCTACCCGGCAACTGACAATGGATCTAACAATTGGAGTGCAAAGGACAACTTATCTGTTTCTCTCGTTACTGAGTAATGAATTCCTATGTTTTGTTATTTTGTAATAAACAATGATAAACTCTATGGCCCGGTGTCTTACCCGAGGCACCGTGGTTCTATTTGTGAGGGCATACAAACTGTCATTTCATATATCATGAATGAGAATCTTGGACGTATTTTTCGCATTGCAAATATTGTGTTCCTTTTCTGTCTTTCTTTTCCTTTACATAATTTTCAAAACAGCTGTATTTACACACACACTCACTCATACAGGTTCCAATCCACTCTGGATCTCACTGATAACAACTCTGCTACTGCCAATTATGACTTCGAAAATCCGATCAACTTAGCCGAAGACGAAGGCGAAGATGATTGCGAAGTGCCTGGCGAGCTTGCAAGACTGTTGCTTCAGGAAGAGAGGGCAATTCAACCCCATGAAGAGCCAGTGGAAACCATAAACTTGGGTACTGAGGCAGACAGGAAAGAGGTAAAGATTGGTGCCAACCTAGAGCTCAGCGTGAAGCAACGGTTAACCAAGATGTTACATGATTATATGGAGATCTTTGCCTGGTCCTACGAAGACATGCCCGGGTTGGATACCGACATTGTGGTCCATCACTTGCCGACTAAGGAAGATTGCCCTCCAGTTAAGCAAAAAGTCCGTCGGATGCGTCCAAAGATGTCTGAAAAGATTAAGGCCGAGGTTATGAAACAGTTTGATGCCGGGTTCCTTGCAGTAACTTCTTACCCTCAGTGGGTTGCTAATGTGGTGCCGGTACCTAAGAAGGACGGTAAGGTCAGAATGTGTGTCGACTACAGGGATCTAAACAGGGCCAGCCCCAAAGATGACTTCCCCTTACCTCACATTGATGTCCTTGTCGATAATACAGCCCAGCATAAAGTGTTCTCTTTCATGGATGGCTTTTCAGGTTACAATCAGATCAAGATGGCACCTGAAGACATGGAAAAGACTACATTTGTTACTCAGTGGGGCACCTTCTGCTACAAGGTCATGCCATTTGGACTAAAGAACGCTGGGGCAACCTACCAACGTGCCATGGTTGCTTTATTCTATGACATGATCCATCACGAGATAGAGGTGTATGTTGACGACATGATCGCAAGGTCCCAGACTGAGGAAGAGCACCTAGATCATCTGCAGAAGTTGTTTGACCGGTTGAAACTGTACAAGTTGAGATTGAACCCGAACAAGTGCACCTTCGGGGTAAGATCTGGAAAGTTACTAGGCTTCGTGGTCAGTGATAAAGGTATTCAAGTGGACCCTGCCAAGGTCAAAGCAATTCAAGAGATGCCAGTTCCTAAGACAGAAAAGGAGGTCAGAGGGTTTTTAGGACGCCTGAATTACATTGCTCGGTTCATCTCACACCTGACTGCTACCTGTGAGCCAATCTTCAAGCTGCTGAAGAAAGATCAGGTAGTACGTTGGAACGATGAATGCCAGGCTGCTTTTGACAAAATCAAAGAGTATCTCCAAGAACCACCTATCCTTATGCCACCGGTTGAAGGGAGACCTCTGATACTATACCTGACAGTGCTCGACAATTCAATGGGGTGTGTGTTGGGGCAGCATGACGAGTCTGGCCGAAAAGAGCATGCCATTTATTACCTTAGCAAAAAGTTTACCGACTGTGAGACCCGATACTCACTGCTTGAGAAAACTTGCTGCGCTTTGGTATGGGCTGCTCGCCGGCTGAGACAGTATATGCTGACTCACACTACCTTGCTGATCTCAAAAATGGATCCCATAAAGTACATATTCGAAAAGCCTGCTCTGTCTGGGAGAATCACAAGATGGCAAATGATCTTGACGGAATACGACATTCAGTACACGACCCAAAAAGCCATCAAGGGAAGTGTATTGGCAGACCACTTAGCACATCAAGCTGTAGATGACTATCAATCAATGAACTTCGAGTTTCCGGATGAAAGCATTATGATAGTGACTGATTGCGAAGTACCTGGACCGGAGGAAGGACCTGAACCAGGATCCCGATGGTATATGCACTTTGACGGAGCCTCCAATGCTTTAGGAAATGGTATCGGCGCCATAATCATATCTCCTCAAGGTACTCATACTCCACTCACTGCCCGGCTATGTTTCAACTGTACCAATAACATGGAGGAGTATGAGGCGTGCATCATGGGTCTTCAAGCTGCGATCGACCTAAGGATCAAATTTCTGAGTGTCTTCGGAGATTCCGCTCTTGTGATCAATCAGATCAAAGGAGAGTGGGATACAAAACATCCAAACCTGATTCCTTACAGAGAATGTGTGTTGACCCTAATTCCCCACTTCACAGAGATAACCTTTGAGCATTTTCCAAGAGAAGAGAATCAGCTAGCGGACGCGTTAGCTACAATGTCTTCAATGTTCAAAGTCAAATGGGATAATGAGGCTCCCCGAATCATCATCTGGAAACTGGACGAACCGACATACTGTTGCGATCTCGAGACTGAATTGGTGACTGAGAAGCCTTGGTACCACGAAGTGAAGAGATATCTGGAAGCTCAGGAATACCCTGAAGGTGCCTCTGTCAATGAAAAGAAATTCCTGAGGAGGTTCGCAGCCAAGTTCTTCCTTAGCAACGACATCTTGTATAAGCGAAACCATGATTCAACCTTACTGCGTTGTGTGGATAAGATTGAAGCAGAAAGGATCATGGAAGAGCTACATGAAGGGACCTTTGGTACGCATTCCAGTGGACACACTATGGCTAAGAAAATCCTACGGGCAGGATATTACTGGTCCACAATGGAAGCTGACTGCTACCAACACTCCAGGACATGCCACAAGTGCCAGATTTATGCAGACAAGGTGCATGTTCCTCCGGTTCCCCTGAATGTTCTGACTGCGCCATTGCCGTTTGCAATGTGGGGCATAGACATGATTGGCGAGATTAAACCTACAACATCCAATGGGCATCGCTTCATCCTAGTGGCGATTGACTATTTTACGAAGTGGGTTGAGGCGGCATCCTATGCTACAGTAACCAAGACTGTCGTAGCCCGGTTCATTCGGCACAACCTGATCTGTCGGTACGGCGTCCCTGAGCGAATTATTACAGACAATGGTACCAACCTGAACAACAAGATGATTGCTGAGCTCTGCGAACAGTTCAAAATACAGCACCACAATTCTTCTCCTTACAGACCGAAGATGAATGGGGCTGTAGAAGCAGCAAATAAGAACATCAAGAAAATCGTGCAGAAGATGACAGTGACGTATAAAGATTGGCACGAGATGTTACCGTTCGCTCTACATGGGTACCGTACTTCAGCTAGGACGTCGACCGGGGCAACTCCTTTCTCTCTGGTTTATGGCATGGAGGCAGTCTTACCGATCGAAGTACAAATTCCCTCTCTCCGGATAATGAAAGATGCAAATCTGAACAAAGATGATTGGATCCAGACACGACTTGACCAACTCAATCTCATTGACGAAAAGAGACTTGCTGCTATCTGTCATGGTCAGACGTATCAGAAACGAATGATCAGGGCATTTAACAAAAAAGTCAGACCACAGGAATATCAAGTCGGGGATCTAGTAATCAAGAGAATCATCCTTCCTCAGAGTGATCCAAGGGGCAAATGGACCCCTACGTACGAAGGGCCATTTGTGGTTAAGCATGTGTTCTCAGGAGGAGCCATGATATTGACCAACATGGATGGTGACGACCTTCCTCACCCCGCCAATGCAGACATAGTTAAAAAATACTACGCATGAAAAAAGACCCGCTAGGCTGACATGCCTAGGCAAAAATTAGGGCTTCCCGTCGAACCAAAAGGGTTCGGGAAAAATGAAGGGATGAAAATGAAAAAAATCTGTACACCCGACAAGTCGAAAACCTGAAAAGGCGGCTTGGGCAAAAATGGGTATCCCGGTGGACCGAAAACCCGAAAGGGCGGTCCAGGCATAAATTAGGGATAAAGCGTAATACTATGTCTCATTGGATCACTTTGCATCCAGAATCCGGTATCTACATC
Source organism: Vicia faba (assembly GCA_948472305.1). NCBI lineage: Eukaryota > Viridiplantae > Streptophyta > Magnoliopsida > Fabales > Fabaceae > Vicia > Vicia faba. The sequence continues at coordinate 495,889,521 of OX451736.1, forward strand.
AAGTTTAGACGGCGTCGGTCAGTCAGCTTCACCTTCAACCAAGGTCATCAAGTGATGAGACGCTCGGAGTTATAAAGGCAATAGTAGAGTTGAAACCCAGTGGATCATTCATTTCACACAGCTGTTTTATTTTCTTTTGTACAAAATCTGTATAAATTCTCTTATTCGGCGGCGTTCTCTTACTAGGACGTCAGCCTCTTGTATACAAAACGCCTATTTTCAGGCCATTCAAAATCAATACAAATATATTTTCAGTTAAACGTGCCAAGTGTTTTTTCTTTTTCTGTTTTGTTTTGCGAAGAACGTCCAAGGTTCAATTTGTGATATATGCATTGACAATAGTTTGCTAACTCATAAATATTTGCATACGAAACAAAGGAATTAATTGCAGGTGACACTAGAAACAGGGGCAATAAAGAGTTGTCTGAGCAGTCCAATTGTTCTATCCTCCAAGGTACCAAAGTAGGTTCAGCTAAAGAACATGACCAGTATACCTGAATTCCCCAGAGAGTGAGCCAACAATACATTCTTCTCCAAGCAGAGTTGTCAAATCTCAAGGAAATTGAGTATCCTCCAGTAGATCTCAATACTCCCCCAGCAGCAGCATATATATATTCTTAACAAGCATCCCCGGCAGTCTTGGTCTAAAGATTGTTCCCCGGCGGCATATCAGCATTCAAAGGAATCACTTCCCCAACATATCAAAACTTCCCCAGAAAAGTCCAATCCGGTTTCCCCAGGAAAGATGGAGTCCATATCCCCAAGCAGTAAGCTTATCCCCAGTAAGATTCTGGAAGCTTACCCCCTCGCAGAGCACGAACGCGTCGTCCAGCTTGATTTAAAGAGTTATTTCCTTAACAGGATATAACTGGGTTATCCTCAGCCAAAAGCCCCGGAAAGAGCGTCGTCAACAAAGCCTTCTTACCCCAGCGAAGTCCATCAACACTTCATACAACAAGGGTATCCCCAGCAAATTATTATCAATACTCAGCAAGGCCTCTCTCTCCCCACAGAGTATTGCTTCCCAGCATGGTCGTCAGAGTATCTTTTCATCCCGCAGAATCCTTCATTTGCCAAGTTTATTCCGCAACTGAGTCATCTTCTCCTACCGGTATTCTTACAGCTATTATCCCCAGCGGAAGCAAAAGCTATTCTTCATCATCAGCCCAGGATATGACTTCCTGGCACCCGTCAAGGATTTACTTTCCTAGACAAAAACATACATAAAACATCACATACATCATTATAGCATGCATAGACGCATCATATCATACAAGTTTCATTTATGTTGAGAACATCATTGCTTGATCCATATCATGCATTGCATATGACTGATTTTTACCTTTCAGGAAAGATCCAGCTAAATCCTCAATCATATTTCAAGACCTAGACCGGTTCAGTTAAATCGACCCTAAGATTTTCCTGATGCTTATCCAGTCAAAGGCCTTCTCTGGTTCAGTCAGATCGACCCTAAGATCTCCCTGATGCTTATCCAGTTGAAGATATTCCAAGACCTTGTCCGGTTCAGTTAAATCGACCCTAAGATTTTCCTGATTCTTATCCAGTCAAAGGCCTTCTCTTGGTTCAGTCAGATCGACCCTAAGATCTCCCTGATGCTTATCCAGTTGAAGATATTCCAAGACCTTGTCCGGTTCAGTTAAATCGACCCTAAGATTTTCCTGATGCTTATCCAGTCAAAGGCCTTCTCTGGTTCAGTCAGATCGACCCTAAGATCTCCCTGATGCTTATCCAGTTGAAGATATTCCAAGACCTTGTCCGGTTCAGTTAAATCGACCCTAAGATTTTCCTGATTCTTATCCAGTCAAAGGCCTTCTCTGGTTCAGTCAGATCGACCCTAAGATCTCCCTGATTCTTATCCCAGTAGAAGACACCCAAGATTCTCTCAGCGTTCCTGTTGGGGTAGTAATCGTCCAAGATTCTCTTACCATTCATGCTAAGGCAGTAACCATCCCCGGTTCATTCATCGCCGTTTGAAGCTCCAGATCCATCTCCTGTAAACAGTCAGGACACATCTATACCAAGCATCTGAAAACCAGCTCCTGCAACGTGTCAGGTATTCATTTGTTCTTTTGCAGGTATGCAGGTTCTCGCTAAGGAATCTCCTACGCGATCAACATCCAGATGGAATCTATAAGCCCATCATCCTATTCATCAACCTCCAAATGGCATCTATAAGCCCATTCCCCAATCACACTGCTAACATGTGAGCGCAAATTTCTGGGCACTCTAGTGTTCAATCATCTTCTACCTTCGGATTACGAAAGGCACGTCAGCCAATCTGCATCCTCAGGTCTAAGAAGATTGAACAGGGGCAACTGTTGCACCCCAAAATTTGCCCTCCCATATTCTCCAAGAAATTGCCAAATCAAGCTGCAAAATTCCCCAAGGGTTGCACAGTGCAAAGATCCCCTATATAGTCAAAACTAGGGTTTGTGTTCTGATCAAGAAAATGAAGTTTTCAAAGGCCCAATCAAGTCTCACATGCCTACAAATATGGTCAAGTATCCTCATATCAAGTTTCCAGACATTCAGCTCAAAATTGCACAGTCAAAACCCTAGATTGCACTACAGTCAACTGTAGGGGCAAAATCGTCATTTGACAGTCAAAAGTTCAAATTTTTGGTCAACATATCATTTTGAAGCCACAAACATCATTTGATCAATGCTTGATCATGATTCTCAAAATTTGGCTCAGAAATCATCAAAGATGCAAAAGTTACTATATTTGGACAGCTAAAAAAGTCAACTGAAATTGACCAGGGCGTAACTTTCACATGGATTATCAGAAAAATTCCATCCAAAGCTCATTTTGAAGAGAAAGACATTTCCTACAACTCATCTTCATACTTCAAGTCCAAGAAATGCTCTCACAAAAAGTTATCAATTTCAACATTATAGGTCATTTTCAAAAGTCAACAAAAAGGGACTTTAAGTCAAAGGCCATAACTTGAGATTGGTAAATACAAATGACATGGTACCAAAGGCATTGGTTAGAGGACTCAAAGACCTTTCCAAAATGTCCAAGAACATGAGAAAATCTTAAAAATTGAGCAAGTTATGCCTTGTGGAAGTTGGGAAATTTTTGGATATTTTGAAAAGTCAACATTACTTCAAATGACCTAAAATTGCTAATGGGCCCATTTTTCTTCCATGGTTCATCGTTCTAAGCATGTGCACGACCACTTGGCCCAAAGGGAAGTATTTTCTCATTTTTATTTTATTTTATTTATTTGAATTTTTATTCACATTAATTCATTTAAATCAAATTAAATATAGGAAAAATACTAATCTAAGTTTTCAAATCTTTTTATACATGTTTTGCCATCAAGATTTCGTGCATAGGTCAAATAGGAAAGAATTGGATTGATTTGAGCATAATTGACACAAAATACACATGAAAAAAGATATGGAAAATCTTAAGAAATCAAATATTCAAAATCCATGATTACAAGAGATTTGATTGAGTTTTGTTAACCTAATGCCTTCACTACATAAGCAGAAACCTAAACCTAATCGTAAGAGACTGAAAGCTGCGCAAGAAAGGCCATTACAAACTTGAAATTTTCTCCATAAAACTCAAAACTGAAATCATTGTTTGGAGGCGATTCAAGGCACAAAAATTATTTCAATAGCTTCCTCAAGGATTGCTGATCACGTTCCAATCAAAAACCTCCATTCAAACGCCAAGAATCGGTACCTAGGACTCAAACTGTGTCAAGAAATTTTCAGAATCGTGCATCATGATTTGTGCATACTTTGCAATTTTTATTCATTGATTAATGTTTGTTATGAGTTTCTGAAACTAACCATGCAAATTAATTGCGTTTTTGTGCTATATACGTGATGTTGCCATTGATGCAGTCTAGGGTTTCTTGAGCTCCCAATTAGGGGTTTCCTAATAACGTAAAATTCGACCACCACAATGCCATGGATGGATTTAGGGAGCTTGGACGAAGAGATTAACGTACTCGCGCTCAATTTATAGGCCTTCAGGGTCTAATCGCTATTATTGCATTAAGCCTGTTTTGAGGGGGTTCAAAACCCCCGTTAAATGTTTATTATTTTTCAGGAAGAATGAAACAATGAAGAAGATGATGTGTTGTCAACACATGATACGCCAATTCAAAATTTCGCGCGCTGGATGCATTAAGGGATTGTTTTCCTTTATTATATTTATTTGCTTATTATATATCAAAACGCGTAGTGATGGCTTAGTGGCACAGGTGTTGCTTTGCAATGTCCAAGACCTGGGTTCGAGTCCCAGGTCTGTATAATTTCTATATTATTTTTCAATAACGTTTCCCATGCAGCTTCAGTAACATAGACGCATCATATTGCCCCAGATCAAGCCTTGCCACGTTCATCTAGAGATTTAATCAAAGGCCAAGAATCAAAGAACATGCTACGCTCCAGTCAACACATCAGCGTGCTAGCAAAAAAGTCAAAGAAGGCTATACTAAATGGGCCAGAATTTCACAAATTTAACCTCCACAATTGGGGACTGAACCCCCCTGGTTTGCAATTTCCTATTTTTTGTCTTTCTTATATTTTATTGTTATCTTATTTTCTTTATTATTTTTAATTTGATCAATTATTTTACAAAATACAAAAAATACCTAAAAACTCAGAAAAAGATAAAAAAATATAATGATTATTTATTTTAATTTTTTCATGTAAATAAATTAACTTAGATTAGAGGTTTTAATATTAATTCTTTTCACAATAAAAATATAAAAAATGTAGAACTAGGTTTAATTGATAATTTTTATTCCCTTTTAATTTTTCTTTTTTTTATAATAATATTTACTTTATTTATTTCTATAATTAAAATTGCATGTAAATTAACTTAGGTTTAAATTAGGTTAAAATTCAATATTTTCATAATAAATTTAAAAGCCATTATAATTAGGGTTTGCATTCAAGTTTAATTTTAATTAATTCTCTTTTTCACATTAAATCAAGAACACTAAAAATACCAAAAACATTTTCTTTTAATTTTAATTTTAATTCCTTATTAATTTAATTTTGCAAAAGGGTCCAACGCCCATACTTTTAATTGTTTAATTTCGCATATTTATTTTATATTGCTTAAATAATTATGTATCTCTCCCAAAGCTTTGTAACATTTACTTTTCGTACTTTTATTTGCTTTATTTATTTTCTGTCAAATCGGGTCCGGTTTAATTTTGGCGATGTGGACCCGCGCCATTTGTAATAGCTGTAGATTTACTTTTCTCGCAATATTTTAACTGTTAAACAAAGCATGCAAGAATGAATGACCATGATAAAATCAAGCGTAGATCACAATGAACATGACAAAAGACAAAAATAACTGAAAACGACACACAAATCACACACCACCCCTAGGGTACGCCTCACTGTTGCCTTGCCTCGAAAGGTGATCGTCGAGTAGAGGATGTCTTAGTAAGTCCTCATGATCCGGGAACCTGGCATGCGGGTAGCTTCTAAGGTGTCTTCCCATTGCTCTGGTGATCACCATGTCCCGAACTTCGAATTGACCCGAACACCTCCAACGGTGGTGCTACCTACCTCTCAATGGTGGGATGGCACTACTTTAAAGGACATCTACACAGACGAATTCCTTAGGGTAGGTAGACAACTCTAGATACTTGCTCTAAACTTCAAAACAAATAAAAAAAATACTTTTCACACCGACACCTTTTCAAAAAGCTTTCGAAAGCAATTTTTCAAACACTCTTGAGGACCGATACAAGAGTCGAACTGGAATTTTCAAAGAAACTTTTTTAAAACCCACAGTTGAAAAGCAAACAAACATTTTTGAAAACACAAATGAGCAAGTATCTAAGAGCCCATGGATAACCATGGATAGAAAGGGTGCTAACACCTTCCCTTTCTATAACCTACCTCCCGAACCGAGAGCAATCTCTTTAAGGAATTTTTCTGTGCTTTTGTCCTTTCCATTTGGAGAAAATAAAAGACGGTGGCGACTCTTGCTTCCGTGACATTTCACGAACCAGCGTTAAACAGTCAGTTCCAGATCCACCGATCACAATATGGAATGACAGTTTGTATGCCCTCACAAATAGAACCACGGTGCCTCGGGTAAGACACCGGGCCATAGAGTTTATCATTGTTTATTACAAATACCAAAACATAGGAATTCATTACTTAGTAACAAGAGAAACAGATAAGTTGTCCTTTGCACTCCAGTTGTTGAGTCCACTGTCGGTTGCCGGGTAGATCCAGCTATCAAACTCAGCTTCATCAACTTCCTCTTCATCCCCGATAGCATTAACTCCATGAGCAGGCAGGGGAGCTGTCACTACGTTAGGCTTGTCAGATGCCTTAAACTGTACCTCCTGGGCATCAATAAGGTCCTGCAGCTTATTCTTTAGTGCCCAACAGTCATCGGTAGAGTGCCCCGGACTATCTGAATGGTAAGCACAACGAGCATTCGGGTTGTACTTGGGAGATGCAGTATTTGGAAACTTCGGCGCCTCCCTGACAGTCACTAAATTGGTTGAGAGCAACCGTGGCAGGATCTGCGACAAAGTCATGCTTAACCGGGTGAATTCTCTCCGGGGTCTTTCAACCTTCTGAGGATTGTTTGGCCGGGGAGTGGCAGCAGGCTTAGCAATCATTACCGCACTGACAGATTGGCGGTGCTCATGTCTCTCTGACTTCCTGGAACCATATACGGCACTAACTCCTTCTTGAAGGGTTTCTTTTCCGAACTAGATGATGCACCCTTCGCAATCTTTCCAGACTTTAACCCAGCTTCAATCCTTTCTCCAGTCAAGATTAGATCAGTGAACCCAACAGAAGAATTCCCAATGAGATGGTTGAAAAACGGCCCAGATAGGGTCCCCAAGAACATGTCTACCAACTCCCGATCAGTCAATGGTGGCTGCACCCTGCCAGCCAGGTCTCTCCACTTCTGAGCGTACTCCTTAAAACCTTCGCTTGCACCTAACGACATACCCTGGAGTTGGGTACGTGTGGGGGCAAGGTCGGCATTATATTGATACTGCTTGTAGAAAGCAGTAGCCAACTCCTCCCAGTTACGAACCTTGGTCCCATCCAGCTGATAGAACCATTCGAGATGAGTCCCTGAAAGACTCTCCTGGAAGAAGTGGATCCATAAATTCTTATCCGCAGAGTACGGCTGAATTTTCCGAACATAGGACCTTAAATGCAGCTTGGGACAAGACGCCCCGTCATACTTAGAGAAGGATGGTGCTTTGAACTTGTGAGGGATGATCACACCAGTCGACAAACCCAGATCTCCGAAATCCAGCCCAGGTACCTGTTGAACCTCCATAGCCTTCAACCTATCCTCCAGTTGCTTATATCTGTCTTCTGCAGGAGGGTACTGCTCTTCATCAAAATCTGTCTCGTTGTCGGAGACTGCCGGACTAGGAACCCTTGCTTCTGCCTGAGGAGAATTCTTGTCAACAGAAGAACCAGCCTCTTCCTGTTGCAGAGTATTGTCAAACCTTCGGCCCGAGTTAAACAGAACAGTTCTTCTCTTCTTCTTCTTCTCCTTCTTCAGGAGCATAGCCTTCAGTTCTTCTTGGCCTTTAGCCAGACCCTTGATTAATTCTTGAAACTGCGCATTCTGCGCCTGAAGAGCCTTGATTGATGTCTCAGTTGATGCAGAGTCACTATTCATGACGCTGAAATAAACAGCGAAGAACTGTAAGCAACCTGAAAAGGGGAAAAACCTGCTATGCACATGATGTATGAAATGCGTATGATTTATGTTTTCAAAGACAATCGGGAATCAACTTTGTAAACAAAAAAAGAACACACTTCATTAGATTCAACTTTGCAACTGAAATTATTCAACAAGTTGCCCTTAGGCGTTACATGAAAGGAAATACTGGAAAGGAAATAAAACTGTAAAGGCACATTCAGAGTTCCTTATTGATCCCATGGTCTCCTCTTCTCAGTACGGATGTAGGCATTCAGAGCTCTCTCATTCTCCAACTGCTTGGTCAGCTTCTGGATCTTTGATTCCTGCTCGTTGAACTTTTCCCGGTAAGAATCCCGCTCTTCTCGCAGTTGCGACCAAGATCTCTTCAATGTCTCATAATCAGTAGGTAACTGAGGAGGAAGGATAGTTGGAGGAACACCATCCTTATCGGGACACTCAAGAATGACGGGTCTGACAGCTTCATACGGCATACCTAACTTCTGAGCACGGATACGGACCCATTTGTAGTAGGCTTCCATAGGTAAAGAAGTCTTTGGCCCTAACTCCTGTGGGTCAGCTTTATGAACTTTGTCCCAGGCCTTGATGAACCTACGACGTAGCTCGTCACTATCCACCTGAAATTCAAAACTGATGTGGGGCACTAACATCTCATGGGGACCTGCTCTTCTTGCTCTCCCAAACTGACGGAGTGCTAGACATGGATTGTAAGAGATCCCTCCTTGAGTACCAATTAGAGGAACATTAGGATACTCCCCGCATCGATCAATAATAGCTATCTCATCCAAACCTCTGCAAGTCCAAATGATGTCTTTATCGGTGAGAGACATTAACCTGTGAGCCCAACCTCTCCCCTCTTGATTCTTTAGTACGAACTTAGGGAGGTGCGAAATAAACCACCTCACCAACAAAGGGATACAACACCATAGGGTTCCTCGTCTTCGGGTAGTACGGGCATGAAGTTGTTGCAAGATGTCACCCAAGAGAGTGGGCACAGGATTCTGAGACATAAAGATCCTTATGGCAGTGACATTGATGAAGTTGTCAGGATTAGGAAACAGGACTAACCCATAGATTAGGAGAGCCAAGATGTCTTCATATGCCCTAAAGTCCAGGTCATTCCAGAAATTGTTAGCTTTACCAATTAGAAACTTAGCCAAGAAACCCTTAACTCCGCTTCTAGTCACCCAGTTGTCTGTTACCTCTTGATGGGTCAAAGGAAGAGCTGCAGCAACGTCCTCAAGCCTGAGGGTCTTTTCCCAACCAGTAAAGGGAGTCTGATCCAAGATAGGGATACCAAGTAAATCAGAGAACTCTTCCAGGGTAGGGACCAGCTGGAAGTCTTGAAAGGTGAAGCACTGGTACAAAGGGTCATAGAACTGGGTCAGAACACTCATCAACTATTGATCCCGCTTTGCAGTGACTAAACTGAGAAGGGAGCCATGCCTCTGAATGAAGGAAGTGGTATTTGGAATTCTGCTAACCAACTCATCAAGCAACTCAGGTGAACGAACAAAGTTGAACCGGATAGTATTCCTTCGCACAGGCATCATAATGTCCTACAAAACAGAGCAAAGATGAAACCCTCTTGTCTTTGAAATGGTCAGTCCTTATGCAGGATGCATGCAATGCTCATGATGCTATGATGTTATGATAAAGCACACCACATACAGATACAAAGGCAAACATGGTAAGGCACACAAGTCACACAAGGCAAGCCCCTAAAGTTTAGGCCAGCATGAGGTCTAGGTACTACCCTCTTTCAGTTTGTTGGTTCACACCTGTCCTAATCAAAAGTAACCGGGTTCTTAGAGGATCCCAATATCATTGACTACCCTCAATCGGTCATAACTCCAGCATCGCAATCTTTTCTTGCAGCCAGAACCATCACGAGAGTTTAGCCTCAATGGGCGTAGCATACTGCTACAATTCTAAAGGCCAAGTTGTGTCAATTAAGGTTCTAAGGTTGTTGGTGCTTAATGACTCCTTAGAAGACCCATATTCTCCTCGTTGCGACACAAGGGATATCGGTACAGACTAAGGTGCCACACCAACGTAGCCACTGCTTCACCCGTGTCGGTCTACGCCGGACATGTCCCTCACAGCTTATGCTACCTAAACAGGGTATCCCCAGATCCGGGTTAGGATCTATGTAACTCCCATGCGACCCACAATAGTAAAGCAAGCAAGTCAGACAATTGAAAACATAGTTATGAACTAGCCCTAAGGTACACCTCACTTTATAGTTAAATCCCCAGCAGAGTCGCCAGTTCTGTGATCGGTGGATCTGGAACTGACTGTTTAACGCTGGTTCACGAAATGTCGCGGAAGCAAGAGTCGCCACCGTCTTTTATTTTCTCCAAATGGAAAGGACAAAAGCACAGAAAAATTCCTTATAGAGATTGCTCTCGGTTCGGGAGGTAGGTTATAGAAAGGGAAGGTGTTAGCACCCTTTCTATCCATGGTTATCCATGGGCTCTTAGATACTTGCTCATTGTGTTTTCAAAAATGGTTTGTTTGCTTTTCAACTGTGGGTTTTTTAAAAAAGTTTCTTTGAACGTTTCAGTTCGACTCTTGTGTCAGAGTGTTTGAAAACTTGCTTTGAAAGCTTTTGAAAAGTGTCGGTGTGAAAAGATTTTTGTTTGTTTTTGAAAAGAGCAAGTATCTATGAGTTGTCTACCTACCCTAAGGAATTCGTCTGTGTAAATGTCCTTTAAAGTAGTGCCATCCCACCATTGAGAGGTAGGTAGCACCACCGTTGGAGGTATTCGGGTCAATTCGAGGTTAGGGACATGGTGATCACCAGAGCAATGGGAAGATACCTTAGAAGCTACCCTCATGCCAGGTTCCCGGATCATGAGGACTTACTAAGACATCCTCTACTCGACGATCACCTTTCGAGGCAAGGCAACAGTGAGGCGTACCCTAGGGGTGGTGTGTGCGAATTGTGTGTCGTTTCAAATATTTTATCTTGTCATGTTATTAGTGATCTATGCGTTTGTTTTTATTTTTTGTCATTCATTCTTTCATGCTATTTGTTAACAGTTAAAATATTGCGGGAAAGTAAAAATTCTAAACTATTACAAAGGCGCGGGTCCACATCGCCAAATTAAACCGGACCCGATTTGACGGAAAATAAATAAAGCAAATAAAGTAAAGTGCGAGAAGTAATATTTACAAGGCTTCGGGAGAGGTACATAATTAATTAAGCGAAATAAAATAAAGATGCGAAATTAAACAATTAAGTCGAAAGGAGGGCGTTGGACCCTTTTGCAAAATAATTAAAATTAATGGGGAATTAAAATTAAGAAAAGAACTTGTTTTTGTTTTTGGTATTTTTGTGTATTTTAAGATGTAATAGAAAAAGAGAATTAATCAAAATTAAAATTGAATGCAAACCCTAATTCTAATGGCTTTTAAATTTATTATGAAAAATATTGAATTTTAACCTAATTTAAACCTAAGTTAATTTACATGCAAATTTAATTATAAAAATAAATAAAATAAATATTATTATAAACAAAGAAAAATTAAAAAGGAATAAAAATTATCAATTAAACCTAATTCTACATTTTTTAGATTTTATTATGAAAAGAATTAAAGTTACAACCCTAATTTATACTAAGTTTATTTATATACAATTATTTACAAGAAAATATTAAAATAAAATATTTATTATATTTTTTGCCTTTTCTGTTTTTTATGATATTTTTATATTTTTTTGTAAAAATAATTAATTAAATTAAAACAACAAAACAAATAAACAAATAATTGAAAATAAAATAAAACATAAAGAAAATTAAAAAAACATTGCAAACCAGGGGGGGTGGAGGTCCCCAATATGGAGGTGTGCTTTAGGAATTCAGGCCCAACAAGCTTCAGGTCCATTGACCTTTTTTGCGTAGCGTGCAGTGCGTTGACTAGGGTTTAGCATGTTCATCAATCTGGAGCCTTTGATATGAAGCAGCTAGACGCGTGGCAGGCTTGATGGTGATGGAATATGGTGCGCATTAATGTTGTGCCTGCATAGGAATTATTATGGAAAAACAATATTGAAATATGTAAGACCTGGGGTTCGAACCCAGGTCATATGCATTACCAATGGACTTGCTTGCCATCTGTGCCAGTTCACGCTTTTGATTAATAAACAAACAATAAATATTATAAGAGAAAACAAGGCAGTTAGTGGGTAGCGCGCGAAATATTCAAACCGGCTTATCATGCTTTGACAACGCATCATCTTCTTCGCGTGTTTATTTTTTTTCTGAAACACGAGCATACAGCAACGGTTTTAAACGCGTGGTTTTAGGCATGCTACCAAAAAATAGCGATTAGGCCTATGCAACTCATAAATTAATCGCGACTATGGATTCTTCTTCATCTCCATGCACTGAATTGGATGGTGGTGGTCTCAAGGCTTAATTTTTCCTCGTTTGCAAATCCCCAATTCCAACCTCTGAAAACCCTAAAATTCACTCATGGCATATTCGTATATATAGCGTAATAATCAAATTAAATGCATTGGTTAGCTTTAGAATCAAATGAGAAACAAGAATCTATGAACAAAATGCTGTAAAAATGCTTAAAACATGAAACACGATGATCAATTTTTCTCTATACAGTTCATGTTCATTCTACCAATTCTTGGCGTGGTGATGGATGGTTCTGATTGGAATTCGTTCAGTAGGCCTTCAGGAAGCTATTGGAACAAGAATTGCGCTTTGAATCGCCTTCAAACAATGATTTCAGTTTTGAGTTTTTAAGGAATTTTTCCAAGTTTGCAATGGCCTTTCTTGTGCAGCTGAGACTCTCTTTGCATTAGGTTTCTCATCAGGCATATGTAGTGAACCAATTAGGTCAACAAAACTCAATAAAATCCAATGCAATAATGGTTTTTGGAAATTTGATTTTAAGGATCTTTTTCATATCTTTTTTCAAGTGTTCTTGGTTCAAAATCATGCCAATCAATCCAATTCTTTCCTAATTTGTATATGCACGAAATCTTGATGGCAAAACCTGTATAAAAAGATTTGTTAGGTCATATTAGATATTTTTCATATATTTAAATGATTTAAATGAATTAATATAAATAATAATTCAAATAAATAAATAAAAAATGAGAAAATACTTCCCTTTGGGCCAAGTGGTCGTGTACATGTCATGGATGATGAATCATGGAAGAAAAATGGGCCCATTAGCAATTTTAGGTCATTTGAAGTAATGTTGACTTTTCAAAATATCCAAAAATTTCCCAACTTCCACAAGGCATAACTTGTTCAATTTTTAAGCTTTTCTCATGTTCTTGGACATTTTGGAAATATCTTTGAGTCCTCTAACCAATGCCTTTGGTCCCATGTCATTTTGATTTACCAATCTCAAGTTATGGCCTTTGTCTTAAAGTCCCTTTTTGTTGACTTTTGAAAATGACCTATAATGTTGAAATTGATAACTTTTTGTGAGAGCATTTCTTGGACTTGAAATATGAAGATGAGTTGTAGGAAATGTCTTTCTCTTCAAAATGAGCTTTGGATGGAATTTTTCTGATAATCCATGTGAAAGTTATGCCCTGGTCAATTTCAGTTGACTTTTTCAACTGTCCAAATAAGGAAACTTTTGCATCTTTGATGATTTCTGAGCCAAATTTTGAGAATCATGATCAAGCATTGATCAAATGATGTTTGTGGCTTCAAAATGATATGTTGACCAAAAATTTGAACTTTTGACTGCCAAATGACCATTTTGCCCCTACAGTTGACTGTAGTGCAATTTAGGGTTTTGACTGTGCAATTTTGAGCTGAATGCCTTGAAACTTGATATGAGGATACTTGACCATATTTGTAGGCATGTAAGACTTGATTGGGCCTTTGAAAACTTTCTTTTCTTGATCAGAACACAAACCCTAGTTTTGACTGTATAGGAGACATTTGCACTGTGCAACCCTTGGGGAATTTTGTGACTTGGCTTGGCAATTTCTTGGAGAATATGGGAGGGCAAATTTTGGGGTACAACATATACGCTCTAAACACAGACGCCATTCCCTTGCTCATACAAACCCAATCTCCAGATACAACTCAGATACGTTCCAAATACGGATACCATTCTGATGTTCATTCTAATGATTTTCAACAAACAAGTCTTGGATGGCATCTTTAAGCCCATCTCCAACAAGATTCTACCATCTCCAAATGGCATCTTTAAGCCCATTCCCTCAATGATATTTTGACGAGTGCAAATTTACGGGCACTCTAGTGTCCAATCCTCTTTTACCTTCGAGTCACGAAAGGCAAACTTGCCTATCTAACTCTTCAGGTTCAAGAAGATTGAACAGGGGCAACTGTTGAACCCAAAATTTGCCCTCTCATTTTTATCAACATTTCTTATCACAAGGCTCTTGGAACTCAAGATCAAGCTAGGGTTTGCTCTGCTCAAGACACCTCCTTGCACTGTTGACCTAAATTAGGGTTTGAGTTTGCACAAGGATTGTTGAACCTTCAATGCCCAAATTGACTTTCATACTTCATGTTGGATTCATAAGTTTGCCCGTATCAAGTTTCAAGCCTTGAATCAAATTTTTGCCCAGTCAATTGGACAGTTGACCTAGAAATCAGCTGTATTTGGGAAAAAGTCAACTGTGCCCAATTTACAGTCAAACCTCATGAATTTTGACCGACGTCTACATTATGAACTCATATGAACCATTTGATAAAGTTTGGACCATAATTCCACAAGAAATTTGATCAGATCACCAAAAGGGCAAAATGGTCATTTTTTAGGGTTTTGACTGAACAAAGGCAATTTTTGACTGTTTGACCTAGCCAATGGAAAATTAAGCTCAACCATGGACTCAAGGACTCAATGGTATTATCTTTACCTATTCAACAAATTCAAAAGATCTCAAATGCATGGGATTGACAGATGAATTTTTCAGTCAACTGATCAAAATTTGACTGTACACTGAAAAGTCAAACATTGACTTTTTGGTCAAAATCAAGTGCCAAGGGTCATTTTTCATCAAGATATGTCAAATTATGAAAATTGTACCTCAAGAAACCCAAAATTGAAAATTAGGGTTTGAAATTGAAAAATTTCATAACTTAGAAATTTTCTAAGTTATGAAATTTTCTTAATTTTTCCTAACTTTGCCCCACATTTTCACCAAGATGTAAATGGATTCAAACAAAACTTACAACATGAAAGTTGTATTCCTCCACAAATTCTAAAACTTTGATTCACAAAGTTTTCTCAAAAGAAACTTGGATATCAAGTTATGATTTTTGGAACAAGGGTCCCTAAAACTTTTAACTTAGAGAAATTTTGCCCTAATTTAGGAAGGATTTTGCCCTAATTTCTTGGCCATTTTTCACATATTTCCACTTGGAGTCTCAAGTTGCATTTCAAAGATGGATTATAGTAATTGTTGCAAGCTTTCCAAAATGTCCAAGAAATCCTCAAACACATTTGTGGTTAGGGAGAATCGAATGCTTGAAGTTGGCAAAAACTCACTTTGTATCCATGGCCAATACATGTTCATACAAGTTGCAAAATCTGTCCAAACTAGCTTTGTATTTGTTCACAGATCTCTAAACCAATTCACACTCAAAAATTAAATGCAAATACATTGGACATTGGTCTTATTCTGATCAATGGAGCTTGGCACAATGAATAAATCCATTTATGGCATAAAGGTTGCAATACCATTTCCATAAAGCATACTTTTTGCAATTTTATATTTCTTGAGCCTTGGACTTCTTTCTTTGCAGCAAACAAGTTCCACAAACTCAGGAAAAGGTACAAAAAACTTGTGCATGCTTGGAGATAGCCTGTACAGGCCTACCTCATATCACTTCACACTTTTCTTTCAAAACAAGTCAACTTGCCAAAAGGACATAACTTGCATATCTGATATATTCAACTCTAGCCAACATTCCAAACAAGTTTTGCACATCCCTTGGAGCCAGAAACACGAGCCATTCATCCCTCAAACACTCTTGAACATCAAAACACCAAAAACTTGCAAAACAGGGCAGATGCTGCAACTTGAGTGCCATAGCTCATTTTGCTCGTGCGTTTTGCTCCTTTCCACTTCAAACACCTTCCATTCAACTCACTCAAGCTATCCCAAACCTCCATTGCCAACTGTAACTCCATTTACAGTGTTCACCATTTTCATTCCAAGCTTGTGCAGGTTGACTTCTAGGAGATGATTCAGGGACATTCAAGGCAAGCTAGCTATTGAAAAAGATCAAGTGAAGTTCAGGCATGCTACCAGACACCTCAAAACTTGTTGAGAAGCTCTGCATTGTCCTACTCGAATCCAACTGAAACAGGTTTTTTCTCACTTTCTATCACTCTATTTAGGAACATTTAGCCTTAGGTTTGTGAATGAAAAATGTAATATTCAATACCATGAAGCTGTACATATGCTCAGTTTTCATTTATATTAAGCGTGCTAAGAGAATTTCATCCATGAACATGCTGAAAAAACTAGGTCAGATTTTAGGGCCAGAGAAATTCTCTCTGGTCTTTGAGAGTTAGATTAAGTTTTTTATATGGTTAGAATCGTGGTTTAATGCTCTACAAGTTTCATGTTTTGAGTTTTGGCAAAAGATCACAAATACAGGAGTTAGCAGTTTGAATACAGGGCGCACGTATTCCAGTCACAAGGAAGAAGATGAAGTGGAAATGGGTTGGGATGGCTTGGTTTCTGCTTCTAACACCCCTCATTTTCAGTTTTACATCCCCTGGCCTAATTTCTTTATATTTTGCATTTTTATTTCATTTTTGATTTTATTTATTTATCCCCAAATATAAAAAATGCTTAAAAATATTTTCACATTTTTTTTACATTTATTTGGTATTTATTTTAATTTTTTCCAATATAGAAAACACTTTTAATACTTTTAATACTTCTTTCTTTGCAGCAAACAAGTTCCACAAACTCAGGAAAAGGTACAAGAAACTTGTGCATGCTTGGAGATAGCCTGTACAGGCCTACCTCATATCACTTCACACTTTTCTTTCAAAACAAGTCAACTTGCCAAAAGGACATAACTTGCATATCTGATATATTCAACTCTAGCCAACATTCCAAACAAGTTTTGCACATCCCTTGGAGCCAGAAACACGAGCCATTCATCCCTCAAACACTCTTGAACATCAAAACACCAAAAACTTGCAAAACAGGGCAGATGCTGCAACTTGAGTTCCATAGCTCATTTTGCTCGTGCGTTTTGCTCCTTTCCACTTCAAACACCTTCCATTCAACTCACTCAAGCTATCCCAAACCTCCATTGCCAACTGTAACTCCATTTACAGTGTTCACCATTTTCATTCCAAGCTTGTGCAGGTTGACTTCTAGGAGATGATTCAGGGACATTCAAGGCAAGCTAGCTATTGGAAAAGATCAAGTGAAGTTCAGGCATGCTACCAGACACCTCAAAACTTGTTGAGAAGCTCTGCATTATCCTACTCGAATCCAACTGAAACAGGTTTTTTCTCACTTTCTATCACTCTATTTAGGAACATTTAGCCTTAGGTTTGTGAATGAAAAATGTAATATTCAATACCATGAAGCTGTACATATGCTCAGTTTTCATTTATATTAAGCGTGCTAAGAGAATTTCATCCATGAACATGCTGAAAAAACTAGGTCAGATTTTAGGGCCAGAGAAATTCTCTCTGGTCTTTGAGAGTTAGATTAAGTTTTTTATATGGTTAGAATCGTGGTTTAATGCTCTACAAGTTTCATGTTTTGAGTTTTGGCAAAAGATCACAAATACAGGAGTTAGCAGTTTGAATACAGGGCGCGCGTATTCCAGTCACAAGGAAGAAGATGAAGTGGAAATGGGTTGGGATGGCTTGGTTTCTGCTTCTAACACCCCTCATTTTCAGTTTTACATCCCCTGGCCTAATTTCTTTATATTTTGCATTTTTATTTCATTTTTGATTTTATTTATTTATCCCCAAATATAAAAAATGCTTAAAAATATTTTCACATTTTTTTTACATTTATTTGGTATTTATTTTAATTTTTTCCAATATAGAAAACACTTTTAATACTTTTCATTATTTGTTTAAATTTAAAAATAATGCAAATGATACTTTTACTTTTATTTTTTATTTCATTCATACTGAAAATATTATTATAAAATATAATTTATTTTTGTAAATATTTTATTTTATTTTTTACATACTTAATATATTATATATATATATATATATATATATATATATATATATATATATATATATATATATATATATATATATATATATATATATATATATATATATATATATATATATATATATATATATATATATATATATATATATATATATATATATATATATATATATATATATATATATATATATATATATATATATATATATATATATATATATATATATATATATATATATATATATATATATATATATATATATATATATATATATATATATATATATATATATATATATATATATATATATATATATATATATATATATATATATATATATATATATATATATATATATATATATATATATATATATATATATATATATATATATATATATATATATATATATATATATATATATATATATATATATATATATATATATATATATATATATATATATATATATATATATATATATATATATATATATATATATATATATATATATATATATATATATATATATACTTTTATTTTAATTAAAAACATAGAATAAAAATACAAAAATATCACATTTTTATTTTTATCATTATTTATACTAAAAAACACTTTTTTTTTCAATATATTTTATTTTTGTACATATTAATATATTTTTTGTATATAAATAATATAAGATATTATTTTCTTAAAAAATTAGGGTTTACCCCTTTAATAAATAAAATTATTTTTTATTTTATTTTATTTATTTATTTCTTTATATTTCTTTACATTGAAAATATTTTTACATACATAAAAACTTCTTTTTGCATAATACATTTTATTTAACATTTGTTTATTTTGTTATTTAAATATTGTACATTTACATATTTATGCATTGTAATTCAATTTGGATGTAATAGTAACTAGGGTTTATATTTCTTGTCAAATACCCCTCTATTCAAAATTGTACCCCCATCCCCATAACCATGTTGTAATAGCTTAGAATTTAAATTTTCGCACTTAAACGCTTTCAATTATGCCATGATTAGAGAATTAGGATTTGTTTGCAAAATCAAAATCAACAAATAGTTTGACCTAATCAAAGACAAAAATGCATGAAAAAACAAACACAATGCACACTTGCACCCCTAGGGTTATAATCCACTTGTTACCTTCAAAAAAGGGCCATGGTATGCATGTTAAGTTCTTTGGCAAAACAAAAACAAAACAAAAGATCATAGTCCCTCGATGACGCTATCTGAGTTGCCTAAACAAAAATGATCAAGTCCCTCAAGAAAATTGCCAAAAATACTTGACACAATTGCTATCATGGTCTATATGATGACCCGTGCCTGTCACGTTTAACATCCTAACACAAGGTTGTTCACCAAATGCAATGGTGAAACAACACTATTAAAAGGGTTAAAAACATAAGAAAGATCTTTGAGTTAAAATAGGGTAGATAGCTCTTGGTTACTTGATCAAAAGCTTGCAAAAACATCCTTGCTATTTTTCAAACACACTTCACAACACAATTTCAAAACATTTCAAAACAAGACTTTCAAACATTGAAACCTTTTCAAAAGAAAAAAACACCTTTGTATACATTCAAACAAGAATCATTACAAAGGTTGCCACAACGATGGCCTCTTTTCAAAACATCTTTCAAAATCACACACAAAGCACCATTTCAAACAAATTGAAGAGCACCATTTCAAACAATTGAAAAGCAAAGCAAGTGATCTAAACAAGTAACTAAGAGCCCATGGATAACCATGGATGAAAAGGGTGCTTGCACCTTCCCTTTTCATAATCTACTCCCCGAACCCAAGAAAACATCTCAAAGGTTTTTCCTGTGCTTTTTGACCTTTCCTTAGGATAAAATAAAAAGTTGGTGGCGACTCTTGCTAAACCGAAACATTTGCAAACACAAACACAAAACCTCAAGTCAGTTCTCCCACCGTATCACACCTTTATTGAGAAATCTAGTACCTACTCTCGTCATGCCATGGTATTGTCACATCGCGCAAACCTAAGGAAAGTGTTCTAACAATCACACAACAAACGTTACGAAAATGAAAGAATTCACAATAATACGTGAAAACACATATATGCCCAAATATCATATACAAGTTAATATACAATTTCTATACAACATATATACTAATTACAAAACTCAAAAAAAAAATTTATCGCAATGCGAAGTTAATAGAACTAATCCCCGACAACGGCACCATTTTATTGTTATGGTATGGCGGTAAGCAAAAAGTAAATTATCATTTTTACTGGGTGATATTTAGGTTATATCGTATCGTGTCCACAGGTATTTATTATTGAATTACCGTTCGACAAATCATTCGTTAATGAGTTTGGGGATAAATGGATTTGGTTTGTATAGAAAGGAAAATAAGTGAACATAAAAGTTGTAAACACAAGAAGAATTTCATCATTCGAATAGGATAGAACTATCGAATTTGTATTTCGTCTACCCTATCACATACTTAAACTTACTACCCAGTTGCACTTAACCTTAACTACTCGTCAATATCATCATGTACCGCTCACACAGAGGTCATTTCTAACATAGAGCGAGATATCAACTGTGTCGCTCCATGTCGACGATCTGTCAACACAATAGAAAACAACACAAAAGCATTAAGAGCCAATACCTAAGTGATTACTAAGCCTAAATCTATCTCTAGAATCTAACCCAATATATATTCATCCTAAATCCAGATTCAATCCATCCATCTTTATGACGACTCAAACTCAAACATTTAGCAACCTAACAATGATAAACATCAATAAAGATTTATAAAGAAAGTTTCATACAACACCATGAGAAATAAATATATATAATCAAGGTAAAGTTACATACAAAATCCAACAAATAATGGTTACAAAGAGAGGAAGAGGAGAAGAAACCAGACTGCCCGCAGTTTCAAACACGATCCATCAAGCTCACGGCCCCGAATCATCCATTTGCAAGCCACAAATGTTGTTGTCTAAGCTCTAACTATAAAAAATGAAGGTGATGGAATTTGGGAACAAATATCCCAAAAACCATCCACCAAAATGAAATGAAAAGGAAAATATAACAAAATTTTATTCCACGAGAATCGTCCAGTGACATAAAGTGTCACCCAACGACGTCTCTCATTGACTTGGCCCGGGATAAGCCACGTCCTCAACTGAAACAAATATTTTCCATCGCTCGGCGATCATAATTCGTCGGCCAATGACTCTACTTTTTTCACCCAACTCCACAGAAGCGTAGCAAGGCAGAGGCAACAAGGAAATTTGGCATAAAAATTTTGCCCGACGATGACTTTTATTGCCCGGTGATCCATGACAGTCTAGCAACTTTTGTTGCTTTCCTGCATAACTTCCAATGGCTCCAATCTTTCGCCTCATTCCTTTATTGATCCAAAAATGCATCTTGGAGATTTATTCCTCTTGCTCCAACAATGCTCAAATACCTACAAAATGAATAAAAAACTATCATACATTCATACATGATAACATTCATACCATTCCTAATGTTATATGTCTGTTTTGTCAGCATATACATGATAACACTCATACATTCATACATATATCATGCATAGTTAAATTTAGAAAATCATTGGTCATTTAAATTCGTTAATATTTTGTTGACATATTACCCTATTTTACAGAGTTGTGTTGTCCTCTCTCCAATAGAGTGTTGGCCTTAAGCAGAAAGTGTATATTCTTTCAATTTCCCCACTGAGTTATCCCTCGTGGAAGATTTTTTTTGCTTTAGCCTTCCTGTACAGCTCTTTGTATGGATAGATTGGGTTTCCCTCTTGAGTTTATTTCTCAAAGGATGTATTTTGGTTGACTGTTTCACTCCAGTTTATTTCTGGTTTGAATCTTTGTTTCCCAGCAGTATTGTTACTTTGGATTTCTGCAAGCTTCGAGCTTTGGTTTGAGAATGTGCATTTATTTTGCACGAGAAGACTTTATCTCCTCAGCAGGAATATATTGGTATCTCCCTATGAAGTCATGATTCACTCCCCAGGAAGTCATCATTCATTCCCCAAGAAGTCATATCTCTTTCCCCATGAAGCCATATTGCTTACCCCGGAAAGTCAATTTTACAATCCTTCCTATAATAGCAAGTAACAGGTCTCTTTATTTGAGCAACTTATACTTCCCCATAAAATTCGATGTACTTTTTTGCTATCTTCTCTATGAGTGGATAGTTTGCAGTTCATTGTCAAATTACTCCAGTGGATGAAAAGTCTTTCTATATGACAAAGACAATTCAAAGTAAAATCTTTGCAAGTGGTAGTCTCTTTATTTGAGACAACTCATATATTACCCTTTCCAGGCGGAATGCCTTGGTTAAAGAAGTTAAGACCCGTTCTAGGTGAAACATCAAAATTTTGGAGAAACTTGTTATTCTTTTTGCTACCTTCAATGAATGTTGGTAGTTCACCATCAGTGAACATCGGTGCTGTGATATTTATTTTCTCTCTACCTTCAGTGAAAGTTGGTAGTTCATTTCCAGTGAACATCGATGATATTTCTCTTCTCGCCACCTTCAGTGAAAGTTGGTAGTTCACCATCCGTGAAAGTTGGTGATTGTTATGTTTTTGCTACCTTCAATGAACGTTGGTAGTTCACCTTCAGTGAATATAGATGCTATCATATTTTTCTTCTCACTACCTTCAGTGAAAGTTGGTGATTGTTATCTTTTTGCTACCTTTAGTGAATGTTGGTAGTTCACCGTTAGTGAATGTCGGTGCTATGATATATTTTATCTCTACCTTCAGTGAAAGCTGGTAGTTCACCAGCAGTGAACGTTGGTGATTGTTATCTTTTTGCTACCTTTAGTGAACGTTGGTAGTTCACCGTCAAGGAACGTTGGTGCTATGATATATTTTCTCTCTACCTTCAGTGAAAGTTGGTAGTTCACCATCAGTGAACGTTGGTGATTGTTATCTTTTTGCTACCTTCAATGAACGTTGGTAGTTCACCGTCAATGAACGTCGGTGCTATGATATATCCTCTCACTACCTTCAGTGAAAGTTGGTAGTTCACCATCAGTGAAAGTTGGTGATTGTTATCTTTTTTCTACCCTCAGTGAACGTTGGTAGTTCACTGTCAGTGAACATCAGTTCTATGATATTGCTTTTCTCTCTACCTTCAGTGAAAGTTGGTAGTTCATCGTCAGTAAATGTTGATGTGTGTCTCTCTACCTTCAGTGAAGGTTGGTAGCTTACCGTCAGTGAATGTTGGTGTTGTTATTATTTTCTCTTTCTACCTTCAGTGAATGTCGGTAGTTTCGCCTTCAGTAAAAGTTGGTGTATCCTTTGACCTTTTACCATCCTCTTGGAGTCGGGTCTTTTTTATTCACCAGTGATTTATTTTCCTGGTTGGGTTTCTCTTTTGATCCTTACTTCCTTTTCTACATCCCCAGTGGTGTTTTGTGTCCCTTTGAAGTTGTTCATACGCATTCATACTCATAAGCATTGCATGGCATCCTAGGGCCAAAAATAGGGTTTGTTTTATATTTAAGTATCTTCGATCACGTTGACATGAAGATTGTTAACCTTCCTATCTCCAGATAGAAGAAAATTAAATAAGGGCAGTTGTTGTACCCTAATTTTTTCCCCTAAGATCCCTTCATCATACCATATTAATTCAATCACAACAAGATCACATTAGGGCTTTTGGTTCTCCTTCCTATCTTTAGCTTTTCTCTTTGAGGAATCACCAAGCACCTTGACTTGTTTTTATTTTGTGATCATGCATGTTTTGTTTTGACTTTCCTTTTAATTAATAAAACGTAATGTTGGTTTGGCTTACTTATTAATAATGTAGGTAAAGGAAATGTGGCTTAGCAGGTTGATCCATGGGTTCATGAGTTTATTTCCACGCCCTAGTCAATAAAGCTTGAGAAACTCAAACCTCACCATTGAAGTTGTTTTGGAAGAAATGGAATGGCAAGGTTTATTTTGGTTCACCACATTTCAAAGTTATCAAGATTGATTCAAAAGTACAAGGGGTTGATTGAAGAAGTTGTCATGGTTGGACAAAGCCTTGTTCCCATTGGTCAAAATTTCATATTTCTCTCAATTCTCAAGATATGGAAGTGGTTTTGGTTGCCATTAGTTCTCATTATCATCCTCAACAACACCTATCTACAAAGCAAAAGTGTTGGTACAAGAAGGTTGTTTAAAATTGTCAAAGTTCCTCAAAGCATTTTCTTGATATAGGAACTAGGGTTTTAAACTTCAAAGAAGTATATCTTGCTCATATTTTGGTAGTTTTGAGTGATTCCAAAAACATCCTTCTCTTCATAGGGTTATTAACAAATCACTTCAAAAGTTTCAAGGAGTTTTCATGTGGAAGAAACTTGATGATGAAGAAATATTACAAGTCCTCCAGATGAACCCCCAAATTCCCATGTGTGACTCCAAATGATCAAATTTTATCACCTTGAGCCCACTAGTTTTCCACAATGATCTTGAGGATGTGAACTTTATTCCTTCTTTTATGTGCAAAGAGATAAAATGGATGCAAGATGCCCTAAGGATACAAAATATTATAGGTCATTTCATGAATTTTTGCCAACTTCAACAATTCATAACTCTCTAAATTTTTTGAGATTTTGAATGGTTCAAGTTTCAAAATGTCATTCAAGAGGTCTATTTCATGCCATCTTTTTCAGTCAAGAGAAAATTTCAAGTGGAAGGCCATGTTTGGATGCAAAACATTATAGGTCACTTTTGAAGAAAAACTTGAAATATTTCTAAGTATGGAAAGTCAACTTCTTTTTCCCAACTTTGACTCATTGCAACTTTCAGCTCAAACATCCATTTGATTCCATTCTTTTTCCATTGCAAAGCTTGTAATATCATCTTTCTAAAACATCAAGAACCATTCCCTAAGACCCCTTGGGTTGAAAATGCCATTATTTTGAAATTGGTAACTTGAAATTGAATTTCTCACCAAGTCATAATTTTGAAATCCATAATGTGGCCTCTAATCACAAGATTTTTGCGTGTTTTTGATTTAAACTTGATTAAAAAACTTGCCAGAAGTGTTTAGCACCTCAAAACACAAAGATTAGATGAGTTTTGGTGAAAATGAGATCACATTTCACTCGTGTCCAAACTCCACATGAATTCCCTCTAAAATGCATCATTCACTCTTCCTTTTGATCCCATTTGATTCTCCTATAAATACATGAGCTATCCCATTCGTTTTCTCAAGCTTGAACAGCCAAAATCACCTTGTCAAACTCATTCCATAAATCACTTTTCTGCAACTTCGAAATCAGTGTTCAAGCCTTTTTCAATCCATTTTTTCTATCAATTAACCTTCCTTGATCTTCCCTGAAGCTAACCATATAATTACTTTAAAGAATCATGACCTATATTGATCCATAGAAGTCCATTTATAGATCTTTGCAACTGAACTTCAATAGGTAGATTCCTTCACCAATTCTCTCAAACTTTGATACCATTGTGGAGCTCTCATTGCCATGGTTCTAGTCGTAACACTTGCTTTTAACTGGAAACACGTTTTGACCATGAAATTTCAAATTTCTTTTCAAAACTTTCCTTCCAAATTGCTTGAGATACACTTTATATAAATTTGTCGCGAAAGTGTGGTTGTCTTTGTCTTGAAGAGACGAAGCGAATGACACAGGTCTGAGCTTCTGATTTTACAGTTTGAGAGACCTGCAATTCACGTTGGCCGGAGGCTGAAGATGACCAACGTGTCATCTTCCAACCAATGATGGCGTGCCATTTGTATTTTTTGAAATCTGATTTTATATTTGATTCAGTGTTTTATTCACTAAAGTCCATAACATGCGCAGCGCGCCAGGTCCACTTGATCTGTTTACTAACACGTTTTGACAATGACCAGATGACCCATATTTTTTTTGGTTTGATATTTTATTTTCTGATTTTCATTTAAATTGTTTTAAACTTCAAAAAATCATAGAAAATTAATTTTTAGTCCAAAAAATCTGGAAAATTTCTGAATTTTTTTTTTCTCTTTTTGATTTTTATTTTTTTACAATTTTATTTTGTGTTTTGATATTTTTTATAAATTTTCACTTTATTTTAATTGTTTTAAATATTTAAAAATAGTTTTATGCATTTTTAAATTCTGAAAAAAATATGGATATTGTGACAAATATTGCTGACCTCATTTATTTTTTATTTCTGACTTTGTTATTTTTTATCATTTTTTATTTATTTTACTCATTTCTTTTATTTTAAAAATAGTTTCTGACTTTAAAAAATTACCAAATTTTTTATAAAAATATTTGAGTTCATTTCTAATTTTTCTATGGTTTTACTTAATTTTTATTGATCAATTTGAATATAGTTGATATTTTTTTCCTTTTTTTCTTCATTTTTATTCATTTTAAAACCCTTTTTTAATGCATATATTAAATGTAATATTATTTTGTGATTGTTTTCTAGCTGATTTTGGGTTGAATTTTTGATCATGAAGTTTGTTAACATCATTGGATCCATGGTGTTGAGTCTAACTCCATAAAAATTGATGAATGCTTTTAATAATAGTTTGATTAAAATTTAATTCAAATGTGGTTTATATTCTTTCCCACCCCTCTTCATCTCATCCCATTCTTATTGCACTAAGTGTTATTGGAGCATGATCTCTATATCATGTCTCAAAATAAATGGTGCATAGATTGCTATTGACTGACCTCAAAATAGGTGTGACTTCTATATAAGTCCACTTACGATTGCTTAACATAGCGCTAAATTTTTTCCCGATTCGAATAAATAATCATTCGTGGCCCAAACCTATGTTTGCAAGCCCAAGTATGTTAATTTGATCTATTTGATCTAATAACCTTGAGATTCATTGCGTGGAGGCTTTGGTTCTATCAATTCTCTAATGGATCCACAATATTTTGGTCAACGCGGATCACTTAAACATCGTTGATCATTAAATGTTACTTTTGAGGATTCCAAAATGGATGATATACTTGACAAAAAGCAAATACAACTTATTGTGCGGAGGCTTTGGTTCTACTAATCCTCTAATGAGTTCCAAATGCAAGTTTCAAGATGGTCATCCAACTAATCACTAATTACTAATAATTGACTTTGTTTTGTGTTTTTTTATTTTATGCTCTTTTATTTTATGCACCATTTACTTTAGCATTTACATTTCATGCTATTTTCATCTTTGCTCACTTGAGCATTTACTTTCTTATCATTTTTATTTTGCTCACTTGTACTTTTCTTTTCTTTTTGAAGATACCTAATAATCAACATGAACCATAAAAAGCTTTAATGATACTTGGACTATTTGGTTACTATCATTGACATTATGGAGCATTGGACTTCTCGGACTTAGGATTAGAAACCTTGGCCTATGTTGGAGACCTTATGACCTTAAATTATTGTTTTGTCTGGAGTTATTAAGGTTTACCTTAAGATATTGGTTTGTTTGTTTGTTTTGTATGCAGGTTATTGTGATTACATACTTTGTTTGTAATCTGGAACTCACCCGTATACATCCGTTACTCTGCCCAATTTTTGTGAAGACTTAATACACTAGAAGCTTGGTTCTCTCAAGAGATCTAGTATTTTTTCTTGTTTGGTTTCAATCTAAAGAATGGGAATTCTACCTTGACTCATAATGTCAAGATTTGGCTTCTAGTTGGTTAGATGGTTCTTATCCCTAGCTTTTACCTTATGCTTTAGGATAGTCCCTTCTTCTCCTCCAATCTTCTTTAATTTCAAAAATCTTCTCCCTCCTTTTGAAAACTCTTCTTGTTTTTAAACTTGAACCACTTTCATAATAAACTTGGACTTATGTCCATGCATTTTCAAAATATTTTCATAAATAAACTCTAATCAATTTAATAATATCTTGACATTTTTTTGGTGAGAAGATTAAAAGTCCATCAATCTCATTTCAAACCATTTTTTCCACTTTGGATTTTTTTTATTTTAAAACTTTTCTCAAAATATTAGACTCTTGTCAATTGTTGTAGTGATGCAAACAACTATACTTCTACAATATGTAGTGAAGAGAGATATTTTCCACTTGGGTGTTGAGTGAGGCATTGCTGATTTTAAAATCCAAGCCATATCCTCCACTTTGAGATGATGCAAATTCTCCTTTCTCATGATTGTGGGTAGTAAGTATGTTTTTTCCACACAGACAATGACGATGATGTCTTATCTCATAAAATTAACCAACACACTTGTGTTTTAAATTTTTTAAAAGGTGAACTATGAGTAGCCTGATCCCCTACTGCATGAAAGGTGGTTCGTAGGCACTAAAGGTTCGCAACCGCGGTGGGTGCAAAAATCATAAAAAATATATTTCTTTTCTCACCTCCACCATCTATTTTACATACAACATTTTATAGCCAAAATATACAGATTTTTCAAAGAGGTTCCTACGGAGTACCGTAGATGTTTAGGGTAAGCAAGAGTCGCCACTGTCTTTTATTTTATCCAACAAAGGAAAAGGGAAAAAGAATAGAAAAAACCTTTTTCGAGATGTTTCTGAGTACGGGGGGTAGATTATAGAAAGGGAAGGTGTTAGCATCCTTTCTATTAGTGGTTTTCCATGGGCTCTTAAGTACTTGCTCATTATTAAATTGCTTTGGTGTGTTTGTATGTTTGAAAAAGTTTTGAAATTGCCTTAGTGCGGCATTTCAATTTATGGTAACTCTTGTATCAGTCCTCAAGAGTGTGATAAAGCGTTTTGAAAACTTTTGTTTGAAAAGTGTTTGAAAGTGTAAGTGTAAATTTTTTTTATTTTGAGCAAGTACTTAAGAGTTTCTACCTACTCGAAAAAGACTGTTCATTTTCTTATTTCCTTTAGACAACACTATCCTACTATTAAGGACTAGGTAACTCCATCGTTCGAGTTTGAGGGACAACCAAAAAGGGACGATTACGATCACTAAAGAAATGGTTAGGAAACCTTAGTAGTTACCCTAGAGTCCTAAAGATCTTTCTGAGATAACATTCGAATGGGTCATTTTTTATCTTTTTGGACTAGAGAGAAACCACTAAAACTCCCTATACTTCATGAGCGTTTACCGAAGGCAACCGAAGTGGGGCAAACCCTAAGAGTGAGCATGTGCAAGTGTTTGTTTTTCAGTTATTTATCTTTGCACAGTTAGGGTTTTCTACTATTTTAAACATTGATCTTTTGTATACAATCCTATTATCAATCATCTAACAATTTATAATGACGAAAAGTAAAAGTGCGAGAAGTTTAAACCTAGATATTACAAGGCTTTGGGGAGGGGAATTACATAATCAAAAACTTGGGGAAAACAGTAAATGAAAATGGTAATAAACCTAAGTTAGCAGCTATTACAAACTCGAAGCAATTACATTAATGGGAAGAATGAATAAATAAATGCACGCGAGAATAGATTAAACAGGGAATTAAAGTTAAATTCAAAGACAATTAATTAGTGAATAAAGAAAAAAAATATTTTTTTTAGATTTCTTGAGAAAGTAATTAATTTTTCAAATTCACCTAATTTCTAATTAATTTTAATTATGAAAAAGGGATTTAAGTTAACCTAATTAACCTACTTAATTAATGGAATTAAATATTTTATGAAAAAAAAACTAATTCTAATTTTTGTGTTTTTAGGATTTTAAGTATTAATTAAAAAAAAGATTTTTAAAAATGATTAAAAATGAATAAAACAATAAAAAAAATTAAAGAAATTAAAACAAAATAAAATAAAATGGGTCTGATGCTGGAAGTAATTTTGGGGGTGCAGAATGGAATTTTCCAGGCCCAGAACAGCTGGCCCATCTGTCTGGCGCATGATCCAGTGAAGCTCTCCTCTGGGGGTTCACCGTGCTCCTAGCTTGTAGTATGTTGGATCTAATCACGTGATGGTGATGGTTGAGATCAGGGGCGCGTGGTGGACGTTTGATAGTGAGGCACATGGAATCTGTAAGAAGAAAATCATAAAATAGAAAATATATGGACCTGGGATCGAACCCAAATCCTTCACTTCACATGCCTTGCCCTTTGCCATTTGCGTTGGTTAGTCATTCTTTTATATAATTAAGCAAAAATAAAATAAGGGATAAAGAGCGCTATGCCCAGAAAAATGCGCGTGGATTCAAACGGGCCAGTGGTATGCTGCCACCTCTTGTCTTCTTCCCAGAACTTTCATTTTTGATACTAAACCTTTACCTACGGACAAAATTGTCACTAAAAACTATAGCGACAATTTTTGTCCATAGCTATAACCCTGCAACATCTCAAAATGCAATGCAAGCAATATTAATAAGAACCAAAGACATGAGTCAATTGCTCATGACCTCCTGAATTCAATATCACCCCTAATTTTATCCAAATTTGCCTCTAGCTAGGGTTCCCCAATTTGGAGCTTCGGGACCCTAATAATGGCGAAGGGATGTACCTACGCTTAAACTCTGATTAAACCATTCAAAAACATTGCAAATGTGATAGCAAGCATGTATATATGATCAAAACAGATTCATGATGGAAAAATCATTAGAATCGAGTTTGAATAAAAAAGACAACCTGTGACTGTTCTTGCGCTTGATTCTGGATGTTTCAGGCTTGGGGAATGAGTGTGGTAGCTTTAGTGAAGGTCCAGGAGTGTTGTTGTATCCTAGAAATTGCTTGAAACCGCCTGGGGAGAAGAATCCGATCTGCACTTTTTTTGACAAAACTTGACACTTAGTTCTTGCTCTTAGGGAAGCAGGTTGCGTATAAAACTTGTCTCCTAGGGTTCACAATACTTGTGTATATGTACTGAATCAAATTAGGGCAATATAATTGGAAAGAATCAAAGATATAATGGTCTTGAATTTTGATTCCAATCTTTACAAATTTGAAGATTTTATCTTGTTTTGGAGCTTGCACGATTTTGTCTTGGCTATAGACAGCTTGCATGATCTATAATTCAATGCAAAACAAATCTCATTCCATTGATTTAATTTATTTTTGATTTAATTTGATTTTATTTGAATTTTAAATAAATAAAATCAAAATAAATTAAATAAACAAGTGAATAAGGCATGGAGGGTCCCATAGGTCGTGGACTATGCTAGGACTGAGATTCAATCTTGGAAAGATGGGCCCATGTGGAAAAAATGCAATTTTGGGCATTGTTGACTTTGTGCAAATTTCCAAAAATGGCCAATATTGACAATGCATATCTCTCTCAATTTTGACCTTAAGAGGGTGTTCTTGGACTTTTTAGAACTCTTAGGATCTCCTCTAAACAACCCCTTTGGTTTCATCTCCATTGGGTTTTCAATGTTCATGTAAGAAGCTTTGACCCTAAAGGTGTTTTTGTTGACTTTTGAAAAGGACCTCTAATGTATGAACTTGTATCTTTTGATTGAGGAATTTCTTGAACTTGAGGGCTGAATGTGAGTTGTAGGGAACTGGACTCTCTTTAAAATGAGCCTTGGATGAGAAATTTCTGATAAAGTATGAGAAAAGTATGCCTGATCAAAGTTTGGTTGACTTTTCCTATAGAAACCCTAATTTAGCAACTTTTGAGTTTTGATGAATTAGGAGCATTACTTGAGGTATCATGATAAACCCTTGATAAAATGATGTATATTACTTCAAAATGTTGATGTTGACCAAAAATCTTGAAGTTTGACTGTATGTGGGTCACAGTTGACTTTTGACCTAGTACAGTTGACTTTCAGGCATTTGGGCAGTTGACTGAGCAAACTTCTTGTGCAAGACATGAAACTTGGCATAGATGATATTGAGGACATATTAGGGCAATGGAAACCATTTAGGACACTTAGAACTCAAACATCTTTATGAGGAGTGAAACCCCAGTTTGAGGCTCATTGTCTTAGGAGGAGGATTTGTCTGGTCAATACTTAGTCAACTTGAGCAATTGAGGACCTTTAGGAGTATGTTTTGTGTGAAAATGGGAGGGAAAATTTTAGGGTACAACAACTTCCCCTGTTCAATCTTCTTACACCTGAGGATTTAGATGGGCTTGTCAGTCTTTCGTGATCTGAAGGTGGAAGATGATTGAACACTAGAGTGCCCAGAAATTGGCACTTGTATGAAGTGAATGTCGATCGATAATATTGGGAATGGGCTTACAGATGCCATTTGGAAGGAGACAGAGAGTCGCCGGAGATGGGCTTAAAGATGCCATCCATAAAAGATATCGGTTGCATAAGAGATTCCTTTGCGATAATTCCTGTACCTGCCGTTAGGGAGGACTTCACCGAGAAATGCTGATTTATGTCCTGGGAAATAGAGTCTAGCAGCTTCGATTGTCCATTACTCTACTGGGGGATTGACTCTTGATTGATGATACAAAAGTGAGCCGGTATCTGGTCGAGTCCAGGATTCACAGCGACTTACTAGGGAATATGAGATCGACCGTATCTGGTCAGGTCCAAGTTTTACAGTGTTGTAGACTGTTTTCAGGAGATAAAAGAGAAGAAACATGTATAGG
The DNA here is from genome assembly GCA_948472305.1 of Vicia faba. Classification (NCBI taxonomy): domain Eukaryota; kingdom Viridiplantae; phylum Streptophyta; class Magnoliopsida; order Fabales; family Fabaceae; genus Vicia; species Vicia faba. The sequence continues at coordinate 495,921,895 of OX451736.1, forward strand.
GATTTCTCGGGATAAGTACATGCAAAACTGCGCCAAGTAATTCATGAAAAGGAGCCTGGATAGTAGGGCTATAGGAAGGAACCTGGGTAGTAGGGTTACTTCGAAATGAAATCCTAGATAGTAGGGCTATGTGAAGGAACCTGGATAGTAGGGTTACTTCGAAATAAAAGCCTGGATAGTAGGGTTATGAGAAGGAACCTGGATATTAGGGTTACTTTGAAATGAAAGCCTGGATAGTAGGTGTTGTACCCCAAAATTTTCCCTCTCATTTCTCAAAGGATCAATCTGGACCCTCAAGTTTGCTTCCATCCAATTGCAAATCTGAAATTATAAATTTTCCAAGAGAATCGTTCACAGGGGCAAAATGGTCATTTACACACCAAAGGAGTTAAACTATGACTTTTGAATCAAAAATCAAGTTCCAAGAATCATATTTCATTAAGGCATGAAATTGATTCATAAAAAATCAGAATTCAAAAGTTACTTTGCAAATCAAATATTCTAAGCATTTAGAAAATTTTCCAAGTGTCTAAAGAATATGACACTTCAAAACTTCTGAGCCAGCCTCTATGCAAGTGCAGTAAGAAGTTGCAAACATGGTTCAGAACGTGACGCTTCAATCAGAACATGCAGAAGCGATGCTCTTTGGTCAGGACATGATGCTTCAGTCAGAACATGATTCTTCAACATATGAAGGCTATGTTCAACGCTCCGGTCAGAAGATGCCCCTTCAGCATTTGGAGGTTACGCTCCTGATATTCTACGATCAAAACATTACCAAAACCTCGTTTAAGTAACCTGCTGCCCTGCTATGGCACAGTCCTACAACCAGCTGCCACAACACTCCAAGGTGCTACTGATCCAGTCCACGCCTGCGTTTTTCTTGCACCAAATTGGCCTATGAAAACTGTGATTAAAAAACAAAGGGACAGTATGCCAAAAATGTTTAAAACTCATTTGTCCCCCCCCCCCCCCCCCAAATCACAACAAATCCATCTATAAATAGTTTGTTCCATCACACGTTCAAGGGGTTGGTTTTTGGAGAGAGAGAATCACCAAAAGAAAGAAAAAAAGCCTTGAATCCTTGCAAAAATTCCAAGAATCCGAAAAGCTGTAAACACTAAAATACCAAAATCTTAGCATTTGATTCTAGCATCAAAACTCCATTGTTCCTTGACTAAAACTATCCCCACAGTTGCTGATTCACATACTAGAAGCTATTCTAACTTCTGTATTCATACTACCATACATTCTCCATTCACCTCCACCTCAAAGAAGTCAGAATATCACCCCTTGGCTGTTCCTGAAGTTGAAAACTTCCATCCTGTTGAGTACGTGAAGAAGTTGCTCAGAACATCACCAAAGTTCAGGACCAACCTCCAGTTTACAGAATCTTTTCCAGCTGCAAGGTAAGCTTCTGCTGACTCTTATCACGTTGCTTAAGCATTATCAGATTTGCATGTTCAAAAAATACAATGTAGACATCATGTTTCTGATGTTATACATATTCTGAGGCTTCACGTATTTGTCTTCCTAAGTATGGAATAAATTAGTTCAAAACTTCTGGAAGAAATTAGAACTCAGAATTAGGAATAGCAAATTCACACTTTCCTCTAATTTATAGTTCTGATATTTCTTGTTTCTGAAATGCTATAAAACCTGCCATAACTGTCATATGCACATCTTCTGTTTTGTTGAGAAATAACCAAGTTACAGATGTTCTGACTAGCATGGAAAGAGAGACCAAGTTCTACCAGTGGTATCAGAACTTCTGAAATCCACTTTTTTACCAATGGTTTCAGAACTTCTTAAACCTACTCTGTTGCCGGTGGTATCATAACTTCTGAAAGCTAATGTGCTCCTAGTGGACTCAGAACTTCTGACTCTACTTATTTTTTTTCACTAACAGGATTTCTGTTTTGCAGTGCGCCAGAGTCAGAACTTCTGACCTCCCTTAATCAACAATACGCTGATTCTACTTTTCCTTTTTTCTCACTATTTTTGCTATCACTTTCTATTTCATTAATCAACAAACACCAAAAACATTTTTTCCATGCTTTACTTTATTTCTTAAAACAAAAGACCAAAAATATTTTCTTAAACAAAACTTATTTCTTTTCTTAAATAAATAATCAATTTACGTTTCTTGCACATTCTGATCCATTTCAATGTGGTTGTAATAGTAACTTAGGATCTAATTTTACTTGCAGCCCCATTCATAAATATGTACCCCCATCCCCCTAAAGCGATGTAATAACTTAGATTTTATTTTCCGCATTTTTACTTGTTTTTCATATATTGCTAGTAAATAGGATGTATGGAAAGATAAAATCAACAAATAGATGACTTTCAAATACAAGATAAAATGCATGCAAACTAACACACTATTGGCACATGCACCCTTAGGGTAATCCCAATTCGTTGCCTATCGGAAAAATAGTCATGTCCCTCGAACATGGGTATTTTAGAAAAGACCCTCGATAAAAGATCGTAGTCCCTCGATTACCCTCGATATTGCCTTCAGTAAACGATCTAGTCCCTAAAACAACATTGCTAAAATGTCCCATGAGTTGCCTTCTATGACTATACCAACGTCCCAACACCCGTCCCTTCACATCCAACGATGGGGCTTCTTACCAAATCAATGGTAAGATAGCAACATCTAAAGGAGGAGGAAAAACACATCTAAGACCTTTTGAGTAGGTAGGTTCGCTCTCAGTTACTCGCTTGCTCACAACAAAAACACTTTACACACGTCACAAACACCTCTTTGAACTATTTTCGAAACAAACACTTTGTATGCATTCTTATAGAAACGAGAATCATTACAAAGTTACATTTTCAAAATACTTTCAAAAACCACACCACAAGCACATTCAAACAAAAACAAGTGATCTAGCAAGTAACTAAGAGCCCATGGAAAACCATGGATGAAAAGGGTGATAATACCTTCCCTTCTCATAATCTACCCCCGAACTCAAGAAAACATATCTAAAGGTATTTCCTGTGCTTTTTCACCTTTCCTTATTGGATAAAAGAAAATTCTATGGCAACTCTTACTAAACCGCAACATTTGCAAAACGCAAACACCTCAAGTCAGTTCTCCCACTGTATCACAGAACTGGCGACTCTGCTGGGGAAATACTTAAAAGTGGGGTTACCTTAGGGTTAGATCACATTTACTTGCTTACATTGTTTGAATTGCTTGCTTTACATTATTGGTTCCTTGCTTGGGTTTATTTTGATCCTCCATCCGGATCTGGGACACCTTTTTAGGTAAATAGCAATAGATTGTGGAAACTATACGGCGTAGACCGATATGGTTGAAACAATGGCTATGTTAGTGTGACGCATTTGCAGGTACCAGTATCTCTCGTGGCGAATCGAGAAGAATACGGGGCCGCTGAGTGGCGTCATAAAGCACTAACGGACTTTAGAACTCTAATTGAACAAACTTGGCCATTAGGACGTAGTGAGATAACCAGTTTCAGTGTAGAGCTGAAACAACGCCTAAGAGAAAGGCCAGTGATATTGAGATCCTTTAAAACCCGATCACTATTAGTAGGACATGTTTGAGCCAACTAAACTTCAAGAGGGTACTTACCTATAAAACCTCATGCAAGCCTAAAACATAGGGATTTGTTTGCTTTGTGTGTATATACTTGTACATAACATCATAAACATCATAAGCATCATGAGCATGCTCACTAACCATTTCAAGGATTTAGAAGTTTATCTTTGTTTTTGTTTTGTAGGTCATGAATTCTGTCAAAAGAAACACCATCCGAATACGCTTTGTAAAAGCACACCCCCAACTTCAAGAGTTAGCCTCAAGAGTTCCCGGGGATTCTCCTTTTACCAAGAAATATGGTCGACTCCTCAGTTTGGCTACATCCAGTTTCTAAGAAGAGATGATGTGTGTACTGTTCCAATTCTTTTATCCCGTGTATCATTGTTTCACTTTCCCAGACTATCAATTGGTACCTACACTGGAATAATTCTCTCTACTCTTAGGGGTGCCCATGCTTGATCAGATACCGTTCACCAGTCTAGAAGAGATTTCGGAACCTGAAGTCATCGCCGAAGCTTTGCATCTGAAGAGAGCCGACATTATAGCCAATTGGGAGACAAGAAGCGGGGTCAAAGGTTTCCTAGCCAAGTTTCTATTGAAGGAGGCTCGTTCATTCTGGGACGACATGGATTTCCAAGCTTTTGAAGACATCTTGGCTCTTCTCATTTATGGTTTGGTTTTGTTCCCCAAATCGGACCAATTCATAGATGTTAACGCCATCTAAGTCTTTATCTCTCGCAATCCCATACCTACCTTACTGGGAGACATCTTGCATTACCTTCATACTCGTGCCATGAAGAAAATATGTACTCTTTTATGTTGTATTCCCCTACTCACTAAGCGGTTCACTTCACACCTACCTCAATCAGCCTTGAAGAATAAGCAAAGACTGACATGGTCCCAAAGGATGATGTCCCTCACCCATTCTGACATCCGTTGGTGTTCAAGAGCCTTGGAAGATGTCTCTATCATTGACCGCTGTGGGGAATTCCCTAATGTGCCCCTGCTTGGTATTAGGAGAGGTATCACCTACAATCCTTGTTTAGCTCTTCGACAATTTGGGTATGCTCGAAGAGACGGTCCCTACGAGATACTCATTTAAGGTTTGGTGTTCGACTACGACAAAGAAGACCAAGGTTACCACCAGAGGTTTACACGAGCTTGGAGAATGGTGAACAAGGTAGATAGTAGAACTTTGGGACACAAAAACTCTACCCCTCTCGAGCCTGACCTTAGGTGGGTGGGAGCTCGTGCTCAAAGTTTCGTGATGCCTTACCCTTCTATCCACCCTGTTATCATAGAGCCTGTTGTTGAAGGAGATGTCCCATACACCGTCCTTCATCCTGACATGCCTACCTCTCTCGAAGACTTGCAAAAAGCTTGGGTTCAGTTGAAGGAAGAGCGAGACACCTTTGAAGCCCAGTTTTACGCCAGTGAGAAGAAGGTTCTGGAGCTCACCGAGCTGCTTCATGAAGAGAAAAACCTGAATGCCTACATTGCTCCAAAGAGGATGCGTTCAACCTTCTTGTCTTAGGAGTTTTTGTTGTATTCTGTTTCTTTCATTGTAAGCCCGAAGAGGCGTGATGTATTCAAACTTGGTTTAATATAACGTGTGTGATACGGTGGGAAGAACTGACTGTTTTTGGAATGCTGGTTCGCGTTTTGCATTTGTGTTTTCAAAGTGTCGCGGTAAGCAAGAGTCGCCACCGACTTTTATTTTATCCAACAAGGAAAGGAAAAAAGCACAGAAAAATTCCTTTTTCGAGATATTTCCGAGTACGGGGGTAGATTTATAGAAAGGGAAGGTATTAGCACCCTTTTTACCTGTAGTTATCTACGGGCTCTTAGGTACTTGCTCATCATTTTCAAAATTGTTTTCTTGGTGCTTGTGGGTTTTGAAAAGTTTTTGTTTTAACTTCGATTTAACTCTTGCTTCTGTCTTCAAGAGTGTAATGAAGTGTTTTTGAAAACTTGTTTGTAAAAAGTGTAATTATGAAAAAGTTTTGTTTTGGATGATCAAGTATCTAAGAGCTAATCTACCTACTCGAAAAAATAATCTTTCTATGCTAATTTCCTTTAGACAATGCTATCCCACTATTAGTGAGTAGGTAGCACCGTCGTTGGAGTTTTGAGGGTCGATTCGAAAGGGACGTGCGGTCACTAAAGAAATGTTAGGACGTCTTAGTAGTAACCCTAATGTCTTAGATCATTTGTTCAAGGCAACAATATCCGAGGCAACCGTTTCGAGGCAACTATGATCTTTTATACAAGAGGGCGACCTCTAAAACAACCTATACTCAATGACCGCTTACGAAGGCAACCAAGTGGGGTGTACCCTAAGAGTGCGCATGTGCGAGTGTGTTGATTTCAGTTATTTTTATCTTTGCACATGTTTAGGGTGATCTAATTGATTTTAATTTAAACATTCATTCTTGTCATGCAAACCCTATTATCAAACATCTAGCAGTTGTATAATTTGCAGAAATTAAAGGTTCGGAAATTAAACTAAATTATTAAAAGGCGTAGGGTATTTACATCGCCAAAAGCAACCCTTTGAAATTTAAAAAGCGGAAAAATAAACATCCTAATTATTTATTACAAACCTGGAGCAGATACAATATTGTATAAAGAAAAAATAAAGCGCGCCATGCAAAATTAAATCGAATGCGAAAATAGGGTTTTGACCCTTTTAATTAAAGAAAATATTGTGTTATTTTTATTTTTAAGAAAAGAGATTAATCCTAAAGTTAAATGCTAAATTAATTATTAAATAAATTATTAATGAAAAATAATTAATGGCATATTTTTGGAGTTTTTGTTAATTTTAGGAAATAAAATAAAGTAATTAAATTGAAGTTAAAACCTATTAATTCTAATTGATTTTTATTATTTACAAAATAAATTCAAGTTATCTACAATTAATGACCTAATTAATTTAATCAACAATTATTAATAAAAAATAAAATTTCTGAAATTTAATTGGATAAAAATATTTTTTGTGATTTTTTTGATAAAAAGAAAATATTCTATTGGTTAATAATTAATTAAACAAAATTAAATGAAAATAAATAAATATAGAAAGTTAGAGGAATGGGCCTGATTTAGGGGGTGCAGAAAGCAAGAATATTGGCCCAATTGATGAAGATCCGTTGGACTTTTTGGATTCAGTGCATTGCGTTGACTTGGCCCTTTGGTGCTCCTTCAATATTGGCCACCAGATCTGGCCATCTGACCATCTGGCATGTTGATTGGTGAGGGAGTATGATGGAACTCCTGGCCTTGCTTGTACTGAATTGCCTGAAAACAAATAATATGGAGACAATGGGGGGACCTGGGATTCGAACCCAGGCCCCAAGGCAGATTCCAACGCTATGCTTGCCACTACGCTGCTTGACTTGTTTTGTTAATATAACACAAATAAATAATAATATATAAAAACAAAATTAATGGCCAGAAAATATGAAAAAGCGCACGCTCATTTGAATGGACAAATTGGGGAGTGCTAACATATCATCCCTGTCCTCCCTCCGTAGCTAAAAATCTGGAGCACCTATACCCACAGACAAAGGTCCGTCGCTACAAGCCTATCCACCCTCAAAATCACGTACATGCCATAGAAATGAATTTTAACACCATGGTTAGACTCGTCTCCCTCTTCTGATCACAACCATAGCCATTACTAAGGCTAATTTTTCCTGAAACAAAAAGCCCTAAACCAAAACTTGAAACCCTAACTATGGTGAATCACGATATAGGTCAGATAAATGAAATCAAGTAATACCAAAATCTTGCAAATGATGTGTAGATTAAGATTATGCCATTAATTTAGATCAACCATGCTTAAATTGCAAGATGCGAATTCAAGAACAGAGCAATGTTACGAATGACTTACAGTGTGTGCGAGGGTCTGAAAACGTGTGATTTTGCTTGCTTTCGCTTGTGGAGATTGCCAGGAAGAGATTGAGACCAGTATCAAGCCTTGAAACTGCCTCTAGGAGTGATTTCGAATTCACACTTTTTCTTGATTTTTGCAAATTCTGTTTGTGCTCTATAACTGATCTCCAACCCTTATTTTGGTCTGCACACGACCATTATATATTGTACAATGCATTAGGTTTGAATACCCTGTCCAAATCTCCTTCTTTCAATGATTTTGATATGGATTTGATTTGCTTTGAACAACTTTCCAAAATTGCCTTTTCTCAATCTTTTTGTACACAACTTGCCTTGATTCGAGTTTCAATGCCTTGCTAGATGTGATTAAAGCCTGGAATAATCAAAAGATCCATTGTTATCAATGCTTTGGATTTTATTTTATTTTATTTGATTTAAATCAAATTAATTCAAATAAAAATCAAAATAATTAATAAAAATATGATATGGACACACGACCATGGCTAGAGCACGTGGGCAATAATGCCAACCCAAAACAAGTGGAAAAGAATGGGCCCATTTGGCAAAATTTGAGGTTTTGGGGATAGTTGGCTTTTGGCAATTTTGCAAAACAGTCCAACTTCACCAATGCATAACTTCCTCAATTTTGACTCTTTGGGAGTGTTCTTGAATTTTTAGAAAGCTTGATATGTCCTATAATCAACCCTTTTGGTCTCATCTCATTTTTATATTCCATGCTCATGTATGAAGCTTTGAAAACAAAGGTGTTTTTGTTGACTTTTCAAAATGACCTATAATGTCCAAATTCATAACTTCTTGTGAGTGCATATTTTGATCTTGGGAGCTGAATATGGATTGTAGGGGATTGCATCCTCTTAAAAATGAGGTTTGGATGGGTCATTTCTAATAAATTATGAGAAAGTTATGCTTGGTCAAAACTTGGGTTGACTTTTCCTGCAAAACCCTAATTTAGCAACTTTTGAATCTTGATGATTTGTGAGCAATACTTGATGAATCATGATCAACCCTTGATCAAATGATGAAATATGCTTCAAAATGAGAATGTTGACAAAAAATCTTGAAGTTTAACTGTATGGGGGCCACAGTTGACTTTTGCTCTAGCACAGTCGACTTTTAGACCTTTGAGCCATTGACTGAGCAAAATTCCTCTGCAAGGCTTGAAACTTGACATGGATGATCTTGAGAATATATTAGGACATTGGTGAGCACTTGGGGTCACTTGGACTCAAGGATCTTGATGCAACATGAAACCCTAATTTGAGTAGATTGCCTTAGGAGAGAGCTTGTCTGGCCAACCCTTGGACTATCTTGAGCAACTTGGAGATCTTTCTTGCCATGTTTTGAGAAATATGAGAGGGCAAATTTTGGGGTACAATAGCTACCCCTGTTTAATCTTCTTAAACCTGAGGATGCAGATTGGCTTTTGTGCCTTTCATAATCCGAAGGTGGAAGTGGATTGAACACTAGAGTGCCCAGAAATTTGCACTCGCATGAAATGGCAGTTGTCTCGTGATGCTGGGAATGGGCTTACATATGCCATTTGGAAGGGTGTCGATCGCATAAGAGATTCCTTAGAGATAGCTTGTATGCCTGTTATTGAAGAAGATTCTGCTGGGGAAGTCTGATCTTTCGTGGAGAGAGATAGAAATTTAGGAGCTTCGTCGTCCGTCATTTTGCTGGTGAGTCGTATCTGTTGATATTTAGGAACTTCAATCATCCATACTCAACTGAGGGAACAACTTTTGCTGAGATTTAGGAGCTCGTCTGTAATTCAACTAAGAAAACATCTTTGCTGAGATTTAGGACCTAGTCCGTAATTCAACTGACCTTGTCGAGATTTAGGAGCTTGTCTGTAATTCAACTGATTTTGTCGAGATTTAGGAGCTTGTCCATAATTCAACTAAGGAAACATCTTTGTCGAGATTTAGGAACTCGTCTATAATTCAACCAAGGAACATATCTGTCGAGATTTAGGAACTCGTCCATAACTCAACAACTTTGTTGAGATTTAGGAACTTGTCCATAATTCAACTACTATGCTGAGATTTAGGAGCTTGTCCATAATTCAACTTGGAGAAACATCTCTGCTGAGATTTAGGAACATCGTCCGTAATTCAACTGAGGCAATATCTGTCAAGATTTAGGAACTCGTCCGTAATTTGACTGCTTTGCTGAGATTTAGGACCTCGTCCGTAATTCAACAACTTCGCTGAGATTTAGGAGTTAGTCCGTAATTCAATTGATGAAATATCTGTTGAGATTTAGGAACTCATCCGTAATTCGACTGCTTTGCTGAGATTTAGGAGCTCGTCCGTAATTCAACTGATGAAATAACTTCGCTGATATTTAGGAGCTCATTCGTAATTCAACTGATGAAATATCTGTCGAGATTTAGGAACTCGTCCGTAATTCGACTGCTTTGCTGAGATTTAGGAGCTCGTCCATAATTCAATTGATGAAATAACTTCGCTGAGATTTAGGAGCTCGTCCGTAATTCAACCACTTTGCTGAGATTTAGGAACATTGTCCGTAATTCAACTGGAGTAAAAGCTTTGTTGATATTTAGGAACTTGTCTGTACTTCAACTGGGGTAATATCTGTCGAGATTTAGGAACTTGTCCGTAATTCGACTGAGGTAGAAGCTTCATAGCTTGAACTTTGTGAGAATGTTTCCTGAAAGGTAAAGGTTAGTTGTATGTAAATGCATGATATGTATCAAACAATATTGCTCTCAAAATAAATGAGATTGTTTTGTATGATGCGTATGCATGTCATGATGTGTGAAAATGTGATGTTTTGAGCTGGGGAAAATAAATCCCAGATTGCTGTTGGAGAAAAGAGTTGAGTTCTTTGTTCCCGCTGGAGATAGTGGATGAAGATGTTTGTGAGAATAATCCTGCATGAGAGAATAACTCCGCTGGGGAATAGACTGATGAGAAAACGACTCTGTGGGGAAGAGATGCTCTGTTGAGGATTCTGTTGATAAATTCAGCTGGGGATGCATTACCGTTGCTGGTGATAATGAACCTTATTGGGGATTGAGTTTCTATTTGTGAAAGGAATGAACTCCAATGGGGATGACTTTCCAATAGTGACCTTATTGGGGATAGCCCTTTTAGACTTTACCGGGGATGATCTTCCGGAGTCTACTGGGGATAATTCTTCCAACTCCACTAGGGATACTTTTATACTCCGCTGGGGATGACAAGACTTTTCAGACTCCGCTAGGGATAATTATCTAGTGCTGATGATGGATAAATTCTGCTTGGGGAGAATATTACTGATTCATTCACAGTTGCGAGTCTCAGCTGGGGAGAGCTAACACCACTATCTTTCTCTTACTCTACGGGGAGTGTAGATGTTACTGGGACGCGGGCTGAGGATATGACAATGACTTTGCATCGAGACTTTTCTGCCCCTGTATCTGTGAGAGAAGGTGCTTGCGGAGGCCTTGTGGATCGAGTATTATTCCAACCTATGAGGTGCTTGGTAATTGCTGATTGAAATGACAAATCTTCTTCTGGTAGGCAAGTGACGAGATGACGGGACATAGTCATACGCTTTGATCCCTAATTTTTACCTGGACCGCCCTTTCGGGTTTTCAGTCCACCAGGATACCCCTTTTTGCCCAAGCCACCCTTTCAGGTTTTCGACTCGCCAGGTGTACCGATTTTTCATCTTTATCCCTAATTTTTGCCCGAACCCTTTTGGTTCGTCGGAATGCCCTTATTTTTGCCTAGGCCAGTCAACCTAGCGGGTCTTTATTCATGCGCAGTATTTTCTGACTATGTCCATGCTCTTAGAGTGTAGGGAGTTGTCACTGTCGGTAGTGTCGTGTTTCCATACTACCAAAAGATGTTCGTTTGATCATGCAAGATTCGTTGCGGGAATCCATGTCTAATGCCCCAAGTGACTCAGATGGAGATTTGCCCCTGACTATTTGGCATCTTTGAGAGATTCTGTGAATCTTGACTTGACTGCCCCAGATGATGGACAATGATCATGCCGTGCCCCTTGGTTGGAAGTGTTTTTCCACTTGAGGTGATATTTTTTATTGAGAAGGTTTTTTGTTCACTAGATATTCGTCGTGCGAATTTCTCTGTTGTTTGAACAAATAGTCATATGCAAACAATGTTATTTTAAGCATGCAAAGCTTATGTCTGTCTTGAAGTTTTTGAAAATGCATTTTTTCAGTAAGATAGGAAAATTTTGTAAAATGTGACGTCAACTCAGGATTTACAGCAAGCCCTACAGGAGTCAGGATACCTTTTGTAACAGTATGCTTTCGAACTAACCCATGCTTCAACTAGGACTTTTAAGGGTTATAACATGGACTGGTTCACGGTTTAAGAAACAAAGGATAAAGGCTCACATTTTATTTGTACCCACCCGTTTTTCGTGATGTTCTTCGATCCTAAACTCAGCTAATTGTGCATTTAGATCCCGTTTGAGTCTTTGCTCTGATATTCCAGTGATGGTTCGAATACTGACAGTTTATTTTGAACAGGAAGTCATTTTTGTTGAGAGTTTGTAGGATCTCTTTCTTTTTTATTTTATTATCCCTGTATTTTGCCTGAACTGTTTCTTTTGTGATTACAGTCAGCGGGATGCCCCAGTTTTGTAAGTCTCCTTCATAGGTTTTGACTTAATGGGCTTTTATTTCTGAGAGATAATGACTGTCTATCCTGACGATTATAAGGAACCATCACCATCTTTTATTTTAGAAGGACCTCTTTGATGCCATTCACTGTGCACCCGAATTAATTGAGAAACTACCCTGCCCCAGGTTGTGATTAAGGGTTTTAATTTGTGTGAAAAGAAAAACTCCCACTTCTTTGGCTCAAAGGGGTTGACTAGGGATTATCTTCCTTATAACTCCACTGTTTAGGATTTGGAACAACGCTTGTACATTGTCAGCGGGGTTTGTTCAAATGCATATTGTAGAGATTTTGATATCATTTTCGTCATCCTCCCTCTAAAGGCTTGGAGTTTTTTTTTAATCGAGAGTTGAACATCACAAAAATGAAAGCAATTTGAATATAGTGAATACGAATGTTCTGATTCAAAACAGACATATGCAATGCATTGATAAAGTAACAAAGTTTGACATGAACAAAATATTCGAACAATCAAATGAAAATTACGAATTGAAAATTCTAATGAACAAAAGCCCTTTCTTGTCAGAACTTGTCACTTCAAATGGTGAACCCTGGAGGATTGACATAAACATTCCAGTTGACCATCTTGTGTGAATTCCAATGCTCCTTCGTCGATCAGGTTTTGAACTTTGTATTTCAACTTCCAACAGTCGTCAGTATCATGCCCTGGATTGTTGGAATGGTATGCACACCTTGCATCAGGATTGTAGTTAGGTGAAGAAGTCTTGGGATTTGGATGAGGTTCTACCAATGTCACCAGATTCAATCTCAACAGGTGTTGCAAAGCTTGGGACAGCGGCATGTTGAGCCTGGTAAACTGCCTCTGATTAACCTGTTGTTTATGGCACGGTTGTTGTTGGACCCGTGAGGTAGTAGCAACTTGAAGAGGTCCATTCTTTACCAACCCAAACCCTTATCTTCTTGGAGGCTGATGAATGACTTGGTCCCCGGCCTCGGCTGTTTGCTTCATACTGTTGTATCGGTCTTGATGAAGCTGGTTGATAATGGTTCTCAGCTCTTCTTGTTCCTGGGCTAAGCCTTGGATAAGAGTCATTTGCCCCATCATTTGGGTTCTTACTGCATCAACCTCAGCTTACAGTTGTTTCAGCCGCTCATCCTTATTATCTCCAGGACTTTTCTTGACCAAGTCCCTAACGAGAAGTGTTTTCAACTTTTCCTGCCCCTTGGATAGGTTTAGGAATATTTCCCTGAATTGAGCTTCTTGAGTTTGAAGATCTTGGTTGTCTTGTTAGAGAGCCATTGCTGAAATAAATAGCGAGAACATGAGACACCTGTACTGGGAGACCTGTTATGCAATGATATGTATGATATATGTATGAAATGTTTTCAAGGATCTCGCGGGGTAAACAAGAAACTGTTAGAATTTGAATGAAGAAACTTCGTGTTTATTAAGAGTCCTTATTCAAGAGTCAAGCTCACCATATCGAGTGGGTCATAGCCACCGACTCAAATTATCGTGTTTTGATCTCTAGATGACATTGGCTAGAGGAAAATAAATCCCCTTTGCCCCTTGCTAGACGTTTGATTTACCATAACCTGCATCACAAACCTTTGAGATCCTTGAAATGGTTAAGGCATGATGTTATGATGTGTATGTTATGCGTTTAAGCAAAAGTACGAGGTAATGTAAACAAGTAAATCCGGCAAGAAATCCAAGGTATTGGATAAGGACTGTAAACAAAACCTGCAAGGAACTCAAGTTGTTAGATAACAAACATGTGCAAGTAGTTCAAGTTGAAAGCACACAAGTCACACAATAGCCCTTAAATTTCAGGCTGGCATGGAGTTTAGGTACCACCCTCTTGCAGTTTAGTTGGTTCAACCTGTCCTAGTAATAGTAACCGAGTTCTAGAGGTTCTTAATATCACTGACCATTCTCGATCGGTCATAATTCCAGTTTAGCAACCTTTTCTTGCGGCCGGAATCATCGCGAGAGTATGGTCTCAATGAGTGTAGCATACTGCTACTTTTCTATGGCCAGGTTGGTCAATTATAGGTTCTAAGGTCAGTTGATGCTTAATGACCCATTAGTAGCCCCATACTCTCCTTGTTTCTCTACAAGGGATATCGGCACAAACTAAAGTGCCACACCAACGTAGCTACTGCTTCAACCGTATCGGTCTACACTGTACAATTCCCTCACAGTCTATTGCTACTTACCTAAAAGGTATCCCCAGATTCGGGTTAGGATCTATAGTAACTCCGATTCAAACCCACAAAGATAAAGCATACAAATCAAGCAATTGAAAACATTATGATGAACTAATCCTAAAGTACACCCCACTTATTATCCCCAGCAGAGTCACCAGTTCTGTGATACGGTGGGAAGAACTGACTGTTTTTGGAATGCTGGTTCGCGTTTTGCGTTTGTGTTCGCAAAGTGTCGCGATAAGCAAAAGTCGCCACCGACTTTTATTTTATCCAACAAGGAAAGGAAAAAAGCACAGAAAAATTCCTTTTTCGAGATATTTCCGAGTACGGGGAGTAGATTTATAGAAAGGGAAGGTATTAGCATCCTTTCTATCCGTAGTTATCTACGGGCTCTTAGGTACTTGCTCATCATTTTCAAAATTGTTTTCTTGGTGCTTGTGGGTTTTGAAAAGTTTTTGTTTTAACTTTGATTTAACTCTTGCTTCTGTCTTCAAGAGTGTAATGAAGTGTTTTTGAAAACTTGTTTGTAAAAAGTGTAAGTGTGAAAAAGTTTTGTTTTGGATGAGCAAGTATCTAAGAGCTAATCTACCTACTCGAAAAAAGAATCGTTCTATGCTAATTTCCTTTAGACAATGCTATCCCACTATTAATGAGTAGGTAGCACCGTCGTTGGAGTTTTAAGGGTCAATTCGAAAGGGACGTGCGGTCACTAAAGCAATGTTAGGACGTCTTAGTAGTAACCCTAATGTCTTAGATCATTTGTTCGAGGCAATAATATCTGAGGAAACCGTTTCGAGGCAACTATGATCTTTTAGACAAGAGGGCGACCTCTAAAACAACCTATACTCAATGACCGCTTACAAAGGCAACCAAGTGGGGTGTGCCCTAAGAGTGCGCATGTGTGAGTGTGTTGATTTCAGTTATTTTTATCTTTGCACATGTTTAGGGTGATCTAATTGATTTTAATTTAAACATTCATTCTTGTCATGCAAACCCTATTATCAAACATCTAGCAGTTGTATAATTTGCAGAAATTAAAGGTGCGGAAATTAAACTAAATTATTACAAGGCATCGGGTATTTACATCGCCAAAAGCAACCCTTTGAAATTTAAAAAGCGGAAAAATAAACATCCTAATTATTTATTACAAACCGGGAACAGATACAAAATTGGATAAAGAAAAAAAAAGCACGCGATACGAAATTAAATCGAATGCGAAAATAGGGTTTTGACCCTTTTAATTAAAGAAAATGTTTTTTGTTATTTTTATTTTTAAGAAAAGAGACTAATCCTAAAGTTAAATGCTAAATTAATTATTAAATAAATTATTAATGAAAAATAATTAATGGCATATTTTTGGAGTTTTTGTTAATTGTAGGAAAGAAAATAAAGTAATTAAATTGAAGTTAAAACCTATTAATTCTAATTGGTTTTTATTATTTACAAAATAAATTCAAGTTATCTACAATTAATGACCTAATTAATTTAATCAACATTTATTAATAAAAAATAAAATTTCTGAAATTTAATTGGATAAAAATATTTTTTGTGATTTTTTTTGATAAAAAGAAAATATTCTATTGGTTAATAATTAATTAAACAAAATTAAATGAAAATAAATAAATATAGAAAGTTAGAGGAATGGGCCTGATTTAGGGGGTGCAAAAAGCAAGAATGTTGGCCCAATTGATGAAGATCCGTTGGACTTTTTGGATTCAGTGCATTGCATTGACTTGGCTCTTTGGTGCTTCTTCAATATTGGCCACCAGATTTGGCCATCTGGCCATCTGGCATGTTGATTGGTGAGGGATTATGATGGAACTCCTGGCCTTACTTGTACTGAATTTCCTGAAAACAAATAATATGGAGAAAATGGGGGGACCTGGGATTCGAACCCAGGCCCCAAGGCAGATTCCAACGCTATGCTTGCCACTATGCTGCTTGACTTGTTTTGTTAATATAACACAAATCAATAATAATATATAAAAACAAAATTAATGGCCAGAAAATATAAAAAAGCGCGCGCTCGTTTGAATGGAGAAATGGGGGAGTGCCAACGCATCATCCCTGTCCTCCCTCCGTAGCTAAAAATCTGGAGCACCTATACCCACAAACAAAGGTCCATCGCTACAAGCCTGTCCACCCTCAAAATCACGTACAGGCCATGGAAATGAATTCTAATACCATGGTTAGACTCGTCTCCCTCTTCTGATCACAACCATAGACATTACTAAGGCTAATTTTTCCTGAAACAAAAAGCCCTAAACCAAAACTTGAAACCCTAACTATGGTGAATCACGATATAGGTCAGATAAATGAAATCAAGTAATACCAAAAGCTTGCAAATGATGTGTAGATTAAGATTATGCCATTAATTAGATCAACCATGCTTAAATTGCAAGATGCGAATTCAAGAACAGAGCAATGTTACGAACGACTTACAGTGCGTGTGAGGGTATGAAAACGTGTGATTTTGCTTGCTTTCGCTTGTGGAGATTTCCAGGAAGAGATTGAGACCAGTATCAAGCCTTGAAACTGCCTCTAGGAGTGATTTCAAATTAACACTTTTTCTTGATTTTTGCAAATTCTGTTTGTGCTCTATAACTGATCTCCAACCCTTATTTTGGACTGCACACGACCCTTATGTATTGTACAATGCATTAGGTTTGAATACCCTGTCCAAATCTCCTTCTTTCAATGCTTTTGATATAGATTTGATTTTCTTTGAAAAACTTTCCAAAATTGCCTTTTCTCAATCTTTTTGTACACAACTTACCTTGATTCGAGTTTCAATGCATTGCTAGCTGTTATTAAAGCCTGAAACAATAAAAAGATCCATTGTTATCAATGCTTTGGATTTTATTTGATTTTATTTGATTTAAATCAAATTAATTCAAATAAAAATCAAAATAATTAATGAAAATATGATATGGACACATGGACAAGGATAGAGCACGTGGGAAATAATGCCAACCCAAAACAAGTGGAAAAGAATGGTCCCATTTGGCAAAATTTGAGGTTTTGGGGATAATTGACTTTTGGCCATTTTGCAAAAAAGTCTAACTTCACCAATGAATAACTTCCTCAATTTTGACTCTTTGGGAGTGTTATTGGACTTTTTAGAAAGCTTGAGATGGCCTCTAATCAACCCTTTTGGTATCATCTCATTTTGATATTCCATGCTCATGTATGAAGCTTTGACAAAAAAGGTGTTTTTGTTGACTTTTCAAAATGACCTATAATGTCCAAATTCATAACTTCTTGTGAGTGCATATTTTGATCTTGGGAGATGAATACGGACTGTAGGGGATTGAATCCTCTTCAAAATGAGCTTTGGATGGGTAATTTATCATAAAGTATGAGAAAGTTATTCTTGGTAAAAGTTGGGTTGACTTTTCGTGCAAAACCCTAATTTAGCAACTTTTGAATCTTGATGATTTATGAGCAATCCTTGATGAATCATGATCAACCCTTGATAAAATGATTAAATATGCTTCAAAATGAGAATGTTGACAAAAAATCTTGAAGTTTGACTGTATGGGGGCCACTGTTGACTTTTGCCCTAGCATTGTCGACTTTTGGACCTTTGAGCAATTGACTGAGCAAAATTCCTCTGCAAGGCTTGAAACTTGACATGGAGGATCTTGAGAACATATTAGGACATTGGTGAGCACTTGGGGTCAGTTGGACTCAAGGATCTTGATGCAACATGAAACCCTAATTTGAGTAGATTGTCTTAGGAGAGAGCTTGTTTGGCCAACCCTTGGACTATCTTGAGCAACTTGGAGATCTTTCTTGCCATGTTTTGAGAAATATGAGAGGGAAAATTTTGGGGTACAACAACGTGTGTTCTTTTTGGTTTGAACAAATTTAAATCTCTAAATTTCCTTGAAATCATTTGCATATTGCACCTTCACTTATCATAACATCATACAGGTTTCTCATAACAGGTCTCCTTATCCTTCTACTGTTTATTTTAGTGAGATGGATGTTGAACAGACTGTGAAAGATCTTCAGGCGCATAACGCCCAGTTTCAACAAATGCTCTTGACTCTGACAAAATGACAAGAGAAGTTGAAGACTCTATTGGCCAAAGAGAAGAAGAAGAAAGCAAAGAAATCAACCGGTGTTGTGATCATGGGAAGAAGGTTCAAAGGTCAAGCCAGAAGGACTTTAGACTTTGCAACATCATCGGGTGAAGGAGATAATCAAGGAGACGGGACCCAGGAAGTGAACAATGACCCATCATCCGAGGAAGAGGAAGAACCTGATTACTCTGAGGAGCAATATCCTCCTGCTGATGATAAATAAAAACACATAGAGGATCGTTTGAATGCTATGGAGATTCATAGGGTACCCATATTAGATTTTGAAGAATTAGGACTTATCTCAGGGGTTGTCATCCCATAGAAATTCAAGGTCCCTACTTTCGCCAAATACGACGGTGTCTCTTGCCCAAAGCTACATCTAAGGTCATACGTCAGAAAAATTCAACCCCATACGACTGATAAGAATCTGTGGGTGCATTTCTTCCAGGAGAGCTTGTCAGGGACACAATTGGATTGGTTTTATCAATTGGAAGGGACCAATGTTCGCAATTGGGAAGATTTGGCTGCCGCTTTCTACAAACAATATCAATACAATGCTGATTTAGCTCCGACTCGGACGCAATTGCAAGGCATGTCTATAGGAACAAGTGAAGGTTTCAAAACCTATGCTCAGAAACGGAGGGATCTCGCAGGCAGAGTCCAGCCCCCTCTATCAGACAGAGAATTAGTGGATATGTTCCTAGGCACCTTATCAGGTCCATTCTTCAACCACCTGATCAGAATTTCCTCGGTTGGATTTACTGAACTAATCATGACTAGTGAGCGGGTCGAAGCCGGTATAAAAAGTGGAAAAATTCAAAAAGATGTATCTTCGAGCACAACGAAGAAGCCTTTAACTGGTAAGAAGGAGGCCAATGCCATTTATGACCCGAGAGATCGGAGAAGAGCAGGATACCGTCCAACAGTAAGTGTTGTAATAATACCTAGGCCTGCGGTCGCCCCGCAACACAACAATTAGCAAAGTGTGGAAAGACCACAAAGGCAGTTCACCCGAATCAACATGACATTGGCAGAGGTTCTACCCCATCTATTGAGATCTAACTTGGCAACTTTAAAAGAGGCTCCCAAGAATCCTAATACTTCTTCTCCTCGTTACAATCCGAATGCTAGGTGCGCTTATCATTCTGGGAGTCCTGGTCATGACACAAATGATTGTTGGACTCTAATAAATAAGGTACAAGACCTGATTGAAGCTAAGGAGATTGAGTTCGACGTTTCGGAGAAGTCCAATGTCATAACTGCTCCCATGCCTAAGCACAACCATGGAGTTAATGCCATTGATACTAATCATTTTGTAACCTCGATGGACGAAGTTTACACTCCTCTTATGACTGTTAAGAAGAATTTTCTGTTGGCCGATTTATTTCCGGGTTGTGGTGAAGGTTGCCACATATGTTCATTCCTACCTTCTGGTTGCCATTTGCTGAGGTCAGGTGTTCAACGCCTGATAAATAGTAAAGAAATTTTGTTCGAGAAAACTCTGGTTCTCGTTATTCCATTTGAAGACATTGCTATTATAACCATTTCCGCCAGTCCTTCCAAGGCCTCCTCGAGAAGACCTGTTAGGATTACACCCGCCACGAGATTTGCTCCGCTGATAATCACATGTCCTGGTTCTATCCCGTACGCCTCGGACAAAGCTCTCCCTTGGCATTATGGTGCCGATATTTACTATCATGGCGTTAAACAAAAATTTGAAGGCCGAAGAAGTTGATCCTGGTGTCAGTAACATTGTCAGGATCAACAAGATTACTAGAAGTGAAAGGGTTTTCTCTCCTGAGATTTCCCCTAAGACTGTCAACAAGCCTATTATCATTCCAGTTGTTGTTCCTGCTAGCACATCAACTACTATTCCTATTCTCACTCCAGCTGTCGCCCCTGCCGATAAGTCATCTGGGACTCGCGGCAAAGAAGTTGTAGGTGAGCCTGCCCAGACGGAGGCACCTAGAAAGATTGTTGTGGAAGCCTCTAAGCAAGAGGTAGAGGAAATTTTGAAAATAATAAAAAAGAGTGACTACAATGTGGTCAAACAGTTGGGGCAGACCCCCTCAAAGATATCCATGTTATCCCTGATGTTGTGCTCCGAGGCCCATGCGAAGGCTTTGATTGCATTCCTCAAAACTGCGCATGTGCCGCAAGAGACTTCAGCTGATCAATTCAAAGATTGCGTGGCTAGCCTGACTGCCGACAATGGGCTGGGTTTCTCAGATGCCGACTTGACACCGAAGGGAAGAAAGCATAATGATGCTCTGCATGTCTCGATTAAATGCAAGGGCACCATTATGGCTCATGTGCTGATAGATACTGGGTCTTCACTGAATGTTCTTCCGAAGAAAGCGTTGGACCGGTTGGATTGCGAGGGTTTGACTTTAAAGCCTAGTAACATTGTGGTAAGGGCTTTTGACGGATCGAAGAGAATGGTGCATGGGGAGGTGAACATCCCTGTCAAAGTAGGCTCTCATACATTCGAGTCCACCTTCTATGTGATGGACATCAGGCCATCATACTCCTGTTTGTTGGCTCGTCCTTTGATCCACGAAGTTGGGGCTGTTAATTCCATACTTCACCAAATGCTGAAGTATCCGGTGAAAGGAAAGATTGTCACAGTACAGGGTGAAGAAGAATACATGGTGAGCCACCTCAATTCCTTCCGCTATGTAGAGATGGACGGAGAACTTATAGAGACTCCTTGTCAAAACTTTGAAGAGGTTCCCCAGATTTTGGCGTCAATTGAGGCCACTACCAGTACCAAATCTCCTCTGAAGATGGCTTCTCTCAGGGACGCAAGAGCAATAGTTGAAGAAGGAAGGAATACCAATTGGGGACAGCTTCCTGAGTTTATTCACAAAACTGGCAAGTTTGGTTTGGGCTTTACTTCAGAAGCTCAGAGGGCTGTTCGACGCGCTCGATTTGGAGGACCTCCCCTATGCATCAGCAATCGAGAGGTCAATGCTATTGAAGACAGTGAGGAAGACTCTGATTTTGACAGCTGGATTTACCCGACTACCAACGGTGGATCGAGTAATTAGACGACCAGAGATTTCATACCAGTTTCTTTTATTCCGCAGTAATTGTCTCATTTGTTTTTTAAATTTGTAATGAACAATTTAAACTTTATAGCCTTGTGTATTAACCAAGGCACGATTGCTCTATCTGTGAGGGTTATTATATGTCATCTCATATATCATCAATGAAACATTGGACTTTCTTTGCATACAAATTTCGCACTCTCTGTTTTTCTTTTTTGACTTTGCTTTATCAATACAGTTATGCTCTTACACACACTCACATATCAAATTGCAGATTCATATCCACTCTGGATCCCATTGATAACAATCCTGCTATTTCCAGTTATGACTTCGAAAATCCAATCAACCAAGCCTAGAACGAAGGTGAGGATGATTGTGAGGTACCTGGGAACTTGTTAGACTACTACAGCAGGAAGAGAGGGCTATATAGCCTCATGAAGAGCCAATTGAGACAATAAACTTGGGTACAGAAATAGACAGAAAAGAGGTCAAAATAGGTGCAAATCTGGAGCTTAGCGTCAAACAGAAGTTGATACAAATGTTGCACGACTACATTGAGATATTAGCCTGGTCCTATGAATACATGCCTGGTCTGGACACTGATATTGTGGTACATCGCCTGCCGACTAAGGAAGACTTCCCGCCAGGTAAATAGAAGGTCTGCCGTATGCGCCCTGAAATGTCAGAGAAAATTAAGGCGGAGTCATGAAGCAGTTCGACGCGGGATTCTTAGTTGTCACCTTCTATTCACAGTGGGTTTCTAACATTGTTCTGGTGCCTAAGAAGGACGATAAGATATGGATTTGTGTGGATTACAGAGATCTGAACAGGGCAAGCCCCAAGGATGACTTCCCGCTTCCTCATATTGACGTTCTGGTTGACAACACCATGCAGCACAAAATATTTTCCTTCATGGATGGTTTCTCTGGCTACAACCAGATCAAGATGGCTCCCGAAGACATGGAAAAGACAACTTTCGTTACACAGTGGGGCACTTTCTGCTACAAGGTGATGCCTTTTAGGTTGAAGAATGTCGGGGCAACTTATCAGCGCGCCATGGTCGCTTTGTTCCATGACATGATTCACCATGAGATTGAAGTTTATGTCGACAATATGATAGCCATGTCTCAGACTGAGGAAGAGCACCTTGATCATCTCCAAAAGCTATTCGACAGATTGAATATATATAAACTGAGATTGAATCCGAACAAGTGCATTTTCGGAGTAAGGTCTGGTAAGCTCCTGGGTTTCATTGTCAGTGACAAAGGTATTCAAGTAGATCCTGCAAAGGTAAAAGCTATACAATAAATGCCAGCTCCCCGTACAGAGAAGGAAGTTAGAGGTTTCTTGGGACGCCTGAATTATATCGCCAGGTGCATTTCACATCTGACTACTACTTGTGAGCTAATCTTCAAGCTTCTGAAGAAAGATCAAGTGGTAAAGTGGAATGATGAATGCCAAACCGCTTTCGAAAGAATCAAGGAATACCTACAAGAACCACCAATTCTGATGCCTCCAGTTGGAGGGAGACCTTTGATATTGTACATGACAGTATTAGACAATTCAATGGGGTGTGTGCTGGGGCAGTATGACGAGTCTGGTCGAAAAGAGCATGCAATATACTACCTTAGCAAAAAGTTTACCTACTGTGAGACACAGTACTCACTGCTCGAGAAAACTTGCTGCGCTTTGGCATGGGCTTCTCGCCGGCTGAGACAGTATATGCTGACTCACACTACCTTGTTGATATCTAAGATGGATCCGATCAAGTACATTTTCGAGAAGCCCGCTCTCTCCAAAAGAATAGAAATGTGGAAAATGATCTTAACTGAATACGACATACAATATACAACCCAAAAAGCAATAAAGGGGAGTGTATTGGCTGATTATTTGGCCCATCAGGCCGTGGATGACTACCAGTCCATGAATTTTGAGTTCCTGGATGAGAGTATCATGTTAGTAACCGACTGTGAAGAACCTGGACTGGATGAAGGACCCGAGGAAGGATCCCAATGGTCTATGTACTTTGATGGAGCCTCAAACGCATTGGGCAATGGCATCAGCACTGTAATCATATCTCCTGAGGGCTGTCATACTCCGTTCACTGCCCGATTATGTTTCAATTGCACCAACAATATGGCGGAGTATGAAGCCTGCATCATGGGTCTTCGATCTGCCATTGACCTAAGGATCAAGTTCTTGAGTGTATTCGGGGATTCCACTTTAGTGATAAATCAGATCAAAGGCGAGTGGGATACAAAGCATCCAAATCTCATCCCGTACAAAGAGCATGTATTGATGTTGCTCCCACACTTCGAGGAGATAACTTTTGAACATTTCCCACGAGAGGAGAATCAGTTAGCGGACGTGCTAGCTACCATGTCTTCCATGTTCAAAGTTAGGTGGGACAACGAAGCTCCCCGAATCACCATTGAGAGGTTAGATGAACCAGCACACTGCTGTGAAATCGATACCGAAGAGGTAACATGCAAACCCTGGTTTCACGAAGTCAGAAGGTATCTCGAGGTTCAAGAGTATCTCGAAGGGGCATCTGTCAATGATAAGAAGTTTCTGAGAAGATACGCTGTAAAGTTCTTCCTCAGTAATGGAATCCTCTATAAACGCAACCATGACTCTACCTTATTGCGACATGTAGACAAGGTGAAGCAGAGAGGATCATGACAAATCTACATGAAGGTACCTTCGGAACCCATTCCAGTGGACACACCATGGCTTAGAAGATCCTACGGGTAGGATACTACTGGTCCACCATGGAAGCCAATTGTTATCAACACTCTCGAACTTGTCATAAATGCCAAATCTATGCTGATAATGTGCATATACCTCCGGTCCCTCTGAACGTCTTGACATCTCCGTGGCCCTTTAAAATGTGGAGCATCGATATGATCGAAGAAATAAGGCCCACCGCCTCTAATGGGCATCGTTTCATCCTAGTAGCCATTGATTACTTCACGAAGTGGGTTGAAGCAGCCTATTTTGCCACAGTAACTAATAACGTGGTGGTGCGGTTTATCCGACATAATCTGATCTGTCGATACAGTGTTCCAGAGAGGATCATTACTGATAATGGTATGAATCTCAACAACACAATAATCACCGATCTCTGTAAACAATTCAAGATACAACATCATAACTCTTCTCCCTACCGGCCGAAGATGAATAGCGCTGTCGAAGCAGCTAACAAGAACATCAAGAAGATTGTACAGAAGATGACTGTGACATACAAAGACTGGCATGAGATGCTACCATTCGCTCTTCATGGGTACCGAACCTTAGCACAAACATCGACAGGGGAAACACCCTACTCTCTGGTATATGGCATGGAGGCAGTCCTACCCATTGATGTTCAGATTCCTTCCCTAAGGATTATGAGAGATGCAGGCCTAAACGAAGACGACTGGATCCAAACCCGACTTGATCAATTAAATCTAATCGATGAAAAGAGACTTACTTCTATATGCCATGGTCAAACGTATCAAAAGCGGATGATCAAGGTTTTTAATAAGAAAGTCAGGCGCCAAGAATATCGAGTTGGAGATCTAGTGATCAAGCGCATCATACTGCCGCAAGGTGACCCCAGGGGAAAATGGACTCCCACATACGAAGGGCCATTTATGGTTAAAAACATTTTCTCAGGTGGAGCCATGATTCTGACCACCATGGACGGTGATGACCTTCCTCACCCTGTCAATACAGACATAGTGAAAAGATACTATGCATGATAAAAGACCCGCTAGGTTGACTGGCCTAGGCAAAAGTAAGGGCTTCCCGGCGAACCAAAAGGGTTCCGGAAAAAATAAGGGATGAAAATGAAAAATATGTACACCCGGAAATTCGAAAACCTGAAAAGGCGACTTGGGCAAAAAAGGGTATCCCGGTGGACCGAAAACCCGAAAGGGCGGTCCAGGCAAAAGTTAGGGATGAAAAGCGTATCACTATGTCCCATTAGGTCACCCTGTGATCTGACTTCAGTATCAACTGTCAAACTCAAACGACATCAATCAATCTAATCAGCTTCGGATAAGAAGCAAAGTTTGGAGACGCTCGAAGACATAGTGGCAATAGCAGACTTGAAACCCAATGGGATTGTTGCACATAGCTGTTTTCTTTTTGTTTTTCACAATACTGTATATCTTTCGTTTTTTACGGCTGTGATCGGTGGAAATAGAACTGACTGTTTTTTAGCTGGTTTCGTGAAATGTCGCGGTAAGCAAGAGTCGCCACCGTCTTTTATGTTCTCCAACATGGAAAGGACAAAAGCACAGCAAAATTCCTTATTCGAGATGTTTCTCGGTTCGGGAGGTAGATTTATAGAAAGGGAAGGTGTTAGCACCCTTTCTATCCGTGGTTATCCACGGGCTCTTAGGTACTTGCTCTTATGTTTTCAAAATTTGTTTGCTTTTCAAGTGTGTGTGGGTTTTGAAAAAGTTCGTTTGGAAAACTTCTAAGTAACTCTTGTATCAGTCCTCAAGAGTGTATGAAGTGTTTTGTTTGAAAACTTTTTGAAAGTGTGGGGTGCTGTTGTACCCCAAAATTTGCCCTCCCATATTCTTCAAGATTTGCCAAGATCAAGGCTCAAAATCTCTCAAGGGTTGCACAATCCAATTGCCTCATAACAGTCAAAATTAGGGTTTTGGTTCTAACAAAGAAATTGAAGTTTTCAAGGGTCCAAACAAGTCCCACATGCCTATATACATTGTCAAGCATCCATATGCCAAGTTTCAATACTCACAGCATCAAATTGCACAGTCAAAAACCCTAATTGCTTCATAGTCAACTACAGAGGCAAAATGGTCATTTGACAGTCAAAAGTCAAAATTTTTGGTCAACATCTTATTTTGAAGCCACAAACATCATTTGATCAATACTTGATCATGATTTCACAAGCATGGCTCAAAAAGTCTCAAGATGCAAAAGTTTTTATTTTTGGACAGTTGAAAAAGTCAACTGCAAATTGACCAGGGCATAACTTCCTCATGGTTTATCAGAAAAACTCCATCCAAAGCTCATTTTGAATAGAATGACATTTCCTACAACTCATTTTCACACTTCAAGTCCATGAAATGCTCTCACAAAAAGTTATCAATTTCAACATTATAGGTCATTTTCAAAAGTCAACAAAAAGGCACTTTAAGTCAAAGACCATAACTTGAGATTGGTAAATCAAAATGACATGGGACCAAAGACATTGGTTAAAGGACTTCAAGACCTTTCCAAAATGTCCAAGAACATGATCATAGCTTCAAAATTGAGCAAGATATGCCTTGTAGAAGTTGGGAAAGTTTTGGGAATTTTGAAAAGTCAACTTTGCACAAAAGGCTTCAAAAATGCTAATGGGCCACAAATCCTTTCATGAATCACTACCCAAAGGCTATGCACGACCCATTGGCCTCAAAGGGATGTATTTTCTTATTTTTGATTAATTATTTGAATTTTTATTATTATTAATTCACTTAATTAAATTTAAATATGAAAAATATCAAATAACCCCTTTCAAATCTTTTTGTGCAGAGAATTCACTCATTATGTGCTAAGGATTTCGTTTCACATTCAAAAAGGCAATATCTTTCACAATTGGCAAGAGTTTCATGGCCAAAAGATTGGATTTTATATGATTGGAAATCAAATATCAAAATCATAAATGGATGGACTTTGGGCTGGTTTTCTTGACCTAATTCTATTCACTTACTTATGCACAACTGAAACCTAAGGCATTAGAAAAAAAAGCTGCGCAGAAAACTAAGAACCAAATTGCAAATTTTCATCAAACTTTTGAAAAACTGAAATCCTAGTTAGAGGATGATTCAAGGCTTGAAAAGCATTCCAAAACATTGCCAGGGCATCCAGAAAACGATTACAATCAAAACCAGCTCTCCATACCCCAAGAATTGGTAGAACGACATCACACTTTTCTTGAACTTGTCCATTATCGTTTTTCAATTTACATGCATTTTTCATATGTTTTAAATGTTGATTTACACTAATATGGATGTTCTGAAGCTAATGGTACCCTTGAATTGAACTAAGAATGCCTGTATCAAGAGTTGCCATTAACGTTCTCTAGGGTTTCAGAAGCTTGGATTTAGGGGTTTACACATATGGCAAAATTGGACCCTCAAACTGGTATCATTGAATTCGTGACATGAAGACGAATCATTTGATTACCTCGCGCCCTTTTTATGTTTATCTATGTGCTAATTGCTATTTTCTGGCATTTGTTTTTGTGGGGGTTTAAAACCCCCTCTAATTGCTTGTATTATAGGTACAAAAGGAAGAAGATGCACGCGTGTATGAACATGATTGGATGATTTGAACGTTGGCGCGTTTTTTGATTGTCTCAGCATAATGATTGGTTTTCATATATATTATTTGTATTCCATAATATTAACAAAGCGCGCAAACAGCTCAACTGGCAAAGCACTCACTTGGTAAACGCTGGGACCTGGGTTCGATTCCCAGGTCCCCCCACTTATTCTATAATTTTTTCCTTAACATGTTTCTATGCAGCATGCCATCAACGTCCTACCATACAACTCCACATGCTGGCTTGCCACATATGCATGATGATCCATCTGAAGGCTATGAATGGAGGTCAACCATGTACCTCAGTCAATGCTCATGCACACGCGCTGGAAAGTCAAACAGGCTTCTTGATTCAGTGGGCCAAAAATGTTCCAAAAAAACCTCATATATGGGCCAGACACCCCCATGGTTTGCATCATGTTTATTTTTTTTATTTTTTTATTTTCCTTTTGATTCTTTTAATTGCTTTTAATTGTTTATTTAATTTCACAAATTAATTTTCATAATAAAAAAAATCAGAAACTAAAATATATTTAATTATTATTATTCCACCATTAATTTATTTTTGTAAATAAACTTTAAATAATAAATTTAGTTAAGTTAGGTTTTCAATTTTAACACTTTTTTCTTAAATGATTAAAATATGTAGAAATTAGGGTTTTTTTAGCATTTTTATCCTTTTTCTTAATAAATAATTTTCTCATTATTATTATTATTATTAATTATTAAATATTTTGTAAATAAACATGTACATTAAATATTTAGTAAATTAGGTTAAACTTTAATATTTTTCTTTAATAATTAAAAACAACTTAGAATTAGGGTTTCTCTTCAATTTTAATTTCTTTATTTCATAAATACAAAAAAACCTAAAAAACATTTCTTTTCTTTAATTTAATAATTAATTAACCTTTAATTTAATTTAATTTCAAAAGGGTCCAACGCCCTCGAACGTTCAATCTCAATTTCTATTTCGCACGTTATTTTATTTTCTTGTGAATATTATGTAATTGCTCAAGCCTTGTAATAGTAACTAGGTTTTACTTTCCGCATCTTTTATTAAAACGGGTCTTTGTAATTTGGCGATGTATAGACCCGCGCCTTGTAATAGCGTAGGATTTTACTTTCCGCATTTAAATTTCCGCACTCTTAAAACTGCTAAACTTTGCATGAAAGAATGAATGGCCCAAATAAAATCAACTCGTAGCTCACCATAATGCATGATCAAAGATAAAACATAACTGAAAACAACACACCAATTCACACACCACTCTTAGGGTACGCCTCACTGTTGCCTTACCCTCGAAACATGGTCGTCGAGTATAGGACGTTTTAGTAAGTCCTTATGTCCATGATCTATGGCATAAGGGTAGCTTCTAAGGTGTCCTACTGTTACTCTGGTGACCACACTATCCCTACAAACGAATTGACCCGAACACCTCCAACGGTGGTGCTACCTATATCTCAATGGTGGGATGGCGCTACCTCAAGGACATTTACACAGCCTAATTCCTTAGGGTAGGTAGATGACTCGTAGATACTTGCTCTATTTTAAAAAAAACAAACAAAACAATCTTTTCACACCGACACTTTCAAAAAGCTTTCAAAATTTTTTTTCAAACACTCTTGAGGACTGATACAAGAGTCGATCAGAAATCTTTAAACGAAACTTTTTCAAACCCACTCACGATTGAAAAGCAAACACTTTTGAAAACACAATGAGCAAGTATCTAAGAGCCCATGGATAACCATGGATAAAAAGGGTGCTAACACCTTCCCTTTCTATAAATCTACCTCCCGAACCGAGAAACTATCTCATAAGGAATTTTGCTGTGCTTTTGTCCTGTCCATGTTGGAGAAAATAAAAGACGGTGGCGACTCTTGCTTCCGCGACATTTCGCGAACCAGCGTTAAACAGTCAGTTCCAGATCCACCGATCACAGGTGCGAAAAGTTGTTTTGTTTGTTTTGAAAAGAGCAAGTACTTGAGAGAAATCTACCTACTCTAAGGAATTAGGCTGTGTAAGAGTCCTTTAGATAGTGCTATCCCACCATTGAGAGGTAGGTAGCACCGTCGTTGGAGGTATTTGGGTCAATTCGATGATTAGGGACAGTGTGGTCACCGAAGCAACGATAGGACACCTTAGAAGTAACCCTAATGTCCTAGATCCTTTTTTTATCCGAGGCAACCGTTTCGAGGCAACTGGATCTTTTGGACAGAAGGGCGACCTCTAAGACACCCTATACTTGATGACCACGTTCGAGGCAACCAGTGAGGCGTACCCTAAGGGTGGCATGTGCATGTGTATTGAATTCAGTTTATGTTTATCTTGTACATGTTATTTGTGAGCTACAGATTGATTTTATTTGTCATACATTCTTTCATGCATTTTTTAACAGTTAGGAGTGCGGAAAATAAATTGCAGAAATGTAAATTTAGCTATTACAAGGCGCGGGTCTATACATCGCCAAAAACAAAAACCCGTTTTGGAAAATAAAGTGCGAGAATTTAAATAAGGCGATAAAATCCTAATTAACTATTACATATCCGGAGACAGTTACATAAATAATCAAAATAAATAAAAACGCGTGAATAGAAATTTAATCGGGAACATCTTTAGGGTGTTGACCCTTTTTTAAGAAAGAATTGAATTTTTGTCCTTTTTTTTTTGAAATTAAAACTAAGAACTAATTAATTAATTATTTATTAAAAGAAAAAAAAATATTTTTTGTGTTTTTTATGTTTTTAATGAAATAAAATTAAAAAAGAAATTAAAAGTTGAAAGTGAAAGGCCTAATTCTAAATTAATTTTACTTATTAAAAAAATGTTAAAATTGTTCTAATTACACAACTAATTAATTAATATTAAAATTTATTTACAAAATAAATTAATAAATAATAAAATGTTTTTTTTTGTTTTCTGAATTTTATGGGAAAAATTAGTTTGTTAGGTTAATTAACAATAATGATAATAATTAAAAAAGAAATTATAAGGGAAAGAAAAATAAAAAAGGTAACAAAACCATGGGGGGTTTAGGCCTTTTTGGAGGTGTGAAGCCTGGAAATTGCTGGCCCATTAACCAGCCTTGTTGACTTTTGGAGATTGCCTGGAGCACGTTGACTGGAGAATATAGTGTTCATCACTTTTTGGCCCTTGGATTGATGATCATGGCCACTTGGCATGTGGAACGCTGAAGGTTCATGGTGAAACGCACTGGGCATCCTGCACACAAACACATAAGAAAAAATGATATGGAATTTTAGGGGACCTGGGAAGAACTTACAGCGCGGTATGATGGATCTTAGGACGTGGCAAGGGTTGCTTTAGCTTCAGGGGATGGCAAAGAAGAGAGTCACGTTCTCCTTTTGGCCTGAAAATGCTTGCAATACTCCTTTTGATCTCACACTTTTTTTGACACTTTTTGGATTTTGCTCTGGCCGTTTGTGTACACTCTAGGTTTCTTGAATGAGGTTTGGAAGGCTTGCATATGTAGTAATGAATGAGAATAATTCACCTTTAGGAGCCTTAAACTTGTGCCATTATGTTTTTGGATTTTGTCTTAACCACCATTAAAGGCCTTTCAAAGCTTTGTCCAAATTCAAACTTTCGTGCATAAATGAGCTTGGCATGGTTTTGGTATGTGGAATATGACACATGAAGGGTAATCAAACCACAAGATACCATTTAATTAATTTTTTTAATTTTATTTGAATTATTATGGATTAAAATGAATTAAATCCATAAAAATTAAATAAAAATGGAAAAATAATTATTTGGTCTTGAAATTGATCATGGGACACGTGGGTGGCATGACAAGGATGAATCAAGTGGAAAAAAGTGGGCCCTTTTGTCAAAAATTGAAGTTTCAAGGATAGTTGACTTTTGCCATTTCACAAAAATTTCCCAACTTCTCCAATGCATATCTTGCTCAATTTTGATCATATGAACATGTTCTTGGACATTTTGGAAAGGTCTTGAAGTCCTCTAACCAATGCCTGTGGTCCCATGTCATTTTAATTTACCAATCTCAAGTTATGGTCTTTGACTTAAAATGCCTTTTTGTTGACTTTTGAAAATGACCTATAATGTTGAAATTGATAACTTTTTGTGAGAGCATTTCTTGGACTTGGAATGTGAAGATGAGTTGTAGTAAATGTCTTCCCCTTCAAAATGAGCATTGGATGGGAATTTTATGATGAACCATGAAAAAGTTATGCCTTGGTCAAGTTACAGTTGACTTTTCAACTGTCCAAAAATGGAAACTTTTGCATCTTGATGATTTTTGAGCCATTCTTGTGGAATCATGGTCAAGACTTGACCAAATGATGATTGTGGCTTCAAAATAAGATGTTGACCAAATTTTTTGACTTTTGACTGCCAAATGACCATTTTACCCCTACAGTTGATTGTGGAGCAACTAGGGCTTTTGACTGTGCAACTTGATGTTGTGAGCCTTGAAACTTGGCATGTAGATGCTTGACAATGTATATGGGTACATGTGACTTGATTGAGCCCTTGAAAACCTCAACTTCCTTGCAAGAACCAAAACCCTAATTTGACTGGCTTAGGAGGGTGTTTGAACTGTGCAACCCTTGAGTAGACCTGAGCAAATTGAGATGATGCTTGCCAAAACTTTGAAGAATATGGGAGGGCAAATTTTGGGGTACAACAACGGCGACATTCTCTTACTAGAGCGTAAGCCTCCTTGTACAAAAAGCGCCTGTTATAGGCCAACTTCAAAATTAATAACAAGTCATTTTTACAAAACTATTTGTTTTTCTTTTTCTATTTTTGTTTTTTTTTTCAAGAACGTCCAATGATTTATTCTTGAAATATGCATTTGAATATGATTGCTGTTCACAAATATTCCCATAAAGAAACCAAAGACAATTACTCGTAACTCAAGAAACAGGGGGCAAAAATAAGAAATATCAAAATCGACAGTTACCATATCCAGCAGGTACCAGGGCAGAGACAGCTTTGGAGCACAGTCATCAATACATGTGACCTTGTAACATTTATACTCCCCGCAGAGTAGAAGTAATCAAAGCATCAATAACAGTCCTCTCGAAACGGGAAGTAATCTCCCTATCCGAGGGTCATCCAGAAACCTGACACCCATGTCCCCCAGTAGGATTTCATAATCACGAGTGGATCATCACAAATTTCTGACTCCCCAAGCAGAGTTTATTTCTCTGGATACAAAAGCTCAACCCCCGACAGAGCCCATTACTTCAGCTATTGGAAATTCACCTTTCAAGTGGTTCCCCATAGAGTTATTCTCAATCAGAGAGTCTCCCCGACATAACATCCGTAAATAAGGAACAAATCCCCAGCATAGTCACTTCCATTCATCATCCCCGGCGGAAGTACAAGAGCCATGTTTCTCTACAACAGTCATGCATTCTATTTTTCTCCAGCAGCAGTCAGGGATTTATTTTCCCAGACTTGGATATGTCACAACTACCATGCTCATACATCATGACATGCGCATACATATCACATACAACATAATCTCGTTTATTTTGAGAACATCATCTCACAACGCATTTCATGCATCGCATATAGCTAACCCTGTTATCTTTTCAGGAAAGACAGTTATCACCAACAATTCCAGCAGTTATACATGTCATATCTACAGGCAACCAAGGAAAAATCAGTTCCCAAAACCAAACGGGTTAACTAATCTACATGATCAAACGAAGTAACCCTACTATCCAAGTTCCTTCTCACAGCCCTACTATCCAAGCTTTCATTCTGAAGTGACCCTACTATCCAGGTTCCTTCTCAACAGCCCTATTATCTAGGCTTTCATTTCGAAGTAACCCTACTATCCAGTTTCCTTGCCACAAGCCCTACTACCCAGGCTTTTATTTTGAATTAACCCTACTATCCAGGTTCCTTCTCACAGCCCTACTATCCAGGCTTTCATTCCGAAGTAACCCTACTATCCAGGTTCCTTCTCACAACCCTACTATCCAGGCTTTCATTTCGAAGTAACCCTACTATCCAGGTTCCTTCTCATATCCCTACTATCCAGGATTTCATTCCGAAGTGACCCTACTATCCAGGTTCCTTCTCACAACCCTATTATCTAGGCTTTAATTTCGAAGTAACCCTACTATCCAGGTTCCTTCTCACAACCCTACTATCCAGGCTTTCATTTCGAAGTAACCCTACTATCCAGGTTCCTTCCCACAATCCATACTACCCAGGTTTTCATTTCGAAGTAACCCTACTATCCAGGTTCCTTCTCACAGCCCTACTATCCAGGCTTTCATTCCGAAGTAACCCTACTATCCAGGTTCCTTCTCACAACCCTACTATCCAGGCTTTCATTCCGAAGTAACCATACTATCCAGGTTCCTTCCCACAAGCCCTGCTACCCAGGCTTTCATTTCGAAGTAACCCTACTATCCAGGTTCCTTCTCACATCCCTACTATCCAGACTTTCATTCCTAAGTAACTCTACTATCCTGGTTCCTTCTTCTTTATCTCCAGACAATAGGTTACACACTGTAAAGCCTGGACCCGATCAAATATGGTCAATTTCACATTTCCCCAGCGAGTTACTGTACAGCCTGGACCCTGACCAGGTATACAATCTACTTTCACCTCTTCAATCATGAGTTAATTCCCCAGTAGAGTAATGGACGACTAAAAGCTCCTAGACTTTACTTCCCAGTGCATAAATTAACATTCCCCGGCAAAGTCCCCCTTGACAGCAGGTACAGGAATTTCACCCAGGAATCTCTTATGCAACCAATCTTTTCCAGATGGCATCTTTAAGCATATCTCCGACGATTCCTCGTCGCATTCCAAATGGCATCTATAAGCCCATTTCCAATATCACCAATCAACATTACATCATGCGAGTGCAAATTTCTGGGCACTCTAGTGTTCAATCATCTTCCACCTTCAAGTCACGAATGGTAGATTTACCAATCTAACTCTTCAAGTGTAAGAATATTGAACAGGGGCAGCTGTTGTACCCCAAAATTTTCCCTCCCATTTCTCAAAGGATCAACCTGGACCCTCAAGTTTGCTTCCATCCAGTTGCAAATCTGAAATTCAAATTTTCCAAGAGAATCGTTCACAGGGGAAAAATGGTTATTTACACACCAAAGGAGTCAAACTATGACTTTTGAATAAAAAATCAAGTTCCAAGAATCATATTTCATTAAGGCATGAAATTGGTTCATCAAAAATCAGAAGTCAAAAGTTACTTTGAAAATCAAATTTTCTAAGCATTTAGAAAATTTTCTAAGTGTCTAAAGAATATGACACTTTAGAACTTCTGAGCCAGCCTCTATGCAAGTGCAATCAGAAGTTGCGAACACAGTTTAGAACGTGACGCTTCAATCAGAACATGCAGAAGCGATGCTCTTTGGTCAGGACATGATGCTTCAGTCAAAACATGATTCTTCAGCATATGAAGGCTATGTTCAACGCTCCGGTCAGAAGATGCCCCTTCAGCATTTGGAGGTTACGCTCCTGATATTCTGCGATCAGAACATCACCAAAACCTCTTTTAAGTAACCTTCTGCCCTGCTATGGCACAGTCCTGCAACCAGCTGCCACAATACTCCAAGGTGCTGCTGATCCAGTCCACGCCTGCGTTTTTCTTGCACCAAATTGGCCTATGAAAACTGTGATTAAAAAATAAAGGTACAGTATGCCAAAAATGTTTAAAACTAATTTGTTTCCCCCCCCAAAATCACAGCAAATCCATCTATAAATAGTTTGTTCCATCACACGTTCAAGGGGTTGGTTTTTGGAGAGAGAGAATCACCAAATGAAAGAAAAAAAAGCCTTGAATCCTTGCAAAAATTCCAAGAATCCGAAAAGCTGTAAACACCAAATACCAAAATCTTAGCATTTGATTATAGCATCAAAACTCCATTGTTCCTTGACTAAAACTATCCCCACAATTGCTGATTCACATACTAGAAGCTATTCTAACTTCTGTATTCATACTGCCATACACTCTCCATTCACCTCCACCTCAAAGAAGTCAGAATATCACCCCTTGGCTGTTCCAGAAGTTGAATACTTCCATCCTGTTGAGTACGTGAAGAAGATGCTCAGAACATCACCAGAGTTCAGGACCAACCTCCAGTTTACAGAATCTTTTCCAGCTGCAAGGTAAGCTTCTGCTGACTCTTATCACGTTTCTTAAGTTTATCAGATTTGCTTGTTCAAAAAATACAATGTAGACATCATGTTTCTGACGTTATACATATTCTGAGGCTTCACGTATTTGTCTGCCTAAGTATGGAATAAATCAGTTCAGAACTTCTGGAAGAAATTAGAACTCAGAATTAGGATTAACAAATTCACACTTGCCTCTGATTTATAGTTCTGATATTTCTTGTTTCTGAAATGCTATGAAACCTACCATAACTATCATATGCACATCTTCTGTTTTGTGGAGAAATGACCAAGTTGTCGATGTTCTGACTAGCATGGAAAGAGAGACCAAGTTCTACCAGTGGTATCAAAACTTTTGAAATCCACTTTGTTACCAATGGTATAAGAACTTCTGAAACCTACTCTATTGCCGGTGGTATCAGAACTTCTAAAAGCTAATGTGCTCCCAGTGGACTCAGAACTTCTGACTCAACTTATTTTTTTTCACTAACAAGATTTCTGTTTTGCAATGCGCCAGAGTCAGAACTTCTAACCTCCCTTAATCAGCAATACGCTGATTCTACTTTTCCTTTTTTCTCACTATTTTTGCTATCACTTTCTATTTCATTAATCAACAAACACCAAAAACATTTTTTTCCATGCTTTACTTTATTTCTTAAAAGAAAAGACCAAAAATATTTTCTTAAACAAAACTTATTTCTTTTCTTAAATAAATAAGCAATTTACGTTTCTTGCAAATTCTGATCCATTTCAATATGGTTGTAATAGTAACTTAGGATCTAATTTTACTTGCAGCCCCACTCATAAATATGTACCCCCATCCCCCTAAAGCGATGTAATAGCTTAGATTTTATTTTCTGCATTTTTACTTGTTTTTCATATATTGCTAGTAAATAGGATGTATGGAAAGATAAAATCAACAAATAGATGACTTTCAAATACAAGACAAAATGCATGCAACCTAACACACTATTCACACATGCACCCTTAGGGTAATCCCATTTCGTTGCCTATCGGAAAAATAGTCATGTCCCTCGAACATGGGTGTTTTAGCAAAGACCCTCGATAAAAGATCGTAGTCCCTCGATGACCCTCGATATTGCCTTCGGTAAACGATCTAGTCCCTAAAACGACATTGCTAAAACGTCCCACGAGTTACCTTCTATGACTATACCAACATCCCAACACCCGTCCCTTCACATCCAACGATGGGGCTTCTTACCAAATCAATGGTAAGATAGCAACATATAAAGGAGGAGGAAAAACACATCTAATATCTTTTGAGTAGGTAGGTTCGCTCTCAGTTACTCGCTTTCTCACAACAAAAACACTTTAAACACCTCACAAACACCTCTTTGAACTATTTTCGAAACAAACACTTTGTATGCGTTCTTATTGAAACGAGAATCATTACAAAGTTACATTTTCAAAATACTTTCATAAACCACACCACAAGCACATTTAAACAAAAGCAAGTGATCTAGCAAGTAACTTAGAGCCCATGGAAAACCATGGATGAAAAGGGTGCTAATACCTTCCCTTTTCATAATCTACCCCCCGAACTCAAGAAAACATCTCTAAAGGTCCTTCCTGTGCTTTTTCACATTTCCTTATTGGAGAAAAGAAAAGTCGGTGGCGACTCTTGCTAAACCGCAACATTTGCAAAACGCAAACACCTCAAGTCAGTTCTCCCACTGTATCACAGTAGGGCTATAAGAAGGAACCTGGATAGTAGGGTTACTTCGAAATGAAATCCTGGATAGTAGGGCTATGAGAAGCAACCTGGACAATAGGGTTACTTTGAAATGAAAGCCTGAATAGTAGGGCTATGAGAAGGAACCTAGATAGTTCGTTTACTTCGAAATGAAAGCCTGGATAGTAGGGCTATGAGAAGGAACCTGAATAGTATGGTTACTTCGAAATGAAAGCCTGGATAGTAGGTCTATGAGAAGGAACTTGGATAGTAGGGTTACTTTGAAATGAAAGCTCGGATAATAAAGCTGCTGAGAAGGAACCTGGGTAGTAGGGCTATGAGAAGGAACCTGGGTTACAGGGTTACTTCGAGATGAAAGCCTGGATAGTAGGGCTATGAGAAGGAACCTTGTTCGTAGGGTTACTTCGAGATGAAAGCCTGGATAGTAGGGCTATGAGAAGGAACCTGGTTCGTAGGGTTACTTCGAGATGAAAGCCTGAATAGTAGGGCTATGAGAAGGAACCTGGGTCGTAGGGTTACCTCGAAATGAAAGCCTGGGTAGTAGGGTTGTGAGAAGGAACCTAGATTGTAGGGTTACTTCGAAATGAAAGTCTGGATAGTAGGGCTATGAGAAGGAACCTGGGTAGTAGGGTCACTTCGAAATAAAAGCCTGGATAGTAGGCCTATGAGACGGAACCAGAATAGTATGGTTACTTTGAAATGAAAGCCTGGATAGTAAGGTTGCTGAGAAGGAACCTGGGTAGTATGGTTACTTCGGAATAAAGCCTGGGTAGTAGGGTTGCTGAGAAGGAACTTAGATAGTAGGGTTACTTCAAAATAAAAGCCTGGATAATAGGGCTATAAGAAGGAACCTGGGTAGTAGGGTTACTTCGAAATAAAAGCTTGGATAGTAGGGCTATGAGAAGGAACCTGGATAGTAGGGTTACTTCGAAATGAAATCCTGGATAGTAGGGCTATGAGAAGGAACCTGGATAGTAGGGTTACTTTGAAATAAAAGCTATGGTAGTAAGGCTATGAGAAGGAACCTGGGTAGTAGGGTTACTTCAGAATAAAAGCCTGGATAGTAGGGCTGTGAGAAGGAGCCTGGGTGGTAGGGTTACTTCGAAATAAAGCCCGGATAGTACGGCTGCTTCATTTGATCACGGAGATTAGTTGACCCGTTTGGTTTTGGGAACTGATTTTCCATTAGTTATTTGCAGATATGACATGTATAGCCTCATGGATTTAACCTTGAATTGTTGGAATTGTTGATGATAACCATCTTTCCTGAAAAGGTACATGATTAATTATAGGCGATGCATGAAATGCATTCTGTGATGATGTTCTCAAAATAAATGAGATTATGATGTATGCAATATGTATGCGCACGTCATGATGTATGAACAGGAAATGCTTTTGTGACATATTCGAGTCTGGGAAAATAAATCTCTGACTGTTGCTGGAGAGTACTGGAAATTGAATTCCTGACGGTTATAGAAAAAAGTGGTTCTTCTACTTTTGTTGGGGATGGTAAACGGAGATGACTATGCAGTGGATTTACTCCTTTCTGTTTGTTAATATTCTGTCGGGGAGAGACTCTGCTTAAGAATAACTCTGCGAGGGAATAACTCTGTTTACGAGAGGAGGTGCTTTACTGGAATGTTTTGCTGATTCGAGGAAATACACTCCGTCAGGGGATGAATTTCTGTAGCTGGAGGAATAAACTCTGTTGGGGATTGAGCTTCTGTATTCAGAGAAATAAACTCTTCTCGAGAGAAAACTTTATGAACCGCTTGAGATTATAAAATTCAGCTGGGGAATATAGATATCGGCTCTCTGAATGGGATTTTGCTGGGGAAAGTAACTCCTGTTTGGGGAAGGAAAGCTTTGTGCACTGAACTGTTGCTAGAAGATAGTCTGGAATAAGTATCAAGATGACATCCATTTTGGATCGTACCTGAACCGTTTCTAGATGAGAATCTGAAATAAGTGTCAGGAGGAAATCTGTCTATGGATCGTACCTGAACTGTTTCCAGATGAGAATCTGGAGTAAGTGTCAGGATGACATCCGTTTCTGGATCGTACCTGAACTGTTTCTAGATGAGAATCTAGAGTAAGTGTCAGGATGACATCCGTGTCTGGATCGTACCTGAATTGTTTCTAGATGAGAATCTGGTTTATTCCGAATGTTTCCGTTGGGGAAGGGAAACTCTGTAATCCACTTGGGGAATCCCGAGAAGCTTGGCGACTTCACTAGGGAGTTTTCGTTGGAGCAATAATTTGGAGATTCTGCTCTTCCAAGGTTATGAGAACACCCGACATCAATAGGTTGTAAGCTGAGGATATGGCGGAGACCTTGTGGTAGAATTCCTCTGTCTCGATACTTGTTGTAAAAAATATCAATCGGGGATTTTGTAGATGGTTTGACTGTTATCCCAACTCTTGGAGTCCTTGATGAACGTAGATCGGGGTAATGAACCTTCTACTAATTAGACAAGTGACAAGATGACGGGACGTAGTCATACGCTTTAATCCCTAACTTTTGCCTGGACTGTCTTTTCAGATTTTCAATCCACCGGGATACCCTTTTTTGCCCAAGCCGCCTTTTCAGGTTTTCGACTTGTCGGGTGTACAGTTTTGTTTTTGTTTTTATCCCTAATTTTTTCCCAAACCCTATTGGTTCGCTGGGATGCCCTTATTTTTGCCTAGGCCAGTCAACCTAGCGGGTCTTTTCATGCGTAGTCTTTTCTGACTATGTCCACATTCACCGAGTGCGGAGAATGGTCTCTGTCCTTAGTAGTAAGTGTTGTCACACTGTTAGAAGGTGTTTGTTTGATCGTACATAATTCATTGCTGGAATTCATGTCCAATGTCCCAAGTGATTCAGATGGAGATCTGCCCCTGGCCATTTGGCATTTTTGAGAGATTCCTTGAATCTTAACTTGACTCCCCCAGACAATGGACAATGATTGTGCCGTGCCCCTTGATTATGAATGGCCTATCATTGGAATGTCTTTCCATCTAAGGTGATTCTGTCCACTGAGAAGATTTTTGTTCATCGAATATCCGTCGTGTAAATTTCTCTGCTGTTGAACAAATAGTCATATGCAAACAATGGTATTTTAAGAATGCAAAGCTTATGTATGTCTTGAAGTTTGAAAAATCATTTTTTAGTAAAACAAACAAATTTTGTAAGAGTGTGATGTCAACTCAGGATTTATAGCAAACCTTACAGGAGTCAGGATACCTTTTGAATAATATGCTTTCGAACTAACCCATGCTTCAGCTAGGACGTTTAAGGGTTATAACATGGCCGGGTTCACGATTCTAGAAACAAAGGATAAAGGCTCAAATTTTATTTGTATCCACCCGTTCTTCGTGATGTCCTTCAGTCCTATGCTCAATTAATTGCGCATTTAGAATCCCAGTTGAGTATGGCATCTTGTCCTTGATGTTCCAGTGATGGTTCAGATACTGAAAATTTATTTGGAAGAGGCAATCATTTTTGTAATTTTTTTGGTGGATTTATAGTAACATCTTTTTTTGGTTTTCGTTATCCCTTCTCTTGCCTGAACTGTTTCTTTTGTGATTACAGTTAGTGGGATGCCCCTGTTTTTTTCTTAATTCTCCTTCATAGGTTTTGACTTAATGGGCTTTTATTTTGAGAGATAATGAC
This sequence comes from Vicia faba, assembly GCA_948472305.1. Lineage (NCBI taxonomy): Eukaryota > Viridiplantae > Streptophyta > Magnoliopsida > Fabales > Fabaceae > Vicia > Vicia faba. The sequence goes on from OX451736.1 coordinate 495,963,194, forward strand.
TGTCTTCTTTACTGATTATGCGGAACCATCACCATCTTATAATTTGGAAGGATGTTTTCGAGGCCATTCATTGTGTGCGAAGCGGAAGATTGTGACTGAATGCGCCTCTGAATTAACTGAGAAAACTACCCTGCCCCAGGTTATGATTAAGGGTTTTAATTTGTGTGAAAAGAAAAACTCCTACTTCTTTGGCTTGAAAGGGTTGACTAGGGATTACCTTCCTTATAACTCCACTGTTTAGGATTTGAAACAATGCCTGTACATCGTCAGCGGGGTCTGCTCAAAAGCATACTGTGGAGATTATGGTATCATTTTCGTCATCCTCCCTATAAAGGCTTAGAGCTTTTGATCGAGAGTTAAATATCATAGAAAGGGAAGCAGTTTAAATATAGTGAATACGAATGAATTGATTCAAAATAGACATATGCAATGCATTGATAAAGTAATAGAGTTTGACATGAATAGATGTTCGAACAATCAAAAATAAAATTACAAATTGAAAATTCTAATGAACAAAAGCCTCTTTGCCTGAACTTGTCACTTCAGATGGTGTGTCTTTGAGGGATGGAAGAAGAACTCAGCCTGACCCTCTTGTGTAAACTCCAGCACCCCTTCATCAATCAAGTTTTGAACTTTATATTTCAACCTCCAACAATCGTCAGTATCATGCCCTGGGCTGTTGGAGTGGTATGCACACCTTGCACCAGGATTGTAGTTAGGGAAAGAAGTCTTGGGATTCGGATGAGGTCCTATCAACGTAATCAGATTCATCCTTAACAGGTGTTGCAAAGCTTGAGACAGTTACATGTTGAGTTTGGTAAACTGCCTTTTGGGTATATCCGACTTACTTTGATTAGCCCGTTGTTTTTGGCGAGGTTGCTGTTGGACCCGTGATGTGGTAGAAATTTGGAAAAGTCCACTCTTCACCAAACCAGCCTCTTGTCTTTTCAGAAGTTGATCAGTGACTTGGTCCCCAACCTCGACTGTTTGCTTCATACGGCTGCAACCTTCTTGATGAAGTTTCTTGATAATGGCTCTCAGCTCTTCTTATCCCCGGGCTAGGCCTTGGATAAGAGCCCTCTACCCTAGCATCTGGGTTCTCATTGTTTCAACTTCAGCCTGCAGCTATTCCAATCGTTCTTCCTTATTGTCTTCAGGATTTTTCTTGGCCAGGTTCACGGTGAGGAGTGCTTTCAACTCTTCCTGCCCCGTGGATAGGTTTAGGAACATTTCCATGAAATGAGCTTCTTGAGTTTGGAGATCTTTGTTGTCTTGTTTGAGAGCCTTTGCTGAAATAAACAACGAGAACATGAGAGACCTGCTTTGAAACCTGCTTATGCAATGATATGTATGATATATGTATGCAATGTTTTCAAGTATCCGCGGGGTAAACAAGAAGATATCAGCAGTTGAAGTTTGTAGATTTGATGGAAGAACTTCGTATCATTGAGTGTCCTTCTACGAGAGTCAAGCTCACCATATCGAGTGGGTCATAGCCCCTGACTCAAGTTGTTGAGTTTTCATCTTCTAACGACATTGGCAAGAGGAAAATAAATCCCCTTGCCCCTTGCTAGACGTCTGATTTATCATAACCTGCATCACAAACCCTTGAGATCCTTGAAATGGTTAAGGAAATATTGTGGTATGATGTTATGATGTGTATGCTATGCGTTAAGAAAAAATGTAAGGTGATGAAAACAAGTGACCCCTGCAAGAGATCCAAGTTATTAGATAATGACTGTAAACAAATCTTGCAAGGAAATCATGTTGTCAGATAATAAAACCCTGAAAGTAGTTCAAGTTGAAAGAAAACAAGTCACACAAAAAGCCTTAGGTTTAAGGCTTGAATGAGTTTTAAGGTAATACCCTCTTGAAGTTGGGTTGGTTCAACCTGTCCTAAATATAGTAACTGGGTTCTAAGGGATCTCAATATCACCGATCTTTCCCCCAAATTTCATTTTGATAGACAATTGACTTGCCACCAAACAAAACTCAAGAGTCAAACCTCAATGAGTATAGCGTCGAGTATCAACCGACTTTGGGTTTACACCAAAGACGACTATCTCACTACGTCCTAAAAGCCAAGTTGGTTAATTAAGGTGCTAAGGTCAGTTGATGCTTTATGATACCACGCAACGGCCCCGTATTCTCCTTGATTACTCAAGGGTACCGATACCCACCAAAGTATCGCATCAACGTAGCTACTGTTTCAACCGTGTCGGTATACCCCGCAGAGCTCCGCGATCTGGGTTTAGGATCCAAACAACCTAAACAGATACCCTTAAAAGTAAATCAAGCATGACAAGCCAAATAAGAAATTAAGAATGACCTAGATCTTAAGGTAAACCCCACTTTATTGTTATTCCCCAGCAGAGTCGCCGGCTCTGTGATACAGTGGCAGAACTGACTGTTTTTTGTTACTACTGGTTTTGCGTTTTTTGTTCGCAAATGTACGATACGCAAGAGACACCACCGTCTTTTATTTCATACAACAAAGGAAAAGGGAAAAAGAACAGAAAATACCTTTTTCGAGATGTTTCTGAGTACGAGGGGTAGATTATTGAAAGGGAAGGTGTTAGCACCCTTTTTATCTGTGGTTTTCCACAGGCTGTTAGGTACTTGCTCATTCTTAAATTGCTTTGGTGTGTTTTTGTGTTTGAAAAAGTTTTGAAATTGCCTTAGTGCGGCGTTTCACTTTATGGTAACTCTTGTATCAGTCCTCAAGAGTGTGGTAAAGCGTTTTAAAAACTTTTGTTTGAAAAGTGTTTGAAAGTGTAAGTGTAAAAATTTGTTGTTTTGAGCAAGTACTTAAGAGTTTCTACCTACTCGAAAAAGACTGTTCATTTTCTTATTTCCTTTAGACAACGCTATCCTACTATTAAGGAGTAGGTAGCTCCATCGTTGGAGTTTGAGGGACAACCGAAAGGGATGATTACGATCACTAAAGAAATGGTTAGGAAACCTTAGTAGTTACCCTAAAGTCCTAAAGATATTTCCGAGGCAACATTCGGATGGGTCATTTTTGATCTTTTGGGACTAGAGGGCAACCAATAAAACTCCCTATACTTCATGAGAGTTTACCGAAGGCAACCGAAGTGGGGCAAACCCTAGGAGTGAGCATGTGCAAGTGTTTGTTTTTCAGTTATTTATCTTTGCACAGTTAGGGTTTTCTACTGTTTTAAACATTGATCTTTTATATACAATCCTATTATCAACCATCTAACAGTTTATAATGACGGAAAGTAAAAGTGCGAGAAGTTTAAACCTAGCTATTACAAGGCTTTGGGGAGGGGAATTACATAATCAAAAACTTGGGGAAAACAGTAAATGAAAATGGTAATAAACCTAAGTTAAAAGCTATTACAAACTCGGAGCAATTACATTAATGGGAAGAATGAATAAATAAATGCGTGCGAGAATAGATTAAACGGGGAATTAAAGTTAAATTCAAAGACAATTAATTAGTGAATAAAGAAAAAATATTTTTTTTGGATTTCTTGAGAAAGTAATTAATTTTGCAAATTCACCTAATTTCTAATTAATTTTAATTATGAAAAAGGGATTTATGTTAACCTAATTAATTAATGGAATTAAACATTTTATGAAAAAAACTAATTCTAATTTTTGTGTTTTTATGATTTTAAGATTTAATTAAAAAAAGATTTTTAAAAATGATTAAAAATGAATAAAACAATTAAAAAAAAGTTAAAGAAAATAAACAAAAATAAATAAAATGGGCCTGATGCTGGAAGTAATTCTGGGGGTGCAGAATTGAATTTTCCAGGCCCTGAATAGCTGGCCCATCTTCCTGGCGCATGATCCAGTGAAGCTCTCCTCTGGGGGTTCACCATGCTCCTAACTTATAGTATGTTGGATCTGATCACGTGATGGATCTGATGGTTGAGATCAGGGGCGCGTGGTGGACGTTTGTTAGTGAGGCACATGGAATCTGTAAGAAGAAAATCAGAAAATAGAAAATGTCTGGACTTGGGATCAAACCTAGGTCCTTCGCTTCACACGCCTTGCCCTTTGCCATCCGCGCTGGTTAGTCATTCGTTTATATAATTAAACAAAAATAAAATAAGGGAAAAAGAGCGCTATGCCCAAAAAAACGCGCGTGGATTCAAACGAGCCAATGGTATGCTGCCACCTCTTGTCTTCTTCCCAGAACTGTCGTTTTTGATACTAAACCTTTACCTACGAACAAAATTGTCACTAAAAACTATAGTGACAGTTTTTGTCCATAGCTATAACCCTGCAACATCTCAAAATGCAATTCAAGCAATATTAATCAGAACCAAAGACATGCATTAATTGCTCATGACCTCCTGAATTCAATATCACCCTTAATTTTATCCAATTTTGCCTCTAGCTAGGGTTCCCCAATTTGGAGCTTCGGAACCCTAACAATGGCGAAGGGCTGTACCTACGCTTAAACTCTGATAAAACCATTCAAAAACATTGCAAATTTGATAGCAAGCATGGATATATGATCAAAACATATTCATGATGGACAAATCATTGGAATCGAGTTTGAATAAAAAGACAAACCGTGAATGTTCTTGCGCTTGATTCTGGATGTTTCAGGCTTGGGGAATGAGTGTGGTAGCTTCAATGAAGGTCCGAGAGTGTTGTTGTATCCTTGAAATTGTTTGAAATCTCCTGCGGAGAAGAATTCGATCTGCACTTTTTTTGGACAAAACTTGGCACTTTGTTCTTGCTCTTAGGGAGGCAGGCTGCACATAAAACTTGTCTCCTAGGGTTCACAATACTTGTGTATATGTACTGAATCAAATTAGGAAAATATAATTGAAAAGAATCAAAGATATAATGGTCTTGAATTTTGATTCCAATCTTTCCAAATTTGAATATTTTTTCTTGTTTTGGAGCTTGCACGATTTTGTCTTGGCTATAAACAGCTTGCATGATCTATAATTCAATGCAAAACAAATCTCATTCCATTGATTTGATTTATTTTTGATTTAATTTGATTTAATTTGAATTTTAAATAAATAAAAACAAAATAAATTAAATAAACAAGTGAATAAGGCATGGAGGGTCCCATAGGTCGTGGGCCATGCTAGGACTGAGATTCAATCTTGGAAAGATGGGCCTATGGAAAAATGCAATTTTGGGCATTGTTGACTTTTTGCAAATTTTCAAAAATGGACAACTTTGAAAATTCATATCTCTCTCAATTTTGACCTTAAGAGGGTGTTCTTGGACTTCTTATAAAGCTTAGGATGTCCTCTAAACAACCCCTTTAGTTTCATCTCCATTGGGTCTTACATGTTCATGTAAGAAGCTTTGACCCAAAAGGTATTTTTGTTGACTTTTGAAAAGGACCTATAATGTATGAACTTGTATCTTTTGATTGAGGCATTTGTTGAACTCAAGGGCTGAAGATGAGTTGTAGGGAACTGTATTCTCTTTAAAATGAGCCTTGGATGAGAAATTTATGATAAAGTATGAGAAAGTTATGCCTAGTCAAAGTTTGGTTGACTTTTCCTATAGAAACCCTAATTTAGCAACTTTTGAGTTTTGATGAATTAGGAGCATTCCTTGAGGTATCATGATCAACCCTTGATAAAATGATGGATATTACTTCCAAATTTTGATGTTGACCAAAAATCTTGAAGTTTGACTGTTTGTGGGTCACAATTGACTTTTGACCTAGTACAGTTGACTTTCAGGCATTTGGGCAGTTGATTGAGCAAAATTCTTGTGCAAGGCATGAAACTTGGCATGGATGATCTTGAGGACATATTAGGGCAATGGAAACCATTTAGGACCCTTGGAACTCAAACATATTTATGAGGAGTGAAACCCTAGTTTGAGGCTCATTGTCTTAGGAGGAGGATTTGTCTGGTCAATCCTTAGTCAACTTGAGCAATTGAGGACCTCTAGGAGTATGTTTTGTGTGAAAATGGGAGGGAAAATTTTGGGGGTACAATAGAACCCTATGTTTGTGATCTTGTATGTGATTGTTTCATCATGCACACATGAACTCGTAAGCATCCTTTGAAGAAATTTTATTTCAAGGGACTTGAAAGTTGACCATTTGTGAATATCTCAGGTACCTTGTGAATACAGTTTCAAAGATCCCAAGATAGATGAGTCGATCAGTCTAATTCCCGAGATTGAGTGTTCTGCAGATTTTTGGAAGAAGTATGGATCCATCATTCCTCTCATGAAGCTTAGGATGAAGGAGGGTATTCTCTCGACCTTGGTCCAGTTCTATGATCCGATGTATCATTGCTTTACTTTCCCTGACTATCAGTTGATGCCTACATTAGAGAAGTATTGTTATCTGCTGGATTTACCTATTACCGATCGTGTTCCTTTTACTGGTTTGGAGGGTGAGCCAAAACCACATGAGATTGCTGCTTTGATCCATCTGGGGATGTCTGAGGTTGAAGCCCATATGACTACTAAAGGAGGGATTAGAGGATTACCAGCTCATTTCTTATTGGAGAAAGCTCGTTACTTTGCCAGGATGAAGAGTACAATCGCTTTTGAGGCCATCTTTGCTCTACTTGCTTACGGGTTGTTCTTATTTCCTAATGTGGACAAGTTTGTCGACATTAATACTATCATGATCTTCATGATTGGAAACCCAGTTCCTACATTGATAGGTGATGCTTATCTTCGAAATTCTTATCATGGGGGGATGATTATCTGTTGCACGCCTTTGTTGTACTGATGGTTTATTTCTCATATGCCTCAGTCTGGTGCTTTCTGGGATATTAGGAAGGAACCCCGTTGGGCTCCTAAGATCATGGCACTTACCCACTCGGATATTGGTTGGTATCATCGGGCCTACCAGGATGTAGAGATTTTCGACAATTGTGGTAGTTTCCCCAATGCACCTCTTCTTGGTACAAAGGGAGGAATTAACTACAACCCTGTTCTTGTACGATGACAGCTTGGTTATCCGATGAGGGATAAACTAAATAGTATTCATTTGAGTAGTTTTTTCCTGAAGGAGGGAGAAGACCATAAGGAAGCTAGGGAGCAGATTGCGAAGGCTTGGCAACACATTCATATGAAGGGTAGGAAAGACTTAGGACCTAGGTGGGTTGTTTCTTTGGAGCCTTATCTTCAGTGGGTCCAAACGAGAGCTATTCAGTTGAAGATGCCATATTCCAGGGAAGCACCTACGCCTGACTTGTTTGTGAAGACCATGAAGGGTGAGAAAACACTTAGAAGGGGGGGGGGGGGGGTTGAATAAGTTTTTCCTTTTTCTCGCGGAATAATAATGGAAGGACACATGTAATTTTATCCTGCTTCATTTGAAACTCAAACTACTCCAGTCAACCCGCTAAGGTGATTTCACCTCTCTCAACGAGGACCTAATCCACTATAATCAAAATTGATTACAAATGAACAACCAAACTATTGTGACTAACAATACAATGCACAAGCCAACTGCAAGTGACTAACAATACAATGCACAAGCCATCTGCAAGTGACTAACACCTCTAAGACTCAACTAGTCCTAGCCCTCTTGAGAAATCTGACCCAACTGGTCTCTCAAGGAACAATTACAAAGATTATCTCTTAACAGTAGTGAATCAGAATGCTTCTAATAAGCTATATTACAAACTGTGATTTATCACTAAGATTTTAGCCCAGCACTTAAGAATTACCCATTATATACAAAGAGTTTACAAGAATGAAAATAGTGAGCTTCAGTATATTTTGCGTAGATCAGTAACCTTGCTTTGAAACAAATGGTTTTCTATATATAGCTTCAAATTTTTACTGTTAATGCCTTGAAGAGAGAGTATGAACTAATGATGCATGTTAGCTTGTCCTTTATGTCTCCAATGCTCTCGTGCGTAGTACCACTTGAGTGCGTTAGCCGTATTAGCATTAAATGATCAACGGTACTATCAGAGCTTATCTCTGGAAGTTTAAGCAGCGTTGCAACATCAAAGTTTGTTTAACTTTTCTTCTATCAAAATTTGCTATATAACTTCTTTTGTAAGAGTTTTCTTCATTTTATGTTCATCATAGTTTGCTTCAGCTTGCATTATCAGATATTGCTTTCAGCGTTCTTCTTTCAAATCTTTGCTTCAGAATTGCGTTTACATAAAATTTCTTTGGAACTTCTTAATCCTTTTTCTGCTCAGTGTAGAATGATGTTTCACTTTTGGGAATGCTCGAGTCAGAACATCATCTGAATTAGAAAACATGCACATCAGAGTATAAAATATATTATACAAAATTTATTTCACTGTTATCATCAAAACACTAAGTTATGATTAGAACCAAACTTTATTCTAACAATCTCCCCCGTTTTGATGATGACAAAACAATTCAGATTTTGATTTTTAAATTTTTTTGTACAAGAGTGAGAATCTCCCCCTGAGATAAATATTTCGTCTTCTGAAATAAATAATAAAAGAACTTAAATGCATAAGAGAAACTTCCTGAGATTGTTCTTCAGAGCTTTGGGACATTTTTCTTTCAGAGTTTCTTTAAGAGCTCCTGGTCTTTTCTTCAGAGTTTCTTTAGTAGATCTTTACCAGATGATGTTTAGAGCTTAGTCTTTCAGAGTCTTGAGGTACCTGCATATCTCTTAAACAGGAAAAAAACTTTGTATTTGGTTAGGAATGTTTGAGATTTAGTCCCATAACTGCTATCATGGATCAAATCAAAATCACATTTTCTCCCCCTTTTTGTCATAATCAAAAAGAAAGAAAAAAGAAAAAAAATTAAAGAGATTCAAAAGATTTTTATATAGAAGATGTCAAAGGAAAGAAGTACAAAAAAAGGGAAAAATAAAACTAAGATTGACGAGAGACAAGAGAAAGAAGAAGATTCTTGATTTCTGTTGAGGATTCCTTTTGTTTCATCATCCAAGTTCTGATTTTTTTGTTGGTTTTATCCTGTTTGTCCAGACATTCAAGTATGGCTTCATTTTCCTTCTTCAGCTTATTCAGAGTGTCAATCACCAGCGAAGTTGGAGCAGATGTTGAAGAAGCTTCAGAAGATACAACCTTTGGAGCAAAACCAGCAGAGTCTGAGCCTACAACATTAGAGAGAAGATTTCCAAGATAAATCAGAAGAGTTGGCACATTCTCAGAGGCAACTTGAGCAGAAGGTTGGTGATACAGAGTCATTTCCAAGGAATTTGGATCTGACTCAGAGCCATCTTCAGATTCATCTTCTAAAATTTCTATGCGATCAACAAGTGGTAAAGGAGCATTGGTAATTTGCAGAAGAGACTTCTTACCCCAGATATCTACCACTTTTGGCTTGAAGGCATTCAGATTCCGGGTGAAACTCTCAAGAACCCGAGAATAGCACAAATCTTGCATTTTAAAGGATTCATCATTGAATTTCCTTCTGAATGCTTCCCATAGAAAATCAGATGCAACTGGGTTTAGGTTGCTGGCACTGTTTGCCTTCAGCGGGTCTATCCAAGTATGTATTTCTGTTACAAAATTCTGGAAACGTATATTAACATCTGATTGAACAGGTTTTGAGGTTGGTTTGGGAAAAACCTTCTTGGTGGATTTAATTTGCAGATAAAGTGGAGATTCAAGATCAACTACAGTCCTAAGAAAGTCAGATGGTTCAGATGGTTCAAGAGGTTTTGATGAAGATGGATTGAAGGTAGGTTCTGGAGAGTGAGGTGATGAGGGTTCTGGTGAGGTAGATGTGGGAATTTCTGGTGATGTAGGTGGTGTGATGTCAGGAGAGATGATGATGGTGTTTTGAGCTGAGGAAGAAGGAATAGGTGCTGGGGATTTATTTAGAGCAAAAATATTTTCAGACGGAATGATGAAGGACAGAGGTTGTGTAGCTAGAGGCACATTGATTCCTGGTAATCTCCAAGAACCATCATACCACTCAGAGGATTTTGGGGATAAAGGTCTGATGGGGGATGTTTGAAGAGGGTTTTCAGTAAGAATACTTGGATTTTGTTGGTGGGGAGAAGAAGTAGAGATTTCAGGTTGAGAGATATGTGGAGAGAGTGGTGGTTGTGTTTTAATTTTGGAGGAACTATAATATCAAAATTATCTATGTCAGATAATACCTGATCAATTTGAGGGTTATTATGTAGGGGTTCAGAGGGAATAGTGAGGTCTATGTCAACTTCAATATCTCCTAGAGTTTGGGGTTCAACAGATGTTGTTATACGCACATAATCACAAACAGAGATGGTTTCAGAGGATATACCTGAACAATTATTCTTCTTCTTCTGAGGACGTGCAGAGGGACCTTCTCCTGCTTGCCTTTTCTTCTTCTTCTGGAGGAAAACTTTTGGAGCAGGTACATTCCTTCCTTGATACCATGTTGGGTCAATGGGAATGCCACTTTCCTTGCAAGCTTCAATAAAGTGCAGAATGATCTCAGGATGATCACCAAAGTTGAAGAGAGGAAAATCTGCAACATGGATTCTCCTTTTGGTGACAGTTGTTGACACATATGGAGTAGGTTCCACCAGAAGTTTGTCAATCAACTTCCTTTTGAGCAAGTTCTTCCCAATCATAGCTTTTCCACAAGTGGTCTCCAATTCTCCAAGCAAATTTGCTTCTTCTAGAGGAGCTATCAGGCCATTCTCTGTCAGAATATCTGAGATTAATCTTCCCAAAGGGATCCAATTTCTTTTAGACTTAAGGTTTTTGACTCTTTCAGCTTCACTAGTTTCCTTTACATTCGTCCATAGATGGTTGGACAGAAGATAGGGCAGATCAATCTTCACATTTGTGCCAAGACAGAACAGAAGATATTGTTGGTCAACATTGATGTAGTCAGGGGAACTGGTTTCCTTCCTGTGATGAATGCAACCATGAATTATTCTTTCCCATATTTTGTATTTGTGCTTCAAATCTCTGACCTTGTTGGATACTTGCCCAGTAGTGAAAATCTCAGCATAAACTTTAGACATATCCATTCTTCCACTTGAGATTCCAGTAACACCATTACCTTCAAAACGTAGTAGCCTCCTTATGAGATTCTCAATGATGGAAATCTCTTTTCCCATTACGAATGATAGAATGGCCTTTGGTGAAACGATGGCATGAATCCAAAATTCCTTGACAAGATGCGGGAACACTGGTCCAACTAGACGACCAAAGAAATTTTGCCACCCTTGGAACTCTACATCCAGAAAAAAATCAAACCCATTTGCTTTCAGATTTTCAAAATCAACCATTAGTTCACTAACCACTTCCAAGCTATCAACAAGGATGAGTGTTATTCTCTCAGGAGTGACATATTTCTCTGCATGTTGAGAGTTGCTTGAAGAAACAAGAATGCATTCGAAAGGGGATGGCCTGATCATTGTCCATCATCTGGGGCAGTCCAGTTAAGATTCAAGGAATCTCTCAAAAGGCCAAACAGCCAGGGGCAAACCTCCATCTGGATCACTTGGGGAATTGGACGATCAAACGAAGATCTTCTGGTATGGCGACACAACGCTACAACAGGGGCACCTCCCTACATCCTGAGAGCGTGGACATAGTCGGAAAAAAAATACTGCGCACAATCAAAGACCCGCTAGGTTGATACACCTAGGCAAAAATAAGGGATGAAATGAAAAAAATCTGTATACCCGGCAAGTCGAAAACCTGAAAAGGCGGATTGGGCAAAAATGGGTATCCCGGTGGACTGAAAACCCGAAAGGGCGGTCCAGGCAAAAGTTAGGGATTAAAGCGTACGACTATGTCCTGTCATCTCGTCACTTGCCTACCAGAAGAAGATTTGTCAATCGGCAGTCATCAAACACCTTCACAGGTATCTTCTTCTCCAACAGAAACTGGGGCAATAATGAGTTGTCTAAATGATCCGGTTGCTCTGTCCACCGAAGTGCCAAGGTAAGTTCAGCTGAAGAATGCGACCAAGATACCTTCACTCCCTGCAGCACGAACGCGTCTCTCGACTTTATTCAAAAGGTTATTTCCCCACCAGGATATAACTGGGTTATCCTCAGCCAATTGCCACAGAAGATCGTCCCCGACAGAGTCCTCCTATCCCCCAGCAGAACTCATCGTTCCTTCAACATAACTCAACAGTGGTATCCCCAGCGAAGTTATCATCAACCTCAGCGAAGTACCTCTCTTTCCCCACAGAGTTACCTCCCCGCAGAGTAATCTATTTGCCAAGTTTATTCCCCAACGGAGTCATCTTCTCCTACCGGTATTCTTGTAATCATCATCCCCAACGGAAATGAAGAATCTCACTCTTCAACATCAGCCCAGGATTTGACTTCCCGGCATCCGTCAAGGATCTATTTTCCTAGACGAAGATACATTCATAAACATCACATTGTTATACATCATGATACATGCATCATACAATCTCATGTGTTGAAAAATATTATTGCTTGATCCATATCATGCATTGCATATGACTGACCTTTACCTTTCAGGAAGGATACAGTGAAAATATCAGCTATGTAGATGAATACAGTCAAAAGAGACCAACCCAGTCAAAGAATACAAATCCAGTTAAATCAATGCCTAAAGATTTCTCTGATACAACTCGTCGTTATAGACACTCGTCGTTATAGACACTCGTCGTTATAGACACTCGTCGTCATAGACACTCGTTGTTATAGACACTCATCGTTATAGACACTCGTCGTTATAGACACTCGTCGTTATAGACACTCGTCATTATAGACACTCGTCGTTATAGACACTCATCGTTATAGACACTCGTCGTTATAGACACTCGTCGTCATAGACACTCGTCGTTATAGACACCCATCGTCATAGACACCCGTCGTTATAGACACTCGTCGTTATAGACACTCATCGTCATAGACACTCGTTGTTATAGACACCCGTCGTCATAGACACTCGTCGTTATAGACACTCGTCGTTATATACACTCGTCGTTATAGACACCCGTCGTCATAGACACTCGTCGTTATAGACACTCGTCGTTATAGACACTCGTCGTTATAGGCACTCGTCGTCATAGACACTCGTCGTTATAGACACTCGTCGTCATAGACACTCGTCGTTATAGACACCCGTCGTCATAGACACTCGTCGTTATAGACACTCGTCGTTATAGACACTCGTCGTCATAGACACTCGTCGTTATAGACACCCGTCGTCATAGACACTCGTCGTTATAGACACTCGTCGTTATATACACTCGTCGTTATAGACACCCGTCGTCATAGACACTCGTCGTTATAGACACTCGTCGTTATAGACACTCGTCGTTATAGGCACTCGTCGTCATGGACACTCGTCGTTATAGACACTCGTCGTTATAGACACCCGTAGTTATAGACACTCGTCGTTATAGATACTCGTCGTTATAGACACTCGTCGTTATAGACACCCGTCGTTATAGACACTCGTCGTTAAAGACCACCCGTCCATGGAAATAACCTGTCAGTAGAGACAACTCACCAACCTTTCTGAATTCCAGACTCGATTCCTGTATCCTGCCAGGGCACGTCTGAAGAGTTTGAAGATCCGATTCCTGTATCTCGCCAGGGTGTATCTGTTGACGACTAACATTACCAGACTCGATTCCTGTATCTCGCCAGGGCACGTCTGAAGAGTTCAAAGATCCGATTCCTGTATCTCGCTAGGGTGTATCTGTTGACGACTATATTCTCCGGACTCGATTCCTGTATCTTGCCAGGGCACGTCTGAAGAGTTTAAAGATTCGATTCCTGTATCCAGCCAGGTCACATCTACATAAAGAGTTTGAAGAACAACTCCTGTAACAGGCCAGGTAATTATTTTTCTTTCTCAGGTACGCAAGTTCTCGTTAAGGAATCTCTTACGCGATCGACAACCTCCCGATGGCATCTATAAGCCCATCTCTCCACTTACCAACAGTCTCTAGATGGCATCTATAAGCCCATCCTCCTATCCATCATCTCTCAACATGGCATCTGTAAGCCCATTCCCTACATCATACTGCTAACACACTCTATGTGAGCGCAAATTTCTGGGCACTTTAGTGTTCAATCATCTTCCACCTTCGGATCACGAAAGGCACGCAAGCCAATCTACATCCTCAGGTTTAAGAATATTGAACAGGGGCAACTGTTGTACCCCAAAATTTGCCCTCCCATATTTCTCAAATTCTTTAAAGAAGGTATCCGAATGTGTGAGTTTTCTCGAAGAAATATGGTGAAAAAGTGTGCTGAAAGTGCAGTTTTTATGCGCTAAAAAATTCATAACTTGAAGATCGTGGCTCGTTTTGAACCCGTTCCGGTGGCCAAAATTCTGTCTTGACATTATCTACGTTTTCATCTCTCACGGCTGGAAGCCAATTTCGATCAGAAGGTCTTCAAAAATGTGGATTTATCAAGTATTTTCGCACAGAAAATTTGTGACAGAAGTTTATTTGCGTCATGTTCAGAAAATCATAACTTGATCAATTTTCATCGTATCGAGCTGGTTCTGGTGCCCAAATTTCACAAATTGAGTTGACTACATTTTCACAGAAGGTATTGAGTTCAAACGGTATTCAAAAGGCCTTCGTTTTTTGCTCAGAGTGCGTGACACGCTGAAAATCCTGAATGCTGAATATTATTTCATCTGAGCCGAAACTTCGAAAATTCATAACTCGGTCAATTTTTATCGGATTGGGTTCATATTTTTACACAAGGTCCCTGACTCATAGATCTACAACTTTGCTTCAAAAGTCGAGACCGGATTATGCTCCGATCAATACCAGTTTTTTACTGAAGAACGTGTCAGAGTCGACACTGGAGCCCAAAATAAGTTTGTCTGAGCTGAAACTTTAAAAATTCATAACTAATTCACCGTTTATCTGATTGAGCCGATTTTCGGACAGGAGTTAGTTATCGATGTCGGCTACATTTTGTTTTCACATTTCAACTTCAAAAATTGCACTTAAGTCCCTGTGATTTAGCCTGGAAAGTGACGAACTCAAGTGAACATTGGAGGCCCAATTGCACATTCAAAGCCCATTTTCTTTACCCTAATTTCCATTATATAATCACCTTCTTTTCACACAAACCAGAGAGGAGGAAAAGAGAGAAAAAACCTTGCCACAACACTGTTAGAATATCAAATTCTTTCAAGAACCCTAAAATCTTGAAATCCTTATTACAAATCCCTCTCTAACTACAAACAAGCCATCACAGTTACAAACCAACACCTCACTACTTCTTCAGTAAGGGTAAGGCTGGCTTGATCTCCATGATCCAAAAGGCATAAAAGCATTCAGGTCACTAATTTTCCAGTAAGGGTAAGATTGATTTGATCTCCATGATCAAAAGGGTATAATCATTCATACATGCCATATTGTGCCTAAACATTAAATTTCTTCATATATTAGCTTTATTTGCATTTTATGATTTTATTTAATGTGTTCATGAGATTCAACACTGCAGATTTAGACAGGATCCCATGCAGGTTCATTAAGGAACGTTGAGGCCAAAAGCCAAAAGCCAAAAGCCAAAAGCCAAATGGCCAAAAGAACAACCAATACATGACGAGACAGACATCCTAAGAAGATTAAGGAACGTTAAGGCCAGAACATAAATGGCCAACAGTCAGAACACAAATGGCCATAAAACCCAATCCAATGGCCAAAGAATGCTGACCACGATACTCAGGAGTCAATGAACACGCACGTGATGCCAGAAAGTCAAACAAGGCTTTTTGTCTAATGGGCCAGAATACTTCAAAAAACCTCCCCTTGGGCCTGAAACCCCCCTTGGTTTGCATCCTTTTTAATTTTATTTTATTTTCTTTTCTAATTCTTTTTTATTGTTTTAATTGTTTTTTTCACCATAAAATAATTTTCTATAATAAAAACAGAAAAATCAAAAAAATACAAATATATTTAATTTCTTCACTAATTAATTTTTGTAAATAAACTCTAACAATTAACTTAATTAATCTAGGTTTTAATTTTAACACTTTTTCTTAATAAATAAAAAATATGTAAAATTAGATTTTGACATTTTCACCTTTTTCTTAAATAAATTATTAATCATCATTATTTATCATTATTATTAATTATCATTAATTTTGTAAATAAACATGTAAATAAATTAATTAACTAGTAAATTAGGTTAACTTTAATATTTTCATTAATAATTAAAATAATCTAGATTTAGGGTTTCCTTTTAATTCTTTTTCTTTATTTTTCATAAATATAAAAAACATAAAAAAACACTTTCTTTTCTTTCTTTAAATAATTATTAGGCTTTAATTTAATTTAATTTAATTTAATTTCAAAAGGGTCCAACGCCCTCGAACGTCGTAATTTTAATTCTTTTCGCGCATTATTTTCTTATCAATTATTATGTAACTGCTTTCCGGATGTAATAGTAATTAGGTTTACCGCATTTATTTACTTTCCGCATCTTTTATCAAAAACGGGTCTTTGTATTTTGGCGATGTATAGACCCGCGCCTTGTAATAGCGTAGGATTTATCTTTCCGCATTTAAATTTCCGCACTCTTAAAACTGCTAAACTTTGCATGAAAGAATGTATGGCCTAAATCAAAAACAAGCGTAGATCACCATGATACATGTACAAGATAAAACATAACATGAAAATAACACACAAATTCACACACCACTCTTAGGGTACGCCTCACTGTTGCCTTGCCCTCGAAACGTGGTCGTCGAGTATAGGACGTTTTAGTAAGTCCTTATGTCCATGATCTATGGCATATGGGTAGCTTCTAAGGTGTCCTACTGTTACTCTGGTGACCACACTGTCCCTACAAACGAATTGACCCGAACACCTCCAACGGTGGTGCTACCTACCTCTCAATGGTGGGATGGCACTACCTTAAGGACATTTACACAGCCTAATTCCTTAGGGTAGGTAGATGACTCATAGATACTTGCTCTATTCAAAAACAAATCAAAAACTCTTTTCACACCGACACTTTCAAAAAGCTTTCAAAACAATTTTTCAAACACTCTTGAGGACTGATACAAGAGTCATTCTGAAACTTTAAACGAAACTCTTTCAAACCCACGCACATTGAAAAGCAAAACATTTTGAAAACACAAATGAGCAAGTATCTAAGAGCCCGTGGATAACCACGGATAGAAAGGGTGCTAACACCTTCCCTTTCTATAAATCTACCTCCCGAACCGAGAAACTATCTCATAAGGAATTTTGCTGTGCTTTTGTCCTGTCCATGTTGGAGAAAATAAAAGACGGTGGATACTCTTGCTTACCGCGACATTTCGCGAACCAGCGTTAAACAGTCAGTTCCAGATCCACCGATCACACTTAGGAAATGATGTTTAATTTCTATATGTTTTGCCTTAGAATGTAAGATATGATTTTTTGAAAGACAAATAGCAGAGGTATTATCACAGAAGATAGGAATCTTACTTTCATAGAGATGATAATCTTCCAACTAGCTCTTCATCCAGATCATCTGAGTGCTACATCCAGCAGCAAATATATATTCTGCTTCAATTGTTGATAGTGCAATAGTGGCTTGCTTCTTGCTGTACCATGAGATAAGGTTATCACCCAGAAACTCACAGCTTCCAGAGGTGCTTTTTCATTCTATTCTATCTCCAACAAAGTCAGCATCATAATAACCTACTAGTTTAAACTCTTTGGATCTTCTGTAACACAGTCCAAGATTAGTAGTACCTTTCAGATACCTCAGAATTTGCTTAACAACAGTTAAGTGAGATTCTCTAGGATCTGATTGGAATCTTGCACATAAACATACACAGAATAATATATCTGGTCTAGATGCAGTCATATAGAGAAGAGATCCAATCATACCTCTGTAGAGTTTCTGATCTACTTTCTTACTTACCTCATCTTTTCCCAAAATTCATGTAGGATGCATTGGTGTCTTTGCTTCTTTACTTTATGATAGCTGGAATTTGTTCAGGAGTTCTTTAACATACTTTGTTTGATGTATGTAAGTACCTTCTGAAGTCTGATTTATTTGAATTCCTAGAAAGAAATTTAGTTCTCCCATCATGCTCATCTCAAATTCAGCCTGCATAGACTCAGCAAATTCTCTTCCAAGAGAGACATTAGAAGTTCCAAAAATAATATCATCAACATATATTTGACAAATTAAAATTTCATTTTTAAGTGTTTTTCTGAATAAGGTAGTGTCCACTTTCCCTCTGGTAAAATTCTTTTCCAAAAGAAAGTTACTTAGACGTTCATACCAAGCTCTGGGAGCTTGTTTCTGACCATACAGAGACTTTTTCAATTTAAAAACATGTTTTGGATATTTTGAGTCATCAAAACTCGGAGGTTGATGGACATAAACTTCTTCTTCTATGTAACCATTTAAAAATGCACTTTTAACGTCCATTTGATATAATGAGATGTTATGTTGAACAACAAAAGAAATTAATAATCTAATTGATTCTAACCTGGCGATGGGGGCAAAAATTTCGTTATAATCAATTCCTTCTTGTTGACTATAACCTTGTGCAACCAGTCGTGCCTTTTTTCTGACAACCTCTCCTTGCTTATTTAACTTGCTTCTAAATACCCATTTTGTTCCTATGATATTGAATCCTTTAGGTTTTGGAACTAGATCCCACACATCATTTCTGGAAAATTGATTTAGTTCTTCTTGCATATCTAGGATTCAATCATTGTCTTGCAGAGCTTCCTCTATTGAGGTTGGCTCAAACAGAGAGACCAATCCAAACAGTGATTCTTCATTATTTCTAAATGAGGATCTTGTTCTGATGGGATCTTCTTTCTTTCCAATAATCACATTTTCTGGATATGCTGATGTGATTCTGGGGAATCTTTTCTGTGAGGTTTGTTTAGAAATTCTTAGGTTGTCTAGAGAATTTGCAATAGAAGGATCTTCTGAGTTGTCCTTTGCTTCTGACTCTTCAGAGTTTGTAAGCTGATCTTCTGTACCTGCAGGATTTTCATTCTGCTTTGGCTTTTGCTGGCCAAGATTATCATCAAATCTGACTTTGATTGATTCTTCAACAATCAGAGTTTGTGTTGTATACCCTATAGCCTTTTGAGCGTTTAGAATATCCAAGCAGAAAACAATTTTGTGCCTTAGAATCAAACTTGTTCAGATTATCTTTAGTATTCAGAATATAGCAAGTACATCCAAAAGGATGAAAATATGAAATGTTGGGTTTTCTGTTTTTCCATAATTCATAAGAAGTATTTTCAAGAATTGGTCTTATAGAGACTCTATTTTGAATATAACATGTTATGTTCACTACTTCTGCCCAGAAGTGTTTAGCCACATTGGTTTCATTAATCATGGTTCTGGCCATTTCTTGCAAAGTTCTACTCTTTCGTTCTATAACTCCATTTTGTTGGGGAATTCTAGGACAAGAGAAATCATGAGAAATGCCATTTTCTTTAAAAAAACTTTTCAAAAAAATGGTTTTCAAATTCTCCTCCATGATCACTTCTAACTTTTATGATTCTAAACTCTTTTTCATTTTGCACTTGGTTGCAGAAGTCGAAGAACACAAAATGTGACTCATCCTTGTGTTTTAAAAACTTAACCCATGTCCATCTGTTGTAGTCTTCAACAATGACCAATCCATACTTCTTGCCACTAATGGGTGCAGTTTTAACTAGTCCAAACAGATCAATGTGAAAAAGTTCCAACGGCCTAGAGGAAGAAACAACATTTTTTAACTTAAAAGAAGGTTTTGAAAATTTTCCTTTCTGACATGCTTCACACAGAGCTTGAGTTGAACTTCAGATTGGGAAGTCCCCTGACCAGATTGAGTTTGTTAATTTGAGATATTATTCTCATGCTAACATGTCCCAATCTTCTATGCCAGACCCATTACTCATCGCTAACAGACATAAGGCATTTTACATTCTGAGTTATAAGGTCATAAAGATCAATTTTATAGATGTTGTTCTTTCTCTTGCCAGTAAAAAGGATTGTTCCATCTTTTTGACTAACAACTCTATAGGATTTTTGATTAAATATTATGTCATAACCGTTGTCACTTAATTTACTTATGGACAACAAGTTATGCGCTAATCCTTCTACCAACAAAACATTAGTTATAGAAGAAGGTTACCGTTTCCAATGGTTCTAAAACCAATAATCTTTCCTTTCTGATTTCCTCTAAATTTGACATCTTCTCCAGATTTAATTTCCAGACTTTGGAATATAAACTTTCTTCCCGTCATATGTCGTGAGCACCCAGAGTCTAGGTACCATGACCGGTGTTTCAACTGTGTTGTTAAGGACATCTGCAACATATATTATTTTCTCCTTAGGTACCCATATCCTTTTGGGTCCTTTTTGGTTAGAGTTTCTAAAGTTCTGTTTGAACTTTGATTTATCATAAATTTTTTCAGAGTGAGATGTGTATTGGATATCATGTGTGTGCCCAAAACTAAATTGTGTGTGCAGTGGTTTATATGTGATAACCATTTTCTCAATAGGTTAAGGTTTATATGTTTCTTTCCCTTATGGATTTTCATATCTAATTCCTCTTCTGTTATTTCCACTAACACCAAAGATCATTGAAGCCATTTTGCTTCTATCTATGCTTTTAGCAAGAAATGTTTGAAAACTAGAGTCATATTCTTTAAGAATATCTCTTGAACTTGAAGCAGAATCTGAAATAGAAATCTTTTGAACTTTTTGAACTTCCTCTTTGAGTTTAAAAATGTTTTCTTTAAGTTCAGAGTTTTCTGTTTCAAGTTTCTCAAAATCAGATGCGAGATTCTTTTTGAGTTTCTTGTATTTGATTTTGAGTTGATTGTAGTTTTCAAGAAGTTCTGATAAGCTTTCTACAAGTTAGACTCTAGAGAATTTAGAGAATACATCTTTCGGTTTTGAATCAGAGTCTGAGTCATCGTCATCTGCTGTGGTAGCCCTAAACACTAGGTTAACGTGCTCATCTTCTAATTCAGATTCGGCTTCAGAAGATTCTGAATCATCCTAGGTGGCCATCATGCCTTTCTTTCTTACAAACCTTTTCTTTGGTATTTCTCTTTGTAGCTTAGGATAATCACTTCTATAGTGTCCTGGTTCTTTACATTCATAGAAAACTATATCTCTTCTGCTTGACTTCTTAGGTCCAAAAGATTCTAGTTTATCTTCTGAACTCTTGTAGTTTCTGAACTTCTTTTGTCCGTGCTTCCACATCTGGTTGATCCTTCTAGAGAGCAGAGATAACTCATCTTCTTTTGGTGCTGAGTCTTCAGATTTTCCTTCTTCTGCCTGAAAATCGTTAATTTCACATTTTTAATAGATTTAAGGGCGACAGACTTACCTTTCTTCTAAGGCTCATGTTCATCAAGTTCTATCTCGTGACTTCTTAATGCACTGATAAGTTCTTCAAGAGATACATCATTCAAATCTTTTGACACTTTGAATGTAGTAACCATAGGTGCCCATCTTCTGGGTAAACTTCTGATAATTTTCTTAACATGGTCTACCTTGGTGTATCCTTTGTTCAGAACTCTCAGGCCAGCGGTCAGAGTTTGAAATCTTGAGAACATAACTTCAATGGACTCATTTTCTTCCATTTTGAAGGCTTCATACTTCTGGATGAGAGCCAGAGCTTTTGTCTCTTTTACTTGAGCATTGCCTTCATGAGTCATTTTGAGAGACTCAAACATGTCATGTGTTGTATCTTTGTTGGTGATTTTCTCATATTCCATTTTAGAGATAGCGCTCAGAAATATATTTCTGGCTCTGTGGTGATTTTTGAAATCCAATTTCAGTTGTTTATCCATGATCTTTCTGTCAATCTTGTTTCCTTATTTGTCTTCTGGATGTGTGTAACCATCTAGGACCATATCCCATAAATCAGCATCATGACCTAGAAAGAAACTTTCTATTCTATCCTTCCAGTACTCAAAGTCTTCTCCATCAAACACAGGAGGTTTGGTGCAGTTGTTGTTGTTTTGTTCGGTTGCCATAGTGTTTTCCTTCTGGATCTTTTTCTGACACTGTTAGGTGTTTGCACCCAGAACTAGAGCTCTGATTCTAATTGAAGGGTGAGAAAACACTTAGATGGGGGGGGGGGTTGAATAAGTTTTTCCTTTTTATCGCGTAATAATAATTGAAGGACACATGTAATTTTATCCTTGTTCGTTTGAAACTCAAACTACTCCAGTCCATCCGACAAGGTGATTTCGCCTCTCTCAACGAGGACTTAATCCACTATAATCAATATGATGCACAAGCCAACTGCAAGTGACTAACAATACAATGCACAAGCAAACTGCAGGTGACTAACACGTCTAAGACTCAACTAGTCCAAGCCCTCTTCAGAAATCTGACCCAACTGGTCTCTCAAGGAAAAATTACAAAGATTATCTCTTAACAGTAGTGAATCAGAATGCTTCTAATAAGCCATATCACAAACTGTGATTTATCCCTAAGATTTTAGCCCAATACTTAAGAATTAACCACTATATACAAAGAGTTTACAATATTGAAAATAGTGAGCTTCAGTATATTTTGCGTGGATCAGTAACCTTGCTTTGAAACAAATGGTCTTCTATATATAGATTCAAATTTTGACCGTTACTTCCTTGAAGAGAGAGTATGCATTAATGATGCGTGTTAGCTTGTCCTTTATGTTTCCAATGCTCTCGTGCGTAGTACCACTTGAGTGCGTTAGCCGTCTTAGCATTAAATGATCAACGGTACTGTCAGTGCTTGTCTCTAGAAGTTTAAGCAGCGTTGCAACATCAGAGTTTTCTTTAACTTTTCTTCTATTAGAGTTTTCTATATCACTTCTTCTGTCAGAGTTTTCTTCATTTTATGTTTGTGATACGGTGGGAAGAGAACTGACTGTTTTTGGAATGCTGGTTTACGTTTTACGTTTGTTTTCGCAAAATGTCGCGGTAAGCAAGAGTCGCCACCGTCTTTTATTTTATCCAACAAAGAAAGGAAAAAAGCACAGAAAAATTCCTTTTTCGAGATGTTTCTCGGGTTCGGGAGGTAGATTATAGAAAGGGAAGGTGTTAGCACCCTTTCTATCCATGGTTATCCACGGGCTCTTAGGTACTGCTCAAAGTGTTTTCAAAATTTTGCTTTTCTTTGTGTTTGTGGGTTTGAAGGAGTTTTTGTTTTGAAGAGAGTGTAAGTGCGAAAAGTTTTGTTTTGTTTTTAAAAGGAGCAAGTACTTAAGAACTATCTACCTACTCAAAAAAAGAATTAATCTGTACAAATGTCCTTTAGACAATGTTATCCCACTATTGAGGAGTAGGTAGCATCGTCATTGCAGTTTAAGGGTCAATTCGATTAAGGGACGTGTGATCACTAAAGCAATGTTAGGACGCCTTAGCGGTAACCCTAATGTCTTAGATCATTTTATCCGAGGCAACCGTTTCGAGGAAACTATGATCTTTGGACAAGAGGACGACCTCTAAAACTTCCTATACTCAATGACCACGTTCGAAGGCAACCAAGTGAGGTGTACCCTAAGAGTGCGCATGTGCGAGTGTGTTATTTCGGTTAATTTTATCTGTACATGTCATGGGTGACCTATGTTGGTTTTAAGTTCATACATTTGATCTTGTCATGCATTCCATATTATCAAACATCTAACAGTGTATAGTTGCGGAATTTAAATTGCGGAAATTAAATCTAAACTATTACAAGGCGTCGGGTATTTACATCGCCAAAAACAACCCTTGAAATTTAAATTGCGGAAAATAAAATAAAGCGATAAAATAAAGTCCTAATTAAAGCTATTACATTCCGGAAGCAATTACAATAATAAGACAAAATTGATCGCGTGCGAGAAAATTAAACCGACGTATTTTTTAGGGTTTTGACCCCTTTTTATTAAAGAAAATATTTTTGTTATTTTTTTGAATTAAAAGAAACTAAGTCTAAATTAACAATTAAATTAATTAATTAATGAAAATATTTTTGGATTTTTGAATATTTAAAGAAATAAAATAAATTGATTAAAAGCTAATAAAAAAACCTAATTCTACATTAATTTTAATTATTTTGTAAAAGATATTAAAGTTATACCTAATTAAACTAAATCAATTAAATTAATTTATTTACAAAAATAAAGTGATGATTTTAATTTTAATAAATAAAATATTTTTTTTGTGTTTTTGATTTTATGAGAAAAAATTCTTAATTGGTTAATTAACAATAAAAATAATAAAACAATTTAAATAAAAGAAATATAAAAGAGAAAAGAAATAACCCAATGGGGGGGTGTTGGGCCCAAATCTGGATGTTTGTTCAGCAATTCAGAGGCCCATTCACGTTCAAGCCTGGTTGACCTTCCAGATTCTCTATGCTTGGGTTGACTGGAGAACATGATGCACGTTCAATCTTGGCCTTTAGATTTGGCCTTGAGGCCATCTGGCATCTGAAGATCTGAAGTCCATGGTAGTCCACATGTTGGGGTTTGTACTGGAACAACTGTGGAAAAATATTACAAAGCAAATTGGTGGACCTGGGGTTCGAACCCAAGTCTCGTTGGACTTTCCACTAGCGCCTTTGCCACTACACCACTGCCACTTAATTGTTATTGGAATAAGCATTAAGCATTATATGGTAAAACAAATAAATATGCCAGAATCAATAAAAATAAGGCGCGTAATTTGAATTAGCCAATAGGAAGAAGACACGCCTTCGTCTTCTTCATGTAAAACTGGTTTTCTTACCTGCGGATTTTTATCTGCAGCAAGATCAGTGGCTTGCTTCTAAAATTCATTCTAAGCCATAAAAATACAATCCAAGAACATGGACGTGATCGTCTCTTCCTCCTGAGTTCATCTATATCCATTATTGGCCTCAATTTTACCTGAAACTCAAACGCCTAAAAAACAAGAACCGAAACCCTAGTTTCGGGTACAGGGTTACAGGCTATGAAAACAAAATCAAATAATGCATAAATGTTCTAAATGGACTGATTAGCATGATTGTGCAGAGATTTTGGCAAAAGGATGCAAGAATAAGAGATCACGATTTCATGTACAGGGGTATGTTTCGAAGGACTTACAATGCGATTCAGGGAGGGAGAAGGCTTGATTTTGATTCCAATAGCTTCAGTGGATGTCAGGAAAGAAGATAGCATTGAGTTTTTTCTTTGAATTTGCCTCTAACCAAGATTTCAGTCCCAAGCTTTTTTTGAGTTTTTTTCAAGTTTGGTATCTCTGATTATGTAGCCTCCAGGTCGTGTCCTTTGTGCCTTTGCATTGTGTGAGTATATGGGAAGCAATTAGGTTAAGTCTTGGGCCTTGAATCCATGAGCATTGATGTTTGAAGATTTGATATGATTCACCATTAACAAAGCTTCCAAAAATGTCAAAAGCCAATATTTTTTGCATGAGATAGCTTGATACGAGTTTGATTGTGTCTATCATGATAATTGAAAGCTGTATCAATCAAAAATATCTCATTCCATCAATATTTGGATTTTATTTGGATTAATATTGATTTAAAATGAATTAATTCAATAAAAATCAAATAAAAATAGAAAAATTAATGAATGGACATAAAACTGAATATAGGACACGTGTGTAGTGTGACAAGATCAAATCAAGTGGAAAATAGTGGGCCCATTTGGCAAAATTTGAAGTTTTGGGGATAGTTGACTTTTGGCAATTTTGGAAAAATTCCTAAATTCAAAAATGCATAACTTCTTAAATTTCGAACCTTTGGAGGTGTTCTTGGACTTTTTAGAAACCTTGGGATGTCCTATAATCAACCCTTTTGGTCTCATCTCAGTTTGATATTCCATTCTAATGTTATAAGCTTTGGAAAAAAGGTGTTTTTGTTGACTTTCAAAAATGACCTATAATGTCCAAATTTGTAACTTTTTGTGAGTGCATTTATTGATCTTGGGGTGTTAAGATGGATTGTAGGAAATTGCATACTCTTCAAAATGAAATTTGTATGGTTCATTTCTCATAAAGTATGATAAAGTTATGCTTGGTCAAAGTTGGGTTGACTTTTCCTACAAAACCCTAATTTAGCAACTTTTGAATCTTGATGAATCTTGAGCAATCCTTGATGACTCATGATCAACCCTTGATCAAATGATGAATTATCCTTCAAAATGAGAATTTTGACAAAAAATCTTGAGGTTTGACTATTTGTAGGTCACAATTGACTTTTGCCCTAACATAGTCGACTTTTGGACCTCTTGAGCAATTGACTGACCAAACTTCCTCTGCAAGGCTTGAAATTTGACATGGATGAACTTGAGAACATATTAGGACATTTGGGAGAACTTGAGGTCATTTGGATGCAAGGACCTTGATGCAACACAAAACCCTAATTTGAGATTGACTGTCCAACTCTTGAGCAATCTTGAGCCACTTGGAGATTATTCTTGAAATGTCTTGGGAAATATGGGAGGGAAAATTTTGGGGTACAACAGTTTCCCCTGTTCAATTTTCTTAAACCTAAGGATGTAGATTGGCTTTCGGGCCTTTCGTGATCCGAAGGTGGAAGATGATTGAACACTAGAGTGCCTAGAAATTTGCACTCGCATGATGTAGTATCAGCCTTGTGATGTCGAGAATGGGCTTACATATGCCATTTGGAGATTGTTGGTATTTGGTCTTGTCTTCTTTGACTGGATTGGCATCAGAAAAATATTTAAGAATCGATTTTACTAGACCAGAGGGGTTTTGTCTCTTTTGACTGGATTGGCGTCAGAAAAATCTTTAGGAATCAATTTTACTGGTTTTGTCTCCATTGACTGAATTGGCCACAGAAAAATCTTTAGGAATCAATTTAACTGGTTTTATCTCCATTGACTGAATTGTCCACAGAAAAATCTTTAGGAATCGATTTAACTGGTTTTGTCTCCATTGACTGCGTTCGCATCAGAAAAATCTTTAGGAATCGATTTAACTGGTTCTGTCTCCATTGACTGTGCTCGCATCAGAAAAATCTTTAGGAATCAATTTAACTGGTTTTTTGTCTCCATTGACTGCGTTCGCATCAGAAAAATCTTTAGGAATCGATTTAACTGGTTTTGTCTCCTTTGACGGGTTGGCCTCAGAAAAATCTTTAAGAATCGATTTAACTGGTTTTGTCTCCATTGACGGGCTGGCCTCAGAAAAATCTTTAGGAATCGATTTAACTGATTTTTGTCTCCATTGACTGAATTGGCCACAGAAAAATCTTTAGGAATCGATTTAACTGGTTTTGTCTCCATTGACGGGTTGGCCTCAGAAAAATCTTTAGGAATCGATTTAACTGATTTTTGTCTCCATTGACTGAATTGGCCACAGAAAAATCTTTAGGAATAGATTTAACTGATTTTTGTCTCCATTGACATAGCTGAGAACATAACTGGATCTTTCCTAAAAGGTAAAGGTCAGTCATATGCAATGCATGATATGAATCAAGCAATGATGTTCTCAACATAAATGAGATTGTATGGTATGATGCGTATATGCATGTATTATGATGTATGGAAATGTAATGTTTTAGCTGGGGAAAATAAATCCCGGAGCTGCTAGAGAGTAGAGTTAGATTCTTTATTTCCGCTGGGGATGATGAACAAAGATGATTGCGAGAATAAACCTGCAGGAGAGGATGACTCCGTAGGGGAATAAATTGATGAGGAGATTACTCCGAAGGGGATTACTCTGTGGGGAAGAGATGTTCTGCTGAGGAATTTAACGATAAACTCCACTGGGGATTCCACTGATAAGCTCCGCTGGGGATTTCAATGATAAACTCTGCTGGGGATGGATTACCGTTGCTGGTGATATTAAATCTATTGAGGATTGAATTCCTGCTTGTGAAAGGAAAGAACTTTGCTGGGGACGATCTTTCAGTTGCCACTTGCTGGGGATAACCCTGTTGGACTTTTGTGGGGATAAGCCTCTGAATTTGGCTGGGGAGATACTTTGAACTTGGCTGGGGAGATTTATTTTTGTACTCCGCTGGGGATAAACTTCCAAATTCTACTGGGGATTATGATTTAACTCCGTTGAGGAAGCTTTTTCAGACCGTGCTGGGGAAATGTTGACTCCACTGGGGGTATCTCGTATTCTAACGGGGAACATTCTTATACTCCGCTGAGGAATATTAAGACTGCCGGGGATGCTCGTATACTTACTGGGGAATATTCCTATACTCCACTGAGGAATATTAAGACCTTCTAGGGATACCAAGCCTTTTTAGGGTTGATGGTAGATTAACTCTGCTTGGGGAGAGTATTGCTGATTCGTTCACGGTTTGTAAGTTCAACTGAGGGAGAGCTACCATTACTATCTTACTCTGCTGGGAGTGAAAATACCTTAGCCTTATTCTTCAACTGGATCTACCTTCGTACCTGGTGGACAGAGCAACTATACAGCTTGGACAATTCTTATTGCCCCTGCTTCTGATATTACCAGTAATTCGTCTTTTGTTTCGCATGTAAATATTTATGATCAGCAATTAATGTCAAATGCATATATCAAAAATGAACATTGGACGTTCTTTGCAAAACAAAACAGATAAAGGAAAAACAGTTTGAAATTTCTTTGAAAATGAATTGTATTGATTTTGAAGTTTGGCCTGTAAATAGGAATTTTTGTACAAGAGGCTGGCGTCCTAGTAAGAGAATGCCGCAGAATAATAGAATTTACACAATTTGTGAAAAACTAAACAAAATAGCAATGTGAATGATCCCACTGGGTTCCAAATCTGCTATTGCCTTTATATCCTCGAGCATCTCATCACTTTGCTACTGGTTGAAGATGAATCAGATTGATTAATGTCGTCCGAGCTTGATAATCGATATCGAAGTCTGGATGCAAGGTGATCCAATGAGACATAGTGTTACGCTTTGATCCCTAATTTTTGTCTGGACCGCCCTTTCGGGTTTTCAGTCCACCGGGATACCCATTTTTTCCCAAACCTCCTTTTCAGGTTTTCGACTTGCCGGGTGTACAGATTTTTTCATTTTCATCCCTTATTTTTGCCCGAACCCTTTTGGTTCGCCGGGAAGCCCTTATTTTTGCCTAGGCCAGCCAACCTAGCGGGTCTTTGATCATGCGTAGTATCTTTTTACTATGTCTGCATTGACGGGGTGAGGAAGGTCGTCACCATCCATGGTGGTTAGAATCATAGCTCCTCCTGAGAAAATGTTCTTAACCACAAATGGCCCTTCGTAAGTAGGGGTCCATTTGCCCCTGGGATCACCTTGAGGTAGGATAATGCGCTTGATCACTAGATCCCCAACTTGATACTCTTGTCGTCTGACTTTCTTGTTAAACGCCTTGATCATTCGTTTTTGATACGTCTGACCATGACAAACAGCAGTAAGTCTCTTTTTGTCGATTAAATTCAGTTGATCAAGCCGGGTTTGAATCCAGTCATCTTCACTCAAACCTGCATCCTTCATGATCCGGAGAGAGGGTATCCGAACTTCAATGGGCAAGACTGCCTCCATGCCATAAACCATGGAATAGAGTGTTGCTCCTGTTGATGTCCGCGCTGAGGTATGGTACCAATGAAGAGCAAATGGTAACATCGCGTGCTAGTCTTTGTATGACACTCTCATCTTCTGCACAATCTTCTTAATGTTCTTATTGGCCGCTTCAACAGCCCCATTCATCTTCGGCCGGTAGGGAGAAGAGTTGTGATGCTGTATCTTGAATTGCTCGCAGAGCTCAGTGATTATCTTGTTGTTGAGGTTGATACCATTGTCCGTAATGATCCTCTCTGGTACACCGTATCGACAGATCAGATTATGCCGAATGAACTGTGCCACAGCGTTCTTGGTCACTGTAGCAAAGGAAGCTGCTTCAACCCACTTTGTAAAGTAATCAATTGCTACCAGGATGAAACGATGCCCGTTGGACGTTGTAGGTCTGATCTCGCCGATCATATCAATGCCCCATATTGCAAAAGGCCAAGGAGCCGTCAAGACATTTAGAACTTGTGGTATCAGAAGAGTAGTATGAGTCAACATGTACTGTCTCAGCCGGCGAGCAGCCCATGCCAAAGCGTAGCAAGTTCTCTCAAGAAGTGAGTATTGGGTCTCATAGTCGGTAATCTTTTTGCTAAAGCAGTGAATAGCATGCTCTTTTCGGCCAGACTCGTCATGCTGCCCCAGCACACCTCTTTGTATTATCCAGCTCTTTTAAGTATGAGATCAACGGTCTTCCTGTAATTGGAGGCATCAGAATTGGTAGCTTGGAGGTAGTATGGCCCTCTCTTCTTGAAGCAGTAGTCTAACAAACTCACCAGACACTTCGCAATCATCTTCACCTTCGTCTTAGGCTAAGTCGATCGGACTTTCGAAGTCATAACTGACAGTAGCAGAGTCGTTATCAGTGGGATCCAGAGTGGACATAGATCATGATACGTGAGTGTGTGTAAAATAGCTGTTTTGCAATATATAATAAAGAAAAACAAGGAGCGCAAAATTTGAAATGCAAGAATGTCCAATGCTTTTATTAATGATATATGAAAATGACACACATAAAGCCCTCACAAACGAAGCCACGGTGCCCCGGGTAAGACACCGGGCCGTAAAGTTTAAACATTGTCTGTTACATATTCAAAACAAAAAGTTTCATTACTGGGTAACAAAAGTAATAGGGATGAAGTCCTTTCCTGTCCAGTTACATTGTCCACCGTCGGTCGTAGGATAGATCCAGCTGTCAAACTCAGACTCTTCTACATCATCCTAAATGGCATTCACTCCCGAGTTACTGATGAACACGGGAGGTCTTCCGATCCGTGCATTCCGAACAACCCTTTGAGCTTCTGCAGTGAAACCCAAACCAAACTTGTTAGTCTTCTGTGTAAAATCAGGGAGCTGGCCTCACTGTGCACACCCACCTTTCTCAATGACAGCCTGAGCATCCTTGAGGGAAGCCATCTTCATAGGAGAATCTTCAACAACAGTCTCAGCGGACGCCAGTGTCTGAGGGACCTCTTCAAAATGTTGGAATGGAGTCTCAATGAACTCCCCATCCATCTCTACATATCGGAAGTAGTTGAGGTGGCTCACCATGTACTCTTCCTCTCCTTGCACTGTCACAATCTTCCCTTTGACCGGGTACTTCAGCTTCTGGTGGAGCATTGAGGTTACGGCCCCAGCTTTGTGGATCCATGGACGACCCAACAAACAAGAATAGGATGACCGAATGTCCATCACATAGAATGTAGAATTTAAGACCTGAGAACCAACCTTGATCGGGATATCAACTTCACCATGTACCATTCTTTTAGACCCATCAAAGGCCCTAACAACAATGTTACTTGGTTTCAGCTCCAACCCTTCATAATCCAACCGGTCTAGAGCTTTTTTAGGCAAAACGTTCAATGAGGAACCAGTATCCACTAATACATGTGCAAGAGTAGTGCCCCTGCATTCAATGGAGACATGCAGGGCATCATTGTGATTCTTCCCTTTAGTAGTTAAATCGGCGTCAGAGAAACCCAACCCATTAGCAGCAGTTAAATTGGCCACGCAATCTGTAAACTGGTCAGCTGATGTCTCTTGTGGTATGTGAGCAGTCTTTAGAAATGTAATCAGAGCCTTGGCATGGGCCTCTGAGCACAACAATAGTGACAACATAGAAATCTTGGACGGGGTTTGCCCCAGCTGTTCAACTACATTATAATCACTCTTTTTGATAATTTTCAGAATCTCTTCCATCTCTTGCTTAGAGGTTTCAACAGTAATCATCTTCGGTGCCTCCGTCTGGGTAGGCACATCAGTGGTGATCCCTTTGCCCCGAGTGTCAGATGACTCGGTGACAGGGGTAAGAATGGGGACTTGAACAGGAATAGCGGTAGGTACACTGGCAGGTGTGATAAAAACAGGTTTTCGGATATTTGGTGGAGCAATATCAGGTGAGAAAAGTGTTCCGCTGCGGGTGACTTTAGCAGGTCCAACAATATTGCTGATGTCAGTATCAGCATCCAACTCTTGTTTAACTCCATGGAAATAAACATCAGCCCCG
The DNA here is from genome assembly GCA_948472305.1 of Vicia faba. Taxonomy (NCBI): domain Eukaryota; kingdom Viridiplantae; phylum Streptophyta; class Magnoliopsida; order Fabales; family Fabaceae; genus Vicia; species Vicia faba. Next base: position 495,995,039 of record OX451736.1, read on the forward strand.
TAATGCCAAGGGACAACTTTATCAGAGGTATAGGGGATAGGCCCCGGAACAGTGATGATCACAGGCGCGATCTTCGGGACAGATGTAATTCTAACAGGCTTCCTCGAGGGAGCCTTGGAAGAATTATCGAAAATGGTAATGATGGAAACTTCTTCAGAAGGAACTAAGGGAACAACAGCCTTCTCAAACAGAATCTCCTTACTATCCATGAGGCATTGGACACCTGATTTCAAAAGTGGGAAACCGGTAGGAAGAACAGAACACATACGACAACCTTCATCACAACCCGGAAATAAACCGGCCACAAAAGATTCTTCTTTACAGTCATCAGAGGGGTAATAATGTCATCCATAGAAACCACAAATGAGTCTTCTTCTATAGCATTCACTCAATGCTTAGGCATAGGAGCAGTCACAACATTAGGTCTTTCGGGCGCCTCGAACTCAATCTCCTTCGCATCAATTAAGTCCTGTATCTTATTCTTCAAAGTCCAACAATCATATGTATTATGCCCCAGGCTATCAGAGTGATAAGCACAGCGGGCATTAGGGTTATACCTTGGTGATATTATATTTGAATTCTTTGGGGCTTCCTTTAGAATCAACAGATTGGTCTTCAGCAATTATGGCAGGATCTGAGACAAGGTCATGCTGAGACGGGTGAATTGCCTTCGAGGTCTCTCGTCCTTCTATTGATTGTTGTGCTGAGGAGCACCAACAGGTTTTGAAATAACAACCGCATTAACAACTTGGCGGTGTTCAGGTCTATTCTGTCTTCTTGCACTGTAGACAACACTAGATTCTTTCTTAAAGGGCTTCTTCTAGGTGCTTGATGAGGCACCCTCTTGTATCTTACCAGCCTTAATACCAACCTCAATCCTTTCATCGGTCAAAATAAGCTCTGTAAACCCAGATGAAGAGCTTCCAATTAGATGGTTAAAGAATGGACCAGACAGGGTCTCCAGAAACATGTCCACAAGCTCCCGATTAGCCAAGGGTGGTTGTACTCTTCCGGCGAGGTCTCTCCACTTCTGAGCATAATCTTTGAATCCTTCACCCGTTCCCATTGACATACCCTGGAGTTGGGTACGCGTAGGAGCGAGGTCGGAGTTGTACTGATACTGCCTATAGAAAGCAGTAGCCAAATCTTCCCAACTGCGGATACTGGCTCCGTCCAACTGGTAGAACCACTCAAGCTGAGTCCCTGAGAGACTGTCTTGAAAGAAATGGATCCACAGGTTCTTATCAGCTATGTGCGGCTGAATCTTCCTCACATATGACCGGAGGTGCAGCTTCGGACAAGAAACTCCGTCATACTTAGCAAAGGCTGGTGCCTTGAACTTGTGGGGAATCACCACCCCAGATGATAGACCCAGATCACCAAAGTCCAGACCAGGCCCTTTCTGAACTTCCATAGCACTCAACTGGTCTTCCAGTTGCTTGTAGCTATCCTCAGCAGGAGGATACTATTCTTCATCAAAGTCCGTCTCGTTGTCGGAGACCACAGGGCTAGGAGCCCTCCTTTCTTCCTGACTATCTTTCCCTCCAGATGAGGTAGTCAAATCAACTTCATTTTATAGCCTGTTTCCAAACCTATGCTCTGTGTTGAACAGGATGGTCCTCTTCTTCTTCTTCTTCTTCTTCTTCTTCTTCTTCTTCTCTTTCAAAATCAGGGTCTTCAGATCCTGCTGACCCTTAGCAAGATTCATGAACAGCTCTTGAAATTGGGCATTCTGGGCCTGAAGGGCCTTGATAGCTTGCTCAGTTGAAGGTTCAGTAGACATGATGAGTGCTGAAATAAACAGCGAAGAAGATAAGAGACATGTAATGGGTACCTGTTATGGAGTGCATGAGATGAAATGCGCATGATTATGATTTCAAAGACAATCGGGAGATTCAAATTTGTAAACAAGAAATGAAACACACTTTATTAGATAAACTTTGGAATTCAAATTGTTCAACAAATTGCCTTTAAGGCGTTACATGAAAAGAAATGCTGAAAAGTAAATAAAAACTGGAAAGGAAATCATCAAAGGTCTATCAATGCTCCCATGGTCTCTTCTTCTCAGTGCGGACATAGTCGTTGAGAATTCGCTCATTCTCCAACTGCCTAGTCAGCTTCTGGATCTTCTGCTCTTGCTCGTTGAACCTCTCTCGGTAAGAATCCCGTTCTTCCCTTAGCTGCATCCAAGACCTTTTCAGTTCCCCAATGTCAGTGGGCATGTAAGGATGGAGAATGGTTGGAAGAACTCCTTCTTCATTAGCAACTTCAAGAGTTACAGGTCAGACAACTTCATATGGAATACCTAGATTTTAGGAACGGATGCAAACCCATCTGAGATATGACTCCATCAGGAGTGAATTCTTTGGGCCCAGCTCATGTGGATCAGATTGGTGAACTCTATCCCAAGCCCTTATGAATTTGCGACGTTGCTCGTCGTTATCCCCTTGAAAATCAAAGATGATATGAGGCATTAGCATTTCATGAGGTCCTTCTCTTCTGGCTCTCCCGAACTGACATAGAGCTAAGCAAGGGTTGTAAGAAATTCCTCCATGGGTCCCTAACAGTGGAACATTGGGGTACTCCCCACATCGATCAATAATAGTCACCTCGTCCATACCCTTGAGAGTCCAGATGATGTCATTATGAGAGAGAGACATCACCCTATAAGCCCAGCCCATGCCTTCTTTGTTCTTCAGCACTGACTTGGGAAGGTGCGAAATAAACCATCTTGCCAATAAGGGAGCACAGCACATCAAGGTTCCCCGCTTTCGGGCAGTACGAGCATAGAGCTGATGAAGAATGTCACCCAAGAGAGTGGGTACCGGATTTCGAGAGATGAAGATCTTTATCGCATTCACATCAACAAAGGAGTCAGAGTTCGGGAACAATACCAAGCCGTATATCAGAAGAGCCAGAATATCCTCGAATGCCTTGAAGTCTAGGCTATCCCAGAAATAGTTAGCCTTACCAACCAAGAACTTAGTCAGAAAGCCCTTTGCTCCACTTCTAGTTTCCCAATTAGCCAATACCTCTTCTTTGGTCAAATAAAGGGCTGCAGCAATCTCTTCGGGCCTAAGAATCTTCTCCCAACCAGTAAACGGGGTCTGCTCCAAAATAGAGATACCGAGAAGCTCGGAGAATTCTTCTAAGGTGGGAACCAACTGATAGTCTTGAAAAGTAAAGCAATGATAAAGCGGATCATAGAACTGGACTAGGACACTCATCATCTACTCGTCCAATTTGGAGGTTACCAAACTGAGAAGATAACCATGTCTTCTAAGGAAGGAAGTAGTATCAGGCATATTTACAACCAACTCTTTGAGCAAGGTGGGAACCTGAACAAAATTGATCCGGATGGTATTCCTACGCATGGGCATCATGATAACCTACAAAATAGAACAAAGATGAATCCCGCCTGTCTCTGAAATAGGTTAGCCTTATGCAGGATGTATGCAATGTTATGATGTCATGATGTCATGATAGAAGGCACACCACAAGTATCCACAAATAGCAAACATGGTAAAGGCACACAAGTCACACAGAGAGCCCTTAGATTTTAGGTTGGCAAGGAGCTTAGGTACTACCCTCTTTCAGTTCAGTTGGTTTAAACCTGTCCTAAAAATAGTAATCGGGTTCTAGAGGATCTCAATATCACTGACTACCCTCAATCGGTCATAATTCCAGTTTAGCAACCTTTTCTTGCAGCCGGAATCATCGCGAGAGTTTAGTCACAATGAGTGTAGCATACTGCTACTGTTCTATGGCCAAGTTGGTCAATTTAAAGGTTCTAAGGTCAGATGGTGCTTAATGACCCCTTAGATGACCCATATTCTCCTCGTTCCAACACAAGGGATATCGGTACAATCTAAAGTGCCACACCAATGTAGCTACTGCTTCAACCGTATCGGTCTATGCCGTACAATTCCCTCGCAGTTTATTGCTACTTACCTAAAGGGTACCCCCAGATCCGGGTTAGGATCTATAGTTACTCCGATACAAGCCCACAAATATAAATCATACAAAGCATACAATTGAAAACACAATGATCTAATCCTAAGGTACACCCCACTTATAGATATCCCCAGCAGAGTCGCCGGTTCTGTGATACGGTGGGAAGAGAACTGACTGTTTTTGGAATGCTGGTTTACGTTTTGCGTTTGTTTTCGCAAAATGTCGCGGTAAGCAAGAGTCGCCACCGTCTTTTATTTTATCCAACAAGGAAAGGAAAAAAGCACAGAAAAATTCCTTTTTCGAGATGTTTCTCGGGTTTGGGAGGTAGATTATAGAAAGGGAAGGTGTTAGCACCCTTTCTATCCGTGGTTATCCACGGGCTCTTAGGTACTTGCTCAAAGTGTTTTCAAAATTTTGCTTTTCTTTGTGTTTGTGGGTTTGAAGGAGTTTTTGTTTTGAAGAGAGTGTAAGTGCGAAAAGTTTTGTTTTGTTTTTAAAAGGAGAAAGTACTTAATAACCATCTACCTACTCGAAAAAAGAATTAATCTGTACAAATGTCCTTTAGACAACGCTATCCCACTATTGAGGAGTAGGTAGCATCGTCGTTGGAGTTTAAGGGTCAATTCGATTAAGGGACGTGTGGTCACTCAAGCAATGTTAGGACACCTTAGCGGTAACCCTAATATCTTAGATCATTTTATCCGAGGCAACCGTTTCGAGGCAACTATGATCTTTGGACAAAAGGACGACCTCTAAAACTTCATATACTCAATGACCACGTTCGAAGGCAACCAAGTGAGGTGTACCCTAAGAGTGCGCATGTGCGAGTGTGTTATTTCAGTTAATTTTATCTGTACATGTCATGGGTGAGCTATGTTGATTTTAAGTTCATACATTTGATCTTGTCATGCATTCCCTATTATCAAACATCTAACAATGTATAGTTGCGGAATTTAAATTGCGGAAATTAAATCTAAACTATTACAAGGCGTCGGGTATTTATATCACCAAAAACAACCCTTGAAATTTAAATTGCGGAAAATAAAATAAAGAGATAAAATAAAGTCCTAATTAAAGCTATTACATTCCGGAAGCAATTACAATAATAAGACAAAATTGATCGCGTGCGAGAAAATTAAACCGACGTATTTTTTAGGGTTTTGACCCCTTTTTATTAAAGAAAAGATTTTTCTTATTTTTTTGAATTAAAAGAAACTAAGTCTAAATTAACAATTAAATTAATTAATTAATGAAAATATTTTTGGATTTTTAAATATTTAAAGAAATAAAATAAATTGATTAAAAGCTAATAAAAAAAACCTAATTCTACATTAATTTTAATTATTTTTTAAAAGATATTAAACACCTAATTAAACTAAATCAATTAAATTAATTTATTTACAAAAATAAAGTGATGATTTTAATATTAATAAATAAAATATTTTTTTTGTGTTTTTGATTTTATGAGAAAAAAATTTAATTGGTTAATTAACAATAAAAATAATAAAATAATTTAAATAAAAGAAATATAAAAGAGAAAAGAAATAACCCAATGGGGGGGTGTTGGGCCCAAATCTGGATGTTATTTCAGCAATTCAGAGGCCCATTCACGTTCAAGCCTGGTTGACCTTCCAGATTCTCTATGCCTGGGTTGACTCGAGAACATGATGCACGTTCAATCTTGGCCTTTAGATTTGGCCTGGAGGCCATCTGGCATCTGAAGATCTGAAGTCCATGGTAGTTCACATGCTGGGGTTTGTACTGGAACAGCTGCGGAAAAATTTTACAAAGCAAATTGGTGGACCTAGGATTCGAACCCAGGTCCCGTTGGACTTTCCACTAGCGCCTTTGCCACTACACCACTGCCACTTAATTGTTATTGGAATAAGCATTAAGCATTATATGGTAAAACAAATAAATATCCCAGAATTAATAAAAATAAGGCGCATAATTTGAATTAGCCAATAGGAAGAAGACACGCCTTCGTCTTCTTCGTGTAAAACTGGTTTTCTTACCTGCGGATTTTTATCCGCAGCAAGACTAGTGGCTTGCTTCTAAAATTCATTCTAAGCCATAAAAATACAATCCAAGAACATGGACGTGATCGTCTCTTCCTCCTGAGTTCATCTATATCCATTATTGGCCTCAATTTTACCTGAAACTCAAACGCCTAAAAAACAAGAACCAAAACCCTAGTTTCGGGTACAGGGTTACATGCTATGAAAACAAAATCAAATAATGCAGAAATGTTCTAAATGAACCGATTAGCATGATTGTGCAAAGACTTTGGAAAAAGGATGCAAGAATAAGAGATCACGATTTCATGTACAGGGGTATGTTTCGAGGGACTTACAACGCGATTCAGGGAGGGAGAAGGCTTGATTTTGATTCCAATAGCTTCAGTGGACGTCAGGCAAGAAGATAGCGTTGAGTTTTTCCTTTGAATTTGCCTCTAACCAAGATTTCAGTCCCAAGATTTTTTTGAGTTTTTTTCAAGTTTGTTATCTCTGATTATGTAGCCTCCAGGTCGTGTCCTTTGTGCCTTTGCATTGTGTGAGTATATGGGAAGCAATTAGGTCAAGTCTTGGGCCTTGAATCCAAGAGCATTGATGTTTGAAGATTTGATATGATTCACCATTAACAAAGCTTCCAAAAATGTCAAAAGCCAATATTTTGTGCATGAGATAGCTTGATACGAGTTTGATTGTGTCTATCATGATAATTGAAAGCTGTATCAATCAAAAAGATCTCATTCCATCAATATTTGGATTTATTTGGATTAATATTGATTTAAAATGAATTAATTCAATAAAAATCAAATAAAAATAGAAAAATTAATGAATGGACATAAAACTGAAGATAGGACACGTGTGTAGTGTGACAAGATCAAATCAAGTGGAAAAAGTGGGCCCATTTGGCAAAATTTGAAGTTTTGGGGATAGTTGACTTTTGGCAATTTTGGAAAATTTCCCAACTTCAACAATGCATAACTTCTTCAATTTTGATCCTTTGGAGGTGTTCTTTGACTTTTTAGAAACCTTGGGATGTCCTATAATAAACCCTTTTGGTCTCATCAAATTTTGATATTCCATGCTCAAGTTATAAGCTTTGTCAAAAAAGGTGTTTTTGTTGACTTTCAAAAATGACCTATAATGTCCAAATTTTTAACTTTTTGTGAGTGCATTTCTTGATCTTGGGGTGTGAAGATGGATTGTAGGAAATTGCATCCTATTCAAAATGAGCTTTGGATGGGTCATTTATCATAAAGTATGAGAAAGTTATGCTTGGTCAAAGTTGAGTTGACTTTTCTTGTAAAACCCTAATTTAACAACTTTTGAATCTTGATGAATCTTGAGCAATCCTTGATGAATCATGATCAACCATTGATAAAATGATGAATTATCCTTCAAAATGAGAATGTTGACAAAAAATCTTGAGGTTTGACTATTTGTAGGTCACAGTTGACTTTTGCCCTAACACAATCGACTTTTGGACCTCTTGAGCAATTGACTGACCAAACTTCCTTTGCAAGGCTTGAAATTTGACATGGATGAACTTGAGAACATATTAGGACATTGGGGAGCACTTGAGGTAATTTGGATGCAAGGACCTTGATACAACACAAAACCCTAATTTGAGATTGACTGCCTTAGGAGATGATTTGACTGTCCAACTCTTGAGCAATCTTGAACCACTTGGAGATTATTCTTGAAATGTCTTGGGAAATATGGAAAGGAAAATTTTGGGGTAAAAAAATGTTCATCAGAGTTTGCTTCAGCTTGCATTATCAGATATTGCTTTCAGCGTGCTTCTTTCAAATCTTTGCTTCAGAATTGCGTTTACATAAAATTTCTTAGGAACTTCTTTATCCTTTTTCTGCTCAGCGTAGAATGACGTTTCACTTTTGAGAATGCTTGAGTCAGAACATCACCTGAATTAGAAAACATGCACATCAGAGTATAAAATATATTATACAAAAATTATTTCATTGTTATCATCAAAACTCTAAGATATGATTAGAACCAAAATTTGTTCTAACAGACCACTCCTCCCTTATTAGACGATGTGGAAGAGCTATAGTTTGCTTTGGTCAGGATGCAGCAAGAAAAGGATGCTTGGAAGAATAAGTGCCAAACTTTGGAGATTTCCTATAGATCAGACTTGAAGGAGAAAAACGACTTGATTGAGATTCTTGAGAGTTAGGCTATAGACACCATGGAGAGGAAAGGGGATTTTTTCCCTCTAAACCTCAGTCAGATGCTAGTTGTTCACTTCATAATTCAGGTGATTGGAAGGAGGTTGCCACCAGATATGCGGAAGAAAACCAGAGATTAAAGGCTCATATTTCTAGGCTTATAGGGAAGCACCATCGTATAAAGTGATCTCCATCAGCTTTACTTCTTAGGGTTTTAGACTTTATTTTCATCTTGTACTTGGGATTATTGAAACTTGTAATCTATTTTGAAGTTACTATAATAAATTTTTTTAGTATTTCAAATGTGTTATTACTTTGATATTTGCAATGTGTCTATAAATCTTTAAGTCCCTTGAAATATTAATAAATCATGTGCATTGCATATCATGCATCATATTGCACATATTTCTTACATTTGTTATGCATATCTAGGTGTCTTACTGAGCTTCTTTACTTTGTTCAGCAAGTTGTCTCATCACTATAATACTCGAGCTAATTCCATAAGGAAGATGGACAACTTAGAACAAGAGAATCACGAGCTGCGTGAGGAGGTTTCTGCTCTGAAGGTCTGCATGGCCAATCTCACTGCTCTGATGGAATCTCTGGTGGCTGCTCAGAATAAGCCACCGAGTGTTCAACCTCAACAGACAAAGGTTACTACTGAAGCTATGACCGTTCCTGTGTCTGCTACTCCAACTGTTCTTCAGAATCGCATGCCTCAAGGTTATCCATGGGGAATGCCAGAGAACTGTGTGCCTGAAGGTTTCAATCTTGATCCTCAAGATACTCTAGTTGTTCAGACTACTGTTACTCCTGCACCTCCTGTGGTGCATGCTACTCCTGATGCACCTCTTTCGGTGAATATGGTTCCATTTTCTAATGATGATATGTATCGTCCTTTCCCTCCACCAAGTGAAGGATTAGGTCTCTATGATAGAATGAATGATTTTCAAGATCAGTTTGACAAGATGCAGAGGGAGATGAAGGCCCTCAGGGGAAAGGAGTTGTTCGGGCAAAATATGAATGATTTATGCTTGGTTCCGAATGTTAAGATTTCTATGAAGTTTAAAGTCCTATAATTCGAGAAGTACAAGGGCAACACTTGTCCTTGTGCTCATCTTGTGATGTATGTAATAAGAATGTCTACCCATATTTATGATCAACGTCTGTTGATTCACTTTTTTTAGGATAGTTTGACTGGTGCTGCCTTGAAGTGGTATATGAGTTTGGACAGTGTCAATATCCATACTTTCAATTACTTGGGAGAAGCATTTATCAGACAATAAAAATACAACATGGACATGGCACCTGACCGTGATCAACTCAGGGCCATGGTCCAGAAGGACAGGGAATCATTCAAAGAATATGCACAGAGATGGCGCGAGGTAGCCGCCCAAGTGATTCCTCCCATGAAAGAGAAGGAGATGACTAAGATTTTCTTGAAGACTCTGGGTGCTTTCTACTATGATAGGATGGTAGCAAGTGCACCAAGTGACTTTACTGAAATGGTGGGCATGGGTATCCGTTTGGAAGAGGCTGTAAGAGAGGGCCGTTTAACAAAAAGTGAAAGTTCTGGAAATACGAAGAAGCCATCCTATGGGTTTTCAAAAAAGAAGGAAGGAGATACAAATGCCATTATACAAGAGAGGAGGGTTAATCCTCCTATAATAAATTATCAGCGTCATCAACAAGTCGCTTCAGTGACTGCAGTTATTGGTGTAACTCCAACCACCGTTGCTTATCAGAGACAATCCCATCAAGGGAATCAATGGTATAATTAGAGAAGGGAGAGTTATGACCCTATCCCTATGAGCTATACAGAATTAATCCCGACGTTAATTCAAAAGAAGTTGGTTTAGACCCGACCACCTCCCGCTATACCATCACCATTACCTTGGTATTACAAGGAAGACCAAATATGTGCTTTTCATCAGGGAGCACCAGGGAACAATGTTGAGAACAACTATCCTTTGAAAACTGAAGTACAAAAATTGGTGAAGTCTGGTATCTTGTCCTTCAAAGATGTTGGCACTAATGTGAAAGATAATCCTTTGCCCAAGCATGGAGGAGCAAATGCTGTGAACATGGTGGCCGGTTGTCCAGACGACTTCTGGATTTTTGATATTAATTTGGTTAGAGGATATTTTATAAAAATTCATGCAGACCTCTGTGAATTTAGATACTATACACATGACCATGTCGGTTGTGCTATTTGCAGTACAGATATACAGGGTTGTGACAAGATAAAGGCTGATTTGCAGGAGATGATGGATGAGGGCCTCATCCATATAATCAGGCCTAGGGAAGAGTATGAAGAGGAAGTAAACATGGTTTCTGGATGTCCTGGAGAGTTCATAATTTTTGATGTGGAACATATGAATGAGGATCTTGTACAATTGCATGCTACTTTCTGCCACATGGCTGGTCAAGTAGAACATCAGTATGGATCTTGCCGAATTTGCTGCCGGGACTCCCGAGGATGTTCAATTATAAGGAAAGGTATTCAGTTGTTGTTGGATAATGGAACTATCAAGGTTACATGCCAAAGGGATGATTATCATGAAGTTGATGTGATTGAGGTTTGTTTGGTTGAAGAAGAGTCAGATGATGAGTATGCCTCTGCGGATGAGTTCTTCTCCTCAGATGAAGATGTGTTTTCCAGAGATGACTCTGTAATGAATGATTGTGTTGAATAGGGAGTAAATGTTATTGTGCCTTGTTTTGGTGCACCCACCCCTTTTGAAGTTGAATATCATAGCAAGCCAACTATTACTCCATTGTTGATTAGTTTTCCGGATCCTGTCCCCTACAAGTCAGACAAGGATGTACCCTGCAAATATAATGCTACAATCTTAGAGGATGGTGTGGAAGTTCCGATCCAGCCAATGCCTAATATTGGAAATATTGCTAAGACTAGCAGAGTTGCCTGCAGTGGTCGTGTATTTGCACCAGTTGTTCGTGGAGATGTTAGTACTGGAAAGAAAGTTGTTGAAAATGTTGAACCCAAGAAGGCAGTGGATGAATCTAGTGGAGCTACGCTAGAAAAAGAGGTGGATGATATTTTGAAGATAATCAAGATGAGCGACTATAGAATTATAGATCAGCTACTGCAGACTCCTTCAAAAATATCTATCTTGGCTTTATTGATGAACTCCTCTGCTCACAGAGAATCTTTGATGAGGGTGTTGGACCAAACTTTCTTGGAAAGTGATATGCCTGTAGACCAATTCAGCAGTGTGGTAGGGAACATTACATCATGTAATAACCCGAGTTTCTGCGACGATGAACTGCCCGATGAAGGAAGGAATCATAATCTGGCCCTCCACATCTCTATGAACTGCCAGAATGATTCATTATCCAAGGTGTTGATTGATAAAGGATCCACATTGAACTTTATACCAAGGAGCACACTTATGAAGTTAAAATATCAAGGAACGCCCATGCGCCCAAGTGGCATTATTGTGAAAGCGTTTTATGGATCAAGGAAATCTGTTATTGGTGAAGTGGACTTGCCTATTCATATAGGCCCACATTTGTTTCAGATTACTTTCCAGGTCATGGATATTGTACCCGCTTATAGCTGCTTGTTGGGACGACCGTGAATACATGAGGCAGGGGCTGTCACTTCGACTTTACACCAGAAGTTGAAGTTTGTTCGTGAAGGAAAAATGGTAATTATAAATGGAGAACAATCATTATTGATATCTCATTTGTCCTCTTTCAGCATTGTGGAGGCGGATGAAGCTGCTGTTGGAACCCAATTCCAAGCTTTATCCATTGATAATATAAGAGGAAATGGGGATTCTATGGCTTCGTTTAAGGATGCTCAACAGGTTGTGCGTAATGGCCATAATGACGTATGGGGACAAATTGTTGATCCAACTATAAATAAGAATAGAGTTGGCTTGGGGTTCTCTGTGAAGAATGATATAGGTAAGAGAATGAAGCCAAGGTCTGATGCAGGCAAGTATCAAGACATCTTTCGTAGCGGGGGTTATCTTCATCCAACTGTTTCCGGGATTAATGCCATTATGGAAGATGAAGCAGAGCCAAAAATTCCAAATTATGTGACGCGCGGAGTTAGGGTTCAGAACTAGATCACCATTGATGTTCCTTCTTGCATAAATGTTTCAAAGTAATTTGTTTTTGTTAATCTTTTTGAAAAAAACTTGCACTCTGCCCAAGGTGAAAGTGATATTGTATGGGCTCATCATTTGCTTTAATTTTTAAAATGAATAATAAAAGTTGTCTTTGTTTCCTAAATTATGTCTTTATTTTTTGCTTTTTTTTCTTTGAAAATGGTAATCAGAAAAAACCTTTCAAAATAAATAAATAATGTGTCAGTTTCAAAAAGCAATCATAAATCATATGTGCAGATTAATTAAAAAACCCGTTGAATACAATGACCCTGAACGCTCTCCCAACATTGAATGTCCTGTGTATAGGGCTGAAGAAGAAGACTATGATGAGATTCCAAAAGAGGTCTCACGGTTGCTTGAGCGCGAGGAGAATGCCATTCAACCATATAAAGAGCCATTGGAAGTAATCAATTTGGGTTCATAAGAAGATCCGAAGGAAGTCAAGATTGGAGCATTACTGCATCCTGATGTGAAGAGCAGGTTGATTGAGATGTTGAAAGAGTATGTGGATATTTTTTCTTGGTCTTACCAAGATATGCTTGGTCTAGATACAGATATTTTAGAGCACCGTTTGCCGCTGAAGCCAGAATGCCCGCCAATCAAATAGAAGTTGCGAAGAACTCACCCATATATGGCAGTGAAGATCAAAGAAGAAGTTCTAAAGCAGATTAATGCTAGTTTTCTTGTGACATCAGTGTACCCTCAATAGATTGCCAATATTGTCCCAGTACTGAAGAAAGACGGAAAAGTTCATACGTGCATAGATTACAGAGATCTAAATAAAGCTAGTCCAAAAGATGATTTTCCATTGCCGCACATTGATATGTTAGTGGATAACACAACAAAATTTAAAAGTTTTCTTATTCATGGACAGATTTTACGGATATAATCAAATAAGGATGGCTCCTAAGGACATGGAAAAAACAACTTTTATCACACCCCGGGGAACATTCTGTTACAGAGTGATGCCCTTCGGGTTGACGAACATTGGTGCAACGTAACAGAGGGCTATGACAACCCTATTCCATGATCTGATGCACAAGGAAATTGAGGTATATATTGATGATATGATTGCTAAATCCCAGACTGAAGAAGGGCATGTAGAAGATTTGTTGAAATTATTTCAGCGTTTGAGGAAGTATCGTCTCCGCTTGAATCCAAATAAATGTACCTTTAATATTCAGTCAGGGAAATTGTTGGGTTTCATTGTTATCCAGAGAGGGATTGAAGTTGACCCAGATAAATTCAAAGCAATTCAAGAAATGCCAGCGCCGAGAATTAAAAAGCAAGTCAGAGGGTTCCTTGGGCGTTTGAATTATATTTCTAGATTCATTTCCCACATGACTGCAACGTGTGAACCGATATTTAAGTTGTTAAAGAAAGATCAAGGTTGTGTGTGGACCGATGATTGCCAAAGGGCATTTGAAAGTATTAAAGAGTATCTTCTTAAACCTCCTATCTTGATCTCTCCCGTTGAAGGAAGACCATTGATTATGTATCTGACAGTGTTAGATAATTCCATGGGCTGTATTCTGGGGCAACAAGATGAAACAGGGAAGAAAGAGTATGCCGTTTATTATCTCAGTAAAAAGTTTACTGATTGTGAGTCGCGGCATTCCATGCTGGAAAAGACCTGTTGTGCTTTGGCCTGGGCGGAAAAACGTTTGCGGCAGTATATGTTGAATCACACTACTTGGTTGATCTCCAAAAAGGATCCAATCAGGTACATTTTTTGAAAAGCCTGCTCTTAATGGGAGAATTTCCTGCTGAAAGATGTTGTTATCTGAATATGACCTTAAAAAGCTATTAAAAGCAGCGTGTTGGCAGATTATCTTGCTCACCAACCAGTTGATGGTTATTAGTCTGTGATGTTTGATTTCCCCGATGAGGATGTGATGTTTCTGAAAGTTAAAGATTGTGATGAACCATTGCTCGAGGAAGGTCCTGATCCTGAATCTCGCTGGAGTATGATATTTGATGGAGTTGTGAATGCTTATGGTAAAGGAATTAGTGTTGTGATTGTCACTCCACATGGATCACACATTCCTTTTACTGTAAGGTTGACATTTGATTGTACTAATAATATGGCAGAATATGAGGCTTGCATCATGGGTCTCGAGGAAGTTATTGATCTCAGAATTAAAATTTTAGATGTGTATGGCGATTCAGCTTTGGTAATAAATCAGATTAAAGGAGAGTGGGATACTCGTCACCCCAGCTTGATCCCTTATAAAGATTATGCTAGAATATTGTTACCCTTCTTTAATAATGTTTAATTCTGTCACATCCCTAGAGACGAAAATCAAATGGCGAATGCTCTGACAACTCTGGCTTCTATGTATCAAGTGAATACATGGAATGATATACCTCGAATTATAGTTCGGAGACTGGATAGGCCCGCTCATGTGTTTATAACAGAAGAGTTAGCAGATGAGAAACCTTGGTATTATGATATTAAGAATTTTCTCCAGACTCAGGAATACCCGATTGGTGCATCGAATAAAGATAGAAAAAAATTGAGAACATTGGCTGGCAGTTTCTTCCTCAGTGAAAATGTGTTGTACAAGAGAAATTATGACATGGTCTTGCTCAGATGCGTGGATAGACACGAAGCGGACATGTTGATGCATGAGATTCATGAAGGTTCATTTGGCACTCATACCAATGTACATTCGATGGCTAAAAAGATGCTAAGGGAAGGTTACTATTGGTTGACAATGGAATCTGACTGTTACAGATTTGTAAAGAAGTGCCATAAATTCCAGATTTATGCGGACAAAATTCATGTGCCTCCGAAACTTCTCAATGTTATTTCTTCCCCGTGGCCCTTCTCTATGTGGGGAATTAACATGATTGGAATGATATAACCCAAAGCTTCAAATGGACATTGTTTTATCATGGTAGCAATTGATTACTTCACCAAATGGGTGGAAGCTGCTTCATATGCTAATGTTACTAAGCAGGTGGTACTGCGCTTCATTAAGAATAATCTCATATGTCAGTATGGTGTGCCGAGTAGAATTATCACCGACAATGGCTCGAATCTGAACAACAAGATGATGACAGAACTTTATGAAGAATTCAAGATTGTCCATCACAATTCATCTCCGTACAGGCCAAAGATGAATGGGGCTGTTGAAGCTGCTAATAAGAATATCAAGAATATCATCTAGAAGATGGTTGTTACTTATAAAGATTGGCATGAAATGCTCCCTTTTTCTTTACATGGATATTAGACATCTGTCCGCACTTCAATAGGAGAAACCCCGTTCTCCCTTGTGTATGGAATGGAAGCAGTGGTCCCAATCGAGGTTGAGATTCCCTCTTTGCGTGTGATAATGGAAACCAAGTTGTCAGAGGCTGAATGGGTCTAGAACAGGTTTGACCAATTGAATTTGATCAAAGAGAAGAGAATGACGACTTTGTGTCATGGGCAGTTATATCAGAAGAGAATGAAGAAAGCTTTTGATAAGCTGGTCAAGCCTCGTGAATTCAGAGAAGGCGACCTCGTGCTCAAGAAGATCATGTCTTTTAATGCTGATTCTAGGGGCAAGTGGACTCCCAATTTTGAAGGCCCATATGTTGTCAAGAAAGCCTTCTCTGACGGTTCATTAATTCTTGAAACTATGGATGGCGAGGAGTTCCCACGTCCCATGAATGCTGATGCAGTCAATAAATACTTCGCCTAAAGAAATAAAAAGAATAATTCGCTAAGTTGAAAACCTGAAAGGGCGGCTTACGCAAAAAAGAGCGTCTCGGTAGGCCAAAAACTCGAAAGTGAGGTCTAGGCAAAAAATAGAGACATAAACAGAATAAAATTTCCCGCTAAGTTGAAAACCCACAAGGGCAACTTAGGCAAAAGTTAGGGACTTTTTTGGCAAGTAACTACATAAGACAAGACTTGATCATTGAATCAACAATCTTCTTGGATCCTCACCATACTTCAACAGAAGCTGCTGCTCAGAATTTCAAAGTTGTTAGAGAGAATAGTGGTCATTGTATCTCAATGTATCTTTTCCATTATATATTACAATTTTCCGAACTTTATAATTACCCGCGGAGTCTCGCCATTCACATACTACTATTCTATCAATAAAATTTGAGCTTTTACCCAATTATTTGTATTTCTTATTTTTATTCAGCTTACAAAGACTCCATTTATTATTGATAATAATTTTCAAAGCAAAAAGATTAAATAACAAAATTATTTTTCAAAAAGAATTTACAACTTACTTTTACTTTAAAATTTTGTGATTCAAGAGGAAAACAAAAGTGGTGATCCCAGGAATGGATGAACTCTAGTAATTTTGGGAAGTTTTGTTTCCCCCAGGAAGGTTTTCTCAGGTTATTTTCGCTGGTATGCGCATGATTTTTGTATATTGAAGACGATACCAATTGGTGTAAGGTGTGGTATTGGGTCTGTGATCCCATTGTCCCAGTCAAGTCTTGGTTCATTTTTCATTTTGAGTTTGCAAGATATGAAGACTCAATCCCAGATTCCCCAGCGAAATCTTCCCTCATATGAGAAAGGTCTTGTTCCCTTGGTGTGATGTGATGGAACTATTTGCAAAATGTCGCTCTTTCTGCAGTATTGGCATTGTTGTTGGTATTTATTTCCCAGAACTAGACCAGGGCAGTATATTTTCTAAGAAGTGTTGAGACAGTTGTCAACTTCTGGGTTTTCACCTGCCCAGTGTTGGGTTAGATTTAAAATCCCCATGAGTTTGACCCTTTTCTATAATGTTGACTTCTTGATTCTCCAAGAAGGATATCCCGGGGCATATTTTGTTGGAATAAGTTTGCATGATATAAAGAATCAATCTGAGATTCCCCAGTGAAGACTTCTCTATTTGATATAAGTCTTTTCTCCCCGTGCATGCTAAGATTTGACTCATTTACAAAGCATCTCCCTTTCAGCAGTACTTTCATTTTATTTGATTGCCCAATAATCAGGCAAGGGCAATGTTTTATTTAAGAAGTGTTGAAGCATTTGTCAACTTTTTTGGGTTTTCTCCCACCAAGTGCTGGATTTGATTTAAAATCCCCATAATTTTGATTTCTTATTGTTATGTTTGACTTCTTAAGTTGTTATCCCCATGAGGTTTCATACTTTTTCCCCAGAGAAGTTGGTGCAATACTTGCTCTCAATATTGAAGGACGTATCTTGGTTTCCTCTCTTCGATGTAGTGTTGGTCTCCCCAATGAAGTCAGCACGAGGTCCCCAATTAATGTCCTGATGATGAGGCATTATCTCCTGTAGTGAAGTCTGTACAGTGTTCCCCCAATGAAGTCAGCTCGAAATCCTCAATTGATGTTTTGCACATTTGGTTTTCGTCTGCCTTATTTGAAATCAGTATTGAAATTCCCAACAGAAGGCGGACCGTGAAATATTTGTTTTCCCCATTGAAGTATGTGTGTTATTCCCCGGTGAATCTTGGAGAAGGATGTTATATCCCTCTATCAGTATTATTTTGTCGCTATGATTTGATTATTTCCAGATTATGTTCCTTCCCAGTGAAGTTAAGCCGCGAAATAGGATTCTGTTTCATCGTTTAGTGCTTATTTTATGATGAAATGTTCATCTTGGATGTGATTTAGCCGAGTATTGATTGTGCCCGAGTTGGTTTTTCCTGGTTATTCCCAATGTTATATGTCTGTTTTGTCAGCATATACATGATAACACTCATAGATTCATACATATATCATGCATAGTTAAATTTAGCAAATCATTGCTCATTTACATTCGCTAATATTTTGTTGACATATTACCCTATTTTATAGAGTGGTGTTGTCCTCTCTCCAATAGAGTGTTGTCCTTAAGCAGAAAGTGTATATTCTTTCAATTTCCCCACTGAGTTACCCTTCGTGGAAGATTTTTTTTGCTTTAGCCTTCCTATACAGCTCTTTGTCTGGATAGATTGAGTTTCCCTCTTGTGTTTATTTCTCAAAAGATATATTTTGGTTGACTGTTTCACTCCAGTTTATTTTTGGTTTAAATATTTATTTCCCAGCAGTACTGTTACTTTGGATTTCTGCAAGCTTCGAGCTTTGGTTTGAGAATATGCATTTATTTTGCACGAGAAGGCTTTATCTCCTCAGCAGGAATATATTGGAATCTCCCTATGGAGTCATGATTCACTCCCCAGGAAGTCATCATTCATTCCCCAAGAAGTCATATCTCTTTCCCCATGAAGCCATATTGCTTTCCCCAGAAAGTCATTTTTACAATCCTTCCTATAATAGCAAGTAGCAGGTCTCTTTATTTGAGAAACTTATACTTCCCCATAAAAGTCTATGATACGGTGGCAGAACCGAATGTTTAATACCGGTTTGCATTTTTTGTTTGCAAATGTTGCTGTAAGCAAGAGTCGCCACCGACATTTCTTTTATCCAACAAAGGAAAGGGTGAAAAGAACAGAAAAAGACCTTTTGAGAGTTTTCTGAGTAAGGGGGGTAGATTATGGAAAGGGAAGGTGTTAGCACCCTTTCCATCCGTGGTTTTCCACAGGATCTTAGATGCTTAGCTCATGTTTTAAAAATTACTTGTGCTTTGTGTGTTTTAAAAATTGTTTTGAAAATTCCTTAGTGCGGCGATTTGCTTTGTGATAACTCTTGTATCAGTCCTCAAGAGTGTTGACAAGGCGAATGTTTTTGAAAGTGTTTTGAAATATTTTTGTGTAGGTGCAAAAAGTTGTTTTAAGCAAGCATATAAGAACTTATCTACTTATATTCGAAAAGGTCGTTCTTTTCCTCCTAACCTTTAGACAGTGCTATCCTACTATTAGTGAGTAGGTAGCCTTATCGTTGGATGTATGAGGGAGAAGCGCGGGTCATCGTTATGGTCATAGAAGGCAACATATAAGGATACCTTAGCAGTTCGAAGGGATTGTCATCATATAGGAAACATTGAGGGACAAGATCATTTCTCGTAGGCAACTCGAGGAACGTTAAGGGACTATGATCTTTATGATGACTTTTAGATTGAGGGTCTTTTGCTAAGATATCCCTACGTTCGAGGGACATGACCATTGTTTTTCCAGGCAACCAAGTGGGAAGTACCCTAGGGGTGCAAGTGTGCAACGGTCTATTTTTTCAGTTATATTTATCTCGCAATTAGGGTTTTCTATCATTCATTTTTATCTTTTCATACAATCCTATTAATCTAAGCATTGCATAAAATATAGTAGCAGAAGATAAAGGCGGAAATGTAAATCTAAGCTATTACAGAGCTTTGGGGCAGTTACATAATAATGAAGAGTGCGGAAAAGAAATCCTAAAACTATTACATCCCGAAAGCAATTACATGATAGTGATGAAAAAAAGCGGAAAAAATAAAGCTACGCTACTACAGTTGAATGCGCCCTATACACTTTATCTAGGAAAATAAAAATAAGATGAAAATAGCAAACAAAATGTTTTGGTGATTTTTTTATGAAAAAATGATTTATGATAATTAATTAAATAAACCTAAAAAACCTAATTAATTTTAATTAATAAAAAAATATTAATTTTAAAAAAAAGTTAATTAAAATACCTAAATCCTAATTAGTTCGAATTAAAAAAAAGGTTTATTTTGAAAAAAGTTAATTAAAAAAAAACCTAAAAACCTAATTAATTTTAATTAAAAAAGGTTAATTTTGAAAAAAAAAGGTTAATTAAAAAAACCTAAAACCTAATTAATTTTAATTAAAAAAAGGTTTTACAAAAAAGTTTATGTGTAATGATTAACAAGAAAGAATTAAGTTTTGCCAAAAAATAGATAGGTGAAGAAGCATCAATGGAAAAGAGGGTTAGAAAATGCAAATGTCAGGGTGGTTGTTGAACCAAAAATTAATTTAAATCCTAAAATTAAATTTTAAAAAAACCTAAAATTAATTATTCAAGTTTTTTATGAAAAATCAAAGGTTTGTAAAAAATGTTAAGTTTTATGAAAAAAGATTTTAAACAGAAAGAATGAAAATAGGTAAAAGGATAAATAGAATGGAAGAAAACCAAAACCAATAGGGGTGAGTGTTGAACCCACGCCCTTAGCCTCCTCAGGAAGTCTGCCTTGCATGAGCCATGCATTGGTGGTTGTTCTGTTTTGGCCTCAGCGTTTTGTAATAAACCTGCATGGGACCATTAGATGGTCCAAACCTGTAGTGTTGAATCTCATAAACACATTAAACAAATTAGTATACCATGAAATACAAAGAAAATAAATATGTGAAATTTTGTAATGTTAAAACCGATATGGCATGTATGAATGCTTCTATACCCTTTTGATCATGGAGATCAAACCAACCATACCCTTACGGGAGAAGTAGTGAGATGGGGGTTTGTAAGAAGTTGTGAGATGGGGGTTTGTAACAAAGATGGCTTGTTTGTAGTGAGATGGAGGTTTGTAACAAGGATTTCAAAAAATTTAGGGTTCTTGAAAGAATTTGATATTTTGACAGGGTTGTGGCAAAGTTTTTTTTCCGTCTCCTGTTTATCTGAAAAAAATGAGACTATATAATGGAAATTAGAGCAAAGACATGGGCTTTGAATATGCAATTGGGCCTCCAATAACCATAAGCAATTGTGCAGATTTTTATTCACTTGAGTATGTCACGTTCCAGGCTAAATCACAGGGACTTAAGTGCAATTTTTGAAGTTGAAATATGAAAACAAAATGTAGCCGACATCGATAAATAACTCTTGTTCGAAAATGGGCTCAATATGGTAAAAGGTGAATTAGTTATGAATTTTTGAAGTTTCGCCTCAGACAAATTTATTTTGGGCTCCAGTGTCAACTCTGACACGTTCTTCAATAAAAAATTGGTATTGATCAGAGAAGAATATGGTCTCGATTTTGGAAGAAAATTTGTAAATCTCCGAGTCAGTGACCTTGTGTAAAAAGATGGGCCCGATCCGATAAAAATTGACCGAGTTATGAATTTTCGAAGTTTCGACCCAGATGAAATAATATTCAGCATTCAGGATTTTCGGCACGTCATGCACACTCTGAGCAAAAAACGAAAGCCTTTTGGATACCGTTCGAACTCAATACATCTTGTGAAAACATAGCCAACTCAATTTGTGAAATTTTTGCGCCAGAACCAGCTCGATACGATGAAAATCAACCAAGTTATGATTTTCTGAACATGACGGAAATAAACTTCTATCACAAATTTTTCTGTATAAAGATACTTGATAAGTCTGCCTTTTTGAAGACCTTCTGATCGAAATTGACTTCCATCCGTGCGAGTTGAAAACGTAGATGACACCAAGACGAAATTTTGGCCACCGGAACAGGTTCAAAACGAGCCACGATCTTCAAGTTATGAATTTTTTAGTGCGTAAAAACTGCACTTTCAGCATACTTTTTCACCATATTTCTTCGAGAAAACTCACACATTCGGAACTTCTTTAATGAATTGGCTCTCGAGCCGAACCTGAATTTGAGAATACGTTATCACAGATATCTTGGCGAAAGAACACCTGAATATGACGCGCCGAGTTGTACTTGTGAATCTTTGAACCCCGAATTAGTGCAAAACAGCGAACCGATCTTCAACACAGAAAATACTCTGAGAACATCCATTGGCGAAATAAACATCACTTGTAACCTGACGAAACTTGCTAAATATACCTTTATTCCATAACCATAAAACCAATGATATGCGTGTATAAAAATAAAGAGGGTAAATTTTGGGGTACAACAGCTGCCCCTGTTCAATCTTCTTAAACCTGAGGATTTAAATTGGCTTGTCTGCCTTTCATGATCTGAAGGTGGAAGATGATTGAACACTAGAGTGCCCAGAAGTTTGCACTCGCGTGAAGTGAATGTCGATCGATAATATCTGGAATGGGCTTACAAATGCCATTTGGAATGCAACGGAGAGTCATCGGAGATGGGCTTAAAGATGCCATTTGGAAGGCGAGGGAGAGTCGTCAGAGATGGGCTTAAAGATTCCATCCAGAAAAAATATCAGTTGCATAGGAGATTCCTTTGCGAGAATTCCTGTACCTGCCTTTGGGGAGGACTTCACCGGGGAATGTTGATTTATGTCCTAGGAAATAGAGTCTAGGAGCTTCGGTTATCCATTACTCTACTGGGGAATATGGAATCGACCGTATCTGGTCGGGTCCAGGTGTTAGAGTGTTGTAAATTGTTATCCGGAGATAAAAGAGAAGGAACCTGGATAGTAGGGTTATTCGAAATGAAATCCTGGATAGTAGGGATATGAGAAGGAACCTGGATAGTAGGGTTACTTAGAAATGAAAGCCTAGATAGTAGGGCTATGAGAAGGAACCTGGATAGTAGGGTTACTTCGAAATGAAATCCTAGATAGTAGGGCTATAAGAAGGAACCTGGATAGCAGGGTTACATCGAAATGAAAGCTTGGATAGTAGGGCTTTGATAAAGAACCTGGATAGTAGGGTTACTTCGAAATGAAATCCTGGATTGTAGGGCTATGAGAAGGAACCTAGATAGTAAGGTTACTTCGAAATGAAAGCTTGGATAGTAGGGCTATGAGAAGGAACCTGGATAGTAGGGTTACTTCGAAATGAAAGCCTGGATAGTAGGGCTATGAGAAGGAACCTGTATAATAGGGTTACTTCAAAATGAAAGCCTGGATAGTAGGGCTATGAGAAGGAACCAGATAGTAGGGTTACTTCGAAATGAAAGCCTGGATAGTAGGGCTATGAGAAGGAACCTAGATAGTAGGGTTACTTAGAAATAAAAGCTTGGATAGTAGGGCTATGAGAAGGAACCTGGATAGTAGGGTTACTTTAAAATAAAAGCCTGGATAGTAGAGCTATGAGAAGGAACCTGGATAACAGGGTTACTTCGAAATGAAAGCCTGAATAGTAGGGCTATGAGAAGGAACCTGGATAGTAGGGTTACTTCGAAATGAAAGCCTGGATAATATGGCTATGAGAAGGAACCTGGATAGTAGGGTTACTTCGAAATGAAAGCCTGGATAGTAGGGCTATAAGAAGGAACCTGGATAGTAGGGTTACCTCAAAATTATAGCCTGGATAGTAGGGCTATGAGAAGGAACCTGGATAGTAGGGTTACTTTGAAATGAAAGCCTGAGTAGTAGAGTTGTGAGAAGGAACCTGGATAATAGGGTTACTTCGGAATAAAGCATGGGTAATAGGGCTGCTTCATTTGATCACATAGATTAGTTGACCCGTTTGGTTTCGGGAACTGATTTTCCATGAGTTGTCTGCAAATATGACATGTATAGCTTCATGGATTTAATCTTGAACTGTTGGAATTGTTGATGATAACCATCTTTCCAGAAAAGGTACAGGATTAATTATATGCGATGCATGAGATGCATTGTGTGATGATGTTCTCAAAATAAATGAGATTATGTTGTATGCAATATGTATGTGCATGTCATGATATATGGGCATGAAATGCTATTGTGACATATCCGAGTCTGGAAAAATAAATCTCTGACTGCTGTTGGAGAGTATTGGAAAATGAATTCCTGACCGATGTAGAAAAAGTGGTTCTTCTACTTTCGCAGGGGATGGTGAACAGTGATGACTATGCCATGGATTTACTCCTTTCTGTTTGTGAATATTCTACCGGGGAGAGACTCTGCTTGAGAATAACTCTGTGGGGAATAACACTGTCTGAGAGAGGAGATGCTTTGCGGGAAGATCTTGCCGATTCAGAGAAATAAACTCCGCTGGAGAATGAACTTCCGTAGCTGGAGGAATAAACTCTGTTGGGGATTGAACTTTTGTATTCATAGAAATAAATGCTGTTCGGGAGGAGGTTCCGCAGTCAGAAAAATAAACTCTGCTCGGGAGAAAGCTTTATAAATCATTTGTGATTATAAAACTCGGCTGGGGAATATAGATATCGGCTCCCTGGAGGAACTTTACTGGGGAAAGTAACTCCTATTTGGGGAAACAGATCAAAACTTTTGGTTGCCTCTACTCTGTGGGGGACATAGACGTCATTGGGACGTATTCTGAGGATGTACCAGTGACTTTGCATCAAGACGTTTCTGCCCCTGTACCTGTTGGAGAAAGTACCTGCGGAGGATTTGTGGATGGATCTATGTGTTGAAATAAATGTCAGAATGACATCCGTCTCTAGATCGTATCTAAATTGTATTTGGAATTTGTATTGAATGAGTGTCAGAATGACATTGGTCTCTGGATCATATCTGAATTGTTGCTAGAAGATAGTCTGAATAAGTATCAGGATGATATCCGTCTCTGGGTCGTACTTGAACTGTTGCTAGAAGATAGTCTGGACTAAGTAACAGGATGACACCCGTTTTAGATCGTACCTGAACTGTTGCTAGAAGATGATCTGAATAAGTATCAGGATGATATCCGTCTCTGGATCGTACCTGATATAAATTCAAGCTTCTCAAATGCACTTATTTATGATGAAGACAAACCATGATTGACAAAGAAGGAAAAGATTTTTGATCCATCTAAAAGGATCTGTGGATAAAGTCTTCAGTTCAAGCACTTAGAAAAATTTCAAGGTATAATGATAATACTTACTTTGAACTTAAGACATAGATGCTCAATGGTCAAAAGAAATATTTTATATTGTCTAAATCCTTACTCAAGTTTTTCTAAGCTAAAAATCATTTTTCACTTGAGTGCAATTGATTTGCATATTAGTGCAATCAATTGCATGCTTCAATTTTTCAAAACATTTGCTACTGTTTCTAAGTGCAATCGATTTGCATGTTTGTGCAATCGATTGCACTCAATCAATTTTTGCTACTGACTTTAAATGCAATCGATTTACACACTTGTGAAATCGATTGAACACTCAAAATATTTGAATTTCTAGCTGTTGAAACCCTGTGCAATCGATTTACACAAAGGGTGCAATCGATTGCATGTTGGACGATTTTGAAAAATAGCATCTTTGCACATGCCTGTTCATAACACCATTTCATGGAAACCTTTCACTCAATCTTGGAAATTGTTCATGATTCATCTCAAGAACTTTATGTTGTTTCAAAAAGGTGCTATTAATATATAAATACTCATTTTCAAAATCATTTCAACACCTCTTCCAAATATATTTTCTGAATTTTCAAAAATCAAACTCAAGCTGTTATACATTTTCATACACAAGTTTTCTGCACACTTTCACATATTGTTAACCATAAAACTTAGAGCATTATATATCTTGAGTCATTGTATACTATTATTATTGGAAGATAAGATCAATTCATTGATTAAATCACTCAAAGTGATCATTGCTACTCAAACACTCAAATCAAATATTGCTATATATTTGCTTATTTTTCAGGATCATGAGAAATAAGTTCAAGTGGTTTTTATAAATCTTGTTTTTCCAGGATTGTTGGATAAAAGTAAAGTCACTTTGAGAGGATTGTTCTCATTGTTAACATAGTGAAAATAAAAGAGGATTGTTCTTGGTCCAAGAGGATTGTTCTTGGTGGTTTTATTAGTTAGAGTCTTGAATAGAAGGACTATGGCGTCTTGTCTAGAGATCTAACAATAAGGAAACTCTTTCATGTTGAAAGGGGACTGGGGTACTCTCAGACTATGAGGGGAACCAGGATACATCTTTGTGTTCTTTACTTTTCCGCATTTACCGCTTTCATCACTAGTCATAAACCAGAAAAGAAAGAAACACATTTGTAAACTAATGCACTAAATCAGAAAAATAATATCCATCATCACTAAAACGGTAAAACTTTTAAAGTACCTAATTTACCGCCCCTCTTAGGCGCACTCTTATACTTACAATTGGTATCAGAGCAGGATATAGGTAACCTGCTCCTAAAAGATCCATAATAGCTTCTGCAAATCAAAATCCCGTTTTCAGAGATGGTGGTTGTAACAACAAGCCTCCTCTATTTTATGGTGAATATTTTGACTTCTGGAAAATACGCATGAAGGCACATCTAGAAGCACAAGGAGAAGAAATATGGGATGCTGTCGAGAATGGTCCATTTATACCTATAACGGTAATCAATGGTGCTGGCTCATCAAAGCCTAAAGCTGCATGGGACGAAGATGATAAGAAGAAGGTTCTCTATGATAAAAAGGCAATAAATCTTCTTCAAGGTGCACTTAGCATGGATGAATTCTTCCGTGTCTCAGCATGCAAAACGGTGAAAGAAATATGGGATACCTTGGTAGAAACTCATGAAGGAACCGCTGAAGTTAAAAGATCGAGATTAAATACATTGAGTCAAGAATACGAACTATTCAGAATGCAGCCCCGAGAATCAATCCTCGACTTGCAGAAAAGATTTGTACACTTAACAAATCATTTGAAAGCACTCGGTAAGACTTTAACTAATGATGAACTTAATCTTAAAGTGCTTAGATCTTTATCCAGGGAATGGCAACCTAAAGTGACATCAATATCCGAGAAGAAGAATCTATCCACAATGACTTCTGCCACTTTGTTCGGAAAACATCAAGAATATGAGACATAACTTGCAAGACTTGAAAAGAATGAAATCCAAGTAAAAGATTAAAAAGACATGGCTCTAAATACAAGGATAAAAAATCATTATAGCAATCAAGAGGATGAATCCACTAGTAGTGAAGATGATGATCTTATCAAGAAGATTGAAAAGGTTCTACGAAAAGAAAGAAAAAGGGAAGCACCAACAAGGAAGGTTATATGCTTTGAATGTGGAGAAAATGGACATGTTAAAATTGAATGTCCTACACTTGAAAAGAAGAAGAAATATTTCAAGCGAAATAAAGATAAGAAGTCAAAGAAAGCATATATAGCATGGGAAAGTTCATCTTCCGATTCCGAAAACAATCAACGTGTTAATCTCGCATTGATGGCCTCACACCATTCCGATAGTGAAGATGACGAGGTTAGTAATGAATTTTATCTTTTTGATAGTGATGCACTAGGTGCTATAGATGAACTATTAAATGAATTAAAAATTCTATACAAAACTATTTCATCTCAAAAGAAACAAATTTCATCTTTAGAAGAAAAATGTGAGTCTATGGAAAAAGATCTCAAAGAAGAAAAACAAAAATTTAGTGAGCAAAAACAGAATTCTGTATGCAAAAATTGTGAATCACTCTCTTTCCAAATTGTCCAATTAAAAAGAGTTATTGAAAGATATGAAAAAGGTCAAATTAGATTGGAAGGTGTTCTTAGCCAACAAATATATTCCAATGATAAAAGTGGACTTGGATATTAAAAGTTTTCAAAACAAAGTTCTAATAAAACTATCTTTATTAAGGCTAGTGATCAATTATCCAAAGAGAAAGTGAACAAACCTAAAGTAGTTCATCAATATCCTAAAAAGAAAAGATTTTTTAAGAAGAAATCTTACCCTTCTAGATATAGAAGTAACTTTGAACCTACTTGTTTTTATTGTGGTATTATTGGTCATACACCTAATGCTTTCTATGTTAGAAACTTTAGTGTAGCAAGTGGGCATTATGCATGGGTTAAGAAAGGAAATAACTATGATGGACCCAAAGCACATTGGGTACCAAATCAAACTTAATTTGTTTTGTAGGTATGCTTGATGACCACATGCAATCTTTAGTATCTTGATAGTGGTTGTTCAAAGCATATGACGGGAGACTTACACTAACTTTCAAATCTAGTTCAAGTCCAAGGATTAATTCACAAATGAGAAATACTTTAAAGGAAGAATTCTTGGCATTGGCAAAGTTGATACACTAATTTTCATATCCATTGAAGATGTACTTTAAGTTGAAGAACATAAGACAACTTCTAAGTACAAGTCAACTTTGTGACAAAGGCTTCAACATCATGTTCTCAAAATATGAATGATTTATCCAGTCACTCTTGAGGTGAAACTCATTGGTATAAATTGTTTTTACTTTCAATAATTTCTTTATGTATTATAAGGCTTTTCCCATCCTTTTTTTTAATGACAAATATATATATATATATATATATATATATATATATATATATATATATATATATATATATATATATATATATATATATATATATATATATATATATATATATATATATATATATATATATATATATATATATATATATATATATATATATATATATGTGTGTGTGTGTGTGTATGTATGTGTGTGTGTGTGTGTATGTGTGTGTGTGTGTGTGTGTGTATGCTTGTCTCTAACTATTGCAGCCCAAAGAAAGATAAAAAATCTCTATGACTCAAGGGAGAATTTTGATCAAGAGGGAGTCATCAAAGATAGGGGGAGCATTCACATAATAGTTTCTCATTCTGCCTAAAAGAGTCAAGCATCTTCAACATTATGTTTTGATGAAGATAACTACTATGTGCATTTATCAAAGAATGATAAAAAGAATCAAGAAGCAATATGGCTATGGTTAAGCTTTCAATATTATTACATATATTTTGTCCATTTTTTATTGCATATTTCCCTTCTTTTTGATAATGTCAAAGGGGGAGAAGGATGTTATACTTTATGCTTGTGTATTTCCTTGTCTTAATATTTTAAGGTACAAAGAACCCTTCAATATAAGCAAATCCAAATCATTTCAAACTTTCTCATACAAAGGGGGAGCTATACATCTTAGGGGGAGAAGTCTCTTTCCGATTACAAAGCATCAAGCAAGATCGTTTGTCATCATCAAAAAGGGGGAGAATGTAAAATCAAGCTTCTCAAATGCACTTTTGTTTTGATGAAGATAAACCATGATTGACAAAGAAGGCAAAGATTTTTGATCCAGCTAAAAGCATCTGTGGATAACGTCTTCAGTTCAAGCACTTAGAAAAATTTCAAGGTATAATGATAATACTTACTTTGTAACTTAAGACATATATGCTCAATGGTCAAAAGAAATATTTTATATTGTCTAAATCCTTACTCAAGTTTTTCTAAGCTAAAAATCATTTTTCACTTGAGTGGAATCGATTTGCATATTAGTGCAATCGATCGCATGCTTCAATTTTTCAAAACATTTGCTATTGTTTCTAAGTGCAATCGATTTCCATGTTTGTGCAATCGATTGCACTCAATCAATTTTTGCTACTGACTTCAAATGCAATCGATTTACACACTTGTGAAATCGATTGCACGCTCAAAATATTTGAATTTCTAGTTGTTGAAACCCCGTGCAATCGATTTACACAAAAGGGTGCAACCAATTGCATGCTGAACGATTTTGAAAAATAGCAGCTTTGCACATGCATGTTCATAACACCATTTCATGGAAACCTTTCACTCAATATTGGTAATTATTCATGATTCATCTCCAGAACTTTATGTTGTTTCAAAAAGGTGCTGTAAACATATACGTGTTAGAACATAGTTTGATTCTACAACCCTTGATTAGAGTTTTGATGATAACAAAATACAAAGAATAAATTATTTCCAAGATATATACAAAGAACAAATTATGCTCCTTAAAATTATGTTTTGTATATGCAGAAGTTCTGATGGAATCAGCATCAGAATGGAATCAGCATCAGAAGATCAGCAATATGTGCTACACGCTGAAGCTACCAGATTATACGCTGAAGTTTATTGACCAGAATCTGCGCCTAAACAAATATACTCTGACTCTGATCAAAGACATCTTTACCAAATCATCAACACTCTGAAGCGTTATCAGCAGTTACAACAAAGAAGACTCTGAAGCGTTACTGGTTATTCAAGATAGAATTGAATGCTAACGGCTTTCTTCAGACAAGATCTTCTTCAAAAGGAAAGTGTGTTATTATCATTAAAACCTGCTTTATGGACAACGTGTCTTTGCTTGCCTATATAAACAAGTCTGCTTGTGAAAAGAAGCACGTACGTACGCACTCAAAAAATTGCCAAGCTATCCAAACCACGCATATTCAAAGCTTTAGCAAATTCATTTTATTCCAAGCTTATTTTGTGTAATTATCACAATTGTGATATACAGTTTTGTAAGAAAACAACAACACACTCTTGTTCAATTATTTGTAAAAGAAGTTCCTTGAGATTAACCGAATTGTGGTTGTACTCAAGAAGACTTTAACAGTTGTTAAAGTAGCTGTTGTAATCCTTTGAGAATAGTGGATTAAGACCTCGTTGGAGAGAGGCGAAATCACCTTGACGGGTGGACTGGAGTAGTTTGAGATCAAACGAACCAGGATAAAAATATTGTGTCATTAATCTGTCTTTGATTTTAGTTTTTCAATTCAACCCCCCCTTCTTGTGTTTTTCACATCTTCAATTGGCATCAGAGCATCTGGTTCTGAGCTTCAACACTTAACCATGTCAGTACAAGATCCAGCGTTATAAAAACACAATGGCAGGACCAAGTCAAAACATCAGCAATGACAATAATGAAGAAAGGGACAAATTCAGTGGCAAACCTCCAGTATTTAATGGAGAAAACTTTGACTACTGGAAAGACAGAATTAAGAGTTTCTTTCTGGCCCATGATGCTGATCTATGGGACATGGTGACTGATGGATACACGCACCCAGTGGATGGACGTGGTCAGAAGATTGACAGGAAAATGATGTCTGATCAGCAAAAGCGTGAATTCAGAAATCATCACAAGGCCAGAACAATTCTTCTCAGCGCCATCTCATATTCAGAATATGAGAAAATATCAAACAGAGAAACTGCCAAGAATATGTTTGATTCTCTGAGAATGACGCATGAAGGCAACATTCAAGTCAAAGAAACCAAAGCCCTTACGCTCATTCAGAAGTATGAGGCATTCAAGATGGAAGATAGTGAATCAATAGAAGCTATGTTTTCAAGATTCCAAATTCTTGTTGCTGGTCTAAAAGTTCTTGACAAAGGATATTCCACTACTGATCACGTTAAAAAGATCATCAGAAGCTTGCCAAAACAGTGGAGGCCAATGGTCACAGCGCTTAAGCTAGCCAAGGATCTCAAAAAAATCTCCCTGGAGGAACTTATCAGCTCCCTCAGAAGTCACGAGATAGAGCTAGAAGTAAATGAACCTCAAAAGCAAGGTAAGCCATTAGCTTTAAAATCTAACAGAAAATCTGACTTCAAAGTTTTGCAGGCTGTGGAAGAAACCTCTGATGGATCCTCATCAGAAGAAGATGAACTGTCTCTCCTCTCTAGAAGGGTAAACCAACTGTGGAAACAGAGGCAAAGGAAGTTCAGGAATCCCAGAAGATCAGAAAATCAGAATGAATCTTCCTCCAGATACAGAAGGTCAGAATCCTCCTCTGGACACAAAAGATCTGAAGGCTCTTCAGGATACAGAAAACCAAACAACAAAGACATCATCTGCTATGAGTGTAACGAGCAATGGCACTACAAAAGTGATTGCCCAAAGCTTCAGAAGGAGAAGCCCAAAAAGAAGTTTGGCAAGGAAAAGAAGAAAAGTCTCATGGCTACATGGGATGATTCTGACACATCTGAAGCTGACTCAGAATCAGATGATGAAAGAGCAAACATATCTCTCATGGAAAACGTCTCTCAAGACAGTGAAGCTTCTGGTTCAGACTCAGAATCAGATACAGAAGAGGTATTCCCTGACTTTACTATAAACTTTACTAAGGCTAAACTAGTTGAAAGTCTTAATGAAGTTCTGGAAAGGTATCAGCAGATCAGAGTCAAATTCAGAAACCTGAAAAGAAATCTTGCTTCTGACTCTGATAAGACTGAGAGTCTCAGATTGGAGAATTCTGAGTTAAAAGATAAAATTTCAAAATTACAAAACCAATTGCAAAACTCTCAGAAGGAAACAATCCCTGAAACTCCCAGCAATGCTGATGAGATCATCAAAGAGTATGATCACAACTTTCAGAAGTTTCTAGCTAAGACATAGACAGAAGCAAAATGGCTTCAATGATCTATGGAGTTAACAGAAATGGCAGAAAAGGGATAGGATATCAAGGTAAGGTTCCTACACCAAAAAATGCCATTGATTTAGTTATAAAACGTACTACACTTGATTCACACTTTATATATGGGCACACACATGACATAAAATATACAAGTAATGATTACTCTGTCAAACCAAAATTCAACCAGAGTTTTGGTAAAACTAACAAATCAGGACCCAAGAAAATGTGGGTACCTAAGGATAAAATAATACATGTGGCAGATATCTTTAGCAGCAAAGTAAAGACACCAGTCATGGTACCTGGACTCTGGCTGCTCACGACACATGACGGGAAGAAGGCATATGTTCCAAAGCCTGGAACTTAAGCCTGGAGGCCACGTAGGCTTTGGAAGCAATCAGAGGGGAAAGATCATTGGCTCTGGAACAGTAGGTAATAGAAATCTTCCCTCTATAAGTAATGTTTTATTAGTTGATAGATTAATGCATAACCTGTTATCCATAAGCCAATTAAGTGATAACGGTTATGATATAATCTTCAATCAAAATTCATGCAAAGTTGTTAGTCAGAAAGATGGGACTATCCTATTTAATGGAAAGAGGAAAAACAACATTTTATAAAATCAAACTTTCTGAACTAAAAAGTCAGAATGTAAAATTTCTTCTGTCTGTTAACAACGAGCAATGGATCTGGCGTAGAAGATTGGGACATGTTAGTATGAGAAGAATATCTCAGATTAACAAACTCAATCTGGTCAGAGGACTTCCTAACTTGAAGTTCAATTTAGATGCTCTGTGTGAAGCATGTCAGAAAGGCAAGTTTGCAAAACCTGCTTTCAAATCCAAAAACGTTGTTTCCACCTCTAAGCCATTAGAACTTCTGCATATTGACTTATTTGGACCAGTAAAAACTGCTTCAGTCAGTGGCAAGAAGTATGGGTTAGTAATCGTAGATGACTATAGCAGATGGACATGGGTAAAGTTCTTAAGGCACAAGGACGAGTCACACTCTGTGTTTGTTACCTTCTGCAACCAAGTTCAGAATGAAAAGGATCTTAGAATCGTCAAAGTCAGAAGTGATCATGGTGGAGAATTTGAAAACAAAGATTTTGAGTTATTCTTTAATGAAAAAGGCATTCTGCATGATTTCTCTTGTCCTAGAACTCCCCAGCAAAATGGAGTTGTAGAACGAAAAAATAGAACATTGCAAGAAATGGCCAGAACCATGATCAACGAGACTAAAGTTTCTAAGATCTTCTGGGCAGAGGCAATAAACACAACGTGTTACATTCAAAATAGAATCTCTATAAGACCTATTCTGGAAAAGACTCCATATGAATTGTGGAAGAACAGAAAGCCCAACATTTCTTATTTTCACCCATTTGGATGTACATGTTTTATTTTGAATACACAAAATTATTTGAACAAGTTTGACTCAAAAGCATAAAAGTGTATTATGTTAGGATACTCTGAATGCTCAAGAGGGTACAGAGTATACAATATAGAAACACAGATTGTTGAAGAGTCAATCAGTGTTCGGTTTGATGATAAGCTTGACTCTCAAAAGTCAAAGCAGAATGAATTCCTTGCAGGTATGGAAGTTGAACTCACAGGTACTGAAGACAACTCATCAAAGGCTCTCAACAGAGACACTCCCTCAACATCAGAAAGAGTCACTGCAAGCAAACTAGCACCTTCTGTTGATCAACTCCAGAAAAGACCATCCAGAAGCAGCATTGATCACCCAGAAGAAACAATCTTAGGAAGGAAGGAAGATCCAATCAGAACAAGATCTACCTTCAGAAACTGAAGAATCCCTCATGGGACTGGTTTCTATGATTGAACCAACAACAATTGATGAATCACTTCTGGACAATGACTGGATTCTGGCAATGCAAGAGGAGCTAAATCAATTCACAAGAAATGACGTATGGGATCTGGTTCCCAAATCAAAAGGATTCAATGTCATTGGTACAAAATGGGTGTTCAGAAACAAACTGAACGAACAAGGTGAAGTCATCAGAAACAAAGCACGGCTGGTAGCACAAGGTTATAGTCAGCAAGAGGGGATAAACTATACAGAAACCTTTGCTCCAGTCGCCAGGTTAGAATCTATCAGACTTTTAATCTCTTTTGCTGTTAATAAAGGCATCACTCTATATCAGATGGATGTCAAGAGTGCATTCTTAAATGGATATATAGAAGAAGAGGTATATGTGCACCAACCCCCTGGCTTTGAAAGTTCCAAAAAACCAGAATATGTTTTCAAACTAAAGAAGTCACTCTATGGTCTGAAACAAGCTCCCAGAGCTTGGTATGAAAGACTAAGTAACTTCCTGTTAGAAAAGGAATTCACCAGAGGGAAAGTGGACACAACCTTGTTCTGTAAGACAGTTAAGAATGACATTTTAGTATGTCAGATTTATGTTGATGACATCATATTTGGATCCACTAAACCCTCTCTGGGAAGAGAGTTTGCTAAATGTATCCAGGCAGAGTTTGATATGAGCCTAATGGGGGAACTAAAATTCTTTCTGGGCATTCAGATTAATCAAACTCCTGAAGGAACTTACATTCATCAGAACAAATATGTCAGAGAACTTCTGAAGAAATTTGATCTCTTAGAATGTAAGCCATCAAGGATTCCAATGCATCCCACGTGCATTCTGGAAAAAGAAGAGGTAAGTAAAAAGGTAGAACAAAAGGTCTACAGAGGTATGATTGGTTCTCTTCTCTATCTGACGGATTTAAGGCCTGACATTCTATTCAGTGTTTGCATTTGTGCTAGATTCCAATCAAATCCTAGAGAATCTCACTTAACAGCAGTTAAGCGAATTTTCAAGTATCTGAAAGGTACTGCTAATCTGGGTTTGTTTTTATAGAAAATCAAGTGATTACAGCTTAGTAGGATACTGTGATGCTGATTTTGCTGGAGACAGAGTAGAACGTAAAAGCACTTCTGGAAGCTGCCAGTTTCTGGGAGAAAATCTGATCTCATGGTCCAGCAAAAGACAATCCACAATAGCTCTATCAACAGCAGAAGCTGAATACATAGCAGCAGCTGGATGTAGAACGCAAATTCTCTGAATGAAAAGTCAACTTGAGGACTTCAATATATTTGAGAGTAACATCCCTATCCTCTGTGACAATACTTCTACTATCTGTCACAGTAAAAATCCTATTCTGCATTCTAGGGCTAAGCATATAGAAATAAAACATCATTTTATTAGGGACTATATTCAGAAAGGGATTCTCAATTTAAAATTCATTGACACAGACCATCAATGGGCTGATGTCTTTACAAAACCTATTTCTGAAGATAGGTTTAACTTCATTCTGAATCATCTCAGCATGAAGCTCTGCCCAAAATAAAACTGTTTTATTTACATATCTTAACCTTCAGAATTTTGGTTATTTTCTGTGAACTGCTGATCAACCTGCCTTCATATTTTTAAAAGTACAGATTGTATCAGAATTTATCCATGAAGATCTGAGCGTTTCATTTCAAGGATAGAAGTGTGCTGTTCACGTAAGCAAACAGTTGTCATCCATTCATCATCTACCTTCTGAGGCTGAACACGCGTTCATTTTTCTGAAAGGTCAAAAGCGCTGATTGGGTGCATTGAGACACATGTCATGGTTAACCGTTCCAATATCTTTCTGAATCCCCCAAAATCTGCTGTCATTAATGCTTATAATCATTACACTTTATTTCTCTCTCTTGCAATTTATGTTTTCAAAATCTATTTAAACGTTTTTATTTACTCTTTACACTCTTTCACTTTCACTTTCTCTACAATCTAATTGTTTTCAGTTTGCATATTTCAAAACCCCTTCTTTTTCGTCTCAAATTTTTGTGTAAACATGGCTTCCTCAAGCATTCCTTATACCAGTACTCAGAGAACAGAATCCTCAGAACAATATGAAGAACCGTTTAGAACTCTCCTCACGCCAATTGACAACCTAGAAGTACTCTCAGAATTGATTGTGGACTTTGAAAGTCTTCAAGAAAATGGGTTCAATCTTTCTGAAGAAGTAAAGGCTCAAGGATGGAACAGGTATTTTGACCGTCTGCTAGGTCCAACGTTCCCAATCCTTGTGAAGGAATTTTGGATTCATGCTTCATGCTCCAACCATCAAGTTACTTCATATGTAATGGGGAAGAAGATAGTGATTACTGAAGACCTTATTGCAAGATTGATAGGTTACAGTGGTGGTGGCGTAAGGTGTATAAACATGGCTGAAAGATGTGCTGATGTCGCTTCAATTGCTAGAGAAATTTTCACTCTGGGTCTTCCCTCCAGCAAGATAATGGATCTGAAGGACCATCACAGAATATGGGCTAAGATTATTCTAGGATGCATAAACCACAGGAAGCCAACCAGCTCTCCTGACTACATCAACATTGATCAGCAGTTTCTGATCTACTTCATCTCCCATAAGACTAAGGTGAATCTGGCTCATTTGTTGTTCAATCATCTGAGGACTAGTGTTAAGGATACTAGAGAAGATGAGCGCACCAAAAGGGATTGGATACCCCTTGGAAGGCTCATATCATATATTCTGACAGAGAATAGGCTGATAGAGCATCTAACAGAAGCACAGGAAACCAACTCTTTAGAGGCAACTGCTGGAAAGCCTTTGAATGCGAAGAATCTGAAGAAGATAAAGATTATTGAGAACATCAAGAAGGAACCCAATGTTACTTCTTTTGCAACAATCACCAGCAGAAGAATCCCTCTAGATGACTTTCCCATGTTCTCAGAAATTGATTCCAAGCCGAAGATTATCGTCAGATATCTGGATGCATGCAAGGCAGATGGTACTGCACCAGAGTTAAATATTCAGGACCTGCAATAGAAGGCTCCAGAAGTTGTGCTGAAGAAGAACAAGAAAAGGAAGGCAGCAGCAGAAGGATCATCCCAGCGAACTCCCAAAGCTGCTAAAAAGAGAGGTAATCCTTCTACTGTTAATGTTTTAGATTCAATATCTTTATCAACATATGAACCAATTCCTACCCAATCAGAAATTCCTACCCCACAAACATTTGATGATTTTGACATAGGGTTTGACCCCTCAGAAACTCTAACTCTTAGAGGAACTCACTCCCTACCTATCAATCCAAATATTGAAACAACTCAACTAGAACTTGCGAAAGTTCTGTCCGATATTGAAACTTTTGACCAGAATATTTCTGCTCCCATACCAGAAAATCCAAACTCTGAAACCACTTCAGAAGCACCACAATCAGAAATTCCCCTCTCTCCATAACCAGAAATACCACTACCTCCATCTCCTCAACCATAAATTTATCCACCTTCTCCACAACCTGAACTATCACAACCAGAAGTTCAAACTTCTAAGGTCCAACCTTCTGAATCCTGTGAACCAGATACTCATAACGTTCAATCCAACCAAACTGTTGATTATGATACCATTCCCATTCCTGGAATCACTGAACCTCTGGCCATCCGTATGCCCCTGACCATTCTGGATATTCCCCAAATTCCCTCTTCACTAGAATCAACTCCACCAAATTCCCCAACTAGTCCAATAATTATACCAGACTCTCCCACTCCCTCACCAAAGAACAATCCAAATGACAATGCCAAAACTGTCATTGATTTAACTGTTTTTGAATGTCTTGCTGCCATAACCCACAAAACAGCCATTCCAAAACCAAAACCATCTGAACCCTCACCAGATGTTGGTACTAGTTTATTGATGTTTGAAACAGAAATGCAGAAGTGGATAACTTCCCTGAAGCAAGCTAGTCTTGAGATGATTAATCCTGCTGCCTCAGATTATCTTGGGACAAGTTTCAGAAAATGGGTATGTTCTGAAACTCATAAGATGCAAGAACAGAGCTACGGACATGTTCAACAGAATTTCAGTAATCTGCTAAAGGTAATTGAAGACCAAGTTCTAAGCCAACTGCTCAAGGAATAAGTTCTCCCTCTGGACAATGCTCCCTGGTCAGAACATTATCCAGCAGACAAAGTTCAACCAGAGTCAGAAGATCTTACTCTGACTGCTTCTCCAGAGCAGATGATTCCTGCAGAAGAACTGGGTCAAAAAGATGACGTTGCAGAATGCTCTGAGAAGCATCCAGTTACTGAAGATTCTCAAGCTTCCTCCTATGAAAGGCAGACTCTGGAAGAACTGAAGAGATCTGATATTATTATGCAGGAAAGGATGGATAAACAGGATGATAAAATTTCGGAAATCAAGAGCATTTTAACCAAACAAGAGGAAACCAACATCCAGATCAAGGGCTTGTTGGAAGCTTTGTTCACGCGTCTTCCTCCTCCCTCTTAGATTTCTCTTTTAAAATTCTGTTTATCTGTAATATTTTTTACATTGCTGCTGTTCTGAACGTCTTATCGTTGCTTCTAATTTTAATATAAATCCTTTTTGGCTCTGATTATATGTTCTTTTTGATAACTGACAAAAAGGGAGAGAAAGAATAAGATATTTTCAATAACGGATTACTGAGACATAAGTAGTCTCAAACATTCTGATCTACTTAATTTCTTTCTTCTGAAAAGCTTGAACAGGTACAAAACTCTGATGAAAGACGTAGTCAAATTCTGATGCTCAAGGATTCAAAGAATTTAAGGGAAGTAATCAACTCAGGGGGAGTTTCTCTTCTTAATTCTATACTTTTTATTCTTTATTTCTAATTGAAAAATCTGGTTTTTGTCATCATCAAAAAGGGGGAGATTGTTAGAACATAGTTTGATTCTACAACCCTTGATTAGAGTTTTAATGATAACAAAATATAAAGAATAAATTATTTCAAAGATATATACAAAGAACAAATTATGCTCCTTAAAATTATGTTTTGTATATGCAGAAGTTCTGATGGAATCAGCATCAGAATGGAATCAGCATCAGAAGATTAGCAA
The DNA here is from genome assembly GCA_948472305.1 of Vicia faba. Taxonomy (NCBI): domain Eukaryota; kingdom Viridiplantae; phylum Streptophyta; class Magnoliopsida; order Fabales; family Fabaceae; genus Vicia; species Vicia faba. The sequence goes on from OX451736.1 coordinate 496,034,000, forward strand.
TATGTGCTACACGCTGAAGCTACCAGATTATACGCTGAATTTTGATGACCATAATCTGCGCCTAAACAAATATACCCTGACTTTGATTAAAGACATCTTTACCAAGTCATCAACACTTTGAAGCGTTATCAGCAGTTACAGCAAAGAAGACTCTGAAGCGTTACTGGTTATTCAAGACAGAATTGAATGCTAACGACTTTCTTCAGACAAGATCTTCTTCAAAAGGAAAGTGTGTTATTATCATTAAAACCTGCTTTATGGACAACGTATCTTTGCTTGCCTATATAAACAAGTCTGCTTGTGAAAAGAAGCACGTACGTACGCACTCAAAATTTTTCCAAGCTATCCAAACCACGCATATTCAAAGCTTTAGCAAATTCATTTTATTCCAAGCTTATTTTGTGTAATTATCACAGTTGTGATATACAGTTTTGTAAGAAAAAAACAACACACTCTTGTTCAATTACTTGTAAAAGAAGTTCCTTGAGATTAACCGGATTGTGGTTGTACTCAAGAAGACTTTAACAGTTGTTAAAGTAGCTGTTGTAATCCTTTGAGAATAGTGGATTAAGACCTCGTTGGAGAGAGGCGAAATCACCTTGACGGGTGGACTGGAGTAGTTTGAGATAAACAAACCGGGATAAAAATACTGTGTCATTAAGCTGTCTTTGATTTTATTTTTTCAATTCAACCCCCCCTTCTTGTGTTTTTCACATATTCAATACGTACTTATTTTCCAAATCATTTCAACACCTCTTCCAAATATATTTTCTGAATTTTCAAATATCAAACTCAAGTTGTTATACATTTTCATATACAAGTTTTCTGCACACTTTCACAGATTGTTAACCAGAAAACTTTGAGCATTATATATCTTGAGTCATTTTATACTATTATCATTGGAAGAGAAGATCAATTCATTGATTAAATCACTCAAAGTGATCATTGCTACTCAAACTCACTCAAATCAAATATTGCTATATACTTGCTTATTTTTCAGGATTGTTGGAAATAAGTTCAAGTGGTTTTTATAAATCTCGTTTTTCCAGGATTGTTGGATACAAGTAAAGTCACTTTGAGAGGATTGTTCTCATTGTTGACATAGTGAAAATATAAGAGGATTGTTCTTGGTCCAAGAGGATTGTTCTTGGTGGTTTTATTGGTTAGAGTCTTGTATAGAAGGACTAGGGTGTCTTGTCTAGAGATCTAACAATAAGGAAATCTCTTTCATGTTGAAAGGGGACTGAGGTACTCTCATACTTTGAGGGGAACCAGGATACATCTTTGTGTTATTTAATTTTCCGCATTTACCGCTTTCATCACTAGTCATAAACCAGAAAAGAAAGAAACACAATTGTAAACTCATGCACTAAACCAGAAAAATAATATCCATCATCACTAAAACGGTAAAACTTTTAAAGTACCTAATTCACCCCCCCACTTAGGCGCACTCTTATACTTACAATTGTTATCAGAGCAGGTTATAGGTAACCTGCTCCTAAAAGATCCAGAATGGCTTCCGCAAATCAAAATCCCGTTTTCAGAGATGGTGGTAGTAACAACAAGCCTACTCTATTTTATGGTTAATAATTTGACTTCTGGAAAATACGCATGAAGGTACATCTAGAAGCACAAGGAGAAGAAATATGGGATGCCGTCGAGAATGGTCCATTTATCCTTATAACGGTAATCAATAGTGTTGGCTCATCAAAGCCTAAAGCTGCATGGGACGAAGATGATAAGAAGAAGGTTCTCTATGATAAAAAGGCAATAAATCTTCTTCGAGGTGAACTTAGCATGGATGAATTCTTCCGTGTCTAAGCAAGCAAAACGGTGAAAGAAATATAGGATACATTGGTAGAAACTCATGAAGGAACCGCTGAAGTTAAAAGATCGAGATTAAATACATTGAGTCAAGAATACGAACTATTTAGAATGCAGCCCCAAGAAATAATCCTCGACTTGCAGAAAAGATTTGTACACTTGACAAATCATTTGAAAGCACTCGGTAAGACTTTAACTAATGATGAACTTAATCTTAAAGTGCTTAGATATTTATCCAGGGAATGGAAACCAAAAGTGACAACAATATCCGAGAAGGAGAATCTATCCACAATGACTTCTGCCACTTTGTTCGGAAAACTTCAAGAATATGAGATAGAACTTGCAAGACATGAAAAGCATGAAATCCAAGTAAAAGATTCAAAAGAAATGGATCTAAATACAAGGATAAAAAAATCATGATTGCAATCAAGAGGATGAATCCACTAGTAGTGAAGATGATGATCTTATCAAGAATATTGAAAAGGTTCTACGAAAAGAAAGAAAAAGGGAAGCACCAACAAGGAAGGTTATATGCTTTGAATGTGGAGAAAAGGGACATGTTAAAAGTGAATGTCTTACACTTGAAAAGAAGAAGAAATATTTCAAGAGAAATAAAGATAAGAAGTCAAAGAAAGCATATATAGCATGGGAAAGTTCATCTTCCGATTCCGAAAACAATCAACGTGTTAATCTCGCATTGATGGCCTCACACCATTCCGATAGTGAAGATGACAATGTTAGTAATGAATTTTCTCTTTTTGATAGTGATGCACAAGATGCTATAAATGAACTATTAAATGAATGCAAAATTCTATACAAAACAATTTCATCACAAAAGAAACAAATTTCATCTTTAGAAGAAAAATGTGAGTCTATGGAAAAAGATCTCAAAGAAGAAAAACAAAAATTTAGTGAGCAAAAACAGAATTATGTATGAAAAAATTGTGAATCACTCTCTTTCCAAATTGTCCAATTAAAAAGAGTTATTAAAAGATATGAAAAAGGTCAAATTGGATTGGAAGGTGTTCTTAACCAACAAAGATATTCCAATGATAAAAGTGGACTTGGATATTCAAAGTTTTCAAAACCAAGTTCTAATAAAACTATCTTTGCTAAGGCTAGTGATTAATCATCCAAAGAGAAAGTGAACAAACCTAAAGTAGTTCATCAATATCCTAAAAAGAAAAGATTTGTTAAGAAGAAATCTTACCCTTCTAGATATAGAAGTAACTTTGAACCTACTAGTTTTTATTGTGGTATTATTGGCCATACACCTAATGCTTGCTATGTTAGAAACTTTAGTGTAGAAAGTGGGCATTATGTGTGGGTTAAGAAAGGAACTAACTATGATGGACCCAAAGCACATTGGGTACCAAATCAAACTTAACTTATTTTATAGGTATGCTTGATGACCACATGCAATCTTTGGTATATTGATAGTGGTTTTTAAAAGCATATGATGGAAGACTTACAGTAACTTTCAAATCTAGTTCAAGTCCAAGGATTATTTCACATATGTGAAATACTTTAAAGGAAGAATTCTTGGCATTGACAAAGTTGATACACTAATTTTCATATCCATTGAAGATGTACTTTATGTTGAAGAACATAAGACAACTTCTAAGTACAAGTCAACTTTGTGACAAAGGCTTCAACATCATGTTCTCAAAAGATGAATGATTTATCAAGTCACTCTTGAGGTGAAACTCATTGGTATAAATTGTTTTTACTTTCAATATTTTCTTTATGTATTATAAGGCTTTTCCCATCCTTTTTTTTAATGACAAATATATATATATATATATATATATATATATATATATATATATATATATATATATATATAAATATATATATATATATATGTGTGTGTGTGTGTGTGTGTGTGTGTGTGTGTGTGTATGTGTATGTGTGTGTGTGTGTGTGTGTGTGTGTGTGTGTGTGTGTGTGTGTGTGTGTGTGTGTGTGTGTGTGTGTGTATGCTTGTCTCTAACTATTGCAGCCTAAAGAAAGATCAAAATTCTCTATGATTCAAGGGAGAATTTTGATCAAGAGGGAGTTATCAAAGATAGGGGGATCATTCACATAAGAGTTTCTCATTCTTCCTAAAAGAGTCAAGCACCTTCCAAATTATGTTTTGATGAAGATAACTACTATGTGCATTTGTCAAAAAATGAGAGAAAGCATCATGAAGCAATATGGATATGGTTAAGCTTTCAATATTATTACATATATTTTTTCCATTTTTTATTGCATCTTTCCCTTCTTTTTGATAATGTCAAAGGGGGAGAAGGATGTTATACTTTATGCTTGTGTATTTCCTTGTCTTAATCTTTTAAGGTACAAAGAATCCTTCAAGATAAGAAAAAATCCAAATTATTTCAAAGTTTCTCATAAAAGGGGGAGTTATACATCTTAGGGGAGAAGTCTCTTTCCGGAAATTACAAAGCATCAAGAAAGATCGTTTTTCATCATCAAAAAGGGGGAGAATGTAAGATCAAGCTTCTCAAATGCACTTTTGTTTTTATGAAGACAAACCATGATTGACAAAGAAGGCAAAGATGTTTTATCCAGCTAAAAGCATCTGTGGATAAAGTCTTCAGTTCAAGCACTTAGCAAAATTTCAAGGTATAATGATAATATTGACTTTGAACTTAAGACATAGATGCTCAATGGTCAAAAGAAATATTTTATATTGTCTAAATCCTTACTCAAGTTTTTCTAAGCTAAAAATCATTTTTCACTTGAGTGCAATCAATTTGTATATTAGTGCAATCGATTGCATGCTTCAATTTTTCAAAACATTTACTACTGTTTCTAAGTGCAACCGATTTTCATGTTTGTGAAATCGATCGCACTCAATCAATTTTTGCTACTGACTTCAAATGCAATCGATTTACACACTTGTGGAATCGATTGCACACTCAAAATATTTGAATTTCTAGCTGTTGAAACCCCGTGCAATCGATTTACACAAAAGGTGCAATCAATTACGTGCTGAACGATTTTGAAAAACAACAGGTTTGCACATGCCTGTTCATAACACAATTTCATGGAAACCTTTCACTTAATCTTAGCAATTGTTCATGATTCATCTCCAGAAATTTATGTTGTTTCAAAAAGGTTATATTAACATATAAGTACTTATTTTCAAAATCATATCAACACCTCTTCCAAATATATTTTCTTAATTTTCAAAAATCAAACTCAAGTTGTTATACATTTTCATACACAAGTTTTCTGCACACTTTCACATATTGTTAACCATAAAAATTTAAGCATTATATATCTTGAGTCATTGTATACCATTATCATTGGAAGAGAAGATCAATTCATTGATTAAATCACTCAAAGTGATCATTTCTACTCAAACTCCCTCAAATCAAATATTGCTATATACTTGCTTATTTTTCAGGATTGTTGGAAATAAGTTCAAGTGGTTTTTATAAATCTTGTTTTTCTAGGATTGTTAGATACAAGTAAAGTCACTTTGAGAGGATTGTTCTCATTGTTGACATAGTGAAAATCCAAGAGGATTGTTCTTGGTCCAAGAGGATTGTTCTTGGTGGTTTTATTGGTTAGAGTCTTGTATAGAAGGACTAGGGTATCTTGTCTAGAGATCTAACAATAAGGAAATCTCTTTCATGTTGAAAGGGGACTGGAGTACCCTCGGACTATGAGGGGAACCATGATACATCTTTGTGTTCTTTACTTTTCGGCATTTACCGCTTTCATCACTAGTCATATAACCAGAAAGGAAAGAAACACATTTGTAAACTCATGCACTAAACCAGAAAAATGATATCCATCATCACTAAAATGGTAAAAAATTTAAAGTACCTAATTCACCCCCTCCTAGGCGCACTCTTATAATTACATCTGAACTGTTGCTAGAAGATAGTCTGGACTAAGTATCAGGATGACACCCGTATCCGAATCGTACCTGCACTATTTCTAGAGGATAATCTTCTTTATTCCAAATGTTTCTGCTGGGGAAAGGAAACTCTGTAATCCTCTTGGGGAGTCCCGAGAAGCTTGGCGACTTCATTGGGGAATTTTCGTTGGAGCAGTAATTTGGAGATTTTTCTCTACCGAGAGTATGAGAACACCTAACATTAATAGGTTGTAAGCTGAGGATAGGGCGGTGACCTTGTAGTAGAGTGCCCCTGTCTCGATACCCATTGTAGAAAATATCAACTAGGGATTTTGTAGATGGTTTAAGTTTTATCCCAACTCTTGGAGTCCTTGGTGAATACAGATCGGGGTAATGAACCTTCTACTGATTAAACAAGTTACAAGATGACAGGACGTAGTCGTGCGCTTTAATCCTTAACTTTTTCCTAAACTGTCTTTTCAGATTTTCAGTCCACCGGGATACACTTTTTTGCCCAAGCCGCCTTTTCATGTTTTCGACTTGTCGGGTGTACAAATGTTTTTCGTTTTTATCCCTAATTTTTGCCCGAACCCTTTTGGTTCGCCGGGATGCCCTTTTTTTTGTCTAGGCCAGTCAACCTAGCGGGTCTTTTCATGCGTAGTATTTTCCGACTATGTCCATGTTCACTGGGTACGGAGAATAGTCACTGTCCATAGTAGTAAGTGTTATCACACTTCCAGAAGGTGTTTGTTTGATCGTGCATGATACATTGCTGGAATTCATGCCCAATTCCCCAAGTGATTCAGATGGAGATCTGCCCCTGGCTATCCGACATCTTTGAGATATTACTTGAATCTTGACTTGTCTGCCCCAGGTGATGGATAATGATCATGCCGTGCCCCTTGGTTGGAAGTGTTTTTCCACTTGAGGTGATCCTTTTTATTGAGAAGATTTTTGTTCACTAGATATTCGTCATGCGAATTTCTCTACTGTTGAACAAATAGTCATATGCAAACAATGGTTTTTAAGAATGCAAAGCTTATGTCTGTCCTGAAGTTTGAAAATTAATTTTTTAGTAAAACAATTTTTTTTTTTAAAAGTGTGATATTAACTCGGTATTTATAGCGAACCCTACAAGAGTCAGGATACCTTTTGTAACAATATGCTCTCAAACTAACCCATGCTTCAGCTAGGAATTTAAAGGTTATAATGTGGCCTAGTTCACAGTTTAAGAAACAAAGGATAAAGGCTCAAAATTTATTTGTACCCACCCGCTCTTCGTGATGTTCTTCAGTCATATGCTCAGTTAATTGTGCATTTTGAATCCCAATTGAGTCTGACATCTTGCCCTTGATGTTCCGCTGATTGTTCAGATACTGAAATTTTATTTGGAAGAGGAAGTCATTTTGTAATCTCTCTTTTTTTTGTCAAGGATTTTTAGGACCTCTTTCTTTGCTTTTCGTTATCCCTTCTTTTTCCTGAACTGTTTCTTTTGTGATTACAGTCAGCGGGATGCCCTCGTTTTTTTCTTAAGTCTCCTTCATAGGTTTTGACTTAATGGGATTTTATTTTGAGAGATAATGACTGCCTGCTTTAATGATTATGCGGAACCATCACCATCTTCTGATTTGGAAGGACGTCTTCGAGGCCATTCATTATGTGCAAAGCAGAACATTGCGACTGACTGCGCCTCTGAATTAATTGAGAAAACTACCCTGCCCCGGTTATGATTAAGGGTTTTAATTTATGTGAAAAGAAAAACTCCTACTTCTTTGACTTGAAGGGGTTGACTAAGGATTATCTTTCTTATAACTCCACTATTTAGGATTTGAAACAACGCATGTACATCGTCAGCGGGGTCTGTTCAAAAGCATACTGTGGAGATTATGGTATCATTTTCGTCATCCTCTCTCTAAAGGCTTAGAGCTTTTGATCGAGAGTTGAACATCACAAAAATGGAAGAAGTTTAAATATAGTGAATACGAATGAATTGATTCAAAACAGACATATGCAATGCATTGATAAAGTAACAGAGTTTGACATGAATAGATGTTCGAACAATCAAAAGAAAATTACAAATTGAAAATTCTAATGAACAAAAGCCTCTTTGTCTAAACTTGTCACTTCAGATGGTGTGTCTTTGAGGGATGGCAGAAGAACTCAGCCTGACCATCTTATGTAAACTCCAGCACCCCTTCATCAATTAAGTTTTGAACTTTATATTTCAACCTCCAACATTTGTCAGTATCATGCCCCGGGTTGTTGGAGTGGTATGCACACCTTGCATCGGGATTGTAGTTAGGGGACGAAGTCTTGGGATTCGAATGAGGTCCTATCAACATAATCAGATTCATCCTCAACAGGTGTTGTAAAGCTTGAGACAACGACATGTTGAGTTTGGTAAACTGCCTTTTGGGTATATCTGGCTTACACTGATTAACCTATTGTTTTTGGCGAGGTTGTTGTTGGACCCGTGAAATTGTAGCAATTTGGAAAGGTTCGATCTCTTGTCTTCTCGGAGGTTGATCAATGACTTGGTCCCCAACCCCTACTATTTGCTTCTTACGGTTGTATCCGTCTTGATGAAGTTTGGTGATAATGGCCCTCAACTCTTCTTGTCCCTAGGCCAGGCCTTGGATAAGAGCTATTTTCCCCAGCATCTGAGTTCTCATTCCTTCTACCTCAGCTTGCATTTGTTCCATCTGTTCGTCCTTATCGTCTTCAGGACTTTTCTTGGCTAGGTTCCCAGCGAGGAGTGCTTTAAACTTTTTCTGCCCCTTGTATAGGTTTAGGAACATTTCCATGAACTGAGCCTCTTGAGTTTGAAGATCTCTGTTGTCTTGTTGGAGATCCATTATTGAAATAAACAACGAGAACATGAGAGACCTGTACTGGAGACTACCTATTATGCAATGACATGTATGATATGCAAATGTTTTCAAGGATCTCGCGAGGTAAACAAGAAAAATTTTAGGCGTTGAACTTCGTAGATTTGATTGAAGAACTTTGTATCGTTGAGTGTCCTTCTACGAGAGTCAAGCTCACCATATCAAGTGGGTCATAGCCCCTGACTCAAGTTGTTGAGTTTTGATCTTCTGACGACATTGGCTAGAGGAAAATAAATCCCCTTGCCCCTTGTTAGACGTTTGATTTATCATAACCTGCATCATAAACCCTTGAGATCCTTGAAATGGTTAAGGAAATGTTGTGGCATGATGTTATGATGTGTATGCTATGCGTTAAGCAAAAGTGTAAGGTGATGAAAACAAGTGAACCCTGCAAGAAATCCAAGTTATTGGATAATGACTGTAAAAAAATTCTGCAAGGATATCATGTTGTCAGATAATAAAACTCTGCAAGTAGTTCAAGTTGAAAGTAAACAAGTCAAACAAACAAACTTAGGTTTAGGCTTGCATGGGTTTTAAGGCAGTACCCTCTTGTAGTTGGATTGGTTCAACCTGTCCTATAATAGTAATCGAGTTTTAAGGGATCTCAATATCACCAATCTTTCCCCCAAATTTCATTCTGATAGACAATTGACTTGCCCCTAAACAAAACTCAAGAGTCAAACCTCAATGAGTGTAGCATCGAGTATCAACCGACTTTGGGTTTACACCAAAGACGACTATCTCACTACGTCCTAAAAGCCAAGTTGGCCAATTAAGGTGCTAAGGTCAGTTGACGCTTTATGATACCATGCAGCGGCCCTGTATTCTCCTTGATTACTCAAGGGCTACCGGTACACGCCAAAGTATCGCATCATCGTAGCTACTGTTTCAACCGTGTCGGTATACCCCACACAGCTCCCTCACAATTTATTGCTACTTACCTAAAAGGAATTCCCAGATCCGGGTTTAGGATCCAAACAACACAAATAAATACCCTTAAAATTAAATCAAACAAGACAAGCCAAAGAAGCAATTAAAATGACCTAGATCCTAAGGTAAACCCCATTTTATAAATCATGGTCCCCAGCAAAGTCGCCAGTTATGTGATATGGTGGCAGAACTGACTGTTAATACTCGTTTGTGTTTTTTGTTTGCAAATGTTGCGGTAAGAAAGAGTCGCCACCGACTTTTCTTTTATCCAACAAAGGAAAGGGTGAAAAGAACAGAAAAAGACCTTTTGAGAGTTTTCTGAGTAAGGGGGTAGATTATGGAAAGGGAAGGTGTTATCACCCTTTCCATCCGTAGTTTTCCATGGGCTCTTAGATGCTTAGCTCATGTTTTTGAAAATGGCTTGTGCTTTGTGTGTTTTGAAATTCCTTGGTGTGGAGATTCGCTTTGTGAAAACTCTTGTATCAATCCTCAAGAGTGTTGACAAGGCGAATGTTTTTATAAGTGTTTTGAAATATTTTTGTGTAGGTGCAAAAAGTTGTTTTGAGCAATCATCTAAGAACTTATCTACTTATACTAAAAAAAAAGTCATTCTTTTCCTCCTAACCTTTAGACAGTGTTATCCTACTATTAGTGAGTAGGTAGCCCTATCGTTGGATGTATGAGGGAGAAGCACGGGTCATCGTTATGGTCATAGAAGGAAACATATAAGGATACCTTAGCAGTTCGAAGGGACTGTCATCATATAGGCAACATCGAGGGACAAGATCATTTCTCGTAGGCAACTCGAGGGACGCTAAGGGACTATGATCTTTATGATGACTTTTAGATTGAGGGTCTTTTACTAAGATATCCCTACGTTCGAGGGACATGACTATTGTTTTCCGAGGCAACCAAGTGGGGAGTACCCTAGGGGTGCAAGTGTGTAACAATGTATTTTTTCAGTTATATTTATCTTGCAATTAGGGTTTTCTATCGTTCATTTTTATCTTTCCACACAATCCTATTAATCTAAGCATTGCATAAAATATAGCAGCAGAAGATAAATGCGGAAATGTAAACCTAAGTTATTACAGAGCTTTGGGGCAGTTACATAATAGTGAAGAGTGCGGAAAAGAAATCTTAAAACTATTACATACCGGAAGCAATTACATGATAATGATGAAAAAAGCGGGAAAAATAAAGCTACGCTATTACAGTTGAATACACCCTATACACTTTATCTAGGAAAATAAAAATAAGATGAAAATAGCAAAGAAAATATTTTGGTGATTGTTTTATAAAAAATGATTTATGATAATTAATTAAATAAACCTAAAAAACCTAATTAATTTTAATTAATAAAAAAATGTTAGTTTTGAAAAAAGTTAATTAAATACCTAAATCATAATTAGTTCGAATTAAAAAAAAGATTAATTTTGAAAAAAGTTAATTAAAAAAAACCTAAAAACCTATTTAATTTTAATTAAAAAAGGTTAATTTTGAAAAAAAATGGGTTAATTAAAAAAACCTAAAACCTAATTAATTTTAATTAAAAAAAGTTTTAAAAAAAGTTTATGTGTAATAATTAACAAGAAATAATTAAGTTTTGCCAAAAAATAGATAGGGGAAGAAACATCAATGGAAAAGGGGGTTAGAAAATGCAAATGTGAGGGGTGGTTGTTGAACCAAAAATTAATTTAAATCCTAAAATTAAATTTTAAAAAAACCTAAAATTAATTATTCGAGTTTTTTATGAAAAATCAAAGGTTTGTGAAAAATGTTAAGTTTTATGAAAAAAGGTTTTAAACAGAAAGAATGAAAATAGATAAAATGATAAATAGAATGGAAGAAAACAAAAACCATTAGGGGTGGGTGTTGAATCCACGCCCTTAGCCTCCTCAGAATGTCTGCCTTGCCATAAGGATATATTGGTGGTTATTCTGTTTTGGCCTCAGCATTTTGTAATAAACCTGCATGGAACCATTAGATGGTCCAGACCTGTAGTGTTGAATCTCATAAACACATTAGTATACCATGAAATATAAAGAAAATAAATATATGAAATTTTGTAATGTTAAAACCGATATGGCATGTAAGAATGCTTCTACACACTTTTGATCAAGGAGATCAAACCAACCTTACCGTTATTGGAGAAGTAGTAAGATGGTGGTTTGTAAGAAGTAGTGAGATGGGGGTTTGTAACAAGGATGACTTGTTTGTAGTGATATGAGGGTTTGTAACAAGGATTTCAAGATTTTTAGAGTTCTTGAAAGAATTTGATATTTTGACAGGGTTGTGGCATAGTTTTTTTTCGTTTCCTGTTTGTGTGAAATGAATGAGATTATATAATGGAAATTAGAGCAAAGATATGGGTTTTGAATGTGCAATTGGGTCTCAAATAACCACACGCAATAGTGAAGATTTTTATTCACTTGAGTCTGTCACGTTCCAGGATGAATTGCAGGGACTTAAGTGCAATTTTTGAAGTTGAAATGTGAAAACAAAATGTAGCCGACATCGAGAACTAACTTATGTCATAAAATGAGCTCAATCAGATAAAATTTGAATTAGTTATGAATTTTTGAAGTTTTACCTCAGACAAATTTATTTTGGGCTCCAGTGTCAACTCTGACACGTTCTTCAATAAAAAACTAGTATTGATCGGAGAAGAATCTAGTCTCAATTTTGGAAGAAAAGTTGTAGATCTCTGAGTTAGTGACCTTGTGTAAAAATATGGGCCCGATCCGATAAAAATTGACCGAGTTATAAATTTTCGAAGTTTCGATCCAAATGAAATAATATTCAGCATTCAGGATTTTCGGCGTGTCACGCGCACTCTGAGCAAAATACAAAGGCCTTTTGGATACCGTTAGAACTAGATACCTCCTGTGAAAACATAGTCAACTCAATTTGTGAAAGTTTTGCGCTGGAACAAACTCGATACAATGAAAATCGACCAAGTTATGATTTTTTGAAATTACTTGATAAATCCGCATCTTTGAAGACCTTCTGATCGAAATTGGCTTCCATCCGTGAGAGATGAAAACGTAGATGACATCAAGGTGAAATTTTTGCCACCGGAACGGGTTCAAAACGAGCCACGATCTTCAAGTTATGAATTTTTTACTGCGTAAAAACTGCACTTTTAGCACACTTTTTCACCATATTTCTTCGAGAAAACTCACACATTCAGAGACCTTCTTTAAAGAATTGGCTCTCGAGCCGAACCTGAATTTGAGAATATGTTATTACAAATATCTTGGCGAAAGAACACCTGAATATGACGCGCCGAGTTGTACTTGTGAATCTTTGAACCCCGAATTAGTGCAAAACGGCGAACCGATCTTCAACACAGAAAATACTCTGAGAACATCCATTGGCGAAATAAACATCACTTGTAACCTGACAAAGCTTGATAAATATACCTTTATTCCATAACCATAAAACCAATGATATGCGTGTATGAAAATAAAGAGGGTAAATTTTAGGGTACAACAAAGTCGATGTACTTTTTTGCTATCTTCTCTATGAGTGGATAGTTTGTAGCTCGTTGTCAAATAACTCCAGTGGATGGCAAGTCTTTCGATATGACAGACAATTCAAAGTGAAATATTTGCAAGTGGTAGTCTCTTTATTTGAGACAACTCAGATATTACCCTTTCCAGGCGGAATTCCTTGGTTAAAGAAGAAGTTGAGACCCGTTCTAGGTGAAACGCCAGAATTTTGGAGAAACTTGTTATTCTTTTTGCTACATTCAGTGAATGTTGGTAGTTCACCGTTAGTGAACGTCGGTGCTATGATGTTTATTTTCTCTCTACCTTCAGTGAAAGTTGGTAGTTCATCATCAGTGAACGTCGATGATATTTCTCTTCTCGCTACCTTCAGTGAAAGTTGGTAGTTCACCATCAGTGAAAGTTGGTGATTGTTATCTTTTTGCTACGTTCAGTGAATGTTGGTAGTTCACTGTCAGTGAACTTCAGTGCTATGATATTTCTCTTCTCACTACCTTCAATGAAAGTTAGTAGTTCACCATCAGTGAAAGTTGGTGATTGTTATCTTTTTGCTACCGTCAGTGAACATTGGTAGTTCACCGTTAGTGAACGTCAGTGCTATGATATATTTTCTCTCTACCTTCAGTGAAAGTTGGTAGTTCACCATCAGTGAAAGTTGGTGATTGTTATCTTTTTGCTACCTTCAGTGAATGTTGCTAGTTCATCGTTAGTGAACATCAGTGCTATGATATATTTTCTCTCTACCTTTAATGAAAGTTGGTAGTTCACCATCAATGAACGTTAGTGATTGTTATCTTTTTGCTACCTTCAGTGAATGTTTGTAGTTCATCATTAGTGAACGTCGGTGTTATGATATATTTTCTCTCTACCTTTAGTGAAAGTTGGTAGTTCACCATCAGTGAAAGTTGGTGATTGTTATCTTTTTGCTACCTTCAGTGAACGTTGGTAGTTCACCATTAGTGAACGTCGATGCTATGATATATTTTCTCTCTACCTTCAGTAAAAGTTGGTAGTTCACCATCAGTGAACGTTGGTGATTATTATCTTTTTGCTACCTTCAGTGAATGTTGGTAGTTCACCGTCAGTGAACGTTGGTGCTATGATATATTTTCTCTCTACCTTTAGTGAAAGTTGGTAGTTCACCATCAGTGAACGTTGGTGATTGTTATCTTTTTGCTACCTTCAGTGAACGTTGGTAGGTCACCATCAGTGAACATTGGTGCTATGATATATCTTCTCACTACCTTCAGTGAAAGTTGGTAGTTCACCATCAGTGAAAGTTGGTGATTGTTATCTTTTTGCTACCCTCAGTGAACGTTGGTAGTTCATCGTCAGTGAACATCGGTGCTATGATATTGCTTTTCTCTCTACCTTCAGTGAAAGCTGGTAGTTCATCATCAGTAAACATCGATGTGTGTCTATCTCCCTTCAGTGAATGTTGGTAGCTCACCGTCAGTGAACGTCGGTGCTATGATATATTTTCTCTCTACCTTCAGTGAAAGTTGGTAGTTCACCATTAGTGAACATTGGTGATTGTTATCTTTTTGCTACCTTCAGTGAATGTTGGTAGTTCACCATCAGTGAACATCGGTGCTATGATATATCTTCTCACTACCTTCAGTGAAAGATGGTAGTTCACTATCAGTGCAAGTTGGTGATTGTTATCTTTTTGCTACCCTCAGTGAACGTTGGTAGTTCATCGTCAGTGAATATCGGTGCTATGATATTGCTTTTCTCTCTACCTTCAGTGAAAGTTGGTAGTTCATCGTCAGTAAACATCTATGTGTGTCTCTCTACCTTCAGTGAATGTTGGTAGCTCACCGTCAGTGAACGTCGGTGTTGTTATTCTTTTCTCTTTCTACCTTCAATGAATGTCGGTAGTTTCGCCTTCAGTAAAAGTTGGTGTATCTTTTGACCTTTTACCATCCTCTTGGAGTCAGGTCTTTTTGATTCACCAGTGATTTATTTTCCTGGTTGGGTTTTTCTTTTGATCCTTACTTCCTTTGCTACATCCCCAATGGTGTTTTGCGTCCCTTTGAAGTTGTTCGTACGCATTCATACTCATAAGCATTGCATGGCATCTTAGGGCCAAAAATAGGGTTTGTTTTATATTTAAGTATCTTCGATCACGTCGACACGAAGATTGTTAACCTTTGTATCTCCAGATAGAAGAAACTTAAATAAGGTCAGCTGTTGTACCCTAATTTTTGCCCCTAAGATCCCTTCATCATACCATATTGATTCAATCACAACAAGATCACATTAAGGCTTTTGGTTCTCCTCCCTAACTTTAGCTTTGCTCTTTGAGGACTCACCAAGCACCTTGACTTGTTTTTCTTTTGTGATCATGCATGTTTTGTTTTGACTTTCCTTTTAATTAATAAAACACAATGTTAGTTTGCCTTACTTATTAATAATGTAGGTAAAGGCAATGTGGCTTAGCAAGTTGATCCATGGGTTCATGAGTTTATTTCCATGCCCTAGTCAGTAAAGCTTAAGAAATTCAAACCTCACCATTGAAGTTGTTTTGGAAGAAATGTCATGGCAAGGTTTATTTTGCTTCACCATGTTTTAAAGTTATCAAGATTGATTCAAAAGTACAAGGGGTTGATTTAAGAAGTTGTCATGGTTGGACAAAGCCTTGTTCCCATTGGTCACAAATGCATATTTCTCTCAATTCTCAAGATATGGAAGTGGTTTTGGTTGCCATGAGTTCTCATTATCATCCTCAACAACACCTATCTACAAAGCAAAAGTGTTGGTACAAGAAGGTTGTTTAAAATTGTCAAAGTTCCTCAAAACATTTTCTTGATCTAGGATCTAGGGTTTTGAACTTCAAAGAAGTATATCTTGCTCATATTTTGGTATTTTTGAGTGATTCCAAAAACATCCTTCTCTTCAAAGGGTTATTAACAAATCAATTCAAAAGTTTCACGAAGTTTTCATGTGGAAGAAACTTGATGATGACAAAATATTACAAGTCCTCCAGATGAACCCCCAAATTCCCATGTGTGACTTCAAATGATCATAACTTGGTCAATTGTTATCACCTTGAGCCCAATCTTTTTTCAAAATGATCTTGAGGATTTGAAGTTTATTCCTTCTTTTATGTGCAAAGTGATAAAATGGATGGAAGATGCCCTAAGGATACAAAAGATTATAGGTCATTTCATGAATTTTTGCCAACTTCAACAATTCATAGCTCTCTCAATTTTTTTGAGATTTTTAATGGTTCAAGTTTCAAAATGTCATTAAAGAGGTCTATTTCATGCCATCTTTTTGGTCAAGAGCAAATTCCAAGTGGAAGTCCATGTTTGGATGCAAAACATTATAGGTCACTTTTGAATAAAAACTTGAAATATCCATTTGATTCCATTCTTTTTCCCAACTTTGACTCATTTCAACATTCAGCTTAAATATCCATTTGATTCCATTCTTTTTCCTTTTCAAAGCTTGTAATCTCATCTTTCTAAAGCATCAAGAACCATTCCCTAAAACCCCTTGAGTTGAAAATGCCATTATTTTGAAATTGGTAACTTGAAACTGAATTTCTCACCAAGTCAGAATTTTGAAATCCATAATGTGGCCTCTAATCACAAGATTTTGTGTGTTTTTGATTTAAAATTGATTAACAAACTTGCCAGAAGTGTTTAGCACCTCAAAACGCAAAGATTGGATGAGTTTTGGTGAAAATGAGATCACACTTCACTCGTGTCCAAACTCCACACGAATTCCCTCCAAAATGCATCATTCACTCTTCCTTTTGATCCCATTTGCTTCTCATATAAATACATGAGCTATCCCATTCGTTTTCTCAAGCTTGAACAGCCAAAATCATCCTGCCAAACTCATTCCATAACTCACTTTTCTGCAACTTCGAAATCAGTGTTCAAGCCTTTTTCAATCCATTTTTTCTATCAATTCACCTTCCTTGATCCTCCCTGAAGCTAACCATACAATTACTTTCAATAATCGTGACCTATATTGATCCATAGAAGTCCATTAACAGAGCTTTGCAACTGAAGTTCAATAGGTAGATTCCTTCACCAATTCTCTCAAACTTTGATATCATTGTGAAGCTCTCATTGCTCTGAATCTAGTTGCAACATTTTCTTTTAACTGGAAACATGTTTTGACCATGAAATTTCAAATTCCTTTTCAAATCTTTCCTTCCAAATTGCTTGAGCTACAGTTTATATAAATTTGTCGAGAAGGTGTGGTTGTATTCGTCTTGAAGAGACGAAGTGAATGGCATAGGTCTGAGCTTCTGATTTTACAGTTTAAGAGACCTACAATTCACGTTGGCTGGAGGTTGAAGATGACCAATGTGTTATCTTCCAACGAATGATGGCGTTCCATTTGTATTTTTTGAAATCTGATTTTATATTTGATTCAATGTTTTATTCACTAAAGTCCATAACATGCACAACGCGCCAGGTCCACTTGATCTATTTATTAACGTGCTTTGACAATGATCAGATGACCCATATTTTTTTTGGTTTGATATTTTATTTCTGATTTTCATTTTAATTGTTTTAAAATTCAAAAAATCATAGAAAATTCATTTTTAGTCCAAAAAATCTGAAAAAATTCTGAAAAAATATTTTTGATTTTTCTCTTTTTGATTTTTATATTTTTACAATTTTATTTTGTGTTTTGATATTTTATATAAATTTTAACTTTATTTGAATTGTTTTAAATGTTTAAAAATACTTTTATGCATTTTTAAATTCTGGAAAAAAAATATGGAATGATCCAATGATATTATGACAAATATTTGGTGACCTCATTAATTTTTTTATTTATGAATTTGTTATTTTTTATCATTTTTGGTTTATTTTACTCATTTCTTTTAATTTTAAAAATAGTTTCTGACTTTAAAAAATTACCAAATTTTTTATAAAAATATTTGAGATCATTTATGATTTTTCTATGGTTTTACTTAATTTTATTTGATCAATTTGAATATAGGTTATATTTTTTCCTTTATTTTCATTTTTATTCATTTTAAAACCCTTTTTTAATGCATATATTAAATGTAATATTATTTTGTGATTATTTTCTGGCTGATCTTGGGTTGAATTTTTGATCATGAACTTTGTTAACATCATTGGATCCATGGTGTTGAGTCTAACTCCATAAAAATGGATGAATGATTTTAATAATAGTTTGATTAAAATTTAATTCAAATGTGGTTTATATTCTTTCCCACCCCTCTTCATCTCATCCCCTTCTTATTGCACTAAGTGTTATTGGAGCATGATCTCTATATCATGTCTCAAAACAAATGGTGCATAAATTTCTATTGATAGGCCTCAAAATAGGTGCGACTTCTATATAAGTCCACTTATGATTACTTAACATAGCGCTAAATTTTATCCCGATTCGAATAAATAATCATTTGTGGCTCAAACCTATGTTTGCAAGCCCAAGAACGTTAATTTGATCTCTTTGATCTAATAACCTTGAGATTCATTGTGTGGAGGCTTTGGTTCTACCAATCCTCTAATGGATCTACAACACTTTTGGTCAACGCTGATCACTTAAACATCGTTGATCATTAAATGTTACTTTTGAGGATTCCCAAATGGATGATATACTTGACAAAAAGAAAATGCAACTTGTTGTGTGGAGGCTTTGGTTATACTAATCCTCTAATGAGTTCCAAATGCAAGTTTCAAGATGGTTATCCAACTAACCACTAATTACTAATAATTGACTTTATTTTGTGTTTTTATTTTATTTTATGCTCTTTTATTTTATGCACCATTTACTTTAGCATTTACATTTCATATTATTTTCATCTTTGCTCACTTGAGCATTTACTTTCTTGTCATTTTTATTTTTCTCACTTGAACTTTTATTTTCTTTTTGAAGATACCTAATAATCAACGTGAACCACAAAAAGCTTTAATGATACTTGGACTATTTGGTTACTATCCTTGACATTATGGAGCATTTGACTTCTTGGACTTAGGATTAGAAACCTTGGCCTATGTTGGAGACCTTTTGACCTTAATTGATTGTTTTGTCTAGAGTTATTGAGGTTTACCTTAAGACATTGGGTTGTTTGTTTGTTTTGTGTGCAGGTTATTGTGATTACATATTTTGTTTGTAATCTGGAATTCACCCGTATACATCCGTTACTTTGCCCAATTTTTGTGAAGACTTAATACACTGGAAGCTTGGTTCTCTCAAGAGATCTAGTATTTTTGCTTGTTTGGTTTCAATCCAAAGAATGGGAATTCTACCTTGACTCATAATGTCAAGATTTGGCTTCTAGTTGGTTAGATGGTTCTTATCCCTAGCTTTTACCTTATGCTTTAGGATAGTCCCTTCTTCTCCTCCAATCTTCTTTAATTTCAAAAATCTTCTCCCTCCTTTTGAAAACTCTTCTTGCTTTTAAACTTGAACCACTTTCATAATAAACTTGGACTTATGTCCATGCATTTTCAAAATATTTTCATAAATAAACTCTAATCAATTTAATAATACCTTGACTTTTTTTTTTGTGAGAAGATTAAAAGTCCATCAATCTCATTTCAAACCATTTTTTCCAGTTTGGCTTTTTTTATTTTAAAACTTTTCTCATAAGATTATACTCTTGTTAATCCTTGTAGTGATGCAAACAACTATACTTCTACAATATATAGTAAAGAGGGATATTTTCCACTTGAGTGTTGAGTGAGGCATTGTTAATTTTAAAATCCAAGCCATATCTTCCACTTTGAGATGATGCAAATTCTCCTTTCTCATGATTGTAGGTAGTAAGTATGTTTTTCCACACAGACAATGACGATGATGTCTTATCTCATAAAATAAACCAACACACTTGTGTTTTAAATTTTTTAAAAGGTGAACTACGAGTACCCTGATCCCCTACTACACTGAAGGTGGTACGTAGGCACTAAAGGTTCACAACCGCAGCGGGTGCAAAAATCATAAAAAATATATTTCTTTTCTCACCTCCACCATCTATTTTACATACAACATTTTATAGCCAAAATATACATATTTTTCAAAGAGGTTCCTACGGAGTACCGTAGATGTTTAGAGTGCTAATACCTTACCTTTGCATAACCAAACCCTTTACCTAGAATCTTTCCCCATCTTTTGGGTTACTCCCTCTTTTCCCATTCCTTTGGAAATAATAAAGCGTGGTGGCAATTTTTGTTTTGATCTTTATAAGTCTAGTCAATCCAATGGATTAGTCTTAAATAATTCTACCGCTACAACCTCCACGTGAACCTCAAAATGAAATACTACACTAATGAAGGCTTGGTCGCGACCCTCCACGGGGACGTCCATGCAACAAGGAGGTGTTTTGAAGATTCGGCCAAGGGCCTGAGTTCTATAAACGCCCAGCCCCGAACGACCACTAGATCTCCCTTTCCCACCAGCTCCGAGGAGCCCAAGCCACTACCAAGGGTCGATGCCATCAACCTCTACATCCGCTTCTCCAAGGATTGCGAAGAGTAAAGGAGAAAGGGGAAGGAGCCCATGGTCGAAGGGGAGAACTCATCCCGGACTGCAGACATGAAGGAGCCTTCAGATCCCATGCGACCAATTCCACACGGGGACTTCAAAACCATCCCCCTCGGGAATAATCCTTCTAGAGGAGTTAAGATTGGAGCCGACCTCCCCAACCTGGCAAAGGGGAAACTTAAAGCTTGCTTGAGGGAGAATGTTGATCTGTTCGCCTAGAGCGCAGTTAAAATGCCTGAATTGGACCTAGAGATTGCACGTTACCTTCTGACCATGTATCCTGACCTTAAGGCAGTTTCTCAACATAGGTGGAAGCAGTGTCCCGAAAAGACAGAGGCTGCCGAGCAGGCTGTCAAAGACCTCCTAGAGGCACATTCTATTTCTGAAACCCAATACACAAACTGGCTCTCAAATGTACTCCTCGTGAAAAAATATAATGGGAAGTGGCGGATGTGCATTGATTACACATCGAGCTTGCTCAAAAGAGGCTTACCCCTCCCTAATATCGACAAACTGGTCGACAACTCGGCCGATTTCAAATTATTATCTGTCGTGCATGCATATTCTAGATACAACCAGATTCCCATGGTGAAAGCGGATAAAAAATATACTTCTTTTTTGACCGAATTGGGTAACTATTACTACAACGTAATACCCTTCAGCCTAAAAACGCGGGCGCTACATACCAACATATGATGAACAAAGTTTTCTGCAATGAGATAGGAGACATGCTCTAAGTCTACATGGACTACATGATTATCAAGTCGAAAAAAGAGGACGACCACGCCCTCCACCTGAAGAAAGTCTTCTAACAGTCCAGGAAATGTCGGATGCGCTTTAACCCAAAAAAATGCACCTTTGGCTTACAGGAAAGAAAGTTCCTCGGGTTCTACCTCACGGAATTATGAATCAAGGCTAACCCCGACAAATGCCGAGCATTTTCTATGTTTCCAACGCCCACTTCAAAAAAATCCACATTCAAATCCTGCACGGCATGCTCACTTCACTCTCCTGCTTTGTGGAGAAATCCGACTAACACACGCTCCCCCTCTTCAAACTTCTCTGCAAAGAAGCTTCCTTTGAATGGACGGGCGAATGCGAGAAACCTCTCACCCACCTGTAGCAAGCACTATCGTAATCACCCGTCCTTTCTCGACCAGAGAATGATGAGATCCTCTATCTCTATCTGGCCCTAACTATTGGTGTAAGCCATAGAGGCCAATTCTCTAGGTACTTGTATCGAATTATTTATTAATAATAAAAGGAATTTCTTTATTATGTTTGCTTTTCCAAAATAATAAAGTCCCTGGAATAGTTTGTTTGTTTAATGAACTATTAAGCTTGACTTAATCATGAGATCCTATTAAACATTAGAACATTATTCTTAAAGTATCTGTAACCGAGATTTATTGCAAAGTGGGATAACATTAAAGAATTGAGACTATTATGAAGATAGACTGATGATCACACCATATAGATCATGGATAAGGAGTTATCAAGTCTTGACATAGGTATGAACATTAAGAGTAATATTTATACTAGATTGACCCGCTATGAGAATACTACATAGAATGTTATGCAAGTTGTCATAAGTTATTCTCATGGTGACAATGGTGTATACCACCCTTCGACCTGAAACCACTATGGACCCTAGATGTAGAGTTAAGTACTTTATTACTGATCAAACATTATTCGTAACTGGGTGGCCATAAAGACAGTTGATGGGTACTTCACAAATCATGTTGAGGGACATGACTGACCTAGATGGAATTTGTCCATCCTGCATAACAAGATAAATGTCTAAGGGCCCAATATTGAACTGGACAAGGGTGACACGGTTTATGCCTTGTGTTTAATATAGACATAAGGGACAACGGGTAATTGTACACATAAATATTATCACCAAAAGGTTTTGTCATATCACATGACATTTTCATAACTTGGGTATAAGTGATGTGTTGCTAGATACCACTCACTATTTATTATATTAAATGTGTGATTTAATATGATTGTTAACGTCACGAAAACCTACAGGGTCACACACAGAAGGACAGGTTGATGAGAGATAGACTAAATAAGGAACATCGTAAGGTACAATGCACTTAAGTAAAATACTGAATATGGTAAGGTACCACGCGCTTAATTGATATATGGTATATCATAAGGTATGATATCCGTATGCTTAATTGGGATTTTAGCTTGCAGCCCACATAAGTGGTTCTATAAATAGAACCCTTGTGCTGAAGCATTTCACTTGATGAAAATTTGGTCTTGAAACCCTAGCCGTATATTTTTGTCTCACTCTCTCAATCAAAGTTTTCTTTCGTAAGAAACTAGCATTGTGTCAGGAAGTGATATGTTCGTGTGGACTGAGTAGAGACATTGTTGTTTATCAACATTATTTATTACAACATCAAAGGTATGAATCATCATAAGAGGTAATGATTTCTATCACTGACCATGTGTCGTACCCCAAATTTTCCCTACTCGTATGATCACATTTTTAAGGTTAAAAATGGAGGAAAAATATTTTGATTAAGGATGGCACATCAATATATCATGGCCCATCTTAAGAATCCAAGTCAGCAGAGGGTTGTATCTTAATGCAAGGGAGTGGGGATTTCTAAATCAGAAAGACCCATATACCCGTAGGCCTATTTGCGAAGCATGTTGGCCAATAGCCCATGAGATTCGAATATTAAAAATATCTCAAAAGGAAATCAAATTTTTATTTAAGGGTCCATTAGATTTTGTTGTTGTTAATAAAAAGAGGAGGTGAAAATTCAATATACAAGCCCATTTCGTTTGGCCCATTTCCATTTTGTTGTTAAATAGAAAAGAGGGGGAATGGTTATGAGATTAAGCCCATTGAGTTTTTTAGCCAAGCCCATTTAACGTTTTACTGTTTTATTTTAGAGAAAAATTATTATAAGAAAAAAAAGAGATCCTTTTACAAATTATAAGGATATTTAGTATAATTATATTATTATTAAAACATTTTGTTGTTTTATATAAATATTTATTAATAGTTTTGTAAATATAAGTTTAATGTTTGGAAAAGATCTGTTTTATAAAAAGGCCTAATATTAGGCCCAGCCTGTAAGAAATGATTGTTATGACAAAAACTTTTTTGTTGTTGGGCAGAAAAGAAAACTGTCACGATGTAAGGCCCAAATTCGTTCATTAAATATGCTATGCTAGGAAAAGATAACAACACAAGCCCAATTCCATGAAACAATAATTGTTCCAATTAACACCTAAATCCACGCTTGGTTCTATAAAAAATAGTCACTGTAGAAATTGCATTAAATATGACTACAACCAAATCTAGAGAGTTGAATCAAATCTTACTAAAAATAATATATTACAAATCCAGAAAATCTTTACAAAATCTAGAATTACAGCAGAAAAAATCAATGAATCAAATTGCAGTAAGCTGAATCGTAACAGAATCGAGTACCATTACAAAATCTCAGAATCAAATTTAACATCAAATCTATTATTATCAGAATCAAATCACAACAAATCATATATTACAGAATTAGAGCCAAATAAATTACAGATAATCAAAATCAATTAACAAGTAAATCTAAATCCCTAATTTATCTCATAATCCCTAAATCTAAACAGTAACGCTAAAAAACCCTAAAAATTAATCTATAAATACAAAATGCAAAATACAATAAAATGGGGATTTTTTTGCTAGAGAGAATACGAAGAAGAAAGGGGCGCGGATTTTATTACAGAATAAGAACAAGGGGGTTTTGGACGGTAGGGGGTCTTTACAAAAATAGAGGTTGGTGACAAAGATAGAAACAAAGTGAAGAACTAAGGACAAACTCTTTACCGTTGAAGACGAAAAGAGGAGGCGATTAGAGTTTCCGAATCAGAAACCCTAATCGCTAGCCGTTGCCCGCCGCGCCGTCCCTAATTGTTTGGCCGTTGCTCCATTACCACCATCCTCAAGCACTGCTACCTACAAAACGAAGAAGAATAAGGGGTTAGATACCATATTCAAAGTCAATCGGAGAAGGCAGTCGCAGAGAGGGTAAGAGGTCCTTAGCTTTGTTCTTTTTGTTTTAGGTGTTTGGGGATTGGGGATCGTGATTTAAGGTTGGCGGGTGGCAGCCGCCGCCGGTGTTGGGGGAAGATAGGGTTTGGAGAAAGAGAGAAAGGGTTTGCATTGTGAGAGAGAGGGGTAAGAAAGAGAGATGAAGAACAGCTGTACAACGAAAAACAAATTGATCTGTTAAAATAAAGTAAAAAAACAAATTTTATTATTTCGTGTTATCCAGTAGGCGCGCGCGTATCATGAGTATCGTAAACCTTATCCTTCCCCCTTTTGATCATCATCAGAGGACCGTTAGACCAAGTCTGTACCGTAGCTGTCATACACCCTCACACACATGATTACCCATACCCCTACAAAATTTCGTAATGGGCCTAGCCCGTTATTCTTCACAGCCCCCACGTTAGTCTTTACTAAATACCAAAATAATTTACACCCACTCCGCCTGAACTATTCTGGGCCCAACCAATTTCTTAGCAACACCCCCTTGCTTTTACTTGTCAACATAAATTGCACCCCCCCTATTTAACCATTTTTTTCTATATTTTCTTATAATTCTAATTTTTTTATTCTATAATTTAATGATTATTGTTATTATTTTTATATTATAATTATTTATTTCTTTCATAATATTTATTATTCATAGTATTTATTATATTTTTAATTATTATATGTATATATTATAATATTACCAAATAAATTATTTTCATATTAAAATTACATAAATTATTTTATATATTATTTGCATTAAAATATTTTTATCATGCATTAATCAAGACTTTTTGCAATTAATATTTTTAAAAGTTACCCAACAAATATCAAAACCATTTTCTCAATAAACTAAGCTAATCAACTGTCTTTTTGCAAATGGGTTTCAAGCTAGTTTTGGCTTACTGCGTTCTCAGTAAAAATCTCCGCAATCACTACTCTCGACCGAGTGCGAAGTGATTCAAAATATGCTTGTAAACCCCTAAAAAACACCAACCCCATAGGAACTACGAATTGGGACTCTGATTCCTCATAAGAGGATACGTAGGCATACGATCTAAAATCGTGGCGAGTCTTGCTAATTAAAACTTAAAACCCTGTTTATCCTAAACCTAAACCTAGAGCTTAATATCCTTGTGAACAAGGTGGATGAAAGGTGCCTAACACATTCCTTTCGTCTAATCGAGTCCGAAACCTAGAATCTATGTCCCCGAATTAGGGTTTTTTGTTAGGTTCCCTTCCCTAGGATAAAAACTAATAGTGGCGGCTCTGATTAAAAAACCAGTTGCTACAGCTGGAAACTCTGCTGGGGACTCTCCTTAACCCTAGGTTTTAGGTTTTACTTTGGGGGTTTTCTATTTTATTCATTTATCACATTTATCTATTTTATTGCATTTATTTATTTGTTATCAATTTCTCTTATTACCATATATATTTACTACATGGCAGGATTTCTCTATCTCAAAAAATATTTTCAATATAATCCTTAGAAAGAAAGTTCGTCTATTAGCTTAGGGGGTACATCATCCCTGCGAGTTTATGTGACGACTTCGCCTAGAGTCGGTGAACTTATGAAAAAGTAATACTTATTGACAGACATCCTCTTGACGAGTAGGACTTTAGAAGGTCACCTATGACTCTTTGTAACGGCCTTAACCTAAAATCTCATACGAGACCTTTCATGACTTTGAGACGAAAGTCTCAGTCCGTAAAGAAGCTCCACCTAAGGGAGGTCCATATGCCTTGTCCCTCTGGTGTTATTCATGACACCCTTAAGGAAGCCACCTTTTGGGAGGGTAGATCAGCTATAGGTCAAAATTAAGGAGCCTACCTTCTAAGGGTACTTATCATAATAACCCCGTCACTGAACCATACATCCCTACCTTATAGGGGTACTTATCACAAAGTCCCGTCATTCGACCTTACACCCACGCATTCATATATTTCATGTATTTGTCATGCATTCATCATACATTCGTCACCCGTTTCTTTGTCTTATTCACGGGGTACCAAAAAAAATCAAGATCTCGGTGACTGTGTTTAAAAATGGATACCGAAGGAAACAACTTGCCCGGGTCAACACGCTGAACATGCCTGAAATCAAGGCCACAAAAAGGGAATGATGTGTTGAAGATTTTCTCAAAGCTTTGTCAGGTCAATATGGATGACCTCCAGATTAGATATCTGCAGGCGCACCTAGAAGACTTATTTCTTTGTTGCCTGATTTCATGCAAATAAAGTTTTGGCTAAAGATTGTAACATTTTTCAATATCTGAATTACGTTACCTTCAATAAATACATTTTGTTTCCACACACCATTTGCGTATCTATTTTAAAGATAGTCTCCAAGTAAAATAATAAAGGACAAGCATGTACCCAGTGGAATAAGACATTTAAAACAGTAACCATTTCATATTCATACACATTCATTCGCACGTATGCATTCACGAACACCTGCATATCATGTCAAAACTCATTTTTCCACAAACATCTCTCCAGTTGAACCATTGGTAGAAGAAGATCGCCACCTCCTGGGCCTCCTTACCAAATCAGGGCTTATTAACAAAAAGCAATGGAGAAAATCGAGGAAACTCAGGCTGCATTCAAAGAGGATCTTGACCAAGTAAAGGGAGACGTAAGGTCAATGAAGGGAGATTTGAGTCAAGTTCTTCTGGCTTTGAAGAACATTATTGACAGGCAAGACCAAATTCCCAAGGTAGTTTTCGAGGAAGTAGCCCAGACTATTGGTGCATCAAGCGGTCACCAACTAAGGAAAGAGTCAGAGGCAGGACTCCAGAAGTCTTTCATGGCCCAACAAGAAGTTGAAACTGAAGGGTTTGTCCCACCGTCGCTGAAAGCAGGGGCATCTCGTACCCTACAGATTCTGAATAATGATACAGATAATTACTTGGACCTGCAATACGGAGACCACGACCCAGAGGATGCCAACTAAGCACTCTTAAATACGACTGGTACTCATGTTGTTGATAATCCACTGGCGGTGAATCAGTACAAATCTCTGGAGGAAAGACTAAAATTTGTGGAGGGTTTCGACGCGTTCGAAGTAGACGCTCTCGAAATGGGCCCAGTTCTTGATGTAGTGATTCCGCTAAAGTTTGAAGTACCTGACTTTGAAAAATACAAGGGGCTAACTTGTCTAAGAAATCATCTTCGTATGTATTGCAGGAAGATGCATGCCCATGCCCACTATCAGAAGCTGATGATTCACTATTTTCAAGATAGCCTGAGTGGGGAATCTTCAAACTGGTATATGCAATTGGAGAGAACACATATTCGAACCTGGGCAGATCTTGCTAATACTTTTCTAAAACATTACAAATATAACCTGGACATGGCGCCTACCCGCATGCAACTCCAGAATTTGTCCCAGAAGAAAGAATAATCCTTCAAGGAGTATGCTTAGAGATGGAGGGAGTTGGCATCCCGTGTGCAACCACCACTATTAGAGAAGGAGTTAGTAGACACGTTCATGGGAAATTTGCACGAACTGTATTATGAGATGATGGTTGGAAGTATCTCTTCGGGGTTCTCAGACCTAGTAACCATCAGAGAAAGAACCGAGATCGGGATAAAAAGTGGGAAGATATCAGGGGGACGATCAAATTCTCCCTACAACTCAAAATGGCCTGCTTCAAACTTCCCCAAAGGAATAGAGGGAGAAATTAATGTTGTGGCGTAACAATCTAGGGTATAACGACCATTAGTGATCCCACTAGGACAGCAGCAAGGCAGAAGGCCACCCAGGAAATTTGATCTACTCCTGATGCCACCCAGTTAGTTATTACAACAACTAGTTAAGGCATCCTTAGTAGAGCTCAAGCCTCTAGATCCTCCAGTCGGGCCACTCCCACAAAGATACGATGCCAATGCCAGATACGGGTATCATGCTAATTCTCCTTGACACACCATAGAACAGTGTTGGCCTTTCAAACACAAGGTGAGAGATTTGTTGGATTCTCAAGACATCACTTTCGAGAAGCCCAACATCACATCAGACCCTATGTCATCGCACGATAGGTTGACAATAAACCCATTCGAAGTAGTCACCGACTCTGGGGCAAGCAGACAAGCAAAGACCCTGATAAACTCGTTGAAAGAATATCAGTTGGGATATGGATTCCCGCTAGAACATAATGAAGCTGTCGAAAGTGCTCTACAAAGGCTAGGGGACCAGGGGATAGTCCAGTTCGGACAATACCCTGAAGAAAAATATAAAGCTACTCTAAGGGGCGAAGCACATTTTCCTCTGATCCAAGAGACTTTTGTAAACAATGGAGTAGTGCATGGCAGACATGGGGCAACAATATCCAACAAAGCCAACACCAAATGGGTAACTGAATTCATCCAAGAATGCGCCCCAGGAGAAAAACTCAAAATATGGAAGACCGTGGAGATTACTGAGATATTTTTCTTTCCTAATTTATTTTTCTTGTTTTCAAAAGAATCTATGTCAAGCCCGAGGCATAGGGGTTGCTTGTAAGGGTTTCCCTGTTATGTTTCAGACAATATTTACGATTAATAAAATTGATATTTTGTTTTCAATCAAGATACTTGTCTTTCTCTTGCATTCATGTCTTAATTTTAAAAAATGGCAATACTTTCTTTGTATATGCATTTTCAAATATTCATATACTAAATCTGCACCAAAACATGATAAAGGTGTAAATTCATACCCAAAACCACCGGTAATGCTACTGCTGCGATCCGATAAAACTTTTATGCTCTCATCAACCAAGCTAAAGAGGAAGATGATAAAGATCTTGAACTCTCTGAAAAATGGCGAGGGAAATAAAATGAAAAGCTAACAATATGAAACCATATCAAGAGGCTGTTAGTGCCATCAATCTGAGCATAGGGGAAGACCTAGAAGAACCAAGCAAAGGGGAAATATAAAGAGCGGATCCACAAAGAAGCTAATCAAGTTATTGCGCATATCTACGGTAACATGCCAAGGACAAATACAGACAATGCTGTAAAAATAAGCGACTATGAAATACCAAGATCTGACGAAGAACCCGAGCCAGGGGCACATTGGATATCCACGTTCGACGAGGCTTCAAATGCACGGGGGCACGATATAAGGGAAGTATTGACTTCTCCAAAGAATGCTCATAATCCATATACCAATTCAATGGTGAACGAGATACTAAACATCCAAAAACTAGTTCCATATCGGGATCATGTTTTGAAAACTGACTGCGGAATTCGCAAAAATCATTTTTAGTCACGTCCCACGAAAAGGAAATAAAATGACAGACGCCCTGGCAACTATATCGTCTATATTCCAAGTAACTTGGCCAAACCACAAATCACGCATCACAAACAAACACTATAAAGATCCCGCACTTTGTCTTGCTATCAAAAGAGACCGGACGACAAGCCTTGGTTTTATGACATCAATGAGTACCTGGAAAAACAAGGACATCCATAAAATGCTTCTAGCATTGGCAAGCAAAGTCTATGAAAATTATCCACGAAATTCTTTCTGAGTAACAGTATACTGCACGAGATGGATCACGAGATGGTCTAGTGCTCCAGAAGATTTTGCTATCTCGTCTCGACTCACGTGGTAAATGAACCCCCAATTACGAAGGTCCCTACGTAGTCAAAACAGCGTCCTCCGGTGGTAATCTTATCCTCGTAAAAATGGATGGGGAAGAACTACCGCATCCGGAAAATTCAGAGGTAGTCAAAAATACTACGTATAAGAAGCTCTCTAAGCTCGAACCTTAAACAGGCGACTTAGGCAAAAAGGAGTGCCCTGGTGGATCGAAAACCCTAAAGGGCGATCCAGGCAAAAATTAGGGGCATATAAACAAAAAAATTATCCCGGTGGATTGAAAACCTGAAAGGGCAATCCAGGCAAAAGTTAGGGATTTCATACAAAGAAATAAAGAACAAAAAAAACTGCGATCTAAGAACTACGACTACGAACCACGAAGGGAGAGATATATCTGAATCATACAATTTAGAAGCAAAGGAGATAAGATCATTAAAAGGATATTGGAGAACATCAGTAGTAATTATCATTTTTCATTGCCATTTACAGTTTCAAAAATTTCTGTAATTACCTCTTCCTAGGAATTGCATCTTGTATTCTCGCGTATTCAGAGGCATATCAATAAAACATTTGCTTTCTTTGCATATTTCAAATTGCGTTTTTCTTTTCTCAGACTTGTTTACAAAATACTATGACTATTACTTGTGAATATTGTCTTGAAATCATTTCAGGGGATTAACAAAATAAAAGCATTTGATAAAACATCGAAAAAACACTTTGGTTAGAAAAATATTGAAAGAAAATCCACGTCCACGTCTACGCACATGGCTATGCCAACGTCTACGCTCATAATACGAAGGATGTACACACATCCATACACATGTCTGCGCCTATGCTTGCAGTTAACAATATAAAGTCTACACATATATTTACGCGTCCCTACACAAAGTCTACGTCCATGTCAGCGCCTATGCCTAATATTGCAACACAAAGACTACATCTGCACATGCATCCTCGCACATGTACACTCCTACCAATTCTACATACGTCTACGCTTACGCCTACACCTACGACATACGAATCGATATACGTCTATGCTTATGCCTGCGCTTACAACACACGAATCTACGCATATGCCCGTACATACGTCTACACTTACGCCTGCGCTTACAACATAAAAGGCTACACATATGCCAATACCTACGTCTACGCCCGCACTTACAACATACAAATCTAGGCATATGCCATTACCTACGTCTCCATCTACGTCTACACCCACACTCACTATACAACATCAATGCTAAACTTTTACTAACATTGCCCACCATATTCAAGTTCAACAATGCTACGACGACACGACATACAACGCCAGGAGTTGGTAACTATAAGCCAATGGTTTAAAGGAGAGAATTCTGGAAATAGTCTTCATAACATTTTAAGGCATACGCGCATCTTACACACATTTCATACATACACACATTTTGCATATCTCAAGCATACATACCCTATCCATTCCAATATTCAATACACTCAGGGTTTCATATCAATGTTAAATATCATACATGTCGCATACATACAACGTTTAATACGCATGCATACACATGTATCACATAGCAAACAGACAAATAATCTCACCCTCGATTCAACTATCTAAGGGCCAACCAACGCAATACCTCTCCTACAATTCAACCCGTCACCTCAGTCTTCATTCCGTGACACATTCAGCCTATCACCTAAGTCTTCCTGCAATAATGAGTTCCTTACAAACCCAGTACATTGCTTCTAAGCCGCAATGTATTTTCAAAATTCAGAACATTGCCTCTAAGCCGCAATGTATTTGAAAAATTCAGAACATTGCCTCTGAGCCGCAATGTATCCTCAAACTTCACACATTGCCTCTAAGCCGTAATGTATCCTCAAAAGTCAACACATAGCCGCAATGTATTCTCACAACTCATTACATTTCCTCTAAGCCGCAATGTTTTTGCAAAACCAAATCCATTGCCTCAGACTTCATGCAGCAATGTGTTTCGTTATGTCGAGTTCCAAATCATTGTCTCAGACTTCATGCAGCAATGTTCGAAGCAGTAAGTTTAGCTTATCACATCAGACTTCACGCAGTGATTTGCGAACTTAACCCATTTCCTCAGACTTCATGCAACAATGTGTTCGAAACTCTAGACCATTGTCTCAGACTTCATGCAGCGATGTTCGAAATAACAAATTTAGCTTATCACATCAGATTTCACGCAGTGATTTATGAAACTAGCTCATTGCCTCAGACTTCATGCAGCAATGTGTTTCTTATTTTGTGACATAGATCATTGCCTCATACTTCATGCAACAATGTTTGAAACAACAAATTTAGCTTATCACATCAGACTTCACACAGTGATTTATGAACCTAACCCATTGCCTTAGTCTCCATGCAGCAATGTACATTTCTTTACTCCGTAACACAAACCATTGCCTCAGTCTTCATGCAGCCATGTGTTTCTTTACCCCATAACACAGATCAGCATCTCAGACTTCATGCAGCAATGCTCAAAAGAAAACAAAACTCTAGCCCATCGCCTCAGACGTCATGCAGCGATTCACAAACATAACCCATGGCCTCAGTCTTCAAGTAGCCATGCATCATCAATTGTTGTTTTATTCATCCTCCATATGGGTGAATAATCAAAACCAAACCAAGATATACAAAATTACGCTCTTAAGTTCAAAACCATCTGCCACGTAATCAAACCCCGGTAAGCGATACATCATCGGCTTTTCCTACCTCCTTAAGACGCTTAAGGGTACGCTATATCAGTGTAACCTTGTGTTTGTCAGACAAATTATGGGACACTTCAAGTATTCAATAAACTTCCAATAAAAATGCGCGAGACTCGAGTTTTCTCACGTTATTCGATTGAAAGATAATTGAATAGGGGCAGCTGTCGTACCCCAAATTTGCCTACTCGTATGATCACATTTTTAAGGTTAAAAGTGGAGGAAAAATATTTTGATTAAGGATGGTACATCAATATCTGATGGCCCATCTTAAGAACCCAAGTCAACAGAGGGTTGTATCTTAATGCAAGGGAGTGGGGCTTTCTAAATCAGAAAGACACATATACCCGTAGGCCTATTTGCGAAGCATATTGGTCAATGGCCCATGAGATTCGAATATTAAAAATATCTCAAAAGGAAATCAAATTTTTATTTAAGGGTCCATTAGGTTTTGTTGTTGTTAATAAAAAGAGGAGGTGAAAATTCAATATACAAGCCCATTTCATTTGGTCCATTTCCATTTTGTTGTTAAATAGAAAAAAGGGGGTATGGTTATGAGATTAGTCCCATTGAGTTTTTTAGCCAAGCCCATTTAACGTTTTACTTTTTTATTTTAGAGAAAAATTATTATAAGAAAAAAAAGAGATCATTTTACAAATTATAAGGATATTTAGTATAATTATATTATTATTAAAACATTTTGTTGTTTTATATAAATATTTATTAATAGTTTTGTAAATATAAGTTTAATGTTTGGAAAAGATCTGTTTTATAAAATGGCCTAATATTGGGCCCAGTCTGTAAGAAATGATTGTTGTGACAAAAACTTTTTGTTATTGGGAAGAAAAGAAAACTGCCACGATGTAAGGCCCAAATTTGTTCGTTCAATATGCTATGATAGGAAAAGATAACAACTCAAGCCCAATTCCATGAAACAACAACTGTTCCAATTAACACCTAAATCCACGTTTGGTTCTATAAAAAACAGTCACTATAGAAATTGCATTAAATATGACTAGAACCAAATCTAGAGAGTTGAATCAAATCTTACTAAAAATAATATATTACAAATCCAGAAAATCTTTACAAAATCTAGAATTATAGCAAAAAAAATCAATGAATCAAATTACAGTAAGTTGAATCATAACAGAATTGAGTACCATTTCAAAATCTCAGAATCAAATTTAACATCAAATCTGTTATTATCAAAATCAAATCACAACAAATCATATATTAAAGAATAAGAACCAAATCAATTACACATAATCATAATCAATTAACAAATAAATCTAAATCCCTAATTTATCTCATAATCCCTAAATCTAAACGGTAACGCTAAAAAACCCTAAAATCAATCTATAAATATAAAATGCAAAATACAGTAAAAGGGGGATTTTTTGCTAGAGAGAATACGAAGAAGAAAGGGGTGCGAATTTTATTACAGAACAAGAACAAGGGGGTTTTAGACGGTAGGGGGTCTTCACAGAAACAGAGGCTAGCGACAGAGATAGAAACGAAGTGAAGAACAGAGGACAAACTCTTTACCGTTGAAGACGAAAAGAGGAGGCGATTAGAGTTTTCGGATCGGAAATCCTAATTGCTAGTCGTTGCCCGCCGTGCCGTCCCTAATCTCTTGGCCGTTGCTCCATTACCACCATCCTCAAGCACTGCTACCTGCAAAGTGAAGAAGAATAAGGGGTTAGATACCACATTGAAAAGCAATCAGAGAAGGCAATCGCGGAGAGGGTAAGAGGTCCTTAGCTTTGTTCTTTTTGTTTTGGGTGTTTGGGGATTGGGTTCGTGATTTGAGGTTGGCGGGTGGCAGCCACCCTCGGTGGTGGGGGAAGATAGGGTTTGGAGAAAGAGAGAAATGGTTTGCATTGTTAGAGAGAGAGAGGGGTAAGAAAGAGAGATGAAGAATAATTGTACAATGAAAAACAAATTGATCTGTTAAAATAATGTAAATTTTTTTTATTTCGTGTTATCCAGTAGGTGCGCGCGTATCATGAGTATCGTACACCTTAGCATTCCCCTTTTGATCATCATCAGACGACCGTTAGGCCAAGTCTATACCGTAGCTGCCATACACCCTCACAAACATGATTACCCAAACCCCTACAAAAATTCGTAATGGGCCTAGCCCGTTATTCTTCACACCCCCACGTTAGTCTTTACTAAATACCAAAATAATTTACACCCCCCTCTGCCTTAACTATTCTGGGCCAAGCCAATTTCTTAGCAACACCCCCTTGCTTTTACTTGTCAACGTAAATTGCACCCCCCCCTTGTTTAACCTTTTTTTTCTTCTATATTTTCTTATAATTTTAATTTTTTTTATTCTATTATTTAATGATTATTGTTTTTTTTATATTATAATTATTTATTTCTTTCATAGTGTTTATTATTCATAGTATTTATTATATTTTTAATTATTATATGTATATATTATAATATTACCAAATAAATTATTTTCATATTAAAATTACATAAATTATTTTATATATTATTTGCATTAAAATATTTTTATCATGCATTAATCAAGACTTTTTGCAATTAATATTATTAAAAATTACCCAACAAATATCAAAACTATTTTCGCAATAAACTAAGCTAACTAATTGTCTTTTTGCAAATGGGTTCAAGCTAGTTTTGGCTTACTGCGTTCTCAGTCAAAATCTCCGCAATCACTACTCCCGACCGAGTGCGAA
The DNA here is from genome assembly GCA_948472305.1 of Vicia faba. NCBI lineage: Eukaryota > Viridiplantae > Streptophyta > Magnoliopsida > Fabales > Fabaceae > Vicia > Vicia faba. The sequence goes on from OX451736.1 coordinate 496,069,571, forward strand.
GTGATTCAAAATATGCTTGCAATCCCTTAAAAAACACCAACCCCATACGAACTATGAATTGGGACTCTGATTCCTCATAAGAGGATACGTAGGCATACGATCTAAAATCGTGGCGAGTCTTGCTAATTAAAACTTAAAACCTTGTTTATCCCAAACCTAAACCTAGAGCTTAATATCCTTGTGAACAAGGTGGATGAAAGGTGCCTAACACCTTCGTTTCGTCTAATCGAGTTCGAAACCTAGAATCTTTGTCCGTGAATTAGGGTTTTCTATTAGGTTCCCTTCCCTAGGATAAAAACTAATATTGGCGGCTCTGATTAAAAAACCAGTTGCTACACCATGCCCATTCGTAAGGATCACTAAAGAAAAATTTTAATTTTCCATTGCATTTTGGAATCACAATTTTCCTTTAGTAACCTCTGAAGCAATAAATGCTGCACTAATCCGAGAAACCCCAGAGGGACAAAAACCTATCTACTTTACGAGCAAAACCCTGCAGGGTTCCGAAGTAAGATACCGACAAATCGAAAAAGTGGATATATCTCTCATCAAGGCAGCGAGAAGTCTCTGACACTACTTCTTGGCACATATCATAGTCATTTGGATAGAGAAACCAATAAAGTAACTGCTCGGTAGGCCTGATATGGTGAGCAGGATGCTAAAATGGTCGTTAGAACTCTCCAAATTCGACATCCAGTATGGAGGCAGGAAAGCCCTCAAAGCTCAGGTGCTAGCCGACTTTGTGGCCAAAATGGATTCGCATTCACCCCTAGATGGGACGCGCTGATGGACAATCTTCGTTGATGTTTCCTGCAGTTCAATAGGAAGCAGGTCGGGCATCATCCTGAAGAACGAGAAGGGCATCCTAATCGAATTCTCCCTCACGTTATCCTTCCCAACTTCCAACAATCAGGCCGAATACGAGGCATTCTTTGCATGGTTACGCCTGGCCGAAGATCTGGGAGCCGAGGAGGTGAAGATCTTCACTAACTCCCAAATTGATACATCCCAGGTCCGAGGGGAATATCAGGTGAAAAACGATCACCTTGCTGATTATTGGGCCCTGGTTTAAGAAAGAAAGAAGAAATTCAAATTTGTGGACGTACAATATGTTTCCCGCGAACATAACGCTCGAGCAAACATCCTATCCAAACCGCAAGCATAAAGAGGAAAGGGGAGAATAAGTCGGTGAGATAGGAAATTCTTCTTCGACCAAGCACCCAGAGACCCTCTCGACTTTGGAAGTATTCTCCATAGGAGACAACGACTGCTGGATGACCCCTGTACACAACTACCTCACAAAAGGGGAGCTACCCGCCGACTCAAAATAAGCGGTCATGCTGAGATGAAGAGTCTGGTCCAACGTCCTTATCGATGGAAAATTGTACAGGAGATGGTTTTCCATTCCCCTCCTCAAATGCGTTGACTGGAGCGACGCGAATCGCATCCTTCTCGAAATCTACAAAGGGATAAACGGCCAACACCTGGGGGAAGATCCCTCTCCAGGAAAGCTATACGAGCAGGGTATTACTGGCCTACCATGAAGCATGATGCAAAAGAGAACATAAAGAAATGGTACAAGTGCCAACAGAATGGGGACATGCACTTAACTCCCCCAAACAAGCTCAGGTCCCTCTCTTCCCCTTGGCCCTTCACCCAGTGAGGGTTAGATCTCCCCGGGCCGTTCATGGTAGGTACAAATCAAAACAAATAATTGATAGTGGCCATCGACTACTTCGTCAAATGGATAGAGGTAGAAGCATTGGCAAAAATTACCACCAAAAACGTCATGTACTTCTACAAAAGAAACATCCTTGCTCGGTTTGGTGTCCCACAGGTGATCGTCACCGACAATGAAACCCAGTTCACAGACCAAGACGTTCAGGAATTCGCCGCCAAGTTGGGCACCACCCAACATTTTTCCTCTATCGAGCATCCCCATACAAACGACTAGATCGTGTCTGTGAATAGGGTGATACTCATGGGTCTCAGATGAAGGTTAGACGAAACCAAGAAAAGATGGATCGAGGAGCTGCACAACATAATCTAGGGCTACCGAACAACAACACACACATCCACCAGGGATACTCCTTTCCTACTAGCTTACGGAATGGATGTCGTCATCCTCATAGAGATCGAGGAACCCTCCAGGCAAACTGAAGCTCCCCTAGACGAGGATATGAATGACGTCACCCTACGGAAAGAACTAAATATGGTCAAAGAAATCCAAACAAAAGCGGCCCTACGAGAGGCCTCACTCAAACAAAAAAATAGCTATATGCTACGACACCAAAGTCATACGATGAGATTTCGAGGTCGGAAACCTTGTATTAAAGAGAAATCACAAAGAGTTTCGCGAAGGCAAGCTCGCAGCGAACTGGGAAGGTCCCAATCGCGTCTGCGCAAAAACAGGGACCAGGCGTACGACTTAGAAAATCTACAAGGGGAACAACTTGTTCGACCATGGAACACTGAGAAGCTAAAACAATATTACAGTTAAAACACTGAGCAGTCGGCAAGCGTAATCGACAAGACAAACTCATTCAGGCCCGACCATATGTGCATGCCTAGGTATAAACACGACACTCCAATTTAAATGAGGGGGCAAGACTCTACTATTTTTGACAAGCGGATCCTTAGCCTAACATGGATAAATCGATCAAGCTTCATCGTCATCATACCACGTCGAAAGAACACCCAGCTTGCAATGGGTAGTTCTCCACCGAGCTCGGGTTCTCGAAACAAGACCTGAGTTTCGGCCCATGCTCGATATTCATCCTAGCCGTTTGACCAGTTTCCCCATACTGGAGAACACACTAACTAACGAGCAAACCCCCTCTAAAAGCTATTAGCCAATAAAAAATGTCTCAAGAAGACAAGCATACAATAAATGTGCAGGCAATTCGAAATAGAAAACAACACAATCAGAAATAAAAGTAAACAACCCTTGTGGCTAAAAAATGAAAATACGACCATGAGGACCGCACATTTATAAATTTTACAAAAAGGGAGGCCCTTGGCCCCCCATCCAACGGAATAATTTTGTGACCACAAGGACCACAATTATTCGAAAAATTACATAAATGGGCAAAGCCCGAAAAAAACAAATTACAACATACGGCACACAGGCTGGAGCAAAATAGAAACAAAACTATCATTCTTTGGTCGGAGTCACTCTCGAGAGAGCAGGCGACAAATGAGACATCTGTGTTAGAACATAGTTTGATTCTACAACCCTCAATTAGAGTTTTGATGATAACAAAAAACAAGAATAAATAAATTGTAAGATTTATAAGACATATATGCTACTTAAAATTATGTTGTGTATTTACAGAAGTTCTGATGGAATCAGCATCAGAAGATCAGTATCAACATCAGCATCAGAAGATCATATCAGCATCAGAAGATCAATAACATGTGCTACACGCTGAAGCTACCAGATCATACGCTGAAGCTTGATGAACAGAATCTGCGCATAAAACACTCTGACTCTAATCAAGATCCTTACCAAGTCATCAGCACTCAGAAGCGTCAGCATAAGTTAAAGCCAAGAACACTCTGAGCAGAGAACACTCTGAAACGTTACTAAGCATTCAAGACAGATTAATTACCAACGACTTTATTCAAGACAAGATCTTCTCAAAAAGGAAAGAATGTTATTATCATTGAAAGTGATTTATGGACAACAACGTATCTTTGCCTTGGCTATATAAACAAGTCTGTGTGAGAAAAGAAAAAGCTAATCTTCACGCACACACTCATACATTTTGCTAAGCCTTCAAACCACGCCTACGCAAAAGCATTAGCAATTCAGTTTTTATTCCAAGCTTAAATTTTTGTATTATCACAGTTGTGGTATACTGTTTTATTAGAAAACATCAAACACGTTATTGTTCAATTCTTTGTAAGAGATTTCCTTGAGACAAACCGGTTTGTGGTTATACTCAAGAAGGCTTTAACAGTTGTTAAAGTAGACTGTTGTAATTTTATTGAATATAGTGGATTAAGACCTCGTTGAAGAGAGGCGAAATCACCTTGACGGGTGGACTGGAGTAGTTTGAGATTAAACGAACCAGGATAAAAATACAGTGTTGTTTAAGCTTTTGATTCAAGTTTTACAATTCAACCCCCCTTCTTATGTTTTTCACATCTTCAATTGGCATCAGAGCGCCTGGTTCTGAGCTTATCACACTTAACTGTGTCAGTACAAGATCCAGCATCAGAAAAACACAATGGCAGGACCACATCAAAACATCAGCAATGACAACAATGAAGAAAGAGACAGATTCAGTGGCAAACCTTCAGTCTTTGGTGGAGAGAACTTTGACTACTGGAAAGACAGAATTGAAAGCTTCTTTCTGGCCCATGATGTTGATCTGTGGGACATGGTGACTGATGGATACACGCACCCAGTGGATGGAAGTGGTCAGAAGATTGACAGGAAAACAATGTCTGATCAGCAAAAGCGTGATTTCAGAAATCATCACAAGGCTAGAACAATTCTTCTCAGCGCCATCTCTTATTCAGAATATGAAAAGATATCAAACAGAGACACTGCAAAGAATATGTTTGACTCTCTGAGAATGACGCATGAAGGCAACATTCAAGTCAAAGAAACCAAAGCTCTTGCGCTCATTCAGAAGTATGAGGCATTCAAGATGGAAGAGAGTGAATCAATAGAAACTATGTTCTCAAGATTTCAAATTCTGGTTGCTGGTCTCAAAGTTCTTGACAAAGGGTATTCTACTGCTGATCACGTTAAGAAAATCATCAGAAGCTTGCCAAAACAATGGAGGCCAATGGTCACAGCGCTTAAGCTAGCCAAGGATCTCAACAAAATCTCTCTGGAGGAACTTGTTAGCTCCCTCAGAAGTCACGAGATAGAGCTAGAAGCAGATGAACCTCAAAATCAAGGTAAGCCATTAGCTTTAAAATCTAACAGAAAATCTGACTCCAAAGTTTTGCAGGCTGTAGAAGAAACCTCTGATGGATCCTCATCAGAAGAAGATGAATTGTCTCTCCTCTCCAGAAGGGTGAACCAATTATGGAAGCAGAGGAAAAGGAAATTCAGGAATCCCAGAAGATCAAAAAACCAGAATGAATCTTTCTCCAGATACAGAAGGTCAGAATCCTCCTCTGGACACATAAGATCTGAAGGTTCTTCAGGCAATAGAAAGCCAAACAACAAAGACATCATCTGCTATGAATGTAACGAGTAAGGGCACTACAAAAGTGATTGCCCAAAGCTTCAGAAGGAAAAGCCCAAAAAGAAGTTTGGCAAGGAAAAGAAGAAAAGTCTCATGGCTACATGGGATGATTTTGACACATCTGAAGCTGACTCATAATCAGATGATGAAAGAGCAAACATAGCTCTCATGGCAAACATAACAGAAGACAGTGAAGCTTCTGAGTCAGAATCTGAATCAGATACAGAAGAGGTATTCTCTGACTTTGCTATAAACTTTACTAAGGCTGAACTAGCTGAAAGCCTTAATGAAATTCTGGAAAGATATCAGCAGATCAGAGTCAAATTCAGAAACCTGAAAAAGGATCTTGCTTCTGACTCTGATAAGACTGAGAGTCTCAAATTGGAGAATTGAGTTAAAAGATAAAATTTCAAAATTAGAAAACCAATTGCAAAACTCTCAGAAGGAAACAATCCCTGAAACTCCCAGCAGTGCTGATGAGATCATCAAGGAGTATGTTCACAGATTTCAGAACTTTCTAGCTAAAAACATAGATAGAAGCAAAATGGCTTCAATGATCTATGGAGTTAGTAGAAATGGAAGAAAGGGAATAGGATACCAAGGTAAGCTACCTACTCCAAAAAATGCCATGGATTTAGTTATAAAAAGTACTCCACTTGATTCACACTTTATATATGGGCACACACATGACATCAAATATACAAGTAGTAATTATTCTGTCAAACCAAAATTCTACCAGAGTTTTGGTAAAACTAACAAATCAGGACCCAAGAAAATATGGGTACCTAAGGATAAAATAATACATGTGGCAGATATCTTTAGCAGCAAAGCAGAAACACCAGTCATGGTACCTGGACTCTGGCTGCTCACGACACATGACGGGAAGAAGGCATATGTTCCAAAGCCTGGAACTTAAGCCTGGAGGCCACATAGGTTTTGGAGGAAATCAGAGAGGAAAGATCATTGGCTCTGGAATTGTAGGTAATGGAAATCTTCCCTCTATAAGTAATGTTTTATTAGTAGATGGATTAATGCATAACCTGTTATCCATAAGTCAATTAAGTGATAACGATTATGATATAATCTTCAATCAAAATTCATGCAAATCTGTTAGTCAGAAAGATGGGACTATCCTATTTAATGGAAAGAGGAGAAACAACATTTATAAAATAAAACTTTCTGAACTAAAAAGTCAGAATGTAAAGTGTCTTCTGTCTGTTAACAATGAGCAATGGATCTGGCACAGAAGATTGGGACATGTTAGTATGAGAAGAATATCTCAGATTAACAAACTCAATCTGGTCAGAGGACTTCCTAACCTGAAGGTCAATTCTGATGCTCTGTGTGAAGCATGTCAGAAAGGCAAGTTTGCAAAACCAGCTTTCAAATCCAAAAACGTTGTTTCCACCTCTAAGCCATTAGAACTTCTGCACATTGACTTATTTGGACCAGTTAAAACTGCTTCAGTCAGTGGCAAGAAGTATGGGTTAGTAATCGTAGATGACTATAGCAGATGGACATGGGTAAAGTTCTTAAGAAACAAGAACGAGTCACACTCTGTGTTTGTCACCTTCTGCAACCAAGTTCAGAATGAAAAGGATCTTAGAATCGTCAAAGTCAGAAGTGATCATGGTGGAGAATTTGAAAACAAAGATTTTGAGTCATTCTTTAATGACAAAGGCATTCTGCATGATTTCTCTTGTCCTAGAACTCCCCAGTAAAATGGAGTTGTAGAACGAAAGAACAGAACATTGCAAGAAATGGCCAGAACCATGATCAACGAGACTAACGTTGCTAATATCTTTTGGGCAGAGGCAATAAACACAGCGTGTTACATTCAGAATAGAATCTCCATAAGACCTATTCTGGAAAAGACTCCATATGAATTGTGGAAGAACAGAAAGCCCAACATTTCTTATTTTCATCCATTTGGATGTACTTGCTTTATTTTGAATACAAAAAATTATTTGAACAAGTTTGACTCTAAAGCACAAAAGTTTATTATGTTAAGATACTCTGAACGCTCAAGAGGGTACATAGTATACAATACAGAAACACAGATTGTGGAAGAGTCAATCAGTGTTCGTTTTGATGATAAGCTTGACTCTTAAAAGTCAAAGCAAAATGAATTCCTTGCAGGTATGGAAGTTGAATTCACAGGTACTAAAGACAAGTCATCAGAAGCTCTTAACAAAGATACTCCCTCAACATCAGAAAGAGTAACTGCAAGCAAGTCAGCACCTTCTGTTGATCAACTCCAGAAAAGACCATCCAGAAGCAGCATGGATCACCCAGAAGAAACAATCTTAGGAAGAAAGGAAGATCCAATCAGAACAAGAGCTAGCTTCAGAAACTCTGAAGAATCCCTCATGGGACTTGTTTCTCTAATTGAACCATCAACAATTGATGAAGCACTTCTGGACAATGACTGGATTCTAGCAATGCAAGAGGAGCTAAATTAATTCACATGAAATGACGTATGGGATCTAGTTCCTAAACCAAAAGGATTCAACGTCATTGGAACAAAATGGGTGTTTAGAAACAAACTGAACGAACAAGGTGAAGTCATCAGAAACAAAGCACGATTGGTAGCACAAGGTTATAGTCAGCAAGAGGGGATAGAATATACAGAAACCTTTGCTCCAGTCGCCAGGTTAGAATCTATCAGACTCTTAATCTCATTTGCTGTTAATAAAGGCATCACTCTGTATCAGATGGATGTTAAGAGTGCGTTCTTAAATGGCTATATAGAAGAAGAGGTATATGTGCACCAACCCCCTGGTTTTGAAAGTTCCAAAAATCCAGAATATGTTTTCAAACTAAAGAAGTCACTCTATGGTCTGAAACAAGCTCCCAGAGCTTGGTATGAAAGACTAAGTAACTTCCAGTTAGAAAAAGAATTCACCAGAGGGAAAGTGGACACAACCTTATTCTGTAAAACAGTTAAGAATGACATTTTAGTATGTCAGATTTATGTTGATGACATCATATTTGGATCTACTAAACCCTCTCTGGGAAGAAAGTTTGCTAAATGTATGCAGGCATAATTTGAGATGAGCCTAATGGGGAGATGAAATTCTTTCTGGGCATTCAGATCAATCATACCCCAGAAGGAACTTACATTCATCAGAGCAAATATGTCAGAGAACTTCTGAAGAAATTTAATCTCTCAGAATGTAAGCCATCAAAGATTCCAATGCATCCCACGTGCATTCTGGAAAGAGAAGAGGTAAATAAAAAGGTAGAACAGAAGGTTTACAGATGTATGATTGGTTCTCTTCTCTATCTGACGGCTTCAAGGCCTGACATTTTATTCAGTGTATGCATTTGTGCAAGATTTCAATCAGATCCTAGAGAATCTCACTTAACAGCAGTTAAGCGAATTTTCAAGTATCTGAAAGGTACTACTAATCTGGGTTTGTTTTATAGAAAATCAAGTGATTACAGCTTAGTAGGATACTGTGATGCTGATTTTGTTGGAGACAGAGTAAAGCGTAAAAGAACTTCTAGAAGCTGCCAGTTTCTGGGAGAAAATCTGATCTCTTGGTCCAGCAAAAGACAATCCACAATTGCTCTATCAACAGCAGAAGCTGAATACATAGTAGCAGCTGGATGCAGCACACAAATGCTCTGGATGAAAAGTCAACTTGAGGACTTCCAGATATTTGAGAGTAACATTCCTATCCTCTGTGACAACACTTCTGCTATTTGTCTCAGCAAAAATCCAATTTTACATTCTAGGGCTAAGCATATAGAAATAAAACATCATTTTATTAGGGACTATATTCAGAAAGGGATTTAAAATTTAAAATTTATTAACACAGACCATCAATGGGATGATATTTTTACAAAACCTCTTTCTGAAGATAGGTTCAACTTCATTCTGAAACATCTCAGCATGAAGCTCTGCCCAGAATAAAATTGTTTTGATTCCATGTCTTAACCTTCAGAACTTTGTTTATTTTTCTGTGAACTACTGATCAATCTTCTTTTAGAATTTTAGAAGTGCAGATTGTATCAGAATCTATCCATGAAGATCTGAGCGCTTCATTTCAAGGATAGAAATGTGCTGTTCACTCAAGCAAACAAGTGTCATCCAGTCATCAGCTATTTTCTGAGGCTAAACACGCATTCACGTTTTTGAAAAGGCAAAAGCGCTGATTGGATGCATTGAGACACATGTCATGGGTAACCATTCCAAATATCTTTCTGAATCCCCTAAAATCAGCTATCATTAAATGCTAATAATCATTATTAATTTCTCTCTCTTAACGTTTATGTTTTCAAAACCTTTTTAGAAATCTATTTAAACACACTTCACACCATTTACACTCTTTTACCTTCACTTTCATTTTCTCTCAAACTTACTGATTTCAGTGTTCTTACTTTCTCAAGAAACCCTTTCAATATTTTTCACAAAAACCTTCTTGTGAACATGGCTTCTTCCAGCATTCCTACTTCAGGTTCCCAGAAAACTGTTTCATCTGAACAATACGAAGAACCTTACAGAACGCTTCTAACTCCAATCAAAAACCTTGAAGTTCTGTCAGAATTAATCGTGGATTTCAACAGCCTTCAAGAGAATGGGTTTGATCTATCTGAAGAGGTTAAAGCTCAAGGCTGGGAAAAGTATTTTGACAGACTGGTGGGTCCAACATTTCCTATTCTGGTAAAGGAATTTTGGATTCACGCTTCTTCTTCAAATCATCAAGCTACGTATTACATCATAGGGAAGAAGATTGTTATCACTGAAGACCTCATTGCACGTTTAATAGGGTACAGTGGCGGTGGTGTTCGTTGCATTGACATGGCAGAAAGGTGTGTTGATGCTGCCCTAATTGCAAGGGAAATCTTCACTCTGGGGCTTCCCTCCAGCAAGATAAGGGATTTGAAAGACAAACACAGAATTTGGGCCAAGATCATTCTGGGGTGCTTCAACCACAGGAAGCCTACCAGCTCTCCTGATTACATTAACATTGATCAGCAATTTCTGATCTATTTCATCTCTCAGAAGGTCAAGATAAATCTGGCTCATCTTCTGTTCAACCATCTCAGAACAAGTGTTAAAGAAACAAGAGAAGAGGAACGTACAAAAAGGGATTGGATACCCTTAGGAAGACTGATATCAGATATTCTAACAGAGAATAAGCTGATTAATCATCTGACAGAGGCTCAAGAAATCAACACTCTGGAAGCTACTGTTGGCAAACAGCTGAATGCCAAAAATCTGAAGAAAATGAAGTTGATAGAGAACATCAAGAAGGAGCCCAACGTCACTCCTTTTGCTGCAATCTCCAGCAGAAGAGTCCCTCTGGATGACTTCCCACTGTTCTCAGAAATTGAATCTAAACCTGAAATCATACTCAGATATCTGGATGCTTGCAAGGCTGATGGTACAACACCAAATTTGAATATTCAAGACCTTCAGCAGAAGGCTCCAGAGGTTGTTCTGAAGAAGACAAAGAAAAGAAAAGCTGCAGCAGAAGGATCATCTCAGCAGACTCCTAAGAAGAGAGGTAATCCTTCTTCTATAACTGTTTTAGATTCAACTACTGTATCAACATCTATCCCAATACCCACTCCATCTGAAAACCCAACACCTCAAACTTTCGATGATTTTGACCTTGACTTTGATCCCTCTGAATCCTTAACTATAAGAAGATCTCGCTCCCAACCTCAAAATCCAAATATTGTTGAAACCCAACAAGAACTTGAAAAAGTTCTTTTTGATATAGACCAACACACTTCTGCTCCCATACCAGATAATCCAAATCCTGAAACCCACACAGAAGCACAACCAGAAACTCCCCTCTCACCAATACCAGAAATTCCACTCTCTCCAGAACCAGAAATCCCACTACCTTCATCTCCTCAACCAGAAATTAATCCACCCTCTCCTCAACCTGAACACTCTCCACAACCTGAGGTTCAAACCTCTGAGGCTCAACCCTCTGAATCCCCTGAACCAGTACCTCTGGCCATTCAGTTTCCCTTTGGCACCATTGTGAATATTCCTCAACTTCCCTCTTCACCAAAATTAACTCCACCAAATTCCCCATCAAGTCCAATCATAATTCCTAACTCTCCCATTCCCTCACCAAATGACAATTCAGATGACCACAACAAGACTGTCATTGATTTAACAGTCCTTGAACGCCTTGCTGCAATAACCAACAAAACTGATATCCCAAAACCAAAACATCCAGATGTTGGTTCCAGCATATTGAACTTTGAAACAGAAGTACAGAAGTGGATCACTTCTCTGAAACAAGCAAGTCTGGAACTGGTTGATCCTGCTGCATTAGACTACCTCTGGACAAAATTCAGAAGATGGGTATGCTCTGAAACCTTTAAGTTGCAAGAACAGAGCTACGGACAAGCTCAACAGAACTTCAACAATCTGCTGAAAGAAATTGAAGGTCCAGTTCTGAGCAAGCTGCTTAAGGAAGAAGTTCTCCCGCTGGACAATGCTCCTTGGTCTGAACATCGTCAACCAGAGTCAGAAGATTAGATGATTCTAGCTGAAGAACAGGGTCAAGAAGAAGATATTGCTGAAAGCTCTGAGAAGCATCCTGTTTCTGAAGATTCTCAAGTTTCCTCTCTTGACAGGCAGACTCTGGAAGATCTGAAAAGATCTGATATGCTAATGAATGAAAGAATGGATAAGCAGGACACCAAAATTGATGCAATAGCCAGCATGTTAACTCAGCAACAGAAAACCAACACCCAAATCAAGAGCATGTTGGAAGCTCTGTTCACACGACTTCCTCCTCCTTCTTAGAAATTTCCTTGTTGTTTTTATAACTTGTTTATCTGTAATATTTTTACATGTTCTGAACTTATCATTGCTTCTGTTTTTAATATAACGCATTTAAAGCTCTGATCATTTTAGCTCTGATTATTTGTGCTTTTTGATAACTGACAAAAAGGGGGAGAAAGAATGATATTTTTCAATAACAGATTACTGAGACATAAGTCTCAAACATTCTGACATTTTGATCTATTTGAATTTCTTTCTTCTGAAAAGCTTGAACAGGTACAAAATTCTGACGAAAGATACAGTAAAGTACAGTAAAGTTCTGACGCTCAAAGACTCATGGAATTAAAGGGAAGTAATCAACTCAGGGGGAGTTTTTCTCTTCTTAGCTCTGATACCTTTTATTCTCTATTTTTTAATCTCTGATACCTTTTATTCTTTATTTTTAATTGAAAAAAATATGGTTTTTGTCATCATCAAAAAGGGGGAGATTGTTAGAACATAGTTTGATTCTACAACCCTCAATTAGAGTTTTGATGATAACAAAATACAAGAATAAATAAATTGTAAGATTTATAAGACATATATGCTACTTAAAATTATGTTGTGTATTTACAGAAGTTCTGATGGAATCAACATCAAAAGATCAGTATCAACATCAGCATCAGAAGATCATATCAGCATCAGAAGATCAATAACATGTGTTACACGCTGAAGCTACCAGATCATACGCTGAAGCTTGATGAACAGAATCTGCGCATAAAATACTCTGACTCTAATCAAGATCCTTACCAAGTCATCAGCACTCAGAAGCGTCAGCATAAGTTAAAGCCAAGAACACTCTGAGCAGAGAACACTCTGAAACGTTACTAAGCATTCAAGACAGATTAATTACCAACGGCTTTATTCAAGACAAGATCTTCTCAAAAAGGAAAGAACGTTATTATCATTGAAAGTGATTTATGGACAACAACGTATCTTTGCCTTGGCTATATAAATAAGTCTGTGTGAGAAAATAAAAAGCTAATCTTCATGCACGCACTCATACATTTTGCTAAGCCTTCAAACCACGCCTACGCAAAAGCATTAGCAATTCAGTTTTTATTCCAAGCTTAAATTTGTGTATTATCACAGTTATGGTATACTGTTTTATTAGAAAACATCAAACACATTATTGTTCAATTCTTTATAAGAGATTTCCTTGAGACAAACCAGTCTGTGGTTATACTCAAGAAGGCTTTAACAGTTGTTAAAGTAGACTGTTGTAATCCTATTGAATATAGTGGATTAATACCTCGTTGGAGAGAGGCGAAATCCCCTTGACGGGTGGACTGGAGTAGTTTGAGATCAAACGAACCAGGATAAAAATACAGTGTTGTTTAAGCTTTTGATTCAAGTTTTACAATTCAACCCCCCTTCTTGTGTTTTTCATATCTTCAATTTGTTGTACCCCAAAATTTTCCCTCCCATCTTTGAGACAAATTAATTCAAGGCACGTCCTCATGCTCATGAAGGTCTCAATTGCTCAAGACTACTCAAGAATTAGTCAAATGGACTCTCCTTCTAAGCAATTGAACTACAACTAGGATTTTGTTTCTCTCAAAGGAAATTGAGTTTCTAATGCCGTAATTGGATTTCATGATTTCTCATATGCTTCAAAGTATCCTCATGTCAAGTTTCAAGCCTTACATCACAAGTTTGCTCAGTCAATTAGCCAGATAATTGAAAATCAATTGTATTAGACAAAAGCAAACTTTGACCAATCTACAGTCAAACTTCAAGATTTTTGGTCAACATCAAAATTTTAAAGTCACATTCATAATTTGATCAAGGGTTTATCATGATTCATCAAGAAAGCTCAAGATTCATCAAAAGTCAAAATTTACTAAATTAGGGTTTTCTTAAGGAGAAGTCAACAGAACTTTGACCAAGCATAACTTTCACATACTTCATCATAAATTCATCAACCAAATCCGGTTTTGAAGTAAATTCAAATCTCTACATCTTTGTATCTCTAAGCTCAAGGCCGAAAATGCTTCATTTGAGAGATATGCGCCAAAACATTACATGTCATTTTAAAAGTCAACAAAGAGACATCTTTTGTTAAAGCAATTTACAAAAAGTTAAAGACTTCAAATGAAAAAATGACCAACTTGAAAGTTGTAGGAGACATCTTGAGGTTTCCAAAAAATCTAAGATCATATTCATATGACAAAAATTAAGAGAGTTATGATTGGTGCAAGTTGAGAAATTTTGAGAAAATGCATGAAGTTCAAATTGAGCAAACTGGAATTTTTGGGCTAATGGGCCTAAGTTTTTAGGTTCAAACGTATTCAGGACCTCATATTAGACCTCTAAATCCATTAATCTATTTTTTTGGTTTTTATTTCTTTTTTTTTTATCTTATTCAATTAAAAGCAAAGTAAATCAAATAAAATACCAAATAAATGATACAAAGTGTGTGGATCTATTTTTGAATCAAATCATAAGTCCAAAAAACTGGTGACAACTTGCCAAAATCGTATGGATCATGAATATTTAATTTGGCCTAAAATAGAAGCTTTTCATGCAAAATTAAAATCAAATCTCTTCATGAAATACAAAGATTCATCTCACTTTTGTTGACCCAATCCAAGCATTATAAATAGACAGCACATTCAGACATCAAAAGAACACACATGCTACCTCAAGAACAAACCCTAAAAATCTCAAAATTTTCTCAAAACTAGGGCAACTAGAAGTACTTATCTCCAGCCGTTATCAATCCATTCCAAGAATTCTATCACACTCCTGCGGTTCCCAAGAGTTCATACCAATCATCCCTGAAGCTTGAAGCATCCCAGAACGTGCCATCCAAGTTGCCCCGGTTTGGTAACTTTTTTCAATTTCAAACTCTTAATTCTCATGATACAAATTGTTTTTAAGCATTCACATATATTCATAATCAGTTTTAGAATTTTTTTGAACCATTAACTTTTAGGTTTAGTGCAGGAACAACAAAATGCCATTGTTAGTAGGGGTGTTTGCGGTGCGGTTTGGGCGGTTTTGAAGCAAAAAATCACTCGAACCGTAAGAGAAAAAACATGTGGTTCAGTTTGGTTCGGTTGGCTTTTAAAAATAAATTCGAACTAAACCAAACCAAACTAATGCAGTTTGGATTGGTTCGATTGATTCGTTTATTTACAAAAAAAAATTATTAAGCCTTACATACATATATAGAGGAAAATATAATTTTGTGTTTAATTGTTCATACTATCATAAAAAAATTTATAATTGTCAAAATAAATTTATAATTTGATACATAAAATTGAATATTATAATTTTATCTAAAACTAAAGAATGATATAGACAAGATTGCGTTCTTAAATAAATATTATACAAAGAATATGATAAAATATATTATGTGAAAATAGTATTTATAAATGAATAATATTTTATTTTTTTATGATTTATAAATTAAAATGAATATCATACAAAGTATGATAAAATATACACATAATACATGTTGATTTCTCTAAAGAATTAAAGAAATATACATTGGTTAGTAAGATTTTATAACATAATGCGGCTTTGTTTGGTTTGGTTCGGTTTGCAAAATACAAACCACAAGCCGAACCGAACTGTGCGATTCCGTTAGAAAATGACCCAAACAGATCCAAACCAAATGCAATTTTTTACGGTTTTGGTTTTGTTCGATTCAGTTTTATGGTTTTCTATTGGGCCGGTTTGGTTTTGAACACCCCTAATTATTAGGGCTCGGAGCTCTCAAAGTTTTGAAACCCTAGCTACAGGCGTTTTCCGTCCAAACTAATACCACCATTGAACTCGAAGCATGCTAATTAGTGGATCAGGGTTATTAGTTTTCTTGTTTTGATCGGTTTTGACATGTTTTCAAAAATCCCTCATCGAGGACCATGGTGGAAACCACCATGCACGGTGGTCAAGGGTTTTTAGGGGAGGCACTGACTCTTACGTGGCCAATCCTCACAATATGATTGGTTGATTCAAATTTATATGGCCTCACCACAACACACATTTTCTAATTTTATTTTAGTTTGATTTTTTGATTTCAATTTATATTATATTGAATGATGATGATTATATGAACGCGAAACATATATGGCGTAGCGGTGAGTGGTATGTTTGTTATTACAACGGGTGTGGGTTCGGTTCCCAGCTTTTGTAAATTTCTTTTATTTTTCAGATTTCAATACAGGTTCATACTAAATTGAATGATTCCTATTCCATAACACAATCAACACTATGGCGCAGTGGTATAAGGGCATGTTGGTGAAAGGAAGGGTGCGGGTTCAAGTACCGCCCCATGCATTTTGTTTTCTTATTTTCTAAACCTAATTTCTTTTCCATTTTCTTAATTAATTCCTTTCAAATTAACCATTAAGAAACCTAATTTTTTCTAAAACATAACAAAATTAGGATTAGGGTTTTCTAGTTAGTAAATAATTTTTTTTGACATATTTTTATTAATTAAGTTAATTAGATTTTTCTTAATATTAAAATAACTTAGAATTTAGGTTTTAATTACTATTATTAACTTAAATTATTTTCTAAAAACACCAAAAAAATTTAAACATTTTTCTAACACTTTTCTAATTTCTTATTACTATTTAAATTCCTAGAAAAACTGTATAGCTCACACTCTCTGATGTAATAGCATATATTTATTTTCCTGCACTTTCTTATTATGTATTTGCCCCAAATCCATATAATAGCGTAGGACTTTATATTCCACATATTATATTTATAATTGTTAGTAATTAGGGTTTGCATGGAAAGAGTAACAATTAAACATAGAAAACCTAATTTTCAAGACTAAATAACTGAAACTAATACACTTTGCACACTTCACCTCTAGGGTAACCTTCCTTGTTTCCTTACATATATTGGTCATGTCCCTCGAAAGGGGGATACTTTAGCAAAAGACCCTCGATTTAAAAATATCATCATGGTACCTTTTGACTAAAGATCATAATCCGTCAATGACCCTTCGAGTTGCCTACAAAATGATCTAGTCCCTCGATGACCCTACGAGCAAAATGATGAGAGACCCTCTGATGCAGTTGCTAAAATATCCTTACATGTTGCCTTCGATGACCATACGATGACCCTACGCATGTCCCTTTATATCCAATAGATATGATTGCCTACCAACTAATGGTATGGATAATATTATCTCCAAAGGATAAGGAAAATAACTAGAAATACTTTAGTGGGTAAGAACTCTTAAATGCTTGCTCACAACCTTTTTCACAAAAAAATACATTTTCCACACTGCACTTTCAAAAAAATATTATATAAAACACTTTGTATACATTCTTGAGGACTGATACAAGAATTATTACAAAGTTAGCCTTACATTGGCCCTTCAAAATATTTTTAAACAAATCACACACACACAAAGCAAGTTTTTTCAAGTGAGCTAAGCAATTAAGAGCCTGTGGATACCTACGGATGGAAAGGGTGCTAACACCTTCCCTTTTCATAACTTACCCCCCGAACTCAAAATCTATCAAAGGTCTTTCTTGTTCTTTTCACCCTTCCTAAGTATTGGATAAAAGAAAAGTTGGTGGCGACTCTTGCTAACCGCAACATTTGTGATAAAACAAAAAAAGTCAGTTTTCCCACCGTATTACAGAAATGGCGACCATGTTGGGGAAATACTTAAAAAGAAGGGATACCTTATAGTTTAGATCACTTTTACTTGCTCTAATTTTTTGAATTGTTTGATTTACTTTAAGGGTTCATGCTTGGGTATTATTACTTGTGTGAAAGATCCTACACCCGGATCTAGTGATTCCTTAGGTAAGTAGAAATAGATCATAAAGACTGTATGATGTAGACCAATATGGTTAACATTATGGCTACAACTAGTGTGACACTTTGGTTTATACTAATGTTCGTTGAGTCAGTTTAGGATAACATTAGGCTTCCGCGTGGTGTCGTTAATACTAAATTAATTTTAGAAACTTAATTGACCCATCTTGGCCATTAGAAAGTAGTGAGATAGCCGGCTTAGGTGCAGTCCAGCGTTGGTTGATACTCGAGGCTACGCTCATTGAGATTCGACTTTCGGGATATTTTGATGGCAAGCTGGTTGTCGTGCTAAAATAAAGCCTAAGAGAAAGATCTGTGACATGAGATTCTTAGAACCCAGTTACTATTTTAGGATAGGTTAACCAACTTAACTTCAGTGAGAAGAGTATTTACCTATTGTAATACGATGGAAGAAGTGACTTGTTTTTCATTTTATTGCAAATGTCGCAGATAGCAAGAGTCGCCATCGATTTTTCTTTTATCCAATAAGGAAAGGGTGAAAAGAACATGAAAGGCCTTCGAGAATTTTGAGTTTGGGGGGTAGGTTATGAAAAAGAAAGGTGTTAGCATCCTTTTCACCCGTAGTTATCTATGGGCTCTTAAACACTTAGCTCATTTTATTTTTTTTGAAAATCTGCTTTTGTGTATGTGTGTTTGAAAATATTTTAAAAAATGCATAAGTGCTGCAACTTTGTAATGATTCTCGTATCAGTTGAGAATGCGTACAAAGTGTTAGTTTTTTTGAAAATATTTCAGGAAAAGTGTTTGTGAGAAAATATTTGTTTTTTGTGAGCAAGCGATTACGAGCTATCTACCTACTCAAAGATCTTTCGTGGTATTTTCCTCCTCCTTAGATATTTCTATCCTACCATTAGTTAGTAAGAAGCCCTATAGTTGGATGTGAAGGGACATGCGAGGGTCATCGTACATTCATAAAGGCAAATCGTAGGGGTGCTTTAGCAATTTTATCATAAGGGACTAGATCGTTTACCGAAGGAAGCATCGAAGGGTCATCGAGGGACTACGATCTTTTGTATCAGAGGGACTTTGCTAAAGCGTCCCCACGTTCGAGGGACATGACTGTTTTTATTCGAAGGCAACAAGTGAAGTCACCCTAGAGGTGAGTGTATGGAAAGTTATCTAATTTTATTAATTTATCTTGCATTTGGGGTTATCTAACGATTGGTTTTAGATCTTGTCATACATACCATAATTACTAGCAATTATAAGGAAATCAGTAAATTATGGAAATTAAAGGTGCGAAAAGTAAACCTAAACTATTACAAAGCTTCGGGGAAGGGGGTACAAATCACAAAATCAGGAAAAAATAGTAAACCCTAATTAAAACTATTACAAATCGTAGCAGTTACACAATTGGGAAAATTAATGTGCGAAGATGGTAAAATAAAGAGGAAAATTGTTTGAAATAAAATTTATGATTAACCTAAAATCTAATTGATTTTAATTGGTTAAAAAATTTTAGGTAATTAAATTAAGCAAACCCTAAAGTCTGGGTTGATTTTAATTGAGAAAACCTAAAAAAACAAATTAGGGTTTATTAATAAAACCTAAAGATAAATTAAGGCTAATTAATTAAAACCTAATATTAATAAAATTAAAAAAACCTAAAATTAATTAAATTAAGAAAACCTAAAATTGAATTAAGTTGATTAAGGTTTTGTTAAGAAAAAAGGGTTTTTGAAAAAGGTTGGTAAAAAATGAAGAAAAGGAGTAGGAAAGAATAAGAAGCACTGAGATAAAAAATAAACAAGTAGGGGTGTGTGTTGAACCCACACCCTTAAGACCTACACGCATCATGCATTCCACCAGGCCAAGCGCGCCTTGGTGTTAGGATACGCCTCCAACGCGTTTTGTATCAAACCCTACAAAATATCAAAAATTAGAGAAACAAAGTGTCAAAAGGTTGGAACGAACCCAGGCCCTTTGAGACTAATGCCTTATCGTGTGCGCTTCTACCCCTGGGGAAGCTATACATCCATTTACATAACTTAAATGATTAATGTATAATATAACTCTGCACGCATTGACCAGAGAGGCGTCGGGGCCCTAGCTCCGATCGTCTTCTCTGGCTATCCTTTTTGTTCAACGTGCGAAATAAAGAGAATCAGTGATCCAAAAACGTTCTACCCTCTAAAATAAAGGTTGTGAATCTAATGGGAGTATTTTTGAAGGCTAAAACGCAACGATTTGGCCGCTATGGAGAAGACAACATGAAATCGGTATAACCATGGTGTCTCATGGTTACAGCTACATGGGATCACCATGATGGCTCAGACCTGTATAAAGATATCTCATAAACATGATAAAGGCATTAGCATGGCTTATAACAAAGAAAAAATCAATATATTGAATTTATGAATGTTATGCAACTGGATCTGATGTGCGATGAGATTCCACGCGTTTTGAATCATCAAAGTGTATCTAATCTTACTCTGTATGTTTGCTAAGAGTGAATGGAATGGAGGTTTTGTAATAAAAGGGCTTGAAAATAGGGTTTGAGAACTTTAGGGTTCTTGAAAATATTTGGAACTTTTGACAAGTTGAGAGGCAAGGGATTCATGTGTCAGGGTTCTTGTCTTGATGTCTGAATATATAGAGAAAATTAGGGCAAAAACAAATGGACTTGGAGCTTGTGTAATAAGATATGATTTTATCTTATTTATTTTGTATTATCAATGAATTAAATCAAAAATAATTAAAATAAAAAGGATCAAGGGGTGTGAGAACAAGGTTTGAGGTGTATGAAGAGTATAATACACGTTTGCAATCTTAAACCATGGCCCAATAGCCCAAAATGTCAAGCTTGCTCATTTTGAATTTCATGCATTTGCTCAACATTTCCCAACTTGTAACAGTCATAACTCACTCAACTTTTATCTTTAGATGGTTATCTCACTTTTTGGAAATCCTAAGATGTCCTCTATAACCTCTATGTTTATCATTTTTGTTTTTGAAGAATTTATCTTGATGTAAGTTGCCTTGACAAAAAGTGTCTTTTTGTTGACTTTTGAAATGACATGTAATGTATTGACTTATATCTCTCAAATGATGCATTTTTTGGACTTGAGATTAGAGATTCAAGGTTTTAGAGAATTGAATTACCGTAAATATGAGCTTTGGTTGGGGAAAATATAATGAATCATGTGAAATTTATGCTTGGTCAAAGTTCAGTTGACTTCTCCTAAGGAAGCCCTAATTTGGCAACTTTTTACTTTTGATGATTTGAGGGATTTTCTTGAGGAATCATGATCAAATGATGGATATGACTTCAAAATCTTGATGTTGACCAAAAATATTGAAGTTTGACTATATGTTGACCACAATTGACTTTTTACCCAATACCGTTGATTTCTAGTCATATGAGTCATTGACTGAGCAAACTTGCGATGCAAGGCTTGAAACTTGATATGAGCATCCTTGAATACATATGAGGACCCATGAAAACCACTTGAGACCCTGGAAACCCAATCTTTATTGAGAAATACCAAACCCTAATTGTGTACCCATTTCAGAGGAGGAGAATTTGTTTGTTCAATTCTTGAACAACCTTGAGCATTTGAGAACCTTTGGAGAATGTCTTGAAGAAAAATGGGAGGGAAAATTTTGGGGTACAAAAGCTGCCCCTGTTCAATCTTCTTAAACCTGAAGAGTTAGATTGGCATATCCTCCATTCTTTACTTGAAGGTAGAATATGATTGAACACTTAAGTGCCCAGAAATTTACACTCAGCTGTGCAGGAAGTAATAATGTTGGTCAATTATAACGGGAGTGGGCTTGAAGATTCCATTTGGAGAATGAAGGAATGTCTTCGGAGATGGGCTTATAGATGCCATCCAGAGTAACTATTGATAGGAATATCAGAATAAGTCTACGCTTGATTTTGACTAAATGATGTACCAGAATGAGTCTACGTCCGACTTTGTCTAGAAGATGTATTTGGAATGAGTCTACGCCCGACTTTGTCCAAAATAATATCAGAGTGAATCTACGCTTTATTTTGTCTAAATGATATACTAGAATGAGTCTATGCTCGACTTTTTCTAGAAGATAAGTTTAGAATGAGTCTACGCCTGACTTTGTCCAAAAGAGTTTCAGTAGGAATCTACGCTTGATTTCATCTAAATGACATACTAGAATAAGTCTACGCTCAACTTTGTCTAAAATATATGTAAGAATGAGTCTACGCCTGACTTTGTCCAAAAGAATTTCATAATAAATCTACGCTTGATTTTATCTGAACTAGGAGATGTCTACGCCCGACTTCAACTAGAGGAGGTACTGGAAGGAGTCTACGCCTGACTTTTCCAAAAAGAGTATCAGAAGGAAATCTATGCTTGACTTCATCTGAATGATGCATTAGAAGATGTCTACGCCCGACTTCATCTAGAAGAGATATTTTTCAGAATGACTCTCTGGGGAAAGTGCTTAAGTAGCCACTTGTCAGATCTAGTCTCTGAGGGAAATTCTTTGTTAGAATTCAATTTCTAAAGGAAATTATCTGGTCATGTAGATAATCTCTCTGTCCTATTTCAGGAACTACTGCGCGACCTATTAGAAAATTGTTGATGATGTTCATCTGTTTGAAAACTTTACTTAGAAAGATAGAGTTAATATTTATGCAATATCATGATCTATGTAGTGCATTGCATAATGACATTCCTAAATTAAATGAGAGCATGCTATATGCATTTTGTATGCATATTCTATGATAAATGATGTATGAATGTAAGATGTTGTTTAAGTGTATCAGTAGCTTTGTATAACATTTTAATCGGGAAAATAAATCCCGGACTACTGCTGGGGATGTTGATTTCTGTTTGGGGAGGAGAATTTAGGAACATTGGTCGTTCATCGCTCTACTTGGGAATTTAATTTTTATATACACTAATTGGGGATAAAAGAGATGGATAACCTTCAGAGGTGTTGTCTGATCAGGTTTTCGATATGGATGCCAACTCGTCTGGGAGGATAAGATTGAATGAGTACTAGTCTGATTTCAGATTTTGTAGAAACTCTCTGGGGATAGTAGCCTGAATTTCCCTTTGCTGGAGAGAGAAATTTCACCGGTGATTTGTAGTAGTCAAAGCGATAGACTCAAGATGAGGAGAATGTATCCTGTTGGGGAAATAAACCCTGTTGGAGAAACACTTTGTTGAGGAATATGCTTTGCTGAGGAAATAAACCTGTTGGAGGAATATATTATGCTGAGGAAATGAATCCAGCTGAAGAAAGAATTCTGCAGGGGATTTTACAGTGTTCGAGAAATAAACTCAGCAAGGAAGAGAATTTCTGTGAATTGTGCTGGTGACATATTCTCTAACGAGAATTGGGACTCCGTAGGTTGGCGACATAGTTGGGGAAAAGATTATACTCCTTTGTCCGATAGGGGGATCTGCTGGTGAGTATGATTAGAGTATTTTAGGCTTGCGGGGAATATGTCTTTGTTGAAGATGAGCTTGTGAAGCTGATTCCGTGGGGGATAATCTTATGGAAACTGCTATGTGGGACAAATTTATTGGGGATTATTTTGTGGGGATTTATGGACGACTTGAACATTATTCCGCCTCCTAAAGTCTTGAGTAAATACTTATTCCTGTTTTTATGCATATATTTATTAACAGTAATCATGTTCATATGCATATGGTCATTCAATTTAGTAATTGGACGTTTTTTCAAACAAAACAGAAAACGTAAAAAAAATTTGAATTTTGAACTTGTATTTGTATTGATAATATGCCTATAAATAGGCGATTATTGTTCAAAGAGACATAAATCCTAGAAAGAGGAAATCGTCATGAAATGAAAGGAGTACCAAGTAAAAACAAAACATATAGCTATGCGTAAATGATCTCGTCGGGTTTAAACAATGTTATTGCCCCTATATCTTTGAGTATCTCATCCCTTGCTGTCGGAAGAAGCTAATTGAACTGATCGACACCATTCGCACTTGACGCTGGTAATAAAGCTGGTTGTAAGTAATCCAATGGGACATAGTCGTACGCTTTAATCCCTAACTTTTTCTGGACCGCCCTTTCGGATTTTCAGTCCATCGGGATAACCTTTTTTACCTAAGCCGCCCTTTTAGATTTTCGACTTGCCAGGTGTACAATCTTTACATTTATATCCCTAATTTTTGCCCGAACCCTTTTGGTTCTCCGGGATGCCATTATTTTTTCCTAGGCCAGTCAACCTAGTGGGTCGTTTTCATGCGTAGTATTTTTTAACTATGTTTGTGTTCAGATGGTGTGGAAGATATTCTCTGTCCATGGTGGTAAGTATCATAACACCTCCCGAAAATATCTTCTCATCCATTTGCCTGATATATTCGATTCTTGATTTTCTTATTGAAAGCTTTGATCATACGCTTCTGATACATTGGACCGTAACAAACAACTGCAAGCCTTTTCTCATCAATCAAATTCAACTGATCCAGTCTAGTCTAAATATATTCATCTTCGTCCAAGTCTGCATCTTTCATAATTCTCAATGAAGGAATTTGAACTTCTATAGGTAAGAAAACTTCCATACCGTAAACTAGAGAGAATGGGGTTTCCCCAATTGATGTTCGAGCTAAAGTGTGATAGCCATGGAGAGAAAATGGTAATGTCTCGTGTCGGTATTTGCAGGTCACAACCATTTTATGCACAATCTTATTAATGTTCTTATTGGTGGCTTCCATTGCGCCATTCATCTTTAGTTGATACAGAGAATAGTTGTGGTGTTTGATCTTGAATTGCATGCAGAGTTCCGTGATCATAGTGTTATTGACATTGGTACTATTGTCTGTGATATTCCTTTCAGAGATGCCATACTGGTAGATAAGGTTATGCTTAATGAATCGGGTGAGTACATTCTTAGTAACAGAGGCAAACGAGGTTGTTTCAACCCACTTTGTGAGGTAATCAATGGCGGCGAGGATGAAGCAATGTCCGTTGGAATTAGTAGGTTTGATCTCTCCAATAACATCAATGCCCCACATTGCAAATGGCCAAGGAGAAGTCAAGACATTCAGAGGTACTAGAGGCACGTGTACTTTGTTAGCATAGATCTGGCACTTGTGACAAGTTCTTGAATGGTGATGGCAATCAGTTTCCATATTCGACCAGTAGTAACCCGCTCTCAGAATCTTCTTAGCCATGGTATGTCCACTGGAGTGAGTACCGAAGATACCTTCATACATATCTTCCATAATCATCTCTACCTCTTTCTTGTCCATACAACGAAGCAGAGTCGAATCATGGTTGTGCTTGTACAGAATCCCGTTACTCAGGAAGAACTTAGCTGAGAACCTCCATAGGAATTTCTTGTCATTGATAGATGCTCCTTTAGGATACTCTAGAGCCTCAATATATATTTTCACTTCATGAAACCCAGGCTTCTCTTCTACTTCGTCAGTGCCAACTTCGTAGCAGTGTGCAGGTTCGTCTAGCCTTTCAATGGTAATTTTGGGAGCCTCGTTATCCCATCTGACTTTGAACATATACAACTTGGTTGCTAATGCATCTTCCAGATGATTTTCTTCTCGTGGGATGTGCTCAAAAGTAATTTCCTCGATGTACGAGATTGAGGTCAACACATGCTCTCTATAAGGAATGAGGTTCAGATGCTTCGTATCTAATTCTCCCTTAATTTGAATGATTACTAGGGCTGAGTCCCCATATACGCTCAAGGACTTAATCCTCAAATTAATAGCAGCTCTGATACCCGTGATGCACGCTTCGTATTCAACCATGTTGTTGGTACATTCAAAGAAAAGTCTGGCGATGAAAGGTGTATGGAAACCCTAGGAGAGATAATTACAGCGCCAATTCCATTAACAAGCGCGTTAGAAGCCCCATCAAAAACCATAGTCCACCGAAATCTTGGCTCAGGTCCTTCATACGGTCCAAGTTCTTCGCAATCTGTAACTAGCATAATGTTCTCGTTCGGGAATTCGAAGTTCATAGATTGGTAGTCGTTTACTTCTTGATGAGCCAAATGATCTGCCAATACACTTCCTTTGATTGCTTTCTGAGTGGTGTATCTAATATCGTATTCTGTTAAGACCATTTGCCATCTGGCTATTCTCCCAGATAGAGCGGGATTCTCAAATATGTATTTTATGGGATCCATTTTAAAGATCAACAAAGTAGTATGTGTTAACATATATTGTCTTAGTCGGCGAGAAGCCCTTTTCAAAGCGCAGCAAGTTTTCTCGAGCAGTGACTATCTTATTTCACGGTAAACTTTTTGCTAAGGTAGTATATTGCATACTCTCTTCGACCCGACTCATCATGCTGGCCCAGTGCACACCCTATTGAATTCTCTAGCATTGTTAAATACATGATCAAAGGTCTTCCTTTAACTGGTGGCATCAGGATTGGTGGTTCTTGTAGGTACTCTTTGATTTTATCAAAGGCTATATGATAATTGTCGTTCCATTTCACTACCTGATCTTTCTTCAGCAACTTAAAGATCGGCTCACAAGTAGTTGTCAAATGAGGAATAAATCGGGCAATATAATCCATTCGTCCCAAGAATCCTCTGACTTCCTTATCAGTACGGGGAGCGGGAATTTCTTGAATAACTTTGACTTTAGCGGGATCAACCTCAACTCCTTTACCACTGACCATAAAACCCAGAAGTTTACCGGACCTTACCCCAAAGGTGCACTTGTTCGGATTCAACCTTAGCTTATACTTCTTCAATCCCTCAAACAACTTATGTAGATGGTCAAGATGTTCTTCTTCATTCTGTGGTCTGGCTATCATATCATCAACATAGACCTCTATCTCGTGATGAATAATGTCATGGAATAAAGCTATCATAGCATGCAGATATGTTACGCCGACATTCTTCAACCCAAAAGGCATAACCTTGTAGCAGAATGTGCCTCACTATGTAACAAAAGTAGTCTTTTCCATGTCTTCAGGTGCCATCTTGATCTGATTATACCCTGAGAAACCATCCATGAAGGATAATACCTTGTGTTGAGTGGTGTTGTCGACCAAAACATCAATATATGGAAGTGAGAAGTCATCCTTGGGGTCGCCCGGTTCAGATCCCTATAGTCTACACACATATGTACCTTGTCGTCTTTCTTTGGTACCAGAACCACATTCGCAACCCATTGAGGATAGGATGTCACTGCTAATAACCCTATGTTGAATTGTTTCAAAACCTCATCCTTGATCTTCTCTGACATCTCAGGACGCATGTGGCGGACCTTCTACTTTATCGGAGAACAACCCTATTTCATCGGTAGACGGTGAACCACAATATTGGTATCGAGCCCTGGTATGTCTTCGTATGACCAAGCAAAGATATCAACATATTCATGTAACATCTATATTAATGTGTTATTGACATCATCCTCTAAGTTGGCGCCTATCTTGACTTCTTTCATGTCTATTTTAGAACCCAAGTTTACCACTTCAACTGGCTCTTTATGTGATTGAATAGCTTTTTCTTCTTGTATTAATAGTCTGGAAAGTTCTCCAGGTATTTCATAATCTTCCTCACCTTTTTCCTTGGCTTTGTAGATCGAATTTTCAAAATCATAAGTGGCAATAGGAGAATCGTTATCAACGAGATCCAAAGTGGATGTAGATCTGCAATGTATTGCATAGGTGTGTGTAAGAACACATAGTTATTTGAAAGTGATAAAATTAAAAAGAAAGACAGAGAGCACAAAATTTGAATGCAAAATATCCAATGCTTTATTAAATGAAAATATGTTTATGAAATGACAACCCTTTACAAATGAACCGTTGTGCCTCGGGTAAGGCACAAGGCTTAAAGTCATTGTTCAAATATTACAAAGCCAAAACTTGAAAGCAATAAAAAATAGAAATGTAGTTATTACTCCTGACTAAAGGAGATAGAGATGACATCTTCCGCATTCCAATTATTGAGCCCATTTCGAATGGTAGGAAAGATCCAACTGCCGAGGTCATAATCACTGTCAGTATCTTCTATTACATTGACTCTATTGTTGCTGATGCAGAATGGTGGCCTTCCAGCTCAAGCGATATGAACAACACTTTGACCCTCTACTGTGAAACCCAAACCAAACTTGTCAGATTTATAGGGGATGTCAGGAAGTTGGCCCCAAATAGTACAACCACCTTCTTCTACAGTGGCTTTAGTATCTTTTAGTGAAGCCATTCTGGGCGGAACCCTGGTAACTTTGGGAATGGCAGCGACATCTTCAATTGAGTTATGAGGGATGACTTTGAAAGTTTGACAAGGAGTCTCGATGAGTTCGTCGTCCATCTCTACATACCGAAAAGAATTCAAGTGACTAACCATATACTCTTCTTCACTACATACAGTAACAATCTTTCCGTTCACAAGATATTTTAATTTCTGATGTAGGGTAGAAGTAACAGCGTCTGCCCCGTGGATCCAGGGGCGTCCCAGTAAGCAGGAATAAGGTGACCGAATGTCCATTACATAGAAGGTAGATTCAAAGATCTATGAACTCACTTTGGTCAGAAGATCCACTTCCCCGTGTACCATCCTTTTTGATCCATCAAAGAATCGAACTACAATATCACTAGGTTTCAACGTAACCCCTTCACAATCAAGTATGTCAAGTGCACCCTTCGATAGAACATTCAGCAAGGAACCAGTATCAACCAATACATGAGCCAAAGTAGTGTCCCTATATTCAATGGAGACATATAGGGATTTATTGCGATTTCTTCCTTCCGTAGTCAAATCAGCATTAGAGAAACCTAATCTATTGTCCTACGTTAAACTAGCAACATGGCTTCCAAATTGGTCGGCAGAGATCTCTTGTGGCACATGAGTTTCTTTAAGAATTTTACTAAAGCCTATGCATGAGCTTCAGAACACAGTAACAGGGATAACATAAAGATATTGGATGGGGTTTTCCCTAGTTGTTCAACAATTTTGTAGTCACTCTTGCAGATAATCTTCAATAACTCTTCCAACTTTTGTGTAGAGGTGTCTTCAACCGTAACTTCCTTAGATGCCTCCTTCTGGGCAGGCTCTTTTATTTGCTCTTTACCCTAAGCCTCAGCAGTTGAATCGATGGTTGTAACTCTAATAGGTGTAGCAATGGTCTTTTGAGAGATTTCCGGAGAGAAAACCCTTCCGCTTCTAGTAACTTCATCTTCAACTGTCGATAGTTCTTGTTTGACTCCATGGTAGTAGACGTCAGATCCATTGTTCCAAGGAATAGCTTTATCCGAAGAATATGGGATAGGTCCAGGTGTAGTGATGATCAGAGGAGAAGCTTTCGGATTGGCAGTAATCCTTACAGGACCTTTGGAGGTGATCCTAACAGGAGGGCCATAAATTACCGATATGTTTTGATACAAATTCTAAGCAGATGAAAACTTCTAGATCAGAATTATGTGATTATCCATTAGGCGTCGAATACCTTCCTTAGTAATTTGCAGCCATTGGGTTGGGTTGCACAACAGTAATATTTTTTAATATAGCCTGGAAATAAACCGGCCTGCACAGATTCTTCTTGAGTATTGGTAGAGGAGTAACCAATTCACTTACAATAGCCACATAAAGAACATCGTCAGTTGGACTTATTCCTTTGTCATGCTTCGGCATAGGTGCAGTAATCACATTCGGGGTTTCCGGAGGATTAAACTCAATCTCCTTGTTGTCAATCATGTCCTGAATTTTATTTTTCAGGGTTCAGCAGTTTTTTGTGTTGTGCCCAGGACTATTAGAATAGTAGGTGCATTGCGCGTTCGGATTGTACTTAGGAGAGGAGGTGTTGGGGTTTTGAGGAGGACCCTTAGCGTAATCAGATACGTTTTTAGTAAATGTTGTAACGCATGAGACAACGACATATTAATCTTAGTAAACTGCCTTCCCGGAGCATCTGACATGTGCCTATTTCCCTGTTGTTGTTGTTGTTGTTGAACAGGCGCATGATTAGAAATCAATACCACTCCCATAGACTGATTATGGTCATTTTTACCCCGGCTCTTCTGGTCGAAAACATCATTGGTCTCCTTCTTATAATTGAATGTCTTCTTCACAGCACTCAAAGACGCATCCACTTGAATTTTTCCACTCTTAATACCACTTTCAACTTGTTCCCCAGTTAGAATCGGATCAGTAAAACCAGATGAGGAGCTTCCAATCAGATGGTTAAATAATGGACCTGTTAGAGTGCCCATGAACATATCAACTAGCTCCCGGTCATACAGGGGAGGTTGCACCCTTCCAGCTAAGTCTCTCCACTTCTAGGCATACTCTTTGAACTTATCATTCGAGCCCATAGACATGTTTTTTAATTGCACGCGATTTGGTACAAGGTCAGCATTGTATTGATACTGCTTGTAAAAAAGCAGCAGCCAAGTCTTCCCAAGTGTGGATGTTGGTTCCCTCCAGCTGATAGAATCACTCGAGTTGTGTACCAAACAAACTTTCCTGAAAGAAGTGCACCCATAACTTTCTGTCAGCAATATGGGGTTAGGTCTTCCGAACATGAGATTGCAGATGGAGTTTTGGACAAAACACACTATCATATTTTGTAAAAGCAGGGACTTTGAACTTGTGAGGGATAACCAACCCCGAAATAAGACCCAACTCTCTGAAATCCAATTCAGGCACTTTTTGGATTTCCATAGCCTTGAGGTGATCTTCCAGTTGTTTGTATTTGTCATTAACATGAGGATATTGTTCATCAGAATAGTCTTCGTTTTCAGGCATCTTACAAGAACCAAGGTTGCTTCCACCATCAGCCCTGACACTTTTACCATCCTCCTTTTGGTTGTTATCTTCATCAGAGGTGATATCATCCGTTTGAACTGGTTTAGTAGGACCATTGAATCTTCTTCCCATGTTGAGAATATCAATTGGCTTCCGAGTCTTCTTCTTTTTGGTGATGAGTGCCATCATATCTTTCTGTCCTTGAGCAAGGTTCATGAGGGTCTCCTGAAATTGGGCATTATGAGCTTGGAGTTCCTTGACATTCTGTTATAGAGCCATCTTTTACTGAAATAAACATCAAGAAGATGAGAAAACCTATATGGGCAAACGTGTTATGTAATGATGCATGATATGTATATGCAAGTGCAATGCTTTCAAGGATCGTTGTGAGATTTAAATTTGTTTAAACAACAGGAAACAAGATAAATTTTAGTAACTAGCACAAATTATAATTGTTTTTAATAAAAAGAGTTACAAAATAGAAAAAATATAAATTTAAATCTCCCAGGGACGCCTCCTCTTTGTGTTGACATATGCGTTAAGGATTTGTTCTTCGTGGAGTCGTTTCGTTAACTCCAGTACTTTCTTCTCACTAGAATAGGACTGAGCTTCGAAGGTATCTCTTTCTTTTTTAAGTAGAATTCAGGATTTTTGTAGCTCTTCGAAGTCGATAGGCATATTGGTATGAAGAATAGTATGAGAAACATCCCCTTCAATAACAGGCACTACAATCACTAGTAGGATAGCAGGATATGGCATTCTGAGATTTTGGGCACGAGACTGTACCCATATGAGGTAAGGCTCTAGAGGAATGGAATTTTTGTGTCCCAAAGTCTTGCTATCAATTTTGTTGATTGTGCCCCAAGCACGTATAAATCTTTGATGGTAGTTTTGAGGTTCGTTCTCATAGTTGAACATAATACCCTGGATGAGCATATCATAAGGACCGTCCCTTCGGGCATAACCAAACTGACGCAGAGCTAGAGAAGGGTTGTAAGTGATGCCTCCTCTTATACCAAGGGGTGGTACATTAGGAAATTCCCCACAGGGATCAATAATAGTGAAATCCGCCTGAGAATGAGAACACCAATGGATATCTGTATGAGTGAGTGACATCAACCTTTGATACCACCTCAAACCTCGTTCATTCTTTATTACTGATCGGGGTAGGTGCGAAATAAACCACTTGGACAGTAGAGGTATGCAACACATAAGAGTTCCTCGCTTCATCTCCGAGTGTGGAGGAAATGCAGGACATCTCCGAGCAAAGTAGGTACCAAATTATGAGTGAGAAACATTTTGATGGCATTCACATCTATGAATTGGTTCGGATTAGGGAATAGTACCAACCCATAGATTAGTAAGGCCAACATATGCTCAAAAGAACGAAGATTCATGGCATCTAGAAACCCTTGAGCCTCTATATCATAAATTTAGGAGAAAAACCCTTGACTCCATTCCTTGTTTCCCAATTAGATACCATATTCAGTCGTTTCAGATGTAGGGCTACTGCAATGTCTTCAGGTTTCAGAACATGCTCTAAACTAATGAAAGGTATCTAATCAAGAATAGGAACTTCGATCAACTTAGAGAATTCTTCCATCGTGGGCATCAACTGATAATCTGGGAAGGTAAAATAGTGATGCTTCGGATCAAAGAACTGGAACAGAATGCTCATCATGTCTTCCTGAAAGCCAGTAGTAACCAAACTGAGTAGGTGACCATGTCTCTTAGTGAACTAAGAATTGTCGGGAACCTTTGAGACTAATTCCTTAAGCTGAGAAGGTATCCTTACAAAGTTGATCCGGATGGTATTCCTACGACTGAAAGCCACGACCTTGCAACACATAGCAAAGATAAATTCCTAGATCATTGAAATGGTTAGTCATGATATGATGTTACAATGTTATGATGTTATGATGTTATGATGTTATGATGTTATGATGTCATGATATCATATTCAAATATATAATCAAACACAAGCAAAGCACGCAAATGCCTTAGGTTTAAGGCTTGCATGGGGTTTGTAGGTAAGTACCCTCTTGAATTTTAGTTGGATCAACCTGTCCTAAAGAAGTAACTGGGTTCTAGGGATCTCAATATCATTATTTTTTACCACAAGTTTCGTCTAGCACGACAATTGACTTTCCACCAAACAAAACTCGAGAGTCGAATCTCAATGAGTGTAGTATCGAGTATCAACCAACTTCGGACTGCACCAAAGCCGACTATCTCACTACCTTCTAATGGCTAAGTTGGGTCAATTAAGGTTCTAAGGTCAATTAGTGCTTATGACACCATGCGGCAACCTAGTATGCTCCCCACTGACTCGAGGGATACCAGTACAAACCAATGTGTCGCACTAACGTAGCCACCACTTCAACCATATCAGTATACGCCATATAGTTTCCATGATCTATTGCTACTTACCTAAAAATTTTCTCCAGATCCAGGTATAGGATCTTTGCAAGAAGTAAACCCAAGCACCCTTTAAAAATAAAGTAGGCAAATCAAGCAAGGAAAGTATTTAAAAGTGATCTAACTCTAAGGTAACCCCACTTTTAATTCTCCTCAGCAGAGTCGACAGTTCTGTAATACGGTGGGAGAACTGACTTGTTTTGTGTTTTATCGCAAATGTTGAAGATAGCGAGAGTCGCCACCGACTTTTCTTTTATTCAATAAGGAAAGGGTGAAAAGAACAGGAAAGACCTTCGAGAATTTTGAGTTCAGGGGGTAGGTTATGAAAAGGGAATGTGTTAGCATCCTTTTCATCCATAGTTATATATGGGCTCTTAATTGCTTAGCTCACTTTATTTTTTTTGGAAATCTACTTTTGTTTATGTGTGTTTGCACATATTTTGAAAAATGCCTAAGTGCGGAAACTTTGTAATGATTCTCGTATCAGTTGAGGATGCGTACAAAGTATTTGTTTTTTTGAAAATATTTCAGGAAAAGTGTTTGTGAGAAAATATTTGTTTTTTTGTGAACAACCGATTACGAGCTATCTACCTACTCAAAGATCTTTCGTGTTATTTTCCTCCTCCTTATATAGGGCTATCCTACCATTAGTTAGTAGGAAGCCCTATCGTTGGATGTGAAGGGACAAACGAGGGTCATTGTACAGTCATAAAGGCAACTCGTAGGGGCGTTTTAGCAATTTTAACATTAGGGACTAGATCATTTACCGAAGGAAACATCGAAGGGTCATCAAGGGACTACGATCTTTTGTATCAGAGGGACTTTCCTAAAGCGTACCCACGTTCGAGGGACGTGATTGTTTTTATTCGAAGGCAACAAGTGAGGTCACCCTAGAGGTGAGTATGTAGAAAGTGATCCAATTCGATTATTTTATCTTACATTTAGGGTTATCTAACAATTGGTTTTAGATCTTGCCATACATGCCCTAATTACTAGCAATTATAAGGAAAGCAGTAAATTATAGAAAGTAAAGGTGCGAGTTGTAAACCTAAACTATTACAAAGCTTCGGGTAAGGGGGTACAAGTCACAAAATCGGGAAAAAAAATAGTAAACCCTGATTAAAACTATTACAAACCGTAGCAGTTACATAATTGGGAAAATTAATGCGCGAAGATGGTAAAATAAAGAGGAAAATTATTTGAAAAAAATTGATAATTAAACTAAAATCTAATTGATTTTAATTAGTTAAAAAAGTTAGGTAATTAAATTAAGAAAACCCTAAAGTCTGGGTTGATTTTAATTGATAAAACCTAAAAAATCAAATTAGGGTTTATTAATAAAACCTAAAACTAAAATAAGGTTAATTAAATAAAACCTAAAATTAATTAAATTAAGAAAACCTAAAATTAATTAAATTGAGAAAACCTAAAATTAAAACATAAAATTGAATTAAGTTGATTAAGGTTTTGTTAAGAAAAAAGGGTTTTTCAAAAAGGTTTGTAAAAAATGAAGAAAAGGAGGAGGAAATAATAAGAAGCATTAAGATAAAAAATACACCAATAGGGGTGGATGTTGAACCCACGCCCTCAAGACCTTCATGCAACATGCATACCACCAGGCCGAGCGCGCCTTGGTGTTAGTATACGCCTCCAGCGTGTTTTATATCAAACCCAGCAAAATATCAAAAAATAGAGAAACAAAGTGTCAACAGGCTGGATCAAACCCATGCCCTTTGAGACTATTGCCTTATCACGAACGCTTCTACCGCTGTGGCGACTATACATCCGGTTATATAACTGAAAAGATTAATATATAATATAACTCTGCATTCATTGACCAGAGAGGTGCCGGAGCCCTAGCTCCGGTCGTCTTCTTCGGCTATCCTTTTTGTTCAACCTACGAAATAAAGAGAATCAGTGATCCAAAAAACGGTCAACCCCCCTAAAACAAAGGTTGTGAAATTAATGGGAGTATTTTTGAAGGCTAAAACGCTGCGATTTGTCCACTATGGCTAAGACAACATGAAATAAGTATAACCATGGTGTCTCATGGTTACAGTTGCATGGGATCACCACGATGGCTCAGACCTGTATAAAGATATCTCAGAAACATGATAAAGGCATTAGCATGGCTTAGAACAAAGAAAAAATCAATATATGAAATTTATGAATGTTATGCAACCGAAGATGCTATGCAATGAGATTCCACACGTTTTAAATCATCAAAACTGAATCAATATTACTTTGTATGTTTTCTAAGAGTGAATGGAATGGAGGTTTTGTAGTAAAAGGGATTGAAAATAGGGTTTGGGAACTTTAGGGTTCTTGAAAATATTTGGAACTTTTGACAAGTTTAGAGGCAAGGGATTCTCGTGTCAAGTTTCTTGTCTTGATGTATGAATATATAGAGAAAATTAGGGCAAAAACAAATGCACTTGGACCTTCTGTAATAAGATATGATTTTTATATTATTTATTTTGTATTACTAATGAATTAAATAAAAAATAATAAAAATAATAAAAATAATAAAAATAAAAAGGATCAAGGGGTGTGAGATCAAGGTTTTAGGTGTATGAAGAGTATAATACACGTTTGAACTCTTAAACCATGGCCCAATAGCCCGGAATATCAAGCTTACTCATTTTGAACTTCATGCATTTGCTCAACATTTCCCAACTTGTAATGGTCAT
This sequence comes from Vicia faba, assembly GCA_948472305.1. Lineage (NCBI taxonomy): Eukaryota > Viridiplantae > Streptophyta > Magnoliopsida > Fabales > Fabaceae > Vicia > Vicia faba. The sequence continues at coordinate 496,105,186 of OX451736.1, forward strand.
AACTCACTAAATTTTCATCTTTTGAAGGCTATCTTGGACTTTTTGGGAAGGTCAAGATTCCCTCTACAACCTCTATGTTGATCTTTTTTGCTTTTTAAGAATTTATCTTGATGTAAGTTGCCTTGACAAAAAGTGTCTTTTTGTTGACTTTTGAAATGACCTGTCATGTATTGGCTTATATCTCTCAAATGATGCATTTTTTGAACTTGAGCTTAGAGAGACAAAGTTGTAGAGAATTGAAATCCCTTCAAAATGAGTTTGGTTGGGGAAAATATGATGAAACATGTGAAAGTTCTGATTGGTCAAAGTTTAGTTGACTTCTCCTAAAGAAACTCTAATTTGGCAACTTTTGACTTTTGATGATTTGAGGGCTTTTCTTGAGGAATCATAATTAAACCTTGATAAAATGATGGATATGACTTCAAAATCTTGATGTTGACCAAATTTTTTGAAGTTTTACTATGTGTTGACCACAATTGACTTTTTACCCAATATAGTTGATTTTCAGTCATCTGAGTCATTAACTGAGCAAACTTGTGATGCAAGGCTTGAAACATGATATAAGCATCCTTGAACACATATTAGGATCCATGAAAACCACTTGAGACCTTGGAAACCCAATCTTCCTTTATAAATACCAAACCCTAGTTGTGGACCCATTGCTTAAGAGGAGAATTTGTTTGATCAATTCTTGAGCAACCTTGAGCATTTGAGAAAATTTTGAGAATGTTTTGAAGAAAAGTGAGAAGGAAAATTTTGGGGTACAACACCTATGGACTTCATGCAATCCTTTAAACCTAAGGCTCTTGAATTACTTGTTTGGGTTTGTTACTTATTTAACATGAACATAACATCATAACATCATATCATCATAACATAACATTTTCACTAACCATTTCAAGGACCTAGGGATTTATCTTTGTTCCTTGTTGCAGGTTATTGATGTCGCTTGCAGAAATACTATTTGAATCAACTTTGTGAGGATACCTTCCAAGCTTAAGGAGATACTCTCAAAGGTTCCCGAAAACTCTCAATTCACCAAGAGGCATGGTTATCTACTCAGTTTGGTCACCTCCGATTTTGAAGAAGACATGGTAAGTGTTTTGTCCTAGTTCTTTGATCCCAAGCATCACTATTTTAATTTCCTAGATTATTAGTTGGTACCCACAATGGAATAGTTTTCTAAGCTACTTGGGTTACCTATTCTTAATCATACACCCTTCACCGATTTAGAGAAAGTTCCAAAACGTGAAGTTATTGCAGCAACCTTACATCTGAAGCGGTCAGACATTGTATCTAATTAGGAAAAAAGAAGTGGAGTTAAAGGTCTTGTTGCAAAATTTTTGATGGAGAAGGCTCGGTTATTTCTAGATGCTATGAGTTTCATGCTTTTGAGGAGATCTTGGCTCTGTTGATCTATGGTTTGGTACTATTCCCTAATCTAGACTAACTCATAGATGTGAACACCATCAAAATATTTCTTACTCATAATCGTGTGCCTACTTTGCTTGGAGATATTTTACACTCTCTTCACACTTGTACTATGACAGAGCGAGGGACTCTCATGTGTTGCATACCTTTACTATCTAGGTGGTTTATTTCGTACTTTCCCCTATCAGTGATGAAGAACGAACATGGTTTGAGGTGGTTTCGAAGGTTGATATTACTCTCTCATTTAGATATTTATTGGTGTTCCCGATCTCAGGAAGACATCATTATTATTGACCATTATGGAGAATTCCCTAATGTTCCACTCCTTGGCATAAGGGTAAGTATTACTTACAACCCTTCTCTAGCTCTACGTCAATTCGGTTATGCTCGAAGAAATGGTCCTCATGATATGCTTATCCAGGGTATTGTATTCAATTACGAGAATGATCCTCAAGGTTACCGCCAAAAGTTTATATGTGCTTGGGGCATGGTGAATAAGATTAATAACAAGACTTTAGGACAGAATAACTCCATCCCTTTGGAGCTCTACCTCATATGGGTGCGATCTCGTGCTCAAAATCTTATAATGCCATATCACACTGTCTTACCAGTAATTGTGGAGCCTGTTGTTGAAGGAGATATTTCTCAACCATTTTTCATCCAGATATGCCTACTGACTCTGAAGAGTTACAGAAGTCTTGGATTCAATTGAAAGAAGAAAGGGACACCTTTGAGACTCATTTTTATGCTAGTAAGAAGAAAGTGTTAGAGTTGACAAAATAACTTCATGAAGAGCAGAACCTTAATGCACATGTCAACACAAAGAGGAAGCATCCATGGGAGACTTGAGTCATAATTTGTTTCCTTGTAACCCTTTTTTGTTTTCATTATAAGCCTGAGAGGCATTTATAATTTGATCTTACTAATACGATTCTTTGTTTATGTTCCCTTTTGATTAACAAATTTAAATCCCACAAGGTCCTTGAAAACATTGCATATGCATATACATGCCATAAATATCATTGCATAACAAGTTTCCAAGACAGGCTTCTCATCTTCTTGTTGTTTATTTCATAGAAAATGGCTCCCGAACAGACAGTCAAAGAAATCCAGGCTCAGAATACTCAGTTCCAAGATATGTTCCCTAGCTTAATCAAGGGGCAAGAAGAACTGAAGGCGCTCATTGCTAACGGAAAGAAGAAGAAGATAAAGAAACCAATTGTCATCCTTAACATGGGGAGAAAGTTCAGAGGTCCAGCCAAGCGAGCTCAAGATCTTAATATCCCATTAGACGAAGATGATGAACATGATGAAGATGGTAAGAGTGTTAAAAATTAAAAAAGCAATCATGGTTCTGGAAAATGTTCTGACGAAGAGGAATAGGATTATTTAGATGAACAATATCCCCCTGCTGACGAGAAATATAAGTTGTTAGAAGAGCGTCTGAAAGTGATGGAGATCCAGAAGGTGCCTGGCTTGAACTTTTAAGAATTGGGTTTAGTCTCAGGAGTCGTCATTCCTCCTAAGTTCAAAACTTCTACCTTTGCTAAGTATGAAGGTGCCTAGCTTGAACTTTTATAAACTAGAAGGAACCAACATCCGTATGTGGGAAGACTTGGTTGTTGCCTTTTATAAGTAGTATCAATATAATGCTGACCTTGCACTGACTCGAGTGCAATTGCAAAATATGTCTATGGGCTGGAATGAAGGGTTCAAGGAATATACCCAAAAGTGGAGAGACTTAGCTGGAAGAGTGAAACCTCCCTTGTCTGATCGGGAGCTTACTGATATGTTCATGGGCACTTTGACTGGTCCATTCTTCAACCTGTTAATTGGGAGTTCGTCATCTGGTTTTACTGAGCTAATCCTAACGGGGGAACAAGTTGAAAGGGGTATCAGGAGCGAAAAGATTCAGGTGGTTGCGCCTTCTAGTGTTGTAAAGAAGACGTTCAACAATAAGAAAGAAACCAATGTTGTCTATGGCCAGAAGGGCCATGGTAAGAATGATCACCATCAATTTGTGGGAGAGGTAATGGTTTCTAATCTTGCATCTGTTCAACAACCACAACGGGGAAATCAACATAGGTCAGGCGCTTCGAGGAGGCAGTTCACCAAGATTAGTATGCCTTTGTCTCATGCATTACAACATTTTTTGAAGGCAGAATTGGTAACACTACGTGATCCTCCTCAAAATCCTAATTCATCCTCTCCTAAGTATAATTCGAATGCAAGGTGCGCCTATCATTCTAACAGCCAGGGACATGACACCAACAATTGTTGGTCCCTGAAGAACAAAATCCGGGATATGATTGATGTAAAAGAAATTGAATTTGATCTTCCTGAGACCCCTAATGTGATTATTGTGCCTATTCCCAGTCATGGTAAAGGTGTTAATGATATTGGTAATGTTTCCTATGTCTCCACAATAAGTGACTTGTCTACTCCCTTTATAATCGTTAAGAAGAATTTGTTGCGAGCTGGTTTATTTCTAGGTTGTCCTGAAAGTTGTTACCATTGTGTGTCCCAAGCTAATGGTTGTATGTGGCTGAAGAAGGGTATTCAACATTTGATTGATAGTCGTGAAATTCTATTTGAGAAGACTCCGTCCATGAAAGGTTTGTCTCAAGAGCTGAGACTTGAAGATGTTTCTATAATTACAATTTTTAATACTCCTGTAAGGATCACCTCTAAAGGTCCTATAAGGATTCCTGCCGAGCCTAGGGTGGCTCCCTGTATCATTACTACACCGAGGCCAGTCCCCTATTCCTCCGACAAGGCTATTCTCTGGAACTATGGGGTAGAGTTTATTACCATGGTGTTAGGTAAGAACCATGGATTACTGAAGATGAAGAGTCTGAAGTTACCAACCTCAATGTCAAAAATATAGTCGGAACCAGTAAAGTTACCAGAACGGGAAGGGTCTTCTCTCCAGAGATCTCTCCTCCAAAAACTACCACTACACCAGTATGTATCCCTATTGATGGGTTAACTGCTAACGCCCATGGCAAAGAGAAAGTGACTGAGCCTACCCAGATGGAGGCGTCATCAAAAGATGTTACTGTTGAAGATTCATCCAAACAAGAGATGGAGGAAATACTGAATATCATCCGCAAAAGTGACTACAATATAGTTGAATAGTTGGGGAAGACGCCCTCCAAGATATCCATGTTGTCCTTATTATTATGCTCTGAAGCCCATGCTCACGCTTTGGTAAAATTCTTGAAGACTACCCATGTACCTCAAGAGACCTCTGCTGATCAGTTTGAGAACTGTGTAGCAAGCCTAACAGTTGATAATGGATTAGGCTTTTCGGATGCTGACATGACTCCGACATGAAAGAATCATAACAAGGCCCTTCACGTCTCTATTGAGTGTAGAGGCATTACCTTGGCGCATGTGTTGGTGGATACAGGGTCCTCGCTAAATGTATTACCAAAAGGTGCTCTAGATAAACTGGACTGTGAAAGGGTTATGCTAAAATCCAGCGATATTGTGGTAAGAGCCTTTGATGGGTCAAGGAGGATGGTGCACGGAGAAGTTTATCTTCTGATCAAGGTGGGATCTCAGGTCTTCAACTCCACCTTCTATGTAATGGATATTTGTCTGGCCTATTCCTGTCTGCTTGGACACCCCTGGATTCACGGGGCAGGTGTCGCTACCTCCACCTTGCATCAAAAATTGAAGTATCTTGTGAAAGGGAAAATCATTACAGTTTATGGAGAAGAAGAATATATGGTCAGCCATTTGAATTCTTTCAAATATGTTGAGATGGATGGTAAATTCATTGAAACTCCCTGCCAGACATTTGAAGTGATTCCCCTGACAATTGTTGTTGTTAAAGCTACTCCTGCCACTCCTAAGATTACCAAAGGTCCACCAAGAATGGCTTCTCTAAATGATGTTAAGGATGTGGTGGAAGAAGGTGGTTGCACTATTTGGGATCAGCTTCCTGACATTCCATACAAGTCCAATAAATTTGGTTTGGGTTTCACCTCAGAAGCTCAGAAGGCGGTTCGTCGTGCTCATGCTGGGAGACCACCTTTTCGCATCAACAATAATGAAGTCAATGCTATAGAAGACACTGATGGTGACTGTGACTTGGACAACTTGATATTCCCTACTATTGGCGGTGGACTCAACAATTATAAGGCTAAATACTTTATACCCATCTCCTTTAGTCGGGAGTAATTTCCATTTCATGTTTTATTGCTTTCAAGTTTTTGGGATATGTATTTTTAAAATAATTACTTTAAGCCTTGTGCCTTACCCGGGGCACAATGGTCCACTTGTTAGGATTGTTATCTTTCATCTGCATATGCTCAACTAATAAAACATTGGACGTTTTTGTATTCAAATTTTGTGCTCTCTATATTTTCATTAATTTATTGCCTTCAAATATAGCTACGTGTCTTCTTACACACACTCACACACTACATTGCAGATCCACATCCACTATGGATCTCGTCAATATTGATTCTACTGTTGCCACTCATGACTTTGAAAATCCGATCTACCAAGCCGAGAACGAAGGTGAGGAATATTGCGAAATACCCGGAGAACTTGCCAGACTCTTAATACAAGAAGAAAAGACTATCCAGCCACATGAAGAGCTAGTCGAACTTGTAAACTTGGGTACTGAGACAGACCAGAAAGAAGTCAAGATAGGCACCACTTTAGAAAGCAACGTCAAGAACATGTTAATTGACATGTTGCATGACTATGTTGAAATCTTTTCTTGGTCATATGAAGACATGCCAAGGCTCGATACTGATATTATGGTCCATCGCCTGCCAATGAAAGAGGGTTATTCTCCGATTAAGTAGAAGGTTCATCGCATGTGTCCCGAGATGTCAGAGAAGATCAAAGCCGAGGTTATGAAGCAATTCAACATAGGATTCTTAAAAGTGACATCATATCCTCAATGGGTTGCTAATATTTCTTTGGTACCAAAGAAAGACGATAAAGTGCATATGTGTGTAGACTATAGGGATATGAACAGGGAAATCCCCAAAGATGACTTCCCACTACCAAATATTTATGTTTTGGTTGACAACACTGCCTAACATAAGGTATTCTCTTTCACAGATGGTTTCTTGGGTTATAACCAAATCAAGATGGCGCCTGAATATTTGGAGAAAACTACCTTCGTCACACAATGGGGCACTTTCAGCTACAAGGTTATGCCGTTTGGGTTGAAGAACGCTGGTGCAACTTACCAGCGTGCCATGGTAGCTTTATTCGATGACATGATTCATCACGAGATATAGGTCTACGTCAACAACATGATAGCAAGATCACAGACTGAAGAAGAGCATCTTGATCATCTACATAAACTATTTGGAAGACTGAGGAAATATAAGCTAAGGTTAAATCCGAACAAGTGCACCTTTGGGGTGAGATCTGGTAAACTTCTGGGTTTCTTCGTCATTGGTAAAGGTATTAAAGTTGATCCTGCCAAGGTCAAATCCATTCAAGAAATTTCGACTCCTCGTACTGAGAAGGAAGTCAGAGGTTTCTTAGGACGACTGAATTACATTTCCCGGTTCATTTCTCATCTGACTGCTACTTGTGAGCCAATCTTCAAGTTGTTGAAGAAAGATCAAATAGTAAGGTGGAATGATGATGGCCAAATAGACTTTGATAAAATTAAGGAGTACCTACAAGAACCTCCGATTCTGATGCCACCAATTGAAGGAAGACCTCTAATCATGTGCCTAACAGTGTTAGAGAATTCAATGGGGTGTGTACTAGGGAAGCATGACGAGTCTGGTCGAAAAGAGCATGCAATATACTACCTTAGAAAATAGTTTACCGATTGTGAAACAAGCTATTCAATGCTTGATAAAACATGTTGTGATTTGGCATGGGCTGCTCTCCGACTAAGACAGTATATGCTAACTCATACTACTCTATTGATTTCTAAAATGGATCCCATTAAGTACATATTTGAGAAGCCAACTCTCTCCAGAAGGGTAGCCAGATGGAAAAGGGTCTTGACAGAATATGATATTCAAAACACCACTCAAAAGGAAATCAAGGAAAGTGTACTGGCCAATCATTTGGCGCATCAAGCCATAGACGACTATTATTCTATGAATTTTGAATTCTCGGATGAGAACATTATGCTAGTTGTGATACGGTGGCAGAAACGAATGTTAATACTGATTTTCGTTTTGCATTTTTTGTTTGCAAAATGTCGCGGTAAGCAAGAGTCACCATCGACTTTTATTTCATCCAATCATGGAAAAGGAAAAAGAACAGAAAAAACCTTTTTTTGAGATTTCTGAGTACGGGGGTAGATTATAGAAACGGAAGGTGTTAGCACCATTTCTATCCATGATTTTCCATGGGCTCTTAGGTACTTGCTCATTGTGATATGGTGGGAGAACTGACTTGGGTTTTGCGTTTGTTTTCGCAAATGTTTCGGTTGAGCAAGAGTCGCCACCGAATTTTTATTTTATCCTAAGGAAAGGTTAAAAAAGCACAGCAAAAACCTTTGAGATGTTTTCTTGGGTTCGGGGAATAGATTATAGAAAGGGAAGGTATTAGCACCCTTTCTATCCATGGTTATCCATGGGCTCTTAGTTACTTGCTTAGATCAACTTGCCTTGATTTTCAATTGTTTGAAATGGTGCTTTGTGTGTGGGTTTGAAAGATGTTTTTGAAAAGAGGCCAATATGGTGGCAACCTTTGTAATGATCCATGTTGGGATGTATACAAAGGTGTATGTCTTTTGAAAAGGTTTTCAATGTTTTTGAAAGTTATTTTGAAAGTGTAGTGATGTGTGGTTTTGAAAAATAGGCAAGTGTTTTTGATTTGCAAGTTGGCAAGTAATCAAGAGCTATCTACCCTAAATTTCTCAAAGATCTTTGCTATGTTTTAACCCTTTTAACAACTTTGTTCCACCATTGTATTTGGTGGACAATCTTGTGTTAGGATGTGAACGGGACGGGCACGGGTCATTGTTTAGACCATAATTGCAATGGTGCCAAGTATCTTTGGGCAATTTTCTTTAAGGGACTTGATCATTTTTAGGCAACTTTTGAAAGCGTCATCGAGGGACTATGATCATTTGATTGTTTTATTTTTTGCCAAAGATACCTAACATGCAACATGGCCCATTATTTGAAGGCAACAAGTGGAGTACCCTAGGGGTGCAAGTGTGATTAGTGTTGTCCATTTTCATGCTTGTTTATCTTGAATTTAGGTCAAACTATTTTTTGGTTAATTTTTGCATACAAACCCTAGTTCTAACATGACATAATTAGAAAGCTTTTAAATGCGAAAAATAAAAGGTCCTAAGTTATTACAACACAATATATGGGATGGGGATACAAATGTTCAAATGGGGGTATTTTGACAAGAAAATAAATCTAACTATTACATCCAAATTGAATTATACAAATTAATTAATTGCACAATAAAATAAATATGCAAAATACAAAAATGGTTTTCATATGTATGTAAAAAAATATTTATCATGTGTCAAATAAACAAAAATAAAAATGAATTAATTTTGGTATTTTTGGTATTTAGGGCAAAACCCTAATTTTGTTAAACAAAATGTATTTAATATATAATATATACAATATTTATTAATTATGTACAAAAAATAAATAAAAGAAGGTATTTTGTAAAAAAGATATTTTTGAGGTCAAAATATTAATAAAAATAAAATGTATTAATTCTTTGTATTTTCCCTAAATATACTAATAAATATATAAGTATTTTACATTATTTATTAAATATATATTATATGTACAAAAATAAAATATTTAATTTTATTAAAAAAGTATATTTTTATTATAAAATGTTTTCAAGAGATAACATAAAATAAAAATCAGAAATAACATATGTTTGTATTATTTTTTGTATTTTAAAATAGAAGTATCTATATTTATTTATTTACAAAACTAAATAAAGCCAAATAAATATCAAAATAAATGCAAAAAATATGGGAAAAATAAATTTAATATTTTTTCATGCTTAAATAAAAATATGGAAACAAAATCAAAAGGAAAAAAAATGGAAAATGACAAGTAAAACTCAAAATGGGCCAGGGGGGTGCATGTGAAATGCAGTGGTGTGAAAAGGAAAAACAAATCTCAGGCCCAGCCCAAGACTCTGTCTTCTTCAACCTCCAGCATCTTTGTACAAAACACGTGCTTCTGTTATCTCAAGATTCTTGGACTTTTAGCACAAACTCACAACATGAAAAATGTTAAGCATCAAGCCACGATTCCATACATATAAAAAACTTAACCTAACTCTCAGAAATGAGAGAGAATTTCTCCATTCCTAATTCTTAACCTAAGATTTTGTCAATGTTCAAGTTCAAAATACTCTCAGCATATGCAATATAAATGGAAAGTAAAGATATGTATAGCTTCAGGGACATGAGTAGAACATTTTTCATTCACAAACTTAGAGCTAACTCTTCCTATATTGAGAGATAGAAGTCCATGAACTTACCTGTTCATCTTGGATCGTGTCTGACAATGGAGGCACTTTCAAGGCAAAGTGAGTATTGGTACAGCTTGCTTGAAGGTCAGGGATGCTTCTCCAACCTTTAGTTTGCTTTGAAACCAAGTGAATCAAGCTATAGCAATCCACCTGCAAAACAGAAAATGTGAAAATGGTGAAGTTGGTTAGAGATGTTACAGTCTGCTTCCAAGGCTTGGGACAGTTTGTATGGATGGTAGGGAATGTGTTTGAAATGGTTTGGATGAAAATGCACGAGTGGATTGAGCTATGGGATTCAAACTGCAGCTTATGCCCCATTTTTACAGTTTTATGGTGTTTCTGTGAATGGGGAGGTATTGAAGGTGATAGGCTCGTGTTTCAGCTTAGTTATGTTGTTTAGAATGTGTCTAACAAGTTTGTCTAAGCTTAGGTTTGCAGTAATGAGAGTTGGTGTGTGATATGCAAGTTTCTTCACACTTAAGCAAGAAATGTCAACTTGGTTTCTAGGCCAGTACAATGCCTCTATCTATGCTGCACATTTGATTCTTGATTAGTGGGATATGTCTATGCCTTTGTGCCTCAAAGATCTGCATTATACCTCATAGATTGCAAAGTTGACATGAAGTAACACTTTACAAAAATGGATAATATGCTTTTTCTTATTAAGGCTTAATCTTGTATGCAATGCTTAAACACACAAGATAAGACTTAAACATGAAGGATTGGCATTAAATTTATGAGTGTGGATGGGATAAAAGACCTGTAATCTATCTTAGAGCCTGCTGAGTTCTAAAATGCAAAGTTATGGACATGTAAATTGGTCATGAACAAAGTGAGTTTTTCCCATATTGCCAAATTCGATTCTCCCTAACCACAAGGTTGTTTAATGAGTTCTTGGACATTTTGGAAAGCTTGGAATGTATACTACAATACATCTTTGTAATGAAAATTGAAATTCCAAGTGGAAACATGTGAAAATTGGCCATGAAGTTAGGCAAGAATCATGCCAAGAATAGGTCAAAATTTTTCTAAGTTAAGAATGTTTTGCACCCTTGTTCCAAAAATCATAACTTGAGCTACAAGCTTCTTTTGAAGAAACTTTGTGAATCAAAGTTGTAGATTTCGTAATGGACTAAAACTTTCATGTTTTGACTTTTGCTTGAATCCAAATTCATCTTAGTGAAAAAATGGGACAAAGTTAGGAAAAAATTAGGGATTTTCATAACTTAGAAAAATTCTAAGTTATGAAAATTCTTCATTTCAAACCCTAATTTGTGATTTTTGATTTCTTGATGAACAAGTTTCATGTTTTGACATGTTTTAATGAAAAATGAATCTTGACACTTGATTTTGACCAAAAAGTCAAAGTTTGACTTTTCAGTATACAGTCAAAAATTGATCAATTGACTGGAAAATTCATCTGTCATCCTTGTGCAATTGGGATTTGTTGAACATGTCAAGACAATTCCATTGGGTCCTTGAGTCCATATGTGAGCTTGGTTTGCCATTGGTTAGGTCAAACAGTCAAAAATTGCCTTTGTGCAGTCAAAACCCTAAAAATGACCATTTTGCCCTTTTGGTGATCTGATCAAATTTCTTGTGGAATTGTGATCCAAACTTGATCAAATGGTCCATATGAGTTCATAATGTTGATGTGGGTCAAATTTCATGAGGTTTGATTGTCAATTGACCACAGTTGACTTTTTCCTCAATATAGTTGATTTCTAGGTCAACTGTCCAATTGACTGGGCAAAGTTTGGAATCAAGACTTGAAACTTGGTATGGATAAACTTGGGAGTCCAACATGAAGCATGAAAGTCACTTTAGGCATTTTAGGTCAAAACATCTTTGTGCAAACACAAACCCTAATTTGGGTCAACAGTGCCAGGAGAAGTCTTGAGCAGGGGAAACCCTAGCTGGATCTTGAGCTCTAAGGGTCTTGTGGTGAGAAAATGTTAAGGAAATGGGAGGGAAAATTTTAGGGTATAACAGTTTCCCCTGTTCAATATTCTTGAACCTGAAGAGTTAGATTGGCAAGTTTGCCTTTCGTGACTCGAGGGTTAAAAGGAGATTGGACACTAGAGTTCCCGGAAATTTGCACTCGCATGGTAGAGTATCAGCAATGTGATGGCGGGAATGGGCTTATAGATGCCATTTGGAGAGATGGTGGATAGGGAGATGGGCTTATAGATGCCATCTGGAGACGCGACAGAACCTTGTCAGGAATGGGCTTATAGATGCCATTTGGTAGTGTTGATCGCGTAAGAGATTCCTTAGCGAGAACTTGTGTTCTTTGAGAAAGGAAGATGTTTTCCTGGCTTGTTACAAGTGTTGATCTTCAGTCTCTTCATGCAGATATGCCCTGGCTAGATACAGGTATCGAATCTACAATTGGTTGTTCAACAGATGTGCCCTGGCTAGATACAGGAATCGAATCTGGAACTGTTGTCGACAGATGTGCCCTGGCTGGATACATGTATCGAATCTGGAATTGTCGTCTACAGATATGCCCTGGCTGGATACAGGTGTCGAATCTGGAATCGTCGTCTACAGATATGCCCTGGCTGGATACAGGAATCGAATCTGGAATTGTGATAGTTGATAGTAATCATCTTTGGATTGACTTTTCCTGAAAAGGCAAAACATCAGCTGTATGCAATGTCATGATGTATGAGATTCATGATGTCATGAAGCTCAAAATGAGATAATGTTGTATGCACTTTGTCACGTATGTAAACAAAATGTATGAAATGTGAAATGTCTATGAATGTATTTTCGTCTAGGAACATAAATCCTTGACGACTGGCCGGGGAATCAAATCCTGGGCTGATGTTGAAGAGTAGAGTTCTTCGTTTCCGCTGGGGATGATGACTGCAAGAATAAACCGGTAGGAGAAGATGACTTCTTTGGGGAATAAACTTGTTGGATAGATTACTCCGCAGGGAATTACTTTGTGGGAAGAGATACTTCGCTGGGGGTTTTGATGAGAGCTCTGCTGGGGATTCCGCTGATAAACTCTGCTAGGGATTCTGCTGATAAGTTATGTTGGGGAATTTGATGAACTCCGCTGGGGATATGAAGAACTTTGCTGAGGACGATCTTTCCGTGATAATTAGCTGAGGATAACCCAGTTATAAGCTCTTGTGAGGAACAACTTTGAATAAAGTCCGGGAGAGACGTCCATACTCTGCGGGGGATAAGCTTCCAGAATCTACTGGGGATAAGCTCCAAGACCTGTTGGGGATATGGATTCAACTCTCCTGGGGAAACTTTCAGACTATACTGGGGTGTTGGTATTCCGCCGGGGAACAATCTTATATTAAGACTGCCGGGGATGCTTGCTGAGGAATGTCTATATTCTGCTGGGGAATGTCGAGATCTTCTGGGGATGCTCAACTTCCTTAAGGCTGACAGTAGGCTGATCCTGCTTGGAGAGAGTATCGCTGACTTACTAGGATTGTTCTGTTGGGAATTGAGGTAACCTGGTTACGTTCTTCCGCCGAACTTACCTTGGTACCTCGGTGGACAGAGTAACTAGATCGCCTAGACATTTCTAAATTGCCCCTGCTTCTGAAATCATCTGTAATTAGTCTTTTGCTTCGTATGCAACTATTCGTGATTAGCAATTAATGTCAAATGCATATATCAAAAATGAACATTGGACGTTCTTCGCAAAACAAAATAGAAAAAGGAAAAACAATGGATAATTTGTCTGAAAGATTGAACTTGTATTGATTTTGAAATTTGCTTGTAAATAGGCGTTTTTGTACAAGAGGCTGACGTCATAGTAAGAGAACGCCACCAATCAAAATAGAGTTTATACAAATTAGTGAAAAGGAAACAAAACAGCTATGTGAAAAATAATCCCACTAGGTTCCAACTCTGTTATCGCCTTTATTTCTTCAAGCGTCTCATCACTTTGCTATTTAGTTGAAGATGAAGCTGATTGATCGATGCCGAAGTCCGATGGTTGATGTCGAATTCTGGATGCCAGGTGATCCAATGAGACATAGTATTACGCTTCATCCCTAACTTTTGCCTGGACCGCCCTTTCGGGTTTTCAGTCCACCGGGATACCCATTTTTGCCCAAGCCGCCTTTTCAGGTTTTTGACTTGCCGGGTGTACAGATTTTTTTTTTCATTTCATCCCTTATTTTTGCCCGAACCCTTTTGGTTCGCCGGGAAGCCCTTATTTTTGCCTAGGTGTGTCAACCTAGCGGGTCTTTTATTCATGCGTAGTATCTTTTTACTATGTCTGCATTGGCGGGGTGAGGAAGGTCGTCACTGTCCATGGTGGTTAGAATCATAGCTCCTCCCGAGAAGATATGTTTAACCACAAATGGCCCTTCGTACGTAGGGGTCCATTTTCCCCTGGGATCACTTTGAGAAAGGATGATGCGCTTGATTACCAGGTCTCCGACTTGATACTCTTGTCGTCTGACTTTCTTGTTAAATGCCCTGATCATCCGTTTTTGGTACGTTTGACCATGACAAATAGCAGTGAGTCTCTTTTCGTCAATTAGGTTTAACTGATCAAGCCGAGTCTGGATCCAGTCATCTTCGCTCAAGTCTGCATCCTTCATTATCCGGAGAGAGGGTATCTGGACTTCAATGGGCAAGACTGCCTCCATGCCATAGACCAAGGAAAAGGGAGTTGCCCCTGTCGACGTTCGTGCTGAGGTGAGGTAACCATGAAGAGCGAACGGTAACATTTCGTGCCAATCTATGTAGGTCACTGTCATCTTCTGCACAATCTTCTTGATATTCTTATTCGCTGCTTCTACAGCCCCATTCATCTTCGACCGATAAGGAGAAGAGTTGTGGTGCTGTATCTTGAATTGCTCGCAGAGCTCAGTGATCATTTTGTTGTTAAGATTGGTACCATTATCCGTAATGATCCTCTCAGGTACACCGTATCGACAGATCAGGTTATGCCGGATGAACCGTGCCACGACGCTCTTGGTTACGGTAGCATAGGAGGCTGCCTCAACCCATTTTGTGAAGTAATCAATTTCTACCAAGATGAAGCGGTGCCCATTGGACGCCGTCGGTCGGATCTCGCCGATCATATCAATGCCCCACATTGCAAAAGGTCAAGGTGCTGTCAAAATGTTCAGAGGAACCGGAGGAATGTGCACCTTATTAGCATAAATCTGGCATTTGTGACAAGTTCGAGAATGCTGGTAACAGTCAGCTTCCATTGTGGACCAAAAATATCCTGCCTGAAGGATTTTCTTTGCCATGGTATGTCCACTGGAATGTTTTCCGAATGTACCTTCATGAAGCTCTTCCATGATCTTCTCTGCTTCAGTCTTATCCACACAACGTAGTAGGGTTGAGTCATGGTTTCGTTTGTACAGAATGCCGTTGCTGAGGAAGAACTTTGCTACGAACCTTCTCAGAAACTTCTTGTCGTTAACGGATGCACCCTCGGGATATTCTTGAGCTTCTAAGTACCTTTTCACTTCATGATACCAGGGTTTTTCTGTTACCTCTTCAGCTTCGAGATCGCAGCAGTATGCAGGTTCGTCCAATTTCCAGATAATGATCCGGGGAGCCTCATTGTCCCATTTGACTTTGAACATAGAAGACATCGTAGCCAACGCGTCCGCAAACTGATTCTCCTCACTTGGGAAGTGTTCAAAAGTTATTTCTTCGAAGTGGGGAAGCAATGTCAGCACATACTCCTTGTAAGGAATAAGATTTGGGTGTTTCGTATCCCATTCGCCTTTGATCTGATTAACCACGAGAGAGGAATCTCCGAAGACACTCAGAAACTTGATCCTTAAGTCAATTGCATCTTGAAGACCCATGATACATGCCTCATACTCCGCCATGTTGGTGGTGCAGTTGAAACATAACCGAGCGGTGAGTGGAGTATGAGTGCCTTTGGGGGATATGATCACAGCGCCGATACCATTACCCAAAGCGTTTGAGGCTTCGTCAAAATGCATAGACCATTGGGATCCTTCCTCAGGTCCTTCATCCGGTCCAAGTACTTCACAATCAGTCACTACCATGATATCTTCGTCTGGAAATTCAAAATTCAACGTGTAGGTGTTTAGGTATTGGCTTGCATTTTTGGTAAATCCCAAGTGTATGTGTGAATGTCATGACTGATGTCATAACATTCTAGTTCAGGTTGTACTAACTCAATAGGTACATGTGCAGAAAAATATTGTAATTCAAATACTGATGTTTATAAGTGTGTATCTGAGCATGTTTGCAAAATGATCACATTTTGCTAAAATCAGTAGACAGGTTTTCTCAGATGTCATAACAGATGTTATGACATCCTGTTCTGAACTAACAGGATTGCAGGATTGGATAAGTCTGAGTTTTTTCAGGAAATAACTCAGTCCCTTCTAAACAGAATCCGGCGTTTTCTGAGGAGTAACCTAGCTCAATCCTAACCTGGTCAATAAAGTACTGTGACCTGGTCTTTAGGTCAAACGGAATCAACCCTAGGTTTTTGGAAACCCTAACTGAAGTTGCAGCTGCTATATATTCAACAGAGCTGCGGTTTTTCAAGGATCTCGGCTGATTGATAAGAAGATCAATTTTGTAATCTGTATAGATTTGTTTATTGTACTCCAAGCAATTATCATTGTGATAAGTGCCTTGGAATAGGTTTCAATTGTAAGGGTTGTGTAGCACTCAAAGCTTTGAAGCAAGAGTGTTTGAATGTTACTTGACTAAAGCTGTGAAGCAGAGTCAAGTTAGTTGTGTACATCACTCAAAGCTGTGAAGCACGAGTGATTGTGTTACTTGATTAAAAAGCTGTGAAGCTTAATCAAGTGTGTGTTTTGAAGAGTGTCTTCATCAATTCTTAAGTCAAATTGGTTTATGTATCACTGCTGTGATTGAGGGGGAGTGAGTAGGAACTCAGGTTTAAGTTGTACTTAGATTAGAATTGCATTGGGTAGGTCTTAAGTGAAGGAGATAAACTGGTTGGTTTATTCCTGAATTAACATCTCTTATAGTGGATTCTCTCCCTGGCTTGGTAGCCCCCAGAGTAGGTGTTGTTGCACACTGAACTGGGTAAACAATTGACTGTGTTATTTACTGCTTTTGTATTTACTGTCATATAGTAAGTCAGATACGGTGTCATAACATTGGACGTGACATTGAGTATCTGTAGCCAGAATTTCAATTGGCATCAGAGCAGGCACCCTGCCTGTATTACTGGGTGAGATCTAGGGATATCACTTTCTGGCACTATGGACAAAGAAGGAGTTTTTGGAAATAGACCACCCATTCTGGATGGAACTAATTATGACTACTGGAAACCTCGTATGATTGCCTTCCTAAAATCTCTGGACAAAAAGGCTTGGAGAGCTGCTGACAAAGGATGGATTCATCCCACCATAACTGAGGAAGATGGGACAATCAGTCTGAAACCTGAAGAAGATTAGAGTAAAGAAGAAGATGAGCTAGCCCTGGGAAATTCCAAAGCTCTAAATGCCTTGTTCAATGGAATTGATAGAAACATTTTCAGATTAGTACATCAATATGAACTGGCCAAGGAAGTTTGGGATACTCTCAAAACTACTCATGAGGGCACTTCCAAAGTAAAAATGTCAAGGCTTCAGATGTTGACCACTAAGTTTGAGAATCTAAAAATGATGGAAGATGAAACCATTCATGAGTTTCACATGAACATCTTGGAGATTGCCAACACCTCAGGAGCACTGGGAGAAAAAATGTCAGAAGAAAAACTGGTGAGGAAGATTCTCAGATCCTTGCCTAAAAGATTTGCAATGAAGGTAACTGCCATAGAGGAAGCCCAGGACATTAGCAAGTTAAAAGTGGATGAACTTATTGGGTCTCTTCAGACTTTTGAGATGGGGATCACTGATAATGGTGACAAGAAGAACAAAAGCATAGCACTTGTATCCAACACTGATGTTGAATACAAGGAAGATGAAGAAGAAAACATATCAGAAGCCATTGCCATGCTTGGAAGACAGTTCAACAGGCTCATCAAAAGAATGGACCCAAAGTCAAAGTCTAATGTTCATAACATTCCTTCTGACATTGACAGCAGAAGACCAAGGTCAGAAGATAAGGGAAACCAAGGCAGAGGTATTCAATGCCATGGATGTGAAGGATATGGACATATTCGAGCTGAATGTCCTACCTTTCTTAAGAAGCAAAAGAAAGGAATGACTGTTACCTGGTCTGACTATGATTCAGAAAGCAATTCTGAAGAAGAATCTGCCAAACTAGTTACTGCCCTAACTAGTGTTTGTACTTCTGAAAGTGACACCAGTGATGAAGAAGTAACATTTGAAGAACTGGCTGATACCTACAAGAAATTGTGTATCAGAAGTGGTGAAGTCTGTGTGCAAAATGAGAAACAATCAAAACTCATTGTAAAGCTGGAGGCTGAAAAGAGGGCAAATCTTGAAACTATAAGTCATTTAGAAGGAGAAGTTCAACTGCTGAACTCACAAATGAATCAAATGACCAAATCTGTCAAGATGTTGACCAATGGAACAGACAAATTGGAAGAGATCCTTCAGGCTGGACAAAATATGGGAAATAAATCTGGCCTAGGATTTGTGGAAACAAAGAAATTTGTTACCGGGAAGCAAATGTCAAAACGGATGTCTCAACATTACTCTCAACATCAGGGACAGAGACATATGAAGAAGAGGTACCAAAGATGGAGATGTCATCATTGTGGGAAATATGGTCACATAAAGCCCTTCTGCTTCAGATTACATGGATATCCGAATCAGAACTCAGATGTCAAACCTAAGTCGAAAAGGGTACCACACACTCCTCAATGGAAGAAAAAGGCTACTGCACTGATAGCTCACACTTCCCTGAAGATCTCTGCAAAGGAAGATTGGTACTTTGACAGTGGATGTTCCAGACACATGACTGGATTCAAAAATCTCCTCAATAATGTTATGCCTCACACCACCAGTTTTGTGACCTTTGGAGATGGTGCTAAAGGAGAAGTCAAAGGAGTTGGTAATTTGGACTACCCTGGAGTTCCAAGTCTGAATAAGGTACTGCTGGTAAAAGGATTGACTACTAATCTCATTAGCATCAGTCAATTATGTGATCTAGGATTCATGGTCAACTTCTCAAGATCTGAATGTCTAGTATTTAATGAAAAACTAGATGTTTTAATGAGAGGAATCAAATCCAAAGATAACTGTTATGTGTGGCAGCCTGAGAACACTGATATCTCCACTATGAGTCAAATCATCAAAGAAGAAAAAGAGATGAAACAGTGGCAGCATAAGCTTGGAAGAATAAAAAGAGCTATTCCTATGGAAGTTGTCAGAAGAACTCCAAAACTACAGGCTGATAATATATGTGATGTGGCAAATAAACTTGAAAAAGAATGTGTTGTCAGAACCTTAAGTCATCTTGACAAGGATGTTGGAAAGAACAAGTCTCATAAATTCTGTTCTCAAAACATCTGGTCAAAACAGATGCTACCTAAGTACAATGTTACACAAGATGTTGTGACATTGTGGTGTGATAATCTAAAAACATTCAACATCTCCTTGAACCCTATTGACTTTAAAGAGAAGAAGGCATTTGAACTGGAACATAGCTTCTCTAAGCTTCAGCTGACTGATTCTTCTACCAAGGCGCGTGTTGGAAATAAACTTGAAAATTTGAGGGGCAGATTGGGTATTCACCAACATGATAAATTATAGCAATTAGTTTTGCTGAAAACAAGGGTTGAAGGGATTAATTTTATTAAGTCTATATTTAGTGGGTTAATCATATTCATTCACAATTCCTTCAAAAGCCTTAAGAAGTTGAAGAGACTCCCTTGTACTCCCTTGTACTGGGAGAAAAAAAGAGTAGTGAGACTGTTAAACCTGATGCTAAGAAATCCAAGGCTGAAGGGATGGCTGAGAAAATTCAGACAAAAGGGAAGAAGGCACAGGTGCAGACTGCTAGACAACCAATCTCCAAGAAAAGTAAAGAACCTGAAACTTCTGATTCTGATGATGAATCAGAATTTGAGATTGACATTGACAATACTCCCATCAGAAGGAAGCTCCCCTCCAGCAAGATTGCTAGAGTGCCTGAAGTGCCAACAGACAACATCTCCTTTCATCATCCTGACAATGCAAACAGATGGAAGTATGTGTGCCTGAAGAGAATAGCCTTGGAGAGAGAACTCAACAATGATGCCTTGGAGTGCAAAGACATCATAGATCTGATCAGGAATGCTGGGCTAATGAAGACAGTGATGAAGTTTAACAAATGTTATGAAAATCTGCTTAAAGAGTTTGTAGTGAACCTGTCCAATGATTGTGCTGATGGGAGGTCAGCTGACTTTGAGAGTGTGTTTGTTAGAGGAAGAAGGGTCAAGTTCTCTCCATCAGAAATCAACAAGTTTCTTGGAAGAACAAATAAGGACTATCCTGATCTAGAGGCAACTGACAATGAAGTGTGCTTGACCATCACTGCCAGGCAAGTAAAGTACTGGCCATTGAAAGGGAAGCTGAAGGCTAGTAAACTCAGCATGAAATTTGCCATCTTGCATAAAATAGGTGCAGCCAACTGGGTGCCTACAAATCACAAATCAACCATCTCCACAGGATTGGGGAGATTTATCTATGCTGTAGGAACCAAGACTGCCTTTGACTATGGAAGGTACATCTTTGAACAAACCTTGAAGCATGCTGGCAGTTATGCTGTCAAAGGACCAATTGCTTTTCCCTCCCTCCTTTGTGGAATCATCCTTGCACAATACCCTGACATCCTTGTAGCAAGAGATACAGTCTGCAAAAGAGCCCCTGCCCTTGGCCTGCACTACAAACTGTTTCAGGGATCCCATGCTCCAGACATTGTCATAACATCAGCTGAGACATCGTCTGCAAAGATCCAGTCCAAGACATCAGATGTCTTAGCTGTTTTAAAAGAAACTTGCAAAGATCTGGATGCTAGAAAAAGGACCCTAGAAGCTCTGATTGCCAGGCTAGAAAAGGAGGAAGCTGAAGAAAGCAGAAGGGAAGAAGGTATAGAAGCTGAAGGACAGCTCAACATTGAAGAAACTGGCTCCTCTGAGTCTGATGACAGTGCTTGAAGGTTGATTGCTGCTTGGTGGTGTTGCTGGTGGAGTTTGGAAGTGTGTTCTGCTGTTGTCTGATGCTGATCTCATTATTTTGTTTTGGATAACTGTATAACTTTATAAACATGTAATCTTTGGCCCATTTGTGGCTAAAGTGGGGGAGAATATTTTTGGTACTGCTTAATTAGTACTTGACACTATATTTTTCTGCTGTCACTTATTTCTGCTGCTATCTATTTATCTCTGATTGTTTAGGGACTTTAGCCAAAAATCTGCCAAAGGGGGAGTTTGTAGGTGTTTAGGTATTGGCTTGCATTTTTGGTAAATCCCAAGTGTATGTGTGAATGTCATGACTGATGTCATAACATTCTAGTTCAGGTTGTACTAACTCAATAGGTACATGTGCAGAAAAATATTGTAATTCAAATACTGATGTTTATAAGTGTGTATCTGAGCATGTTTGCAAAATGATCACATTTTGCTAAAATCAGTAGACAGGTTTTCTCAGATGTCATAACAGATGTTATGACATCCTGTTCTGAACTAACAGGTTTGCAGGATTGGATAAGTCTGAGTTTTTTCAGGAAATAACTCAGTCCCTTCTAAACAGAATCCGGCGTTTTCTGAGGAGTAACCTAGCTCAATCCTAACCTGATCAATAAAGTACTGTGACCTGGTCTTTAGGTCAAACGGAATCAACCCTAGGTTTTTGGAAACCCTAACTGAAGTTGCAGCTGCTATATATTCAACAGAGCTGCGGTTTTTCAATGATCTCGGCTGATTGATAAGAAGATCAATTTTGTAATCTGTATAGATTTGTTTATTGTACTCCAAGCAATTATCATTGTGATAAGTGCCTTGGAATAGGTTTCAATTGTAAGGGTTGTGTAGCACTCAAAGCTTTGAAGCAAGAGTGTTTGAATGTTACTTGACTAAAGCTGTGAAGCAGAGTCAAGTTAGTTGTGTACATCACTCAAAGCTGTGAAGCACGAGTGATTGTGTTACTTGATTAAAAAGCTGTGAAGCTTAATCAAGTGTGTGTTTTGAAGAGTGTCTTCATCAATTCTTAAGTCAAATTGGTTTATGTATCACTGCTGTGATTGAGGGGGAGTGAGTAGGAACTCAGGTTTAAGTTGTACTTAGATTAGAATTGCATTGGGTAGGTCTTAAGTGAAGGAGATAAACTGGTTGGTTTATTCCTGAATTAACATCTCTTATAGTGGATTCTCTCCCTGGCTTGGTAGCCCCCAGAGTAGGTGTTGTTGCACACTGAACTGGGTAAACAATTGACTGTGTTATTTACTGCTTTTGTATTTACTGTCATATAGTAAGTCAGATACGGTGTCATAACATTGGACGTGACATTGAGTATCTGTAGCCAGAATTTCACAACGACTGGTAATCATCCACAGGTTGGTGTGCCAAATGGTCTGCCAATACACTTCCCTTGATTGCTTTTTGAGTCGTGTACTGGATGTCATATTCTATCAAGATCATTTGCCATCTTGCTATTCTTCCGGACAGAGCGGGCTTTTCGAATATGTACTTGATTGGATCCATTTTTGAAATCAACAGAGTAGTGTGAGTCAACATATACTGTCTCAGCCGGCGAGCAGCCCATACCAGAGCGCAGCAAGTTTTCTCGAGCAGTGAGTACCGAGTCTCACAGTCGGTAAACTTTTTGCTCAGGTAATAAATGGCGTGCTCTTTTCGGCCAGACTCGTCACGCTGCCCCAGCACACACCCCATTGAGTTGTCAAGTACTGTCAAGTATAATATTAGAGGTCTCCCTTCAACCGGTGGCATAAGAATTTGTGGTTTTTGGAGATACTCTTTGATCTTTTCGAAAGCAGCCTGACATTCATCATTCCAACATACTACTTGATCTTTCTTCAGTAGCTTAAAGATTGGTTCACAGGTAGCAGTTAGATGTGAGATGAATCGGGCTATGTAATTCAGACGTCCTAGAAAGCCTCTGACTTCTTTCTCTGTCTTGGGAGATGGCATCTCTTGTATGGATTTCACCTTGGCAGGGTCGACTTGAATACCTTTGTCGCTTATAATGAAGCCTAGCAATTTTCCAGATCTCACCCCAAAGATGCACTTGTTTGGGTTCAACCTCAGCTTGTACAACTTCAGACGGTCAAACAGCTTCCGCAGATGGTCAAGGTGCTCCTCCTCAGTTTGGGACCTTGCAATCATATCGTCGACGTACACTTCTATTTCATGATGGATCATATCATGAAATAAAGCAACCATGGCACGTTGGTAAGTTGCCCCAGCATTTTTCAATCCAAATGGCATGACCTTGTAGCAAAAGGTGCCCCACTGAGTAACAAAAGTGGTCTTTTCCATATCTTCAGGAGCCATCTTGATCTGATTATAACCGAAGAAGCCGTCCATGAAGGAGAAAACTTTATGCTGAGCAGTATTATCAACCAGAACGTCGATATGAGGCAGAGGGAAATCATCCTTAGGGCTGGCCCTGTTCAAATCCCTGTAATCAACACACATTCGGACCTTACCATATTTCTTCGGTACTGGAACCACGTTGGCAACCCACTGAGGGTAAGAAGTCACTGCTAGAAACCCGACATCAAATTGTTTCATAACCTCGGCTTTGATTTTCTCGGACATCTCTGGACGCATACGGCGGACCTTTTGTTTTACCGGAGGGCAATCTTCCTTGGTAGGCAGGTGATGAACCATAATGTCGTCATCCAAACCAGGCATATCTTTGTAAGACCAAGCAAAGATTTCCATGTAGTCACGCGGCATCTGAATCAACCGTTGCTTCACACTGAGCTCTAGATTGGCGCCGATCTTGACTTCCTTTCTATCTGTCTCCGTACCCAGATTTACCGTTTCCACTGGCTCTTCATGTGGCTGAATGACCCTCTCTTCCTGGAGTAGCAGACTTGCAAGTTCCCCAGGCACTTTGCAATCATCTTCACCTTCGTCTTCGGCTAAGTTGATCGGATTTTCGAAGTCATAACTGGCAGTAGCAGAGTCGTTACCAGTGAGATCCAGGGTGGATTGGAACCTGTATAAGTGAGTGTGTGTAAATATAGCTGTTTTGCAATATATGATAAAGAAATAAAAGGAGCACAAGATTTGAAATGCAACAAACGTCCAATGTTTTGATTAATGATATATGAAAATGTCATACAAAAGCCCTCACAAATGGAGCCACGGTGCCCCGGGTAGGACACCGAGCCATAAAAGTTTCAACATATTGTTTGTTACAAATTGAAAACAAAAGAAATCATTACTGAGTGACAAAAGTAATAGGGGTGAAGTCTATGGCAGTCCAGTTGCTTGGTCCACTGTCGGTTGTTGGGTAGATCCAGCTGTCAAATTCCGATTCCTCCACGTCGTCTTCAATAGCATTCACCCCCGGGTTGTTGATGAACACAGGAGGTCTTCCAATCCTCGCTTTACGAACAACCCTCTGAGCCTCTGCAGTGAAGCCCAAACCAAACTTGTCGGTCTTTGGAGTAAAGTCAGGAAGTCGGCCCCAATTTGCACATTCACCCTTCTCAATCACAGCCCGGGCATCCTTTAAGGAAGCCATCTTTAAAGGAGGGTCTTCAATTACAGTTTCAGCTGACGCCATCGTATGAGGTACCTCTTCAAAGTGTTGAAAGGGGGTTTCAATGAACTCCCCGTCCATTTCTATGTATCGGAACGAGTTTAAGTGGCTGACCATATACTCTTCTTCCCCTTGAACTATAACAATCTTTCCTCTAACCGGGTACTTAAGCTTTTGATGTAGTGTGGAGGTCACAGCTCCGGCCTTGTGAATCCATGGACGACCCAGCAAACAAGAGTAGGATGGACGGATGTCCATCACATAGAAAGTAGAGTCAAACACCTGAGAACCAACCCTGATTGGGATGTCAACTTCTCCATGTACCATCCTTTTCGAACCGTCAAAGGCTCGGACAACAATGTTACTGGGCTTGAGCTCTAGACCCTCACAATCTAGCCTGTCTAGGGCCTTCTTGGGCAATACATTCAATGAAGAACCGGTGTCTACCAACACATGGGCAAGAGTAGTGCCCCTGCATTCAATAGAGACATGCAGGGCGTCATTATGGTTATTTCCTTTTGCAGTCAGATCGGCGTCAGAAAAGCCCAGACCGTTATCAGCAGTCAAGTTGGCAACACAATCAGTAAATTGATCAGCAAACGTTTCTTGCGGCACATGGGCCGTCTTCAGGAAGGAGATCAGGGCCTTGGCATGGGCCTCTGAACACAATAACAGTGATAACATAGAAATTTTAGAGGGGGTGTGCCCCAACTGCTCAACAACATTGAAATCACTTTTCTTGATAATCTTGAGAATCTCCTCCATCTCTTGCTGGGAGGCTTCAACAGCGGTTGTCTTCGGCGCCTCCGTCAGGGCAGGCAAATCAGTAGTGATCCCTTTGCCCCGAGCATCAGAGGACTCGGCAGCAGGGGTAGAAACAGGAACTTGATTAGGAAGGGAAACATGCACACTTGCGGGTGTGATGATAAGAGGTTTCTGAATAACTGGTGGTGCAATATCTGGCGAAAACAACCTACCACTACGGGTAATCTTGGCAGGCCCGGTATTGTTAGTTACTGACACCGGTAATTGTATCAAACTCTTGCTTCACTCCAAGCACATAAACATCTGCCCCATAGTGCCATGGGACAGCTTTGTTGGATGTATAGGGGAGGGGCCCTGGAACTGTAATGATGATGGGAGCCAACTTCTGAGTGGACATAATTTTGACAGGCTTCTTTGAAGGAGCCTTGGGAGGTTTGTTGAAAATAGTGACAATAGAAACTTCTTCGGCAGGGACAGCAGGAACGGCAATCTTCTCGAATAAGATCTCTTTGTTATCCATCAGGCTTTGGATACCTGATTTTAGCAAAGGACAACCAAAAGGGGAAACAGCACATAGAAGGCAATCTTCACCATATCCCGGAAATAAACCGGCTAGCAACAGATTCCTTTTAAGAGTCGATAACGGGGTAACAATCTCTTCCACGGAGGCTACATATCGGTCTTCTTCCACAACATTCACTCCATGCTGGGGCATGGGAGCAGTCACAACATTGAGTCGTTCGGGCGCCTCAAACTGTATTTCCTTAGCATCTATAAGGTCTTGAACCTTATTCCTCAGAGCCCAGCAATCGTCCGTAGTATACCCGGGGCTATCAGAGTGATAAGCGCAACGGGCGTTGGGATTGTACTTCGGTGAAGCTGTGTTTACTACCTTCGGAGCTTCTTTGACAGTTACCAAATTAGTTGATAGTAGTTGTGGCAAAATCTGAGACAGGGTCATACTGAGCCGAGTGTACTGTCTTTTGGGTCTCTCGCCCCTTTGTTGATTATACTGCTGAGGAGCAGCAGCAGGCTTTAAAATTACCAATGCATTGACAGTTTGGTGGCGTTCTGGCTTAACTTGTCTCCTAGGACCATAAACAACACTAGCTTCCTTTTTGAAAGGCTTCTTCTCAATACTCGCAGCGGCACCTTTCTGTATCTTCCCTGACTTGATACCAACTTCTATCCTCTCACCAGTCAAAATAAAATCTGTAAACCCAGCGGAGGAATTACCAATCAGATGATTAAAGAACGGACCAGACAAGGTCCCTAAGAACATGTCAACAAGTTCACGGTCAGTCAATGGTGGCTGCACCCTGCCAGCCAGGTCTCTCCACTTTTGCGCATATTCCTTGAATCCTTCGCCCGTCCCTAGTGACATACCTTGGAGTTGGGTATGCGTAGGAGCGAGGTCAGAATTGTACTGATATTGTTTATAAAATGCTGTAGCCAAGTCTTCCCAGTTTCGGATACTGGCTCCATCCAGCTGATAGAACCACTCGAGTTGAGCCCCAAAAAGGCTATCCTGAAAGAAATGGATCCAAAGGTTCTTGTCTACAGTGTAAGGTTGGATCTTCCTTACATATGATCTGAGATGCATTTTTGGGCAGGACAGCCCGTCATACCTTACAAAAACTGGCACTTTGAACTTCGGGGGGATCACAATTCCGGCAACTAATCCCTAGTCTTCGAAATCTAAGCCGGGAACTCTCTGCAGCTCCATAGCTGCCAACCTGTCTTCCAAACCCTTGTATTTATCATCAGCAGGCGGGTATTGTTGATCAGAGTAGTCTTCGTCCTCTTCAGCCTCCTCTTCCTCAACCTCGGATTCGGAAGGTACCGCAGCCGCATTCCCTTTACTGGTTCCCTCCTCAGAAGTAGGGGGAAATTCGAGCACTCTTCTGGCTTCACCCTCAAACCTTCTTCCTAGGGTAGCCACCCCGATTCTCTTCTTCTTCTTTTTCACTTGGTCTTTGTTCCCCAGCAGGGCCTTCAGATCTTCCTGACCCTTAGCCAAGGTCATCAGGAGTTGTTGAAACTGTGCGTTTTGAGACTGCAAGTCCTTGACCGTTTGTTCGAGATCCATCTTACTGAAATAAACAGCAGAAAGATAAGGAAACCTGGTGCGAAGACCTGCTTATGCACATGATGAATGGTATGCTTATGTATGCAATGCATTCAAGGATTTAGAACATTCAAAATTGTTGCAAACAAAAGGAACGCACGTCATATTAATAAGAAGAAATTTGTCAGTACATAAATGCCCCATGGGCCAAATATTACAAAAACTTCTCAAGGTAAAAAGACATTGCGCATCCTCTTTGGTGCGATGTAGGTGTTGAGGGTCTCTTCCTCTGGAGTCGGCGGGTGAGCTCTAGAACCTTCTTCTCGCTGGCGTAGAAGCTGGCTTCAAAAGTGTTCCGTTCCTCCTTAAGTTGGATCCAACTCTTCTGCATCTCCTCCCACGATGTAGGCATGTCAGGATATAGGATGGTGTAGGGAACCTCCCCTTTCGTAACGGGCTCTTTAATCACAGGGAGAACATGAGGATAAGGCATCATCATATTTTGGGCTCGGGCTCGTACCCATTTGAGGTAAGGCTCAAGAGGGATGGAGTTCTTGTGCCCCAGTGTCTTGCTGTCAACCTTGTTAGGCATCCTCCAAGCTCTGATGAATCTTTGGAGAAGTCCTTGCGCATCGTTGTCGAAGTCAAAAACTAAGTCAGGAATCAACATGTCGCGGGGGCCATCTCTTCGTGCATATCCAAATTGTCTCAAAGCTAGACAAGGGTTGTAGGTAATGCCTCCCCTAATGCCAAGTAATGGAACATTAGGGAACTCTCCACAATGATCGATGATGATGACATTTTCTCTGGATCGAGAACACCAATGTACATCAGAGTGAGTAAGGGTCATCAACCGTTGTGACCACCTTAATCCTTGGTCATTCTTCAAGACAGATTGTGGAAGGTGTGAAATAAACCACCTTGCAAGGAGAGGAGTACAGCACATGAGAACACCCCTCTTTCTCATTGTTCGTGTGTAAAATGAGTGAAGAATGTCCCCAAGCAATGTTGGTATTGGATTCCTGGATAAGAAGATTTTGATAGCGTTGACATCTACAAACTGGTCAGGATTTGGGAACAAGACCAACCCATAGATGAGGAGGGCCACAATTTCTTTAAAGGCTTGTAGGTCCAATGAACTCCAACACTCTTGTGCCTTCTCAAACAAGAATTTTGCTAAGAAGCCTTTGACACCGCTTCTAGTTTCCCAATGCCCCTTGATGTCAGATGGCTGTAGGTGTAGTGCTTGAGCAACATCTTCAGGCTTTGGTTCCTTTTCCGTACCGTTGAAAGGCAGTTGATTAAGGATAGGAATTCTCAGGAGTTCATAAAATTCCTCCAAAGTGGGCACCAACTGGTAGTCGGGGAAAGTGAAACAGTGGTGAAGAGGGTCAAAGAACCGGAACAACACCTTCATCATGTCCTCTTCAATGTTGGTGTTGACTAGGATGAGCAATCTACCATGTCTTTCACTGAAGGGAGAGCTTTCCGGAATTCTTGATGTGAGCTCCTTGAGTTGAGGAGGGATTCTCACAAGGTTGACTTGGATGGTTTTTCTTCGAAGAATTTCCATGACCTACAAAACAAGAACAAAGATGAAGATCTAAACCCTTGAAATGGTTAGTGAATGCATATGATGCTTTATGATGTTTATGATGTATGCACAAAACATATGTATAAACAATTCACACCAAACCCTAGTTTCAGGCTTGCATGGGGTTTCATAGGTAAGTACCCTCTTGAGTGTAGTTGGCTTAAAATCCTGTCCTATAAATAGTAATTGGGTTCTAAGGAGCTCAATATCATTGGATTGCTTTCATTGTTCATTGTTTTGGTTTAGCCACTTAACTAGCGACCAAAATATTCCAAGAAAACAACCCTCAATGAGTGTAGTATCGAGTATCTACCAACTTCGGACTGCACCAAAGCCGGTCATCTCACTACCCCTAATGAAAGGCCAAGATGGTCAAGTAAGGTTCTAGGTCATTAGTGCTTAGTGACATCACTCAGCGGCCCCGTACTCTCCTTGATTGAACTCAAGGGTTACCTGTACTCAAAAATATGTCGCACTAATATAGCTATTGCTTTAACCGTGTCGGTATACCCCGCACAGTTTCCACAACGTATTGCTATCTATGAATGTTTCCCCGAATCCGGGTGTAGGATTTGCAAACCCAAACAAGAGAGCCAAGGTATAAAGCAAACAAAGCAAACAATTAGTCATGCAAGAGGGTGATCTAAGCCCTAAGGTTACTCCACTTTAAAAGTTCTCCCCAACAGAGTCGCCAGTTCTGTGATACGGTGGGAGAACTGACTTGGGTTTTGCGTTTGTTTTCGCAAATGTTTCGGTTGAGCAAGAGTCGCCACCGACTTTTTATTTTATCCTAAGGAAAGGTTAAAAAAGCATAGCAAAAACCTTTGAGATGTTTTCTTGGGTTCGGGGAGTAGATTATAGAAAGGGAAGGTATTAGCACCCTTTCTATCCATGGTTATCCATGGGCTCTTAGTTACTTGCTTAGATCAACTTGCCTTGATTTTCAATTGTTTGAAATGGTGCTTTGTGTGTGGGTTTGAAAGATGTTTTTGAAAAGAGGCCAATGTGGTGGCAACCTTTGTAATGATCCATGTTGGGATGTATACAAAGGTGTATGTCTTTTGAAAAGGTTTTCAATGTTTTTGAAATTTATTTTGAAAGTGTAGTGATGTGTGGTTTTGAAAAATAGGTAAGTGTTTTTGATTTGCAAGTTGGCAAGTAATCAAGAGCTATCTACCCTAAATTTCTCAAAGATCTTTGTTATGTTTTAACCCTTTTAACAACTTTGTTCCACCATTGTATTTGGTGGACAATCTTGTGTTAGGATGTGAACGGGACGGGCGCGGGTCATCGTTTAGACCATAATTGCAATGGTGCCAAGTATCTTTGGGCAATTTTCTTTAAGGGACTTGATAATTTTTAGGCAACTTTTGAAAGCGTCATCGAGGGACTATGATCATTTGATTGTTTTGTTTTTTGCCAAAGATACCTAACATGCAACATGGCCCATTATTTGAAGGCAACAAGTGGAGTACCCTAGGGGTGCAAGTGTGATTAGTGTTGTCCATTTTCATGCTTGTTTATCTTGAATTTAGGTCAAACTATTTTTTGGTTAATTTTTGCATACAAACCCTAGTTCTAACATGGCATAATTAGAAAGCTTTTAAATGCGAAAAATAAAAGGTCCTAAGTTATTACAACATAATATATGGGATGGGGGATACAAATGTTCAAATGGGGGTATTTTGACAAGAAAATAAATCTAACTATTACATCCAAATTGAATTATACAAATTAATTAATTGCACAATAAAATAAATATGCAAAATACAAAAATGGTTTTCATATGTATGTAAAAAAATATTTATCATGTGTCAAATAAACAAAAATAAAAATGATTTAATTTTGGTATTTTTGGTATTTAGGGCAAAACCCTAATTTTGTTAAACAAAATGTATTTAATATATAATATATACAATATTTATTAATTATGTACAAAAAATAAATAAAAGAAGGTATTTTGTAAAAAAGGTATTTTTGAGGTCAAAATATTAATAAAAATAAAATGTATTAATTCTTTGTATTTTCCCTAAATATACTAACAAATATATAAGTATTTTACATTATTTATTAAATATATATTATATGTACAAAAATAAAATATTTAATTTTATTAAAAAGTATATTTTTATTATAAAATGTTTTCAAGAGATAACATAAAATAAAAATCAGAAATAACATATGTTTGTATTATTTTTTGTATTTTAAAATAGAAGTATCTATATTTATTTATTTACAAAACTAAATAAAGCCAAATAAATATCAAAATAAATGCAAAAAATATGGGAAAAATAAATTTAATATTTTTTCATGCTTAAATAAAAATATGGAAACAAAATCAAAAGGAAAAAATGGAAAATGACAAGTAAAACTCAAAATGGGCCAGGGGGTGCATGTGAAATGCAGTGGTGTGAAAAGGAAAAACAAATCTCAGGCCCAGCCCAAGACTCTGTCTTCTTCAACATCCAGCATCTTTGTACAAAACACGTGCTTCTGTTATCTCAAGATTCTTGGACTTTTAGCACAAACTCACAACATGAAAAATGTTAAGCATCAAGCCACAATTCCATACATATAAAAAACTTAACCTAACTCTCAGAAATGAGAGAGAATTTCTCCATTCCTAATTCTTAACCTAAGTTTTTGTCAATGTTCAAGTTCAAAATACTCTCAGCATATGCAATATAAATGGAAAGTAAAGATATGTATAGCTTCAGGGACATGAGTAGAACATTTTTCATTCACAAACTTAGAGCTAACTCTTCCTATATTGAGAGATAGAAGTCCATGAACTTACCTGTTCAGCTTGGATCGTGTCTGACAATGGAGGCACTTTCAAGGCAAAGTGAGTATTGGTACAGCTTGCTTGAAGGTCAGGGATGCTTCTCCAACCTTTAGTTTGCTTTGAAACCAAGTGAATCAAGCTATAGCAATCCACCTGCAAAACAGAAAATCTGAAAATGGTGAAGTTTGTTAGAGATGTTACAGTCTGCTTCCAAGGCTTGGGATAGTTTGTATGGATGGTAGGAAATGTGTTTGAACTGGTTTGGATGAAAATGCACGAGTGGATTGAGCTATGGGATTCAAACTGCAGCTTATGCCCTGTTTTTACAGTTTTATGGTGTTTCTGTGAATGGGGAGGTATTGAAGGTGATAGGCTCGTGTTTCAGCTCAGTTATGTTGTTTAGAATGTGTCTAACAAGTTTGTCTAAGCTTAGGTTTGCAGCAATGAGAGTTGGTGTGTGATATGCAAGTTTCTTCACAC
Source organism: Vicia faba (assembly GCA_948472305.1). NCBI lineage: Eukaryota > Viridiplantae > Streptophyta > Magnoliopsida > Fabales > Fabaceae > Vicia > Vicia faba. The sequence goes on from OX451736.1 coordinate 496,137,417, forward strand.
TTAAGCAAGAAATGTCAACTTGGTTTCTAGGCCAGTACAATGCCTCTATCTATGCTGCACATTTGAGTCTTGATTAGTGGGATATGTCTATGCCTTTGTGCCTCAAAGATCTGCATTGTACCTCATAGATTGCAAAGTTGACATAAAGTAACACTTTACAAAAATGGATAATATGCTTTTTCTTATTAAGGCTTAATCTTGTATGCAATGCTTAAACACACAAGATAAGACTTAAACATGAAGGATTGGCATTAAATTTATGAGTGTGGATGGGATAAAAGACCTGTAATCTAGCTTAGAGCATGCTGAGTTCAAAAATGCAAAGTTATGGACATGTAAATTGGTCATGAACAAAGTGAGTTTTTCCCATATTGCCAAATTCGATTCTCCCTAACCACAAGGTTGTTTGATGAGTTCTTGGACATTTTGGAAATCTTGGAATATGTACTACAATCCATCTTTGTAATGCAAATTGAAATTCCAAGTGGAAGCATGTGAAAAGTGGCCATGAAGTTAGGCAAAAATCCTGCCTAGAATAGGTCAAACATTTTCTAAGTTAAGAATGTTTTGCACCCTTGTTCCAAAAATCATAACTTGAGCTACAAGCTTCTTTTGAAGAAACTTTGTGAATCAAAGTTGTAGATTTTGTAATGGACTACAACTTTCATGTTTTGACTTTTGCTTGAATCCAAATGCATCTTAGTGAAAAAATGGGACAAAGTTAGGAAAAAATTAGGGATTTTCATAACTTAGAAAAATTCTAAGTTATGAAAATTCTTCATTTCAAACCCTAATTTGTGATTTTTGATTTCTTGATGAACAAGTTTCATGTTTTGACATGTTTTAATGAAAAACGAAACTTGACACTTGATTTTGACCAAAAAGTCAAAGTTTGACTTTTCAGTATACAATCAAAAATTGATCAATTGACTGGAAAATTCATCTGTCAACCTTGTGCAATTGGGATTTGTTGAACATGTCAAGACAATTCCATTGGGTCCTTGAGTCCATATGTGAGCTTGGTTTGCCATTGGTTAGGTCAAACAGTCAAAAATTGCCTTTGTGCAGTCAAAACCCTAAAAATGACCATTTTGCCCTTTTGGTGATCTGATCAAATTTCTTGTGGAATTGTGATCCAAACTTGATAAAATGGTCCATATGAGTTCATAATGTTTATGTGGGTCAAATTTCATGAGGTTTGACTGTCAATTGACCACAGTTGACTTTTTCCCCAATATAGTTGATTTCTAGGTCAACTGTCCAATTGACTGGGCAAAGTTTTGAATCAAGACTTGAAACTTGGTATGGATAAACTTGGGAGTCCAACATGAAGCATGAAAGTCACTTTAGGAATTTTAGGTCAAAACATCTTTGTGCAAACACAAACCCTAATTTGGGTCAACAGTGCCAGGAGAAGTCTTGAGCAGAGGAAACCCTAGCTGGATCTTGAGCTCTAAGGGTCTTGTGGTGAGAAAATGTTGAGGAAATGGGAGGGCAAATTTTGGGGTACAACACTCATCTTTTAAAAATTGCTTGTCTGTGCTTGTTTTGAAAAAACGTTTTACTTCGTGATAACCCTTGTATCAGTCCTCAAGGGTGTGATGAAGTTGTTTTTGAAAATTCATTTTGAAAGGTGTTTGTGTGAAAAGTTTTGTTGAGCAAGTACTTAAGATTCTACCTACTCGAAAAAAGATTGTTCGTTCTTGTTTCCTTTAGACAACGCTATCCTACTATTAAGGAGTAGGTAGCCCCGTCGTTGGAGTTTTTAAGGGACGTTCGAAAGGGGACGAGTACAGTCACTAAAGCAATGGGTTGGAAACATTAGTAGTAACCCTAGATTCTTAAGATCTTTTTGAGGTAACATTTCTGAGGCAACATTCGAATGGGACATTTGATCTTTTAGACAGGAGGGCAATCACTTAAATCTCTTACGCTTAAATGACTATTTTACCGAAGGAAAACGAAGTGAGGCAAACCCTAGGAGTTAATATGTGCATGTAAATTTTTCAGTTAATTAGTCTTTGCACATTAGGTGATCTACTGTTTTAATTTTCATATATTCTTGCCATACAATCCTAGTAACATACATCTAACAGTTTATAATTGCGGAAATTTAAAAGTGCGAAAATATAAAACCTAACTATTACATGGCTTTCGCAGATACAGAGTTATTTAACTGAAAATAAAATGCGGCAATTAAAACCCTAATTAAAATCTATTACAACCTCGAAACGGTTACATAAATAATAATCGAAACGGTAATTAAGACGCGCGACGAATTAAATGCGAAGAATTAATTAAGAGACCTAAAATCTAATTAAAAAATTATTTGGTTATTTTTGGAGAAAAATTAATTATTTACAACCCTAATTTCTAATTAGTTTTAATTATAAAAATAAATTGAAATTAACCTAATTTAAACTAAACTAATTAATTAAAGAAAATAAAATATTTTATAGAAATGATTTTTATGTTTTTTGTGATTTTGATTTGATAAAAAAGGATTTTTGTTATTTTAGAAAAAAAAATCAATTGAGTAAATAATAAGAGAATAAGAAATAAAATAAAAATAGAAAAAGAGTAGAGATAAGCCTTGAATGATGAAGTAGAATGGGGGTGCAACTCTGGATTTGATGGGCCCAAGGTTGGTGGACCAAGTGCCCTACGTGGGATCCAGCGTAATTGGATTTTGAGATTCCACCATACACTGCCTTTGTCGGACCATTGGATCTGAATCAGGGACGATTCACTGGTTGGATCTTGTGAGCGTATGGTATAGGCCTGGGCGTGAGATGCATGGAATCTGCGTAAGATAAATCAGAAAATAAGAAAATGTTTGGACCTGGGATCAAACCCAGGTCCTTATACTCACCAACAACGCGATCTTCCACTAGGCTATGCTGCTTTGTTGTACAAATAATGAAAACACAATACAATATAACAAAACAAGTGGATTAGTGGGAAAAAGACAAAACGCGCACGCTGATTTGAATAGCCCAATGAGGTCGTGACAAATCACCTTCTTATACTTCCAGCCTATCGTCTTAGGTATGTAACCTATACCTACAAACTATGTTTGTAACTAAAACATGCGTTCTTCAAACATAAAAAATACACATGATAAATGAATTTGAAGACCAAGGATCAATTGGTCTTGATGCCATGATCCTCCCAGTACCCTGTTCTTGGGCTAATTTCGCTTGAATTAAGAAACCCTAAAATGGAGCTTGAAACCCTAGGAATGGCAAATGCATATCTAGGCATCAAAATTTCAATTGAATCATTCAGTCACATTGCAAACATATCCATAATCACAAATATATCAATCAAATGTGCTAATGATGCAAGAATTGATGTAATCGATTTCAAAAAATAAAGCAAACCATGTGAGTGGTAGCGTGCGTTTCTGGGCGCGAGAGGACTTGCAAATGATTCAGTTAGCTTCAGAGATGCTCCAGGATGCGATTGGCAATGTTTGAATGGCTTAAATTGACCTATAGCTTGAAATCTGATCCACTCTTTTCTTTGAAATTTTGGAGTTTTGTTCTTTCTTATTCACGACTGCCACCTTTGTAATTTGCCTTGTACTTGTTCATTATATACCCTTGAGTGAATTAGGGTTATAAAATTGGCTTGAATCTTCCGGAATTAAGAAGATTTGATATGATTTTCATGCCATAGGTAATCTTTCTAAATTGAGCCAAATCATTCCTTTCTTGTACCAATCATCCCTGATTCGTTTTTGTCTTGATATCTCTGCATAATTTGATTGAGATCCTGTCATAAAATCATATCAAAACATATATTTGCTATTATTTGTCATTTATTTGATTTAATTCAAATTTTAATTAATAAATAATCAAAATAAAATGAAAAATGAAGTAAATAATGTGTGGGTGAATATTTGGGTCGTGAACCATATTATAAGTAAGGTGCAAGCATAAAGATTTAGGCCCCTTTGGCAAAAAAATGTAATTTTGGGCCCATTTGACTTTTGGCAATTATGCAAAAAAGGTCAACATTGACAAGGCATATATCTCTTCCAATTTTAACCCTAGAGTGGTGTTCTTGGACTTTTTAGAAAGATTAGGATGTCCCCTAAACAACCCTTTTGGTCTCATTTCAATTGGGTCTTCCATGTTCATATAAGAAGCTTTGACCCAAAAGGTTTTTTTGTTGACTTTTCAAAAGGATCTATAATGTAGAAATTCATATCTTTTGATGAGTGCATATTTTGAACTTGCGGGATGAAGATGAATTGTAGGGAATTACATCCTCTTCAAAATGAGCCTTGGATGGAAAATTTCTGATAAAGTATGTGGAAGTTATACTTGGTCAAAGTTTGGTTGACTTTTCTTGAGAAACCCTAATTTAGCAACTTTTGGGTTTTGATGAATTCAGGGCATTCCTTGAAGAATCATGATCAACTGCTCAGTCAGGATTTTGGGCCTTTGTGATCCACACATCTTAACGAAAATGGAAACCCTAATTTGAGACACACTTCCTTAGGAGAGAGTCAGTCTGGTCAACTCTTGGAAAACTTGAGCAAATTGAGGATCTCTAGGAATATGTATTGAGTAAAATGAGAGGGAAAAGTTTGGGGTACAATAGGTGCCCCTGTTCAATCTTCTTAAACCTGAGGATGTAGATTGGCTTGTCTGCCTTTCGTGATCTGAAGGTGGAAGATGATTGAACACTAGAGTGCCCAGAAATTTGCACTCGCATGAAGTGATACTTGATTTGTGATATCGGGAATGGGCTTATAGATTCCATTTGAAAGTTTCTAGAGAATTGTCGGAGATGGGCTTAAAGATGTCATCCAAGATGTAATGGAGTATCGTCGGAAATGGGCTTAAAGATGCCATCTAGAAGATGTTGATTTCCTGAGATATTCCTTTGATGGGAGTCTCTGCTCCTGTTGTTGAGGAGGAATCTGCTGAGGAATGTTAGTATTTGTCTTGGGAGAAATAGAATTTTAGGAGCTTCAGTTGTCTGTTACTCTACTGGGGAATTAACTCCGGAGGTGAACTGCATATTTGGTCAGTGTACAGACTGCATCGCGACTTACTGGGGAAAGGTGAAATTGACCGAAACTGGTCGGGTCCAGGTTTTACCGTGTTGTAAAATGTCGTCTAGATAGTAGTGTTACTTCGATATGAAAGCCTGGATAGTATGGCTGTGAGAAGGAACATGGATAGTAGGGTTACTTCGAAATGAAAGCCTGGATAGTAGAGCTGTGAGAAGGAACCTGGATTGTAGGGTTACTTCGATATGAAAGCCTGGATAGTAGGGTTGTGAGAAGGAACCTGGGTCGTAGGGTTACTTTGATATGAAATCCTGGATAGTAGGGCTGTGAGAAGGAACCTGGTTCGTAGGGTTACTTCGATATGAAAGCCTGGATAGTAGGGCTGTGAGAAGGAACTTGGATAGTAGGGTTACTTCGATATGAAATCCTGGATAGTAGGGCTGTGAGAAGAAACTTGGGTCGTAGGGTTACTTCGGTATGAAAGCCTGGATAGTAGGGCTGTGAGAAGGAACCTGGGTCATAGGGTTACTTCGATATGAAAGCCTGGATAGTAGGGCTGTGAGAAGGAACCTGGATAGTAGGGTTACTTCGATATGAAATCCTGGATAATAAGGCTGTGAGAAGGAACCTGGGTCGTAGGGTTACTTTGATATGAAATCCTGGATAGTAGGGTTGTGAGAAGGAACCTGGATAATAGGGTTACTTCGATATGAAAGCCTGGATAGTAGGGCTATGAGAAGGAACCTGGGTAGTAGGGTTACTTCGAAATGAAAGCCTGGATAGTAGGGCTGTGAGAAGGAACCTGGATAGTAGGGTTACTTCAATATGAAAGCCTGGATAGTAGGGTTGTAAGAAGGAACCTGGATAGTAGGGTTACTTCGAAATGAAAGCCTGGATAGTAGGGCTGTGAGAAGTAACCTGGATAGTAGGGTTACTTCGATATGAAAGTCTGGATAGTAGGGCTGTGAGAAGGAACCTGGATAGTAGGGTTACTTCGAAGCTGATAGTGTTGATTAGTTGACCCGTTTGGTTTCGGGAACTGAGTTTCCATTAGTCGTCTGCAGATGTGACTTGCATAACTGTTGGATTTGTTGAAGCTAAACGTCTTTTCCTGGAAAGATATCAGTGTAAGTTATATGCGATGTATGAAATGCATGGTGAGATGATGTTCTCAAAATAAATGGGACTATATTGTATATGATATGTATGTGTATGTGTGATCGGTGGAAATATAACTGACTGTTTTTAAGCTGGTTTCGCGAAATGTCGCGGTAAGCAAGAGTCGCCACCGTCTTTTATGTTCTCCAACATGGAAAGGACAAAAGCACAGCAAAATTCCTTATTCGAGAATGTTTCTCGGTTCGGGAGGTAGATTTATAGAAAGGGAAGGTGTTAGCACCCTTTCTATCCGTGGTTATCCACGGGCTCTTAGGTACTTGCTCTTATGTTTTGAAAATTGTTTTCTTTTCAAATGTGTGTGGGTTTTGAAAAAGTTTCATTTGAAAAATTTCTAAGTATCTCTTGTATCTGTCCTCAAGAGTGTATGAAAAATTTGTTTGAAAACTTTTGAAAGTGTAGGTGCGAAAAGTTGTTTTTGTTTGTTTGAAAAGAGCAAGTACTTAAGAGAATCTACCTACTCTAAGGAATTAAGCTGTGTAAGAGTCCTTTAGATAGTGCTATCCCACCATTGAGGGGTAGGTAGCACCATCGTTGTAGGTTGTAGGTTGTGAATGAGGCTTGCAAGGCTTGCATAAGTAGTAATGAGTGAGAATAAGTCACATTTAGGAGTCTTTAACCATTGCAATTAAGCTTTGGATTTTGTCTTAACCACCATTAAAGGCCTTTCAAAGCTTGTTCAAAATTTGAATTTTCATGCCTAAATGAGCTTAGCACGAAATTGGTAGGTTGCAAATGCTTCATGAAGGCTATTCAAACCATAAGATACCATTTAATTAATTTTTTTAGATTTACTTGAATTATTATGGATTAAAATGAATTAAATCCATAAAAATTAAATAAAAATAGAAAAATAATTATTTGGTCTTGAAATTGATCTTGGAACACGTGGGTGGCATGACAAGGATGAATCAAGTGGAAAAAAGTGGGCCCTTTTGTCAAAAATTGAAGTTTCAAGGATAGTTGACTTTTGCCATTTCACAAAAATTTTCCAACTTCTCCAATGCATATCTTGCTCAATTTTGATCATATGAACATGTTCTTGTACATTTTGGAAAGGTCTTGAAGTCCTCTAACCAATGCCTTTGGTCCCATGTCATTTTGATTTACCAATCTCAAGTTATGGTCTTTGACTTAAGGTGCCTTTTTGTTGACTTTTGAAAATGACCTATAATGTTGAAATTGATAACTTTTTGTGAGAGCATTTCTTGGACTTGGAATGTGAAGATGAGTTGTAGGAAATGTCATGCCCTTCAAAATGAGCATTGGATGGGATTTTTCTGATGAACCATGAAAAAGTTATGCCTTGGTCAAGTTACAGTTGACTTTTCAACTGTCTAAAAATAGAAACTTTTGACACCTTGATGATTTTTGAGCCATTCTTGTGGAATCATGGTCAAGACTTGACCAAATGATGATTGTGGCTTCAAAATAAGATGTTGACCAAAATTTTTGACTTTTGACTGCCAAATGACCATTTTGCCCCTGCGGTTGATTGTGGAGCAACTAGGGCTTTTGACTGTGCAACTTGATGCTGTGAACCTTGAAACTTGGAATGTATATGCTTGACAATGTATATAGGCACATGGGACTTGATTTAGCCCTTGAAAAACTCAACTTCCTTGCAAGAACCAAAACCCTAATTTGACTGGCTTAGGAGGGTGTTTGAACTGTGCAACCCTTGAGTAGACTTGAGCAAATTGAGATGATGCTTGTCAAAACTTTGAAGAATATGGGAGGGCAAATTTTGGGGTACAACAGTTGCCCCTGTTCAATCTTCTTAGACCTGAGGATGTAGATTGGCTTGTGTGCCTTTCGTGATCCGAAGGTGGAAGATGATTGAACACTAGAGTGCCCAGAAATTTGCACTCACATAGTGAGGTATCAGCAATGTGATGTCGGGAATGGGCTTACAGATTCCATTTGGAGAGATGGTGGATAGGAGGATGGGCTTATAGATGCCATCTGGAGATGTGACAGAACCTTGTCGGGAATGGGCTTATAGATGCCATTTGGAGACTGTTGATAGGTGGATGGGCTTATAGATGCCATCTGGAGGTGGTCTATTGAACTGTAATTTTTGTAAGTTGAAAGAGGGAACCTGTGTAGGGTTGCCTGATGATGAGCTCGTGTAAAACTGCATCTTGGAAAGAAGGACGCCTGTGTAGGGTTGACTGATGATGAGCTCGTGTAAAACTGCATCTTGGAAAGAAGACCTGTGTAGGGTTGACTGATGATGAGCTCGTGTAAAACTGCATCTTTGGAGGAAGGAAACCTGTGTAGGGTTGACTGATGATGAGCTCGTGTAAAACTGCATCTTTGGAGGAAGGAAACCTGTGTAGGGTTTACTGGTAATGAGTCCGTATAAGACTGCATCTGAAATGGAGATGGAACCTGTGTAGGGTTACTTTGATGACGAGTCCGTGTAAAACCGCATCTAGAGCTGAGAAGGAAACCTGTGTAGGGTTTACTGATGACGAGTCAGTGTAAAACTACGTCTGGAGTTTGAGAAGGGAACCTGTGTGGGGTTACTTTGATGATGAGCCCGTGTAAAACTGCATCCTGGAAGAAGTAAAACCTGGGTAGGGTTTCTGATGACGAGTCCGTGTAAAACTGCATCTTTGGGAAGAGAGAACCTGTGTAGGGTTTCTTTGACGACGAGCCCGTGTAAAACTACGTCTGGAGAGAGAGAACCTGTGTAGGGTTTCTTCGGGATAAGTTCGTGTAAAACTTCTGGAGGAACCGGGGTAAGGTTACTTTGGGATAAGTCCGTGTAAGACTTCTTGAGGAACTGGGGTAAGGTTACCTTGGGATAAATCCGTGTAAGCCTTTGGGAGGAACCGGTGTAGGGTTACCTTGAGATAAGTCCGTGTAAGACTTCTGGAGGAACCGAGGTAAGGTTACTGCAGGGTAAGTTCGTGTAAAACTTCTTGATAAACCGGGGTAAGGTCATCTTGAGATAAGTCCGTGTAAGACTTCTGGAGGAACCGGGGTAAGGTTACTGCAGGATAAGTTCGTGTAAAACTTCTTGATGAACCGGGGTAAGGTTATCATGAGATAAGTCCGTGTAAGACTTTTGGAGGAACCGGGGTAAGGTTACTGCAGGATAAGTTCGTGTAAAACTTCTGGATGAACCGGGGTAAGGTCATCTTGAGATAAGTCCGTGTAAGACTTCTGGAGGAACCGGGGTAAGGTTACTGCAGGATAAGTTCGTGTAAAACTTCTGGATGAACCAGGGTAAGGTTATCTTGAGATAAGTCCGTGTAAGACTTGTAGATGAACCGGGGTAAGGTCATTTTGAGATAAGTCTGTGTAAGACTTCTTGATGAATCGGGGTAAGGTCATCTTGAGATAAGTCCGTGTAAGACTTCTGGAGGAACCGGGGTAAGGTTACTGCAGAATAAGTTCGTGTAAAACTTCTTGATGAACCGGGGTAAGGTCATCTTGAGATAAGTCCGTGTAAGACTTCTGGAGGAACCGGGGTAAGGTTACTGCAGGATAAGTTCGTGTAAAACTTCTTGATGAACCGGGGTAAGGTCATCTTAAGATAAGTCCGTGTAAGACTTCTGGAGGAACCGGGTTAAGGTTACTGCAGGATAAGTTCGTGTAAAACTTCTTGATGAACCGGGGTAAGGTCATCTTGAGATAAGTCCGTGTAAGACTTCTGGAGGAACCGGGGTAAGGTTACTGCAGGATTAGTTCGTGTAAAACTTCTTGATGAACCGGGGTAAGGTCATCTTGAGATAAGTCCGTGTAAGACTTCTTCTGAAATAAAAGGAACCGGTGTAGGGTTACTTTGATGATAAGTTCGTGTAAGACTTCGTCTAAAAATTGAGAAGGAACCGGTGTAGGGTTGCCTGATGATGAGTTCGTGTAAAACTACATCTGAGGTTGAGAAGGAACCGGTGTGGGGTTGCTTCATGATGATCAAGTAGATAATTGTCCTGTTTGGTTTCGGATATTAACCCACGACCAGTCGTCCACAGAATTTTCCTTGCTTGTTACCGGTGTTGATCTGGAACTGTAAAGGTAGATGGTAATCATCTTTTGATTGACTTTTTCCTGAAAAGGCAAAGTATTAGTCGTATGCAATGTCATGATGCATGAACTTCATGATTTTAAGATGTTCTCAAAAATAAATGAGATTTGTGTTGTATGATGCGTATGCATGCTATAATGTATGAAGATGTGATGTTTATGAATGTATCTTCGTCTGGGAAAATAAATCCTTGACGAATGCCAGGAGCTTGTTGAATCCTGGGCTGATGTTGAAGAGTAGAGTTCTTCATTTCCGCTGGGGATGATGGTTGCAAGAATAAACCGGTAGGAGAAGATGACTCCGTTGGGGAATAACCTTGTTGGAGAGATTACTCTGCGGGGAAATACTCTGTGGGAAGAGATACTTCGCTAAGGTTTGATGATAACTCCGCTGGGGATACCGTTGATAAGCTTTGTTGAGGGAATTGATGAACTCCGCTGGGGGGTAGGAAGAACTTCGCCGAGGACGATCTTTCTATGGTAATTGGCTGAGGATAACCCAGTTATAAGCCCTGGTGGGGAATAACCTTCTGAAATAAAGCCGGGGAGAAGCGTTTGTACTCTGCAGGGGATAAGCTTCCAGAATCTACCGGGGATAAGCTTCCAGAGTCTACTGGGGAGGATGATTCAACTCTCTTGGGGAAACTCTTGGACTGTACTGGGGAATGGCTTCACTGGGGTGTCTGGTATTCCGCCGGGGAACAATCTTAGATCAAGACTGTCGTGGATGCTTGCTCAGGAACATCTGTATACTCCGCTGGGGAATATCGAGATCTTCTGGGAATACCCAACTTCCTTAAGGCTGATAGTAGACTAACTCTGCTTGGGGAGAGTGTTGCTGACTTGCTGGAGATATTGTGCCTTCTCGGGGCTGATGGGAGACCAACTCTGCTTGAGGAGAATTGTTGAATCTTGTTTTACTCGACGGGGAGTGAAGGTATCCTGTTCGTTCTTCAGCCGAACCTACCTTGGTACCTTGGTGGATAGAGCAACTAGATTGCTTAGACAATTCTTATTGCCCCAGTTTCTGCGGGAGAAGAAGGCCTGTGAGGTGTTTGATGACTGCCGATTGACGAATCTTCTTCTGGTAGGCAAGTGACAAGATGACGGGACATAGTCGTACGCTTCTGATCCCTAATTTTTGCCTGGACCGCCCTTTCGGGTTTTCAGTCCACCGGGATACCCATTTTTGCCCAAGCCGCCCTTTCAGGTTTTCGACTTGCCGGGTGTACAGATTTTTTCATCTCATCCCTTATTTTTGCCCGAACCCTTTTGGTTCGCTGGGAAGCCCTTATTTTTGCCTAGGTGTGTCAACCTAGAGGGTCTTTGATTGTGCGTAGTATTTTTTCGACTATGTTCGTGCTCTCAGGATGTAAGGAGGTGCCCCTGTCAGTAGTGTTGCGTTGCCCTACTACCAGAAGATCTTTGTTTGATCGTCCAATTCCCCAAGTGATCCAGATGGAGATTTGCCCCAAGCTGGTTGGCCTTTTGAGAGATTCTCTGAATCTTGACTTAACTGCCCCAGATGATGGACAATGATCATGCCATGCCCGTTGATTGGGAGTGCTTCTGTTCATCAGATATTCTTCGTGCGAACTTCTTATGCTATTCAAACAAATAGTCATATGCAATCAATGTTATATTAAAAATGCAAAGCTTATGTCTGTCTTGAAGTTTTTTTTTGGAAATGCAGTTTTTTTCATAAAAAACACATGAACTTTTTGTAAACTGTGTTTCTTCATTAAAACCAGTGAATTTTGTAAAACGCGATGTCCACTCAGTATTTTACAGCGAGCCTTAAGGAGTCAGGATACCTTTGTAACAATATGCTTTTAAACTAACCCATGCCTCAGCTAGGACTTTTTATGTGTTATAACGTGGCTTGGTTCACGGTTTAAGAAACAAAGGATAAGGCTCAAATGTAATTGTACCCACCCGCTCTTCGTGATGTTCTTCAAACCTAAACTCAGCTAATCGTGCATTAGACCTTGTTTGAGTCTTTGTCCTGATATTCCAATGATGGTTTGGATATTGACAGTTTATTTTGAATAGGCAGTCATTTCCTTTTGTCGAGGGTTTGTTGGACCTGTCTCTTTTTGATTGTGTTATCCCTGCTTTTGCCTGAACTGTTTCTTTTAGGATTACAGTCAGCGGGATGCCCCAGTTTTTGTAAGTCTCCTTCATAGGTTTTGGCTTATTGGGCTTTAGTTTTTTTTTTTTTTGTAATGACTGCCTGTCTTTATGATTATTCAAAACCATCACTGTCTTTTGCTTTGTAAGGACTTCTTTGGTGCCATTCGTTGTGCACCTGGATCAACGGAGAAAACTACCCTGCCCCCAGGTTATGATTAAGGGTTTTAATTTTCGAAAAGAAAAACTCATACTTCTTTGGCTCGAAGGGGTTGACGAGGGATTATCTTCCTTATTACTCCAGTGTTTAGGAATTGAAACAATGCCTGTACCTCATCAGTGGGGTCTGTTCAAAAGCATACTGTAGATCATGGTATCGTTTTTGTCATCCTCCCTCAAGAGGCTTAGAATTATTAATTGAGAGTTGACATCAAAAAATGAAAGCAGTTTGAATATAGCGAATGCGAATATATTGATTCAAAATAGACATATGCGATGCATTGATAATGTAAAAGAGTTTGACATGAACAAATGTTTGAACAATCAAAGAAAAATACAACTTGAACATTCGAATGAATAAAAGCTTCTTAGTTTGCACTAGTCATCTCAGATGGAAGATTCTCAGCAGAAGATTTTCATTTTGCCACCCGGCATGAACTCCAGCACCCTTCCGTCGATCAAGTCTTGGATCTTGTTCCTCAAGCTCCAACAGTCGTCAGTGTCATGTCCAGGACTGTCAGAATGGTAGGCACACCTTTCATCAGGATTGTACTTCAGGGAGGTTATGTTGAGATTCTTAGGAGGATCTTTTAAAGAAATCAGCTTGACCTCCAACAAGCGTCTCAGTATCAGTGATGATGGTATACCAGTCTCCGAGAAATGTCTTCCAGGCGTATTTCTCTTACGTCGATTACCCTGTTGACGCTGGTGAGGTTGATGATGGGCTTGTGACCCTGAAGCAAACTGAGGAGCTTTTCCCTTGTCTTCTTGCACCACAGGTGGTTGAATGATGGCTTGCTCTTCAACCTTAGATGTTTGCCCCAGTTGGTTATCCTGAAGCAGTTGGTTGATGAGAACCCTGAGCTCCCCTTGTCTTTGAGATAAGTCTTGGATAAGAGCCATTTGCCCCAGCATCTGGGTTCTCATTGTATCCACCTCAGCTTGTAGACGTTTCAGCCGTTCGTCCTTATCGTCTTCAGGACTGTTCCTGACCAAAGTCCCCATGAGGAGTGTTCTCAGCTCTTCCTGCCCCTTGGATAGATTTATGAGGATTTCCCCAAACTGAGTCTCTTGAATATGAAGGTCCCGATTGTCTTGTTGGGAAGCCATTGCTGAAATAAACAGCAAAGAAGGTAAGTGACCTGTACAAAGGGTACCTGTAATGCAATGATATGTATGTATGCATGCAATGTTTTCAAGGATCTCGTGGGGTAAACAAGAAAAGTTGTTAGGATTTGAATTCCGTAGCTTGATTGAAGGAACTTCGTGTTGTTGAGAGTCCTTCTTCAAGAGTCAAGGCTCACCATATCTAGTGGGTCATAGTCCCTGACTCAAGTTATCAACCTTGGCTAGAGGAAAATAAATCCCCTTTGCCCCTTGCTAGACATCATGACCTGCATCACAAACCCTTGAGATCCTTGAAATGGATTAGTCCTTATGTAGGATGTATGCAATGGTATGATGGCATGATGTTATGCTATGCGTGGAGTGATGTAAGTAAACCCTGTTATGAGTCCAGGTTAAGGACTGTAAACAAACCCTGCGAGAAACTCATGTGTTAGATAACAAGCATGCAAGTAGTCAAGTTTGAAAGCACACAAGTCACACAAGACAGCCCTTAGATTTTAGGCCAGCATGAAGTTTGGGGTACTACCCTCTTGAAGTTGGTGGGCTCAAAAACTTGTCCTATCAAAAGTAACCGGGTTCTAAGGAGCTCAATATCATAGGGTTGTTTTCTATGTTCATTGTTTTAATTTAGCCACTGAACTGGCGATCAAAATATTCCAAGAAAACAACCCTCAATGAGTGTAGTATCGAGTATCAACCAACTTCGGACTACACCAAAGTCAGTCATCTCACTACCCCTAAAGAGGCCAGGATGGTCAAGTAAGGTTCCTAAGGTCAGTTGATGCTTCACGACACCACACGGCGGCCCCGTACTCTCCTTGACTTGACTCAAGGGTTACCGGTACTCACCAAAGTGCCACATCAATGTAGCAAACTGCTTCAACCGTGTCGGTATACCCCACACAGTTCCCTCACAGTTTGTTGCTACTTTCTAAGAGGTATCCCCCAGATCCGGGTTAGGATCTATGAAACTCCCAAAACAGGCCCGCAATTTTAAAGCAAATAAATCAAGCAATTTAAAACATGATGATGAACTATTCCTAAGGTATACCTCACTTTATTAATTCCCCAGCAGAGTCGCCAGTTCTGTGATCGGTGGAAATATAACTGACTGTTTTTAAGCTGGTTTCGCGAAATGTCGCGGTAAGCAAGAGTCGCCACCGTCTTTTATGTTCTCCAACATGGAAAGGACAAAAGCACAGCAAAATTCCTTATTCGAGAATGTTTCTCGGTTCGGGAGTTAGATTTATAGAAAGGGAAGGTGTTAGCACCCTTTCTATCCGTGGTTATCCACGGGCTCTTAGGTACTTGCTCTTATGTTTTCAAAATTGTTTTCTTTTCAAATGTGTGTGGGTTTTGAAAAAGTTTCGTTTGAAAAATTTCTAAGTATCTCTTGTATCTGTCCTCAAGAGTGTATGAAAGATTTGTTTGAAAACTTTTGAAAGTGTAGGTGCGAAAAGTTGTTTTTGTTTGTTTGAAAAGAGCAAGTACTTAAGAGAATCTACCTACTCTAAGGAATTAAGCTGTGTAAGAGTCCTTTAGATAGTGCTATCCCACCATTGAGGGGTAGGTAGCACCATCGTTGGAGGTATTCGGGTCATATTCGATTATCGGGATAGTGTGGTCACCGAAGTAATGGTAGGACATCTTAGAAGTAACCCTAATGTCCTAGATCCTTTTTTTATCTGAGGAAACTATTTTGAGGCAACTGGATCTTTAGACAAAGGGCGACCCCTAAGACACCTTATACTTGATGACCACGTTCGAGGCAACCAGTGAGGCGTACCCTAGAAGTGACATGTGCTTGTGTGTTGTTTTTCAGTTAATTTGTCTTTGCATGTTATTTGTGAGCTACAGATTGGTTTTATTTACATACATTCTTTCATGCATTGTTAACAGTTAGGAGTGCGGAAAATAAATTGCGGAAATGTAAATCTAACTATTACAAGGCGCGGGTCTATACATCGCCAAAAAACAAAACCCGTTTGGAAATAAAGTGCGAGAAATAGTAAATAAAGCGGTAAAATTCCTATTTAACTATTACATATCTGGAGACAGTTACATAAACAAACAAAATAAATAAATGCGCGCGAGAATTAAATTGGGAACGTCCTAAGGGTTTTGACCCTTTTTGAATAAGAATTGAATTTTGTCCCTTTTTTTTGTAATTAATGAAATTAAAATTAATAACGAATTAATTAATTTAATTAAAAGAAAAATATTTTTGTGTTTTTATGTTTTTAATAAAATAAAAAAAAAGAAATTAAAAGTTGAAAGTTCTAATTCTAAATTAATTTTACTTATTAAAAAAAATGTTGAAATTGTTCTAATTACACAACTAATTAATTAATATTAAAATTTATTTACAAAATAAGTTAATAAATAATAAAATGTTTTTTTTTTGGTTTTATTGAATTTTATGGGAAAAAATTAGTTTGTTAGGTTAATTAACAATAATGATAATAATTAAAAAAGGAAAATAAAAAGAAAAGGAAAATAGAAAAAAAAAATAAAATAAAAACCAATGGGGGTGTTGATGGCCCAATGGAGGTGTGAAGCCTGGAAATTGCTGGCCCATTAACCAGCCTTGTTGACTTTTGGAGATTGCCTGGAGCACGTTGACTGGAGAATATAGTGTTCATCACTTTTTGGCCCTCAGATTGATGATCATGGCCACTTGGCATGTGGAACGCTGAAGGTTCATGGTGAAACGCACTGGGCATCCTGCACACAAACACATAAGAAAAAATGATACGGAATTTTGGGGGACCTGGGAAGAACTTACAGCGCGGTATGATGGATCTTAGGACGTGGCAAGGGTTGCTTTAGCTTCAGGGGATGGCAAAGAAGAGAGTCACGTTCTCCTTTTGGCCCGAAAATGCTTGCAATACTCCTTTTGATCTCACACTTTTTTTGAAACTTTTTGGATTTTGCTCTGGCCGTTTGAGTAATGTTCTAGGTTGTGAATGAGGCTTGCAAGACTTGCATATGTAGTAATGAGTGAGAATAAGTCACATTTAGGAGCCTTTAACCATTGCAATTAAGCTTTGGATTTTGTCTTAACCACCATTAAAGGCCTTTCAAAGCTTGTTCAAAATTTGAATTTTCATGCCTAAATGAGCTTAGCACGAAATTGGTAGGTTGCAAATGCTTCATGAAGGCTATTCAAACCATAAGATACCATTTAATTAATTGTTTTAGATTTACTTGAATTATTATGGATTAAAATGAATTAAATCCATAAAAATTAAATAAAAATTTAAAAATACTTATTTGGTCTTGAAATTGATCATGGGACACGTGGGTGGCATGACAAGGATGAATCAAGTGGAAAAAAGTGGGCCCTTTTGTCAAAAATTGAAGTTTCAAGGATAGTTGACTTTTGCCATTTCACAAAAATTTCCCAACTTCTCCAATGCATATCTTGCTCAATTTTGATCATATGAACATGTTCATTGACATTTTGGAAAGGTCTTGAAGTCCTCTAACCAATGCCTTTGGTCCCATGTCATTTTGATTTACCAATCTCAAGTTATGGTCTTTGACTTAAGGTGCCTTTTTGTTGACTTTTGAAAATGACCTATAATGTTGAAATTGATAACTTTTTGTGAGAGCATTTCTTGGACTTGGAATGTGAAGATGAGTTGTAGGAAATGTCATCCCCTTCAAAATGAGCATTGGATGGGATTTTTCTGATGAACCATGAAAAAGTTATGCCTTGGTCAAGTTACAGTTGACTTTTCAACTGTCTAAAAATAGAAACTTTTGACACCTTGATGATTTTTGAGCCATTCTTGTGGAATCATGGTCAAGACTTGACCAAATGATGATTGTGGCTTCAAAATAAGATGTTGACCAAAAAAATTGACTTTTGACTGCCAAATGACCATTTTGCCCCTGTAGTTGATTGTGGAGCAACTAGGGCTTTTGACTGTGCAACTTGATGTTGTGAACCTTGAAACTTAGCATGTAGATGCTTGACAATGTATATAGGCACATGGGACTTGATTGAGCCCTTAAAAACCTCAACTTCCTTGCAAGAACCAAAACCCTAATTTGACTGGCTTAGGAGGGTGTTTGAACTGTGCAACCCTTGAGTAGACTTGAGCAAATTGAGATGATGCTTGTCAAAACTTTGAAGAATATGGGAGGGCAAATTTTAGGGTACAACAGTATGTCATGATGTATGTTCATGAAATGATATCGGGGTATGCTCGCGTCTGGGAAAATAAATCCCTGACAGTTGCTGGAGATTTGTAAATATTCTGTCGAGAAGAGATGCTGCTTGAGAATAAACTCTGCGGGAAATGAACTTAGAAAATGCATTTTTGTTAGCTGAAGTGATGAACTCTGTCGAGGATTGTGCCTCTGTATCTGGAGAAATAAACTCTTCTTGAGGGATGAATTTTAGTGACTCGCCCGCGATTATGAACCTCAGTTGGGGTGGTTATGTCCTGTTTCTGGAAAGCTGACATCAAATGCCTTTGGATACTTTTAATTTGTGGGGAGTGTATGTACCAATAATTATGTTCCCAAGCTGGCTCGATCCCGGTACCTGCTGGGCAGAGTAATTGTAGGGTTTGGCACTTCTTGTTTTTGCCCCTGTTTCTGGAATTACGAGTAAATGTATTTTGTTTCTTATGTAAATATTTATGAGCAACAATCATTTTCAAATGCATATATCAAAAATAAGTCATTGGACGTTCTTGCAAAATAAAATAGAAAAAGACAAAACAGATTGAAGTTTCTTTTGAAAATGATTTGTATTGATTTTTGAAGTTGGCCTGTAATAGGCGTTTTTGTACAAAGAGGTTGACGCTCTAGTAAGAGAACGCCGCTGAAAAATAGAAACTATATAATTTGTGTAAAAGAAAGAAAAACAGCTATGTGAAACAACCCCATTGGGTTCCAACTCTGCTATTTCCTTTATATCTTCAAGCGTCTCATCACTTTGCTTCTTGGCCGAAGGTTGATCAGATTGGTTGGCTTCATCCGACCTTGATAGTCGATGCCGAAGTTTGTTCGCAAGATGATCCAATGAGACATAGTGGTATGCTTTATATCCCTACTTTTGCCTGGACCGCCCTTTCGGGTTTTCAGTCCACCGGGATACCCCTTTTTTCCCAAGCCGCCCTTTCGGGTTTTCGACTTGTCGGGTGTATAGATTTTTTGCATTTTCATCCCTTACTTTTTCCCGAACCCTTTTGGTTCGCCGGGAAGTCCTTATTTTTTCCTAGGTCAGTCAACCTAGTGGGTCTTTGATTAGGCGTAGTATTTTTTCACTATGTCTGCATTGACAGGGTGAGGAAGGTCGTCACCATCCATTGTGGTTAGAATCATAGCTCCTCCCGAGAAAATGTTCTTAACCACAAATGGCCCTTCGTATGTGGGGGTCCATTTGCCCCTGGGATCACCTTGCGGCAGTATGATGCGTTTGATTACTAGATCCCCTACTTGATATTCTTGAAGCCTGACTTTCTTGTTAAAAGCCTTGATCATTCGCTTTTGATACGTCTGACCATGGCAAATAGCAGTAAGTCTCTTTTCATCAATTAGATTTAACTGATCAAGTCGAGTTCGGATCCAGTCATCTTTGCTCAAACCCGCATCCTTCATGATCCTGAGAGAAGGTATCTGGACCTCGATGGGTAGGACTGCCTCCATGCCATATACCAGAGAATAGGGGGTTGCCCCTGTCGACGTCTGTGTTGAGGTACGGTACCCATGAAGAGAAAATGGTAACATCTCATTCCAGTCTTTATATGTCTCCGTCATCTTCTGTATAATCTTGTTGATGTTCTTGTTAGCTGCTTCAACAGCGCCATTCATCTTCGTCCATAGGGAGAAGAATTATGATGTTGTATCTTGAACTTTTTACATAGCTCGGTGATCAATGTGTTGTTGAGATTTGTACCATTGTCAGTAATAATTCTCTCTGGCACACCATATCGACAGATCAGATTATGTCAGATAAACCACGCCACGACGTTCTTAGTAACTGTAGCAAAGGAAGCTGCCTTAACCCACTTCATGAAGTAATCAATGGCTACTAATATGAAGCAATGTCCATTAGAAGCAGTGGTTTGATTTCTCCGATCATGTCGATGCCCCACATTACAAAGGGCTACAGAGCTGTCTAGACGTTTAAGGGGACCGAAGGCTCATGCACCTTATCAGCGTAGATTTGGCATTTATGACAAGTTCGAGAGTGCTGATAACAATCGGCTTCCATAGTAGACCAGTAATATCCTGCCCGTAGAGTCTTCTTAGCCATGGTGTGTCCACTGGAATGGGTTCTGAAGGTGCCTTCATGTAGATCTGTCATGATCCTCTCTGCTTCATTCTTGTCTACACACCGTAGTAGTATGGAGTCATGGTTGCGTTTATAGAGGATTCCATTACTGAGGAAGAACTTTGCAGCAAACCTTCTCATAAACTTCTTATCATTGACAGATGCACCTTCGGGATACTCTTGAGTCTCGAGATATCTTTTGACTTTGTGAAACTAGGGTTTGTCTGCCACTTCTTCGATATCGATTTCACATTAGTGTGCTGGTTCATCCAATCTCTCAATGGTGATTTGGGGAGCTTCATTGTCCCATATAACTTTGAACATATAATACATGGTAGCTAGCGCGTCCGCTAACTGGTTCTCCTCTCGTGGGAAATGTTCAAAAGTTACCTCCTCAAAGTGTGGGAGCAATGTCAGTACGTACTCTTTGTACGGGATGAGATTCGGGTGCTTCGTATTCCACTAGCCTTTTATCTGACTTATCACCAAAGAGGAATCCCCGAATACACTTAGGAACTTGATCCTTAGGTCAATAGCATCTTGAAGACCCATGATGCATGCTTTATACTCCGCCATGTTGTTGGTGCAGTTGAAACATAATCGGGCAGTGAACGGAGTATGACAGCCCTCGGGAGATATGATTACAGTGCCAATGCCTTTACCCAGTGCGTTTGAAGCTCCATCAAAATACATAGACCATTGGGATCCATCCTCATGTCCTTCATCCGGTCCAGGTTCTTCATAGTCAGTTACCAACATGATATTCTCATCCGGGAACTCGAAATTCATGGATTGGTAATCATCTATGGCCTGATGAGCCAAATGATTGGCCAATACACTCCCCTTGATTGCTTTTTGTGTTGTATATTGTATGTCGTACTCAGTTAATATCATTTTCCATCTTGCTATTGTTGTACCCCAAATTTTGACCTAAGATATCGTCTCCTATCTGCATTTTTACATTACATTTGTTTTGATCCATCGATTTTAAAATTCCTGACTTTTTCTGGACAAGAGCTATTCATGCTGAACATTAAAACATTTAATCGATTCGTGCTAAAAATGATGTTTATTAAATATTTATTATCTAAAATTTAAAATAATTGAAATTCATTTTCGATTATTATGTAATTTAAAGATGTATAGATAAAATAAACATCAGAGAAGGGGCGCATTAATTGTGTGGACAGCATTTATTTATTACTCATTATCTTAAATTTAAGTAACTAGAATTTATTCTTAGTTATTACATAATTTAAAAGTTTATGAATAATATAATAAGCATTCGAAAAATTCGTTGGTCAACAACGATTGTTTAATCATCCGTCGTTCTAAGTTAAATAATTGAAACCCTGTTTTAATTATCATAATTTAGTTGTGAATGATGAATTAAATAATCGAAGATATTAGTTGATCAACGATAACTATTTATTTATCTGTTTATTGTTTTGAATGTAGATAATTGAAATTTGTTTTCAATTATTATTCATTTGGAGAAATAATAAACGATAAATAAATAAAGAAGAAGAATTTAATGGGCAAATAGTTTTCTTTTATTCATTTTTTTTATTGTACAAGTTATTATGTAAATATTGCATATATTACAATAAATTATAATAATGAATTGACAAAAACTAAAATGAAATAAAAAAACTAATCTATCCTAATTCTAAAACTTCCGATCCAATGCGTTTTGTCCGCTCATTTAATGTTACCTGCACAATTAAAAGAAAGAAATTAGAATTCGAATAAATAATTAAAATGCAGAAAATAAATTTAATGTTCATCATTAAATGTAATGGCCGGAATCAGTTACTATTTTTTTTGCAAATCACGGGATTACTCCCGGTTCACAAAAAAAAGAAAAGAATTTTAAAGCATATGCACAAGTTATGTTTTCCAAAAAAACAGCATATTTAAATTAATTACATTTGTTTAAAATCCCAAATGTAATTTCAAAAAGCATACAGCATAAGCATACAAAACCATGCAGTAACCACATATGCAAGCATGCTCACTTAGCCTTTGCCTACACAGCAGGAAACAAAACAAGTTTGTACTAAAAGGAAAACATGCAGTTTGACCATATTTGCAAGCAATACAAAATTCCCATTTTCATCATTTTCTGGCCATTACAGTTTCAGAAAAATGTACAGCTTATCACTTTATATCAAAGCCATACTGAGAGAAAAAAAAGAGAGGGAGAAGTGTGGGATTTGCAGGCTTAGCATAGGCAGAAGAGGTTATACAAGACAAATAAAAATATAGCCAGTAGAATTAATAACACAGAATAAGAATAGAGACAAATTGGAGGGACAGCATAGTGCAGAATGCTCAGGGAGATCCCAAGGCTTTTTTTTTCAAATTCCTGGCCTGTAGCGAAAAGAAGAGAAGAGGAGTTGTTATATTACATAAAAAAAGAAAACAAAACACGGCAGAACACATATCAAAGCCTCCAAGAAAAAACTTAGAGATTTGAAAAACCTGCATAATCACATACTGAAAAACCATTTTTCCAAACCATACACAAAAACCTTGCAAACCGATTGAGCCACAAAAGCCAATATCATCATCATCCCACTGTCATCAAAAAGATATAAAAACAACCTCACAGAAAACCAGTCAAAAAACCACCATCCGTATGGCCTAGCTAAAACACATGCCCAAGTTCCCTCGATTTGTCAAAACCACACAAAGTCTTACGTTCATCACCATGTCAACATTGTTGTTCGAGTTTGAGTTCCCTTAATCCAAAATCTGAAAGGCAACCGATTTGGCCTCAGTATCAACATCATTGGCCCCTTTCGAAAATTACTCAAGCCAACAAAATCGTCATACAGTACAGTTTCAAGAAGAAGTGCAGTATCAATTCAACAGAACCAAGTGCCATATCGTGTTCAAAGAAGGAGAAGAAAAACAAGTACAGTAGGCAAACGAAGAGGAAGAAGTGTAGTATCAGTTTCAACAGAACCAAGCATAGTATCACATTCAAGCAAGGACAGAAGAACAAGTGTAGCATCATATTCAAAGGAGAAGAAAAAACAAAATCGTCATACAGTGGCACGTTCAAAGAAGAAGAAGAATCATAGTACAGTCCCAACCAGTTTCAACAAAGAACAAGTGTAGTATCACATTCAAGAGAAAGAAAACCGAAGCACAGTACCAAGGCTCAAGGACAAAATAGAAGTACAGTACCAATAACCAAGAAGAGGAAAACCGTAGATACCGTTCACCGTTGGACTCGTTTCTCCCTCTCTTCGCCGGCCGGCCTCCGTCACCCCTGGCTCGTCCTCCGCCTCCACCTAGGTAACGCTTTTATCCCTTTTTTTTATTTTCTTCAAATGCCACTCAAATCAACATGGACAATCAATATAAGAACCAGTCAAGATCAACACAATAAACCATAAAATCAACATGCAAGACGAATCTAACATTAATGAATCAAACGCGTTCTTACCGTCTCCGCTTAAGCCGTCTCGTTCGTGTTCAATGGAGGGAAGAAGAGCCAAGCGTGGGTGGCCGGAACGAAGAAGAAACGTCAAGTCCGGTGGCGAGGAGGAAGAAGCATAGCGAAGGAGATGAAGATCGTGAAGAAGAAGGAGGCGCCGTTTCTGCCTTATGCAACCCTAATCTCAATTGTACAACATAACACCACCCTAATGCTGCATTAACCTCTTGGGCCATCCTTACTCCCAGCTTAAGCCCACGAAATTTGTACACCCCCCCTGTCTTCACTTCGCCTTGGGCCTTATTCCAACCCTCTAGCCCATTCTGATTTATTTACTCACCTCCTCTTAATTTTTATTTTGACTACCTCTTAGAATTTTATAGTTTTATTTGTAATTTAGTTAACCAAAAATAAAAGAAATAATCTAAAGTTTTTATAATAGGCCATTTTATTAATTCAAACTTTCAAGATTTAATAATCTTAATATCTTTTAAAAAATTAGGTTTTTTTTTAGTTAGTAATATAGAGTTTTAATTTAATCTAAAAAAAATTCCTAAAGGTAATACTTTTTATAATAAAAGGCATAAGAATAGAAAACTAAAAATATTTTATTACCTTAATATTAATATCAAAAATAAAAAATAAAAAAACTTAATAACTTAAAAAAAAACTAAAAAAATGCCACGTCCTCATTAAATAATTCTTTTGATTCATCCTTATCAAAAATGCGTAAAAATTAAAATACTTTCCTCCCGTTAACATTAAACAAAAAAAATCATAAAAAACATTTTTCGCATCTTTTATTCCATCATTTAGATTATTACTATTTAATTATTATTCGCATATTTTTTGTTCGTATATCTTTGTTTATCCGGTTTATGTTTAAATCCAAAGGAAAAAAACAGTAAGTTTGTTGACTTCATGCCTCCAAATCTAACTGCGCAATTTTCGCATTTTCATTAAAACTTAGGATAATTTTTTCCTCAAAACATTCACCTTACTTCAAAATTTCAACCTTCCAAGACTTATACTTTTTAAAGCAAAAACTTCGACATTAGGTCGTCGTATCTTCAAAAAAAACCCGTCCGTATCCCTTTTCGGCCAAAACGATTTATTTTCAATCAAGCAATCAATTTTAAATAAAAACAGATATTTCAAAAGGTTCCTATAGAGTACTATAGATGCATTGGGTGCTAATACCTTCCCATTGTATAACCAACCCCCGAACCATAAGATCTCTTTCAAAAACGCTTTGTATTTTATTATTGTTTACATCGCATATTTAGGGTTTTATTTCGCTCTTTTCCCTTTTCCTTTGGAAACAATAAAGCGCGGTGGCGACTCTTGCTTTTGTGAGACGAATTAATCAATAATTCGATCTCCGATTTACCCCGCTACATTTTTTATCGCTACAGCTATCCTTCTAGAGAGAGCTGGCTTTTCGAAAATATACTTGATCGGATCCATCTTCGATATCAACAAGGTAGTGTGAGTCAGCATATACTGTCTCAGTCGGCGAGCATCCCAGGCCAAAGCGCATCAAGTTTTCTCGAGCAATGAGTATCGTGCCTCACAGTTGGTAAACTTTTTGCTAAGGTAGTATATTGCATGCTCTTTTCGACCAGACTCGTCATGCTGCCCCAGCACACACCCCATTGAATTGTCTAGTACTGTTAAGTATAATAGCAATGGTCTTCCTTCAACTGGAGGCATCAGAATCGGTGGTTCTTGAAGGTATTCCTTAATTCTTTTGAAAGCGGTCTGGCATTCATCATTCCACTTTACCACTTGATCTTTCTTCAGAAGCTTGGAGATTAGCTCACAAGTAGCAGTCAGATGTGAAATGAACCCGGCGATATAATTCAGGCGTCCCAAGAAACCTCTAACTTCCTTCTCCGTACGGGGAGCTGGCATTTCTTGCATAGCTTTTATCTTTGCAGGATCTACTTGGATGCCTTTGTCGCTGACAATGAAAACCAGAAGTTTACCAAACCTTACCCCGAAGGTGCACTTGTTCGGATTCAACCTCAGCTTATACATCTTTAACCTGTCGAACAACTTTTGGAGATGATCAAGGTGCTCTTCCTCAGTCTGAGACATGGCTATCATGTCATCAACATAGAATTCGATCTCGTGGTGAATCATATCGTGGAAAAAAGCGACCATGGTGCGCTGATAAGTTGCCCCGACATTCTTCAACCCAAAAGGAATCACCTTGTAGCAGAAGGTGCCCCACTGTGTAATGAAGGTTGTCTTCTCCATGTCTTCAGGATCCATCTTGATCTGGTTGTAGCCAGAGAAACCATCCATGAAGGAGAAGATTTTGTGCTGTGCAGTGTTGTCGACCAGAACATCAATTTGAGGAAGTGGGAAGTCATCCTTGGGGCTTGCCCTGTTCAGATCTCTGTAATCCACACACATTCGTACCTTACCGTCCTTTTTAGGTACCAGGACGACATTAGCAACCCACTGTGGATAAGAAGTGACAGCTAAGAATCCTGCGTCGAACTGTTTCATGACCTCTGCCTTGATCTTCTCTGACATTTCAGGATGCATACGATGGACCTTCTGTTTAATCGTAGGACAGTCTTCTTTAGTCGGCAGGTGATGTACCATAATATCAGTGTCCAAACCAGACATGTCTTCATAGGACCAGGCGAAGATCTCAACATAGTCGTGCAACATCTGTATAAACCTCTATTTGATGCTAAGCTCTAGATTTGCACCTATTTTAACCTCTTTTCTGTCTTCCACAGTACCCAAGTTCACTACCTCAATCGGCTCTTCATGAGGCTGTATGGCCCTTTCTTCCTGTTGTAATAGTCTAGCAAGTTCTCCAGGCACCTCACAATCATCCTCACCTTCGTCCTCGGTTTGGTTGATCAGATTTTTAAAGTCATAATTGGCAATAGCAGAGCTATTATCAATGGGATCCCGAGTGGATATGGATCTACATTATGATATGTGAGTGTGTGTAAGAGAATAGCTGTTTTGATAAAGTGAAAACAGAAAAGAAAAATAGAGAGCGCAAAATTTGTATGCAAGAAACGTCCAATGCTTTATTAATGATATATGAAATGACAAATAATAGCCCTCATAAGCAAAACCAATATGCCTCGGGTAAGGTACGAGGCCGTAAAGTTTAAAATTGTTTATTACAACTCTCAAAACAAGTAAGACAATTACTGCGGAATAAAATAAACTGGTATAAAGTCCCTAGACGTCCAGTTACTCGGTCCACCGTTGGTAGTTGGGTAGATCCAGCTGTCAATGGCTGAGTCTTCTTCGCTGTCTTCAATGGCATTAATTCCCCGATTACTGATATGTAGGGGAGGTCTTCCAGCTCGAGCGCGTCCAACATCCCTTTGAGCCCCTGTAGTAAAGCCGAAACCAAATTTGTTAGTTTTGTGAGTGAAATCAGGGAGCTGACCCCAATTGTCACACCCACCTTCTTCAACCACGTCCCTGGCGTCCTTGAGGGAAGCCATCTTTAGAGGAGGTTTGTTGTTGGTAGTAGCTTCAGTTGATGCCAAGATCTGAGGGACCTCTTCGAAATTCTGACAAGGAGTTTCTATGAATTCCCCGTGCATCTCTACGTACCAGAAGGAATTGAGGTGGCTCACCATCTATTCGTCTTCACCCCGCACAGTGACAATCTTCCCTTTCACCGAATACTTTAGCATTTCGTGGAGTGTGGAAGTAACTGCCCCAGCCTCGTGGATCAAAGGACGACCCAGCAAACAAGAATACGACGGCCTGATATCCATCACATAGAAGGTGGACCCAAAAGTATGAGAACCCACTTTGATAGGGATGTCTACCTCCCTGTGCACCATTCTCTTCGATGCATCAAAAGCCCTTACCATAATGTTACTAGGCTTTAGAGTCAAACCCTCGCAATCCAACCGGTCTAACACCTTCTTAGGCAAGACATTCAGTGAAGACCCAGTATCGACCAACACACGAGCCATAGTGGTGTCCCTACATTCAGTCGAGATGTGCAAAGAATCATTATGCTTCCTTCCTTTTGGTGTCAAGTCCACATCTGAAAAACCCAGCCCATTATCGGCAGTCAGGCTGGCCACACAATCTTTAAACTGATCAGCTGAAGTTTCCTGTGGCACATGCACAGTCTTGAGGAGTGCAATCAAAGCTTTCGCATGGGCTTCAGAACACAACATCAAAGACAACATGGATATCTTCAATGGGGTCTGCCCCAGCTTCTCGACCATATTGTAGTCGCTCTTCTTAATTATTTTCAGTATTTCCTCTATCTCTTGCTTAGAGGCTTCCATAACAATTTTCCTAGGTGCCTCCGTTCGGGCAGGCTCACCTATAATTTCTTTTCTGCGGGTATCAGATGATTCATTGACAGGGGTAATAACTGGAGTAAGAACAGGAGCCGTAGTTGATGTACTAGCAGGAACAACAGATGGAATGACAATAGGCTTGTTGACTGTCTTAGGGGAAATCTCGGGAGAGAAAACCCTTCCACTTCGGGTGATTTTGCTGGTTCCGACAATGTTAACAATATCAGGATCAGCCTCTTCATATTTCAAATCTTGTTTAAGGCCATGATAGTACACATCGGCACCATAATTCCAGGGGACAGCTTTGTCCGAGACATACGGGACAGGACCAGGAACAGTGATTATCAGCGGAGCAATTCTTGGAGCAGATGTAATCCTAACAGGTCTTCTCGAGGAGACCTTGGAAGGATTTTGGGAAATGGTTATAATGGCCATGTCTTCAAATGGGACAACAAGAACCAAAGATTTCTCGAACAAAATTTCTTTTCTATCCATTAGGCGTTGAACACCTGACTTCAGCAAACGGCAACCAGAAGGCAGAAACGAGCACATGTGGCAACCTTCACCATAACCCGGAAATAAACCGGCCAACAGCAAATTCTTCTTCACAGTCATGAGAGGAGTAGAAAATTCGTCCACCAAGGTCACAAACAAGTTGGTATCAATAGAATTAACTCCACGACCGTGCTTAGGCATGGAAGTAATTATGACATTGGGCTTCTCCGGAGCATCGAACTCAATTTTCTTGGATTCAATCAGATCTTGTACCTTATTTCTTAGAGCCCCGCAGTCATTGGTATCGTGGCCAGGACTCTTAGAATGATAGGCACACTGAGCATTTGGATTATATCAGGGAGATGTAGTATTTGGATTCTTGGGAGCCTCTTTTCAAGGTTGCCAAGTTGGATCTCAGCAGATGAGGTAGAAATTCAGCCAATGTCATATTGATTCGGGTAAACTGTCGTTGTGGTCTTTCCACTCTTTGTTGATTGTTGTGTTGTGGAGCAACTGCAGGCCTAGGTATCATTACGACACTTACTGTCTGACGATGTTCAGCCCTGTTTTGGCCCCTCGGACTATAGATGGCACTGGCTTCCTTCTTACCAGCAAAAGGCTTCTTTACCAAACTCAAAGAGGCATCCTTCTGTATCTTACCACTCTGAATCCCAGCTTCTACTCTTTCTCCAGTTAGAATCAGCTCAGTGAAACCAGTTGACGAGTTGCCGATAAAATGATTGAGGAATGGACCAGATAGCGTCTCCAGAAACATATCAACCAACTCCCTATCAGACAACGGGGTTTGAACTCTTCTAGCCTAGTCTCTCTATTTCTATGCGTAGTCTTTAAAGGCTTCACTTGCACCCATGGACATACTCTAGAGTTGAGTACGAGTAAGAGCAAGGTCGGAGTTGTATTGATACTGCTTATAGAAAGCAGCAGCTAGATCTTCCCAATTTCGGACATTGGCTCCCTCCAGTTGGTAGAACCATTCGAGCTGAGTCCCTGACAGACTATCTTGAAATAAATGAACCCACAAATTTCTATCAGCGGTGTGGGGCTGGATCTTTCTGACATAAGAGCGGAGATGGAGTTTTGGGCAAGACACCCCATCATACTTTGCAAAAATTGGAGCTTTGAAATTCTGTGGGATGACCACTCCCGATACCAATCCCAATTCTTCAAAATCCAACCCAGGTATCCTCTGGACTTCCATGGCACTCAAACGATCTTCCAACTTCTTGTATCTATCCTCATCAAGAGGATACTGCTCATCATTGTAGTCGGTATCATTGTCAGAAACTTCAGGACTGGAATCCCTCTCCCTTGTCTCTTCTTCTTGATTCTCCCCTTCTTTGGAGGAAGAGGTCAGATTGTCTTGTCGCTTCAACCGCCCTTCAAACCTTCTGCCCATATTCAGAATACCGGCAACCTTCTTCTTTTTCTTTTTCTCTTTCAGGATGAGGGCTTTTAGATCCTCCTCCCCTTTTGCCAGATTTATGAACATCTGTTGGAACTGGGCATTTTGTGCCTGAAGGTCCTTGATGCTTTGTTCGGAAGACATTTCTGCTGAAATAAACAGCGAAGAAGATGAGAAACCTGTAATGGTATCTGTACATGTAATGCTATGAATGGGATGCGCATGCAATGATTTCAAAGACTTTGGGAAATTTAAATTTGTTAACCAAAATAAAACAAAGATTTTATTAGCTGAATTCAAAGTTCAAATGCCTTTTAGGCGTTACAATTAAAAACAAATCTAAAACTAGAAAAAATTCAAAATTCCCATGGATAGTTCCTCTTTGTGCCGAGATAGCCATTGAGTCCTCTTTCCTCATGGAGCTGCTTTGTGAGATCTAAAACCTTCCTCTCCTGGGCATAGAACTGATCCCTGTAAGTATCCCACTCTTTCATCAACTGAATCCAAGACCTCTTTAATTCTCAGAGATCAGTGGGCATATCAGGATAGAGAACCGTGTAAGGAATACCCCCTTCAGTAGTGGGTTCCACAATCACTGGTAAAACGACCATATAGGGCATCATAAGTTTCTAGGCGTGAGCTCGTACCCATTGTAGGTAAGGTTCCATAGGAATGGAAGCCTTTGGCCCCAAAGCCCTGGCGCCAGATCTGTTTACCATGCCCCAAGCTCGTATGAACCTCCGGCGATACTCTTGAACATCATGCTCATAGTTGAATGCAATGCCCTCAATAAGCAACTCATGGGGACCATCTCTTCGAGCGTAACCAAATTGTCGAAGAGCTAAACAAGGATTGTAGGTTATACCCCCTTTGATGCCAAGTAACGGGACATTAGGGTATTCCCTGCAACGGTCAATAATAGCAGTGTTTTCCATAGCTCGGGAACACCATAGAATATCCATGTGGGCGAGTGACATTATCCTTTGCGACCAACCCAAACCTTCTTCATTCTTCAGTACGGACTTAGGGAGGTGAGAAATAAACCACCTCGACAGCAATGGCATGCCGCATATAAGAACCCCTCTTCTCTTCATGGTACGAGTATGGAGAGTGTGCAAAATATCTCTGAGCAAGGTAGGCCCAAGGTTGCGAGAGAGGAAGATCTTGATAGCATTCACATCTATGAATGAGTCTGGATTAGGGAATAGGACTAACCCATGATTAGAAGAGCCAAGACCTCCTCAAATTCCTGAAAATCCAAATCATCCCAAAACAGTTGGGCCTTGTCTATCAGGAACTTGGCTAGAAAACCCTTGACTCCGCTTCTTGTTTCCCAATTGGATACCATGTCGGCCTATTTCAGATGCAAAGCCGAGGCAATGACTTCTGGCTTAGGAACTTCTTCCAGACCTGTGAAGGGAAACCGTTCAATAATGGGTATATCCAACAACTGAGAGAATTCTTCCATGGTAGGCACCAACTGATAGTCTGGAAAGGTGAAGCAGTGGTGCTTGGGATCAAAGAACTGAAAGAGTACACTCATCATCTTTTCATCAAAGTTTTAAGTAACCAGGTTGAGAAGTCGACCATGTCTCTTAGTGAACGCAGAAGTTTCGGAAACCTTTGATACTAGCTCTTTGAGTTGGGAAGATATCTTCACAAAGCTGATTCGGATAGTGTTTCTACGAACGGAAGCCATGATCTGCAAAACATAACAAAGATAAATTCCCTTGGTCTTTGAAATGGTTAGTGTAATAAGAATGGATGTTATGTTATGATGTCATGATAAACCACAGGTATAACATACACAGTCAAATCACAGAAAGTCCTCAGGTTTAAGGCCTGCATGAGGTTAAAGGTCATACCCTCTTGAAGTTTAGTTGGTTTCAAACCAGTCTTAAAAAGTAACCGGGTTCTAAGGGATCTCAATATCACTGACCATCCTTTATCGGGTATTGTCTCAGCTCAAGCAATCTTTTCTTGCAGCCAAAATATCCCGAAAGTCTGATCTCAATGAGTGTAGCATTGAGTATTAACCAATCCTTAGCTCTACACCAAGGCCGACTATCTCACTACTTTCTAATGGCTAAGTTTGTTCAACTAAGGTTCTAAGGTCTGTTAGTGCTTCACGATACCACGCGGCGGCCCCGTATTCTCCTCGTTTCCCTATGAAGGACACCGGTACCAACCAAAGTGCCACGCCAACACAGCCATCACTTAAACCATATTGGTCTACACCGTACAGTCTCCACGATCTATTGTTGTTTACCTAAAAAGCGCCCCCAGATCCGGGTGTAGGATCTATAGTAACCCAAGAAAAAACCCTTTAAGAATAAAGAAAACAAACAAGAAAGAAATTTGAAATGACCTAGATCCTAAGGTATACCCCACTTTAACTTCCCTGGAAGAGTCGCCAGTTATGTGATACAGTGGCAGAACCGACTGTTAATACTGGTTTGCATTTTGCATTTTTTGTTTGCAAAATATCGCGGTAAGCAAGAGACGCCACCGACTTTTATTTTATCCAATCATGGAAAAGGAAAAAGAACAGAAAAAACCTTTTTTCGAGATTTCTGAGTACGGGGGTTAGATTATAGAAAGGGGAGGTGCTAGCACCCTTTCTATCCATGGTTTTCCATGGGCTCTTAGGTACTTGCTCATCTTTTTAAAATTGCTTGTGTGTGCTTGTTTTGAAAAAAAGTTTTACTTCGTGATAACCCTTGTATCAGTCCTCAAGGGTTTAATGAAGTTGTTTTTGAAAATTTGTTTTGAAAGGTGTTTGTGTGAAAAAAATTGTTGAGCAAGTACTTAAGATTCTACCTACTCGAAAAAAGATTGTTCGTTCTCATTTCCTTTAGACAACACTATCCTACTATTAAGGAGTAGGTAGCCCCGTCGTTGGAGTTTTTATGGGACGTTCGAAAGGGATGAGTACAATCACTAAAGCAATGGGTTGGAAACTTTAATAGTAACCCTAGAGTCTTAAGATCTTTCGGAGGCAACATTTCTGAGGCAACATTTCCGAGGCAACATTCGAATGGGATATTTGATCTTTTAGACAGGAGGGCAATCACTAAAATCTCCTACGCTTAAATGACTATTTTACCGAAGGCAATCAAAGTGAAGCAAACCCTAGGAGTGAATATGTGCATGTGAATTTTTCAGTTAATTAGTCTTTGCACATTAGGTGATCTACCGTTTTAATTTTCAGATATTCTTGTCATACAATCCTATTAACATACATCTAACAGTTAATAATTGCGGAAATTTAAAAGTGTGAAAATATAAAACCTAACTATTACATGGCTTTCGCAGATACAGAGTTATTTAACTGAAAATAAAATGCGGCAATTAAAACCCTAATTAAAATCTATTACAACCTCGAAACAGTTACATAAATAATCATCGAAACGGTATTAAGACGCGTGACGAATTAAATGCGAAGAATTAATTAAGAGACCTAAAATCTAATTAAAAAATTATTTGGTTATTTTTGGAGAAAAATTAATTATTTACAACCCTAATTTCTAGTTAGTTTTAATTATAAAAAGATATTGAAATTAACCTAATTTAAACTAAACTAATTAATTAAAGAAAATAAAATATTTTATAAAAAAGATTTTTATGTTTTTTGTGATTTTGATTTGATAAAAAAGGATTTTTGTTATTTTAGAAGAAAAAAAATCAATTGAGTGAATAATAAGAGAATAAGAAATAAATAAAAAATAGAAAAAGATTGGAGATGGGCCTGGAATGATGAAGTAGAATGGGGGTGCAACTCTGGATTTGATGGGCCCAAGGTTGCTGGCCTAAGTGCCCTACGTGGGATCCAACGCAATTGGATTTTGAGAGTCCACCATACACTGCCTTTGTTGGACCGTTGGATCTGAATCAGGGACGATTCACTGGCTGGATCTTGTGAGCGTATGGTATAGGCCTGGGCGTGAGATGCATGGAATCTGCGTAAAATAAATCAGAAAATATGAAAATGTTTGGACCTGGGATCAAACCCAGGTCCTTATACCACCAACAACACACTCTTCCACTAGGCTATGCTGCTTTGTTGTACAAATAATGAAAACACAATACAATATAACAAAACAAGTGTATTAGTGGGAAAAAGACAAAATGTGCACGCTGATTTGAATAGCCCAATGAGGTGGTGACAAATCACCTTCTTCTACCTCCAGGTCGTCGTCTTAGGTATGTAACCTATACCTACAGACCATGTCTGTAACTAAAACCTGCGTGCTTCAAATATAAAAAATACACATGATAAATGAATTTGAAGACTAGGGATACATTGGTCTTGATGCAACGATCCTCCCAGTACCCTATTCTTGGGCTAATTTCGCTTGAATTAAGAAACCCTAAAATGGAGCTTGAAACCATGGGAATGGAAAATGCATATCTAGGCATCAAAAATTCAATTGAATCATTCAGTCACGTTGCAAACATATCCATAATCACAAATATATCAATCAAATGTGCTAATGATGCAAGAATTGATGTAATCGATTTCAAAAAATAAAGCAAACCGTGTGAGTGGTAGTGTGCGTTTATGGGCGCGAGAGGACATGCAAATGATCCAGTTAGCTTCAGAGATGCTCTAGGATGCGATTGGCAATGTTGGAATGGCTTAAATTGGCCTGTAGCTTGAAATCTGATCCACTCTTTTCTTTGAAATTTTGGAGTTTTGTTCTTGCTTTTTCACGACTGCCACCTCTGTAATTTGCCTTGTACTTGTTCATTATATACCCTTGAGTGAATAGGGTTATAAAATTGGCTTGAATCTTTTGGAATTAAGAAGATTTGATATGATTTTCATGCCATAGGTAATCTTTCTAAATTCAGCCAAATCATTCCTTTCTTGTACCAATCAGCCCTGATTCGTTTTGATCTTGATATCTCTGCATAATTTGATAGAGATTCTGTCATAAAATCATATCAAAACACATCTTTGCTATTATTTGTCATTTATTTGATTTAATTCAAATTTTAATTAATAAAAAATCAAAATAAAATGAAAAATGAAGCAAATAATGTGTGGGTGAATATTTGGCTCGTGGATTATATTATAAGTGAGGTGCAAGCATAAAAAGTTAGGCCTCTTTGAAAAAAAATGTAATTTTGGGTCCATTTGACTTTTGGCAATTTTACAAAAAAGGTCAACTTTGACAAGGCATATCTCTTCCAATTTTAACCCTAGAGGGGTGTTCTTGGACTTTTTAGAAAGCTTAGGATGTCCCCTAAGCAACCCTTTTTGTCTCATTTCAATCGGGTCTTCCATGTTCACGTAAGAACCTTTGACCCAAAAGGTATTTTTTTTACTTTTCAAAAGGACCTATAATGTAGAAATTCATATCTTTTGATGAGTGCATATTTTGAACTTGTGGGATGAAGATGAATTATAGGGAATTGCATCCTATTCAAAATGAGCCTTGGATGGAAGATTTTTGATAAAGTATGTGGAAGTTATGCTTGGTCAAAGTTTGGTTGACTTTTCCTAAGAAACTCTAATTTAGCAACTTTTGGGTTTTGATGAATTCAGGGCATTCCTTGAAGAATCATGATCAACCCTTGATCGAATGATGAAAGTCACTTAAAAATGTTGATTTTGACCAAAACTCTTGAAGTTTGACTATATGTGGGCCATAGTTGACTTTTGACCTAATACAATCGATTCTCAAGCATCTGAGTTGTTGACTGAGCAAACTTCTTGTGCAAGGCATGAGACTTGACATGGAGAATCTTGGGAACATGTTAGGAACTTTGAAAGCATATAGGGCCTTTGTGATCCACACATCTTGATGAAAATGGAAACCCTAATTTGAGACACACTGCCTTAGGAGAGAGTCTGTCTGGTCAACTCTTGGCAAACTTGAGCAAATTAAGGATCTCTAGGAGTATGTATTGGGTAAAATGAGAGGGAAAATTTTGGGGTACAACACTAGTTATAGATTGTGAAGAACCTGGACCATATAAAGGACCTGAACTAGGATCCCAATGGACTATGGTTTTCGATGGAGCGTCTAACACACTTGGAAATGGAATGGGTGATGTAGTTATCTCTCCTCTGGTTTGACATATGCCCTTCACTTCCAGACTTTGCTTTGACTGCACCAACAATATGGTTGAATATGAAGCGTGCATTATGGGTATTAAAGTTTATATTGACCTAAGAATCAAATTCTTTGATGTATATGAGGACTCAGCCTTGGTGATCATTCAGGTCAAGGGAGAATAGAATACGAAACATCTGAATCTCATTCCTTATAAAGAGCATGTATTAACCTTGATCCCGTACTTCGAGGACATCACTTTTGAGAACATCTCGCGAGAAGAGAATCAGTTGGCGGACGCGTTGGCTACAATGTCATCTATGTTCAAGGTCAGATAGGATAACGAGGC
Source organism: Vicia faba (assembly GCA_948472305.1). Taxonomy (NCBI): domain Eukaryota; kingdom Viridiplantae; phylum Streptophyta; class Magnoliopsida; order Fabales; family Fabaceae; genus Vicia; species Vicia faba. The sequence goes on from OX451736.1 coordinate 496,173,513, forward strand.
ACACATAATCACCATTGAAAGACTAGACAAACTAGCACACTGTTACGAAGTTGATACCGACGGAGTAGGAGAGAAACCTTGGTTTTATGAAGTGAAGCGGTATCTTGAGGCTCAAGAGTACCCTGAAGGAGCATCGATCAATGACAAGAAATTCCTACAGAGGTTCTCTACTAAGTTCTTCTTGAGCAACGAAATTCTATACAAGCGCAATCATGATTCGACTCTGCTTCGTTGTATGGACAAGAAAGAAGCAGAGAAGATTATGGAAGATATGCACGATGGTATCTTTGGCATCCATTCTAATGGACATACTATGGCTAAGATGATTTTTAGAGCATGTTATTATTGGTCGACTATGGAAACCGATTGTCACCACCACTCGAGAACTTGTCATAAGTATTAGATCTACGCTGATAAAGTACATGTGCCTCCAGTATCTCTGAATGTCTTGACAGCTCCATGGCCATTTACGATGTGGGGAATTTATATGATCGGAGATATCAAGCCTACTGCTTCTAACGGACATCGTTTCATCCTTGTCACCATTGATTACTTCACCAAGTGGGTTGAAGCAGCCTCGTTTGCCTCTGCTACCATGAACGTCGTGGCTCAGTTGATTAGGCATAACCTTATCTATCGGTATGGCATCCCCGAGAGGATTATCACAGATAATGGTACTAACCTCAACAACACTGTGATCACAGAACTCTGCATGTAGTTCAAGATCAAGCATCACAACTCTTCTCTATATCAACCGAAGATGAATGGTGCAATGGAAGCCGCCAATAAGAACATTAAGAAGATTATACAGAAGATGGTTGTGACCTATAAATACTGGCATGAGATGTTACTGTTTGATCTTCATGGCTATCGCACTTTGGCTATAACATCAACTCGGGAAACCCCATTCTCTTGGGTCTATGGCATGGAAGTTGTCCTACCTATCGAAGTTCAGATTCCTTCTTTGAGGATTATGAAAGATGCATACTTAGACGAAGACAATTGGATTCAGACTAGGTTGGATCAGTTGAATTTAATTGATGAGAAAAGGCTTACGGATGTCTGTCACAGTCAGATGTATCAGAAGTGTATAATCAAGGCATTCAATAAGAAAATTAATCATCAGGTATATCAGACTGGTGACTTGGTAATAAAGTGCATCATCCTACCGCAAGGTGATCCCAGGGGAAAATGGACTCCCACTTACGAAGGACCATTTGTAGTCAAGAAGATATTTTCAAGCGGTGCCATGATACTAACCACCATGGACGGTGAAGATTTTTCGCATCCTGTGAATGCGGACATAGTCAAAAAATACTACGCATGAAAAAGTGACCCGCTAGGTTGACTGGCCTAGGCAAAAATAAGGGCATCCATGCGAACCAAAAGGGTTCGGGAAAAAATTAGGGATATATATAAAAAGTGTACACCCAACAAGTCGAAAACCTGAAAAGGCGGCTTGGGCAAAAAAGGGTATCTCGGTGGACTGAAAACCCGAAAGGGCAGTCCAGGAAAAAGTTAGGGACTAAAGCGTATGACTATGTCCCGTTGGATCACTTACAACGAGCTTTATTATCAACATCAAGTTCAAACGGTACAGATCAATTCATCCAAATTCTTCCAACAATAAGGGAGGAGATGCTTGAAGACATAATGGGAAATAACATAGTTGAAACTCGACGAGATTATTTCCGCATAGCCATATGTTTTGTTTTTACTTTGTACTCTTTTTATTTAACGAGGATTTCCTCTTAATAGGATTTCTGTCTCTTTGTACAAAACCGCCTATTTATGGGCAAATGATCAATAGAAATACGAATTTAAAATTTCAAACTTTTACTTTGCCTTTTCTGTTTTGTTTACAAAAAACGTCCAATGAATAAATTGAATGCACATCTGCATATGAATACGATTATTGTAGACAAGTATATGCATAAAAATAGGAATAAGCACTTGCTCAAGATTCTAAGAGTTGGGATAATATTCAAGTCGTCCACGTATCCCCACAGAAAAATCCTCACAAGATTATCCCCGCAGAACAACTTCCTTGGGATTATCCCCACATAATAGTCGTAATAAGCTCATCTTCAAGGAAGATATATTTCACCAGCAGATCCCCCTAGCCGATAAAGGAATATGATATTTTTCCCGACAATATCACCAACGTACAGAGTCCCAATCTCCATCAGAGATTATGCCATCAGTACAGTTTATGGAAATTCTCTTCCCCAGCTGAGTTTATTTCTCCAACACTGCAAAATCCCCTGCAGAATTCCCCTTCTCCAGCAAGACTCATATTCTCCAGTAGAGCTCATGTCCCAATAAGGGTATTTCCTTAGTCGAGCATTCCTCCGTCAAAGCTTGGGGTTTATTTCCTAAACAGGTTTTATTTCCTCAAGCAGGGTTTATTTCCCCAATGGAGTTCAGTCTCCCCAGCTTGAGTTTATCTCTGGCTACTACAGGCCACCGACAAAATTTCTCTCTCCAGTAAAGGTCAGTCCATACCATAATCCTAGAGAATTGCTACAGAAGGCCTAAATATCATTTAACCTTATCCTCTCCAGATGAGCGGCATCCATACCAAAAACCCGTTCAGACAACACTTCGAGAGGTTATCCATCTCTTTTATCCCTAGTCAGGGTATATAAGAATTAAATTCTCCAGTAGAGCAATAAACGACCAATATTCTCGAACCTTTCTCTCTAAAAAAATCAACATTCTCCAATGGAGTTTCCTCAAACAAAAAGCAGGAATTCTTATCAAAATTGAAGATATACGTATTTTTCATCCCCAACGGCAGTCAAGGATTTATTTTCCGCAGTCAAAGATGCTGCATGAAGTTACTAATATATTTCGACGACATCTCACATTCATACATCATGTACAAACACCATAGCATATGCATATGAAATGCATATAACACACTCTCATTTATTTTTAGAATGTTATTACACGATGCATTTCATACATCATGACATTGCATACAGTTAACTCTTTACCTTTTCAGGTAAAAATATACAAGCAGATTCTTCAAAAGCTATATTTGACAAATATCTACTTAAGCACTTTCCCAAAAGGTCATTCTAAAAGAGTACCTCTCCTAGTTGAAGTCGGGGGTAGACATCTTCTAGTTTGGATGAAATCGGGCGTAGATTTCTTTCTGATACTCTTTTTTGAAAAGTCGGGCATAGGCTCTTTTCGGTACCTCTCCTAGTTGAAGTCGGGCATAGACATCTTCTAGTTCGGATGAAATCGGGCGTAGATTTCTTTCTGATACTCTTTTTGGAAAATTCGGGCGTAGACTCTTCCCGGTACCTCTCCTAGTTGAAGTTGGGCGTAGACATCTTCTAGTTCGGATGAAATCGGGCGTAGATTTCTTTCTGATACTCTTTTTGGAAAAGTCGGGCGTAGACTCTTTCCGTACCTCTCCTAGTTGAAGTTGGGCATAGACATCTTCTAGTTCGGATAAAATCGGGCATAGATTTCTTTCTGATACTCTTTTTGGAAAAGTCAAGCGTAGACTCTTTCTGAAACCTTTTCTAGTTGAAGTCGGGCATAGACATCTTCTAGTTCGGATGAAATCAAGCGTAGATTTCTTTCAGATACTCCTTTTGGAAAAGTCGGGCGTAGACTCTTTCCAACACCTCTTCTAATTAAAGTTGAGCGTAGACATCTTCTAGTTCAGATAAAATCAAGGGTAGATTTATTCTGATTATTCTTTTGGACAAAGCCGGATGTAGACTCATTCCAAATACATCTTCTAAAGACAAATTCGGGCGTAGACTTAGTCTGATTTTCTTATCAATAGTTATCCTGGATGGCATCTATAAGCCCATCTCTTCCACCTCTCCAAATGGCATCCTTAAGCCCATTCATGGTATAATAAACCAATAATGTTACTTTATGCACAGGAGAGCGCAAATTTCTGGACACTTAAGTGTTCAATCATCTTCTACCTTCAAGTCACGGATGGCAGACATGCCAATCTAACTCTTCAAGTTTAAGAATATTGAAAAGGGGCAGCTGTTGTACCCCAAAATTTTCCCTTCCATTTTGTTATCGGTGGATCTGGAACTGACTGTTTAACGCTGGTTCGCGAAATGTCGCGGAAGCAAGAGTCGCCACCGTCTTTTATTTTCTCCAAATGGAAAGGACAAAAGCACAGAAAAATTCCTTTAAGAGATAGTTTCTCGGTTCGGGAGGTAGATTATAGAAAGGGAAGGTGTTAGCACCCTTTCTATCCATGGTTATCCATGGGCTCTTAGATACTTGCTCAATGTGTTTTCAAAATTGTTTGCTTGCTTTTCAATTGTGGGTTTAAGAAAGTTTCTTTGAAAAATTTCAGTTCGACTCGTACGTCAGAGTGTTTGAAAAGTTTGCTTTTGAAAGCTTTTGAAAATGTGTTGGTGTGAAAAGTGTTTTGATTTGTTTTGTTTTTAAAGAGAGCAAGTATCCTTGAGAACCTACCTACCCTAAGGAATTCGTCTGTGTAAATGTCCTTTAAAGTAGTGCCATCCCTCCATTGAGAGGTAGGTAGCACCACCGTTGGAGGTATTCGGGTCAATTCGAGTTTTAGGGACATGGTGATCACCGGAGCAATGGGAAGACACCTTAGAAGCTACCCTCATGCCAGGTTCCCGGATCATGAGGACTTACTAAGACATCCTCTACTCGACGATCACCTTTCGAAAGGCAATAGTGAGGCGTACCCTAGGGGTGGTGTGTGTGATTCGTGTGTCGTTTTCATTTGATATTTGTCTTGTCATGTTCGTTGTGATCTACGCTTGATTTTAATTAAGTCATTCATTCTTGCATGCTTATTTAACAGTTAATATTTGCGGAAAAATAAATTCTAGGGCTATTACAAACGGCGCGGGTCCACATCGCCAAAATTAAACCGGACCCGATTTGACAGAAAGTAAAATAAAGCAAAAGAAATAAAAGTGCGAGCAATTAAAATCGTTACAACGCTTTGGGAGAACTACATAATTATAATAAACGACATAAAATAACTGCGCGAAATTAAATAAATTACGAACATGGGCGTTGGACCCTTTTGCAAAAAATTTAAAGTTAATGAAGGGTTGAAATTAAAATTGAAAAGAAAATGTTTTTTAGTATTTTATGTTTTTTAAGATTTAAAAGAAGAAGAATTTATTAGAATGAAATTTGAAATGTAAACCCTAATTCTAGTGTTTTTTAGATTTATTATGAAAATATTAAAATTTTAACTAATTTAAACCTAAGTTAATTTACATGCATTTTTTAATTTATGAAAATAAATAAGATAAATATTATTATTGTAAAAAGGGAAATTAAAAAGAATAAAATTAACAATTAAACCTAAATTCTATATTTTTTTGTATTTTTGGTTATTAAAAGAAATTGAAATTATATCCTAATTAAAACTAAGTTTATTTACATGCATTTATTTATAAAACTAATTAAAATAAATAAATATTATATTTTTTGCCTTTTTCTGATTTTTATGATGTTTTTATATTTTGTAAAAAAAGAAAATTAATTAATTAAAACAATAAAAATAAATAACACAATAATTAACAAAATAAAATACTAAAAGAAAAGCAAACCAGGGGGGTTCAGGCCCCAAAGTGAGGTGTTGGTCCAAGAATCCAGGCCCAAAAGCTTCAGGTCCTTTTGACTTTTTTGTGCAACATGTTGGTACGTTGACTCTTGTGTACGTGTTCTTCAGATCCAGGCCGTTGATTTGAAGCAGCTAGACGCGTGGCTCTTTGGATGTTGAGGCATATGGTGCACATCAATACTGACGCTGCATGTGAATGTGAACAAGAAAATAATATTGAAATTATTGAAGACCTGGGGATCGAACCCAGGTCTTGTGCATTGCCCATGCGTTCGCTTGCCATCTGTGCCACTTAACCCATTCATTATATAATAAACAAATAAATCATATAAGAAAAAAGCAACGCGTTAGTGACTGAAGCGCGCGAAACTTTGAATGAACGAATCATTGGTTGACACCACATCATCGTCCTCACCACCCCTGTAAAACAAAACGCAATAGCAACGGTTTTATGCGCGTGGCCTTAGGGATGTTTTCAGAAAATAGCGATTAGAGCTATGTAACTCATAAATTGGGCGCGACTATATCAATCTCTTCGTCCAGATGCGTTGAGTGTAATGGTGTTGGTCTTGAGGCGTAATTTTTCCTTGGGTGAAAAGCCCCAATCTCAAGCTCTGCAAACCCTAACATTTAAACATGGAAGATTCGTATATACGGCACAACAATGCAATTGAATGTGTTGGTTAGCATCAAAACATCATCATGAGCATGAATCAATGATTAAATTTCAGAAATAACGCATGGAATATGATATACAATTATGAATTTTCTTTGATGCAGTTCGTATGCAATATACCAATTCGTGGAGTTCTGAAGAATGCTTGTGGTTGGAATCTGATCAGGGACCTTCAAGGAAGCTGATGGAATAATTTTTAGGGCTTGAATAGACCTCTAACCACGTTTTCAGAATTGAGTTCTTAAGTGAAATTTTCAAGTTTGGCAAGGGTCTTTGGGCGCAGCTTGGAGTGTAATGCAATTAGGTTTATGTTCTAGGTTATGTACTGAGGCAATTAGGTCAACAAAATTCATAGAAATCTCTTGCAATTATGGATTGAATATTTGATTTTCTTCCATTATGTTTTCAATCTTTTTCTATGCAATTTGATACCAAATCTTGCCAAAACTTTCCCTAATTGATCATGCACGATTTTGAGTGTTCAATGAGAATAATTTATGCACAAAAAGATTTTATTTCATTAGTTTTGTATTTTTCATGCATTTTATTTAATTAAATGAATTATGAATGATAAAAAATCCAAATAAATAAATAAAAATGGAGAAAAACTTCCCTTTGGGCCTAATGGTCGTGCCTATGCCATGGATGATGATTTGTGGAAGAAAAATGGGCCCATTAGCAATTTTGAATCATTTGAATCAATGTTGACTTTTCAAAATTTCCAAAAATTTCCCAACTTCCACAAGGCATAACTTGCTCAATTTTTAAGCTTTTCACATGTTCTTTGACATTTTGGAAAGGTCTTTGAGTCCTTTAACCAATGCCTTTGGTCCCATGTCATTTTGATTTACCAATCTCAAGTTATGGCCTTTGACTTAAAGTCCCTTTTTGTTGACTTTTGAAAATGACCTATAATGTTGAAATTGATAACTTTTTGTGAGAGCATTTCTTGGACTTGAAGTATGAATATGAGTTGTAGGAAATGTCTTTCTCTTCAAAATGAGCTTTGGATGGAATTTTTCTGATAATCCATGTGAAAGTTATGCCCTGGTCAATTTCAGTTGACTTTTTCAGCTGTCCAAATATAGTAACTTTTGCATCTTTGATGATTTCTGAGCCAAATTTTGAGAATCATGATCAAGCATTGATCAAATGATGTTTATGGCTTCAAAATGATATGTTGACCAAAAATTTGAACTTTTGACTGTCAAATGACCATTTTGCCCCTACAGTTGACTGCAGTGCAATTTAGGGTTTTGACTGTGCAATTTTGAGCTGAATGCCTTGAAACTTGATATGAGGATGCTTGACCACATTTGTAAGCATGTGAGACTTGATTGGGCCTTTGAAAACTTCCTTTTCTTGATCAGAACCCAAACCCTAGTTTTGACTGTATGGGAGACTGTTGCACTGTGCATTCCTTGGGGAATTTTGTGACTTGGTTTGGCAATTTCTTGAAAAATATGGGAGGGCGAATTTTGGGGTACAACACATTTTCTTCAAGACATTCTTCTAAGGTTCTCAAGTACTCAAGGATACTCAAGGGATGACCAGTCAAACCTCCTCCTAAGCAATGGGTCCATAACTAGGGTTTTGTGTTTCTCAAGGAAAATTGGATTTCAAAGGTCTCAAGTGGTTTCCATGGTTCTCCATAGGCCTTTAACAATGTTCATGTCAATTTTCAAATCTTGCATCTCACGTTTTCTCAATCAATGGTTCAGATGATTGAAAATCAATTGTATTGGGTAAAAAGTTAACTATGGTCAATATACAGTCAAACTTCAATATTTTTGGTCAACATCGATATTTTGAAGTGATATTCATCATTTGATCAATGGTTGATCATGATTCCTCTAGGAAATCCCTCAAATCATCAAAAGTCAAAAGTTGTCAAATTAGGGTTTCCTTAGGAGAAGTCAATTGAAATTTGACCAAACATAACTTTCACATGCTTCATCAACTTTTCCCCAACCAAGTCCCATTTTGAAGAAAATTCAATTCTCTACAACTTTGTATATGTAAGCTCAAGTCCAAAAAGTGCTTAGTTTGAGAGATATGAGCCAATGCATTATAGGTCATTTCAAAAGTCAACAAAAAGACACTTTTGTAAAGGCAACTTACATCAAGATAATGTCTCAAATGCAAAAATGATCAAAAGAGAAATTGTAGAGCACATCTTGAGCTTTCTAAAAAGTCAAAGATCACCTTCAAAATATGAAAATTGAGAGAGTTATGACCAGTAAAAGTTGGGAAATTTTGGTAAAATGCATGAAGTGCAAAGTGAGAAAACTTGAAATTTTGAACTAGTGGGCCTAACTTTTGTTGTTCAAACATGTTCCCAATGTGTTAAAGGACCTATAAATCCATGAACATATTTTTCATGATTTTTATTTCCTTTATTTGAATTTTTATTCATTTAAATGAAATTAAAACAAATAAAATATGAGGTAATGTTATAAAGCATGTGGGCTTGCTTTCTTGGATCAACTCATGCCCAAGACAACTCATTACAACAATGCCAAAACCTGTGAGCTCAAAAGGGCAAGAAAATTCTCAAAAATGGATGGTTTTAAACAAGTTTGATTCTTGTCTAGCATGGCCATGATTGCATGAGGTTTTTCCATATTTGTGCACCCTATTCAGCCCTCTATATAAACACAATAAGATCAGATGAAAAGGACATAGATCTTGACCTCAAAAACTGCAAAAAATTTCCAAAAATTTTCCCAAACACTCGAGTTTCAAAACCTGTGTTACAACCTCTTTCATTCTAAACTCTCAATCATGTTCACTTCCTGGAGCATAAAAGGGTAAGTTGGTATCAGTTTCCATGATCCAGGACGCTTGAAACGTGCATACAAACCCTGACCGGTTTTAGGATTTTGTCATTTTTGTATTTTTGATTTCATGCATTTTTGAAAGTTAATAACCATCCAAAACTATTTGTGTGAACGTTCAAGATAGTGTGCAACCATTACATGGGATCTTTGACGTCTGGACCTTGATTTTCCATGCCTGAGCCGAATGAGGGTTTTTGGTCTGAAACTCATGATTCAGGGGTTATAGCCTAAACTAACTCCAGATTTGGATCCAGGAGGGTCGAAATGGGGGGGACATGATGTTTTGGATCTCTAATACTTGATTCTCGCAGGTTTTGGTATTTACAGGTCACCGTAGAAGACGATCGGAGCTAGGGCTCTGGCGCCTCTCTGGTTATTAAAATCGTTTTATATATTTATTATTATTATTTGATTTACATAACCGGATGTAAAGTCCACCCCAGCGGTATGAATGTGTTTGCAAAGGCATTAGTATACCAGGGCATGGGTTCGACCCCTGCCCCTGGTATTTTGATATTTTTATTTGTTACGTTTTCTCGTTTACAGATCCAGTGTGAATCAGCTAGCGCACGCATCATACACCATTCATTCATTACCATCAAATCTTCACGTTTCCAGATCTAGCGCTCAGATTTGAGTACACATCATGGAACCCTTAGAGAGTAATTCACTGGATCCCACTCAAATATTGGGGTTGCAGTCTTGGGCCTGGCAAATTTATTTTGTCACACCCCCCAGAATTACTCTTTCAGGCCCATCAATTTCTTTTTTTAATTTTTTATTTCAATTTATTTTTTAAAATATAATTAACTGTTTTTAATTAATCAATTAAAATTAATTTAGATTTAGGTTAAATCAACTTGACTTTTTTAATTTAATCAAATCAAATTAATTTTTTTATAAATTAATTAATTGAATTAATTAAATTAGTTTCTTTAGGTTTTATCATTAAATTATTTTTCATTAAAAATAAATTAGGGTTTTTATTTTAGGATTAAATTAACTCTTTTTTTCTCAAATTAAAAACAATTAGGTTAGATTCATCATCATTTTTTATGTAGACAATTTTTCCATATCTTTCCCGATTTATAATCTTACCGCTTTTCTAATTTTCTCATTAATTTTTTTCATAATTATGTAACTGATAAAGGTTGTAGTAGATTAAATAGAGTTTTATTCGCTTTCTATTTCTGCATTTTTATGGTTTGTACCCCCTCCCTGAAGCTTTGTAATAGCGTAGGAAATTTATTTTCTGTATTTACCGCTTTCCTTACTGTTAGATGTATGCTAATAGGCTTGTATGGAAAGACTAAAAGAAAATAATAGCTAACCCTAATCAAAGACTAAAATTAACTGAAATCAAAGCATTTTTCACACACGCAGCTCTAGGGTGACCCCACTTGTTACCTTCGAAAAACAGTCATGTCTCTCGAATGTGTGACGCTTTAAAAAAGACCCTCGGTTAAAAGATCATAGTCCCTCGATGACCCTTCAATGCTGCCTCGGTAAAAGATCTTATTCCCTTACGATAAAATTGCTAAAGCATCCTACAAGTTGCCTTTATGATTGTACGATAACTCGCGCCTGTCCCACAAACATCCAATGATAGGGCTTCCTACTAACTAATGATAGGATAACACTATCTAAGGAGGAGGAAAATAATATGAAAGATCTCCGAGTAGGTATATATCTCATAATCGTTTGTCATTAAAACAAAAAAATTTCACAAACAGTCTTTTTTCTCTGAAATATTTTCAAAAAAAACACTTTGTATGCGTTCTCAATGATACGAGAATCATTAAAAAGTTTGTCGTACTTAGGCTTTTTTTCAAAATATTTTCAAATCAAACACACAAAGCATTTTCAAAAGTGACCTAGCGATAAAGAGCCCATAGATAACTACGGATGAAAAGGGTGTTAACACCTTCCCTTTTCATAACCTACCCCCCTTACTCAGAAAATTCCCGAAGGTCTTTCATGTTCTTTTTACCGTTTCCTTTGTAGGATAAAAGAAAAGTCAGTGGCGACTCTTGCTATCCGCAACATTTGCAATAAAATTAAAAACCAAAAGTCAGTTCTACCACCGCATTACAGGTAGGATTTAGGTTGTATGATTGTATGTTTTGATTTCTCCATAATTGGTTATTTTGAGGGGTTTTCCCCATTAATGGATTTTGTGTTTTCGATGTGTTTGTGATGAAATTTAATGACATGAGTTGGTTAGGATTAATGTGCAAATGTTGATGAGTAATTAGCCTGCTTTAAATATGATTTTGGGATGTGAAAACCATGAAATTTTGGGATTGGAACATGGGAAGATCGTAACAAGCAATTGCAGGATTTTTCTCTGTTATCGCAGGATAACCGGTCACTCAAATCTGGTAACTGGTTACCACACCAAAAATTAACACAGGATTAGCTATTGTCCTGCGATAACCGGTTACCATAAGTGGGTGATCGGTTACCTTGAGGAATTTTAAAAAGGAAAAGGTTACTGTCTTTCGGTAACCGGTTACCATAACTGGGTAACCGGTTACCACTGCTACTTATAGCATTTTTGGAAAACTTCTAAAACTCGTAACTTTTGCATATGGTGTCCATTTGACGCGCCGTTTGGACCATTGGAAAGATAAAAAAATTCCCTATCTTATAAAAATGGCTTATAGTACAGTAGTTAATTATCCCATCAACTTTGATACCAATTCGTGAGTGTGCTTTTATTTGTATGCCATGAATTATATTGTGATTATTTGCGATGCTTGTTTTGACTGTTTTACATGAAATACATGATGAGAATGATGATGATGGCATGTATTGGCGAAATTGTGATGAGTGATAATGATAAATGATAAGCATGTTGTTGCATGATAGAGTCTCATGCATTCATAAGCGAAGGCTTGTATTGGAGAGCAAAGGCATGTATTAGCGAGCGAAGTTGATTGCCCTAATTGGCATTATTGTGAATAGGGTGTTACCTTGTTGGTACCGTATGCATTTAGTCTGTGTCAGTCTTTTACATCATATTGTGATTGATAATTCGATGGGTGAATGTTGATGAAATTATGTATTATACTACAATGTGTGAGATGGTCTGATTATATGCTTGAACTGTTACCTGCTTATTATTATGCTTTCTTTTATATTGTTTGATATCTCACCCTTTCTGTTTTAATGGTCCCTCCACGTGGGTAATGTGCAGATGATCATAAGTAGCTAGAGATTGAAGGTTAGCCGAGGAGTTCCTTCAGTTTCATATATTGAGTTGGTGTCTGCTCTGATACGTAACACTTGGGGATTTCCGCGTGATTTGTTTTGTTATGTTAGAAGTGAACTTGTATTGCTTTGATGTTCGAGTTATTTATGATTATGTTGATGTTTTAAAGATTATTATCATTGTTTCGATTGAAAAATTGAGATAACTAATTATTGATGTTTTTCCGCTGTGAATATATGTAATGAAGTTTAGGACTTATGAGCTTGCGATTGTGTTGCGTATCCTAATTTTGAGCATGTGTGACTTGCGAAGTATGTGACATCCTATTTTTTTGATGTTTATTTAGAAATTAATTTACTCTGATTTTATATAATTTACCGACGGGGAAATAGGGAGTTACAGCTACAGGTTTTGGAGTTCATGTTTCTCTTCCTTCTTCTTCGTCCTCCTGCAATAGGCGAGGTTCTTCTACTGATGCCTCCCCACCTCCATCTTCACATAGACACACTACTTCACTTATGGTATTTGAGGCAGGAGAGACATCACACTCCCAAGCGACACTTGAGGCCTTATTGTCGGTTCCTGATGCATCCCAGCCTTAGTCCCAAGCAACACTTAAGGCATCACAGGCGTCCCAGCCCCAGGGCCAGGTAGATGAGGCCGCACTTGCGCAAGCTCAAGGTTTTGGAGGAGGTCCTTCCAATTTATCACAGCTCCCTCTATACTCGGACCATGTTTCCATACATATCTGAGACGGAGAGGTAAAAATTGGTTGGAACTATTCATTTTTGTAGTGTTTATTTTATTATTAAGTTTTGTTTGGTTGAATCATTTTTGTTAAACCATGTATGCAGGAATGTGATCCTCTAAGGATCATTAATCATATGCAGAAGATCATTTTCTTTAAAACACCCAATGGGCCGTGGTAGAAGATGTCTTACAACTTTCAAGGTTGAAATATTTGACCCTTTATGGATATACTATCGTTAATCATGGAATGATTAACGTTTTTGTTTAAAGATAGAATCATGAGACATTATCGCTCTATCTACCACATGGTGAGATGACGATCACACTGGACAATGTTACGTGTCTGCTACATCTTCTGGTAAGAGGGAGGTTTTTAGACCATAGGAAGTATGACAAAGAAGAGGCACTAGACTTGATGGTAAAGTACTTAAGAGTCACCCCATAAAATGCTACGAAGGAGATGGACAAGACCTGTAGTGCTCATGCCAGATTTAGCTATTTGCAGAAGTTCTTTGATGCAGAGATACTGAGCACACGACAAGATAATGGTGATCCCGAGCAGGTAGCCCACCACAGAGCATATGCTATAAGAGCATACCTGTTGTATCTGGTTGGCACTTCCATTTTTATGAACACAAGTGCTACTTACACAGATGTCATATACCTACGACATTTTGAGAACTTTGAGTGGATCCATGAGTATAACTGGGGGGCCATATGTTTTGTATGCTTGTACTGTAAGTTGTCTGAGTGTTGTAGGTTGAAGACGAAGAAGATGACCGACATCATCACACTTTTGACGGTAACATTTTTTGGTCTTATATTGTACATGTGCAATTTTGTTAATTATTGTGATGTCGTTTCTAACTAATGATTCTTGTTTTTACCAGCCTGGATCCTACAACACTTCCCTCTCATTTTTGCTTAATCACTTGATCATACGTATACTGAAGATAAATCGCATGCCTCTACATTCGACCCGCTCCGAGGGAACCAAGAGACAGGATCGTTCAGGGTGTATATAGACCACTTGGTCTTTGATAATATACACTTTCATTCATACGTCGACCACTGTCTGACGATTCCATTTGACTACATTATGCTATAGTCAGGATGGTTGGATTGTGGGTCTTGCAAGATGGATGCTCATCTTCCTAAGCATGTCATGCATTAGTTTGGCTACATGCAATATATTCCAAGGGATCCTGTTGTGTTTTCTCCTCCCCTTGTGAAATGCATGAATATGGATGCCATGTTTGATGATTATGTTAATCATCTGGTACCCGATGAGGTACAAAGTACCATAGCACTAGATGACTGGAGCTACGTGGATGGTTACATCTGATGGTTCTTCAAGGTGTCCCATACATATTTGGTACATAATTCTCGAAGAAATCCACTTAGGCCAGCTCATTAAGAGATTCTACAGAAGGAGAAGGCTAGGGTCAATCATGCTTATGATGTGTTACCTAGGTGTCGTGGTATCACAGAGATTGAACATGCAAGTATTGATGGAGGACTGGTTCCTGATGGATCTGAGGTTAGAGGTGTTTTAGATTCCATCATGGTGGAGGCTCGAGAGGCTCTGCAGTATAGGAGGCAGTGCAGGAATGTCTATAAGGTGTGGGGCCGACTCATAGTCTTCGCATTTTATACTTTGGATTGTATTTTGGTTTTCGAATTTGGATAATATTTTGTTTATCGACTTTGGATTGTATTTGGATAATATTTTAGTTATCGAATTTATCGACTTTGGATGCATTTTGTAGTGCTTATATATATATATATATATATATATATATATATATATATATATATATATATATATATATATATATATATATATATATATATATATATATATATATATATATATATATATATATATATATATATATATATATATATATATATATATATATATATATATATATATATATATATATATATATATATATATATATATATATATATATATATATATATATATATATATGTCTTTGTATTCATGTCATGAATATAGTCTTGATTATGGTCTTTGGATTCATTTTGTAGTTAAAACATGAGAAACATTGAAAATTATGGTCTGGTTATGTTTGCATAAATTTCGAAAATGCATCTCCGACACATTCCCGAATATGCATCATCGAAATTAACTGAAGTTTATCAAAAAAAGGGTGTGTCCGGAGATTTATCTCTGAAAACGTAGGAAATTTTTAGGAATTTCATAGTGTAATACGGTGGGAGAACTGACTTGGTTTTGCATTTTATCGCAAATGTTGCGGATAGCAAGAGTCGCCACTAACTTTTCTTTATCTAATACTTAGGAAAAATGAAAAGAACAGGAAAGACCTTTTAAGATTTTGAGTTCGGGGGGTAAGTTATGAAAAGGGAAGGTGTTAGCACCCTTTTCATCTGTATTTATCTACGGGCTCTTAATTGCTTAGCTCACTTTAATTTGCCTTGTGTGTGATTTGTTTGAAAATGTTTTGACAATGCCAATGTAAGATAATTTTCTTTATAATAACCCTTGTATCACTCCTCAAGAGTGTTTATAAAGCGTTTGAAAGTAATTGTTTTGAAAGTCTGAGGTGTGAAAATTATTTTAGTTTGTGAGCAAGCAATTAAGGGTATCTTACCCACTGAAAGGTCTTTCGTTATCCTTTTCCTTCTCCATTAGGGATAGTGCTATCCATACCATTAGTTGGTAGGTAGCCCCATCCATTGGATGTGAAGGGACAGGCGTTGGGTCGTCGTTATGGTCATTGAAGGCAACATATAGGGATACCCTAGCAATTCGAAGGGACTGTCATCATATATTCATAGGAAACATCGAGGGACAAGATCGTTTTTCATAGGCAACTTTGAGGGACAAGATCATTTCTCGTAGGCAACTTCGAGGAATAAGATCATTTCTCGTATGAAACTTGTTTTGAAAGTGTAAGGTGTGAAAATTATTTTAGTTTGTGAGCAAGAAATTAAAGGTATCTTACCCACTGAAAGGTCTTTCCTTATCTTTTTCCTTCTCCGTTAGGGATGGTGCTATCCATACCATTAGTTGGTAGGTATCCCCATCCATTGGATGTGAAGGGACATGCATAGGATCGTCGTTATGGTCATTAAAGGCAACATATAGGGATTCCTTAGCAATTCGAAGGGACTGTTATCATATATTCGTGGGCAACATCGAGGGACAAGATCATTTCTCGTAGGAAACTTCGAGGGATAATATCATTTCCCGTAGGCAACTTTGAGGGACAAGATCATTTCTCGTAGGAAACTTTGAGGGACATCGCGGGACTATGATCTTTATGATGACTTTAACCGAGGGTCTTTGCTAATGGTATCCCTATGTTCGAGGGACATGACCATTGTTTTTTCCGAAGGCAACAGAGAGAGAGAGAGAGAGAGGCTACCTTAGAGGTTTTCTATGTTCGCGGGATTATTATCATGATTAGGGTTTTCTATGTTTTGGTTTTAGATCTTGTCATACATGCCTAATTAATATACATTTGTACATACAAACACACATAGTATAGGTGCAGAAAGTAAAATACGGAAACATAAAACCTAGACTATTACATGGCATTGGGGAAGTAACAATATTTAGTTAAAACTTGCGCGAAATTTAAATCTAAGACTATTACAATTTGACCTGAAGCTTATGCATTTGATCTAAGAAATTTAAATAGAAAAGAAAATAAATGTTAAGAAAAATCCTTTTTTTTTAAAGATCTAAAAACCCTAATTTGATATTTTTGGTATTTTTTGTTAAATGATTTTTTGTGTTTTAAAAGAAATAAATTAACCTAGCTCTAAATTAATTAATAAAACAAAACCTAAGTCTAAATTAATTTTCAAATTAATTAAAAATGTTAAAGACCTAATTAGTTAAAAAAAACTCTAATCCTAATTTTTGGTTTGATTTGGTGTTAATTGATTAATTAAAAAAAGTTAGTTAAACAAACATAAAAAGGGTTATAAAAATTGAAAAGAAGAACAACATGGGGTGGGTGTTAAACCAACGCCCCTTAGGTTACAGGCGCACACTCTATCCACCAGGCCAATGATGCTTTGGTGATTGAGAATGATCAGCAGTCAATACGTATTATACCAGCATAAAATCCTGAAAAAACAAAAACAATTTGGCAAAAGGCTGGTTCGAACCCGCACCCTTATACACGAAAAGCCTTGAAAACGCATGCTCTAACCACTGAGGTAGTGATACATCCAGTACTTGAAATGCAAATTAACTATTATATAATAAAACAACTTTTTATTTTAAATTTAAAATAAATCAAACGTAAGTGGGGACCCTGTATCAAGTGTTAACCAATAAAAAAGGGAGAGAGCGTGCTAGGGTTTTTGAATGGCCAATCAGGTTGTCTGGAAATGCCACGCCTGTGCTGGGATTTTTTACCTGCAGAAGAAGCGTCGGAGCCCTAGCTCTGGTCGTCTTCTCTAGCCACCTCATTTTGAATCCTGCGAAAATCAACAAAAAACAAATATTAAAGGGACCCTACCCCCCCCCCCCTAATTTGAGGGTTGTGAATCCAATTGCATGGTCCTTTTGGGCTAAAAGTGCCTATAAAGTGAGTTTTGAAGCAAACAAAATATCACGGTTTATTCATGGCTAGTCTCAGTTATGTTGTTACAGGCTCCATGTAACAACCACAACTTGTTCTAAACATTCACATAGGTAGATCCAGATGGTTAGAGACAATCAACGACGTATAAAACAAAGATATAAATAATGGAAAAAACAATGCAATCAGCGATGATGAATAACATGATTCAGGCAGCGAGGGCCATCATGGATGGCCTTGACTTACTCTACCAATTCTCAGGATGTGATTGAGGCTCTTGGTTTTAATTGAGAGTGGTTGGAACTTCGAAGTACAAGTTGGAACTTTCTTTGAAAAGTTATGTTTTGAAACCCTAGCTCGTGAGGCAGCAACTCGTGTACTTTGTAAGGTCTGGGGGTTGAGTATTTATAGAGCATTAGACTAGGTCAAGCAAAAGTGAAATAAATCAAATGGAATCGTGGTGTTTAAGAGATGAAGATTTGATTCCATATTATGTTTAAAATATTTCCAAAATTGAAGATTTGCCTTCCAAATATACCATACACAGTTTTGGTAGTTGGTTGTCACGAATTTTGGGCCCTTGGATGATCCAAATGAAGTCCACTTAAGCATTGATCCATATATTTGATATTTCACTAGATTTCTTTTGAAAATATTTGAGTAAAAATAGAAATAAAAGTGAAATAGAAAACCATGGCCATATATAAATGGACTTAGAGGTCCTTTAATATGTCATAAACATATTTAGACCTCAAAAATTAAGGCCATTGGTTTAAAGATTCAAAATTGCTCAATAAAGATTTCATGCTTTTTTCTAAAAAATTTCCCATCTTGCACAAGCCATATCTCACTCAATTTTTACCGTATGAAGGTGATCATGGACTTTTTAGAAAGCTCAAGATGTCCCCTACAACCTCTATGTTGGTCATTCTTGCATTTGAAGACTTTATCTTAATGTAAGTTGCCTTGACAAAAAGTGTCTTTTTGTTGACTTTTGAAATGACCTATAATGTATTGGCCTATATCTATCAAATGAAGCCTTTACTGGAATTGAGCTTAGATAGAAAAAGTTGTATAGGATTGAACTTCCTTTAAAATGAGCTTCGGTTGAGAAAAAACTGATGAAGCATGTGAAAGTTGTGCTTAGTCAAAGTTCAGTTGACTTCTCCTAGAGGGATGATCAAAGCCCTAATTTAGCAACATTTGACTTTTGAGCAATCTCTTGATGAACTATGATCAACCCTTGATCAAATGATGAATGTAACTTCAAACTCTTGATGTTGAGCAAAAATCTCGAGGTTTGACTGTATGTTGACCATAGTTGACTTTTTATCCAATATAGTTGATTTTCTATCGTCTGAGCAATTGACTGAGCAAACTTGTGATGTAAGGCTTGAAATCTGATATGAGGATTCTTTGAAGCATATGAGGAGTCATTAAAACCATTTGAGTTATTATAAGTCCAATTTCCTTTGAGAAAAGCAAAACCCTAGTTATAGGCTAATTACTTATGAGAAGACTTGTCTGATCAATTCCTTGAGTAATCTTGAGAAATTGAGAACCCTAAGAAGACGAGGAGACCTCTTGAAATAATTTGATTTAAAATGAGAGGGAAAATTTTGGGGTACAAAAGCTTCCCCTGTTCAATCTTCTTAAACCTTAAGGGTTAGATTGGCATGCTCGTTATTCGTGGTCTGAAGGTGGAAAAGGATTGAATGTTAGAACATAGTTTGGTTCTACATCTCTGTAAGAGTTTTGATGATAACAAACACATGATATATATAAAGAACATATATGCTCTCTAATAAAGTATTTTAATATGCAGAGAAGTTCTGATGTAAGAAGCATAGAAGATGAGAAGTTCTGATGTAGAACATAGTTTTTGTTCTACATCTCTGGAAGTTCTGATGTAAGAAGATATGAGAGTTTCGTTTTGAAGATCTATTCAGATAGAACATACTTAGAAGAAAATACGTGTAAAATGCTAAATGAAGAAGTTCTATGTTACAACTTCTGAATGCACCAACACTGTGAAACAAGAACTCTGATATTCTGATATGTAAAGTTCTGGAAAGCAGAGTCTCAATGGTGACATTCATATTCTGATGTGAGCATGTTCTGAAGCGTTACAGTTTATTCAAGGAAAATGAGAAGTAACTGTTGAATCAAGACAAGATCTTCACTTTTGGGAAGTACATTAACTACACTTCATCAACCTTCCAAAACCATCTTCGTATGTCTCTCATGCATTGTCTATTTAAAGAAGACGTGAAGAAGATATTAAGGCAATAACGACTGTGCACGAAAAAGAAAAACCATAATTATCCAGTTCTACCTTGTGCTCCTCTATTGTGTAATACATCACTTTTGTGATAATGTTTTTGTTAGAAAACATATTTGTACACGCCTTTCAATTATTACTTTGTAATTCCTTGAGTAAATCAGGTTGTTGTTTAGACTCAAGAAGACACTGACAGTTGTCACTGTATTTGTGCAATCAATTTTGAATAGTGGATTAAGACCTCGCTTGAGAGAGGCAAAATCTCCTTGGTGGGTGGACTGGAGTAGTTTGAGTTAAAACGAACCAGGATAACCAACGTCTCTTTTATTTTAAGTTTTAATTTTAATTCAACCCCTCTTCTTGTGTTTTTCCATTCTTCAATTGGTATCAGAGCACTTGGATCTGGGTGCAAACACTTAACTGTGTCAGGAAATGATCCTAGCAAGAAAAACACCATGGTGGGACTAAGTCAGAACATCAACAATGATTATCACAATAAGAAAGACATAATCAGCTGCAGACCCCCAATATTTGACGGTGAAAAGTTTGTTTACTTGAAAGACATAATCAGAAGTTTCTTTCTAGCTCATGATGCTGATCTATGGGATATGGTGACTGATGGGTACATACATACTGTTGATGAAAGTGGTCAGAAGATTGATAGAAAAAGAATGACCGATCATCAAAAGAGAGAATTCAGAAATCATCACAAGGCTAGAACAATTCTCATGAGTGCTATCTTATACACAGATTATGATAAGATCACAAACAGAGAATCAACAAAACACATGTTTGACTCCTTGAGAATGACGCATGAAGGCAACACACAAGTCAAAGAGACAAAAGCCCTTGCACTCATCCAAAAATATGAAGCATTTAAAATGGAGGAAGAAGAAACAATTGAGACAATGTTCTCAAGGTTTCAAATTTTGGTAGCTGGTCTAAAAGTTCTGGACAAAGGGTACTCAATAGCAGATCATGTAAATAAAATCATCAGAAGTTTACCCAAGAAATAGAGACCTATGGTAACTGCTTTAAAGCTTGCCAAAGAACTGAACAAGATATCTCTTGAGGCACTTATCAACTCATTGAGAACTCATGAAATTGAACTATAAGAAGATGAGCCTCAAAAGAAAGGTAAGTTCCTCACACTTAAATTTAATAAAAAATATGAAACTAAAGCTTTTCAGGAAGAAGAAGAAAGTTCTGGAGGATTTGCATCAAAAGAAGATGAATTATCTCTCCTCTCCAGAAGTGTACAACAATTATGGAAACATAGACAAAAATCCATAAATCCCAGCAGATCAAACAGTCATTCTGAATCAAACTCTAGGTACAAAAAGTCCATAAGCAAAGACATTGTTTGCTACGAATGCAACGAAGCAGACCATTACAAAAGCGAATGTCCAAATATATAGAAAGAAATTCCTAAAAATAAGTTCTCCAAAGATAAGAAGAAAATTCTTATGGCAACGTGGGATGACTCAGAATCTTCTGAAGCTGAAATCAGATGACTCTGGATCATCTGAATCAAGATCAGAATCAGAGGTAGAAGAGGTATTATCTAACTTTTCTAGATCTCAATTAGAAAAAAGTCTGTCAGAAATTCTTGAGAGATATCAACAACTTCGAGTCAACAACAAGAACTTGAAAAAGGATCTAGTTTATGACTGTGAAGAAACTAAGAAACTGAGAACAAACACAACATACTTAGAATAAAATCCGTGTAAATCGCTAAATGAAGAAGTTCTATGTTACAACTTTTGAATGCACCAACGCTGTGAAACAAGAACTCTGATATTTTGATATGTAAAGTTCTAGAAAGCAGAGTCTCAATGGTAACATTCATCTTCTGATGTGAGCATGTTCTGAAGCATTACAATTTATTCATGGCAAATGACAAGTAACGGTTGAATCAAGACAAGATCTTCACTTTTAGAAAGAACATTAACTACACTTCATCAACCTTCCAAAAGCATCTTCGTATGTCTCTCATGCATTTCCTATTTAAAGAAGACGTGAAGAAGATATCAAGACAATAACGAATGTGCACGAAAAAGAAAAAACACAATTATCCAGTTCTACCTTGTGATCCTCTATTGTGTAATACATCACTTTTGTGATATTGTTTTTGTTAGAAAACATATTTGTACACTCCTTTCAATTATTACTTTGTAATTCCTTGAGTAAACCGGGTTATGGTTTAGACTCAAGAAGACATTGACAGTTGTCACTGTATTTGTGTAATCAAGTTTGATTAGTGGATTTAGACCTCGCTTGAGAGAGGCGAAATCACCTTGGCGGGTGGACTTGAGTAGTTTGAGTTCAAACGAACCAGGATAACCAACATGTCTTTAATTTTAAGTTTTAATCTCAATTCAACCCCCCTTCTTGTGTTTATTCTTTATTAAACACTTAAGTGCCTAGAAATTTGCACTCGCATGTGCACAAAGTAACATTGTTAGTTGATTATACCCAGAATGGGCTTAAAGATGCCATTTGGAGAGTGACAGGATGTCGTTGGAGATGGTCTTATAGATGTCATCCAGAGTAACTATTGATAGGAATATCATAATGAGTATACGCCTGACTTTGTCTAAATGATGTACTAGAATGAGTCTACGTCCGACTTTGTCTAGAATATTAACTTGGAATAAGTCTACGCCCGACTCTGTCCGAAAGAGTTATAGAAGGAATCTACGCTTAATTTCATCTGAATGATGTAATAGAAGACGTCTACGCCCAACTTCATCTATAAGAGGTATTGGAAGGAGTCTACGCCTGACTCTTTTCCAAAAGAGTATCAGAAGGAAATTTGCGCCTGACTTCATCTGAATGATGCAATAGAAGATGTCTATGCCCGACTTCATCTAGAAGAGGTATTAGAAGGAGTCTACGCCTAACTTTTTTCACAAAAGAGTATCAGAAAGAAATCTACGTCTGATTTTATCTGGATGATATACTAGAATGAGTCTACGCCCAACTTTGTCTAGAAGGTATATTAGAAGGAGTCTATGCCTGACTTCTTTGCCAAAAGAGTATCAGAAGGAAATCTACGCCTGATTTTATCTGAATGATATACTAGAATGAGTCTACGCCCGACTTTGCCTAGAAGAGATATTGGAAGGAGTTTGCGCCTGACTTTTCTCCCAAAAGAGTATCAAAAGTAAATCTACGCCTGATTTTATCTGAATGATATACTGGAATGAGTCTACACCCGACTTTGTCTAGAAGGTACGTTTGGAATGAGTCTACGCCCGAATTTGTCCAAAAGAATATCAAAAGGAATCTATGTCTGATTCTATGAAACCGTTGGTTATGTAGATTGTCGCCCCTTCCAGTTTCTGGAATTTATCTACATCCCGTCTTTAAATTATTGATAATATTCGTGTGTCTGCGAATTTAACCTGAAAAGACAAAGTTAGCTTTATGCAATGTCATGATGTATGCATTGTGTAATGATTCTCTCAAAATAAATGAGAATATTACATGCGTTTGGTATACATATGTTATGATATTGTAAATGATGTATGGATGCGACATGTCATTGGAGCATATCAGTAGCTTCTTATAACGATGTTCTTGTTGAATCCTTGACTATCGCTGGAGATGAAGAAAGTAATTCTTCAGTTTCTGCTGGGAATAATTTTACTGAAGATTCCCGTCTTCTATTTAAGGATACTTCGTTGGGGATCTTCGACTTCTACTTGAGGATAGAAATAATCAAGGAGAGTCGGTTGCTCGCTGTTTACTGAAGGAATTGATTTTTGCATATCCTAGATGGGGACAAGAGAGATGGATGTTATTTGACTAAGTTTTAGTCATTGTAGCCGTTTCTCTAGGGATAGCAACTTTGGTTAGACCATACTGGAGGGAAGGAGAGGATTCCATGGTGTTGGAGAAATAGACTCCAATTGGGAATGAAATTCCTATAAACCGTGTTAAGGAAATAATTCTTATCCGGGATTAGTATTTCATAGGCT
Organism: Vicia faba; assembly: GCA_948472305.1. NCBI lineage: Eukaryota > Viridiplantae > Streptophyta > Magnoliopsida > Fabales > Fabaceae > Vicia > Vicia faba. The sequence goes on from OX451736.1 coordinate 496,197,448, forward strand.
GTGTTAAGGAAGTTTTCACCACATACTGGGGGAAATGATCGGATCTTCCTATCTACTGAGGAACCTCTTGCAGAAGATGGTCATGTCAAGCTTTCCATCGGGGATATGGAAGTCAACTGCTAGAAGATGTCTCAGTTTCGGTCTGACTTACATATTTAGGCTTGCTAGGAGTATATCTCTATTGAAGATGAGCTCGTGAAGGTAGCTCAGTGGGGATTTATGGATGACTTGAACCTTGCCCCAACTCCTAGAGTATTTAGTAAATGCTTATTCTTGTTTTTATGCATATATTTGTTAATGGTAATCATATTCATATGTATATGTTCATTTAGTTTAGTCTTTGGACTTTTTTGCAAACATAACAGAGAAAGTAAAAATAAATTTGAATTTTGAATTATATTTGTATTGAAAGTTTGCCTATAAACAAGAATTTTTGTACGAAGAGACAGAAATCCTGGTAAGTGGAAGTCGTCGAAAACTGAAAAGAGTACAAAGTAAAAAAAACAAAAAATAGCTATGTGGAAATAGTCCCATCAAGTTTCAACTCTGCTATTTCCCCTATGTCTTCGAGCATCTCATCCCTCGCTGTCAGAAGAAGTTGACTGAATTGATCTGTACCATTTGAACTTTGATTTTTGGCAACAAAGCTTGTTGTAGGTAGATGATCCAACGGGACATAGTCATACACATTAATCCCTAACTTTTCCTGGACTGCCCTTTCGGGTTTTTAGTCCACCGGGATACCCTTTTTTGCCCAAGCTACCTTTTTAGGTTTTCGACTTGTTGGGTTTACAATCTTTACACACACACACACACACACACACACACACACACACACACACACACACACACACACACATATATATATATATATCCCTAATTTATGCCTGAACCCTTTTGGTTCGTAGGGATGCTCTTATTGTTTCCTAGGCTAGCCAACCTAGCGGGTCACTTTCATGCGTAGTGTTTTTTACTATGTCCGCGTTCACATGGTGCGGAAAATATTCACTGTCCATGGTGGTAAGTATCATTGCACCGCCATAAAATATCCTCTTAATTACGAATGGCCCTTTGTATGTGCGAGTCCACTTTCCCCTGGGATCACCTTGTGGAAGAATGATACGCTTTATTACCAAGTCACCAACCTGATAAACCCAATGTTTGACTTTCTTGTTGAAGGCTTTGATCATACGCTTCTGATACATCTGCCCATGACAAATAACCACAAATATTTTCTCGTCAATCATATTTATCTGGTCCATCCTAGTCTGAAATCCACTCGTCTTCGTCGAAATCTACATCTTTCATAATCCTTAGAGAAGGGATATGGACTTCAACAGGTAAGACAACTTCCATATCATAGACTAGAGAGAATGGGGTTTCCTAGTTGACGTGCATACTGAAGTGTGATAGCCATGAAGAGCAAATGATAACATCGTGTGCCAGACTTTATAGGTCACAACCATTTTCTGCACAATCTTCTTAATGTTCTTATTGGTGGCTTCCACTGTGCCATTCATATTTGGTCGATATAGAGAAGAATTGTGGTGCTTGATCTTGAACTGTGTGCAGAGTTCCCTGATCATAGTGTTGTTGAGATTAGTACCATTATCTGTGATAATCCTTTCGGGGATGCCATATCGACAGATAAGATTATGCTTAATGAACCGGGAAACCACATTTTTAGTAACAAAGGAAAACGAGGCTGCTTCAACCCACTTCGTGAAATAATCAATGGAAACTAGGATGAAATAATGCCCATTGGAAGCAGTAGGATTTATTTCTCCAATCATATCAATACCCCACATTGCAAACGGCCAAGAATCAGTCAAGACATTTAATGGAACCGGAGGCACATGCACCTTATCAGCATAAATCTGACATTTATGACAAGTTCTGGAGTGGTGGTGGCAGTCAATTTCCATGGTGGACCAATATTAACCCGCTCTCAAAATCTTTTTGGCCATTGTATGTCCACTAGAGTGAGTACCAAAAACACCTTGGTGCATATCTTCCATGATTTCCTTAGCTTCCTTCTTGTCCATACAATGAAGCAAAGTTGAATCATGATTATGCTTGTACATGATTCCATTACTTAGAAAGAACTTGGCAGAGAATCTCCTTAGAAACTTCTTGTCATTGATTGGTGCCCCCTTAGGATACTCTTGAGCCTCGGGGTACTTTTTCACTTCATGAAACCAAGGCTTTTCTTCTGCTTCGTTAGTATTAACCTCGTAGCAGTGTTTCGATTCGTCTAGTCTTTCAATAGTATTCTGAGGAGCCTCGTTGTCCCATCTGACTTTGAACATAAATGACATGGTAGCTAACGCATCCGCCAACTGATTCTCTTCTCGTGGAATATGTTCAAAGGTAATTTCTTTAAAATACGGGATCAGTGCCAATACATGCTCTTTATAAGGAATACGTTTTGGTTTCTTAGTGTCTCAATCTCCTTTTATTTCACTGATCACTAGGGCTGAGTCCCCATATACATTCAAAAATTTGATTCTCATATCAATGGCAACTTTGATACCCATGATGCACGCTTCGTATTTGGCCATATTGTTGGTACAGTCAAAGCAAAGGCTGGCGGTGAAGAGCGTATGGCAACCCTTGGGGGAGATGATCACAACACCAATTCCATTACCAACCGCGTTAGAAGCTCCATCGAAAACCATAGTCCATCGGGATCCTGGCTTAGGTCCTTCATACGGTCCAAGTTCTTTATAATCAGTAACCAGCATAATATTCTCGTCTGGGAACTCAAAATTCATAGACATATAGTCATCTACGACTTGATGAGCTCAAATGGTCTGCCAACACACTTCCTTTGATTGCTTTCTGAGTGGTGTACTGAATTTCGTATTCTGTTAAGACCATTTACCATCGGGCTATTCTTCCGGAGAGAGCGGGCTTCTCAAACATGTATTTAATTGGATCCATTTTAGAGATCAATAAAGTGGTATGAGTCAACATATATTTTCTTAGTCAGCGAGCAGCCCAAGCCAAAGCGTATCAAGTTTTCTTGAGCAGTGAGTATCTTGTTTCATAGTCAGTAAACTTTTTGCTAAGGTAGTATATTGTATGCTCTTTTTGACCATACTCGTCATGTTGGCCCAGTACACACCCCATTGAGTTCTCGAACACTATTAAGTACATTATTAAAGGTTTTCCTTCAACTGGTGGCATCAAAATGGAAGGTTCTTGAAGGTACTCCTTGATTTTGTCAAAAGCTATCTGAAAATTGTCGTTCCACTTCACTACCTGATCTTTCTTCAGTAACTTGAAGATCAGTTCACAAGTAGCAGTCAGATGAGAAATAAATTGGGCAATATAATTCAGCCGTCCCAAGAAACCTCTAACTATCTTCCCAGTATGGGGAATGGGAATTTCTTGAATAACTTTGATTTTAGCGGGATCAACCTTAATACCTTTACTGCTGACAATAAAACCCAGGAGTTTACCGGATCTCACCTTGAAGGTGCACTTGTTCGGATTCAATCTCAGCTTGTACTTCTTCAGTCTCTTAAACAGCTTGTGTAGATGGTCAAGATGCTCTTCTTCAGTCTGAGATCTAGCTATCATATTGTCAACATAGACCTCTATCTCATGATGAAATATGTCTTGGAACAAAGCTACCATAGCACGTTGATATGTTGCGTCGATGTTCTTTAACCTAAAAGGCATAACCTTATAGCAGAAAGTGCCCCACTATGTAACAAAAATAGTCTTTTCCATGTCTTCAGGGTCCATCTTGATCTGATTATACCCTGAGAAACCATCCATGAAGGAGAATACCTTGTGCTGAGCAGTGTTGTCGACCAAAACATCAATATATGGAAGTGGGAAGTCATCTTTGAGGCTCGCCCTATTCAGATCTTTGTAATCTACATGCATACGCACCTTGTCGTCTTTCTTTGGTACCAGAACAACATTTGTAACCCATTGTGGATATGATGTCACTGCTAAGAAACCCGCGCTGAATTGTTTCATTACCTCAGCTTTGATCTTCAATGACATCTTGGGACGCATGCGAAGGACCTTCTACTTTATCGGAGCATAACCCTCTTTCATCGGTAGATGGTGAACCACAATATTGGTATCAAGCCCTGGCATGTCTTCGTATGACCAAGCAAAGATCCCAACATATTCATGCAACATCTGTATTAACCTGTTCTTGACATTGTCCTCTAGGTTGGCGCCTATCTTGACTTCTTTTTTGTCTATTCAGAACCCAAGTTTACCACCTCAACTGGTTCTTCATGTGGTTGAATAACTTTCTCATCTTGCACTAATAGTCTGGAAAGTTCTCCTGGTATATCACAACCTTCCTCACCTTTGTCCTCGGCTTGGTAGATCGTATTTTCAAAGTCATAAGTGGCAATATTAGAATCGTTATCAACGTGATTCAGAGTGGATGTGGATCTGCAATGTATTGTGTGGGTGTGTGTAAGAACACATAGCTATTTGAAAGTGATAAAAGTAAAAAGAAAGACAGAGAGCAAAAAATTTGAATGCAAAAAGTCCAATGATTTATTAAATGAGCATATGTGGATGAAAGATAACAACCCTAACAAGTGGACCATTGTGCCCGGGTAAGGCACGAGGCTTAAAGTTATTGTTTAAAATTACATATCCCAAAAACTTGAAAGCAATAAAATAGGAAATGGCAATTACTCCTGACTAAAGGAGATTGGTATAAAGCCTTTAGCCTTCCAGTTTTTGAGTCCACCTCCAGTAGTAGGGAAGATCTAGTTGTCTAAATCGCAGTCACTATCAGTGTCTATAGCATTGACTTCATTATTGTTGATGCGGAAAGTTGGTCTCCCAGCACGAGCATGATAAACCGCCTTCTGAGCCTCTAAGGTGAAACCAAAACCAAATTTGTTGGACTTGTAAGGAATGTTAGAAAGCTGACCCCAAATAGTGAAACCACCTTCTTCTACCACAACCCTAGCATCTTTGAGAGAAGCCATTCTTGGTGGATCCTTGGTAATCTTAGGAGTAGCAGGAGTAGCTTTAGCAACGATAATTGCCAGAGGAATTACTTCAAAGGTCTGGCTGGGAGTCTCAATGAATTCACCATCCATCTCAACATATTCAAATGAATTCAAATGGATCACCATATACTATTCTTCTCCACAAACTGTAACAATTTCCTCTTTCACAAGATACTTTAATTTTTTATGTAAGGTAGAGGTAACAACTCTTGCCCCATGAATCCAAGGGCATCCAAGCAAATAGGAATAGGCCAGACGAATATCCATCATATAGAAGGTGGAGTCGAAGACCTGGGATCCCACTTTGATCGGAAGATCAACCTCTCCATGTACCATTCTTCTTGAACCATCAAAGGCTCTCACCATAATATCACTGGGTTTCAGTACAACCCCTTCATAGTCTAGTCTATCTAGTGCACCCTTCGGTAAGACATTTAATGAAGAACCTGTATCAACCAATACATGCGCCAAGGTAGTGCCCCTACACTCAATAGAGACGTGCAGGGCCATGTTATGATTCTTTCCTGCAGGAGTTAAGTCAGCATCAGAAAAGCCTAATCCATTATCAACTGTTAGACTTGCAACACAATTCTCAAACTGATCAATAGAGGTCTCTTGTGGTACATGAGCAGTCTTCAGAAATTTTACTAAAGCCTGAGCATGGGCTTCAGAGTATAATAACAAGGATAACACGAATATATTTGAGGGCGTCTGCCCCAACTGTTCAACAATATTGTAGTCACTTTTGTGGATGATTTTCAGTATTTCCTCCATCTCTTGTTTGGAAGTATCTTCAACAGTAACATCTTTTGATGGTTCCTCCGTCGGGGCAGGCTCAGTCATCTACTCTTTGCCCCGAGTGTCAGTAGTTGACTCAGTAGTAGGGATACAAACTAGTGTAGTGATAGTCTTTGGAGGATAGATCTCTGGAGAGAAGACCCTTCCAGTTCTTGTAACTTTACTAGTTCCAACAATATTTTCGACATTGAGGTTAGTAACTTAAGTATCTTCATCTTCAGCAATCCATGGTTCTTGCTTAACACCATGGTAATAAACTTCAGCTCCATAATTCCAGGGAACAACCTTATCAGAGGAATATGGGACTGGCCCTGGTGCAGTAATGATCAGGGGAGCCACCCTAGGCCTGGAAGTAATCTTTACAGGACCTTTAGAGGTGATCCTTACAGGAGTACTATTAATTGTGATTATAGAAACTTTTTCCAGTCTCAGCTCTTGAGACATACTTTCATGCAAACTCTTCACAGACGGAATCTTCTCAAACAGGATTTCACGGCTATCAATCAAACATTGAATACCCTTTTGCAGCCACATACATCCATTAGATTGGGATTCTGTTTACCATGAAAATTGGTAAACAACCGCTGATCTTCCAAAAAAAGGTTATTTTGGTTACTTGCAGGATCGATCAGTTTGATCCTAGGACATATGCTATGTGTTTTTTGGGGTTTGATAAGAAGTCTTAACATTGTTAATGAACAAGTTCGACCGGACACTAAGAGTAAAGGCTTGGATGTGTTTAAATGCACAGGATGAAGGTAAAAGCTTGGTAAAAATCCAAGTAAAGTATAGGATAAAGTAAATTTGCAGTAATTTAAAAGGCTGTAATGGTAAAGTTCGCAAAAAAATGTTAAATGGAAAGGATTGTAAAGAAATGTAAAGACTTTGATTGCAATAAAGTATGGTGATTCAAATGTACATTCTTAATATTCTTTCTCTCACAGTGGGTACTTGAATAAAATTAAGTGACTTGTACAATGAGTTGAACACACGAAATTCTACACAAAATTCCTATATTTATACTAATAATAAGTAACTGTCGAACAATTGCTTCATTCCAAGATGAGGACAAGTTTCCTCTGCATGCTCTTCGACCCATATCTTCATGCCACGTTGCTTTTCCCAACTACCAAATGAATTTCCTTTCCCTCCTTTCTTCAGATTCAAAAACACTTGATGCTGATACAAGACATTTTCGGTCGAAACTGTCTTTAACTTAGAAAATTCTCTAAGTGTTTTTTCCTTCTTAGCAAGGATGACTTCGACACAACTCCTTTCGTAGGCTCTTCTGTCGAAGGGTCTTCAGCTTAGATTTCTTCAATCTATTTTTAGCCAATAAGGCCAATATATGTGAGTATCTAATTTAGGAGCTAACAAATTGCCCCCCAAGAATGGTAATTTCGACCGAAGAAGAAATAGTCATTCTTTGATGTCTCTATTCAACACCTGTCCATTTCTTGGTCACATAAGTTCACAGTGATATTTTCGTCTTCTACCAACCACTGCTGACATCAGAGCCATCATTATGCTTTTTCCAATATGTCACTATTAGTCAGCCGTTATACGCTGCCATGATGACCATTATCTCTATAATCTAGGAAAGCATGGCAAGCGTTCCCATCACTTGTCTGTACAACCTCTTTAAAGATCACCACGTCTCCCACTCACTCTGTAACATTAAATGACTTTGAGGGAAAACACTCTTCCCTGGCTTCTATAAATAGCCATGAACATCTCCCTTTGGAATTTTTCCAAACATATGATATTCTTTGTCTCTTTGCATTTAAAAAGAAACCTCAAGAACTTCATCTCTTTCACAATATTTCTACTAACAAAGCCATGGACTTTATTTCAAATGCTCCAAACAACCCAAAGACAACAGATGCTTCTGATTTACGACAATAACTAGATGTTTTCCCAACCAACTTCGTTCCTGCTTCGTCTGGGAAATGAAGGTTCGTTCTTGAACCTATGACCAAAGAAGGAAGTGATGCATATAACCTACAGGTACTCATTCCTATCAGGTATTCTGGACAAATGTATGCTATGTCCGGTCTGTTGTCTGTGTGTTTTGAAAACCCTAAACAAAACAACAACTTTTTCCCAATTCACCCTAGACTCAAACCCATAGGTTGTGCAAAAAATCCTAAAAATGAACCCGAAGATGCAACGCCTGCCAAACAACAAATTCCTAGACGAAGGATGATATAAACCTTCATTTCATGAACAAAGGGAATAACATCTTCAGGTCTTTCCCTAGCTTGACCTCAGAATACTCAGAGTGGCTGGTTAAGATGGAAACAGCTCAATCCCAAATCTGGGAAGATATGGGAATTTATGACCTAGTCATGCTGTCGAAGACTGGGTTAGCTTATTATCCTCTTATGCTGGTGTCCTCTTTGTATTTCTGTGACAGCGCACACTACACCTTCCATTTACCTTGTGGAATGGTGACACCCACTCTCTTTGATATTGCAGCCATCACTGGCCTTCGACCAACCGGTGATTACTTTGACCCTGATGATATGTCTGAAGACACCATTGGGTTTCCAACCACGAAACCTACCTATACCACCTTCATCAACCACTTCCATGATAAATCAACACATACTGTCTCTAAAGTGGAACATATAGCTCTCTTAGCTCTATGGTTATCCCGTTTTGTTTTCTACACTAAGTCACTCCAAGTGACAAAGAAGATGCTTACTCTGGCCACTCAACTTCACCATGGCTACAACCTCTGTTTGGCTGAATTAATTCTGGCCAATCTTTATGAGTCCATCAGTAATGGTGTGACTCAACTCAAAGTTATTGGCAATAGAGCAAGCCTGCTTCTTTCTGGCCCTTTCTGGCTTCTCCAACTCTGGCTTAATGCCACTTTCGAATTATTTCTTCCTCAGAAGAACATAATTAATGATAAGGCTCCAGAAATTCTCAACAGGAGGGTCGAAGGTACCAGATTGTCTCTATTAACTCCGACAGATGAAGGCCAACAATTCCAAAAGGCTTTTACCAGCTTCGTGATGATGTTTGCGAAGCGAAAAGAGTTTGTTTCGACCATGTCTCCATTTTCTAATCGAAAGGTTGGTCCAGCATGGTTTACTCGACCATATCCCTCAACTGAACATCATGTTGAGGAATATGTGGCTGTTTGGGAATCCTTTCTACGCCCAAGGATTATGCCAATGAGATTCAAAAGTTCCAAGAATCAACTTAGCTTGATCTCTTACCAGCCGAACCTTGTTTCTCGCCAGTTTGGCATTATTCAATCGCTCCTAAATCTCATATATGCTCGAGAAAAGTCTTTTCTATATTATAATGCAAACTATTCTGAAGAGGTTGCCACCAAGCAAATATGTAGATATGTTGGTCGAACTGTTTTAACCTTGTTTGATTTCAAACCCAACTTTCTAGGTTCACTCCTATTCGAAGACTGCTGGAGGTAATACTACAACGAAGAGTTATTCGACGCCAAATATTTTACCAACCATCTTCAAGATGCTTTTTTGTTAGTTTCCGACAAGATTAATAAAAGTACTCTTTCTTCCCAAAGCAAATGCCTTATTTTGTTTTAATTCGATCTTTCGATATCTGGCTCACATTTGCTTATTTTTTAGCTGTTAAGAGAACCACTTCCAAGCCAATTATCAAGAAGGTCACTGAAAGTTCAAAGGGAGGAGACCCGTCTATGAAACCCCCACCACAGTTAAATACTTTTCACCATCAATTTCTTTTTAAAACATCAACACTAATGTTGACGTTTTCGAATCCTTTCCTTTAGGGTACTAAGAAATCCACACCAAAAAAGAGAAGTCCAAGAAAATGAACTTTCTAGTGATGACGAAGAAACACCTCCTATCCTTCCCAAGAAACAGAAGTTAAAAAATCCAGCTCCCATCCATGAATCTCGCCAAAAAACTAAAATTAAGGTTATGGCCAACAGGTCTAGACCTGCTCCCATCATCATCCAAGAACCAACTGAATAGGAAATAGCTACCAGGATGAATGATCCAAGTGAGAGCGGTAATTCGAGTCCTGGTATTGAAGTTCCTCCCAAGGTAATAATTTCGACCATCGAAGACCATTCTTTGAATCATTTTGCAATAATTCTAACAATAATCTCTTAATCTTTAGGATATTGCTGGTACTTCTAGACAGGCTCCCACACCTGCAGAAGATTCTACCACCCCAATAAGCAGCAAAGGCAATCCTACTTAAAAGCTTCTTCAACAAAGGGATCTTTTTTAAGTTCAGCCAGTGAAGTGAACCAAACTTCATAACACCAAGTTGCAGCCACTGGGGAGAAAAATAATGAAGTCCTTAGCAAGGAAGATCTTGATTTACAACATGCTAATCTGAGAACTTCACAGGCTGCTGATGATGATCAGGGAGAAGAAGAAGAAGTTGCTGATGATGAAGCAGAAACAGAAATGAAAGGCATACAAAATGAAGAATATCAAAATGAGGATAATTCAGAGAAACCTGCAAAGAACGAGGACAATCCTACAAATTCTTAAAGAGAAAACTCTATAAAAGAGGAAGGAAACCCCGCAAACATCGAAAGTGCCAATGCCTAGATGCAGGATCCACCAGTCGGAGGTTCAACTTTTCAACATGCTGATAATGTGTCTCATGCCACTAATGAAAAAGTTCCTTCGACGGGATCTCGCACCAAAGAAGACTTGGCACTACTCAAAAGGAATAACCCTCTTGGATATCTAAACGCCATTCTTGAAAGCAGAGAAACTTCCTCCGATAAAAGTCGTGATGCTTCGACTGCATCTGGTAAGTCTACTTTGGCTTCTCCCATTGAGGAAGCATTTTAAAAGGTTAAGGCTTAAATTTTCAAGAGGGATCTAATGTTGACCTTAGATGGAGAACCCACTTCCCCTTTCCTTTCTGAAAAGTACCCTTAAAGTTATCGACATCCTTGTTGTTTCTCCTGAAATATCTAGCATCGTCTTAGACCTAACTTCAATCATAGATTAAGCTTCAGCTAACTACACTCGCCGAAGGACTCTCAACCGCGAAATTGAAGAGGAAAATGGTCATGTTTCTGCTTCCTGGGTTGCTGCTGTTGAATCAGCTTCGAAGTTAAGTGAGTTATCGAAAGAATAAGAAGCCAAGAAAAAAGAGGTCGAGGAGATCGACCAGAGTACTGCTAGCATGAAAGCTCAAATCAAAGAACTGGAGACCAAGATTGCTGCGAATGACAAATGCAGAGAAGAGCTTCTTGCCAGCAATGACTCTGAGAGCCAGGAGGAGCTTAATAGTGGACTGAAGTATGTTGAACAAGCCCAAGCCTTGGATGTAAAGATTGAAGCTCCCCATCAGTCGAGGTCTTTGTGTGAAAGGGGCTTGGAACTTCAGAAGACCAAATACCTCCAGATTAAGGCTACTCTTCCATTTTGATTAGACTTCTCTTTTGTACAACCATGCTTATGTAATGAATATTTGAACCCTCATAATGGGTATATGTAATGATTTGGATCCATTTTGGCCAACTTAATGAATTATTCATTTTGGCTATATACTTCGACTGAGATCAATTGCTGATTATTTTAACTTCTTGAAGTGCAGGTCTATATTTTTTCAAATATTTACCATTTACTCTCAAGAGTCTTTTATCTTCACTTAATTCTTCGATCTCATAGGCACCACCAGAAAATACTAGGATAATCTTAAAAGGTCCTTCCTATTTAGGAGACCATTTTTCCATGCTCTTATCCTTTTGATCCATTGGGAGAATTACCTTTCACACCAAATCTTCAGGCAAGAATGTCTTGGGTTTTACTCTCTTATTATAAGATTTTTCCACTCTTTTCTTTTGTATCCTTAAGAGGTCGAAAGCTCTCAGTCTTTCTTCTTCCAAATCAACCAGTTCATCTAACATCATATTCCAATAAGATTCAGAAGGAATATCTTGATGTCTCTGAATTCTTGTTGACTGCAGACAGATTTCTACTGGCAACACTGCGTCATGACCATAGGTTAATCGAAATGGTGTCGTATTGGTAGCTTCTTTAGGAGAAGTTTGACATGCCCATAAGATTTGTTTCAACATATTATGCCAATTCTTTGGCTTTTTTCCTACATGCTTTTTTATTAAGCCAATCACTAGCTTATTTGCCGCTTCGACTTGGCCATTGGCTTGCGCATAATAAGTTGTAGATGTTAACAGCTTGAATCCCATTTCAGTAGAAAATTCTTGCATTTTTCTACCAGTAAATACTGATCCTTGATCAGTTGTTATTGTCTCAAGGATTCCAAACCTATATATAATGTTATTTTGAACAAATTCAATGACATCTTCTTGGTCCACATTAACTAAAGTAATTGCTTCAATCCATTTAGTGAAGTATTAAATGCACACCAATATATATTTTTAGCTTTTAGATGATGTTAGTCGAATCTCTCTAATAATATCCAAAGCCCATCCCCTAAAAGGCCAAGGTTTCACAATTGAGTGAAGTTTGCTTGCAGGTACATGCTAGATGCCTGTATGTACTTGACATTCTTGGAAGCCTTTTGCAAACTCAACACAATCTTTCAACATAGTAGGCCAATATAATCCTTGTCGAAATAACAACTATTTCATTTTATGGCCTACTTGATGTGCTCCACATGCTTCAACATGTGTAGTCGAAAGGGCTATATATGCCTTTGTCTCACTTAGGCATTTTAGTAGTACTCTTTCAGGTGTCTTCTTGAATAACTCATTTCCCATTAGAATATAACTCAACGCCCTACACTTTGTCTTCCATTCTGTTGAAGCTGTTGGACTTTGCAAATAATCTACTATACACTTTCTCCAATCTTGCTCTGTTAGACTGTCTATGCATGAAATCTCGAAGTTTTCTTGCTCAGCATACCCAAACTTGTTGTTTCCAAATCTGTTGGAGACAGCTTGGTTGATACTACCCTTCCTCTAGCTTCGATCGCTTGTTGCAATTTTTATTTTGAAATTTTATACCCAGATGCGATCTGTACTGAGTCATTAGCCACTTGATTTTATAATCTTGGTATATGTCAAATATTGATCATTTCGAATTTTTTCAACAAACGATTGGCTATTACAAAATACATGATCATATTTTCTCTTATACATTTGTATTCTTTTGTAACTTGCCGTATGACTAACTCTGAGTCTCCCATTATTTCGACTCAAGTTGCCCCCAATTCCAACAAGATTTCAAGGCCAACAATTAAAGCTTCATACTCAGCCTCATTGTTCGAACAAGAACCTTCGATCTTGTACTTGAATTTTGTTGGAATTTTATTTGGAGAAATAATTAGAACTCCCACTCCAGTTCCATCTTTATGACTGGAACCGTCGAAGTATAACTTCCAGGGTTCAATCTCCAAGTAATTTAAGGATTCTTCATTTATTGAGTGGTCGACTATAAAGTCTGCTACCACTTGTGCTTTTACATCCTTGAGAGGCATAAAGGTTAGTGAATACTCAGTTAATGCAAGTGCCCATTTGCCAATTCGACTGTGCAAGATGGGTTTCGAAAATATATATTTGAAAACATCGAAATGAGACGAAACATAAACATAAATTGGTTTAATATATTGCTTGAGTTTTGTATATGAGAAGTAAAGACATAAACATAGTTTTTCAACTTCGCTACATCTAGTTTATGCATCATTTAAAACTCTACTGAGGTAGTAGATGGGCCTTTCGACACCATTCTCATCCTCTTAAGCAAACATGCTCCCTAAAGTTCTATCAGATGCAGCTATGTACAATCTCATACTCCTATTTCTACAAGCAGGCACCAAAATAGGTGCCTTGGTGAGGTATCCTTTGAAAAAATGCTTTTATCAAAGTTTGTAAAAAAACAAAAACTTAGCAACGTCCCACCGGGTGTGCCAATTTGTTTACCGTGGAAATTGGTAAACAACCGTTGATCTTCCAAAAAAGGTTATTTTGGTTACTTACAGGATTGATCAGTTTGATCCTAGGACATATGCTAAGTGTTTTTTGGGGTTTGATAAGAAGTCTTAACGTTGTTAATGAACAAGTTCGACTGGACACTAAGAGTAAAGTCTTCGATAGATTTAAGTGCACAGGATGAAGGTAAAAACTTGGTAAAAACGGAAGTAAAGTACAGGATAAAGTAAATTTGCAGTAATTTAAAAGGATGTAATGGTAAAGTTTATAGAAAAATGTTAAATGGCAAGGATTGTAAAGAAATGTAAATACTTTGATTACAATAAAGTATGGTGATTCAAACGTACATTCTCAATATTCTTTCTCTCACAGTGGGTACTTGAATAAAATTGAGTGACTTGTACAATGAGTTGAACACAAAAAATTCTACACAAAATTCCTATATTTATACTAATAATAAGTAATTGTCGAATAGTTACTTCGTTCCAAGATGAGGACAAGTGCCCTCTGCATGCTCTTTGACTGCTTTCTTCACACCACATCGCTTTTCCCAACTGCCAAATGAATTTCCTTTCCCTCCTTTCTTCAGATTCAAAACCACTTGCTGCTGATACAAGAGCTTTTCGGTCGAAACTGTCTTTAACTTAGAAATTTCTCTAAGTGTTTTTTCCTTCTTAGCAAGGATGACTTCGACACAACTCCTTTCACAGGCTCTTCTGTCGAAGTGTCTTCAGCTTAGATTTCTTCAATCTATTTTTAGCCAATAAGACTAATATATGTGAGTGTCGAATTTAGGAGCTAATAGACGCACAATGGTAACAATTTTCAAGGCAACCCGGAAATAAACCAGATTGCAACAGATTCTTCTTAATGATTATCAAGGGAGTGGTCAAGTCACTTAGGATGGAGACATAATGAAACAACTGGCCGACTCGTCATCTAATTTAAAATCAACGAAGACACCACTGAACATCTTTTATCCTGCTGAAAGGGAAAGGTAAACATCAAGAAAAGGGAACGCCCGTAGTACTCTACGGTATTCGCTCTTGTTGTTCTAATCTAAGGGTGTATAAATTATATGCTTAATGTTTACTACCGAGGAAGAATGCATGAAAAAGAAAGGAGAAAATAATGTAGGGAAAATAAAGTTATGCTCGCTTAGGTCCTACCCCAATGCCTACGTATCCCTCTTAAGGAATCAGAGCAGCCGTAGTTAGGCTCATATATTTTTGTTGGTTTATATTTTTTAGTTGAGAAGACAAAAGCAACAGTCGAGATGGAAAAGCATCAGATAAAAGGACAAAAAACACCAACAACGATGATAAAAAAAAAGGGATGGCAAGACATCACATGGTAACACAAACTTAGATAAGATGATAAAACGTCAACATGATAACAAAATATCAGACAAGACGATAAAACATTACACCTAACAATGATATCGAAAATCAAAGTAGGATAACAAACATATGTGATGGCAAAACATCGGCAACAAACATATATGATGGTGAAACATCGGCAAAAAGATAGCAAGATAACATGGCAAAGATGGCGAGACATTAACAATTCAGATGATAAAACGTCGCACCTAACAATGATATTGAGAGTCAAAGTAGGATAACCAACATACGCGATGGTGAAACATCGGCAATAAACATATGTGATAGCGAAACATCGGCTAAAAGATGGAAAGATAACATGGCAAAGACGGTGTGACATCAACAATTCAAATGATAAAACATCACAACTAACAATGATATTGAGAATCAAAGAAGGATAACAAACACATGCGATGGCAAAACATCGACAACAAACATATGGGATGGCGAAACATCAATTTGACAAGGTTTAAAAAAATCCAAAAGGCGCAAAAACAATTAAGATTGGTTTGTATTTTTTACTTTGAAGAAGGATTTAAGTTCATTAGAGACGTTTTTATGATTTGCCAAGAAGAAGTTTTAGTTTTAGGATGCAATATGCAAAGAAAGAAAAAATAACAAAGGGAGACTAGCCTAGTACTACCCCTAATGTTATCATACAATGATTGACCCTAAGGTTGAGGATGAAAAGGGAAGTCTCTAACATATGTTAGCATGCATGGGTAAATATCCTAATGTCTAGCTCGAGGACTAACCCTACACGAGCAATCCTAAGGGAGCATGATAAATACCAAACAAGTGCTTTGGCAAAAGCACACAATCGGGGTATACTGACTCAGGGGATGAGGGTATGAAGAGAAAATTATTTAGCTAAGGGGAGCGAATCACCCGAAACAAACAAGAGAGAGATGGATGAAATAAGAAAAATGTGATGTCCAAAGCGACTGAGAACTTAACCAAGAAATAGTAGATCGAGGTAGGCGACAGAATACAATATGAACGATCACGGAGTGTCAGCATTGGCCAATGCGAACTCCTAACAAAGAATGGGGGTTTTATTGCAAAACCCTTCCCCACTTGATGGACTCGATACATATGATCTACACGACTTCAAAGCATCGACGTACCATGTGAGTTAAGGATGAAACAGACTAGAATGTGCGGGGGTCGATTACGGACCCTCCCCGCTCGCCTCCTTCTGAGGACTTATCACCTTTAATATAACGTGGGAATAAATATAAACACATGTTCATAATACCTACTCTAAATGTAGGATTTTAAACAAACACAGTTAGCATGCCAACAAAATTGCCTTAAACAGGTCTTTAGAAAAACCAGAGGGGCTCCTGACATATATCTGCAATGGAGGTCCCATCATGCAATAGAAAACAATAAAGTGCGGCACCAGTTCAAAGGAAGTAGTGCAATACCAAACAGATAACTATCCATAGCAACTAAGCGAGAAAAAGAAACCCAGAGAACTTCGAGAAAGCTAGCATCAGTAAACAAATAAGTCAGAAATCACGCCATCAGATATAAGCATTGAGGCTTCAAATGTGAACATAACTCACAAATGGTGTATAGCAGACACAACAATATAGATATCCTGCAAGGAAATAAAATATATACAAAGCACACGAATGGTGCAAACATAGAAAATTGTGTCCCACAAATAAAGTAGAACACAAAGCCATCAAGTCAATATTGAAAACTTTCTCAGGGTATCTTGCACACTTAACCAAAACAATTAGTAACTACAAGGAGAATTAATGAATCAATAAGGGATGTATGATAATATGGAAAATCAATGAGAAATGATAGCAAAACATCAAGGCAATAGATATAGGAGCCTTCAAGCAACCACAAACAACTACTAGGTCAAAACTAGTGAACTATTGTTCCTTTCTTGTCAACATGTTGGATTAACAATGAAATGTTAACCAAGGATCAAAGGAGCTTTGCATGATATCAAGCATTATTTAACAAGTCAGAATCACAATCATTTCAACTTAAAATAAATTCTAATTGTATTCAAAAGATGATGCACAAGAGTTATCTCCTTGACCATATTTACAAGTGACTATCAAGCAAAATTGACAAAATAAGCAAGTAGTGAGAACTTGAATGGTTCAATGATGAAGTAAAGTCTTAAAAATAGGGGAGAGGATGATAAAAAGAAAAGGAATTGATCTCTCATGGGTTGCACAAGTGCATTCCTTTTACCTCTAATTCTAAGGATCATAAAAACATACATGGAAGATTATTGAATCCTAAAATGGAAACAAAGCTTGTAAAAATCATACAAAATTAAACCAAGGTTCATAAAACATCATGAGATCAGAAACATCAAGCTCAAGGCAAAAGTAGTAAGGTTCAAGTGGAAAACTAAATCAATTAAAGGTAGAAACCCTAGAAAAGCCTCTAAATGGGAACCCTAGTTTGATTAAATGGGGGAAAATAGCTAGGGGCATTATAAAATCGTGAAAAATCATACACAAACTAATGGATTCAGTAGTGTCAAGTACTCAAAATATTGGTTCCAAAACATGCACAAAAACAACCAAGTAAAAGTCAAATTATTGAGGCAAAACTCAAAGACCTAACTCACAAACTTAAATCAAGAAAAAATAGAAGGAAGCTTTTAAAAATCAGATGAGAAATTTTTTTAAGTGCGCAAGACTTATAAAAGTCAGAATCAAATAATTTGGTTCCTTGAATATCTATGGAAAATGTGAAACAAAATTCATTTTTCATCACTAGTTGAGACAAAACTCAAAATAGACACCTTTAACCAAATATTTTGGGAAAGATAGGGTTTTAAGGTTTAAATTTCAACAAAATAAATTTCCAAAGACCTAACAGATTCAAGAATCCTAACTTGTTATGTAAGAAACAAAAGTATCAAAATGGTTCACCAACTTTACTAATTTTGAAATAAAAGATTTAAGTATGATAAAATCCTAAGAAAAATTCTAAAATCAACATTAAGTCATAAGGATGTCTGGAAATATTTTTAGCATTGTTTATGTCCAAGAAAAGTAGAAAATGGAGCCAAAGTGTGAAAATTATGATTAAAACAGACAATATATCTATACAAATTTATAATGAATCGAAAAATGAAAAAATCATAAAATAAATTCCAGAACATGAAAATATACTATTAATATAGTGTGATATATTTTTGTGGAATTTTCATGTATTCTAAAAAATGGTTAAAATAATTTAAAAAAACATAAGAATCAATTAAACCCTATTAATTATTTAATCAACTAAAAATATGAAAATTCTAAAATAAAATTCAGAAACCTAAAATGGATTAATCAAAGTGTCTAAATTATTTTTTTTATAATTTTTGTATAAAGTAAAGGCCATAAACAAAAATTAGCAAAAATGGTATGCAAAAAATCAATTAAACAAAATTAATTAATGCACGTATTTTTTCAACAATCAAATGATTATTAAAAATTCCAAAAGAATTATGACAAATACTAGAAATTAAGATTAGCCTATGGTAATGTTTTTAGAATTTTTTGGAAATGTTTTTATCACGAAATAAAATTAGAGAAAACAAATAAATTAAAATAATATAAAATGCATTAAAAATTCAAACGATCCAATCAGGGCACGCCGCCTCACTTCATCTCTTATCTCCAGCATATTCCAAAACATGTTTCACAAACAGATCCTGATCCTATATTCAGGTCCATTAAGCGCGCTCGTTTCTCAACCAAAATCCATGAATCAAGGCACAAATTAAAGCTGACACTAACATCTACCTCGTGATAATCATAGAATTCACAATGGATCAATTATCTAAGAGAAATATGCATGCAAAGTTGCTGAAAACATGAAAAGTTGCAGAAAATCACATAGCACGATTTAAGCTCCAATCAAGCAAACCAAATACATCAGACCTATGGTCTGGCCAGCTAATTCATCATGAACATGTATTGATTCATCAAATCACACTTAATCAAACAAATCGAAGTTCAAGAAATTCACCTCAATATGGAAACTGAGATCTTGATTCTTTAGTTACAGATGCGAATAAACCCTACTGTCTTGATCTAAACACTTCTCTGAAGTTGAATCCACCAAAAATTTGAAGAACGCGCGAAGGATATGGGAGAATCGAAGAAAACTTCAGCAGGAAGAAGCAATGTTCAGATATAGATTGGTGGCGAATGAAGCATCGAGAGGGTGAAATTAGGCTTGGAGAGCATTATATAGAGTGAGTAGAGAAGGTTAGAAGAGGAAATTAGTCCTCAAAATCGTTAGAGGGCCTGATTGGAAAATTTGGCCAAAAATTGAGTGCACATGGGCCATACGTTTTACTCGTGCATTCCTTGATACTTTTTGCATTTTTTGTGCCAAATATCCTTAGTAGAAAACCCCAAAAGCTATAGGTCGTGACTCAATGAGTAGAGTGATTATTGGTGAATTGGCTTTTCTTGGCAAATTTGAGCATTTTGAATGAAAGCAAGTACCTTAGCCCATGGGGCACGAATTTGATGGTGTTATGGGCCTCAGAAAGTCATAAATACGTCATGGGTTTGATTAGAAACAAAGAGTATGGCTGGAAATGAAGTTTGCAAGAAATTGCATTTTGCTTGTTTGGCCAGAATTCAATAAGATGGCATGAAATTCAAAAGACCATAACTTGCTCATCCTTTGGAATTTGGACACAAATGAGTACAATTTGGAAAGGTATTGAAAATATCTATAACCATGTAGTTTTGAGTTTTTTCAATTGTATCCAATAAATCCTTCAAAAATTGGAATGAAAGTCACTGAATTTTGAAAGTGACCTATAATTTTTACATGTGATCATGAGTCCTAAACTCCATAACTCTTCACCTTTGCGTGTTTTTCTTTTGGTAAAAGAAGAAAGGTTGTAGAGCTCCCTCTTAGATTTCCAAGCATATAAGACTTGCAATTTTTGGATAAAAAATGAATAAGTTATGAATTTTTGAAATTTAATGTATATTTTCCATTTTTAGTAACTTTCCAAGTTTCTTCATGAACAAGTTATACCCCAATCTTCTACTTCTCTTGACCTTGTGATGAAATTGACTTTGAAAAATGAAAAGAGGATGTTTGAATGAATGGTTGACCAAAATTTCAATTGGACAACCTTTAATTTTGAATGATTGTGACCAAAATGACCATTTTGCCCTTTCTAATTAATTGAACCATTTCTAATCCAAATTGAACCTCAATATTTCAGCCAAAGATGATTAATAACATATAGTGAAGTATGGAAACAAGTTTGAGTGAAAAAGTCATAGAAAACCTGATTAAATCAAAAACCCTAATTTGCACTTTGTATTAGGACATAGCTGATCAAGCCCCAAAACCCTAATTCCACTAGGCATCATGAGAGATTTCTTGAACAAATTTGATTCCAATGATGATAAAAAAAAATGGTGCTTCAAATCTTGGCTAATCTAAACCCCAATTACTTCAATTTAGACAAAACCCTAATGTTGACTAATGATTTAAGAGAATGTGATTCAACAAAATTTTCAACCTCTTGATGATCCAATGAGAAGGATGCAATGTCTTGAGACATTAGAAAACCTTGTGACTTGAGAAACCCCAAGTTTGAAAGAATGATCTCTCTTCTTGCACTAAGCGTCAGTACCATCAACCAGCATAACTTGTAGACAACTTAAGCACCAAAGTACCTTGATCCCATCACAAGAGGATGAATGCAATGCAATATGATATTTATGATGAAACATAAGCCTGAATCAAGAGGGTAAGTTTTGGGGTGCAACAGTTGCCCCTATTCAATCATCTTTGGCATGATAAGTGAGAAAAATGACAACTTTCGAGCATTCGGAGTTGAAGATGATTGAATACGAAAGAACCTAAAAATTTACACTCTTGAAAAAGAAACAAGATCCCCTAAGGATAAAGGATGCCAGCAGACGCGGGATTTTGAAGGATATAGACGAAACTATACTTCAGAACAAAGTGTCAGGATAAAACCATACCATAAAAGGGGTGAGATAAGACTCAAACCATAGAGAATAGGAAAAACTATACTCGGGAAAAGTACGCGGAACAGGGTGGCTAGAGTGCGTGATTATAGGAGCACCTACTAGTCTCAAACTAAGGGAAGACAGTGAGATGAAACTAAAAGACCCCAAAGGTTATAACAGAGACAAATTCCAACCCAAGATAGACAGTATGAAGGAACTGAAAGAATCCCAGGAGTAAGAAACAAAACGAGATAAAACTCTACTCAATATGACTAGTCAGACGAAACTAAACTAGATGAGTAGCATAATGAAAACTAGATTTCACACACGGGTAACGAGGAAAAACTTGACCCATAGCAAAATGGTGAGAATGCATGTTTCTTAGAGCACCTGCTGGTCTCAGATTAATGGATAGACAATAATGAAAACTGATAGAAGCATCCAAGGAACAAAGGAGACTATTTTCAACCAGGGACACAGTTACGAACACTGCAAAGAGACTCGGTAAATGAAAACTGATAAAGGATTCAATAATCAAACACTGAAGGAAGTCCAATGTATGAAAACAAAAATTAGATGACACTCGATTCACTATAACTAGTTAGACAAAACAAAACTAGATGAGTACCAGAACAAAAACTGGATTTCATGCGCGGGTGAGGAGACGAAACTCAAAACTCGACCCAAAGTAAGGTGATCAGGGCGTACTACTGAGAACCTGCTGAAAGTGAATATCAAGATGAAACTGGTATTCAAAAGGTACATCAATAGACATTGGAATGAAATAACGAGGGTAGTGAAGACTAAACTCGAGAAAACTGCGATAGAGAAAAACTGAACCACAATCAAGAGTAGACACTCAACCATTCAAAAGATTAACATCCACAGGATATTTGCACGGGGTGAAATTGAAATATTGAGGATGAAGACCTCATTGGGGGTATAATTTGAAGTATTAGAAAATTCACTAGGGGAAACAGAAACAATAATTGGCTTATATTCTGATGCATGTTTGAATTTTTATATCGCGTAATGCTCCATATAATGGAAATGCTACACGTTTTGGTAGATGCAATGTGATCATGTATATTTAAATGCTTCACTGGGGAATGGCCAATCGAGAAGCCAACAACCAAGAAGTAAAAACTTGACAGGACTCGTAAAAATAAATTGCAAAATCTGTTGGAGAAGATCAGATCAAAACTGTAATTTATGAAAAGAGGTGCCAGATCAGATTAAAGCTGTAATCTATGAAAAGAGGTGCCATTGAAGATTGGACATTGCCAGGGAAGATCCGGGCAAGACTGTAATTTTTGTAGGAAATGGTGTTCCGCTGTGTTGAGAATGACACTAAAATAATAAATCATATGTGGGAATTAAAACCCTTGTTGGGGAAACTCCCATCGAAAAGTCCTTTACCGTTTGTCGAAGATTACCAGAATCTTAACTAATCGACCAACATTAACTATATTGGGGATAAGGAAAGATCCTTAAATAAGGATGCCCCCAAGAAACCAATTAGCTGGGGGATGAGAGATTAGGACAAGGAGTCTCTAAATGGAAACTCTGTTAGGGATATGAGACGTCTTCAAACTTGAAGTCTCGGAATGAAGCCTTTCTCTTGAAAAATATTTCTGGGAGATAAAACTCTGCTGAGGAAATGAAACACCACTGAGGATACAAAACTCTGTCGGGGAGCGTTTTGCTGGGGATTCCCGAAGCTATTGTATGCAAGCATAAAATAGACTATGAAGATAGTCAAACAGTATCAAATTTACTGGGGAAATGGAAATATCTACCAACACCAACCCTACTGAGGATGATAAAGATTATTTTGTTAAAGAAATGCTCCAAGTTATAACTCAGACAAGAAAATATGAATTTATGAATACAAACTTCGGTGATAATTCAAATTGGAAGATAAACTCTGTTGGGAATAGTATCTATTAAGGAACAAAATGATTCTCATCAAGACTTGGTTGGGGGGTGAAGGTTTATGAAAACCTTATCCACCTCAAGAACCCCTTCTACGACACTGCTGGGGAGAAATAACTCTGCAGGGAGTTCCCCATTCCAAAGTTCAAAAATTAGAGGTAAGACTCTTACATGGGTGCTGACACATGTCAACTTACAAAGTGAACGATAATTCCTTGAGAAGACCTTATGGGATATGTACCATCATTGATATGCTTCCCCAAAGCAGCGAAACTTTGAGAGATCGATCCTCAACCCGACTGCCCCAGATTGGTGAAACTTTGACTGGGGAAACATTTTGTACAATTCCCAAAGGAATCCTTGGGCATCATGCCTTTGATACTATCGCTTATCATGAAACAATTGACCTCATACCCAATGGAGTAATCAAATCTTCCTTTTTTGACAACATTAAGCTCTTCACCGATGTTCATTGTGTAAGCTCTTTTGATGTTAAGCAATTGTTTTGTATGCAGAAGAATGTTTATTATGAGAATGACAACTCTAATGCAACAATTGTGTAAGCCTTGAAGTTTGAAAACTTTGAATGAAAAATACGCCGCAACTCTGTTGTGAATGAATCACTAGCTAGAGTGCAACATTTCAAAAACTTTTTGCAATAAACACGATGCAGACGATAAGATACGAACATGGATATGTAACACAAATTTAGGAGCTAGGAAACATTGTCCTGTTGTAGTATACCTTCGATTTGAACACATGTTTCAGTTAGGACTTTTAAAGGTTGTAATATGGCTTGGTTCATGATTTTTAGAAAAAGAAGATTTTAAGGCTCAAGTTATTTGGTGCACGCCCCCCTTCGTGATGTTCTCCGGTCCTAAGTTCAGTTGACTCGATACAAGCACTCATTTCTCAAAAGAGTATATGACGGTTGAGGAGCCACATAGATATCTTGGACATGACAATCACTTAACCTTTGGTTTTTGGATGTTTGATCACACGACTTTTCTTTTAATGAAGATTTTTATTGGATAACCCTTTTCTTCCTCACGGGCTTTTCAAATTCTTTTTCGCTTTCCCTAATTTTTTCCTGGACCAATTCTTTTGAATTTCAATTTGGAAGTCCAGCAGGACACCCTAACTTTTTCCTAAGCGACTTGTTTTTCTAGTCCAACTTAGGAGGCCTTTTTGTTTCTTTCCTATTCATACTTTCCCTTTAGAAAAAGTCGCGTGACCCTAAGTTTTTGAGCTTCTTTTTCTTAAGAAAGTGAATGCCTCATTCCTTGGTCGGCAAGGGATAACCATTGTTGTATCAATTTGATCTCGACCTTAGTTTTTTTTAAAGTTTTTTTTTGTGAGGAAGTAACCATTGTGCGAAGGATAAGGTGTGGTGATCCTTAGATAGGAAAACCCTTCTGAAATTTGAACGCTTGATCAAATTAACTGAACATCTACCCCGCCCCTGGGTTAAAAAATAAGGGTTTTTTTCAGAAAAGAAACTCCTACTTCGAAGGCTCGGAGGGGATAGCGAGGGTCTATCTCACTTATATCTCCGGTGTTTGGGGATTAAAACAAGGCATGTACATCCTCAACAAGATTCTACTCAAAAGCATACAATCAAAGATATTGCATTTAAGTATCGTCATCCTTCCTCTAATTTTTTACTACGAAAAAGAGTTGGCACAGTTGGTATCAAAATACCAGAAAATCATTTAAAGAGTGATAATGAATGGATGGAAAAAATATTACTTCAAGGAAAACATACTCATCGCATTAGGGTTAGATTTCAACAAAATAAACAAGTTTCTACATACAGACAATGTTTAAACAAACAAGATACATATGACAATGTAGTGAAGAATCATAAAAATTCCATTATAGAGGAGACTTGACTCAGTTTAGACTTGTTGATCTTGATGATGCACTATAGTATTGATGCTCATCCTGGAACGTGACTTCTTTGTTACGATGGGAATTGGCAGATGGCTATGCTGAGGAAATAAGGGCTTCTGTATAAAGGACATCCCTAAAGCAACCTCAACGGGGACACGAGAACAAGCCTAGGCGAGATATCTTCAAGCACCTTTTCGTTTGTCCTTCCGTAGGAATGGACATTCACTGGGGAGAAGTAAATGTTTGCCACTATAACGGGGCAATGAATTAATGCGGAGAAAATCAAAGTATTCACAAACAAGTAGTTGGGTACTTCGTCAAGAGGAATATTGAACATGCTCCCCGCATAGTATGACAGTTGTTTTTATTATTCAAATTTCAAGCAATTTAAAAAATAATAATAATAAATTGTAACTTAAATCATCATGTTTATGTAGGGCCAACAATGTCTATATGCAAATGTTTATCAAAATATTGGACGTTTTTGTAAACAAAACGGTAAAAGGAAGTTATGAGCACATATATAAAAGAGAATCCTTTATTTACTTGAAAAAATTAGCCTGTGAAAAAGGCAATTACATTTGGAAGTAATTCATAAAAAAAGATAATTGCAAAATAAAAACAAATGAGTGTTTACAAACAGCCATGTGAATACGGAATCCATCAAGTTCCGACTCTGTTATAGCTTTTATGACCTTAACGCTCTCATTTCCTTGCTTTCTAACGAAGCATTCTTGGACTGGTTCCAACCCCTTCTAGGTGACGGAATGATAATAGATGAAATAAAAACATGAGATCCAATGTTGAGCGTAGTCATTTGCTTGAAATCCCTAACTTTTTCCTGAATCGCCCATTCGGGTTTTCGATTCACCAGGATGCCCCCTTTTTTTCCTAAACTGCCCTTTCGGGTTTTCAACTTAGCGGGTATGTTTCATTCAAAGTATTTTTTAACTACGTCAGCATTCATAAGGAGTAGGAAGTATTCACCATCCATGGTTGCGAGCATCATCGCTCCACCAGAGAAAACCTTTCTGACCATGAATGGTCCTTCATAAGTCAGGGCCCACTTGCCTCTGAGATCACCCTGAGGAAGAATTATCCTCTTTAGCACAAGGTCACCTGGTTTGTAACATTGAGGCCGCACCCTCTTGTCAAAATCCTTCCTCATCCTTTGCTGATATACCTGACCATGACATACAACCGTCAACCTCTTCTCGTCAATGAGTTCTATTTGATCCAGCCGATTTTGTACCCATTCACTTTCATCAAGCTCAACATCTTTCATGATCCTTATAGAGGAAATTTCGACTTCCAAAGGAAACACTGCTTCCGTGCCATAAACCAAAGAAAATGGGGTTGCCCCAGTCAAATTACGCACAATGGTACAATGACCATGCAAAGCGAAAGGCAGCATCCCATGCCAATTTTATAGGTTACTACCATCTTCTGTATAATCTTCTTAATATTCTTATTTGCCGCTTTGACAACGCCATTCATCTTCGGTCGATACGCAGAAGAGTTATGATGCTTGATTTTGAAGGACTCACAAAGCTCCTTCATCATTTTGTTGTTCAAATTACACCTATTGTCGGTGATGATCTTTTCAGGCACTCCGCAACGACAGATAATATTATGCTTAATAAAGCGAGTTACCACTTTCTTGGTAACGTTTGCATAAGATGCAGCTTTGACCCATTTAGTGAAATAACCAATGGCAACTAGAATGAAACAGTGCCCATTGGATGCAGTCAGTTTGATCTTTCTCATCATATCAATTCCCCACATCACGAACGGCCAAGGAGAAGCAAAAAGATTCAGTGGCACCGGCGGCACATGTACTTTATCAACATAGATTTGACATTTGTGATAAATCCGTGCATGGTTATAACAGCCAGTTTCCATGGTGGACCAATAATAGCCAGCTCTTAAAATCTTTTTGGCCATGGTATGTCCACTGGAGTGAGTTCCAAAGTCACCCTCATGCATCACTTCAATGATTCTAGTTGCTTCTCTCTTGTCAACACATGTGAGCAGTAAACCATCAAGATTCCTTTTATACAACACACTGCCACTGAGGAAAAATTTGGCCGAAAATCTTCTCAAGAACTTTTTGTCTGTGACAGACGCCTCTTCAGGGTACTCTTGCGTTTCAAGATATCTTTTAATATCGTAAAACTATGGGTTACTGTCTGATTCCAAATTGGCTTCAAAACAAAAAGCTGGCTCATCCAACCTTCTGATGATAATGGAAGGTGCTTTGTTAGCCCACATAACTATGAACATGGAGGACAAAGTATCCAGTGCATCAGCTAAATTGTTCTCTTCTCTGGAAACGTGTTCAAATGTGATCTCTCTGAAGTATGGAATCAACTTCATAACATGCTCACGATAGAGAATCAGGTTCTGATACCGAGTCTCCCAATCTCCATTAATTTGGCTGTTAACAAGATTGGAATATTTGTAAACTTTCAAGTATTTGATTCGCAAGTCGATTGACGCCTCAATACCATAAATGCAAGTTTCATATGCGACCATGTTTTTATTACAATGAAAACAAATGTGAGTTGTGAAAGGAATGTGGAATCCCTCAGGAGAGGTGATAATAGCTCCAACAATGTTGCCCATAACATTGGAGGCACCGTCGAACATAAGCGTCCAACGTGGTCCCGGCTCGGGTCCTTCATTTGGGCACGAGATATTACAATCTAGAATATACATTATATCCTCATCTGGAAATTCAAACTTTATCGACTCATAATCGTCCATGGGTTGATGAGCAAGATGATCAGCCAATATACTACCTTTGATTGCCTTTTGCATAGTGTACTGGATATCATATTCAGTGAGTATCATCTGCCAACGGGCTACTCTGCCTGTGAGAGTCGGCTTCTCAAAAATGTACTTGATTGGTTTCACTTTGGATATCAAGTAGGTGGTGTGGGTCAACATATATTGTCTTAAGCGTTTGGCAGCCCAAGCAAGTGCACAACAAGTTTTTTCCAGTAATGAGTACCTTGACTCACTCTCCATAGACTTCTTACTCAAGTAATAAATCGCTTGCTCTTTCTTTCTCATCTCATCATGCTGACCGAGGACACAACCCATGGAATTTTCCAATACAGTTAAATACATGATTAATGTCTTCCCTTCCATCGGTGGCATGAGTATCAGAGGTTCCTGCAAATATTCCTTTATTTTGTCGAA
Organism: Vicia faba; assembly: GCA_948472305.1. Taxonomy (NCBI): domain Eukaryota; kingdom Viridiplantae; phylum Streptophyta; class Magnoliopsida; order Fabales; family Fabaceae; genus Vicia; species Vicia faba. The sequence goes on from OX451736.1 coordinate 496,225,541, forward strand.
TGCCTTTTGACAATCTTTATTCCACCTAACCGTCTGATTTTTCTTTAACAATTTGAACAGAGGTTCACACGTGGTTGTGAGATGAGAGATAAATCTAGGAATGTAGTTTAACCTTCCCAAGGAACCACAGACTTCTTTTTCTATTTTCGGTTCGAGAATTTCTTGTATCGCTTTCACTTTAGCAGGGTCAACCTCGATACCTTTTTCACTTACAATAAAACCCAACAAATTACCAGATCTCACCCTGAAAGTGAACTTATTTAGATTCATCCTCAAAAGGAATTGCCTCGGTCTTTCGAACAACTTCTCTAGATGGACAAGATGCTCCTCTTTAGTGCAGACTTAGCAATCATATCATCCACATAGACCTCAATGTCCTTGTGAATCATATCATGAAAGAGAGTAACCATGGCACACTGATACGTTGCCCCTGTATTTTTCAAACCAAATGGCATCACCTTATAGAAAAAGGTTTCCCAGGGCATGATAAATGTTGTCTTCTCCATGTCTTCCGACGCCATCTTAATTTGATTTTAACCCGAAAAACCGTCCATAAAGGAAAACACTTTAGAGTGGGTTGTATTATTGACTAACACGTCAATATGGGGAAGAGGAAAATCATCTTTAGGGCTTGCTCTGTTCAAGTCCCTATATTCCACACACATCCTGACCTTACCATCTCTCTTAGGCACAGGCACAATATTGGCAATCCACGGAGGATAATTGATGACTTTCAAGAAATTTGCATCCAATTGTTTCTGAACTTCTTCTTCAATCTTCTTGGACATCTCAGGATGATTTCTTCGGAGCTTTTGCTTGACAAGTGAGCATCCTTCCTTGAGCGGTAGATGATGTACCATGATATTTGTATCCAGCCCTGGCATATCTTCATAAGACCAAGCAAAAATATAAAAATATTATTGAAGTAGCTCAATTAATCTGACCTTCATACTTTCTTCGAGATATTCCTCTATCTTGACCTCTCTTCTTACCTCTTATGTGCCAATATTCACTACCTCAATTGACTCTTGGTTTGGATGGATAACCTTCTCTTCTTGTTTTAATAACCTTGATAATTCCTCGGGAAGGTCACAATCCTCATATGCCTCCTCTTCATCTTGGTAGATGGGATTATCAAAGTCATAATGAGTGATAGTAGATTTGTTATCAATATAATCCGTGGTGGTAGTGCATCTGCAAAAATGATATTTTTGATGTTTTAGTGACAATGTATTAAAAGGAAACATCGTCATTTAAAGAAAAGTAAAAAGAAAGAAATGGAATGAAATATTTGAATGCAAAAACATCCTTTATTCATGATAAATTTTTGAAAATAAACATGGTGGCTCTACACAAATGCTCCACTACGCCTTGGGCAGAGCGCAAGAATTATGACATGATAATAAAAGAAAACAACAAAATTACTCCTCAACGCTTGAAACTTGGACAACATCTACAGAAGTCAAATTGTCGAGCTCTTGACCTGGTATACTCGGACTAATCCAATCTTTAATATTGTAGCCATTAACCCTATCGTCACCAACCGCATTGGTGTATCCTTCTTGAGTAGCACCGGGACGGGAAAACTTCACAGGAGTAGATAGACCAGATGCTCTGGGAGTCACACTCTGCTGACCTGGACTGAAACCAAGACCGAATTTGTTGAACTTAGAGAAAACATCCAACACCTGACCCCAACCTTCAGGATTACCATTCTCCACCACAGCTCTAGCGTCCCTGAGAGAAGACATAGCAGTTTCCAGTTTTCTTTTCTATACTGGAGGAGGAATATTTACCGTATGAACTGTCTCAAACGCTTGGAAAGGAGTCTCATGTATCTCTCCTTCAACTTCAACATAGAAGAATGACGTCAAATGACTCACAATATACTCCTCTTCATCGCACACAGTTATCACTTTTCCATCTGCAGGATATTTGAGTTTCTGATGAAGGGTAGAAGTGATTGCCCCTGCTTTATGAATCCACGGCCTCCCTAACAAACAACAATGTGTTGGCCGTTTATCCATAACAAAAAACTTAGCAATGAAGGTGTGAGGACCAACCTTAATAGGTAATTTCACCTCCCAAAACTCTGATCTCCGGGACCCATCAAATTCTTTCACCATCAAGTCACTAGGACGCAGCTCAAGACCGGAATAATCAATTTTCATCAACACTGATTTAGGAAATACATTCAAGGATGACCCTGTGTCCACCAACAATCGTGATAAATTAGTTCCTCTACACTCCATATAAATATGTAACGCCTTGTTATGGTATCGTCCCTCGGGAGGAAGGTCAAAATCTGTAAAGCCCATACCATATCCAACAGATATATTAGCACAAACATTTTTGAATTGATTGACTGTTATCTCATGTGGCACGAATGCGTTCTTCAACAATTTCATCAAAGCATTTCTGTGAGGCTCTGAATAAATCAACAATGACAAGATAGACATCTTAGAAGGGGTATGACTTATCTGATCAATTATGCTATAATCGCTCTTCCTGATAATTCGCATTAACTCTTTAACTTCATCAAGAACTAAAGAAGTTTCTGGAACTATACTTGGATGAGTCACATTGGCTGGTGTAACCCTCGGATTACCAATCATCACCTGTTATTTTCATTTTTCTCTTGCAGAGGAATCCTCTGCATATTGTAAATTGGAAGGGCCAAACTCTCTCTCTCTCTCTCTCTCTCTCTCTCTCTCTCTCTCCTAGTCATTCGACACACAACATAGAAATTATGAACTTCTCCTTCATTATCTTTAATAAAGTATTCCTCAGAAGGACGAGGATTTGTCTCTTGCTTCACCCCATGGTAATAAACATCAGCACCATAATGCCATGGGATGGCCTTCTGACTAGTATATGGCATGGTACCAGGTATTGTAATCATCAAAGGAAGCGCCCTAGATAGGGTAGGGATACACACAGGAGTGTAAGGAATAGATATCACAGCAACATCTTCTTCAGTAACTCTTTGGACTTTTGGTTTTCTATCAAACTGTAGGGAACCTTCATCCATCATGAACTGGATGCCAACTTTCAAATCATCACAGCCCTCTGGATGTTCTTTACATTTGACACAGTCTGAAATACAGTCTAGGAAAATAGAATTGCCGATCAAATACCTTTTAACATACAACAACGGAGTAATCACCTGTTCCACATCCATAACTAAATTCAACATTTCACCATTATCATCAATCATATTAACAACAGCCCCTCCATGTTTAGGCATTGGGTTTTGGACAATATTCAGACCAGTCACTGGAGTAAACTCAATTTCCTTGGCATCCAACAAGTCCTGTACTTTTCACTTTAATGCAAAACAGTTGTCAGTAGAATGACCAATTCCTCCAGAATGGAATTCACATCTTACATTAGCATCATAATTAGCAGGAAGCCTTCTGATGGGTGTCGGAATATTTCTCAAACTAATCAACTTCAAATCAAGCAAATGATGGAGTGCTTCAGTAAGAGATACTGGCAATGGATCAAACCTTCTTGGCTGCCTTTGTTGTTGATTATTATACTGACAAGGAGCATTTGGTTGTCTTTGTTGCTGAGGCGCAAGATTTTGTCTCTGTTGTGGAGGAGCATTAATAGGAATAGAGACAGCATTAACTTATTGGTATTGACGATCTTCCCATATTCCTCTATGAGAGTACACCGCGCTTGCATCGCCTTCCCTTTTCTTAGGGTAAGCATTGAAATGTTTCTTACCACCCCCTGATGAGCCACCAGAATTACCAACTTGAATTTTTCCCAATTTCTAACCAACCTCAATTCTCTAACCAGCCATAACCAAATTCGTAAATCCTGCTGAAGCACTTCCTATCATGTGATCATAATAAGGCCCTTGTAAGGTACTCATAAAAATATCAAAGTGTTCTCACTCCATGAGTGGAGGTTGAACCCTTGCAGCCAATTCACGCAATTTCTGAGTGTATTCTTTGAAAGATTCTTTTGGCCCATGTGACAAATTCTGTAATTAAGTGTGATTAGGCGCCATATCCGTATTGTACTGATAATATTTGATATAAGCATGGGCAAGATCATTCCAACATCAAATATGAGTTTTTTCCAGCTTCATGTACCACTCAAGGGATGCCCCGGATAGGCTATCCTTGAAGAAATGAATCAAAAGCCCATGATCCTCGGTATGTACTGACATCTTTCGGAAATAAGCAGTTCCATGAGTAACGGGACATGATGAACCATTATACTTTTAAAATACCGGCAATTTGAACTTTAGGGGAACCTTCACCTCAGATAATAGTCCAAAATCATTAGCATCCATGCCAAGGACTCCTTGCCCTTCTACAGCTTTCAATCGTTCCTCCAATAACTGATACCTTTTATCCTCAATCTAAACCTCAGGCTCAGAATGCCGCACAGAAAGTTGAACTTCATCCTGATCAAAATCATAGTCTTGCTCTTGATAGTTCCTTACACCACCCTGATTATCTCTTTGGTTCCCTAAAAAATAAGGTCCCAGAGATGGGGGAAACGGTCCCATGTTAACGTTGCGCAAAAAAGGATTTCCAGGAGGCCCGTGTAGATTCCTGACGGGCATGTCTTACACATCCCCCAGTCCTACAGATATATCATGATAAAGCCATTGATTTCCACCATCCACCGGAAAGTGGCATTGATTGTTGATAATGGCAACCAACTCCTCCTGTCGGCGATTCACGTTAGTGATGACCTCCATGAACTGGGTCATCTGAGTGGTCATCTGGGCCCTTATTTTAGCAAGTTTAGCTTGGATCTGTTCCATCTGTCTCAGTAGATTATTTCTGGTAGAGTATTGATGAGTAGTCGTCTTGAACTCTGGACAAGAAAAGCAGAATCAAGATAAGAATGTTGTCCTAAGATGACCTGTAATGTATGAGGTGCATGACATGCATGATATGTTTTGTTATTTCCAGGTATTCAAGAGTCTTATTAACCATCAGTCATAGCGTGCAACCAGGTTTAAAATAATTGTACAATCAAAGAAACAAAACATTAATTCATTTATTCAAAAGAAAAAAGATAATGCTCAAGTGAGTTCATACTATTAATTGTACGTCACTAATCAATAAAACACGCATTTAAAAGAGGACATAAAAGAAACCGAGTATAAAATAAAATGATCCCATCCAACAATTCTAGAGGTGACCATCACATCCAAGATACATAGCAGGACTAAATCTCTAGAACAAGGCATGCTTCAAGGTGTTGACAATATTCTTCGAGTTTGGCTTTTTCTTTTAAAAGTTGGGATGCAAGTATTTCACTTCCTCGGAATTGATCCTCCACGGAGCGTCTCTGGGCTACCTCCTTCTTAATCTGAGCTACCTTGGCTTTGAGCTATTTTTCCATATTTTGAATCTTCTTCTTGTGCTACTCTCAGATGCCTGAAGTTTCTGGAATTCTTGTTGTTTCCTACTCAACTCTTCTTCCATTTCATCATGAGACCTCTTCCTAAACTTTGTTACGTCGAAAGTTTCCATTTGATCTTCTTTGAGTTTGTGAGCTAATTCATCCCTCTCTTGATCTACCCAATAGAATTTCAATCCTGCCTCACGATCCTTTGCACGAATTTGAATGTTTTCAACATGAACTTGGGTGAAAATCTCAGTAGGCACAGTGTCACACAAAACAACAGGAGGTTGCTCATGTAGAGGAGTTGATCTTTAATATGGCAACTATAGATTTTTAACCATGTCTTTAGCCATTCCATGTAAGGAACCCTAGCAATAGGAACCTTCTTTCTCAATGTGGCTCTATCCTTCCCGTGAATTCCCTTCCAAGCATTTGTCATTCTTTTTAACATCTCAGGATTACGCCTCTAACAAAGTACACTAATCTAGTCACTTCTTCGTATTTTGGTGGACCATCCATTGCATACCCCAACTGGCGGTAAGGAAGTACAGGGTTATAGTTGATTCACCCCTTAGTTCCCATGAGGGGAACATTAGGGAAATCTCCACAGCTAGTGAAGATACTTCGCACTTCCCCCATGACATAATTCCATCGGATATTGAATGAAGTGAGGTTGAAAAGCCTTGACGACCATTGGAGAGAATGCTTTGTGTCTACAAAAGGGCCACTCACTGGTAAATGCAACTTAAACCACTGATACAACATTGAATGAAACAAGCTAACATTACCTCCTTTTCCATGTCTGAAGTGAATAGTGTAAAGAGTATCTTCCAAAAGTGTCGATACTGGGTTCTTACTCCTAAAAACACATATAGCCACTAAATCCACAAAGTTTCTCTTATGAGGAAAGAGAACAATACCATATATCATGAGAGCAAACAAAAGGTTAAAGTCATTCCAATTTCTTTTCTTTGCCAAGTCTTCAGCTTTCTTCACTAAGAAATCCAAATAAAACCCCATAACATCTTTACTTGATTTCCAATTGTCCTTCACCTCTTTCCAACTCAAATGAAGGGTTTCAGCAATAGCTTTGAACTTCAACTTCTCAGGCACTTGGACAAAAGGAACTTCATTGTCCATTTTGATGTTAAGAAGATAGGAGTATTCCTCTAGCGTGGGAACCATTTGATAATCTTGAAAACTAAAACACCGCAATTTCTTGTCATAAGAACTCAACTTCTTCAACTCGGACACATAAATAGTCAGAATCTGGTAAGCGAAGGTATGTCTGGTGGATTCTTTGACAACAACTGAATCAAACTCATCTGGCAGGAGGTCGGCCATTTCTGATGGAGAAAAACTCTTGAATTCCTCTGGAAAATGACATGCATATGCTAGTTATTTTTTATACATCATTTTTTTTGAAAATAAATATGCTATGATGTGACATGACAGACTCAAAGTTTCCGCATTGGATATGGCTGGACCATTTCATAGAACCATACAGCTCAAGATCAAAAATCCCACATGGCTTCAGAACTACCATGGGAACCCAAGTCACCATCAGAACACAAAGTCTCCAATTGTACCTGTACCTATAGAAAAACTTTTCCCGCCCCACTCATGGGTGAAGACTAGGTAGCTATAATGTTAAAGGCCAAATCAGAGTCAAAGAGCTCATTTGCTATTATCGTCATACAATAACACTTATCCGAACCTCCTCTGAAGTCATGGGTCTCATGGTCGAGTGTACAAGACATATGCCTCATAGCCGCCATGGCCACTCTATTTCTGGTTCCTATAAAATTCACTCACATCCTGGGTATGGGGCCTTTTACCACATGGAACAACCCACCCACCAAGAAAACCAATCCAAACAGTCCAACTAAAGTCCAATATGCAGAAAATAAAGCACACATAGGATGCAATGCAAACAGATAAATATGCGAAGCGATAAAATAAACACCCAAAAATAAATAAACAAGCACTAGGATTGACTCGCGAAGGGAGTGGACCAGTAAGAGGTCAACCCAGTCCCCAGTGAAGTTGCCAGCTGAAATAATCGGCCGAACTGTCATCTGATTTAAAATCAATAAAGTCGCCACTAAACGTCTTTTATTTCGCCGAAAGGGAAAGATAAACATCGAGAAAAGTTGAAGAGGGGGAAATCATGATCTTACAACTGAGAGATTGGGTAAGGGAGTCTGTTACGCAAGGGGAAGGTATTAGCACCCCACACGCCTGTAGTACTCTACAGTACCCGCTCTTATTGTTCTAATCTAAGGGTGTATAAATTCTATTCTTAATGTTTACTACCGAGGAAGAATGCATGCAAAATAAAGGAGAAAATAATGTAGGGAAAATAAATTTGTGCTCACTTGGGCCCTACCTCAATGCCTATGCATCCCTCTTAAGGAATCAGAGAAACCGTAGTTCGGCTCATATATTTTTGTTGGTTTGTGTTTTTTAGTTGAGAAGACAAAAGCAACAGTCAAGATGGAAAAACATCAGATGAAACGACAAAAAACACCAACAACAATGATAAAACAACAAAAAAGGGATGACAAGACATCACATGGTAACACAAACTCAGATAAGATGATAAAACGTCAGCATGATAACAAAATATCAGACAAGATGATAAAACATTACACCTAACAATGATTTCGAAAATCAAAGTAGGATAACAAACATATGCAATAGCGAAACATCGGCAACAAACATATACGATGGCGAAACATCAGCAAAAAGATATCAAGATAACATGGCAAAGATGGCGAGACATCAACAATTCAGATGATAAAATGTTGCACCTAACAATGATATTGAGAATCAAAGTAGGATAACAAACATACGCGATGGCGAAACATCGACAATAAACATATGCGATGGCAAAATATCGGTTAAAAGATGGCAAGATAACATGGAAAAGATGGCGAGACATCAGCAATTCAGATGATAAAACATCACACCTAACAATGATATTGAGAATCAAAGTAGGATAACAAACACATGCGATGGAGAAACATCGGCAACAAACATATGCGATGGCGAAACATCAGTTTGACAAGGTTTAAAACAAAGCCAAAAGGCGCACAAACAATTAAGGTTGGTTTGTATTTTATACTTTAAAGAAGGATTTAAGTTCATTAGAGACATTTTTATGATTTTCCAATAAAAAGTTTTAGTTTTAGGATGCAATATGCAAAGAAAGAAAAAAATAACTAAGGGAGACTAGCCTAGACTACCCCTAATGTTATCATACAATGATTGACTCTAAGGTTGAGGATGAAAATGGAAGTCTCTAACCTATGTTAGCATGCATGGGTAAATATCCTAATGTCTATCTCGAGGACTAACCCTACACAAGCAATCCTAAGGGAGCATGGTAAATACCAAACAAGTGAGAAAAAAGTGCTTTGGCAAAAGCATACAATCATAGTATACTAACTCAGGGGATGAGGGTATGAAGAGAAAATGCTTTAGCTAAGGGGAACGGATCACCCGAAGCAAACAAGCGGGAGACGGATGAAATAAGAAAAATGTGTTGTTCAAAGAGATTGAGCACCTAACCAAGATATAGAAGATCGAGGTAGGCGACAAAAGATAATATAAACAATTACAGAGTGTCAGCATTGGCCAATGTGAACTCCTGACAAAGCATGGGGGTTTGATTGCAAAACCCTTGCCCACTTGACGAACTCGATACATATGATCTGCACAACTCTGAAGCATCGACGTACCACGTGAGGTAAGGATGACACATACTAGAATGTGTGGGGTTCGATTACGGACCCTCCCCGCTCTCCTCCTTTTGAGAACTTATCACCTGTAATATAATGCGGGCACAAATATAAACACGCGTGCATAATACCTACTCCAAAGGTAGGATTTTAAACAAACACAATTAGCATCCCAACAGAATTTCCTTAAATAGGTCTTCAAATAAACCAGAGGGGCTCCTGACATATATCTGCAGCGGAGGTCCCATCATGCAATAGAAAATAATAAAGTGTGGCACCAGTACAAAGGAAGTAGTGCAATACCAAACGAATAACTATCCGTAGCAACTAAGCGAGAAAAAGAAACCTGGAGAACTTCGAGCAAGCTAGCATCAGTAAACAAATAAGTCAGAAATCACACCATCGGATATAAGCATTGAGGATTCAAATGTGAATATAACTCACAGTGTATATAAGACACAACCACATAGATATCCTGCAAGGAAATAAAATATATACAAAGCACAAGAATGGTGAAAACATAGCAAATTGTGTCCCACAAATAAAGTAGAACACAAATCCATCAAGTCAATATTGAAAACTTTCTCGGGGTACCTTGCACACTTAACCAAAATAATTAGTAACTACAAGGAGAATTAATGAATCAATAAGGGATGGATGATAATATGGAAAAGAAATGAGAAATTATGGCAAAATATCAATGCAATAGATATAGGAGCCTTCAAGCAAACACAAACAACAACTTGGTCAAAACTAGTGAACTATTGCTCCTTTCTTGTCACCATGTTGGATTAACAATGAAATGTTAACCAAGGATCAAAGGAGCTTTGCATGATATCAAGCATTATTTAACAAGTCAGAATCACAATCAATTCAACTTAAAATAAATTCTAATTGTATTCAAAAGATGATGCACAAGAGTTATCTCCTTGACCATATTTACAAGTGATTATCAAGCAAAATTGACAAAATAAGCTAGTGAGAACTTGAATTGTTAAATGATGAAGTAAAGTCTTCAAAACAAGGGAGAGGATGATAAAAATAAAAGGAATTGATCTCTCATGGGTTGCACAAGTGCATTCCTTTTACCTCTAATTCTAAGGATCATAAAAACATACATGGGAGATTATTGAATCCTAAAATGGAAACAAAGCTTGTAAAAATCATACAAAATTAAACCAAGGTTCATAAAATATCACGAGACCAGAAACATCAAGCTCAAGGCAAAATTAGTAAGATTCAAGTGAAAAACTAAATTAATTCAAGGTAGAAACCCTAGAAAAGCCTCTAAATGGGAACCCTAGTTTGATTAAATGGGGAAAATAGCTAGGGAATTAGAAAATCATGAAAAATAATACACAAACTAATGGAGTCAGTAGTGTCAAGTACTAAAAATAATGGTTCCCAAACATGCACAAAAACAACCAAGTAAAAGTCAAATTGTTGAGGCAAAACTCAAAGACCTAACTCACAAACTTAAATCAAGAAAAAATATAAGGAAGCTTTTAAAAATCAGATGAGAAATTTTTTTAAGTGCCCAAGACTTGAAAAAGTCAAAATTAAATAATTTTGTTCCTTAAATGCCTATGGAAAATGTGAAACAAAATTCATTTTTCATCACTAGTTGAGACAAAACTCAAAATAGACACCTTTAACCAAATATTTTGGGAAAGATGGGGTTTTAAGGTTTAAATTCCAACAAAATTAATTTCCAAGTACCTAACACATTCAAGAATCCTAATTAAATATTTTTTGGCCTTTACAAATTTTGAAAATCAACAAATTGAATCATAACTTGTGATGTAAAAAACGAAAGTATCAAAAATGGTTCACCAACTTTACTAATTGTGAAATAAAATATTTAAGCATGATAAAATCCTAAGAAAAATTATAAAATCAACATTAAGTCATAAGTATTTTTGAAAATATTTTTAGCATTTTTTATGTCTAAGAAAAGTATCAAATGGAGCCAAAGTGTGAAAATTATGATTAAAACCCACTATATATATATATATATATATATATATATATATATATATATATATATATATATATATATATATATATATATATATATATATATATATATATATATATATATATATATATATATATATATATATATATATATATATATATATATATATATATATATATATATATATATATATATATATATATATATATATATATATATATATATATATATATATATATATATATATATATATATATATATATATACAAATTTATAATGAATCAAAAAAATACAAAAATCATAAAATAAATTCCAGTATATGAAAACATACTATTAATATAGTGGGATATATTTTTTTGAAATTTTTTTGTATTTTAAAAAATGGTTAAAATAATTGAAAAAAACATAAGAATCAATTAAATCCTATTATTTATTTAATCAACTAAAAATATGAAAATTCTAAAATAAAATTCAGAAACATAAAATGGATTAATCAAAGTATCTAAAATATTTTTTATATAATTTTTGTATAAAGGAAAGGTCAGAAACAAAAATTAGCAAAAATGGTATGCAAAAATATCAATTAAACAAAACTAATTAATGCACGAATTTTTTCAACAATAAAATGATTATTAAAAATTCTAGTAAAATTATGACAAACATTAGAAACTAAAATTAGCCTATGGTATTTTTTCAGAATTTTTTGGATAGGTTTTGATCAAGAAATAAAATCAGAGAAAACAAATAAATTGAAATAATATAAAATGCATTAAAAATTCAAACGATCTAATCAGGGCGCGCCACCTCACTTCATCTCCTAGCTCCAGCATATTCCAAAACATGTCTCACATACAGATCTCGAGCCTATATTCAGGTCCATCAAGCGCACTCGTTTTTCAACCAAAATCCATGAATCAAGGCGCAAATTAAACTGACACTAGCATCTACCTCATGACAATCATAGAATTCACAATGGATCAATGATCTAAGAGAAATATGCACGTAACGTTGCTGAAAACATGAAACATTCAAGTTGCAGAAAATCACATAGCACGATTTAAGCTCCAATCAAGCAAACTAAATACATCAGACATATGGCCTGGCCAACTAATTCATCATGAACATGTATTGATTCATCAAATCACACTTAATCAAACAAATCGAAGTTCAAGAAATTCACCTCAATGTGGAAACTGAGATCTTGATTCTTTAGTTATAAATGTGAATAAACCCTACTGTCTTGATCTACACACTTCTCTAAAGTTAAATTCACCAAAAATTTGAAGAACGCGCGAAGGAAATGGGAGAATCAAAGAAAAGTTCAGCAGGAATAAGCAATGTTAAGATCTAGATTTGTGGAGAATGAAGCATGGAGATGGTGAAATGAGGCTTGGAGAGCATTATATAGAGTGAGTAGAGAAGGTTAGAAGAGGAAATTAGTCCTCAATATTGTTAGAGGGCCTGATTGGAAAATTTGGCCAAAAATTGAGTGCACATGAGTCCCTGTGTTTTAATCGTGCATTCCTTGATATTTCTTGCGTTTTGTGTGCCAAATATCATAAGAAGAAAACTCCAAAAGCTACAGGTCATGACTCAATGAGTAGAGTGAGTGTTGGTGAATTGGCTTTTCTTGGCAAATTTGAGCATTTTGAATGCAAGCAAGTACCATAGCCCATAAGGCACGAATTTGCTGGCATTATGGGCCTTAGCAAGTCATAAATAAGTCATGGTCTTGATTAGAAACAAAGAGGATGGATGGAAATGAAGTTTGCAAGAAATTTCATTTTGTTTGTTTGGCCAAAATTCAATAAGATGGCATGAAACTCAAAAGACCATAACTTGCTCATCCTTTGGAATTTGGACACAAATGAGTACAATTTGAAAATGTATTAAACTTATCTAAAACCTTGTTGTTTTTAGTTTTTTCAATTGGATCCATTAAAGCCTTCAAAAATTGGCACGAAACTCACTGAATTTTGAAAGTGACCTATAATTTTCACATGTGATCATGAGTCCTAAACTCTATAACTCTTCACCTTTTCATGTTTTGCTTTTTGTAAAAGAATAAAAGTTGTAGAGATCCCTCGTACCTTTTCAAGCATATAAGACTTGCAATTTTTGGATCAAAAATGAATAAGTTATGAGTTTTTGAAATTTAGTGTATATTTTCCATTTTTAGTAACTTTCCAAGTTTCTTAATGAACAAGTTACATCCCAATCTTCTACTTCTCTTGACCTTGTGATGACATTGACTTTGAAAAATGAAAAGAGGATGTTTGAATGAATGGTTGACCAAAATTTCAATTGGTCAACCTTTGATTTTGACTGATTGTGACCAAAATGACCATTTTGCCCTTTATAATCAATTGAACCATTTCCAATCCAAATTGAACCTTAATATTTTAGCCAAAGATGCTTAATAACATGTATTGAAGCATGGAAACAAGTTTGAGTGAAAAATTCATAGAAAACCTGATTAAATCAAAAACCCTTATTTGCACTTTATGTTGGGATATAGTTTATCAAGCCCTAAAACCCTAATTCCACTGGGCATCATGAGAGATTTCTTGAACAAATTTGATTCCAATGACGATAAGAAAATGATGCTTTAATTCATGGCTCATCTAAACCCCAATTACTTCAATTTGGACAAAACCCTAATTTTGACTGATGATTTAAGAGAATGTGATTCAACAAAATTTTCAACCTCCTGATGATCCAATGAGAAGGATGCAATGTCTTGAGACATTAGAAACCCTTGTGACTTGAGAAACCCCAGGTTTGAAAGAATGATCTCCCTTCTTGCACTAATTGTCAGTACCATCAACCAGCACAACTTGTAGACAACTTGAGCACCAAAGTACCTTGATCCCATCACAAGAGGATGAGTGCAATGCAATATGATGTTTATGATGAAACATAAGCCTGAATTAAGAGGGTAAATTTTGGGGTGCAACATATAAGAAACAACGTCAATAGCATTAACATCTTTACTATGATAGGAGTAGGTGTAGTGATCACATTAGGGGTTTCGGGAGGATCAAATTCAATCTCTTTCGTGTTAATCATATCCTGGATTTTATTCTTCAGGGTCCAACAATTGGTCGTGTCATGCCTGGGACTGTTGGAATGATAAGAACATCTAGCATTGGGATTGTACTTGGGAGAGGAAGTGTTGGGAACTTGAGGAGTATCCTTTAGTGTAATCAGTTCTGACTTCAACATATGATGCAATGCTTGAGAAAACAGCATATTAATCTTAGTAAACTGTATCCTGGGTGTGTCCTGCCTACGCTGATTATTTTGTTGTTACATTGGTGCAGGGTTGGAAATCATTACTGCTGACACAACTCGATGGCAATCTCCTTGACCATAACCCTTCTGGTCATACACAACATTAGCCTCTTTCTTTCTGTTGAAAGGCTTCTTCATAACATTTGAAGAGGCAACGACCTGAATTTTCTCACTTATGATTCCAGTGTCAACTTGTTCTCCAGTTAATATCATCTCGGTGAATCCGACTGAAGAGCTTATGATCAAATGATTAAAGAAAGGCCATGTCAGAGTTCCCATGAACATATTAACCATGTCCATATCAGACAAAGCAGGTTGCACTCTTCCATCCAAATCTCTCCATATTTGGGCATTCTCCTTAAAGCCTTCCTTCGAGCCCATATTCATACTCTATAATTGCACGTGAGTCGGTGCAAGGTCAGCATTTTATTGGTATTGTTTGTAGAAAGCAGCAGCCATGTCTTCTCAAGTACATATATTGGTTTCTTCCAGTTGATAGAACCTTTCTAATTGCATCCCCGACAAGCTTTCTTGAAAGAAGTGCACCCATAACTTTCTATCAGCAGTATGGGGTTGGATTTTCTGGACATAAGACCGCAGATGAAGCTTAGGACAAGACACACCATCATATTTGGCAAAGATGGGGACCTTGAACTTGTGAGGGATAACAACCTCGAGATAAGACCCAGCTCTTCAAAACCCAACCCAGAAACTCTATGGATCTCTGTAGCATTGAGACGATCTTCTAGTTGTTTGTATTTGCCATCAGTAGGAGGATGTTGTTCATCTGAATAGTCCACTTCTTCTTCATCAGAACCCTAGTTATTATTCTTCTCAGCCTTCATACTTTTATCATCTTCTTCTTGGTCATCATTTTCATCCTCAAAATCCAAAGCTCGCTTGACTGTACCTTTGAGCCTCCTACCTATGTTGAGGATGCCAGCTGGTTTCTTGATTTTCTCCTCCCTCTCTTTAGTGATGAGGGCCTTCAGCTCTTCCCGCCCCTTGGCTAGATTCAGTAGCATTTTCTAAACTTGGGCTTTTTGAGCTTGAAGTTTTTCCACAGTTTGTTCGAGATCCATATTTTACTAAAATAAACAGTAAGAAGATGAGAAAACATGTCTGTAAGGAAAACCTATTATGTATGACATGCATGATATGTAAATGCAATGTTTCAAGGACCTTATAGGATTTAAATTTATTATCCAAAATGAAACAGATATAAGATTTTTATTAGTAAGTTCATGTGACTACAAAAGATTATAAAGGAATAAATTAAAAACTCCTAAAGCTTTGGGTTTCTCATGGACGCCTCCTCTTTGTGTTGACATATGCGTTAAGACTATGCTCCTCGTGAAGTTACTTCGTCAGCTCCAGCACTTTCTTCTCACTTTCATAGAATTGAGTCTCAAAGGTGTCTCTTTCTTCCTTGAGTTGAATCTAGGACTTCTGTAATTCTTCAAGGTCAGAAGGCATGTCTAAATGAAGGATGGTGTGAGAAACGTCTCCTTCGACAACAGGCTCTATGATTAGTGGTAGGATGGCAGGATATGGTATCATAAGGTTTTGAGCACGTGCTCGTACCCATTTGAGATAGGGCTCCAGAGGGATAGAGTTCTTATGCCCCATAATCCTGCTATCAATCTTATTGACCATATCCAAAGCACAGATAAATCTTTATTGGTAACCTTGAAGATCATTGTCATAGTCGAATACAACATCCAGGATAAGCATATCATGAGGATCGTCTCTTCAAGAATAACCAAACTAACGTAAAGCTAGAGAAGGGTTGTAAGTAATTTCCCCCTTATGACTAGGAGTGTCACATTAGGGAACTCTCATAGCGGTCAATAATAATGTATTCCTAGGATCGGGAACACCAATAAATGTCTGAATGAGAGAGTGACATTATCCTTTGAGACCACCTCAAACCTTGTTCATTCTTCATTATCGAGCGGGGAAGGTGCAAAATAAACCACCTGGATAGCAAAGGTATACAACACATGAGAGTTCCTCGCTTCCTCATGGTACGAGTTTGAAGAGAATGCAGAATATCTCCGAGCAAAGTAGGCACATGATTATGAGTGAGGAATATCTTGATGGAGTTTACATCTATAAGTTGGTCCGAATTGGGAATAGTACAAAACCATAGATTATTAAAGCCAAAACATCTTTGAAATCATGAAAACTCATGGCATCTAGAAACAACTGAGCTTTCTCCATCAGGAAATTTGCAAGGAGACCTTCAACCCCACTCCTGGTTTCCCAATTAGATGCAATGTCGGACGATTTCAGGTGCAAGCCTTTCGTAATATCTTCAAGTCTTAGAGCTTTCTCTAAACCAGAGAAGGGTATATGATCCAGTATAGGCACCCCAAGTAACTTCTGGAACTCTTCCGTCGTGGGCACCAACTGATAATTGGAGAAAGTAAAGCAATGGTGTTTAGGATCAAAGAACTGGAATGAAATGCTCATCATGCCTTCTTCAAAACAGGAGATAGCCAAGCTGAGCAAATGAGTGTGTCTTTTGTTGAACTGAGAGCTTTTTGGAACCTTTGAGACCAATCTTTGAGTTTAGAAGGTATTTCCATGAAGTTGATCCGAATAGTATTTCTGCGAGCGGAGGCCATAGCCTGTAAAATAGAACAAAGATAAAATTCTTGGTCCTTGAAATGGTTAGTGAAAATGCTATGTTATGATGTTATGATGTTATGATGTTATGATGTTATGATGTTATGATGTTATGATGTTATGATGTTATGATGTTATGTTTAAACAAGATAGCAAGCACAAGCGAATCACATAAAAGGCCTTAGGTTTAAAGGCTTGCATGAGGTTCATAGGTAAGTACCCTCTTGAAGTTTAGTTGGCTCAACCTGTCCTAAGAATAGTGACCGGGTTCTAGGAGTCTCATATCACCGATCTTTCTCTCAAGCATTGTTTCAGCAGAGTAACTGACTTGCCACCGAAATATCCCGAGATTCGAATCTCAATGAGCGTAGCATCGAGTATCAACAAATTTGGACTGCACCAAATCAGGCCATCTCACAAATTTCTAATGGCTAAGTTGGGTCAATTAAGGTTCTAAAGGTCAGTTAGTGCTTATGACACCATGCGGCAGCCTAGTGTTATCCTCGATTGACTCAAGGAACACCAGTACAAACCAATGTGTCGCACTAACATAGCCATCACTTTAACCATATCGGTCTATGTTGTACAATTTCCATGATTTATTGCTACTTACCTAAAATGTCCTCAGACTCGGGTATAGGATCTCTACAAGAAATTAAACCCGAGAAAAACCCCAAATATAAAGAAAACAAACAAAAAAAAGCAAGTAAAAGTGATCTATCCCTAAGGTAACCCCTCTTTTTTAGGTATTTTCCCCAGCAGAATCTCCAGTTCTATAATACGGTGGGAGAACTGATTTGGTTTTGTGTTTTATCGCAAATGTTGCAGATGGCAAGAGTCGCCATCGACTTTTCTTTTATCCAATACTTAGGAAAGGTGAAAAGAACATGAAAGACCTTTTAAGATTTTGAGTTTGGGGGGTAAGTTATGAAAAGGGAAGGTGTTAGCACCTTTTTCATCTGTAGTTATCTACGGGCTCTTAATTGCTTAGCTCACTTTAATTTTCCTTGTGTGTGATTTGTTTAAAAATGTTTTGACAATGCCAGTGTAAGGTAGTCTGCTTTATAATAACCCTTGTATAAGTCCTCAAGAGTGTTTATAAAGCGTTTGAAAGTAATTATTTTTTTAAAGTGTGAGTTGTGAAAATTATTTTAGTTTATGAGCAAGCAATTAAGGGTATCTTACCCACTGAAAGGTCTTTCGTTATCCTTTTCCTTCTTCGTTAGGGATGGTGTTATCCATACCATTAGTTGGTAGGTAGCCCCATCAATTGGATGTGAAGGGACATGCATAGGGTCGTCATTATGGTTATTGAAGGAAACATATAAGGATGCCTTAACAATTCGAAGGGACTTCCATCATATATTCATAGGCAACATCGAGGGACAAGATCATTTCTCGTAGGCAACTTCGAGGGACAATATCATTTCTCGTAGGCAACTTCGAGGGACAAGATTATTTCTTGTAGGCAACTTCGAGGGACATCGCGGGACTATGATCTTTATGATGACTTTAACCGAGGGTATTTGCTAATAGTATCCCTATGTTCAAGGGACATGACCATTGTTTTTTCCAAAGGAAATTGAGAGAGAGAGAGAGAGAGAGAGAGAGAGAGAGAGAGAGAGAGAGATAGAGAGAGAGAGGATACCTTAGAGGTGTACGTATGCATAGTGATTCAATTCAGATATAGCATCTTAATTAGGGTTTCCTACGTTTTGGTTTTAGACCTTGTCATACATGCTTAATTACTATACAGTTATACATACAGATATACATAGTATAATTGCGGAAAGTAAAACACGGGAACATAAAACCTAGACTATTACATGGCCTTGGGGAAGTTACAATATTTAGTTAAAACTTGCGCGAAATTTAAATCTAAAACTATTACAATTTGACGCGAAGCCTATACATTTGATCTATGAAATTTAAATAGCAAAGAAAATAAATGTTAAGAAAAATCCTTTTTTAAAGATCTAAAAACCCTAATTTGATATTTTTGGTATGTTTTGTTAAATGATTTTTTTTGTGTTTTAAAAGAAATAAATTAACCTAACTCTAAATTAATTTACAAATTATTTAATAAAACAAAACCTAAGTCTAAATTAATTAAAAAATGTTAAAAACCTAATTAGTTAAAAAAAAACTCTAATCCTAATTTTTGGTTTAATTTGGTGTTAATTGATTAATTAAAAAAAATAAGTTAGTTAAACAAACATAAAAAGGGTTAGAAAAATGGAAAAGAAGAATAGCATGGGGTGGGTGTTGAACCCACACCCCTTAGGTTACAGGCGCACACTCTATCCACCGAGCCAGCGGTGCTTTGGTGATTGAGAATGATCACCATTCAATATGAAACATACCAGCATAAAATCTTGAAAAAACTAAAACAAATTTGGCAAAAGGTTGGTTCGAACATGCGCCCTTATACACGCAAAGCCTTGAAAACGCACGCTCTAACCACTGGGATGGTGATACATCTAGTACTTGAAATGCAAATTAACTATTATATAATAAAATAACTTTTATTTTAAATTTAAAATAAATTAAACGTAAGTGGAGCACTGTATCAAGTGTTAACCACTCAAAAAAGGAGAGAGGGTTCCAGGGTTTTTGACTGGCCAATCAAGTTGTATGGAAATGCCACGCCTATGCTGTGATTTTTGACATATCGGAGAAGCGCCAGAGCCCTAGCTCCGGTCGTCTTCTCCGGCCCCCTCATTTTGAATCCTGCGAAAATCAACAAAAAACAAAGATTAAAGGGACTCTACCCCCATAATTTGAGGGTTGTGAATCCAATGGTGTGGTCCTTTTGGGCTAAAAGTGCCTGTGTGATACGGTGGGAGAACTGACTTGAGGGTTTTGCATTTTGTGTTCGCAAATGTTGCGGTTTAGCAAGAGTCGCCACTAACTTTTCTTTTATCCAAAAGGAAAGGTGAAAAAGCACAAGAAAGACCTTTAGAGATGTTTTCTTGAGTTTGTAGGGTAGATTATGAAAAGGGAAGGTATTAGCATCCTTTTCATCCATGGTTTTCTATGGGATCTTAGTTACTCGCTAGATCACTTGATTTTGTTTGAATGTGCTTGTGGTGTGAGTTTTGAAAGTATTTTGAAAATGTAACTTTGTAATGATTCTCGTTTCTATAAGAACGCATACAAAGTGTTTGTTTCAAAAATAGTTCAAAGATGTGTTTGTGAAATGTGTTTTTGAAAGTGATTTTGAAAAGGTGTCTTTGTAATGATTCTTGTCTCTATAAGAATGCATACAAAGTGTTTTCTTTCAAAAGTGTTTCAAAATGAAAGTGTAGGTGTATGAAATGTTTTTTGTTGTGAGCAAGCGAGTAACTGAGAGTGAACCTACCTACTCAAAAGGTCTTAGATGTTCTTTTCCTCCTCCTTTAGATGTTTCTATCTTACCATTGTTTTGGTAAGAAGCCCCATCGTTGGATGTGAAGGGACAGGCGTGAGACATTTGTATAGTCATGATAGCAATGTTGTGAGATGACTTAGCATTTTTTCTTCAGGGACTAAGATCATTTTGAAAGGAAACTTTGATAGCATCATCGAGGGACTACGATCTTGTATTTTGATTTATTTATGCTAAGACATCCCACATGCATAACATGGTCATTTTTGTAAGGCAACAAGTGATATTACCCTAGGGGTGCTCGTGTGCAAGTGTGTTTAATTATATGCATTTAGTCTTGATTAGGGTGATCTATTTGTTGATTTTCATATCTTGCCATACACACCCTAATTACTAGCATTTACATTCGAAAGCGATAAATTACGGAAATGTAAATTCCTACGCTATTACAATATGTTAGGGATGGGGGTACATATTTATTAATGGGGGTTGCAAATAAAATTAAATCCTAAGTTACTATTACAACCATATTGAAATGTACAGTATAAGAAAGAAAAAGGACTTGTTTAGAAAATGTTTTAGTCTTAAGGAAATAAATAAAAAGGAATTTTTTTTATGTTTTTTATGTTAATAAAAAAAGAGTTAATATTAAAAATGATGAAAAAGAAAATAAATGAAAGATAGAAAAAGTGCTGCTGCAAGCAAAATAACAAGGATCAGAAGTTCTGAAGCCAGGCGCGTGATGACTCAGAAAGGAACGTCAGTGGAATCAGTAGTTCTGGATTCGTACACTCTGAGATCATGCAGGAAACGTTAGAGGGAAAACACAAGTTCTGGGTGGTATTCAGATAGTGGGCCATAAGTCAGAAGTTCTGTATTACACTAAAACAGTGAGTAAACGTCAGCAGTTCAGTGCGTTATCAACATGTAAAAATCAGAAACTCTGAGTGTTTGAAAACAGCGAGTGGAAACTTCATGAGGAGTTCAGTGTATTTGACATGTAAGGAGAACTCATAAGTTTTGTGCTATGTTAGAATAGTGAGTGAAAATTAGCAGTTCAGTGAGTTATCAGCATGTAAGAATCAGAAGTTCAGTGTGTGTTAACAGTGAGAAAAAATCATAGAAGTTATGTGTGTTAAAACAGTGAAGAGAACTCCGAAGTTCTGCATGCTTAACAGTGAGAAAAATCATAGAAGTTATGTATGTTAAAACAGTGAAGAGAACTCAGAAGTTCTGCGTGCTTAACAGTGAGAAAAATCATAGAAGTTCTGTATGTTAAAACTATGAATGAACATCAGAAATTTTATGCCATATTTCAACTCTTAATCAGCACATCAGCAGTTTATTCAGTTCTTTTTAAACAGCAAATCAGAAGGATAACAGCACAACAGTTTATAGAAGTTCTAAATCTAAATCTGATTCAAGCCCTAATCAAGAAACTCTGATCCATGGTTTTTCTACTTATGCAATGATATGGACAACATTAATACTATGATATTTACATGTTAATGATGTTCAGAATGAAAAACAAACAAAGTCAGAAAGACTTACCTTGAACCTGGAGCGTGCTTGGAGCTTTGAGTTGCTTCCTTTGGATGTTCTGGAATTAGCAAAAGTAACGGAAGAGTAAATGCCAAGTTCTTTGATTCAAAAGGAACAACAAAGGTTTTGGTTTTCTGTTTGGGATTTCTGGATTTTTACGAAAGGTTTCACAGGTTTCTTTTCTCTTTTGATAGTTCCCTCTTTCCAAAATCCATCCCCTTGAACGTGTGATGGAGCAAAGTATTTATAGATTGGTTTGTTGTGGTTTTGGGGGGGGGGGGAACAAATGGGATTCAAACCTTTTTGGTATACTGTTCTACTACTTTTTAATCACAGCTTTCGTATGCTAATTTGATGCAAATATGGGGTTTGAGAAAGTGCAGGCGTGGACCGGGTCAGCAACTGATTGCAGGACTATGATGTAGCAGGGCACCAGGTTACTTAAACAAGGTTTTGGGATTTGGTAATGTTCTGATCACAGAAGATCAGAAGCGTAGCCTCTATGTGCTGAAGGGTCACGTTCTGATGGAAGATTATGTTCTGAACCACGTTTGCAATTTCTGATTGCGCTTGCGTAGAGGGTAAAGAGACATGTTCTGATTAAAGGCTATGTTCTGAACCAAGTTTGCAACTTCTGACTGCACTTGCATGGAGGCTGGCTCAGAAGTTCTGAGGTATCATATACTCTTAACACTTAGAAAATTTTCTAAATGTTTAGAAAATTTGATTTTTCCAAAGTAACTTCCGACTCCAGATTTTTTTGATGAATCAATCTCATGTCTTGATGAAATAAAATTGTTGAAACTTGATTTGATCTGAAAGTCAAAGTTTGACTTTTCAGTGTGCTTTTGACCATTTTTCCCTTATGGATGATTTCCTTGAAAAGTTGCAGTTCAAGGCTTGGAATTGGATGGAAGCAAACTTGAGGATCCAGGGTGATTCCTTGAGAAATGAGAGGGAAAATTTTGGGGTACAACAGTTGCCCCTGTTCAATATTCTTACACCTGAAGAGTTAGATTGGTAAATCTTCCATTCGTGACTTGAAGGTGGAAGATGATTGAACACTAGAGTGCCCAGAAAACTTGCACTCGGAGATGTGTTAGTTGATTATATAGGGAATGGGCTTAAAGATGCCATTTGGAGAGGTAATGAGAAATCATAGGAGATGGGCTTAAGGATGCCATCCAGAAAAGATTGGTTGCATAAGAGATTCCTGGGTGAAAATTCCTGTACCTGCTGTCAAGGGGGACTTTACCAGGGAATGTTGATTTATGCACTGGGAAGTAAAGTCTAGCAGATTTTGGTTGTCTATTACTCTACTGGGGAATTAACTCTTGATTGAAGAGGTGAAAGTAGACTGTATACCTGGTCAAGGTCCAGGTTGTACAGCAACTCGCTGGGGAAATGTGAAATCGACCGTATTTGATCGGGTCCAGGCTTTACAGTGTTGTAACCTGTTGTCTTGAGATAAGGGAGAAGGAACCTGGATAGTAGGGTTACCTCGGAATGAGAGCCTGAATAGTAGGTCTTGTGGAAAGGAACCTGGATAGTAGGGTTACTTCGAAATGAAAGCCTGGATAGTAGGGCTGTGAGAAGGAACTTGGGTCGTAGGTTGCTTCGTGAGGAGTTTGGGTAAAACTGTATCTGAACTGAGAAGGAACATGGGTAAGGTTGCTTAGTGAGGAGTTTGGGTAAAACTGCATCTGAACTGAGAAGGAACCTGGGTAAGGTTGCTTTCTGAGGAGTTTGGGTAAAACTGCATCTGAACTGAGAAGGAACCTAGGTAAGGTTACTTTGTGAGGAGTTTGGGTAAAATTGCATCTGAACTAAGAAGGAACCTGGGTAAGGTTGCTTTGTGAGGAGTTTGGGTAAATCTACATCTGAACTGAGAAGGAACCTGGGTAAGGTTGCTTTGTGAGGAGTTTGGGTAAAACTGCATTGGAACCGAGAAGGAACCTAGGTAAGGTTGCTTCGTGAGGAGTTTGGGTAAAACTGCATCTGAACCGAGAAGGAACCTAGGTAAGGTTGCTTCGTGAGGAGTTTGGGTAAAACTACATCGGAACCGAGAAGGAACTTAGGTAAGGTTGCTTCATGAGGAGTTTGGGTAAAACTGCATCTGAACCAAGAAGGAACCTAGGTAAGGTTGCTTTATGAGGAGTTTAGGTAAAATTGCATCGGAACCGAGAAGGAACCTGGGTAAGGTTGCTTTGTAAGGAGTTTGGGTAAAACTGCATCTGAACTGAGAAGGAACCTGGGTAAGGTTGCTTTGTAAGGAGTTTGGGTAAAACTACATCTGAACTGAGAAGGAACTTGGGTAAGGTTGCTTTGTGAGGAGTTTGGGTAAAACTGCATCGGAACCGAGAAGGAACCTAGGTAAGGTTGCTTCGTGAGGAGTTTGGGTAAAACTGTATCTGAACTGAGAAGGAACCTGGGTAAGGTTGCTTCGTGAGGAGTTTGGGTAAAACTACATCGAAACCGAGAAGGAACCTAGGTAAGGTTGCTTCGTGAGGAGTTTGGGTAAAACTGCATCAGAATCGAGAAGAAACCTAGGTAAGGTTGCTTCGTGAGGAGTTTAGGTAAAATTGCATCAGAACCGAGAAGGAACCTAGGTAAGGTTGCTTTGTGAGGAGTTTGGGTAAAACTGCATCTGAACCGAGAAGGAACCTAGGTAAGGTTGCTTCGTGAGGAGTTTGGGTAAAACTGCATCGGAACCGAGAAGGAACCTAGGTAAGGTTGCTTCATGAGAAGTTTGGGTAAAACTGCATCTGAACCGAGAAGGAACCTAGGTAAGGTTGTTTCGTGAGGAGTTTAGGTAAAACTGCATCTGAACCGAGAAGGAACCTAGGTAAGGTTTCTTCGTGAGGAGTTTAGGTAAAACTGCATTTTAATCGAGAAGGAACCTAGGTAAGGTTTCTTCGTGGGGAGTTTGGGTAAAACTACATCTGAACCGAGAAGGAACCTAGGTAAGGTTACTTCGGGATGAGTTCGTGTTGGAAATGTATGAGAAGGGACCCGTGTAATATTTTTCAGGATAAACCCGTTTGAAGCTTCATTTAGGAGAAACCCGTGTAAGATTGCTTTGTGACGAACCCGTGTAAATCTGCATTTAGTCGCGCAGATAATTACTATGTTTAGTTTCAGGAGCTAATCTTAGACCTGCTGAAAATTGTTGATGATAATTGTCTTTCCTGAAAAGGTAACAGGGTTAATTATATGCGATGCATGAGATGCATTGTGGGATGATGTTCTCAAAATAAATGAGATTATGATGTATGTAATATGTGTGCGCATGTCATGATGTATGAACATGAAATGCTATTGTGACATATCCGAGTCTGGGAAAATAAACCCCTGACTGTTGTTGGAGAATACTGGAAATTGAGTTCCTGACCGTCGTAGAAAGAGTGGTTCTTCTACTTCCGCTGGAGATGGTGAACGGAGAGTACTATGTCATGAATTTACTCCTTTCTGTTTGTGAATATTCTATGGGGGAGAGACTCTTCTTGAGAATAACTCTGCGCGAGAATATCTCTGTTGGAAGATGAACTTCCGTAGCTGAAGTAATAATCTCTGTTGGGGATTAAGCTTCTGTATTCAGAGAAATAAACTCTGATCGGGAGAAAACTTTATGACCCGCTTGTGATTATGAAATTCGGCTGGGGAATATAGATGTCAGTTCTTCGAAAGAGCTTGGTTGGGGAAAGTAACTCCTATTTGGGGAAGCAGAGATCAAAACTTTGGTTGCCTCTACTCTGCGGGGAGTGTAGATGTCACAGGGTCGTATGCTGAGGATACGACAATGACTTCGCATCAGGATTTTTCTGCCCCTATACCTGCTGGGGAAAGTTCCTGCGGAGACCTTGTGGATTGAGTGTTATCCCAACTTATGAGGTGCTTGGTAACTGCCGATAGAAATGATAAGTCTTCTACTGATAGACAAGTGATAAGATGACGGGACATAGTCGTACGCTTTAATCCCTAACTTTTGCCTGGACCGTCCTTTCGGGTTTTCAGTCCACCGGGATACCCTTTTTTGCTCAAGCCGCCTTTTCAGGTTTTTGGCTTGCCGGGTGTACATATTTTTTTTATCCCTAATTTTTGCCCGAACCTTTTTTGGTTCGCCGGGATGCCCTTATTTTTTCCTAGGCCAGTCAACCTAGCGGGTCTTTGTTCATGCATAGTATTTTTCGACTATGTCCATGTTCACCGGGTACGGAGAATTGTCACTGTCTATAGTAGTAAGTGTTGCCACACTACCAGAAGATGTTTGTTTGATCGTACAGGATTTGTTGCTGGGATTCATGCCCAATTCCCCAAGTGATTCAGATGGAGATCTGCCCCTGGCTATTTGGCATCTTTGAGAGATTCCTTGAATCTTGACTTGACTGCCCCAGATGATGGACAATGATCATGCTGTGTCCCTTGGTTAGAAGTGTTTTTCCACTTGAGGTGATCCTTTTTATTGAGAAGGTTTTTTGTTCACTTGATATTCGTCATGCGAATTTCTCTGTTGTTGAACAAATAGTCATATGCAAACAATATTATTTTAAGAATGCAAAGCTTATGTCTGTCTTGAAGTTTGAAAATTCATTTTTTAGTAAAACAAACAAATTTTGTAAAAGTGTGATGTCAACTCAGGATTTATAGCAAACCTTATAGGAGTCAGGATACCTTTTGTAATAGTATACTCTCGAACTAACCCATGCTTCAGTTAGGACTTTTAAGGGTTATAACGTGGTCTGGTTCACGGTTTAAGAAACAAAGGATAAAGGCTCAAATTTTATTTGTACCCACTCGTTCTTCGCGATGTCCTTCAGTCCTATGCACGGTTAATTGTGCATTTAGATCCCGTTTGAGTCTTTGCTCTGATATTCCAGTGATGGTTCGGATACTGACAGTTTATTTTGAATAGAAAGTCATTTTTATTGAGGGTTTGTAGGACCTCTTTCTTTTTTATTTTATCATCCCCGTCTTTTGCTTGAACTGTTTCTTTTTGTGATTACAGTCAGCGGGATGCCCTAGTTTTTTTTCTTAAGTCTCCTTCATAGGTTTTGACTTAATGGGCTTTTATTTCGTGAGATAATGACTGTGATCTGTGGAAATAGAACGGACTGTTTTGGAATACTGGTTCGTGTTGCGTTTGTTTTCGCAAAATGTCGCGGTAAGCAAGAGTCGCCACCGTCTTTTATTTTATCCAACAAGGAAAGGACAAAAGCACAGAAAAATTCCTTTTCGAGATGTTTCTCGGGTTCGGGAGGTAGATTATAGAAAGGGAAGGTGTTAGCACCCTTTCTATCCGTGGTTATCCACGGGCTCTTAGGTACTTGCTCACTATGTTTTCAAAAAGTTTTACTTTTCTTGTGTTCGTGGGTTTTGAAAAGAGTTTTGTTTGAAAACTTCGATTTAGCTCTTGTTTCTGTCCTCAAGAGTGTATGAAGTGTTGTTGAAAACTTTGTTTGAAAAGTGTAAGTGTGAAAAATTTGTTTTGTTTTGAAAGAGCAAGTACCTGAGAACCTCTACCTACTCAAAAGGGAATTAAACTGTGCAAATATCCTTTAGACGGTGCTATCCCACTATTGAGGAGTAGGTAGCACCGTCATTGGAGTTTCCGGGTCAATTCGATTAAGGGACATGTGGTCACTAAAGCAATGTTAGGACGCCTTAGCGGTAACCCTAATGTCTTAGATCATTTTTTATCGAGGCAACCGTTTCGAGGCAACTTTGATCTTTAGACAGGAGGGCGACCTCTAAAACTTCCTATACACAATGACCACGTTCGACGCAACCAAGCGAGGCGTACCCTAGGAGTGGCATGTGCAAATGTGTCAATTTTCAGTTATGTTATCTTTGTACAGGTTATGGTGAGCTACGGTTGATTTTAAGTTAGGATAGATCTTGTCATGCATAGCCTATTATTCATACATCTAGCAGTTAATGATTGCGGAAAATAAAACTAAGCTATTACAAGGCGTCGGGTATTTACATCGCCAAAAACAAACCCTTGAAAAGTCAATGCGGAAAAGGTAAATAAAAGCGATAAAAGGTCCTAAGTTAAAGCTATTACATCCTCGGAGCAATTACAATATTGAGATATGAATCAAAAAAACAATATGCGCGAGAAAAATTAAATCGGAGAGTTTTTAGGGTTTTGACCCTCTTTTGTCAAATAAAACATATTTTTGTTATTTTTGAATTTAAGAATTAAGTCTAAATTAAAAAATGGAATTAATTAATTAAAAGAAAATATTTTTTGAGTTTTTTATTTTTAAGGAAATAAATTAAAAATGGTTAAAAGTTATTAAAAAAACCCTAATTCTACATTAATTTTAAAAATGGTTAAAAGTGATGAATTTAATAAAAATAATGTTTTTGTATTTTCTGATTTTTTTTATAAGGAAAAATAAATTATTAGGTTATTTAAAATAATAAAATAGTTAAATAAAGGGAAATAAAAAAGAAAAGAAATTAACCCATTGGGGGGTTTAAGCCCAAATCTGGAGGTGGAATCAGCATGCTCAAGGCCCAATTGCTGTAAGCCTGCGTTTGACTCTTCCAATTCCCTGTGACAACGTTGACTGGGCACTATGGTGGTCTTTCATTCCTGGCCACCAGATTTGGCCTGGAGGCCATCTGGCACGAGATCAAGCAATGATGTATGGTGTACCACGCGTGGAGTGCTGCACCTGAATACATGAAGAAAAATTGTAACAAATATTTGGGGGACCTGGGATTCGAACCCAGGTCCCAGTGCTCAATGATATGCCTGCCTTGCCAACTCTACTGCGCTGCTTCTTTGTAATTAATATACACAACAAATATTATATGGACAAACGTTAACTATGCCTGGAAAAAAAAAGCGCGCGATTTCAAATTGACCAATGGGAAGAGGACGCGTAGTCGTCTTCTTCGCTGAAAATAACCAGGTTTTTACCTGCGGATTTTGTCTGCAACTAAATTCCTAGGTGTGTCCTAGAATTCACCCTAGGCCATAGAAATACCATCCAAAGCCATGGCTGACCTCGTCTTTGCCTCCTGATCACTCCTATACCAATTATTGGGGCCAATTTTCCCTGTATCAAAAACACATAAAAAGCAAGAATATGAACCCTAGAATCGGGCATCACGATACAGGGCATAAAAATAAAATTGAATATTGCAGTCATGTTAGAAATCAAATAATAAACATGAATATGCCAATGTTTCGAAGAAAAAGTGCAAGAACTGGAAGTTGGGATTCCATGTTCAGAGGTCCATTCGTGACGACTTACAGTGCGATATAGGTGATGAAAAAGACTGGTTTT
The DNA here is from genome assembly GCA_948472305.1 of Vicia faba. NCBI lineage: Eukaryota > Viridiplantae > Streptophyta > Magnoliopsida > Fabales > Fabaceae > Vicia > Vicia faba. The sequence goes on from OX451736.1 coordinate 496,254,776, forward strand.
GATTGCTATAGCACCACTGGATGTCAAGGAAGGGAGCTGCGTTCGTCTTTTTGTCTGAAAGTGTCTCCAATATCGCTTTTGGTCTCACACTTTTTCAAGGATTTTTGAAATTTGTTCTGGACGTTTTAGCAGTTCTCAGGTCGTGAATTAGGTTTGTGTGGCTTGTGTATGTATAAGGCAATGATTTTAGGTCAAGAGTTGGGCCAATATCCATGTACATTCAAGGTTTAGGATTTGATTTTATCACCATTGTTAACCTTTCCAAAAATAGGCCAAATTTGAGATTTTGTGCACAAATAAGCCATAGCACGAGGTTGTTGGTTGTCACATGATGTTTGCAAGCAGTACAAATCACAAAGATCCCTTTTCAATAATTTTTGGATTTTATTTGATTTAATATTGATTAATAATGAATTAAATCAATAAAAATGAAATAAAATAGAAAAATAAATGTTTGGTCATGAAATTAAGAATGGGACACGTGTGTGGCATGACAAGACTAAATCAAGTTGAAAAAGTGGGCCCTTTTGTCAAAAATTGGAGTTTTGAGGATACTTGACTTTTGGCAATTTTAGAAAAATGCCCAACTTCAAAAATGCATAACTTCTTCAATTTTGAACTTTTGGAGGTGTTCTTTAACTTTTTAGAAACCTTGAGATGTCCTCTACTCAACCCTTTTGGTCTCATCTCATTTTGAGCTTCCATTCTCATGTTATAAGCTTTGGAAAAAAGTTGTTTTTGTTGACTTTCAAAAATAACCTATAATGTCCAAATTTGTAACTTCTTGTGAGTGCATTTTCTGATCTTGGGGTATGCATATGGATTGTAGGGAATTGCATCCTCTTAAAACTGAGCTTTGGATGGGTCATTTCTCATAAAGTATGAGAAAGTTATGTCTGGTCAAAGTTGAGTTGACTTTTCCTATAAAACCCTAATTTAACAACTTTTGAATCTTGATGAATTTTGAGCAATCCTTGATGAATCATGATCAAACCTTGATAAAATGATGAATTGTCCTTCAAAATGATAATTTTGACAAAAAATCTTGAGGTTTGACTATATTTAGGTCACAGTTGACTTTTGACCCAGCATAGTCGATTTTTGGGCCTCTTGATCAATTGGCTGACCAAAGTTTCTCTGCAAGGCTTGAAATTTGTCATGGATGAACTTAAGAACATATTAAGACATTGGGAAGCACTTGAGGCCATTTGGATATGAGGACCTTAATGCAACACAAAACCCTAATTTTGACTTGACTGCCTTAGGAGGTGATTTGACTGTCCAACCCTTGAGCCAACTTGAGCAACTTGAAGATTATTCTTGACATGTCTTGAGGAATATGGGAGGGAAAATTTTGGGGTACAACAGTTTCCCTTGTTCAATTTTCTTAAACCTGAGGATATGGATTGGCTTTCGAGCCTTTCGTGATCCGAAGGTGGAAGATAATTGAACACTAAAGTGCCCAGAAATTTGCACTCGCATAGTGTAGTATCAACATTGTGATGTCGAGAATGGGCTTACAGATGCCATTTGGAGAGATGATGGATACGAGGATGGGCTTATAGATGCCACCTGTATATTGTTGGTAGGTAGTTTTGTCTTTGTTGACAGGTTGTCTTCATTGACGGGTTGTCTTCATTGACGGGTTGTCTTCATTGACGAGTTGTCTTCATTGACGGGTTGTCTTCATTGACGAGTTGTCTTCATTGACGGGTTGTCTCTATTGACGGGTTGTCTTCAGTGACGGGTTGTCTTCATTGACGGGTTGTCTTCATTGACGGGTTGTCTCTATTGACGGGTTGTCTTCATTGTCGGGTTGTCTTCATTGACGGGTTGGCATCAGAAAAATCTTTAGGAATCGATTTAACTGGATTTGTCTTCTTTGACTGGACTTTGCTTCAGAAAAATCTTTAGGAATCAATTTAACTGATTTCGTCTCTTTTGACTGACGTGGATTCAGAAAAATCTTTTAGGAATCAATTTAACTGGTTTTGTCTCTATTGACATAATTTGAGAATCTAACTGCATCTTTCCTGAAAGGTAAAGGTCAGTGTGATCGGTGGATCTGGAACTGACATGTTTAACGCTGGATCGTGAAATGTCGCGGAAGCAAGAGTCGCCACCGTCTTTTATTTTCTCCAATATGGAAAGGACAAAAGCACAAAAAAATTCCTTTTGAGATTGTTTCTCGGTTCGGGAGGTAGATTTATAGAAAGGGAAGGTGTTAGCACCCTTTCTATCCATGGTTATCCATGGGCTCTTAGATACTTGCTCATCTGTGTTTTCAAAATGTTTGTTTGCTTTTCAAGGTGAGTGGGTTTGAAAAAGTTTCTTTAAAAGCTTCAGATTGACTCTTGTATCAGTCCTCAAGAGTGTTTGAAAAGTTGTTTTTGAAAACTTTTTGCAAAGTGTCGGTGTGAAAAGAAGTTTTCGATTTGTTTTGAATTAGAGCAAGTATCTACGAGTCGTCTACCTACCCTAAGGAATTAGTCTGTGTAAATGTCCTTAAGGTAGTGCCATCCCACCATTGAGAGATAGGTAGCACCACCGTTGGAGGTGTTCGGGTCAATTCGAGTTTAGGGACAGTGTGGTCACCAAAGCAATAGTAGGACACCTTAGAAGCTACCCCCATGCCATGTTCATGGACATGAGGACTTACTAAAACGTCCTTTACTCGACGACCACGTTTCGAGGGGCAAGGCAACAGTGAGGCGTACCCTAAGAGTGGTGTGTGAATTGTGTGTCATTTTCAGTTATATTTGTCTTGTCATGCATTGGGTGAGCTACGCTTGTTCATATTTGGGCATACATTCTTTCATGTGATTAACAGTTTAAAGGGTGCGGAAATTAAAATGCGGAAAAATAAAGGTCCTACGCTATTACAAGGCGCGGGTCTACATCGCCAAATTAAGCAAAGACCCGATTTGAATAAATAAAATGCGGAAAGTAAATGTCCTAATTATCTATTACAAGGCCTTGGGGCAATTACATAAGATTAAGAAAGAAAAAATGGAAGCAAACGCGCGAAAATGAATTATAATCGAAGGTGCGAGGGCGTTGGACCCTTTAAAGATTAGATTGAAATTAAAAAATTAATTAACGGTTAAATAAAGAAAAGAACTTGTTTTTTTGATGTTTTTGTACTTAATGGACATAAAGAAAATTAATTGGAATTTGAAATTAAATAAAACCCTAGTTCTAAATTGTTTTTAATTATTAAAGAAAAATGTTTAAGTTTTAACCTAATTTACCCTAATTAATTAATTGCATATTTATTTACAAGATAATTAATAATTAATAATGATGGAAAAAGGTTATTTATTAAGAAAAAGAATAAAAATATTAAAACCCTAATTTCTATATTTTTTTAGTTTATTAAAGAAAAACATTAAAATTAAACCTAAAATTAAACTAATTTGGTTATTAGAATTTATTTACAAAATAATATTAAATAAAACATATTTTTATTTTTATGATTTCTGATTTTTTTTGTATTTTTGTGTTATAAAAATTAATTTAGTGAATTAAAAGAAAATAATTAACATAATTAAGATAAATAAAAGAGAGAAAGAAAATGCAAACATGGGGGGTGGTTGACCCAATTTTGGAGGTTGATTTGCAGCAATTAGGCCCATTTGAATGAGGCCTTTTTGACTTTTCAGTGGTCACGTGTAGACCATTGACCAAGGTGCATGATGGAATTCCTGTGCTGGCCATCAGATTGAGGTTGCTGGACATGTGGCAAGCCAGATGGTGAGGTTGTTTGGTGGACCACAGGAGGGCAAGCGTACCTGAATATGTTAGAAACAAAATTATGAAGAATATGGGGGACCTGGGAATCGAACCCAGGTCCCAATGCTTGCATGACAACACACCTTCCACCCAGCCAAACGCGTTTGTTTGATGTATAATGGACAATGAATAATAAGAGAGAGAAAGCAAGTATTAGTGGGACAATAAAAAAAAAGCGCCAATGTTTGAATCAGCCAATCACGTTTGAACACATAGGCTTCATCTTCCTTGCTTCTTCGTTTTGCCTGAAATTACAGAGTAGATAGCGGGGGTTTTAAACCCCCACTAAATGGTACCTACAAAAATAGCGAATAGAGCATAGTAAAAAAGAAAAAGGGCGCGAGGTATTGATTTTATCCTCCAGAATGTCACGGTTTCAATGGTGTGGGTCTCGTTGTCTAATTTTTCCAGATGTGCAAAGCCCCAAATGGAAACTTCTGAAACCCTAACCTGCGTCCATGGCAACTTCTCATACAGGCCATATTAACTCAATTAAAATACATCAATAGCTTCAGAGAGTTTATATTAGTGTAAATCAAACATTCAAATGCATGGAAAATGCATGTAAATCAAGATACGAATGTGAAAAGTTTTATGAACAGGGCAAAGCCATTCTACCAATTCTGGATGTATGGAGACTTGAAAAGTATTGAGACACGTTCAACAAAGTCCCAGCAAGCCTTTGGAATGGATTGTAGGCTTTGAATCACACTGGAACTATGTTTTCAGTTTCAACTTTTTTTGTGAAAAATGCAAGTTTTGTTTCTTTGTTTCAGCGCAGCTTTTTCGTTCCTAGCCTTAGGGTTCTGTTTGCATATGTATGAGGAACTATTCTAGGTCAAAAACAAAGCCCATGATCCATGTTTTAATGCCTTTCAATATTTGATTTTCAAGCATCTTTTTTCAATCTTTTCCATACCAATCTTATGCCAATCATTGAAGATTCTTTCCCTTTTGAGTGTGCACGAAATCTTGAGCTCATAAAGAGTGAATATGCTGTATAAAAAGATTTGGAAAACATGATTTGCTATTTTTGTCATATTTTATTTTAATTAAATGAATTAATAATAATAATAATTCAAATAATTAATCAAAAATGATAAAATAACTCCCTTGGATGTCAATGGGTCGTGCATGGCCTTTGGGTGATGATTCATGGAAGAAATTGAGGCCCATTAGCAATTTTGAGGCATTTGAAGCAAAGTTGACTTTTCAAAATTCCCAAACATTTCCCAACTTCCACAAAGCATATATTGCTCAATTTTTAAGCTTTGATCATGTTCTTGGACATTTTGGAAAGGTCTTGAAGTCCTCTAACCAATGTTTTTAGTCCCATGTCATTTTGATTTACCAATCTCAAGTTATGGTCTTTGACTTAAAGTGCCTTTTTGTTGACTTTTGAAAATGACCTATAATGTTGAAATTGATAACTTTTTGTGAGAGCATTTCTTGGACTTGAAGTGTGAAGATGAGTTGTAGGAAATGTCATTCTCTTCAAAATGAGCTTTGGATGGAATTTTTCTGATAAACCATGTGGAAGTTATGCCTTGGTCAATTTGCAGTTGACTTTTTCAACTGTCCAAATATAAAAACTTTTGCATCTTGAGACTTTTTGAGCCATGCTTTGAGAATCATGATCAAGAATTGATCAAATGATGTTTGTGGCTTTAAAATAAGATGTTGACCAAAAATTTTGACTTTTGACTGTCAAATGACCATTTTGCCCCTGCAGTTGACTGTTGAGCAATTAGGGTTTTTGACTGTGCAATTTTGTGCTGTGAGTCTTGAAACTTGGCATAAGGATGCTTGAAAATGTTTATAGGCATGTGGGACTTGTTTGGACCCTTGGAAACTTCAACTTCTTTGCCAGAACCAAAACCCTAATTTTTGACTGTTAGGAGGCCATTGAACTGTGCAACCCTTGAGAGATTTTGAACCTTGATATTGGCAAATCTTGAAGAAAATGGGAGGGAAAATTTTGGGGTACAACAGTTGCCCCTGTTCAATCTTCTTAAACCCGAGGATGTAGATTGGCTGACGTGCCTTTCGTGATCCGAAGGTGGAAGATGATTGAACACTAGAGTGCCCAGAAATTTGCGCTCACATGTTAGCAGTGTGATGATGGGAATGGGCTTACAGATGCCATTTGAAGATTGATGGATAGGAAGATGGGCTTACAGATGCCATGTTGAGAGGTGATGAATAGGTGGATGGGCTTATAGATGCCATCTGGGTGTCGATCGCATAAGAGTTTCCTTAGCGAGAACTTGTGTACCTGAAAAAGAAAGATAATTACCTGGCTTGTTACAGGAGTTTGACTTCAAACTTTTTATGTATACGCGCCCTGGCGGGATGCAGGTATCGAATCTTTGAACTCTTCAGACGTGCCCTCAACGGGACGATGAGAGAACCTTGGATGATTACTATCTCAACAGTAACGATGAGAGAACCTTGGGCGATTACTACCTCAACAGTAACGATGAGAGAATCTGGGGCGATTACTACCTCAACAGTAACGATGAGAGAATCTGGGGCGATTACTACCTCAACAGTAACGATGAGAGAATCTGGGGCGATTACTACCTCAACAGTAACGATGAGAGAATCTGGGGCGATTACTACCTCAACAGTAACGATGAGAGAATCTGGGGCGATTACTACCTCAACAGTAACGATGAGAGAATCTGGGGCGATTACTACCTCAACAGTAACGATGAGAGAATCTGGGGTGATTACTACCTCAACAGTAACGATGAGAGAATCTGGGGCGATTACTACCTCAACAGTAACGATGAGAGAATCTGGGGCGATTACTACCTCAACAGTAACAATGAGAGAATCTGGGGCGATTACTACCTCAACAGTAACGATGAGAGAATCTGGGGCGATTACTACCTCAACATTAACGATGAGAGAATCTGGGGTGATTACTACCTCAACAGTAACGATGAGAGAATCTGGGGCGATTACTACCTCAACAGTAACGATGAGAGAATCTGGGGCGATTACTACCTCAACAGTAACGATGAGAGAATCTGGGGCGATTACTACCTCAACAGTAACGATGAGAGAATCTGGGGTGATTACTACGTCAAAGTAACGATGAGAGAATCTGGGGCGATTACTACCTCAACAATAACGATGAGAGAATCTGGGATGTCTTCTACTGAGTCTTCACCAGGAAAATCTTTAGGAATCCATTTAACTGGACCAGAGAAGGCCTTTGACTGGATCGGCATTAGAAAAATCTTTAGGAGTCGATTTAACTGAACCAGGCAAGGTCTTGGAATCTTCAACTGGAATAAGAATCAGGGAGATCTTAGCGTCGATCTGACTGAACCAGAGAAGGCCTTTGACTGGATCAACATCAGAAAAATCTTTAGGAGTCGATTTAACTAAACCAGGCAAGGTCTTGGAATCTTCAACTGGAATAAGAATCAGGGAGATCTTAGGGTCGATCTGACTGAACCAGAGGAGGTCTTGGATTAACTTTGACTGGATAAGAATCAGAAAAATCTTAGAATCAATTTAACTGAACCAGACGAAAGTCTTGGAATCTTCAACTGGAATAAGAATCAAGGAGATCTTAGCGTCGATCTGACTGAACCAGAGAAGGCCTTTGACTGGATCGGCATCAGAAAAATCTTTAGGAGTCGATTTCACTGAACCAGGAAAGGTCTTGGAATCTTCAACTGGAATAAGAATCAGGGAGATCTTAGGGTCGATCTGACTGAACCAGAGGAGGTCTTGGATTAACTTTGACTGGATAAGAATCAGAAAAATCTTAGAATCGATTTAACTAAACCAGAAGAAAGTCTTGGAATCTTCAACTGGAATAAGAATCAGGGAGATCTTAGCATCGATCTGACTGAACCAGAGAAGGCCTTTGACTGGATCGGCATCAGAAAAATATTTAGGAGTCGATTTAACTGAACCAGGCAAGGTCTTGGAATCTTCAACTGGAATAAGAATCAGGGAGATCTTAGGGTCGATCTGACTGAAACAGAGAAGGTCTTGGATTAACTTTGACTGGATAAGAATCAGAAAAATCTTAGAATCGATTTAACTGAACCGGACGAAAGTCTTGGAATATAGCTGGGAACTTAACTGGATCTTTCCTGAAAGGTAAAGGTCAATCATATGCAATGCATGATATGGATCAAGCAATGATGTTCTCAACATAAATGAGATTGTGCGAGGCGTTCATGTATGTATCATGATGTATGTGATGTTTATGAATGTATGTTTTTGTCTAGGAAAGTAAATCCTTGACGGGTGCCGGGAAGTCACATCCTGGGCTGATGTTGGAGAATAGTGCTTTGTTGTTTCCGCTGGGGATGATAGTTGCAAGAATACCGGTGGGAGAAGGTGACTCCGTTGGGGACGAAACTTGATGAAGAGATTACTCTGCGGGGAATAACTCTAGCGACCTTGCTGGGGAGCAATACTCTATGGGGAGAGAGGTACTCTGTTGGGATGTTGATGATAACTTCGCTGGGGATAGCGTTGTTATGTTGGAAGTTTTAGTAGACTTCGCTGGGGATAAGAAGACTTCGCCGAGGACGATCTTTCTGTGGCTTTTGGCTGAGGATAACCCAGTTATATCCTGGTGGGGAAATAACCTTTGAATAAAGTCGGGGGACGCGTTCGTGCTCTGTAGGGGGGAAGCTTCCAGAATCTACTGGGGATAAGCTTCCTGCTGGGGAGATGATTCAAACTTTCCTGGGGAAATCTTGAACTATACTGGACTCTCCTGGGGAAATTTTGAGATATACTGGGGAAGTGGCTCCGCTGGATGTCTGGTATACCGTCGGGGAACAGTCTTAGATCAAGACTGTCGGGGATGCTTGTTAGGAATGTTCGTATACTTTGCTGAGGAATGTTGAGATCTGCTGGAGGATACCCAACTTCCTTAAGGCTGATAGTATTGCTTTGCTTGGGGAGAGTGCATTGACTTGCTGACTCACTCTCTGGGGATTTAAGGTATATTGGTTATGTTCTTCGGCTGAACTTACCTTGGTACTTTGGTGGACAGAACAATTAGATCGTTTAGACCACTCATTATTGCCCCTGTTTCTAATGCTACCTGTAATTAATCCTTTGTTTCGTATGCAAATATTCATGAGTTAGCAATTATTTGTCAAATGCATATATCACAAATTGAACCTTGGACGTTCTTCGCAAAACAAAACAGAAAAAGGAAAAAACAAAAGGCAATTTGTCTGAAAAGTGTATTTATATTGATTTTTGAATTTGCCTGTAAATAGGCGTTTATGTACAAGAGGCTGACGTCCTAGTGAGAGAACGCCGTCGAAAAAGAATTTATACAAATTTGTACAAAGGAAAATAAAACAGTTGTGTGAGAAGAATAATCCCACTGGGTTCCATTTCTGCTATTGCCTTTATATCCTCGAGCGTCTCATCACTTGATGACCTAGCTGAAGATGAAGCTGATTGATTGATGTCGTTTGAGCTTGATGGTTGCCGGATTCTGTATGCAAAGTGATTCAATGAGACATAGTATTACGCTTCAATCCCTAACTTTTGCCTGGACCGCCCTTTCGGGTTTTCAGTCCACCGGGATACCCATTTTTGCCCAAGCCGCCTTTTCAGGTTTTCAACTTGCCGGGTGTACAGATTTTTTTTATTTCATCCCTTCATTTTGCCCGAACCCTTTTGGTTCGCCGGGAAGCCCTAATTTTTGCCTAGGTATGTCAACCTAGCGGGTCTTTTTTTTTCATACGTAGTATCTTTTTACTATGTCTGCATTGGCGGGGTGAGGAAGGTCGTCACCGTCCATGGTGGTCAGAATCATGGCTCCTCCTGAGAACACATGTTTAACCACAAATGGCCCTTCGTACGTAGGGGTCCATTTTCCCCTTGGATCACTCTGAGGAAGGATGATGCGCTTGATTACCAGATCCCCAACTTGATATTCTTGCGGTCTGACCTTTTTGTTAAATGCCCTGATCATCCGTTTTTGGTACGTCTGACCATGACAAATAGCAGTGAGTCTCTTTTCGTCAATCAGGTTTAATTGATCAAGTCGTGTCTGGATCCAATCATCTTCGCTCAGATCTGCATCCTTCATTATCCGGAGAGAGGGTATTTGCACTTCGATCGGTAAGATTGCCTCCATGCCGTAGACCAAGGAGAAAGGAGTTGCCCCGGTTGATGTCCTGGCTGAGGTACGGTACCCATGTAGAGCAAATGGTAACATCTCGTGCCAATCTTTATAAGTCACTGTCATTTTCTGCACGATTTTCTTGATATTCTTATTCGCTGCTTCTACAGCCCCATTCATCTTCGGTCGGTAAGGAGAAGAGTTGTGGTGCTGTATCTTAAATTGTTCGCAGAGCTCAGTGATCATCTTATTATTGAGATTGGTACCGTTGTCCATAATGATCCTTTCTGGGACGCCGTATCGGCAGATCAGGTTGTGCCGAATGAACCGTGCCACAACGTTCTTGGTTACAGTGGCGTAAGAAGCTGCTTCAACCCACTTTGTAAAGTAATCGATCGCTACCAGGATGAAGCGATGCCCATTGGATGTCGTAGGTTTAATCTCGCCGATCATATCTATGCCCCACATTGCAAAAGGCCAAGGTGCAGTCAGGACATTCAGAGGAACTGGAGGAATGTGCACCTTATCTGCATAAATCTGGCATTTATGACATGTTCGAGAATGTTGGTAACAGTCGGCTTCCATTGTGGACCAGAAATACCCTGCCCGAAGGATTTTCTTTGCCATAGTGTGTCCATTGGAATGTGTTCCGAAGGTACCTTCTTGTAGCTCTGCCATGATCCTTTCTGCTTCAGTCTTATCCACACAACGCAGTAGGGTCGAATCATGGTTTCGCTTGTACAGGATGTCGTTTCTAAGGAAGAACTTCGTTGCGAACCTTCTCAGAAACTTTTTACCATTGACAGATGCACCTTCAGGATACTCTTGAGCTTCCAAGTATCTCTTCACCTCATGGTACCAGGGTTTTTCAGTCACTAACTCTGCCTCAAGATCACAACAGTATGTCAGTTCGTCCAGTTTCCAGATGATGACCCGGGGAGCCTCATTGTCCCATTTGACTTTGAACATGGAAGACATCGTAGCTAACGCATCCTCCAGCTGATTCTCCTCTCTTGGGAAATGTTCAAAGGTTATCTCTGTGAAGTGAGGGATCAAGGTCAACACACATTCTTTGTAAGGAATAAGATTCGGATGTTTTGTATCCCACTCTCCTTTGATCTGATTGATCATGAGAGCAGAATCTCCGAAGACACTCAGAAACTTGATCCTTAAGAAAATCGTAGCTTGAAGACCCATGATGCATGCCTCATACTCCGCCATGTTATTGGTGTAGTTGAAACATAGCCGGGCAGTAAGTGGAGTATGAGTGCCTTGAGGGGATATGATCACAGCGCCGATACCGTTACCCAAAGCGTTGGAGGCTCCGTCAAAGTGCATAGACCATCGGGATCCTTCCTCAGGTCCTTCATTCGGTCCAGGTACTTCACAATCAGTCACAATCATGATGCTTTCGTCAGGAAATTCAAAGTTCATTGACTGATAGTCGTCTACTGCCTGATGTGCCAAGTGGTCCGCCAATACACTTCCTTTGATAGATTTCTGGGTCGTGTACTGGATGTCGTATTCCTTCAAGATCATCTGCCATCTTGCTATTCTCCCGGACAGAGCAGGCTTTTCAAATATGTACTTTATCGGGTCCATCTTAGAAATCAACAAAGTAGTGTGAGTCAGCATATACTGTCTTAGCCGGCGAGCAGCCCATACCAAAGCGCAACAAGTTTTCTCGAGTAGTGAGTACCGGGTCTCACAGTCGGTAAACTTTTTGCTAAGGTAATAAATGGCATGCTCTTTTCGGCCAGACCCGTCATGCTGCCCCAGCACACACCCCATTGAGTTGTCAAGTACCGTCAGGTATAATATTAGAGGTCTCCCTTCAACCGGTGGCATAAGGATGGGTGGTTCTTGGAGATACTCTTTGATTCTGTCAAAAGCGGCCTGACATTCATCGTTCCAACGTACTACCTGATCTTTCTTCAGCAGCTTGAAGATTGGTTCACAGGTAGCAGTTAGGTGCGAGATGAATCGAGCAATGTAATTCAAGCGTCCTAAAAAGCCTCTGACCTCTTTCTCTGTCTTGGGAACTGGCATCTCTTGAATAGCTTTGACCTTGGCAGGGTCCACTTGAATACCCTTGTCGCTTACGACGAAGCCTAGCAACTTCCCAGATCTAACCCCGAAGGTGCACTTGCTCGGGTTCAACCTCAGCTTGTATAGTTTCAGACAGTCAAACAACTTCTGGAGATGATCAAGGTGTTCCTCCTCAGTTTGGGACCTTGCAATCATGTCGTCGACATATACCTCAATCTCATGATGGATCATGTCATGAAATAAAGCAACCATAACACGTTGGTAGGTTGCCCCAGCATTTTTCAACCCGAATGGCATGACCTTGTAGAAGAAGGTGCCCCACTGAGTAACAAAGGTAGTCTTTTCCATGTCTTCAGGAGCCATCTTGATCTAATTATACCCTGAAAAACCATCCATGAAGGAGAACACCTTGTGCTGAGCAGTATTGTCAACCAGAACGTCAATGTAAGGTAGAGGGAAGTCATCTTTGGGGCTGGCCCTGTTCAGATCCCTGTAATCAACACACATTCTGACCTTACCATCCTTCTTCGGTACTGGCACCACGTTGGCAACCCACTGAGGGTAAGAAGTCACTGCAAGAAACCCGGCATCAAACTGCTTCATAACCTCAGCTTTGATCTTCTCAGACATCTCTGGACGCATACGGCAGACCTTTTGCTTAGCTGGAGGGCAGTCTTCCTTGGTAGGCAAATGATGGACCACAATGTCGGTATCCAACCCAGGCATGTCTTCGTAGGACCAGGCAAAGATCTCCACATAATCACGTAACATCTGAGTCAACCGTTGCTTCACACTGAGCTCTAGGTTGGCACCAATCTTAACCTCCTTTCTGTCCGTCTCAGTACCCAGATTTATCGTTTCCACTGGCTCTTCATGTGGTTGAATTTCCCTCTCTTCCTGGAGTAACAGTCTTGCAAGCTCTCCAGGCACTTCGCAATCATCTTCACCTTCGTCTTCGGCTAAGTTGATCGGATTTTCGAAGTCATAACTGGCAGTAGCAGAGTCGTTACCAGTGAGATCTAGAGTGGATTGAAACCTGTATGAGTGAGTGTGTGTAAATACAACTGTTTTGCAATATATAAAGAAAGGAAAGAAAGAAAAGGAGCATAAGATTTGAAGTGCGAGAAAACGTCCAAGGTCTTTATTCATGATATATGAAATGACAATTAATATGCCCTCACAAATGAAGCCACGGTGCCCCGGGTAAGACACCATGCCATAGAGTTTCAATTCATTGTTTATTACAAATAACAAAAACAAAGGAATTCATTACTGCGTAACAAAAGTAACAGGCGTATGATCTTTCGCGGTCCAATTGGTCAATCCACCATCAGTCGTCGGGTAGATCCAGCTATCGAACTCTGATTCTTCCACCTCGTCTTCATCCCCAATGGCATTCACTCCTAGATTGGTGATGAGCACAGGAGGTCTTCCGGTCCTAGCTTTGTGCACAGCCCTCTGAGCCTCTGCAGTAAAACCCAGTCCAAACTTGTCAGTTTTAGGGGTGAAATCAGGGAGCCTGCCCCAGTTAGCACATTCACCTTTCTTGATTACAGCCCGGGCGTCCTTCAAGGAAGCCATCTTCAAGGGAAAGTCCTCTTCAACCACTGTTTCTGCTGCTGCTAATGTTGGAGGTACCTCTTCGAAATGCTGAAAGGGGGTTTCAATAAACTCCCCGTCCATCTCAATATACCGGAAGGAATTCAAATGACTAACCATATACTCCTCCTCTCCCTGCACAGTGACAATCTTCCCTCTGACGGGGTACTTGAGCTTTTGGTGTAGGGTAGAGGTCACTGCCCCAGCTTTGTGAATCCAAGGTCGACCCAGTAAACAGGAATAAGATGGACGGATATCCATCACATAGAAAGTTGAATCGAATACTTGAGAACCCACACGAATAGGAATGTCTACCTCTCCATGAACCATCCTTTTAGAACCGTCAAAGGCTCTGACAATGATGTTGCTAGGTTTCAGCTCCAGGCCCTTACAATCCAACCGGTCTAAGGCCTTTTTGGGCAACACATTCAGGGAAGAACCGGTGTCCACCAACACGTGCGCCAGAGTAGTGCCCCTGCATTCAATAGAGACATGCAGGGCATCATTGTGGTTCTTTCCCTTGGCAGTAAGGTCAGCATCCGAGAAACCCAAACCATTGTCAGATGTCAGATTGGCTACGCAATCAGTAAACTGGTCTGCAGATGTCTCCTGTGGCACATGGGCCGTCTTTAGAAATGAAATCAGGGCCTTAGCATGGGCCTCTGAGCACAGCAGCAAGGAGAGCATAGAGATCTTGGAGGGGGTATGCCCCAGCTGTTCAACGACATTGAAGTCGCTCTTCTTGATTATCTTAAGAATTTCCTCCATCTCTTGCTAGGAGGCTTCAACATTCACAGATTTTGGTGCCTCCATCCGGGCAGGCTCATCATCAATCCCTTTGCCCCGAGCATTAGATGACTCGACAGCAGGGGAAGCAACTTGATCAGAAGTGGAAACAGGTGCACTTGCAGGCGTTATAATAAAAGGTCTTCGAATAGTTGGTGGCGCAATGTCAGGCGAGAAGAGCCTGCCACTGCGGGTAACTTTTGCTGGACCAGTGATATTGCTGATGCTGGTACCAGTGTTGAATTCTTGCTTTATACCATGTACATATACATCTGCCCCATAGTGCCATGGGACAACCTTATCGGATTCATAGGGGAGGGGCCCCGGAACAGTAATAACAATGGGTGCGACAGTCATGATTTTAACTGGCTTCCTCGGGGGAGCCTTGATTGGATTGTTAAAAATTGTAACGACGGATACTTCTTCCACAGGAACAAACGGAACAGCAGTCTTCTTGAAGAGAATCTCCTTGCTATTCATCAGGCTTTGGATGCCTAACTTCAGCAACGGACAACCAGTAAGGGAAATAGCACACAAAAGGCAACCCTCGCTACAACCCGGAAATAAACCGGCCAGCAGCAGGTTCCTCTTAACAGTCAACAGAGGAGTAGCTACATCATTCACAGAAACGGCATACACATCTTCATCAACGGCATTCACTCCATGCTGGGGCATAGGAGCGGTCACCACATTTGGCCTCTCAGGCGCCTCAAATTGTATCTCCTTCGCATCAATAAGGTCTTGCACCTTATTCCTCATGGCCCAACAGTCATCAGTAGAATGCCCCAGGCTATCGGAGTGATAAGCACAGCGGGCATTTGGATTATACTTCGGAGAGGCAGTATTCACAACCTTCGGGGCCTCCCTGACAGTCACTAAGTTGGTTGATAGCAGTTGCGGCAAGATTTGTGACAAGGTCATACTCAGCCGGGTAAACTCTCTTCTGGGTCTCTCAGCCCTTTGTTGATTGGTTTGCCGAGGAGCGGCAGCAGGTTTAGCAATCATTACCGCGTTGACAGATTGGCGGCGCTCTGGTTTATCTTGTCTTCTAGGCCCATACACAGCACTAGCCTCCTTCTTAAAAGGCTTCTTCTCAGAACTTGAAGATGCACCCTTCTGAATTTTACCGGACTTCATTCCAGCCTCTATCCTCTCCCCAGTCAGAATAAGGTCAGTGAACCCTACAGATGAATTACCGATGAGATGATTGAAGAATGGCCCGGAGAGGGTCCCCAAGAACATATCCACTAGCTCACGGTCTGTTAACGGAGGCTGCACCCTGCCAGCCAGATCCCTCCACTTCTGCGCATACTCTTTAAAACCTTCACCTGATCCTAGCGACATACCCTAGAGTTGGGTACGTGTAGGAGCAAGGTCGGCATTATATTGATACTGCTTGTAAAAAGCAGTAGCCAACTCCTCCCAGTTACGAACCTTGGTTCCATCCAGCTGATAGAACCATTCGAGATGAGTCCCTGAAAGACTCTCCTGGAAGAAGTGGATCCACAAGTTCTTGTCCACTGTGTATGGTTGAATCTTCCGCACATAAGATCTGAGGTGTAGCTTGGGGCAAGACGCCCCGTCATACTTGGTGAAAGATGGTGCCTTAAACTTGTGAGGAATGATCACACCAGTAGATAAGCCCAAGTCTCCGAAATCCAGCCCAGGCACTTGTTGGATCTCCATGGCGTTCAGACGGTCTTCCAGCTGCTTGTATCTGTCTTCAGCCGGAGGATACTGTTCTTCATTAAAATCAGTCTCGTTGTCAGAGACTACTGGACTTGGAGCCTTTCCCCCCTGGGGACTGTCTTTGCCTACAGAAGAACCAGCTTCCTCATTCTGCAGAGTATTACCAAACCTCCGGCCTGAGTTGAAAAGAACAGTTCTCTTCTTCTTCTTCTCCTTCTTCAGGAGCAGAGCCTTCAGCTCTTCTTGACCTTGGGCCAGACCCATGATCAGCTCTTGAAATTGTGCGTTTTGCGCCTGAAGGGCCTTGATAGACATCTCGGTTGATCATTCAGGGTTCATGATGCTGAAATAAACAGCGAAGAACAGTAAGCAACCTGAAAAGAAGAGTTCCTGCTATGCACATGATGAATGGAATGCGTATGATTTATGTTTTCAAAGACAATCGGGAATCAACTTTGTAAACAAAAAGGAACACATTTCATTAGATTCAACTTTGAAACTTAAATTGTTCAACAGATTTCCCTTAGGCGTTACATGGAAATACTGAAAAGGGAAATAAAACTATAAAAGAAAATCCAAATCTCCTCATTGATCCCAGGATCTCCTCTTCTCAGTACGGATGTAGTCATTCAGAGCTCGCTCATTCTCCAACTGCTTTGTCAGCTTCTGGATCTTCAATTCCTGCTCGTTGAACTTTTCCCGATACGAATCCCGTTCTTCTCGCAGTTGCGACCAAGACCTCTTTAATGTCTCATAATCAGTAGGTATCTAAGGAGGGAGGACAGTTGGAGGAGCCCCATCTTTATCAGGATACTCAAGAATGACGGGTCTGACAGCTTTGTATGGCATACCTAACTTCTGAGCACGGATGCAAACCCATTTGTAGTAGGCTTCCATAGGTAGAGAAGTCTTTGGCCCCAACTCTTGTGGGTCAACTTTATGAACTCTGTCCCAAGCCTTGATGAACCTACGACGCAGCTCGTCACTATCCACCTGAAACTCAAAACTGATGTGGGGCACCAACATCTCATGAGGTCCTGCTCTTCTGGCCCTTCCAAACTGACGGAGCGCTAGAAATGGATTGTAAGAGATTCCTCCTTGAGTACCAATCAAAGGAACATTAGGGTATTCTCCGCAACAATCAATAACAGCTATCTCATCCAAACCTCTGAAAGTCCAAATGATGTCTTTATCAGTGAGAGACATTAACCTATGAGCCCAACCTCTTCCTTCTTGGTTCTTTAGTACGAACTTAGGGAGGTTCGAAATAAACCACCTCACCAACAAAGGGATACAACACCACAGAGTTCCTCGTCTTCGGGCAGTACGAGCATAAAGTTGTTGCAGGATGTCACCCAAGAGAGTAGGCACAGGATTCTGAGACATGAAGATCCTTATGGCAGTGACATTGATGAAGTTATCAGGATTAGGAAACAAGACTAGCCCATAGATTAAGAGAGCCAAGATGTCTTCATATGCCCTAAAGTCCAAGTCATTCCAGAAACTGTTAGCTTTACCAATCAGAAACTTGGCCAGGAAACCCTTAACTCCGCTTCTAGTCACCCAGTTGTCCATTACTTCTTGATGGGTCAAGGGAAGAGCTGCAGCAACCTCCTCAAGCCTGAGGGTCTTTTCCCAACCAGTGAAGGGAGTCTGATCCAAGATAGGGATACCAAGCAAATCAGAGAACTCTTCCAGGGTAGGGACCAGCTGGAAGTCTTGAAAGGTGAAGCACTGGTACATAGGGTCATAGAACTGGTTCAGGACACTCATTAACTGTTGATCCCGCTTTGTAGTGACTAAACTGAGAAGAGAACCATGCCTCTGGATGAAGGAAGTGGTGTTTGGAATTCAGCTAACCAATTCTTCAAGTAACTCAGGTGGGTGAACAAAGTTGAACCGGATAGTATTCCTTCGCATAGGCATCATGATATCCTACAAAACAGAGCAAAGGTGAAACCCTCTTGTCTTTGAAATGGTCAGTCCTTATGCAGGATGCATGCAATGCTCATGATGTTATGATGTTATGATAAAGCACACCACAAATATTTACAAAGGCAAACATGATAAGGCACACAAGTCACACAAGACAAGCCCTTAAAGTTTAGGCCAGCATGAGGTCTAGGTATTACCCTCTTTCAGTTTGTTGGTTCATACTTATCCTATCAAAAGTAACCGGGTTCTTAGAGGATCCCAATATCACTGACTACCCTCAATTGGTCATAACTCCAGCATCGCAATCTTTTCTTGTGGCCAGAACCATCACGAGAGTTTAGCATCAATGGGCGTAGCATACTGCTACTGTTCTATTGGCCAAGTTGTGTCATTTAAGGTTCTAAGGTCTGTTGGTGCTTAATGACTCCTCAGAAGACCCATATTCTCCTCGTTGCAACACAAGGGATATCGGTACAGACCAAGGCGCCACACCAACGTAGCCACTGCTTCACCCATGTCGGTCTACGCCGGACAGGTCCCTCACAGCTTATGCTACTTAAACAAGGTATCCCCAGATCCGGGTTAGGATCTATATAACTCCCAAGACAGTCCCACAATGATAAAGCAAACAAGTCAAAGCAATTGAAAACACAGTTATGAACTATCATAAGGTACACCTCACTTTAAAAATATCCCCAGCAGAGTCGCCAGTTCTGTGATCGGTGGATCTGGAACTGACATGTTTAACGCTGGATCGCGAAATGTCGCGGAAGCAAGAGTCGCCACCGTCTTTTATTTTCTCCAATATGGAAAGGACAAAAGCACAGAAAAATTCCTTTTGAGATTGTTTCTCGGTTCGGGAGGTAGATTTATAGAAAGGGAAGGTGTTAGCACCCTTTCTATCCATGGTTATCCATGGGCTCTTAGATACTTGCTCATTTGTGTTTTCAAAATGTTTGTTTGCTTTTCAAGGTGAGTGGGTTTGAAAAAGTTTCTTTGAAAGTTTCAGATCGACTCTTGTATCAGTCCTCAAGGGTGTTTGAAAAGTTGTTTTTGAAAACTTTTTGCAAAGTGTCGGTGTGAAAAGAAGTTTTCGATTTGTTTTGAATTAGAGCAAGTATCTACGAGTCGTCTACCTACCCTAAGGAATTAGTCTGTGTAAATGTCTTTAAGGTAGTGCCATCCCACCATTGAGAGATAGGTAGCACCACCGTTGGAGGTGTTCGAGTCAATTCGAGTTTAGGGACAGTGTGGTCACCAGAGCAATAGTAGGACACCTTAGAAGCTACCCCCATGCCATGTTCATGGACATGAGGACTTACTAAAACGTCCTTTACTCGACGACCACGTTTCGAGGGGCAAGGCAACAGTGAGGCGTACCCTAAGAGTGGTGTGTGAATTGTGTGTCATTTTCAGTTATATTTGTCTTGTCATGCATTGGGTGAGCTACGCTTGTTCTTATTTGGGCATACATTCTTTCATGTGATTAACAGTTTAAAGGGTGCGGAAATTAAAATGCGGAAAAATAAAGGTCCTACGCTATTACAAGGCGCGGGTCTACATCGCCAAATTAAGCAAAGACCCGATTTGAATAAATAAAATGCGGAAAGTAAATGTCCTAATTATCTATTACAAGGCCTTGGGGCAATTACATAAGATTAAGAAAGAAAAAATGGAAGCAAACGCGCGAAAAGGAATTATAATCGAAGGTGCGAGGGCGTTGGACCCTTTAAAGATTAGATTGAAATTAAAAAATTAATTAACGGTTAAATAAAGAAAAGAACTTGTTTTTTTGATGTTTTTGTACTTAATGGACATAAAGAAAATTAATTGGAATTTGAAATTAAATAAAACCCTAGTTCTAAATTGTTTTTAATTATTAAAGAAAAATGTTTAAGTTTTAACCTAATTTACCCTAATTAATTAATTGCATATTTATTTACAAGATAATTAATAATTAATAATGATGGAAAAAGGTTATTTATTAAGAAAAAGAATAAAAATATTAAAACCCTAATTTCTATATTTTTTAGTTTATTAAAGAAAAACATTAAAATTAAACCTAAAATTAAACTAATTTGGTTATTAGAATTTATTTACAAAATAATATTAAATAAAACATATTTTTATTTTTATGATTTCTGATTTTATTTTTATTTTTGTGTTATAAAAATTAATTTAGTGAATTAAAAGAAAATAATTAACATAATTAAAATAAATAAAAGAGAGAAAGAAAATGCAAACATGGGGGGTGGTTGACCCAATTTTGGAGGTTGATTTGCAGCAATTAGGCCCATTTGAATGAGGCCTTTTTGACTTTTCAGTGGTCACGTGTAGACCATTGACCAAGGTGCATGATGGAATTCCTGTGTTGGCCATCAGATTGAGGTTGCTGGACATGTGGCAAGCCAGATGGTGAGGTTGTTTGGTGGACCACGGGAGGGCAAGCGTACCTGAATATGTTAGAAACAAAATTATGAAGAATATGGGGGACCTGGGAATCGAACCCAGGTCCCAATGCTTGCATGACAACACACCTTCCACCCAGCCAAACGCGTTTGTTTGATGTATAATGGACAATGAATAATAAGAGAGAGAAAGCAAGTATTAGTGGGACAATAAAAAAAAGCGCCAATGTTTGAATCAGCCAATCACGTTTGAACACATAGGCTTCATCTTCCTTGCTTCTTCGTTTTGCCTGAAATTATAGAGTAGATAGCGGGGGTTTTAAACCCCCACTAAATGGTACCTACAAAAATAGCGAATAGAGCATAGTAAAAATGAAAAAGGGCGCGAGGTATTGATTTTATCCTCCAGAATGTCATGGTTTCAATGGTGTGGGTCTCGTTGTCTAATTTTTCCAGATGTGCAAAGCCCCAAATGGAAACTTCTGAAACCCTAACCTGCGTCCATGGCAACTTCTCATACAGACCATATTAACTCAATTAAAATACATCAATAGCTTCAGAGAGTTTATATTAGTGTAAATCAAACATTCAAATGCATGGAAAATGCATGTAAATCAAGATACGAATGTGAAAAGTTTTATGAACAGGGCAAAGCCATTCTACCAATTCTGGATGTATGGAGACTTGAAAAGTATTGAGACACGTTCAACAAAGTCCCAGCAAGCCTTTGGAATGGATTGTAGGCTTTGAATCACACTGGAACTATGTTTTCAGTTTCAACCTTTTTTGTGAAAAATGCAAGTTTTGTTTCTTTGTTTCAGCGCAGCTTTTTCGTTCCTAGACTTAGGGTTCTGTTTGCATATGTATGAGGAATTATTCTAGGTCAAAAACAAAGCCCATGATCCATGTTTTAATGCCTTTCAATATTTGATTTTCAAGCATCTTTTTTCAATCTTTTCCATACCAATCTTATGCCAATCATTGAAGATTCTTTCCCTTTTGAGTGTGCATGAAATCTTGAGCTCATAAAGAGTGAATATGCTGTATAAAAAGATTTGGAAAACATGATTTGCTATTTTTGTCATATTTTATTTTAATTAAATGAATTAATAATAATAATAATTCAAATAATTAATCAAAAATGATAAAATAACTCCCTTGGATGTCAATGGGTCGTGCATGGCCTTTGGGTGGTGATTCATGGAAGAAATTGAGGCCCATTAGCAATTTTGAGGCATTTGAAGCAAAGTTGACTTTTCAAAATTCCCAAAAATTTCCCAACTTCCACAAGGCATATCTTGCTAAATTTTTAAGCTTTGATCATGTTCTTGGACATTTTGGAAAGGTCTTGAAGTCCTATAACCAATTTCTTTGGTCCCATGTCATTTTGATTTACCAATCTCAAGTTATGGTCTTTGACTTAAAGTGGCTTTTTGTTGACTTTTGAAAATGACCTATAATGTTGAAATTGATAACTTTTTGTGAGAGCATTTCTTGGACTTGAAGTGTGAAGATGAGTTGTAGGAAATGTCATTCTCTTCAAAATGAGCTTTGGATGGAATTTTTCTGATAAACCATGTGGAAGTTATGCCTTGGTCAATTTGCAGTTGACTTTTTCAACTGTCCAAATATAGAAACTTTTGCATCTTGAGACTTTTTGAGCCATGCTTTGAGAATCATGATCAAGAATTGATCAAATGATGTTTGTGGCTTTAAAATAAGATGTTGACCAAAAATTTTGACTTTTGACTCTCAAATGACCATTTTGCCCCTACAGTTGACTGTTGAGCAATTAGGGTTTTTGACTGTGCAATTTTGTGCTGTGAGTCTTGAAACTTGGCATAAGGATGCTTGACAATGTTTATAGGCATGTGGGACTTGTTTGGACCCTTGGAAACTTCAACTTCTTTGCCAGAACCAAAACCCTAATTTTTGACTGTTAGGAGGCCATTGAACTGTGCAACCCTTGAGAGATTTTGAACCTTGATCTTGGCAAATCTTGAAGAGAATGGGAGGGCAAATTTTGGGGTACAACAGTCAGTCATATGCAATGCATGATATGGATCGAGCAATGATGTTCTCAACATAAATGAGATCGTATGATATGATGCGTATATGCATGTATCATGATGTATGAAAATGTGATGTTTTAGCTGGGGAAAATAAATCCCGGATAGCTGCTGGAGAATGATGTTGAATTATTTGCTTCCACTGGGGATGATGAACGAAGGTGATAAACTTACAGGAGAGGATGACTCTGTTGGGGAATAAACTGGTGAAGAGATTACTCTGCGGGGAATTACTCTGTGGGGAAGAGATGCTTTGCTGAGATTTTAACGATAACTCCGCTGGGGATAGAAAGAACTTCGTTGGGGCTGATCTTTCAGTTGCAACTTGCTGAGGATAACCCAGTTAGACTCTTGTGGGGATAACCTTCTGAATATGGCTGGGAAGATACATTTGTACTCTGCAGGGGACAAGCTTCCAGAATCTACTGGGGAAGATGATTCAACTCTGACGGGGAAGCTTTTTTAGACTGCACTGGGAAATGGCTCCACTGGGGGTATCTTGTATTCCGCCGGGGAACATTCTTATACTCTGTCGAGGAATATTAAGACTGTCGGGGATGCTCTTTACGCTTGTTGGAGAATATCTTTATACTCCACTAGGGAATATTAAGACCTTCTGGGAATACCGAGCCTTTTCGGGACTGGCGGTAGACTAACTCTGCTTGGGGGAGAGTATTTGCTGAATCCTTCGTAGTTGCAAGTCTCAGTGGGGAGAGCTACCATTACTGTCTTACTCTGCGAATGGTGACGATATCTTGGTCATATTCTTCAGCCGAACCTACCTTGGTACCTTGGTGGACAGAGCAACTAGACCTCTCAGACAATTCTTATTGCCCCTACTTCTGATATCACCCGTAATTAGTCCTTTGTTTCGCATGCAAATATTAATGAGCAGCAATTAATGTCAAATGCATATATCAAAAATGAACATTGGACGTTCTTTGCAAAACAAACAGATAAAGGAAAAACAATTTGCAATTTGTCTGAAAACTGGACTTGTATTGATTTTGAAGTTTGCCTGAAAATAGGCGTTTTTGTACAAGAGGCTGACGTCCTAGTAAGAGAACGCCGCCGAGCAAATAGAATTTATACAATTTGTGAAAAGAAAACAAAACAGCTATGTGAATAGTCCCACTGGGTTCGAACTCTGCTATTGCCCTTATATCTTCAAGCATCTCATCACTTTGCTGGTTAGTTGAAGATGAATTTGATTGACCGGTGTCGTCTGAGCCTGATAGTCGATACCAAAGTTTGGATGCAGGGTGATCCAATGAGACATAGTGTTACGCTTATCCCTAAATTTTACCTGGACCGCCCTTTCGGGTTTTCAGTCCACCGGGATACCCATTTTTGCCCAAGCCGCCTTTTCAGGTTTTCGACTTGCCGGGTGTACAGATTTTTTTTTAATTTTCATCCCTTATTTTTGCCCGAACCCTTTTGGTTCGCCGGGAAGCCCTTATTTTTGCCTAGTACAGTCGACCTAGCGGGTCTTTAATTATGCGTAGTATCTTTTTACTATGTCTGCATTGACGGGGTGAGGAACGTCGTCACCATCCATGGTGGTTAGAATCATCGCTCCTCCTGAGAAGATGTTCTTAACCACAAATGGCCCTTCGTACGTAGGGGTCCATTTGCCCCTGGGATCACCTTGAGGTAGAATGATGCGCTTGATTACCAGGTCCCCGACTTGATACTCTTGTCATCTGACTTTCTTGTTAAATGCCTTGATCATCCGTTTTTGGTACGTCTGACCATGACAAATAGCAGTGAGTCTCTTTTCGTCGATTAGGTTCAGTTGATCAAGTCGGGTCTGGATCCAGTCGTCTTCACTTAAACCCGCATCCTTCATGATCCGGAGAGAGGGTATCTTAAATTCAATGGGCAGGACTGCCTCCATGCCGTATACCAAGGAGTAGGGTGTTGCCCCTGTTGACGTCCGTGCTGAGGTACGGTACCCATGAAGAGCAAATGGTAACATCTCGTGCCAATCTTTGTAGGTTATTGTCATCTTCTGCACAATCTTCTTAATGTTCTTATTAGCTTCTTCTACAGCCCCATTCATCTTCGGCCGGTAGGGAGAAGAATTATGATGTTGTATCTTGAATTGCTCGCAGAGCTCAGTGATCATCTTGTTGTTAAGATTGGTACCATTATCCGTAATGATCCTCTCTGGTATACCGTATCGACAGATCAGGTTGTGCCGAATGAATCGTGCCACGACGTTCTTGGTTACGGTGGCAAAGGAAGTTGCTTCAACCCACTTTGTAAAGTAATCAATTGCTACCAGGATGAAGCGATGCCCGTTGGATGCCGTAGGTCTGATCTCGCCGATCATATCAATGCCCCACATTGCAAAAGGCCAAGGTGCTGTCAAGACGTTCAAAGGAACTGGAGGAATGTGCACCTTATCAGCATAGATCTGGCACTTGTGACGTGTCCGAGAATGCTGATAACAGTCGGCTTCCATTGTCGACCAGTAATATCCTGCCCGAAGGATTTTCTTTGTCATGGTATGTCCACTGGAATGCGTTCCGAAGGTACCTTCATGCAGCTCTGCCATGATCCTTTATGCTTTAATTTTATCCACGCAACGCAGTAAGATTGAATCATGGTTACGTTTGTAAAGAATGTCATTGCTGATGAAGAACTTTGCCACGAACCTTCTCAGAAACTTCTTGTCATTAACAGACGTGCCCTCGGGGTATTCTTGAGCTTCAAGGTACCTCTTTACTTCATGATACCATGGTTTTTCTGTTACCTCTTCGGCCTCAAGATCACAACAATATGCAGGTTCATCCAATTTCCAAATAATGATTTGGGGAGCCTCGTTGTCCCGTTTGACTTTGAACATAGAAGACATCGTAGCTAGCGCGTCCGCCAACTGATTCTCCTCTCTTGGGAAATGTTCAAAGGTTATCTCCTCGAAATGGGGAAGCAACGTCAATACATACTCCTTGTAAGGAATGAGATTTGGGTGTTTCGTATCCCAATCGCCTTTGATCTGACTGATCATGAGAGGGGAATCTCCGAAGACGCTCAGAAACTTGATCCTTAGGTCAATTGCAGCTTGGAGACCCATAATGCAGGTTTCATACTCCTCCATGTTGTTGGTGCAGTTGAAACATAGTCGGCCGGTAAACGGAGTATGAGAGCCTTTAGGAGATATGATCACAGCGCCAATACCGTTACCCAAAGCGTTTGAAGCTCCATCAAAGTGCATAGACCATCGGGATCCTTCCTCGGGACCTTCATTCGGTCCAGGTATCTCGCAATCAGTTACTACCATGATATTCTCGTCTGGAAATTCAAAGTTCATAGACTGGTAATCATCCACTTCCTGATGTGCCAAATGGTCTGCCAACACACTTCCCTTAATTTCTTTTTGAGTCGTGTACTGGATGTCATATTCAGTCAAGATCATCTGCCATCTTTCTATTCTTCCGGACAAGGCAGGCTTTTTGAAGATATACTTGATTGGATCCATCTTTTAAATCAACAGAGTAGTGTGAGTCAACATATATTGTCTTAGCCGGCGAGCAGCCCATGCCAAAGTGCAGCAAGTTTTCTCGAGCAGTGAGTATCGGGTCTCACAGTCGGTAAACTTTTTGCTAAGGTAATAAATAGCATGCTCTTTTCGGCCATACTCGTCATGCTAACCCAGCACACACCCCATTGAATTGTCAAGTACTATCAAGTATAAGATTAGAGGTCTCCCTTCAACCGGTGGCATAAGAATGGGTGGCTCTTGGAGATACTCTTTGATTCTTTTGAAAGCGGCCTGACATTCATCGTTCCAATGTACTACTTGATCTTTCTTCAGTAGCTTGAAGATTGGTTCACAAGTAGCAGTTAGGTGCGAGATGAATCGGGCAATGTAGTTCAACCGTCCTAGAAAGCCTCTGACTTCTTTCTCTGTCTTGGAAGCTGGCATATCTTGTATGGCTTTCACTTTGGCAGGGTCTACTTGAATACCTTTGTCTCTTACGACGAAACCCAATAGTTTGCCAGATCTCACTCTGAAGGTGCACTTGTTCGGGTTTAATCTCAGCTTGTACAACTTCAACCGGTCAAACAGCTTCTGTAGATGGTCAAGGTGTTCCTCCTCAGTTTGGGACCTCGCAATCATATCGTCGACGTATACTTCAATCTCATGATGGATCATATCATGAAACAAAGCAACCATGGCACGCTGATATATTTCCCCAGCATTTTTCAACCCAAAAGGCATGACCTTATAGCAAAAGGTACCCCACTGAGTAACAAAAGTGGTCTTCTCCATGTCTTCGGGAGCCATCTTTATCTGATTATAACCGGAGAAACCATCCATGAAAGAGAATACCTTGTGCTGAGCAGTGTTGTCAACCAGAACTTCGATGTGAGGCAGAGGGAAGTCATCCTTAGGGCTCGCCATGTTCAAATCCCTGTAGTCAACACACATTCGGACCTTACCATCTTTCTTCGGTACTGGAACCACATTGGCGACCCACTGAGGGTAAGAAGTTACTGCTAGAAAACCGGCGTCAAATTGTTTCATAACCTCAGCCTTGATTTTCTCGGACATCTTTGAGCGCATACGGCGAACCTTCTGTTTTACGGGAGGGCAATCTTCCTTGGTAGGCAGGCGATGAACCACAATGTCAGTATCCAACCCAGGCATATCTTCGTAAGACCAGGCAAAGATTTCCACGTAGTCATGCAGCATCTGAATCAACCGTTGTTTCACAATAAGCTCCAGATTTGCACCGATCTTGACTTCCTTTTTGTCTGTCTCAGTACCCAGATTTACTGTTTCCACTGGCTCTTCATGTGGCTGAATGACCCTCTCTTCCTGAAGTAGCAGTCTTGCAAGTTCACCCGGCACTTCGCAATCATCTTCACCTTCGTCTTCGGCCAAGTTGATCGGATTTTCGAAGTCATAACTGGCAGTAGCAGAGCCGTTACCAGTGAGATCCGGAGTGGATTGAGACCTGTATATGTGAGTGTGTGTAAAATAGCTGTTTTGCAATATATAATAAAGAAAGACAAAGAGCGCAAGATTTGAAATGCAAGGACGTCCAATGCTTTTATTAATGATATATGAAAATGGCACACAAAAGCCCTCACAAATGAAGCCACGGTGCCCCGGGTAAGACACCGGGCCATAAAGTTCCACAATATTGTCTGTTACAAATTCAAAACAAAGAGTTTATTACTGGGTAACAAAAGTAATAGGGATGAAGTCTTTTGCTGTCCAGTTGTTTGGTCCACCGTTAGTCGTAGGGTAGATCCAGCTGTCGAATTCAGATTCCTCCATGTCATCTCCGATGGCATTTACTCCCGAGTTGCTGATGAACACAGGAGGTCTTCCAATCCTTGCACTATGAATAGCCCTTTGAGCTTCTGCAGTGAAACCCAAACCAAACTTGTTAGTCTTCTGAGTGAAATCAGGAAGTCGGCCCCAGTTTGCATACTCACCCTTCTCGATAACAGCCCGGGCATCCTTTAAGGAAGCCATCTTCAAAGGAGAACCTTCAATCACAGTCTCAGATGATGCCAGTGTCTGAGGAACCTCTTCAAAGTGTTGAAATGGGGTCTCAATGAACTCCCCATCCATCTCTATGTACCGGAACGAGTTGAGGTGGTTGACCATGTACTCTTCCTCCCCTTGAATTGTCACGATCTTTCCTTTGACCGGGTACTTCAGCTTTTGATGGAGTGTTGAGGTCACAACTCCAGCTTTATGGATCCATGGGCGACCCAGCAAACAGGAATAGGATGGTCGAATGTCCATCACGTAGAATGTAGAATTGAAGACCTGGGAACCAACCTTGATTGGAATGTCAACCTCACCATGCACCATCCTTTTAGACCCATCAAAGGCCCGGACAACAATGTTACTTGGCTTTAACTCTAAACCTTCACAATCCAACCTGTCTAGAGCTTTCTTGGGAAAGACGTTCAACGAGGACCCCGTGTCAACCAACACATGTTCCAGAGTAGTGCCCATGCATTCAATAGAGACATGCAGGGCATCGTTATGGTTCTTCCCTTTAGCAGTCAGATCAGCATCGGAGAAACCCAAACCGTTATCAGCTGTTAAATTGGCCACACAATCGGTAAATTGATCAGCTGATGTCTCTTGTGGCACGTGGGCCGTCTTCAGGAAGGTAATCAGAGCCTTGGCATGGGCCTCTGAACACAATAACAGTGATAACATAGAAATCTTGGAGGGCGTTTGCCCCAGCTTCTCAACTACATTATAATCACTCTTCTTGATGATCTTCAGAATCTCTTCCATCTCCTGTTTGGAAGCTTCAACATTAATGGTCTTTGGTGCCTCCGTCTGAGCAGGCATATCAGTGGCGATCCCTTTTCCCCGAGCGTCAGATGACTCGGTGACAGGGGTAGAACTAAGAACTTGATCAAGAATGGAATTAGGCACACTTGCAGGTGTGATGACAATAGGTCTCCGGACAGTTGGTGGCGCAATATCAGGTGAGAAAAGTCTACCACTGCGGGTGACTTTAGCAAGCCCGGTAATGTTGCTGACGCCGGTATTAGTATCAAACTCTTGCTTAACTCCAAGCACATAAACATCTGCCCCATAGTGCCAAGGGACAGCTTTGTCAGAGGTGTAGGGAATAGGCCCCGGAACAGTGATGATTATGGGTGTAATCTTCTGAACAGGTGTAATTCTGACAGGCTTCCTCGAGGGAGCCTTGAGGGGATTGTTGAAAATGGTAACAATGGAAACTTCTTCAGTAGGGGTGGCAGGAACAGCAATTTTCTCAAACAGGATCTCCTTGTTATCCATCAGGTTTTGGATGCCTGACTTCAAAGATGGGCAACCAGTAGATGAAACAGAACACAGATGGCAACCTTCACCACATCCCGGAAATAAACCGGCTAGCAACAGGTTCCTCTTGACGGTCATCAGTGGGGTAACAATATCATCCACAGAGGCTACAAACAAGTCTTCCTCTACAGCATTCACTCCATGCTTGGGCATGGGAGCAGTCACAACATTAGGCCTTTCGGGCGCCTCAAACTCAATCTCTTTTACATCAATCAGGTCTTGGACCTTATTCTTCAAAGTCCAACAATCATCTGTATTATGCCCCGGGCTCTCAGAATGATAAGCGCAGTGGGCGTTGGGTTATACTTTGATGATGTAGTATTCGGATTCTTTGGGGCTTCCCTTAGAGTTACCAAATTGGTCTTCAGCAACTGCGGCAATATCTGAGACAAAGTCATGCTGAGACGAGTGAATTGCCTTCTAGGTCTCTCTTCCCTTTATTGGTTGTGATGCTGAGGAGCACCGGCAGGTTTCGAAATAACAACCGCGTTGACAGCTTGGCGGTGTTCCGGTCTATTCTGTCTTCTTGAGCTGTAGGCCACACTGGACTCTTTCTTAAACGGTTTCTTCTCGGTGCTCGATGAGGCGCCCTTTTGTATTTTCCCAGCCTTAATACCCGCTTCAATCCTCTCACTAGTCAAGATAAGGTCTGTAAACCCGGCTGAAGAGCTTCCAATCAAATGGTTAAAGAATGGACCAGATAGGGTCCCCAAAAACATGTCAACAAGTTCACGATCGGCTAAAGGTGGTTATACCCTTCCGGCAAGATCTCTCCATTTTTGAGCATATTCTTTAAATCCCTCACCCGTCCCCATTGACATACCCCGGAGTTGGGTACGCGTAGGAGCGGGGTCGGAGTTATACTGGTACTGCCTATAGAACGTAGTAGCCAAATCCTCCCAGCTGCGGATACTGGCTCCATCCAACTGATAGAACCACTCAAGTTGAGTCCCTGAAAGACTGTCTTGAAAGAAGTGGATCCATAAGTTCTTATCAGCAGTGTAAGGTTGGATCCTCCTCACATATGACCAGAGGTGCAGCTTTGGACAGGAAGCTCCGTCATACTTGGCAAAGGAAGGTGCCTTAAACTTATGGGGAATCACCACCCCAGATGATAAACCCAGATCTCTGAAGTCCAGACCGGGCACCTTCTGTATTTCCATAGCGCTCAAACGGTCTTCCAGCTATTTGTACTTATCCTCAGCAGGAGGATATTGTTCTTCATCATAGTCCGTCTCGTTGTCGGAGACTTCAGGGTTAGGAGCCTTCCTTTCTTGTGGGCTATCCTTCCCTCCAGATGAGGTGGTTAGCTCAACTTCATTTTGCAGCCCGTTCCCAAACCTGCGTCCGGTGCTGAACAGGACGGTCCTCTTCTTCTTCTTCTTCCTCTCTTTCAGAATCAGGGTCTTCAAGTCCTGCTGACCCTTGGCTAGGCTCATAACCAACTCTTGAAACTGGGCATTCTGGGCCTGGAGGGCCTTGATAGCTTGCTCAGTGGAAGGTTCAGTAAACATGATGATTGCTGAAATAAACAGCGAAGAAGATAAGTGACATGTAAAAAGGGTACCTGTTATGCATATGATGAATGGTATGCTATTTATGTAATGCATTCAAGGGTTCAAAAATTCAAATTCGTTGCAGACAAAAAAGAACACACGTCATATTAAGAAGTAATTTGTTTAGTACATCAGTGCCTCATGGGCGAAATATTACAAAATACTTAATGTAAAAAGACATTGCGCATCCTTTTTGGAGCGATGTAAGTGTTGAGGGTTTCTTCCTTGTGAAGTCGGCGGGTGAGCTCCAGAACCTTCTTCTCACTGGCATGTAAGCTGGCTTCAAAAGCATTCCGTTCTTCCTTGAGTTGGATCCAACTCTTTTGCATTTCTTCCCATGATGTTGGCATGTCAGGATGTAGGATGGTGTATGGAACCTCTCCTTCCATAGCAGGCTCTTTGATCACGGGGATGTGAGGATATGGCATCATAAGATTCTGGGAGCGGGTTCGTACCCACTTGAGGTAAGGCTCAAGGGGGATGGAATTCTTGTGCCCCAGTGTCTTACTATCCATCTTGTTAGGCATCCTCCAAGCTCTGATGAACTTTTGTCGAAGTCCTTGCGTATCGTTGTCGAAGTCAAAAACTATGTCAAGAATCAGCATGTCATGAGGGCCATCCCTCCGAGCATATCCCAATTTTCTCAAAGCCAGACAGGGGTTGTAGGTAATGCCTCCTCTAATTCCAAGTAAAGGAACATTAGGAAATTCTCCGCAACGATCAATGATAGTGACATTTTCTCTGGACCGAGAACACCAATGTATATCAGAATGTGTGAGGGTCATCAATCGTTGTGACCACCTTAAACCCTGCTCATTCTTCAAAACTGATTGTGGAAGGTGAGAAATAAACCACCTTGCCAGGAGAGGAGTACAACACATGAGAACACCTCTTTTCCTCATTGTTCGTGTGCAAAATGAGTGGAGGATGTCCCCAAGCAATATAGGTATGGGATTCCTGGATATAAAAATCTTGACAGCATTCACATCTATAAGTTGATCAGGGTTTGGGAACAACACCAACCCATAGATAAGGAGTGCCACAATCTCTTCAAAGGCTTGTAGATCAAGAGAATTCCAACATTCTTATGCCTTCTCAAACAGAAACTTTGCCAAGAATCCCTTGATACCACTTCTGATTTTCCAATGCCCCTTGATGTCAGATGGTTGCAAACGTAATGCTTGAGAAACATCTTCAAGTTTTGGTTCCTTTTCCGTACCGTTGTAGGGTAGTTGACTAAGAATAGGAATTCTCAGAAGTTGAGAAAACTCCTCCAAAGTAGGCACCAATTGATAATCAGGGAATGTAAAACAGTGGTGTAGGGGGTCAAAGAACTGGAAGAGAACTTTTATCATGTCTTCTTCAATGTTGGTGTTGACCAAGCTGAGGAGTCTTCCATGTCTTTCACTGAAGAGAGAGTTCTCGGGAATCCTGGATGTAAGCTCCTTGAGTTGAGGAGGGATCCTTACAAGATTGACTTGAATTGTTTTCCTGCGGAGAGACTCCATGTCCTACAAAACAAGAACAAAGATGAAGATCCAAACCCTTGAAATGGTTAGCAAATGCATATGATGCTTTATGATGTTATGTACATGTATGCAAAAGTAAGCAAGTGTATATACAGACAGTCATATTCACACAAAGCAAACAAGTCCTTAGGTTTAGGCTTGCATGGGGTTCGTAGGTAAGTACCCTTTTGAAGTTAGTTGGCTCAAAACCTGTCCTATAAATAGTAACCGGGTTCTAAGGAGCTCAATATCATTGGATTGTTTTCTATGTTCATTTTTTTGATTTAGCCACTTAACTGGCGACCAAAATATTCCAAGAAAACAACCCTCAATGAGTGTAGTATTGAGTATCTACCAACTTCGGACTGCACCAAAGTCGGTCATCTCACTACCCCTAAAAAGGCCAGGATGGTCAAGTAAGGTTCTAAGGTCAGTTGATGCTTCGCGACACCATGCGGCGGCCCCGTACTCTCCTTGACTTGACTCAAGGGTTACCGGTACTCACCAAAGTTCCACATCAACGTAGCTACTGCTTCAACCATGTCGGTATACCCCGCACAGTTCCCTCACAGTTTGTTGCTACTTCTAAAGGGTATCCCCAGATCCGGGTTAGGATCTATAGAACTCCGATACAAACCCACAAGATTTAAAGCATACAAAGCATACAATTTAAAACACAAGTGATCTAATCCTAAGGTACGCCTCACTTATTTAATTCTCCCCAGCAGAGTCGCCAGTTCTGTGGTCGGTGGAAATAGAACTGGCTGTTTTGGAATGCTGGTTCGCGTTGCGTTTGTTTTCGCAAAATGTCGCAGTAAGCAAGAGTCGCCACCGTCTTTTATTTTATCCAGCAAGGAAAGGACAAAAGCACAGAAAAATTCCATTTTGAGATGTTTCTCGGGTTCGGGAGGTAGATTATAGAAAGGGAAGGTGTTAGCACCCTTTCTATCTGTGGTTATCCACGGGCTCTTAGGTACTTGCTCACTATGTTTTCAAAAAGTTTTGTTTTTCTTGTGTTCGTGGATTTTGAAAAGAGTTTTGTTTGAAAACTTCGATTTAACTCTTGTTTCTGTCCTCAAGAGTGTATGAAGTGTTGTTGAAAACTTTGTTTGAAAAGTGTAAGTGTGAAAAATTTGTTTTGTTTTGAAAGAGAAAGTACCTGAGAACCTCTACCTACTCAAAAGGGAATTAAACTGTGCAAATATCCTTTAGACAGTGCTATCCCACTATTGAGGAGTAGGTAGCACCGTCGTTGGAGTTTTCGGGTCAATTCGATTAAGAGACATGTGGTCACTAAAGCAATGTTAGGACGCCTTAGCGGTAACCCTAATGTCTTAGATCATTTTTTATCGAGGCAACCGTTTTGAGGCAACTTTGATCTTTAGACAGGAGGGCGACCTCTAAAACTTCCTATACTCAATGACCACGTTCGAGGCAACCAAGCGAGGCGTACCCTAGGAGTGGCATGTGCAAATGTGTCAATTTTCAGTTATGTTATCTTTGTACGGGTTATGGTGAGCTACGGTTTATTTTAAGTTAGGATAGATCTTGTCATGCATAGCCTATTATTCATACATCTAGCAGTTAATGGTTGCGGAAAATAAAACTAAGCTATTACAAGGTGTTGGGTATTTACATCGCCAAAAACAAACCCTTGAAAAGTAAATGCGGAAAAGGTAAATAAAAGCGATAAAAGGAAGTTAAAGCTATTACATCCTCGAAGCAATTACAATATTGAGATATGAATCAAAAAAACAATACGCGCGAGAAAAATTAAATCGGAGAGTTTTTAGGGTTTTGACCCTCTTTTGTCAAATAAAACATATTTTTGTTATTTTTGAATTTAAGAATTAAGTCTAAGTTAAAAAATGGAATTAATTAATTAAAAGAAAATATTTTTTGAGTTTTTTATTTTTAAGGAAATAAATTAAAAATGGTTAAAAGTTATTAAAAAAAACCCTAATTCTACATTAATTTTATTTTGTTGCAAAAATGTTAAAATTATGCCTAATTAAAAAAACTAAGTCAATTAAATTATTTATTTACAAAAAATAATAAAAGTGATGAATTTAATAAAAATAATGTTTTTGTATTTTCTGATTTTTTTTATAAGGAAAAATAAATTATTAGGTTATTTAAAATAATAAAATAGTTAAATAAAGGGAAATAAAAAAGAAAAGAAATTAACCCATTGGGGGGTTTAAGCCCAAATCTGGAGGTGGAATCAGCATGCTCAAGGCCCAATTGCTGCAAGCCTGCGTTTGACTCTTCCAATTCCCTGTGACAACGTTGACTGGGCACTATGGTGGTCTTTCATTCCTGGCCACCAGATTTGGCCTGGAGGCCATCTGGCACGAGATCAAGCAATGATGTATGGTGTACCACGCGTGGAGTGCTGCACCTGAATACATGAAGAAAAATTGTAACAAATATTTGGGGGACCTGGGATTCGAACCCAGGTCCCAGTGCTCAATGATACGCCTGCCTTGCCAACTCTACTGCGCTGCTTCTTTGTAATTAATATACACAACAAATATTATATGGACAAACGTTAACTATGCCTGGGGAAAAAAAGCGCGCAATTTCAAATTGACCAATGGGAAGAGGACGCGTAGTCGTCTTCTTCGCTGAAAATAACCAGGTTTTTACCTGCGGATTTTGTCCGCAACTAAATTCCTAGGTGTGTCCTAGAATTCACCCTAGGCCATATAAATACCATCCAAAGCCATGGCTGACCTCGTCTTTGCCTCCTGATCACTCCTATACCAATTATTGGGGCCAATTTTCCCTGTATCAAAAACACCTAAAAAGCAAGAATATGAACCCTAGAATTGGGCATCACGATACAGGGCATAAAAATAAAATTGAATATTGCAGTCATGTTAGAAATCAAATAATAAACATGAATATGCCAATGTTTCGAAGAAAAAGTGCAAGAACTGGAAGTTGGGATTCCATGTTCAGAGGTCCATTCGTGACGACTTACAGTGCGATATAGGTGATGAAAAAGACTGGTTTTGATTGCTATAGCACCACTGGATGTCAAGGAAGGGATTTGCGTTCGTCTTTTTGTCTGAAAGTGTCTCCAATATTGCTTTTGGTCTCACACTTTTTCAAGGATTTTTGCAATTTGTTCTGGCCGTTTTAGCAGTTCTCAGGTCGTGAATTAGGTTTGTGTGGCTTGTTTATGTATAATGCAATGATTTTAGGTAAGAGTTGGGCCAATATCCATGTACATTCAAGGTTTAGGATTTGATTTTATCACCATTGTTAACCTTTCCAAAAATAGGCCAAATCTGAGATTTTGTGTACAAATAAGCCTTAGCACGAGTTGGTTGGTTGTCACATCATGTTTGCAAGCTGTACAAATCACAAAGATCCCTTTTCAATAATTTTTGGATTTTATTTGATTTAATATTGATTAATAATGAATTAAATCAATAAAAATGAAATAAAATAGAAAAATAAATGTTTGGACATGAAATTAAAAGTAATTAATGGCAAGTTTTATTTACAAAAATAAATAATTAATTATTATAATGATAAAAGAAAAGAAAAAGATAAAAGTAATTAACCTAATTCTACAAATTTTAAATTTATTAGGAAAATGTTAAAGTTAATCCTAAAATAAAAACTAATTAATTGATACAAGATTTTATTTACAAAAAAAACGTTTAATGAAATATATTTTATTTTTTATGACTTTCTGATTTTTTATTATTTTTTTATGTTTTATGAAAATGCTAATTTAAATTTTTAATAGGAAATAATTAAATTAGACAAATAATAAAGAAGATAGAAAAAGAAAAATAAACACAAACCCTAGGGGGTGTTGACCCCAAGTGGAGGTTTTGTTCAGCAATTTGGGCCCAATGTCTATGGCCTTGTTTGACTTTTATGCTGGCGTGTGTAGGTGCGTTGACTCAGGTCCATGATGGTCTCCAAATCATAGCCATAGGATGGATGCAGTGGGACATGTGGCATGGCAGATTATGAGGTTGCATAGTGGTCTTCAAGGAGCAAACTGTATGGAATCATGATTAGAAGAAAAATATGGAAATAGGAAGGGGACCTGGGGTTCGAACCCAGGTCCTAGAGGTTACCAATATCAATCCTTGCCACTGGAGCTCTTCACGCGTTTTGTTTATATTATGGAAGACAAATAATATAATGTAAATCATGCGTTAGTGGACATTTTCGCGCGAAATTTGAATGAACCACTTACTGGCCTACACCTCATCATCTTCTTCAAGGCTTCGCTGTACCTGAAAATAAAAACAATTGAATAGCGGGGGTTTTAAACCCCCACTAAGTAACAAGTAAAAAAATAGCGATTAGCACCCTGCTAATCATAAATTAATCGCGAGGTGTGTGTTAGATCCAGTGGAACCTCACGAGTTCAATGGCATCATTCTCATGGTCCAATTTTTCCATAGGAGTAAATCCCCAATTTTTCAGGTCTGAAACCCTAAGGTGCTTTAATGGTGATTCTTCATACAATGCTTGAAAACTCAATTAAATCATATGGTTAGTTTCAGAATCATCCAATTAGTACAAATCAAGAATAAAAATGCATGGATATGGCCTGAATAATAAAACACGATTATGCAAAAAGAGTGATACAGTCTGACTTATAATTACCAATTCTTGATGTTTCAAGCTACGATTTTGATCCAGGCACCTTCCTTGATGTCTCAGCAAGACAATGGAATAGTTATTTTGGCTTGAATCGCACTGTAACCTAGTTTTCAGTTTTGGAATTTCTTGACAAAAACTCAAACTTAGTTCTTCTTTTCTGGCGCAGCTGGGAGGTTCTTGGCATTAGGGTTACCATGTATATAAGTACTGGAATGATTAGGGTTAGAAATTGGATCAAAAAACCCTTTGCATTGATGAAGAGATATTTGATTTTCATGGCAAATATTTTTCAATCTTTTTCACATGTTTTTGATGCCAATCATATCCAATTGCCTTGATTCTTTCCAAATCTGATCATGCACGAAATATTGAGTGTATTTTATGCATAAAAAGATTTAAAAACTTAGGTTTGGTATTTTTCATATATTTTAATTAATTAAATGAATTATTAGCAATTAAAAATTCAAATAAATAAATAAAAATGATGAAAAACTTCCCTTTGGGCCAAATGGTCGTGCACATGCCTTGGATGATGAATCTTGGAAGAAAAAGAGGCCCACTAGCAATTTTAAGACATTTGAAGCAAAGTTGACTTTTCAAAATATCCAAAAATTTCCCAACTTCCACAAGGCATATCTTGCTCAATGTTTAAGCTTTGATCATGTTCTTGGACATATTGGAAAGGTCTTGAAGTCCTCTAACTAATGCCTTTGGTCCCATGTCATTTTTATTTACCAATCTCAATTTATGATCTTTGACTTAAAGTCCCTTTTTGTTGACTTTTGAAAATGACCTATAATGTTGAAATTGATAACTTTTTGTGAGAGCATTTCTTGGACTTGAAGTGTGAATAGGAGTTGTAGGAAATGTCTTTCTCTTACAATTGAGATTTGGATGGAATTTTTCTGATAATCCATGTGGAAGTTATGCCTTGGTCAAGTTACAGTTGACTTTTTCAACTGTCCAAATATGGAAACTTTTGCATCTTGAGACTTTTTGAGCCAAGCTTTGAGAATCATGATTAAGCATTGATCAAATGATGTTTGTGGCTTCAAAATGAGATGTTGACCAAAAATTTGAACTTTTGACTGTCAAATGACCATTTTGCCCCTTCAGTTGACTGTAGTGCAATTAGGGTTTTTGACTGTGCAATTTTGTGCTGTAAGTCTTGAAACTTGGTATGAGGATGCTTAACCATGTTTGTAGGCATGTGGGACTTGATTGGACCCTTGGAAACTTCATTTTCTTTGTCAGAACCAAAACCCTAATTTTTGACTATTAGGAGGCCCTTGAACTGTGCAACCCTTGGGGAGATTTTGAAGCTTTGACTTGGCAAATTTTGAAGAACATGGGAGGGCAAATTTTGGGGTACAACAGTTGCCCCTGTTCAATCTTCTTAGACCTAAGGATTCATATTGGCTGACGTGCCTTTCGTAATCCAAAGGTGGAAGATGATTGAACACTAGAGTGCCCAGAAATTTGGGCTCACATAGTAGTGTGATGGGAATGGGCTTATAGATGCCATTTGGAGATTGATGGATAGGGTGATGGGCTTATAGATGCCATGCTAAGATGTGATGGATAGGTGGATGGGCTTATAGATGCCATCTGGATGTTGATCGCGTAAGAGATTCCTTAGCGAGAACTTGCGTACCTGCACGAGAAAAATGAGTACCTGACCTGTTACAGGAGCTGGTTTTCAAATTCTTCGTGTTAGATGTGTCCTGACTGGTTACAGGAGCTGGATCTGGGTCTTCAAAAGGTGATGAATGAACCAGGGATGGTTACTACCTCAACAGGAACGGTGAGAGAACCTTAGGCGACTTCAACCTCAACAGTAATCATTGAGAGAATCTTGGGCGACTTCAACCTCAACAGTAATCATTGAGAGAATCTTGGGAGACTTCAACCTCAACAGTAATCATTGAGAGAATCTTGGGCGACTTCAACCTCAACAGTAATCATTGAGAGAATCTTGGATATCTTCTACTGAGTCTTTATCAGAAAAATCTATTAGGGGTCGATTTAGCTGGACTAGAGAAGGCTTTTGTCTGGATGCAGGAATCGAATCTGGAATAGTCTTTCGAATGAATCTGGACTAAACAATAGAATAGTCTCCGGGTCTGGAGCATCTCTAAGTTGTTTGAGAAGAAACTGTGAATAAGTGATAGACTAGCATCCGGTTCTGGAGTATATCTGAGCCATCTTTGAGAAGAAACTTGAATAAGCCGAAGAACAACATCCATATCTGGATCATTTCCAAACTATATATGACTGAATCTGGGACAAGTATCAGAAGGTAGCCATATCCGGGTCACATCTGAACCATCTCTAGAAAGGTGATCTCTGAATAAACAATAGAACAGCTTCCGTGTCCGGAGCATCTCTAAGTTATCTGAGGGGGGGTCTGGAATAAGTGTCAGAACGTCGCCATGCCTGGGTCACATCCGAACCATATCTGGAAGGAAATCTGGAAGAAGTATCAGAACGTCGCCATATCTGGTTCACATCTGAACTACATCTAGAAGGAAATCTGGAAGAAGTAACAGAACGTCGCCATATCCGGTTCACATCCGAACTATATCTAGAAGGAAATCTGGAAGAAGTATCAGAACGTTGCCATATCTGGTTCACATCTGAACTATATCTAGAAGGAAATCTGGAAGAAGTATCAGAACATCGCCATATCTGGTTCACATCTGAACTATATCTAGAAGGAAATCTGGAAGAAGTATCAGAACGTCGCCATATCTGGGTCACATCTGAACTATATCTAGAAGGAGTTGCGATAGTTGATAGTAATCATCTTTGTATTGACCTTTCCTGAAAAGGTAAAGCATCAGTTGTATGCAAGATCATGATGCATGAACTGCATGATTTCAGGATGTCCTCAAAATTGATGAGATTCGTGTAGTATGATGCATATGCATGCTATAATGTATGAAGATGTAATGTTCATGAATGTATTTTTGTCTAAGAAAATAAATCCTTGACGGGTGCCAGGAAGTTAACTCCTGGGCTGGTGTTTGAAGAGAGAGCTTTTCGCTCTGCAAGAATGAACCGGTAGGAGAAGATGACTCCGTTGGGGAATATGTTTGGAGATTACTCTGCGGGGGAGATTACTATAGCAATCTTGCTGGGGAAAATACTCTGTGGGAAGAGGGGTACTTTGCTGAGTTGTTGATAATAACTTCACTGGGGATACCATTGTTGTGTTGGAAGTGTTGATAAACTTCGCTGGGGATAAGAAGACTTCACCGAGGACGATCTCTCCGTGGCTTTTGGCTGAGGATAACCCAGTTATATCCTGGTAAGGAAATAACTCTTTGAATAAAACTGGGAGACGCGTGTTCGTGCTCTGCGAGGGTAAGCTTCCAGAATCTACTGGGGATAAGCTTACTGCTTGGGGAGATGGATTCCAACTTTCTTGGGGAAACTGGATTGGACTCTCCTGGGGAAGTATTGAACTGTATTGGTTATGTTCTTCAACGGAACCTACCTTGATACCTTGGAGGACCGAACAATCAGATTGCTTAGACAACTCTTTATTGCCCCTGTTTCTGATATGGGAGAGGAAGATACCTGTGGAGGTGCTTGACGACTGCCGATTTGACCAATCTTCTTCTGGTAGGCAAGTGACGCGATGATAGGACATAGTCGTACGCTCTGATCCCTAACTTTTTCCTGGACCGCCCTTTCGGGTTTTCAGTCCACCGGGATACCCTTTTTTGCCCAAGCCGCCTTTTCAGGTTTTCGACTTGCCAGGTGCACAGATTTTTTTCATTTCATCCCTTCATTTTGCCCGAACCCTTTTGGTTCGTCGGGAAGCCCTTATTTTTTCCTAGGTATGTCAACCTAGCGGGTCTTTGATTACGCGTAGTATTTTTCTTCGACTATGTCCACGCTCTCAGGATGTAGGGAGTTGCCCCTGTTAGCAGTGTTTTGTCATGCCCCAGATAATGGACAATGCTCATGCTGTGCCCCTTGATTGGAAGCGCTCTTTCCACTTAAGGTGACTCTTTTGTTGAGAAGACCTTTGTTCATCAGATATTCGTCGTGCGAATTCCTTTGCTGTTCAAACAAATGATCATATGCAAACAATATTATTTTAAGAATGCAAAAGCCTATGTCTGTCTTGAAGTTTTGAGAATGCATTTTTTATAACACAAATGAAACCTTTTTGTAAACTGTGATGTCAACTCGTTATTTTACCGCAAGTCTTAAGGAGTCAGGATACCTTTCGTAACAGTATGCTTTCAAAATAACCCATGCTTCAGCTAGGACTTTTAAGGGTTATAACGTGGCCTGGTTCACGGTTTAAGAAACAAAGGATAAGGCTCAAAATGTATTTGTACCCACCCGCTCTTCGTGATGTTCTTCAAACCTAAACTCAGTTGATCGTGCATTAGACCCTGTTTGAGTCTTTGCTCTGATTTTCCGGTGATGGTTCAGATATTGATGATTTATTTGGAATAGGCA
Source organism: Vicia faba (assembly GCA_948472305.1). Taxonomy (NCBI): domain Eukaryota; kingdom Viridiplantae; phylum Streptophyta; class Magnoliopsida; order Fabales; family Fabaceae; genus Vicia; species Vicia faba. Next base: position 496,296,243 of record OX451736.1, read on the forward strand.
GTCATTTCCTTTTTGTTGAGGGTTTATAAGACCTCTTTCTTTTTGATTTTGTTATCCCTGTTTTTTGCCTGAGTTGTTTCCTTTTTTGGAATTACAGTCAGCAGGATGCCCCAGTTTCGTAAGTCCCCTTTATAGGTTTTGACTTTTTGGGCTTTTCATTTATGAATTTTTTGATAATGACTGCCTGTCTTTATGATTGTTCAGAACCATCAATGTCTTTTGTTTTGTAAGGACCTCTTTGGTGCCATTTGTTGCGCACTTGGATCAACTGAGAGAACTACCCTGCCCCAGGTTATGATAAAGGGTTTTAATTTTCGAAAAGAAAAACTCCTACTTCTTTGGCTCAGAGGGGTTGACGAGGGATTATCTTCCTTATTACTCCAGTGTTTAGGAATTGAAACAATGCATGTACTTCATCAGCGGGGTCTGTTCAAAGCATACTGCAAAGATAGCGGTATCGTTCTCGTCATCCTCCCTCAAGAGGCTTAGAATTATTAATCGAGAGTTGATCATCACAGAAAAAATGAAAACAATTTTGAATATAATGAAAACAATTGTATTAATTCCCAAAACAGACATATGCGATGCTTTAATAGAATAAAAGAGTTTGCTATGACATTAATTGTTTGTATGAGCAAAGAAAAATACAACTCGGAAATTCAAATAAACAAAAGGTCTTCAATGATTGGGCAACGAAGCAGTGATTATGTTCGGAGTCTCAGGTACTTCAAATTGAATCTCTCCGGCGTCGATCATGTCTTGAATCTTGTTCTTGAGAGGCCAGCAGTTGTCCGTAGTATGCCCCGGGCTAGCAAAGTGGTAGTCACACCTCTCATTAGGATGGTAGTTCGGAGCAGAAGTGTTCGGATTCCGAAGAGGAGCCCTTAAGGTGATCAGCCCTGCCTTCAACATTTGTTGTAGTGCTTGATCCAGCGACATGTTGATCTTGGTGAACTATCGTTTGGGTGCGCTCTCCTTGCGCTGTTGCCCCTGTCCTTGTTGAGCAGGTCTAGGATTGGAGATATGGGTTGCCCCTACCTCATGACGGCTCTTTTTACCGTGCACAGCATTGGACTCTTTCTTTCCATGATGAGGCTTTTTATCAGAAGGTGCAGCCTCTTGAATCTTCCCAGACCTGATGCCAGCTTCTATTCGCTCTCTGGTCAAGATAAGATCTGTGAATCCAGCAGACGAATTCCCAATCAGGTGGTTGTAGAATGGACCAGACAGGGTCCCCAAGAACATGTCCACAAGTTCACGGTCAGTCAGCGGTGGTTGTACCCTACCGGCCAGGTCTCTCCATTTCTGCGCATACTCTTTAAAACCTTCTACCGATCCTAGCGGCATACCCTGGAGTTGGGTACGCGTAAGAGCGAGGTCGGCATTGTACTGATACTGCTTGTAAAAAGCAGTAGCCAGCTCCTCCCAGTTACGAACCTTGGTTCCATCCAGCTGATAGAACCATTCGAGATGAGTCCCTGAAAGACTTTCCTGGAAGAAGTGGATCCACAAGTTCTTGTCCACAGTATACGGTTGAATCTTCTGCACATAAGACCTGAGATGCAGCCTGGGACAGGATGCCCCATTGTACTTAGCAAAAGAGGGTGCTTTGAATTTGTGTGGGATCACCACACCAGAAGTTAGACCCAAATCTCCGAAATCCAAACCAGGTACTTGTTGAATTTCCATTGCATTCAGACGGTCTTCCAACTGCTTGTACTTGTCTTCAGCAGGAGGGTATTGTTCGTCGTTGAAATCTGTCTCGTTGTTGGAGACCACTGGACTGGGAACCCTTTCCTCCTGATGACTGCCTTCCCCAACAGATGGAGTAGTCCTCTCAGTTTCAATCTGCAGTGTATTCCCAGATCTGCGCCTAGGGTTGAACAAAACAGTCCTCTTCTTCTTCTTCTTCTGAATCAGAGTCTTCAATTCCTTTTGACCCTGAGCTAGGTTCACAATCAACTCCTGGAACTGGGCATTCTGGGCCTGGAGAGCCTTGATGGATTGCTCAGTAGACGATTCAGGATTCATGACGATCGGCTGAAATAAACAGCGAAGAAGGTAAGCAACCTGTCAAAAGGGTACCTGCAATGCAATGATATGTATGATATGCATGCAATGTTTTCAAGGATCTCGCGAGGTAAACAAGAAATTTGTTAGAGCTGGTATCTGGTAGCTTGATTGCAGGAACTTCATGTTGTTGAGAGTCCTTCTTCAAGGGTCAAAGGCTCACCATATCCAGTGGGTCATAGCCCCTGACAACCTTGGCTAGAGGAAAATAAATCCTCTTTGCCCCTTGCTAGATGTTTGATTTATCATGACCTGCATCATAAGCCCTTGAGATCCTTGAAATGGGTTAGGATGTATGCAATGGTATGATGTTATGCTATGCATGGGGTAATGTAAGTAAACCCTGTTATGAGTCCCTATTAAGGACTATAAACAAAACCTGCAAGAACTCAGTACACGTTGTTATAAGTCCTAATTAAGGACTACAAACAAAACCTGCAAGAAAACTCAAGTGTCAGTTAGCAAGCATGCAAGTAGTCAAATACGAAGGCACACAAGTCACACAAGAGAGCCCTTAGATTTTAAGGCCAGCATGGGGTCTGGGTAGTACCCTCTTGAAGTTGGTGGGCTCAACCTGTCCTATTAGAAGTAACCGGGTTCTAAGGGTCCCAATATCACGGGATTGCTTTCATTGTTCATCGTTTCGATTTAGCCACTGAACTGGCGACCGAAATATTCCAGGAAAGCAACCCTCAATTGAGTGTAGTATCGGGTATCAACCAACCTCGGACTGCACCAAAGTCAGTTATCTCACTACCCTAAAGAGGCCAAGATAGTTCAATTAAGGTTCCTAAGGTCAGTTGATGCTTCATGACACCACGCGGAGGCCCCATACTCTCCTTGACTGAACTCAAGGGTTACTGGTACACACCAAAGTGCCACATCAACGTAGCAGACTGTTTCAACCATGTCGGTATACCCCGCACAGTTCCCTCACAGCCTTGTTGCTACTTTCTAAGAAGGTATCCCCCAGATCCGGGTTAGGATCTATAGAACTCCCAAGACAGTCCCACAAATTTAAAGCAAGCAAAGAAAACAATTGAAAACACAGTTATGACCTAACCCTAAGGTACACCTCACTTTATGTTTAGATCCCCAGCAGAGTCGCCAGTTCTGTGATCGGTGGATCTGGAACTGACTGTTTAACGTTGGTTTCGCGAAATGTCGCAGAAGCAAGAGTCGCCACCGTCTTTTATTTTCTCCAAATGGAAAGGACAAAAGCACATAAAAATTCCTTAAAGAGATTGCTCTCGGTTCGGGAGGTAGGTTATAGAATGGGAAGGTGTTAGCACCCTTTCTATCCATGGTTATCCATGGGCTCTTAGATACTTGCTCATTTGTGTTTTCAAAATGGTTTGTTTGCTTTTCAACTGTGGGTTTTAAAAAGTTTCTTTGAAAATTCCAGTTCGACTCTTGTATCGGTCCTCAAGAGTGTTTGAAAAATTGCTTTCGAAAGCTTTTTGAAAAGGTGTCGGTGTGAAAAGTATTTTTGATTTGTTTTGAATTTAGAGCAAGTATCTAGAGTCGTCTACCTACCCTAAGGAATTCGTCTGTGTAGATGTCCTTAAAGTAATGCCATCCCACCATTGAGAGGTAGGTAGCACCACCGTTGGAGGTGTTCGGGTCAATTCGATGTTCGGGACATGGTGATCACCAGAGCAATAGGAAGATACCTTAGAAGCTACCCTCATGCCAGGTTCCCGGATCATGAGGACTTACTAAGACATCCTCTACTCGACGATCACCTTTCGAGGCAAGGCAACAGTGAGGCGTACCCTAGGGGTGGTGTGTGATTTGTGTGTCGTTTTCATTTATCTTGTCTTGTCATGTCATAGGTGATCTACGCGTTTGTTTTTATTTTTGTCATTCATTCTTGCATGCATTTATTAACAGTTAAAAAGATGCGGAAATTAAAAGTTCTAAACTATTACAAAGGCGCGGGTCCACATCGCCAAATTTAATCCAGGACCCGATTTGACAGAAAATAAAGAAGTAAAGTGCGAGAAATATAAATTTACACGGCTTTGGGAGAGTTACATAAAAATCATAAGAAAGGAAATAAATGCGCGAATTGGAATTAAAATCGAAAGCGAGGGCGTTAGACCCTTTTTAATGAAATTAAATTGTAATTATGAAATTAATTAAATTAAAATGAAAAGAAATTATTTTTTAGCTTTTTTGTATTTATGATTTTTTTTTGAGAGAATTAAATTGGAATTAAAACCTAGTTCTAACTATTTTTAATTTATTAAAAAAAACATGTTAAAGTTAAACCTAATTAATTAATGGCAAGTTTTATTTACAAAAATAAATAATTAATTATTATAATGATAAAAGAAAAGAAAAAGATAAAAGTAATTAACCTAATTCTACAAATTTTAAATTTATTAGGAAAATGTTAAAGTTAATCCTAAAATAAAAACTAATTAATTGATACAAGATTTTATTTACAAAAAAAAACGTTTAATGAAATATATTTTATTTTTTATGACTTTCTGATTTTTTATTATTTTTTTATGTTTTATGAAAATGCTAATTTAAAGTTTTAATAGGAAATAATTAAATTAGACAAATAATAAAGAAGATAGAAAAAGAAAAATAAACACAAACCCTAGGGGGTGTTGACCCCAAGTGGAGGTTTTGTTCAGCAATTTGGGCCCAATGTCTATGGCCTTGTTTGACTTTTATGCTGGCGCGTGTAGGTGCGTTGACTCAGGTCCATGATGGTCTCCAAATCATAGCCATAGGATGGATGCAGTGGGACATGTGGCATGGCAGATTATGAGGTTGCATAGTGGTCTTCAAGGAGCAAACTGCATGGAATCATGATTAGAAGAAAAATATGGAAATAGGAAGGGGACCTGGGGTTCGAACCCAGGTCCTAGAGGTTACCAATATCAAGCCTTGCCACTGGAGCTCTTCACGCGTTTTGTTTATATTATGGAAGACAAATAATATAATGTAAATCAGGCGTTAGTGGACATTTTCACGCGAAATTTGAATGAACCACTTACTGGCCTACACCTCATCATCTTCTTCAAGGCTTCGCTGTACCTGAAAATAAAAACAATTGAATAGCGAGGGTTTTAAACCCCCACTAAGTAACAAGTGAAAAAATAGCGATTATCACCCTGCTAATCATAAATTAATCGCGAGGTGTGTGTTAGATCCAGTGGAACCTCACGAGTTCAATAGCATCATTCTCATGGTCCAATTTTTCCATAGGAGTAAATCCCCAATTTTTCAGGTCTGAAACACTAAGGTGCTTTAATGGTGATTGTTGTACCCCAAAATTTGCCCTCCCATATTCTCCAAGAAATTGCCAAGTCAAGCTGCAAAATTCCCCAAGGGTTGCACAGGGCAAATGTCTCCTATACAGTCAAGATTAGGGTTTTGAGTTTGATCAAGAAAAGGAAGTTTTCAAGGACCCAATCAAGTCTCATATGCCTACAAATATGGTCAAACATCCTCATATCATGTTTCAAGGCATTCAGCACAAAATTGCACAGTCAAAACCCAAATTGCACTACAGTCAACTGTAGGGGCAAAATGGTCATTTGGCAGTCAAAAGTTCAAATTTTTGGTCAACATATCATTTTGAAGCCACAAACATCATTTGATCAATGCTTGATCATGATTCTCAAAATTTGGCTCAGAAATCATCAAGATGCAAAAGTTTCCTTATTTGGACAACTGAAAAAGTCAACTGAAATTGACCAGGGCATAACTTTCACATGGATTATCAGAAATATTCCATCCAAAGCTCATTTTGAAGAGAAAGACATTTCCTACAACTCATCTTCATACTTCAAGTCCAAGAAATGCTCTCACAAAAAGTTATCAATTTCAACATTATAGGTCATTTTCAAAAGTCAACAAAAAGGGACTTTAAGTCAAAGGCCATAACTTGAGATTGGTAAATCAAAATGACATGGGATCCAAAACATTGGTTAGAGGACTCAAAGACCTTTCCAAAATGTCCAAGAACATGAGAAAAGCTTAAAAATTGAGCAAATTATGCCTTGTGGAAGTTGGGAAATTTTTGGATATTTTAAAAAGTCAACATTGATCCAAATGACCTAAAATTGCTAATTGGCCCATTTTTCTTCCATAATTCATCATTCCAAGCATGTGCACGACCACTTGGCCCAAAGGGAAGTATTTTCTCATTTTTTATTTATTTATTTGAATTTTTATTTATATTAATTCATTTAAATCATTTAAATATATGAAAAATATTTAACTCACCCTAACCAATCTTTTTATACATGTTTTATGCTCAATATTTCGTGCCTAGCCAAATAAGGAAAGAATTGGAGCAATTGGATATGATTTGAACCAAATACACATGAAAAAAGATATGAAAAAGATCTTAAGAAATCAAATATTCAAAACCATGATTACAAGAGATTTGATTGAATTTTTTGACCTAATGCACTCACTACATATGCCTGATCATAACCCTAACCACAATGGACACGAAGCTGCGCAGAAGAACTAAGAACAAACTTGAAAAATTGTCAAAAAAAAGTCAAAACTGAAATCATCTTTACAAGGCGATTCAAGGCATAAAAACCATTCCATTAGCTTCCTTGAAGGTTCCTGAACGTGTTCTAATCCATATCATTCCTCAAAACTTAAAGAACTGGTATATTGAACAGGAACTGCATCAAGGAAAATTCACAATCGTGCATCATGATTCACGCATCCTTTGCATTTTTTATTCATTGATTCATGTTCATTATGATATTCTGATGCTAACCAACATATTCAATTGCATTTTTGTGCGCTATATACGATTATGCCATGTTTGACTTTTAGGGTTTTCAGAGGTTGGAATTGGGGATTTTCAAACGAGGAAAAATTGAGACTCCAAACCACCACCATTAGATTCAGCACGTTCATACGAAGAGGAAACACCCATCGCGCCCAATTTATGAATGCCTGAGCTCTAGTCGCTATTTTCTTGAAAACGGCCTAAAAGAACCTTTATAAAACCGTTGCTTTTGTCTTTTGTATTACAGGGATGGTGAAGACGATGATGTTGTGGCACACGTTGATTGGCTTGTTTGAAATTCGCGCGCGTTTCCAAGCACTAACCCACGTTTTCCTTTTTATTAATTGTTGTTTATTTATATATCAAATGCGTTAGTTGGCACAGTTGGTTGGAGAAAGCATTGGCAATATCCATGACCTGGGTTCGAGCCCCAGGTCTTACATGTTTCAATATTATTTTTCATTAGCAGTTCCTATGCGCTTCCAGGCTGCAGACGCACCATACACTTCAAGATCCAGCCATCCACGTGTTCCTGGAGATCAGATTAAAGGCTGAAAATTGATGAACGCTATAGGCTTGAGTCAACATGCCAGCATGTGAATAAAAAAGTCAACCAGGCCTTGCAAAGTTGGGCTCAAATTGCTGATCCAAACCTCCTATTTGGGGTCTGAACCCCCCCTGGTTTGCAAATTCTCCATATTTTCTTTATGTTTTATTTTCAATTATTGTTTTATTTTCTTTATTGTTTTGATTTAATTAATTATTTTTGCAAAATATAAAAAATGCCTAAAAAATCAGAAAAGATAAAAAACATAATAAATATTTTTATTTTATTTTCTTGTAAATAAATGCATGTAAATTAATTAGCTTAAATTAGGGTTTTTAATTTTAATTCTTTTAATAACAAAAATACAAAATAATATAGAATTAGATTTAATTAATTTTTATTCCTTTTTAATTTTTTTTCTTTTTTCCCAATAATATTATTTCTTTTATTTATTTTTATAATTAAACTTGTAAATTAATTAGGGTTTCATTTAGGTTAAAAAACTCCAATATTTTTCTTAATAACTTAAAAAATAATTAGAACTAGGTTTAACATTTTATTTTAGTTTTAATTAATTCTTTTTCTATTAAATCTTAAAATACTAAAAAACACCAAAAAAAAGTTCCTTTTCTTCTAATTTTAATTTTAATTCCTTATTAATTTAATTTTGCAAAAGGGTCCAACGCCCTCGTTTCGATTTAATTTCGCATATTTATTTTATGTCGTTTAAATAATTATGTACCTCTCCCGAAGCCTTGTAATTACTTCTTGCACTGTTAATTCTTTTAATTTCTCTTATTTTCCGTCAAATCGGGTCCTGGTTAATTTTGGCGATGTGGACCCGCGCCTTTGTAATAGTTTAGAACTTTCAATTTCCGCATCTTTTTTAACTGTTAAATAAATGCATGCAAGAATGAATGACAAAAAAATAAAAACAAACGCATAGATCACCCATAACCTGACAAGACAAAAATAACTGAACATGACACACAAATCACACACCACCCCTAGGGTACGCCTCACTGTTGCCTTGCCTCGAAAGGTGATCGTCGAGTAGAGGATGTCTTAGTAAGTCCTCATGATCCGGGAACCTGGCATGAGGGTAGCTTCTAAGGTGTCTTCCCATTGCTCTGGTGATCACCATGTCCCGAACCTCGAATTGACCCGAACACCTCCAACGGTGGTGCTACCTACCTCTCAATGGTGGGATGGCACTACTTTAAAGGACATTTACACAGACGAATTCCTTAGGGTAGGTAGACGACTCTATATACTTGCTCTAATTTCAAAAACAAATCAAAAATACTTTTCACACCAACACATTTTCAAAAAGCTTTCGAAAGCAATTTTTCAAACACTCTTGAGGACCGATACAAGAGTCGAACTGGAATTTTCAAAGAAACTTTTTTAAAACCCACTCACACTTGAAAAGCAAACAAACATTTTGAAAACACAAATGAGCAAGTATCTAAGAGCCCATGGATAACCATGGATAGAAAGGGTGCTAACACCTTCCCTTTCTATAATCTACCTCCCGAACCGAGAGCAATCTCTTTAAGGAATTTTTCTGTGCTTTTGTCCTTTCCATTTGGAGAAAATAAAAGACGGTGGCGACTCTTGCTTCCACGACATTTCGCGAACCAGCGTTAAACAGTCAGTTCCAGATCCACCGATCACAGTGATTCTTCATACAATGCTTGAAAACTCAATTAAATCATATGGTTAGTTTCAGAATCATCCAATTAGTACAAATCAAGAATAAAAATGCATGGATATGGCCTGAATAATAAAACACGATTATGCAAAAAGAGTGATACAGTCTGACTTATAATTACCAATTCTTGATGTTTTAAGCTACGATTTTGATCCAGGCACCTTCCTTGATGTCTCAGCAAGACAATGGAATAGTTATTTTGGCTTGAATCGCACTGTAACCTAGTTTTCAGTTTTGGAATTTCTTGACAAAAACTCAAACTTAGTTCTTCTTTTCTGGCGCAGCTGGGAGGTTCTTGGCATTAGGGTTACCATGTATATAAGTACTGGAATGATTAGGGTTAGAAATTGGATCAAAAAACCCTTTGCATTGATGAAGAGATATTTGATTTTCATGGCAAATATTTTTCAATCTTTTTCACATGTTTTTGATGCCAATCATATCCAACTGCCTTGATTCTTTCCAAATCTGATCATGCACGAAATATTGAGTGTATTTTATGCATAAAAAGATTTAAAAACTTAGGTTTGGTATTTTTCATATATTTTAATTAATTAAATGAATTATTAGCAATTAAAAATTCAAATAAATAAATAAAAATGATGAAAAACTTCCCTTTGGGCCAAATGGTCGTGCACATGCCTTGGATGATTAATCTTGGAAGAAAAAGAGGCCCACTAGCAATTTTAAGACATTTGAAGCAAAGTTGACTTTTCAAAATATCCAAAAATTTCCAAACTTCCACAAGGCATATCTTGCTCAATTATTAAGCTTTGATCATGTTCTTGGACACTTTGGAAAGTTCTTGAAGTCCTCTAACTAATGCCTTTGGTCCCATGTCATTTTGATTTACCAATCTCAAGTTATGGTCTTTGACTTAAAGTCCCTTTTTGTTGACTTTTGAAAATGACCTATAATGTTGAAATTGATAACTTTTTGTGAGAGCATTTCTTGGACTTGAAGTGTGAAGAGGAGTTGTAGGAAATGACTTTCTCTTCAAAATTAGCTTTGGATGGAATTTTTCTGATAATCCATGTGGAAGTTATGCCTTGGTCAAGTTACAGTTGACTTTTTCAATTGTCCAAATATGGAAACTTTTGCATCTTGAGACTTTTTGAGCCAAGCTTTGAGAATCATGATCAAGCATTGATCAAATGATGTTTGTGGCTTCAAAATGAGATGTTGACCAAAAATTTGAACTTTTGACTGTCAAATGACCATTTTGCCCCTTCAGTTGACTGTAGTGCAATTAGGGTTTTTTGACTGTGCAATTTTGTGCTGTAAGTCTTGAAACTTGGTATGAGGATGCTTGACCATGTTTGTAGGTATGTGGGACTTGATTGGACCCTTGGAAACTTCATTTTCTTTGTCAGAACCAAAACCCTAATTTTTGACTGTTAGGAGGCCCTTGAACTGTGCAACCCTTGGGGAGATTTTGAAGCTTTGACTTGGCAAATTTTGAAGAATATGGGAGGGCAAATTTTGGGGTACAACACACATCTTACGCTTGGATTGTACTTAGAAGAGGAGGTGTCAGGATTTTGAGGAGGATCCCTTAGCGTGATCAGCTTCAACTTCAGCAAATGTTATAATGCTTGAGACAAAGGTATGTTGATGTTAGTGTACTGCCTTTATTGATATCTTATCCTACGCCTATTGCTCTATTATTGTTGGCGAGATTGTTGTTGGGCTCGTGACACGAAAGCAAATTGGAAAGGTGCACTCTCGGCTCCTTATCTAATGGGAGGATGAATGATTACTTGATCCCCAATCCTAGATTTTTGCCCAATTTGGTTACATTCATCCCGAAGAATCTTATTGATGAGGACTCTCAGCTCTTCTTACCCCTGAGCCAAGTTTTGGATAAGAGCCATCTGGCCCACCAGTTGTCCCATCATCTGGACTTTCATTACGGCTATCTCGGTTTGTCGCCGCTCCAACTAGTCATTTTTGTTGCCCTCAGGATTCCTCATGATCATGCGCCTAGTGAGGAGAGCTTTCACTTCTTCTTGCTCCTTGTATAGGTTCAAGAGCATCTATTGAAGTTGAGCGTTTTGAGCCTGGATGTCTTTGATAGTATGATCTAGAGCCATCTCTACTGAAATTAACAGTAGGAAGATAAGGAGACCTGTATGGGAGAAACCTGTCATGATATGTGTATTCATGTTTTCAAGGATCTCGCGGGGTAAATGTTAGTAGTCACTTACAGCTTTGATTGGAGAACTTTGTATCGGTGGATGTCCTTCCACGAGAATTAAGCTCACCATGTCAAGTGGGTCATAGCCCTTGACTGAAGTTGTTGTACTTGATCTTTGACGGTGTTTGTTTAGAGGAAAATAAATCCTCTTGCCCTTTGGTAAATGTCTGGTTCAACGTGACCCTGCATCATAGGCCCTCGAGATCCTTGAAATGGTTATTGAAAATTATATGCTATGATGTTATGATGTTATGTACAGATATGCGAGGTAAGAAATTTTATACAAATAATCATATTCACACAAAGCAGACAAGTCATTAGGCTTAGGCTTGCATGGAGTTTGTAGGTAAGTACCCTTTTGAAGTTTAGTTGGCTCAACCTGTCCTAGTTAATAGTAACTGGGTTCTAAGGGATCTCAATATGACTGACCTTTCTTTTAGGCATTATCTTAGCTCAATCAATCTTTTCTTGTGGCCGAGATATCCCAAAAGTCCAGCCTCAATGAGTGTAGTATCGAGTATCAATCAATTTTCAGCTCTACACTGAAACCGGTTATCTCACTACGTCCTAATGGCCAAGTTTGTTCAATTAGGGTTCTAAAGTCAATTAGTGCTTCATGACGCCACTCAGCGGCCCCGTATTCTCCTCGATTCACCACGAGGGATACCGGTACCTACAAATGCGTCACACTAACATAGCCATTGTTTCAACCATATCGGTATATGCCGTATAGTTTCCACAATCTATTGCTATTTACCTAAAAGGTGTCCCCAGATCCGGGTGAAGGATCAAAGCAAGCCCAAACAGAGAACCATAATGTAAAGCATACAAATCAAACAAAGGAAGCAAGTAAATGTGATCTAATCCTAAGGTAACCCCACTTTTTAAGTAACTCCCCAGCAGAGTCTCCAGTTCTGTGATATGGTGGGAGAACTTACGTAAGGTTTTTGCGTTTGTGTTTGCAAATGTTGCGGTTTAGCAAGAGTCGCCACTAACTTTTCTTTTATCCAAAAGGAAAGGTGAAAAAGCACAGGAAATACCTTTAGAGATGTTTTCTTGAGTTCGGGGGGTAGATTATGAAAAGGGAAGGTATTAGCACCATTTTCATCCATGGTTTTCCATGGGCTCTTAGTTACTCGCTAGATCACTTGCTTTTGTTTGAATGTGCTTGTGGTGTGGGTTTTGAAAGTATTTTGAAAATGTAACTTTGTAATGATTCTCGTTTCTAAAAGAACGCATACAAAGTGTTTGTTTCGAAAATAGTTCAAAGATGTGTTTGTGAAATGTATTTTTGAAAGTGATTTTGAAAAGGTGTCTTTGTAATGATTCTTGTCTCTATAAGAACGCATACAAAGTGTTTTCTTTCAAAAGTGTTTCAAAATGAAAGTGTAGGTGTATGAAATGTTTTTTGTTGTGAGCAAGCGAGTAAATCATAGCGAACCTACCTACTCAAAAGGTCTTAGATGTGCTTTTCCTCCTCCTTTAGATGTTGCTATCTTACCATTGTTTTGGTAAGAAGCCCCATTGTTGAATGTGAAGGGACAGGCGCGGGACGTTTGTATAGTCATGATAGCAATGTTGTGAGATAACTTAGCATTTTTTTCTTTAGGGACTAAGATCATTTCGAAAGGCAACTTTGATAGCGTCATCGAGGGACTATGATCTTGTATTTTGATTTGTTTATGCTAAGACATCCCACATGCATAACATGGCCATTTTTGTAAGGGAACAAGTGATATTACCCTAGGGATGCTCGTGTGCAAGTGTGTTTGATTATATGCATTTAGTCTTGATTAGGATTATCTATTTATTGATTTTTATATCTTGCCATACACACCCTAATTACTAGCATTTACATTCGAAAGTGATAAATTGCGGAAATGTAAAGTCCTACACTATTACAATATGTTAGGAATGGGGGTACATATTTATGAATGGGGGTTGCAAATAAAATTAAATCCTAAGTTACTATTACAACCATATTGAAATGTACAGTATAAGAAAGAAAAAGGACTTGTTTAGAAAATGTTTTAGTCTTAAGGAAATAAATTAAAAGGAAAATATTTTTATGTTTTTTTATGTTAATAAAAAAAGAGTTAATATTAAAAATGATGAAAAAGAAAATAAATGAAAGATAGAAACAGTGTTGCTGCAAGCAAAACAACAAGGATCAGAAGTTCTGAAGCCAGGCGCGTGATGACTCAGAAAGGAACGTCAGTGGAATCAGAAGTTCTGGATTCGTACACTCTGAGATCTTGCAAGAAACGTTAGAGGGAAAACATAGAAGTTTTGGGTGGTATTCAGACAGTGGGCCACAAGTCAGTAGTTCTATATTACACTAAAACAGTGAGTAAACGTCAGTAGTTCAGTGCGTTATCAGCATGTAAAAATCAGAAACTCTGGGTGTTTGAAAACAGTGAGTGGAATCATCAGAAGTTCAGTGTATTTGACATGTAAGGAGAACTCAGAAGTTTTGTGCTGTGTTAGAACAGTGAGTGAAAATTAGCAGTTCAGTGCGTTATCAGCATGTAAGAATCAGAAGTTCAGTGTGTGTTAACAGTGAGAAAAAATCATAGAAGTTTTGTGTGTTAAAACTGTGAAGAGAACTCAGAAGTTTTGTGTGCTTAACAGTGAGAAAAATCATAGAAGTTCTGTATGTTAAAACAGTGAAGAGAACTCAGAAGTTCTGCGTGCTTAACAGTGAGAAAAATCATAGAAGTTCTGTATGTTAAAACTATGAATGAACATCAGAAGTTTTATGCCATATTTCAACTCTTAATCAGCACATCAACAATTTATTCAGTTCTTTTTAAATAGTAATCAGAAGGATAACAGCACAACAGTTTATAGAAGTTCTAAATCTGAGTCTAGCCCTAATCAAGAAACTCTGATTCACAGTTTTTCTACTTATGCAATGATATGGACAACATTAATACTATGATATTTACATGTTAATGATGTTCAGAATGAAAAACAAGCAAAGTCAGAAAGACTTACCTTGAACCTGGAGCGTGCTTGGAGCTTTGAGTTGCTGCCTTTGGATGTTCTGGAATCAACAAGAGTAACGGAAGATAAAATGCCAATTTCTTTGATTCAAAAGTAAGAACAAAGGTTTTGGTTTTCTGTTTGGGATTTCTGGATTTTTATGAAAGGTTTCACGGGTTTCTTTTCTCTTTTGATAGTTCCCTCTTTCCAAAAGCCAGCCCCTTGAACGTGTGATGGAGAAAAGTATTTATAGATGGGTTTGTTGTGGTTTTGGGGGGAAAACAAATGGGATTCAAACCTTTTTGGTATACTGTTCCATTGCTTTTTAATCACAGTTTTCGTATGCTAATTTGATGCAAATATGGGGTTTGAGAAAGTGCAGGCGTGGACCGAGTCAGCAACTGATTGCAGAACTGTGATGTAGTAGGGCAACATGTTACTTAAACGAGGTTTTGGGATTTGGTGATGTTCTGATCACAGAAGATCAGAAGCATAGCCTCTATGTGCTGAAGGGTCACGTTCTGATGGAAGATTATGTTCTGAATCACGTTTGCAATTTCTTACTGCGCTTGCGTAGAGGCTGAAGAGCCATGTTCTGATTGAAGGCTATGTTCTGAACGAAGTTTGCAACTTCTGACTTCACTTGCATGGAGGCTGGCTCAGAAGTTCTGAGGTATCATATACTCTTAACACTTAGAAAATTTTCTAAATGTTTAGAAAATTTGATTTTTCCAAACTAATTTCTGACTTCTGATTTTTTGATGAATCAATCTCATGTCTTGATGAAATAAAATTGTTGAAACTTGATTTGATCTGAAAGTCAAAGTTTGACTTTTCAGTGTGCTTTTGACCATTTTGCCCTTATGGATGATTTCCTTGAAAATTTGCAGTTCAAGGCTTGGAATTGGATGGAAGTAAACTTGAGGATCCAGGGTGATTCCTTGAGAAATGAGAGGGAAAATTTTGGGGTACAACAGCCTGTAAAGAGAGTTTCAAAGCAAACAAAATATCCCAGTTCATTCATGGCCAGTCTCAGTTCTGTCGTTACAGACTCCATGTAACGACTGTAACTTGTTCTAGACATTCACATAGGTAGATCTAGACGGTTAGAGACAATCAATGATGTATAAAAACAAAGATATGAATAATGGAAAAAACAATGTAATCGGAGATGATGAATAACATGATTCAGGAATTGAGGGCTATCATGGATGGCCTTGACTTACTCTACCAATGCTCAGGAAGTGATTGAGGCTCTTGGTTTTAATTGAGAGTGGCTGGAAGTTTGAAGTACAAGTTGGCACTTTCTTTGAAAAAGTTGTTTTGAAATCCTAGCTTGTGAGGTAGCAGCTCGTGTACTTTGTAAGGTCTGAGGGTTGAGTATTTATAGAGCGTTAGATTAGGTCAAGCAAAAGTGAAAGAAATAAAATGGAATCATGGTGTTTAAGAGATGAAGATTTGATTCCATATTATGTTTAAAATCTTTCCAAAATTGAAGATTTTCCTTCCAAATATTCCATACGCGGTTTTGGTAGCTGGTTGTCATGAATTTTGGGCCCTTGGGTGATCCAAATGAAGTCCACTTAAGCATTGATCCATTTATTTGATATGTCACTTGATTTCTTTTGAAAATATTTAAGTAAAAATAGAAATAAAAATCATGGCCATATATAAATTGACTTATAGGTCCTTTAATATGTCATAAACATATTTAGACCTCAAAAATTAAGCTCATTGGTTCAAAGATTCAAAATTGCTCAATAAAGATTTCATGCTTTTTTCTCAAAAATTGCCCAACTTGCACAAGCCGTGTCTCACTCAATTTTTATCATATGAAGGTGATCTTGGACTTTTTGGAAACTTAAGATGTCCCTACAACCTCTATGTTGGTTATTTTTGCATTTGAATACTTTATCTTGATGTAAGTTGCCTTGACAAAAAGTGTCTTTTTGTTGACTTTTGAAATGACCTATAATGTATTGGCCCATATCTATCAAATGAAGCTTTTTTTTGTACTTGAGATTAGACATACAAAGTTGTAGAGGATTGAATTTCCTTCAAAATGAGCTTTGGTTGGGAAAAATCTGATGAAGCATGTGAAATTGTGCTTGGTCAAAGTTCAGTTTACTTCTCCTAGAGGGATGATCAAAACCCTAATTTAGCAAATTTTGAGCAATCTCTTGATGAATTATGATAAAATCTTGAGCAAATGATGAATGTGACTTCAAAATCTTGATGTTGACCAATAATATTGAGGTTTGACTATATGTTGACCATAATTGACTTTTTATCCAATATAGTTTATTTTCTATCGTCTAAGCAAACTTGTGATGCAAGGCTTGAAATCTGACATGAGGATTCTTTGAAGCATATGAGAAGTCATGAAAACCATTTGAGGCATTAGAAATCTAATTTCCTTTGATAAAATCAAAACCCTAGTTGTAGGCTAATTGCTTAGGAGAAGACTTGTTTGATCAATTCCTTGAGTAATCTTGAGCAATTGAGAACCCTAGGAAGATGAGGACACCTCTTGAAACAATTTGATTTAAAATGAGAGAGAAAATTTTGGGGTACAACACATAGGGTGTTTCTTGGGTATATATGGTGTAATAATAAATTCCCTTATTTAAATCAACAATAAACACAGACTTCTCCAGACGCACAGTAAAACACAAAACAATGGCTACATGAAATACATGTAAACTTTGTACAAACTGCAGATAGAATAGTTCAAAGATAAATGTAGCTGCATATAGACCTAGCCTGACACCCAAAACACCAGAGAGAAATATCTTTCATACTCCTGAATCTCTAGAGATCAGATGTCATGACATGTAGTCTGACATCACATTAACATAGCACAACAGCTCAGCACTAAAGCACCATGCTCAGAAACTTCAGACATGGCCATTACTCCCCATATCACATATAATCAATACTCCCCCTCAAGGGAACATCCAAACACAACCATGAACTGTCCAAGTTCACACATCAGAGGCACATACAGCAGAATAAAAATATGCGTAAAAACTAAGAGAAAACAAAGTTCTCCATAAAAATATCAAGCGAGATATCAGGATATTTGGTATGACATCATGCATACACACATCAGCAATAACAAAATAAACTTAAACAATTCCCCTAAGCACCAGATCAAGCATGGCAGACAATCATGCTCCCCCTAAATAGTTGCATACTGTTGTACCCCAAAATTTTCCCTCCCATATTTCTCAATACATGTCAAGAATCATCTCGAAGTTGTTCAAGATGGCTCAAGAGTTGGACAATCAAATCACCTCCTAAGGCAGTCAATTCAAAATTAGGGTTTTGTGTTGCATAAAGGTCCTTGCATCCAAATGGACTCAAGTGCTCCCCAATGTCATAATATGTTCTCAAGTTCATCCATGTTAAATTTCAAGCCTTGCAGAGGAAGTTTGGTCAGTCAATTGCTCAAGAGGCCCAAAAATCGACTGTGCTAGGGCAAAAGAACTGTGACCCAAATACAGTCAAACCTCAAGATTTTTTGTCAACATTCTCATTTTGAAAGATAATTCATCATTTGATCAAGGTTTGATCATGATTCATCAAGAATTGCTCAAGATTCATCAAGATTCAAAAGTTGCTAAGTTAGGGTTTTGTAGGAAAAGTCAACTCAACTTTGACCAAGCATAACTTTCTCATACTTTATGATAAATGACCCATACAAAGCTCATTTTTAATATGATGCAATTTCCTACAATCCATCTTCACACCCCAAGATCAAGAAATGCTCTCACAAAAAGTTACAAATTTGGACATTATAGGTCATTTTTGAAAGTCAACAAAAACACCTTATTTACCAAAGCTTATAAATTGAGCATGTAATATCAAAATGAGATGAGACCAAAAGGGTTGGTTAGAGGACATCTCAAGGTTTCTAAAAGGTCCAAGAAAACTTCCAAAAGTTCAAAATTGAAGAAGTTATGCATTGTTGAAGTTGGGAATTTTTCCAAAATTGCCAAAAGTCAACTATCCTCAAAACTCCAATTTTTGACAAAAGGGCCCACTTTTTTCCACTTGATTTGGTCTTGTCACACCACACACGTGTCTTATCTTCAATTTCATGTCCATTCATTAATTTTTCTATTTTATTTAATGTTTATTGAATTAATTCATTTTAAATCAATATTAATTCAAATAAAATCCAAAAATTGATAGAATGATATCTTTGTGATTGGTATAGACTTCGATTATCATCATGAACCAAATAAAATCCTAATCAAGCCTTAGTCAGCACAAAAAAATTAGATTTGGACATTTTTGGAAGCTTTATTAATGGAGAATAAAATCAAATCTCAAATCTTCAATGCACAAAGATTGGAAGCCCAAGATTTAACCTAATGGCTTGCTTGATACATAAGGAGGCCATACACATCAAGGACACGACCTGAAACTGCAAGAAACAGCCAAACTAAATTAGAGAAAAAGCTTGAAAAAGTGGAAACTGAAATCACAATTAGGGCTCGTTTCAGTCCAAAATCTCAACGTAGCTTCCTTGTCTGCTATCCCCTGAAGCGATTGGAATCAAAACCAGGCCTTCTCCCTCCCTACAATGCGCTGTAAGTGTTCACGAACATGGCCCTGTACATGGGATCGTGAATCAGTTATCTTGCATCTTTTTGCCATTTTTTTGATATATTTGTGATCCTTGCATAATTTCTAAGCATTCTGCATTGTTTAATTTTGTTTTCAAAGCCTGTATTGTAATGCCCGAACCTAGGGTTTTCTTGTTTTGTTTTTAGGCGTTTGCTTTGAAGGTAAAATTAGGACTAATAATGGGTATAAAGATGATTAGGAGAACGAGACGAACAGGATGATGGGTTTGGTTTGCATTTTTGTGACCTAGAATGCATTATAGGATGATGCCACGGATCTTGATGCGGAATAAAATCCGCAGGAAAAATTACAGTCTTCGTTGAAGAAGACGAAGACGTGTCCCTGCTTCATTGGCTTGTACAAATGCTTCGCGCTTTTTATTTTTATTCCAGGCGTTTTAATTGTTTTCCAATATTATGTTTAGTGCTTATTCCATTAACAAAGTGATGCAGTGGTTCAGTTGGTAAAGCAGGCGTGTCAAAGTCCATTGGGACCTGGGTTCGAATCCCAGGTCCCCCAAAACATTTGTATATTTTTTCTCCAGGCAATTGCATGTGGCTCAGTAAGCGTGGACTATCATGCTCCTCTTGATCTCAAATGCTAGATGGCCTTCAAGCCAGATCCAAAGGCCAGGATTGCAGGTTCACCATACATCTAGGTCAACATACGCATGGGTGATCCAAAAGGTCAAAACAGGCTGAACGTTAATGGGCCAAATAATTGCCAATCACACCTTCAAATCAGGCCCAGCACCCCCATAGTTGGTTATTTCTTTTCATATTTCACTTTTTTTATTTAATTGTTTTTATTAATTATTATTATTATACTAACCAATTTATTTTGCCTAATAAAATCAGAAAACAAAAAAATATAATATTTTTATTTATTAAAACTAATTTCATTATTTTATTTTTTGTAAATAAATATTAACATAATTTATTTAGTTTAAATAAGTGTAACATTTAACATTTTTGCAATAAATTAAAATCAATTTAGAATATTAGGTTTTTAATAATTTTAATCATTTTATTTTTATTTCCTTAAGTATAAAAAAACCCCAAAAATATATTTCTTTTAATTAATTTAATTATTAACTTAGATTTAATTTTTTAATTCAAAAATAACAAAAATCTTTTCTTTTAAATAAAAAAGGGTCAAAACCCTAAAAATGCGCCGATTTAATTTTCTCGCACGCGTCTTATTTTTATCCAATATTGTAATTGCTTCCAGTATGTAATAGTTTCAATAGGACTTTTAATTATTTATCACTTTTATTTACTTTCCGCAACTTAAATTAAAGGATTGTTTTTGGCGATGTAAATACCCGACGCCTTGTATTAGCTTAGATTTTATTTCCCGCAATTTAATTTCCGTACAATATTAACTATTAGATGTTTGATAAATAGGCAATGCATGACAAGATCAATCTTTAACCTAAAATTAACATAGCTCACCATTAACATGTACAGATAAAATTAACCGAAATAACACACTTGCACATGCCACTCTTAGGGTACACCTCACTTGGTTGCCTCGAACGTGGTCATTGAGTATAGGAAGTTTTAGAGGTCGCCCTCTTGTCCAAAGATCATAGTTGCCTCGAAACGGTTGCCTCGGAAAAATGATCTAGGATGTTAGGGTTACCATTAAGGCATCTTAACATTGCTTTAGTGACCACACGTCCCTTAATCGAATTGACCTGAAAACTCCAACGACAATGCTACCTACTCCTCAATAGTGGGATAGCATTGTCTAAAGGACATTTGCACAATTTAATTCCTTTTTTAGTAGGTAGATGGTTCTTAAGTACTTGCTCCTTTTAAAACAAAACAAAAACTTTTTGCACTTACACTCTCTTCAAAACAAAAACTCTTTTCAAACCCACAAATACAAAGAAAAGCAAACTTTTGAAAACACAATGAGCAAGTACCTAAGAGCCCGTGGATAACCACGGATAGAAAGGGTGCTAACACCTTCCCTTTCTATAATCTACCTCCCGAACCCGAGAAATATCTCAAAAAGGAATTTTTCTGTGCTTTTGTCCTTTCCTTGTTGGATAAAATAAAAGATGGGTGGCGACTCTTGCATACCGCGACATTTTGCAAAAACAAACACAAACGTGAACCAGAATTCCAAAACAGTCAGTTCTCATTCCCACCGATCACAAAACTGGCGACTCTGCTGGGGAGATTATAAGTGAGGTGTACCTTAGGATTAGATCATTGTGTTTTCAATTGTATGATTTGTATGATTTTAATTTGTGGGCTTGTATCGAAGTTCTATAGATCCTAACCCAGATCTGAGGATACCCTTTAGGTAAGTAGCAATAAATTGTGAGGGATCTGTACGGCGTAGACCGATACGGATGAAGCAGTAGCTACGTTGGTGTGGCACTTTAGTCTGTACCGATATCCCTTGTGTTGGAATGAGGAGAATATGGGTCTTCTAAGGGGTCATTAAGCACCAACTACACTCATTGAGACTAAACTCTAGCGATGATTCCGGCCACAAGAAAAGGTTGCTAAACTGGAATTATGATCGATCGAGGGTAGTCAATGATATTGAGATCCTCTAGAACCCGGTTACTATTTTTAGGACAGGTTTAAACCAACTGAACTGGAAGAGGGTAGTACCTAAGCCCCATGCCAGCCTGAAATCTAAGGGCTCTCAGTGTGACTTGTGTGCCTTTACCATGTTTGCTTTTTGTGGATACTTATGGTGTGCTTACTATCATGACATCATGACATCATAACATTGCATACATCTTGCATAAGGACTTACCTATTTCAAAGACAAGAGGGTTTCATCTTTGCTCTGTTTTGTAGGTCATCATGATGCCCATGCGTAAGAATACCATCCGGATCAACTTTGTCCAAGTCCCTACCTTGCTTAAAGAGTTGGTTGTCAGGATGCCAGACACTACTTCCTTCATCAGGAGGCATGGTTCTCTTCTCAGTTTGGTCACCTCCAAATTGGACGAGCAGATGATGAGTGTCCTGGTCCAGTTCTATGATCCGCTATACCACTGTTTTACTTTTCAGGAAAAATACCCTTTTTAGTCCTTTAAGTTTACCCCAAGGTCCATTTTGGTCCTTTATCTAAAAAAAGTGTCAAACTGGTCCTATAATTCTTTCAAAAGGACCATAGGAGTCCTTTCCGTCCATTTTGGTCCTTTTTGGTTCAGCCCATCCTTCTTTATTTCAATTTGTAACTCCATTATCTTGTGTTTCAGCCCATCCTCCATTTCCTTTAGATGATGTATCTCCATCTTTGCTCCATCAAGCTCATTTTGCAGCTTCTCCAATGAACCAAAAAGGACCAAAATGGACGGAAAGGACTCCTATGGTCCTTTTGAAAAAATTATAGGACCAGTTTGACACTTTTTTTAGATAAAGGACCAAAATGGACCTTGGGGTAAACTTAAAGGACTAAAAAGGGTATTTTGCCTACTTTTCAAGACTATCAGCTGGTTCCTACCCTAGAAGAGTTTTCTGAGCTGCTCGGTATCTCTGTTTTGGAGCAGACCCCGTTTACTGGTTGGGAGAAGACTCTTAGGCCCGAAGAGATTGCTGCAGCCCTTCATTTGACCAAAGAGGAGGTAATGGCTAATTGGGAGACTAGGAGTGGAGCAAAAGGATTTTTGACTAAGTTCTTGGTTGGCAAGGCTAACTACTTCTAGGATAGCCTATACTTTAAGGCATTCGAGGATATTCTAGCTCTTCTGATATATGGCTTGGTATTGTTTCCGAATCCTGACACTTTTGTTGATGTGAATGCAATAAAGATCTTCATCTCTCAGAACCCTGTACCCACTCTCTTGGGTGACATACTTCATCAGCTATATGCTCGTACTGCCCGAAAGTGGGGAACCTTGATGTGCTATGCTCCTTTATTGTCGAGTTGGTTTATTTCGCACCTCCCTAAGTCAGTATTGAAGAACAAAGAAGGAATGGGTTGGGCTTATAGGGTGATGTCTCTTTCTCATAATGACATTATCTGGACTCTCAAAGGTATGGATGAGGTGACTATCATTGATCGATGTGGAAAGTATCCTAATGTTCCATTGATAGGGACCCACGGAGGAATTTCTTACAACCCATGCTTAGCTCTCTGTCAGTTTAGAAGAGCCAGAAGAGAAGGACCTCGTGAAATGTTAATGCCTCATATCATCTTTGACTTTCAAGGGGATAGCAACGAGCAACGTCGCAGATTCATAAGGGCTTGGGATAGAGTTCACCAATCTGATCCACATGAGCTGGGCCCAAATACTTCTCTGCCAATGGAGCCATATCTCAGATGGGTCCGCATCCGTGCCCAGAAGCTAGGTATGCCATATGAAGTTGTCCGGCCTGTCACTCTTGAAGTTGCTAATGAAGAAGGGGTTCTTCCAACCATTCTCCATCCTTATATGCCCACTGACATTGGGGTACTGAAGAGATCTTGGATGCAATTGAGGGATGACTGGGATTCTTACCGAGAGAGGTTCAACGAGCAAGAGCAGAAGATCCAGAGGTTGACTAGGCAGTTAGAGAACGAGCGGATTCTTAACGATTATGTCCGCACTGATAAGAAGAGACCATGGGAGCATTGATGGACCTTTGATGATTTCCTTTACAGTTTTTGTTTACTTTTCAGTATTTCCATTCTTGTAACGCCTTAAGGGCAATTTGTTGAACAATTTAAATTTTGAAGTTTAAATATAATAAAGGGTGTTTCCTTTCTTGTTTACAAATTTGAATCTCTCTATTGTCTTTGAAATCATAGTCCTACGCATTTCATGCACTTCATAAACAGGTACCCTTTACAGGTCTCTTATCTTCTTTGTTGTTTATTTAAGTGATCATCATGTCTATTGAACCTTCAACTGAGCAAGCTATCAAGGCCCTCCAGGCCCAGAATGCCCAATTTCAAGAGTTGTTCATGAGTCTAGCTAAAGGTCAGCAGGACCTAAAGACCTTGATTCTGAAAGAGAAGAAGAAGAAGAAGAAGAGGACAGTCCTGTTCAACACTGGTCCTAGGTTTGGAAACAGGCTACAGAATGAAGTTGATCTGACCACCTCATCTGGAGGGAAAGATAGTCCACAAGAAAGGAGGGCTCCTAGCCCTGTGGTCTCTGATAACGAGATGGACTACGATGAAGAACAGTATCCTCCTGCTGAGGATAAGTACAAACAGCTGGAAGACCGTTTGAGCGCTATGGAAATTCAGAAGGTGCTCGGTCTGGACTTCGGAGATCTAGGTCTATCATCTAGGGTGGTGACTCCCCATAAATTCAAGGCACCAGCCTTTGCCAAGTATGACGGAGTTTCCTGTCCGAAGCTTCACCTCCGGTCATATGTGAGGAAGATCCAGCCTTACACTGCTGATAAGAACTTATGGATCCATTTCTTTCAAGACAGTCTCTCAGGGACTCAGCTTGAGTGGTTCTATCAGTTAGACGGAGTCAGTATCCTCAGCTGGGAAGATTTGGCTACGAAATTCTACAGGCAGTAACAGTATAACTCCGACCTCGCTCCTACGCGTACCCAGCTCCAGGGTATGTCAATGGGAACGGGTGAAGGATTCAAAGATTATGCTTAGAAATGGAGGGACCTCGTCGGGAGGGTGCAACCACCTTTAGCTGATCGGGAACTTGTTTACATGTTTCTGGGGACCCTGTCTGGTCCATTTTTCAACCACTTGATTGGAAGCTCTTCATCTGGGTTTACAGATCTTATTTTGACTGGTGAGAGGATTGAAGCTGGTATTAAGGCTGGGAAAATACAGAAGGGTGCTTCATCAAGCACCGAGAAGAAGTCGTTTAAGAAAGAGTCGAGTCCTGTCTACGGTGCAAGAAGACAGAATAGACCTGAACACCGCCAAGCTATCAATGCGGTTGTTATTTCAAAATCTGCTGGTGCTCCTCAGTACAACAATCAATGAAAGGACGAGAGACCTAAGAGGCAATTCACTCGTCTCAGCATGACCTTATCTCAGATTCTGCCACAGTTGCTGAAGACTAATCTGGTGACTCTAAGGGAAGCCCCAAAGAATTCAAATACAACGTCACCAAAGTATAACCCTAATGCCCGTTGTGCTTTTCACTCTGATAGCCCGGGGCATAATATGGATGATTGTTGGGTTTTGAAGAACAAGGTACAAGACTTGATTGATGTGAAAGAGATCGAGTTCGAAGCACCAGAGAAGCCTAGACAAGATGCAGGGGTAAATGCTATCAGGGATGACGATGATGAAGAGTTTGATATTGACAGTTGGATCTACCTGACTGCCAACGGTGGATTAAGCAACTGGATAGCGAAGGATTCTATGCCCTTTTCTGTTATCACCTAGTAATGAAACTTTTTGTTTTGAATTCGTAACAAACAATGTTTTAAACTTTATGGCCCGGTGTCTTACCCGGGGCACTGTGGCTTTATTTGTGAGGGCTTTTGTGTGTCATTTTGATATATCATTAATAAAAGCATTGGACGTTTCTTGCATTTCAAATCTTGCGCTCCTTGTTTTTCTTTTATTATATATATATTGCAAAACAGCTATTTTGCACACACTCACGTATCATGATCCAAAATCCACTCTGGATCCCACTGATAATGACTCTGCTACTGCCAGTTATGACTTTGAAAGTCCGATCAACTTAATCCGAAGACGAAGGTGAAGATGATTGCGGAGTGTCTGTTGAGTTTGTTAAACTACTGCTCCAAGAGGAGAGGTCCATACTACCTCCAAGCCATCAATTCTGATGCCTTTAATTACAAGAAGACCGTTGATCTTATAAGTGCTGGATAATACAAAAGGGTACGTGTTGGGGCAGCATGACGAGTCTGGCCGAAAAGAGCATGATATTTACTGCCTTAGCAAAAAGTTTACCGACTGTGAGACCCAATACTCACTGCTCAAGAGAACTTGCTACGCTTTGGCATAGGCTGCTCGTCGGCTGAGACAGTACATGTTGACTCATACTACTCTCATACCTCCAGTTCCTCTAAACGTCTTGACAGCGCCTTGGCCTTTTGCAATGTGGGGCATTGATATGATTGGCGAGATCAGACCTACGGCATCCAACGGGCATCGTTTCATCCTGGTAGCAATTGATTACTTTACGAAGTGGGTGGAAGCAGCTTCCTTTGCTACCATAACCAAGAACGTCGTGGCACGGTTCATTCGGCATAATTTGATTTGTCGATACGGTGTACCAGAGAGGATCATTACAGACAACGGTACCAATCTTAACAACAAGATGATCACCGAGCTATGCGAGCAATTCAAGATACATCATCATAACTCTTCTCCCTACCGGCCGAAGATGAATGGGGCTGTAGAAGTGGCTAATAAGAACATTAAGAAGATTGTGCAGAAGATGACAGTGACATATAAAGATTGGCATGAGATGTTACCATTTGCTCTTCATGGGTACCGCACCTCAGCACGGACCTCAACAGGGGTAACACCCTATTCCTTGGTTTATGGCATGGAGGCAGTCTTGCCCATTGAAGTTCAGATACCCTCTCTCCGGATCATGAAGGATGCAGGTTTGAGTGAAGATGACTGGATTCAGACCCGGCTTGATCAACTGAACCTAATTGACGAAAAGAGACTTATTGCTATTTGTCATGGTCAGACGTATCAAAAACGGATGATCAAGGCATTTAACAAGAAAGTCAGACGACAAGAGTATCAAGTTGGGGACCTGGTAATCAAGCGCATTATCTTACCTCAAGGTGATCCCAGGGGCAAATGGACCCCTACTTATGAAGGGCCATTTGTGGTTAAGAACATTTTCTCAAGAGGAGCTATGATTCTAACCACCATGGATGGTGACGACCTTCCTCACCCCGTCAATGCAGACATAGTAAAAAGATACTACGCATAATCAAAGACCTGCTAGGTTGACTGGACTAGGCAAAAATAAGGGCTTCCCGGCGAACCAAAAGGGTTCGGGCAAAAATAAGGGATGAAAATGAAAAAATATGTACACCCGGCAAGTCGAAAACCTGAAAAGACGGCTTGGGCAAAAATGGGTATCCCGGTGGTCTGAAAACCCGAAAGGGAAGTCCAGACAAAAGTTAGGGATCAAAGCGTAACACTATGTCTCATTGAATCACCTCGCATCCAGACTTCGGTATCGACTATCAAGCTCGGACGGCACTAATCAATCAGATTCATCTTCAACTAAGCAGCAAAGTGATGAGATGCTTGAAGATATAAAGGCAATAGCAGAGTTGGAACCTAGTGGGATTATTCACATAGCTGTTTTATTTCCTTTTCACAAATTATATAAATTCTATTTGTTCGGCGGCGTTCTCTTACTAGGACGTCAGCCTCTTGTACAAAAACGCCTATTTTCAGGCCAAACTTCAAAATCAATACAAATTCATTTTCAGAAATTTCAAGCTGTTTTTCCTTTATCTGTTTTGTTTTGCAAAGAACGTCCAATGTTCATTTTTGATATATGCATTTGAGATTAATTGTTGATCATAAATATTTACATGCGAAACGAAAGATGAGTTACTGGTAATAATAGAAATAGGGGCAAATAAAAATTGTCCGAACTGTACGATTTGCTCTGTCCACCAGGTACCAAGGTACATCAAGCTGAAGAATATGGCTAAGATGCCTTCACTCCCCGCAGAGCAAGACAGTAATGGTAGCTCCCCCAGCTGAGACTTGCAACCATGAACAAATCAGCAATACTCTCCCCCAAGTAGAGTTAGCCTACCATCAACCCTAAAAAGGCTTGGTATCCCCATAAGATCTTAATATTCCCCAACAGAGTATAAAGATATTCTCCAACAAGTATAAGAGCATCCCCGGCAGTCTTAATATTCTTCAATCAGAGTATAAGAATGTTCCCCGGTGGAATACAAGATACCCCAGTGGAGCCATTTCCGCAACACAGTCTAAAAAAGCTATCCCTAACAGAGTTGAATCATCTTCCCCCAATAGACTCTGGAAGTTTATCCCCAGCGGAGTACAAGAATAAACCTCCCCAGCAAGTTGCAACCGAAAGATCATCCCCCAGCAAAGTTCTTTCCTTTCGCAAACAGGAGTTCAATCCTCAACAGATTCAACATCACCAGCAACGGTAATCCATCCCCAGAGGAGTTCATCATTAAAATCCCCAACAGAGTTTATCAACGGAATCCCCAGCGGAGTTTATCGTTAAAATCTTCAGCAGAACATCCCTTCCCCACAGAGTAATTCCCCTCAAAGTAATCTCTTTATCAGTTTATTCCCCAACGGAGTTCTTTTCTCCTGCAGGTTTATTCTCACAATCATCTTCGTTCACCATCCCTGGCGGAAGCGAAACATTCAACTCTATTCTCCAGCAGCTCCGGGATTTATTTTCCCCAGTTGAAACATCACATGTCCATACATCATGATACATGCATATACGCATCATACCATACAATCTCATTTATTTTGAGAACATCATTGCCTGATACATATCATGCATTGCATAAGACTGACCTTTACCTTTCAGGAAAGATACAATCAAAATTCAAGTTATGAAGCCCGGGTACGACCGGATAGTATCTTGATTTCCACAACATATTGTGAAGCCCGGATTACGACCGGATAACAATATCAGACTACCGCGAAGCCTGGATTACGACCAGATAGTGATATCTCTCAAAAGTAAGCTATGAAGCCCGGAGAACAACCGGATAATAGTTTATTCCCCAGTGAGCCATGAATCTCGGATTACGACCGGATAGCAGCTCAGTAAGCACCATGAAGCCTAGATTCGACCAGATAGTGATATATCATAAACACAAGCCGAGAAGCCCGGATCACGACCGGATAATAGCTCAGTGAGTTATTGTGAAACCTGGATTACAACCAGAAAGCAATACAAGACCATGAAGCATGGATTACGACCAGATAACGGTAGAAGATGTTGTGAAGACTGGATTACGACCAGATAGCAACCAAGAGTACTACGAAGCCTGGATTACGACCAGATAGTGGTATGATACATTGTGAAGTCTGGATTACGACCAGATAGCGTTAAGGGACACTGTGGAGCTCGGGTTATGACTGAATAACAGTTTACCCAGCCAGTTACTATGAAGCCCGGATTCGACCGGATATTAGTAAAACCAACCGTCAAAGGGAAGACCGGATGCGACCAGATAACCACTTGATTTGTTCTGAAGCCTGGATTTCGACCAGATAAGAAATGAGGTATTGTGAAGATTGGATTCGACCAAATAGCAGTACGTGACACCATGAAGCCTGGATTCAGCCAGATAATGGTATAACACATCGTGAAGCCTGGATCACGACCAGATAGTGGTACAAGACACTGTGAAGCTTGGATTCCGACCAAATAGCAGTTTACATGGACAGTTACTAAGAAGCCCGGAGTCGGCCGGATATTAGTATGCCCTAAATTCAAGTTGAAGCCCGAATGCGACCGGATGACCACTTGATTTGTTTTGAAGCCTGGATTTCGACCAGATAAGAAATAAGGTATTGTGAAGATTGGATTCGACCAGATAGCAGTACGTGACACCATGAAGCCTGGATTCGACCAGATAATGGTATAACACATTGTGAAGCCTGGATTATGACCAGATAGCGGTACAAGACACTGTGAAGCTTGGATTCCGACCAAATAGCAGTTTACATGGACAGTTACTAAGAAGCCCGGAGTCAGCCGGATATTAGTATGCCCTAAATTCAAGTTGAAGCCCGGATACGACCGGATAACCACTTGATTTGTTCTGAAGCCTGGATTTCGACCAGATAAGAAGTGAGAAATTGCAAAGCCTGGATTACAACCGGATAGCAAGTTTAATCTCATCTCCCCAGTAAGTCACTATAAAGCCTGGATTACGACCAGATAGCAGTCGGTCTTATCACTATGAAGCCTGGGTTACGACCAGATAGTAGTTCACTCTCACCTCTTCAACAGAGATGATTCCTCAATGGAATAACAGATGACCGAAGCTTCTAAAATTCAACAAAGACGATTCCCCAGTAGAATAACGGACGACCAAAGCTCCTAAAGTTCTATTTCTCCTAAGACAAAGAACAGCATTCCCCAGCGGAATCTCCCCCAACGACAGGTATATAAGCTCTCGCTAAGGAATCTCTTACGCGATCGACACTCCTTCGGATGGCATCTTTAAGCCCATCTCCCATCATCAATCTCCAAATGGCATCTGTAAGCCCATTCCCGACATCACAAGACAAATACTACTTCATGCGAATGCAAATTTCTGGGCACTCCAGTGTTCAATCATCTTCCACCTTCGGATCACGAAAAGGCCCGAACGCCAATCTATATCCCCAGGTTTAAGAAGATTTAACAGGGGAAACTGTTGTACCCCAAAATTTGCCCTCCCATATTTCTCAAGACATGTCAAGAATCATCTCCAAGTTGTTCAAGATGGTTCAAGAGTTGGACAGTCAAATCACCTCCTAAGGTAGTCAATTCAAAATTAGGGTTTTGTGTTGCATCAAGGTCCTTGCATCCAAATGGCCTCAATTGCTCCCCAATGTCCTAATATGTTCTCAAGTTCATCCATGTCAAATTTCAATCCTTGCAGAGGAAGTTTGGTCAGTCAATTGCTCAAGAGGCCCAAAAATCGACTGTGCTAGGGCAAAAGTCAATTGTGACCCAAATACAGTCAAACCTCAATATTTTTTGTCAAAATTCTCATTTTGAAGGATAATTAATCATTTGATCAAGGGTTGATCATGATTCATCAAGGATTGCTCAAAATTCATCAAGATTCAAAAGTTTCTAAATTAGGGTTTTGTAGGAAAAGTCAACTCAACTTTGACCAAGCATAACTTTCTCATACTTTATGAGAAATGACCCATCTAAAGCTCATTTTGAAGAGGATGCAATTTCATACAATCCATATTCACACCCCAAGATCAAGAAATGCTCTCACAAAAAGTTACAAATTTGGAACTTATAGGTCATTTTTGAAAGTCAACAAAAACACCTTCTTTACCAAAGCTTATAACTTGAGCATGGAATATCAAAATGAGATTAGACAAAAAGGGTTGGTTAGAGTACATCTCAAGGTTTCTAAAAAGTCAAAGAACACTTCCAAAAGTTCAAAACTGAAGAAGTTATGCATTGTTGAAGTTGGGCATTTTTCTAAAATTGCCAAAAGTCAACTATCCTCAAAACTCCAATTTTTGACAAAAGAGCCCACTTTTTTCCACTTGATTTGGTCTTGTCACACCACACACGTGTCTTATCTTCAATTTCATGTCCATTCATTAATTTTTCTATTTTATTTAATTTTTATTGAATTAATTCATTTTAAATCAATATTAATTCAAATAAAATCCAAAAATTGATAGAATGATATCTTTGTGATTGGTATAGACTTCAATTATCATCATGAACCAAATCAAATCTGAATCAAGCCTTAGTATGCACAAAAAATCAGATTTGGACATTTTTGGAAGCTTTGTTAATGGAGAATAAAATCAAATCTCAAATCTTCAATGCACAAAGATTGGAAGCCCAAGATTTAACCTAATGGCTTGCTTGATACATAAGGAGGCCATACACATCAAGGTCACGGCCTGAAACTGCAAGAAAAGGACAAACCAAATTGGAGAAAAAGCTTGAAAAAGTGGAAACTGAAATCACACTTAGGGCTCGTTTCAGTCCAAAATCTCAACGTAGCTTCCTTGTCTGCTATCCCCTGAAGCGATTGGAATCAACACCAGGCCTTCTCCCTCCCTACAACGCGATGTAAGTGTTCACGAACATGGCCCTGTACATGGGATCGTGAATCAGTTATCTTGCATCTTTTTGCCATTTTTTTGATATATTTATGATCCTTGTATAATTTCTAAGCATTCTGCATTGTTTAATTTTGTTTTCAAAGCATGTATTGTAATGCCCGAACCTAGGGTTTTCTTGTTTTGTTTTTAGGCGTTTTCTTTGAAGGTAAAATTAGGACTAATAATGGGTATAAAGATGATTAGGAGAACGAGACGAACAGGATGATGGATTTGGTTTGCATTTTTGTGACCTAGAATGCATTATAGGATGATGCCACGGATCTTGATGCGGAATAAAATCCGCAGGAAAAATTACAGTCTTCGTTGAAGAAGACGAAGACATGTCCCTGCTTCATTGGCTTGTACAAATGCTTCGCGCTTTTTATTTTTATTCCAGGCGTTTTAATTGTTTTCCAATATTATGTTTAGTGCTTATTCCATTAACAAAGTGATGCAGTGGTTCAGTTGGTAAAGCAGGCGTGTCAAAGTCCATTGGGACCTGGGTTCGAATCCCAGGTCCCCCAAAACATTTGTATATTTTTTCTCCAGGCAATTGCATGTGGCTCAGTAAGCGTGGACTATCATGCTCCTCTTGATCTCAAATGCCAGATGGCCTTCAAGCCAGATCCAAAGGCCAGGATTGCAGGTTCACCATACATCTAGGTCAACATACGCATGGGTGATCCAAAAGGTCAAAACAGGCTGAACGTTAATGGGCCAAATAATTGCCAATCACACCCTCAAATCAGGCCCAGCACCCCCATATTTGGTTATTTCTTTTCATATTTCACTTTTTTTATTTAATTGTTTTTATTAATTATTATTATTATACTAACCAATTTATTTTGCCTAATAAAATCAGAAAACAAAAAAATATAATATTTTTATTTATTAAAACTAATTTCATTATTTTATTTTTTGTAAATAAATATTAACATAATTTATTTAGTTTAAATAAGTGTAACATTTAACATTTTTGCAATAAATTAAAATCAATTTAGAATATTAGGTTTTTAATAATTTTAATCATTTTATTTTTATTTCCTTAAGTATAAAAAAACCCCAAAAATATATTTCTTTTAATTAATTTAATTATTAACTTAGATTTAATTTTTTAATTCAAAAATAACAAAAATCTTTTCTTTTAAATAAAAAAGGGTCAAAACCCTAAAAATGCGCTGATCTAATTTTCTCGCACGCGTCTTATTTTTATCCAATATTGTAATTGCTTCCAGTATGTAATAGTTTCAATAGGACTTTTAATTATTTATCGCTTTTATTTACTTTCCGCAACTTAAATTAAAGGGTTGTGTTTGGCGATGTAAATACCTGACGCCTTGTAATAGCTTAAATTAAATTTCCCGCAATTTAATTTCCGCATAATATTAACTGTTAGATGTTTGATAAATAGGCAATGCATGACAAGATCAATCTTTAACCTAAAATCAACATAGCTCACCATTAACATGTACAGATAAAATTAACCGAAATAACACACTTGCACATGCCACTCTTAGGGTACACCTCACTTGGTTGCCTCGAACGTGGTCATTGAGTATAGGAAGTTTTAGAGGTCGCCCTCTTGTCCAAAGATCATAGTTGCCTTGAAACGGTTGCCTCGGAAAAATGATCTAGGATGTTAGGGTTACCACTAAGGCGTCCTAACATTGCTTTAGTGACCACACGTCCCTTAATCGAATTGACCCGAAAACTCCAACGACGATGCTACCTACTCCTCAATAGTGGGATATCATTGTCTAAAGGATATTTGCATAGTTTAATTCCTTTTTGAGTAGGTAGATGGTTCTTAAGTACTTGCTCCTTTTAAAACAAAACAAAAACTTTTCGCACTTACACTCTCTTCAAAACAAAAACTCTTTTCAAACCCACAAATACAAAGAAAAGCAAACTTTTGAAAACATAATGAGCAAGTACCTAAGAGCCCGTGGATAACCACGGATAGAAAGGGTGCTAACACCTTCCTTTTCTATAATCTACCTCCCGAACCCGAGAAATATCTCAAAAAGGAATTTTTCTGTGCTTTTGTCCTTTCCTTGTTGGATAAAATAAAAGACGGTGGCGACTCTTACATACCGCGACATTTTGCAAAAACAAACGCAAACGCGAACCAGCATCCCAAAACAGTCAGTTCTCATTCCCACCGTTCACACATACATAGAAAACAACAACAAAGACTACTCTCCTTAAGCAGTAGTACAGTCCTAACAAAATTTCAATCAACATGTAAAGACATTTGAAATAACATCAGGACAAAATACACTAATCAACACACTATAATTTACTCCCTATTTTTAGACAATAATTGACAAAAATAGAGTAAATACACACTCAAAATGGAAGCACACATAGAAGCAGATGGAAACACAAATTTTAGATGGAAGCACGTAATCCTCGGAAACACACATTTCATATGGAAGCGCACATGGTAGTTCATCTTCAGGCGATCTTACACCTTTTCCACTACCAAAAATCCTTTTGCACTTCTTGTTGTTGTCACATGTTTTACGAGTGTTAACACTGAAATCCCTTCCACCACCTTAGAACATGTCTTCTTGAAACTAGCCTTTTGTTCTTGCAGAGATCTTTTGTTCCATCCTTTGACAGGTTTAATAATAGCAATTTTCTTAGACATATCATGCATCAGAAAATAGAGGAAAGATAAAGTATCGTTTGCATTCCTCCATACTTGTAATTGCTATAACTCATCAACAGTGCAGGTTTCTAGCTCACTCCTTATGTTCTCAAATTGATTTGCATATAAGGCTTGAGTAAACATAACAATAAGTTGTTTCTCAACCTTTCCTTCAACAAGTTTTCTGATAAGGTGATTATGGCTGTCAAAATTCTTGTTCCATCTATGTTGAATGAGATATTTGATATCACTCAAATTTTCACAATGTAAAGTCATGACATCCTGTTCGACATTTGATCCCTTCAACACTTGTTTCATCCACATTAGTTAAGAGCAACTACTTCTTGTTCTACCATATTCAGATTCAGCGGTAACCAAAGAAGCACATATTTTCTTCTTAGTTAACTAGAATATCAAACTGTTTCTTAAGTGGAAACATCCATCAGAAATGCCTTTTTTGTCATCATTACTACTATCCCATTTTTCATTACAAAATTCTTCCACCATGAGATTTATGCTGTGAGAATATAGCACACCATAAAAACTTGTTCCAATGATACATTTCAAGATTTTATTTTCTTGAATAATAAGGCTCATCTTAGGTTCAAGTTTAAAGACACAACATGAAATCAGTGGTGTCCACTTTATTAAGGTATCCTGTAATGATTTCCTTGGAATGTCTTGTTTGAATTCTCACAAAGAGAGTTTTGTTGACTGGAGAACTAAGTGATTCAATACTTGTGAATTCAAAAATAACACCTCTTCCCGCCTCATCACTCTGCACCGAGGATGTTCCAACATCGTCTTTGACATCAATTCCTTTTCCAGTGATTGAATCATCAATAACCACACTTATGGATTTCATTATAACTCTGGTTCTGGAGTTAAAAACTCTATAAGCTCTGCTGTTTGAAGAGTAACCCATAAATATTCCTTCATCGCTTATGGGATCTATCTTACCCTTATGTTCTTTGTTAGTCAAGATATAAGATTTACTTACAAACACGTGAAAGTATTTGACTGTAGGATTTCTTCCTTTCCATAACTCATAGAGAGTGGCTGAAGTGTCTCTCCTCAAAGTGACCCTACTATGAATATAGCATGCAGTATTCATAGCTTCAGCCCAAAAATGATATGGAAAATTCTTAGCATGAAGCATGACTCTAGCTGGTTCTTGTATAGTTCTAGCCTTTTGCTTAACTATTCCATTTTGCTGGGAAGTGATGGGAAAATAAAACTCATGATTGATACCTTCAGAAGCACAAAATTCATAGAATTTTGCATTCTCAAACTCCTTGTTATGGTCACATCTAATCTTGACAATCACATTATTTTGCTCCTTTTCGATACTTTGACACAAATCTTTAAAAACTTCAAAGGTCTCTGATTTTTATCTAAGAAAGCTCACCCTTGTAAACCTTTAGAAATCATCTATAATCACATAAATATACCTCTTTCCACCCAAGATGTATACCTATATTGGTCCCATTAAATCCATATGAAGGAGTTCCAACACTTTGGAAGTAGTCTGATGTAGCAACTCTGGATGTGACATCTTGGTTTGCTTCCTATTATCACACTCACCACAGACTTTACCCTCCTCAATCTTGAGTTATGGCATACCTCTAATATCTTCTTCAGATATGATTTCCTTCATTCTCTTGAGATGAAAGTATCCAAGCTTTTGGTTCCATAGCTTTATCTTATTCTCTTTGGTCATTAAACATGTGGAAGAATAGGTAGTTACTTGAGGTTCCCATAGATAATAGTTGTCTTTAGACCTTATTCCCTTCATCAGAATAGCAACTTTCTCATCTTTGACCAAACATTCTGACTTTCAAAAGTTAAGTAACAATCCTTGGTCACACAACTGACTAATGCTTATAATATTAGCATTTAGTCCTTTCACAAGAAGAACATCTTCTAGACTGGGAAAGCCAACATACACCAAATTTCCAACTCCCTTGTTTCACCTTTAAACCCATCACCAAATCTGATAAAACCTGTGGGCTGAGATCTGATATTCACCAATAACATCTGAATCCATGTCATATGTCTAGAGCATCCACTGTCAAAGTACTAGTCTTCTCTAATTGAAGCTTTCAAAGAAGTATGAGCTATAAGGTTAACATCTCTATCTTTAGAACTTCTCTTTTTACTCACTTTATTAACCCTAATATGAGATGAAGGTTTTTGAACTCCATACAATCTATAACAAATACTTTATATGACCATATTCACCACAGTAATGACATTTCCAAGGTGAGGATTAGGATTTAGTTGGGGTTTAATTATATCTGCTAGGATGTTGTAACATGTGAGTGGAGATGGTAATCATTTTCTTCTTTTCAAAATGAATGAACTTCTCTACAAACTTTTCCCTTGTTTATTATCAGATTGATAATTAACTCATATATCTCCAACCATTTTCATCATATCAGTTCCATTTTTCATCCTTCTCAAGGAGTATGTCATATTCTCAAGCTTGGAATTTAAGAGAGTTTCCTCATTTTGTAGATGAGAGACAGTACATAGAAGTTCCTTATTTTCATTCTCCAATTCATCTATGATCCTTTTCTGATTTTCCTCTGTCTTAATGCTTTCGTCACACTTGTCATAAGTTTCCTTGTAGGACACATCCATATCTTCATATAGGATATTTTCATCATAAGATTCTCCATCATCTGCCCATCTTCCAGAGAGCAGTCACAAGTTTGGCAGTTGTTATTGCAGTAAAGCGGCAAGAAAAAAGTAAGTTATTAATTTACCGAGTGATATTTAGGTTATATCGTATCGTGTCCATAGAGATTGGTGAATTGAAATGTCGTTCGATAAATCTCTCATTAATGATTTTGTGATAAATGGGTTGAAGGTAAAAGTATCAACAGAAAATAAATCTATAAAAAGATTAAACCTGCATATAATATACTCATCAGAAACTTAAATCTATCGACCAGTTACATTCAAACTAACAATACTCATCAATGTCATTATGTATCACTCACAACCTAAGTCATTTCTAACCCAAATCGAGAGACCGACTGTATCACCAAGGAAATGATCTCTCTACCTCCTCAACAACACATAAGACAACTATGTAATCACACTGACGATCTCTCAGCATAACACAACCATACAGAGGCATTAAGCTCTGATATTCAAGTAGATGTCAGCTCTAAATATATCTCTAGAGTTTAGAAACTAACAGATAATCATCCTAGATAAGAATCTAAGCAGTATATGTCTATAACAACTCAAATCCCTAACACAGTAAAAATCCAGACAACAATCCACAAATATTTGTAAAGCAAGTTTAATATAACGCCAAGCGCGACAAATATACATCAGTTTAAATAAAATACATATACAAACCCAACCAATAGAGAATACACAAAGAAAAAGAGAAATGAACCACAAATATATCGGTTTGTCAGCGTCGATCGAAGAGCAATCCACCCCGGATCATCTGTATGCAAGCTCCATAGTTGTTATTTAAGATAATCCTATCAAAATTGGAGGATGATGGAGTTGGGAGCAAAAACTTCCCCAAAACCATAACCTAAAAATGAACTAAATTTGTTTTTATAAAACTCAACTCAGCAGACCGCGCTAAGCGGACCTGGCGCGTTAAGCATGACTTCTTTATTTTACACATCAAACCAACCTAAACCGCGCTAAGCGGGCTTCAAAACTTTGGTTCTGTCAAAATGTCCAAACATAAGCAGAGCGCCACAAAATGCCCTAAGCACACTCGTGCTTAGCGGCCTTCGTGCGCTAAGTCAGCTCTCCTGGGCAAAACTGGTCTTTTATTTTGAAAACACGCATTCGAAGCCGTGCCTTCGACACCTTATTCCTCGATGCTCTAAAATGTAACAAATACCTACAAAATGAATGGAAAATAATCAAACGGTACACTATGTACATAAACACACAAATAAACACAAACTAAACGTATTTACACAAAAGTCGGGTTTATTCAACAATATTTACAATAAAAAGTCGATAAGTGCAACAAAAAGTATATGTAAAAATAACTACAATTTGCACTTATCAAACTCTCCCCAACTTGAACTTGTTTGTCCCTAAACAAGAAACAAACAACTCGAAGAACCAAAAATGATCCACCAAAAATCACGAATCGACAAGTTTTGAAAACGGAAAACAAATGCAATGGTTCAAATGAAAAATGGTACACACGAAGAAACATACTTACCACTAAACTACGACGATAACATAAACACGAAACGAATGCTAAATACAAAGAATATGCCAAACTTTCTAAAACAATACTAGTTCACAAATGAATCACACCTAGCAAAAACAATCATCGGTAGATGAAAAACACATAAAATAAGGTATTTTCACTCATCCACAATCTTGCAAATAAAAGACTAAATTATGAATTCATCTAAAAACTCATATTGAAAATACAAAGTCAAGAATCTCAAGGACTTTTCAAGGTTGTAATGTGGCTTGGTTAACAAACAAGGGATAAATCCTAAATCTAATC
Organism: Vicia faba; assembly: GCA_948472305.1. NCBI lineage: Eukaryota > Viridiplantae > Streptophyta > Magnoliopsida > Fabales > Fabaceae > Vicia > Vicia faba. The sequence continues at coordinate 496,335,090 of OX451736.1, forward strand.
GAAACAAAAACTTTCCTAAACTTAAGGGAGTGATCACCTCACAAAGTCTCAAGCAAAATAATTTCAATCAAACTTCTTCTTAATTCCAAATTTCAAACCAACACATATAACTTATTAGCACAATTATTCGAACTCTTTTGTTTTTATTTTCAAAGATTTTTTTTTCATTTTTTCTTTCTTTTTATTTTCACTTCTTTTTCACATTTTTTTCTTTTTCTTTTCTATCCACTTTTTTTGGACATTTTTTTTCTTTTCTATCACAATCTCATAGCAATCACAACATAAGCACATAAACATTCCTCTCCCCAACTTGAATTCAACCATCATCATAATGTGAATACTCCCTACTTTCTAAGGCAAGGTAAAAATTCAACTAAAAATCATAGTTGAGGGTTCAAGAAAACAAAAGAATCAACATCCATACAAAAAAATGAACCAAACACTCATAGACAAGCATTTAGCAAAAACAACATGGATATCGACAAAAAGGGTCAAAAGGGGTTACTAATGATCACACACTCACAAGGTGAATTGACTATTTGGCCAAGGTAGTTATGCTCAAAATGAAACAAAGAATGACTTGATCACGTTCATGCTTTCATAAAATCAATACAAACAAAATATTAAGCATAATAAAATCCAGTTAAAACAAGAGTTGTGGTCTCCAACATATGTGAACAATGGAAAGCTACCTCACAAAAGGGTAGGAAATAAAGTGATTCACAAATGAACAAGTATACAAAATAATGAATCGCATAAAAATTGTAAAAAGTCTAAGTATCATAAATATTATAAAGTATAGAAAGCGATAAAAAATACCTCGAACGTGTACAAAACTTTAACGAAATCATTACCATGCATTTGCAAGTCAAAACGTTAAAATTTTACAATTCACATAAATATCCTCAAGTTATTTATAACAAGCTCAAAGATAAACACAAAAGAATTAGAAAAATAATACTAATTTTATTTATTACTACAAGGCCTTGGTGAAAGTGGGAAAAAGAACAGCCAAGTGAACACTAAAAAAAACTTCACTGGTGCAGCACAGGAGAGCGCGCTACACCAGTTGCAGAAAAACTAGGACAGCAACAGCAGTGCAGTAACACCCTCCATAATCACCTACACAATCTCAACTACAACAATATTTATAACATACAAACTTCCTCAAGCTAAACACGACAAGCTTGCAGAAAAACACAAATTGATATAACGAAACAAACAGTTGAAAGTGAATTAACAAGTTGAAAAGTGAAAATTTGAGAATTTAAAACAAGTCCAATTTTAACTTGTTAAAACACAAGTCAACACATACATAAACGAATACAAACAAAACATGCTTGTTTTACGTTGTAAGCTCGATGCCTTTATTATGCGAGCTAGAAACCTCCTTTCTCCATGCCATGGTATTTTCACAACATGAAAACCTAAAGAAAGTGTCTTAACAAGCACGCAACAAACGTTAAGAAAACAAGACAATTCACAACATCGCATGAAAACAAAGAAAAAACACTTATATGCACAAGTATGTAAAACATGTAAAATTCACAAATATGATAATCATATATAAATTCATGTACAATTTCTATACAACATATACATTAATTACAAAACTCAAAAACAAATAAACTTATCACAATGCAAAACAATAAACACCAATCCCTGGCAACGACGCCATTTTGTTGTCGCGGTAAAGCGGCAAGCAAAAAGTTATTAATTTACCGGGTGATATTTAGGTTATATCGTATCGTGTCCACAGAGATTGGTGAATTGAAATGTCATTTGATAAATCTCTCGTTAATGAGTTTGGGATAAATGGGTTGAAGGTAAAAGTATCAATAAAAAATAAATCTATAAAAAGGAAAAACTAAGGAAGAACTTATCAAGCCTACATATAATCTACTCATCACAAACTTAAATCTACCGACCAGTTACATTCAACCTAACAATACTCATCAATGTCAATATGTATCACTCACAATCTAATTCATTTCTAACCCAAATCGAGAGACCGACTGTATCACCATGGAAATGATCTCTCTACCTCCTCAACAACACAGAAGACAACTATGTAATCACACTGACGATCTCTCAGCATAACACAACCACACAGAGGCATTAAGCTCTGATATCTAAGTAGATGTCAGCTCTTAATCTACTCTAGAGTTCAAAAACTAACATATAATCATCCTAGATAAGAATCTAAGAAGTATATGTCTATAACAACTCAAATCCCTAACACAGAGTAAAAATCCAAGATAACAATCCATAAAGAATTGTAAAACAAGTTTAATATAACGCCAAGGGCAACAAATATACATAATTTCAAATAAAATACATATACAAACCCAACCAATAGGGAATACACAAAGAAAATGAGAAATGAACCGCAAATCTACCAGTTTGTCAGTGTCGATCAAAGAGTAATTCACCTTGGATCATCTGTATGAAAGCTCCATAATTGTTATCTAATCTAATCCTAACAAAATTGGAGGATGATGGAGTTGGGAGAAAAAACTTCCCCAAAACCATAACCTAAAAACAAACTAAATATGGTTTTATAAAACTCAACTCAGCAGACCGTGCTAAGCGGACCTGGCGCGCTAAGCGCGACTTCCTTATTTTACACATCAAACCGACCTAAACCACATTAAGCACGCTATCCTCGCTAAGCGGGCTTCAAACCTTTGGTTCTGCCAAAATGTCCAAACGCAAGCAACGCGCTACAAAATGCGCTGAGCACGCTCGTGCTTAGCAGCTTTCGCACGCTAAGCGGGCTCTCCTAGGCAAAACTAGTCTTTTATTCCAAAAACGTGCATCTGGAGTCGTTCCTTCGATACCTTATTCCTCGATGCTCCAAAATGAAAAAAATACCTACAAAATAAATGCAAAAACATCAAACGGTACACTATATACATAAAAACATAAATAAACACAAACTAAGTGTATTTACACAAAAGTCGGGTTTATTCAAGGATATTTACAACAAAAGTCGATAAGTGCAACAAAAAGTATGTCTACAAATAACTACAATTTGCACTTATCAGCAGTCTCAGTGTTAGGTTTATCTTATGGCCTAATGTGACCAAATCCTTCGCACTCGAAACATTGAATTCCTTTGACTTAACTGGATTTCTCTTCAGTTCTAGTATTTTTCCTAAAATCATAGTTATTGTTGATGTCATATGAAATGTTCTTGACATTTAGTCTTCCCCTCCTGTCGATTCTATTCAGAATTCTATTAAATTGCTTCTCAAGTAATACAATGATATTTGACAATCCTTCCTCAATATGCAGATCAGGCTTACCCTCTTTATCTTTAACATTAGATACAAAAGATATGCTCTTGTTCTTCTTCTTAGACTTGTCACTTATAGCCAGTTAAAATATTTGAAGTGACCCAACAAGTTCATTAAATCTCATGTTGCTGATGTCTTGAGCTTCTTCAATGGTTGTTACCTTCATCTCAAATATATTTAGTAGAGACGTGAGGATTTTTATAACAAGCTTTTCGTATGACATCTTCTCCCCAAGGCACTAGATGCATTTTCTATTTCAAGAACATTTATGTGAAAGTCCTGAATGCTTTCATCATCATATCTTTAGATTCTCAAATCTGGTAGTGAAAAGCTGAAGTTTATACATCTTCACTTTAGATGTGATTTCTTGAGTTGTCCTTAGGATTTCCCAAGCATCTTTAGCTACAATACATGTATTTATTAACCTGAAAACATTCTTGTCCACTCCATTGAATAAAGAATTCAAAGCTTTGAAATTTACCAGAGCTAATTCATCTTCCTCTTTGGACTAGTCTTATTTTTTCTTTAAACACTCATTCTCATCTTTTTCCTTCACAACAGGATGATTCCAACCTTTCAAAATAACATTGCAAGATCTACTAACTGTTGTACCCCAATTTTTTCCCCTAAAATTCATTTATCATATCATATCAACTCAATCACAACAAGATCACACTAGGGTTTGGTTCTTCTCCTTATCTTTAGCTTTGCTTATGGGGAATCACCAAGCACCTTGACTTGTATTTTGTGATCATATATGTTTTGTATTTATTAACTTTTAACTAATAATTACAATTAATGTTTTCCCTAATTGTTGATATTATAGGTGAAAGCACAACATATTCCATCAAGTTGATCTACAGGTTCAGCAGTTTATTCCCATGACTTCTTCAACAAAGATTTATTGAGATTCAAGCTTCATCATTGAAGATGTTTTGAAGTAATATCATGACAAAGTCTACTATGATCCATCATGCCTCAATTTGTCAAAGATAGTTCAAGGGTATAAGTGTTGATGGAAGAAGTTTGACCTAATTGGACAAGTTTTTGATTTCTTGATCACAAGTGCATATCTCCCTCAATTATAAATATTTGGAAGTGGTTATGGTTGCTATGGTTCCTAATTATCATCATAAACAACTTTTATTTACATGATAAAAGTATTTGTGCAAGAAGGTTTGTCAAAATTGAGAAGAGTTTCTAAGGCATTTTGTTGCTCTAAGAGCTAGGGTTTTGAACTTCTAAAGGCTATATCTTGGTCATATTTTGGTATTTTTGAGTTATTCCAAAAACATGCTTATCTTCAAAGGGTTATCAACAAATCACTTCAAAATTTTCAAGAAAATTTTGTGTGGAAGATACCTAATGATGAAGAGAGATTACAAGTCCTCTAGATAAGCCATCAAATTCCTTTACGTGACTTCAAAAGATTATAACTTGGTAAATTTGTATCTCCTTGATCCCATTATTTTTATGCAATAATCCTAAAGAGGTGAACTTCAACTCTTCTTTTATGTGAAAAGCTTGAAAATGGATGGAAGATGTCCTAAGGATGCAAAAGATTATAGGTCATCTCATGAATTTTCACCAATTTTGCAAGACCATAACTTTTTAAATACTTGGTTTTTTTGAGTGATTCAAGTTTCACAATGCTCTTTAGGAAGTCTATTTCAAGTTGGCATCAATTATCAAAGCTCAATTTTGGAGTAAAGTCTTGTTTGAGCTCAAAATATTACAAGTCATTTTTGAAGAGAAAACTTGAAATTTTTCTAAGTATAAAAGTCAGCATCTTTTTCTCAACTTTGACTCATCACAACTCTTAGCTCAAACATCCATTAATTCCCATTCTTTTCACATTGTAAAGCTTGTGATCTAATCTTTCTAAAGCTTCAAGTATCATGCCCTAAGACTCCCTGAGCTGTGAATGCCATTGATTCAAAAATGGTACCTTGAAACTGAAGTTTCACTTCAAGTCAGAATTTGAAATTCATGTTATGGCTTCTAAACATCAATTTAGCACGTGTTTTTGGTCTAAACATATTTAACCAACTTGCCAGAGTGGATTAGAGCCTTGAAACGCAAGGATTGAGTGAGTTTTGATGCTAAACATGTCACACACTTCTCATGTATCAGGTTCACATGAATTCCCTCCAAATTTCATCATTCCACACGCTTGAGCATCCCACTTGTTTCCCTATAAATAGAGGATCATACCTCATTCGTTTTCTCAAGCTTGAAGAGCCAAAATCACTTTGTCAAACTCCCTCCATAACACCCTTTTCCGAGATTTCAAATTCCTATTTTCTCCACTTCTCAATTCAATTTCTTCATTGATCTTTCATCCTTGAACTTCCCTGAAGCTAACAGAAGAAGAATCAAGCCTTGAGGTTCTCGGAATCGTGCTAGCCAAGTCCATTTACAGAGCAACTTCATCTGACTTTGTTCAAGTAGTTTAAGACATCAAATCTTCTAACTCAAATTACTGGAATGGTTTATGATGTTCACTGATGCTTGCTATTAACTCAATTTAGGTGAATCAATGTGTTTGATACTTCTGTTTTCGATTTCAAAATTTTCAAAACATCTTTGATCTTTCAAATCGAGTAAGGTGTGTTTTATATAAATTTGGCGCGAGGATATGGTTATGATTGTCTTGAAGGGATGCGTCTAATGATACCACTATGAGCGTCTAAATTTATAGATTTAAGGATTATGATTTCTCCCTAGTTGCAGGGTAGCTGGAGGTTGAAGATGACCTAAGTGGCCTCTTCAACCAATGAAAGTGTGACAATTGAAATATTATGATTGGCCTAACTTTCGTGACTTCAGTGCGCATTTGTTGACCAGGGATCACCATACATCTTCGTTTCTGAGCCACTTGATGTGCCAACGTATTTTAGTGAATTGGATTCAACGCCTCACATTATTTCTGATTTATTTATTTTCATAAAATTTGTTTAAATTTCAAAAAAAAATCATAACTATTTTATTTTTTATCCAAAAACTATAAAAAAAATATACAAAAATACTTTGAATTATTTCTGACTTTGTGAATATTATTTCATATTTTTATTTTAAGGTTTAATATTTATCATGATTTTTTCTTTGTTTGCTTTATTTTAATTGTTTAAAAAATACTTTCTGACATTTTTAAATCCTGAAACTTTTTATAAAAATCATTTTCATTGTTTCAGACTTTCTAAAATTTTTTTAGAACTTTATTATGACTTTTACTATTTTTGATCTTTTTTCACTTATTTGAGATATTTAAATTAGTTTAAAATAGTTTCTGACTTTAAAAAATTACTAAAAAATTCAATAAAAAATATTTAAGTTCATTTCTGATTTTTCTATGGTCTCACTTAATTTTTTTTTAGTGTTTTGAATATAGTTGCTATTTTTTCCCTTATTTCCATATTAAAAAACCATTTAAAAAAACCTTTTTCTTTTATTTTAAATACTATTTTATTTTTGTACATATTCTGACTATTTTGACTTTTGATCATGGACTTCATTAACATCATTGGATCTTGGGTATTAAGTTTAACTCCACCAAAATGGATGAATGATTTTAATGATAGTTTGATTAAATTTTTATTTCAAATATTATCCCTCTCCTCTTTATCTCATCCTCTTCTTATTGTGTCACATGTTGTTAGAGGATGATATACATATAATTCCTCCAAACATATGACACATAAATTGCTATTGACGAGCCTCAAAATAAGTGCGACTTCTATATAAGTCTACTTACGATTGCTTAACATAGCGCTAAATTTTGTCTCGATTTGAGAAATTATCATTCGTGGCCCAAACCCATGTTTGTAAGCCCAAGTATGTTAATTTGAATCCTTTGATCCAATAACCTTGAGATCCATTGTTAGGAAGCTTTGGTCTTATCAATTCTCTAACGAATCTTCATAAGCTTTGGTCAAAGTGAATCACTTAAACATCGTTGATCATTTATGGTTACCTTGAGAATTTTAAATGAATGATATACTTGATAAAAAGCAAATGAAACTTATTGTTAAGAGGCTTTGATTTTATCAATCCTCTAATGATTTTCAAATGCAAGTTTCAAGATGGTCATTCAACTAACCTCTAATTTCTAACAATTGACTTTATTTTGTGCTTTTACTTTATGCTTTTACTTTAAGCACATTTATTTTAGCATTTATATTTCATGCTATTTTCATCTTTTCTCACTTGAGCATTTACTTTTATGTCATTTTTATTTTTCTCCCTTGAGCTCTTCATTTCTTTTTTGAATATGCTTAATAACCAACTTGAACAATAAAAAAGCTTTAATGTTACTTGGACTACTTGGTTACTATCCTTGGTATTTTGGAGTTATGGACTTATTAGACTTAGGATTAGAGACCTTGATCGATCTTGTGACCTCAACTGTTATTTTGTATGGAGCTCTTGGGGTTTACCCCAAGACATTGGGTTGTTTATTTGCTTTGTGTGCAGGTTATTGTGATTACATGCTTTGTCTGTGATCAGGAATTCATTTGTATACAGCTGTTACTCTGCCCAATTTTTGTGAAGACTTAAGGCAATTGAAGCTTGGTTTTTCTTAATAGGTTTATTATCTTTGCTTGTTTGGTTTTAATCCAAAGGATAGGAATTCTACATTGACTCATTGTGTCAAGTGTTGGCTTCTTGTTAGTTAGACGGTTCTTTTCCCTAGCTTTTACCTTATACTTTAGAATAGTCCCTTCATCTCCTCCCACCTTATTTAATTTCAAAAACATATTCTCCCCCCATTTCAAAATTATTCTTGTTTTTTAAACTTGAACCGCTTTCACAATAAACTTGGACTTATGTACATGTATTTTTCAAAATATTTTCTTAATCAAACTTCAATCAAATTAATCATACTTTGACATTTTTTGTGAGAAGACTAAAGTCAATCAATCTCATTCAAACCATTTTTTCTATTTTGGCTTTTATCCTTAAATTTTTCTCAAAATATTAGACTCTTGTCAATCCTTGTAGTGATGAGAGCTATTATACTTCTACCATATGTAGTGAAGTGAGATATTTTCCACTTAGGTGTTGAGTGAGGCTTTGTTGATTTTAAAATCTAAGCTATATCCTCCACTTTGAGATGACGCGAATTCTCCTTTCTCATAATCGTGGGTAGTAAGTATGTTCTCCACTCGGATACGACGATGATGTCTTGTCTCTTAAAATTAACCAATACACATGTGTTTCAAAATTTTCAAAGGTGAACTTCGAGTACCCCGATCCCCTATTGCACGAAAGGTGGTACGTAGGAACTAAAGGTTCACAACCGCGGCGGGTGCACAAATTATAAAAAAATACTTCTTTTCTCATCTCTACAATCTATTTATATACAACACCTATAGCCGAAATATACAGATTTTCAAAGAGGTTCCTACAGAGTACTGTAGATGTTTAGGGTGCTAATACCTTCCTTTTGCATAACCAATCCCCGAATTAGATTCTTTCCCCCTCTTTTTTGGGTTATTCATTCATTTCTCATTCCTTTGGAAACAATAAAGCGCGGTGGCGATTTTTATTTTGATTTGTGTGAGTCAAGTCAATCCAATGGCTTAGTCTCAATATTTCTACCACTACAGAAAAATGGTGACTTCACTGGAAAAAGATTGACCTATTGTTGGTCCATCCCTAAGTCGGTTCAGCCTATCTTTGTCTATTTGTGTATGTGTTATTATTTGTTGTATGTTATGTGATGTATATATGTTTGTCTGGTTTTTTCTGGTTTTCAGGGTGCTTGGTGATTACTCATGAGTCATATACCCGGACTTTGGCAAACTTAAGATAGGAAGGGCGGTATAGTCATGTTAACTTTGAGGGAGAAATCCTAAAAAAGGAGACATGAGATCCCCCACTCAGTGGAGGCCCTTTGACTGTAGTGTCGTTTACCGAGTAATCAGGTAGACATGCTGCTTTCAACCTGGGAGCCTGCTGAAACTGAGAATCGTATAACGTTTAACCTATATTGGCCTTTTAGGTGTAGCGTGGAAGCTATGACAGATTAATCCGAAAATGGTTGTCATACAATATTATACTCGGATGAGTTTTTCTTGAGAATATTGCTAATTACCGAGTCAATCAGAACGTTGGTAATATCCGAAGGAAGGATGTAGACTGTGGGAACCTCTTAAAACCTTGTTTGGCAGGTGATAAATTGTTGGAACATACCTTGCGGGTAGTACCTTTGACCTCATGCTCGTGATGTCAAACCTTTGAACCCTATGTTTGTGATCTTGTATGTGATTGTTGCATCATGCATTCATGCACCCATGAGCATCCTTTAAAATATTTTGTTTCAAGGGACTTAAAAGTTGACTCTTTGCGAATACCTTAGGTACCTATTGACTATGGATTCTGGAAAAACAAAGACTAAGAAGTACAGTTTCAAAGATCCCAAGATAGATGAGTTGATGAGTCTGATTCTCGAGATCGAGAGTTCTACAGATTTTCAGAGAAAGTATGGGTCCATCATTTCTCTTTTGAGGCTCAGGATGAAGGAGGGTATTCTCTCGACTTTGGTCCAGTTATATGATCTGATGTATCAATGCTTTACTTTCCCTAATTATCAGTTGATGCCTACATTGGAAGATTATTCTTATCTATTGGGATTACCTATTATCGATCGTGTTCCTTTTACCAATTTGGAGGGGGAGCCAAAATCCCATGAGATTGTTGCTTTGATCCATTTGGGGAAGACTGAGGTTGAAGCCCACATGACTACCAAAAGAGGGATTAGAGGATTACTCGCTCAGTTCTTGTTGGAGAAAGTTCTCTATTTTTCTAGGATAAAGAGTATGGTTGCTTTCTAGGTCATCTTTGCTCTACTTGCTTATGGATTATTCTTATTTCCCAATATCGAAAAGTTTGTGGATATCAATGCCATTAGGATCTTTATGATTGGGAATCCAGTCCCTACATTATTGGGTGATGACTATTACTCTATTCATCTTCGGGATTCTTACCATGGATGGATGATCATTTATTGCACACCTTTGTTGTATCAGTGGTTTATTTCTCACTTGCCTCAGTTTGATGCTTTCTGGGATGTCAGGAAAGAACCTCATTGGGCTCTGAAGATTATGGCCCTCACTCATTCATATATTGTTTGGTACCATCAGGCTTACCATGATGTAGAGATTGTTGACAGTTATGGTAGTTTCCCCAATGTACCTCTTCTTGGTACAAAGGGAGGAATTAACTATAATCATGTTCTTGCACGATGACAACTTGGATATCCGATGAGGGATAATCCAAAAAGTATTCATCTGAGTGGTTTCTTCCTTAAAGAGAGATAGGTTCATAAGGAAGCTAAATAGGAGATTGCAAAAGCTTGGCGTCATATTCACAGGAAGAGTGGGAAGGACTTGGGACCTAGAGGGGTTGTTTCTTTGGAGCCTTATCTTTAGTGGGTACAAGCAAGAGCCATCCAATTGAAGATGTTGTATTCCCGTGAAGCATCCATGCCTGATATGTTTGTGAAGGCCACTCCTCCCATATTAGATTATGTGGAAGAACTTCAACTTGCCTTATTCAGGATGCAGCAGGAAAAGGAAGCTTGGAAGAATAAGTGTCAAACTTTAGAGGTGTCCTACCGAGCATACTTGAAGGAGAAAGATGATTTGATTGAGATTCTCGAGATTCGTTTTGTAGAGATGATGGAGAGGCAAGAGGATTTATTTTCCTATAAAGCTCAGTCAGGACCTAGTTGCTCACTTCCTGACTCTGGTAATTGCAAAGAGGTCACCGACAGGTATGCAGAAGAGAACAAGCGGTTAAAGGATCACATTGTAAGAGTCACAGGGAAACGTCATTATGTGGAGTGATCTCCATCAGCTTTTATTTCTTAGGATCTTAGATTTTTATCTCATCTTGTACTTGGGATTATTGAAACTTGTACTAAAAAGTTGTAATCCATTTTGATGTTATTATAATGATATTTTCAGTATTACAAATGTGTTGGTACTTTAATATTTGCAAATTGTCTATAAATCTTTGAGTTCCTTGAAATATTAATAAAATAAATAAATCATGTGCATTACATATCATGCATCATATTGTACATACTTCTTGCATTTCTGTTTGTACCCAGGTGTTTTACTGTGCTTCTTTACTTCATTAAGCAAGTTGTCTCACCAGTACAATACTCGGGCTAATTTCAGAAGGAAGATGGATAATCTAGAACAAGAGAATCGCGAGTTACGCGAAGAAGTTACTGCTCTGAAGGCTGGTATGGCCAATCTCACTGCTTTGATGGAATCGTTGGTGGCTGCTCAGAATCAGCCATCACTTGCTCAACCTCAACAGACAACGGTTACTTCTGAAGCTCTGACAATTCCTATTTTTGTTACTCCAGTTACTATTATTCAAAATCATATGCCTCACGGTTATCCATGGGGAGTGCCAGAGAACTTCATGCCAAAAGGTTATAATCAAGATGCTTAAGTTACTCCATTTGCTCAGACTGATGCTGCTCCTACACCTCCTGTAGTGCATATTACTCCTGCTGCTAGAAATGAGATTCACTATGTCGCACCTCCTTCTGTGAATGTCGTACCATTTGCTAATGATAAATTTTATCGCCATATTCCTCCACCAAGTGAAATCTTGGGTGTCTATGATCAAATAGACAATTTTCAGGATCAGTTTGATAAGATGCAGAAAGAGTTGAAGGCCCTCAGAGGAAAAGAATTGTTTGGGCAGAATGTGAATGATTTGTGTTTGGTTCCAAATGTGAAAATACCTGTGAAATTCAAAGTACCAGAATTCGAGAAGTACAAGGAAAATACTTGTCATCATGCTCCCTTAGTGATGTATGTGAGAAGGATCTCTACTCACACCGATGAACAACGCCTATTAATTCACTTTCTCCAAGACAGATTGACTGGCACATCATTAAAATGGTACATGAGCCTGGATAGTGCCAATGTTCATACTTTCAGCGACCTGGGTGAAGCGTTTAATAGACAGTACAAATATAATATGGATATGGAACCTGACTGTGATCAACTCAGGGCAATGGTCCAGAAGGACAAAGAATCGTTTAAGGAATATGCTCAGAGATGGCGTGAAGTAGTCGCCCAGGTGATTCCTCCAATGAAAGAAAAAGAGATGACGAATATTTTTCTGAAAACTCTAGGTGCTTTCTAGTATGAAAGAATGGTGGCAAGTGCGCCAAGTGATTTTACCGATATGGTGGACATGGGTGTCCGTTTGGAAGAAGCTGTAAGATATGGTCGCTTGACAAGAAGTGAAAATTTTGGCAATACGAAGAAACCATCATACGGGATTGCTAAAAAGAAAGAAGGAGAGACAAATGTTATTATTCAAGAGAGAAGAGTTTAATTTTCCTAGAAGAAATCATCAGCGCCACCAATAGGTTGCTTCGGTAAATCCAGTTGTCAATATGGCTCTGACCACAGTGACTTATCAAAGATCAGCCCCTCAGGGAAATCAAGGACAGAATTAGAGGAGATATACTTTTGAATCTATCCTCATGAGTTATGCAAAGTTACTCCTAGCATTGATTCAAAAAGTTAGTTCAGACCAGGCCACCCCCTGCTATACCATCACATTTGCCTTGGTATTATAAGGCAGATCAGATGTGCGCTTTTCATCAGGGTGCACCAGGGCACAATGTGGAAAATTGTTATCCTCTAAAATTGGAGGTACAAAAAATGGTGAGATCTGGCCTTTTATCCTTTAAAGATGTCATCCCTAATGTATAAGATAATACTTTTCCAAAACATGGAGGAACAAATGTTGTCAACATGGTTGCTGGTTGTTCGGGAGACTTTCGGGTTTTTGATATCAACCTGGTCAGAGGTGACTTGGTAAAGATGCATGCCGACCTTTGCGAGTTTAGTTACTATATGCATGACCATGATGGTTGTGGTATCTGCAGTACTGATATACAGGGGTCTGATAAGATAAACGCTGATTTAAAGGAAATGATGGATGAAGGCCTCATTCATATAATCAGGCCTAGGGAAGAATACGAGGCAGAAGTGAACATGGTCTTCGGATGTCCTGGAGAGTTTCAGATATTTGATGTGAACCATATGAATGATGATTTGATGCAATTGTACGCTACCTTCTTCCACATGGATGGTCAAGTAGAACACTATTATGGATCTTGCCGGATTTGCTGTAGAGATTCTCGAGGTTGCTCTATTGTGAGAAGAGATATTCAGTTGTTATTAGATAATGGTACCATCAAGGTTTCAGGCCATAGATATAATTACAATGTTATTAATGTGATTGAAGATTGTTTGGCTGAGACTGTGTCGAACGATGAATATGCTTCTGTGGATGAATTTTTTTCCTCAGACGAAGATATGTTCTCTAGTGATGATTCTGCGATGACCAAATATTATAAAGAGGGGGTGAACGTAATTGTGCCTTGTTTCAATAATCTTGCCCCTGTTGAGGTTGAATACTATAGCAATCCAGTTGTTGCTCCATTAGTGATTTTCTTACCGGGCCTTGTTCCTTACAAATCAGACAAAGTCGTACCATATAAATAAAATGCTACAATTCTAGAGGATGGTGTGGAATTTCCCATCCAACCTTTTTCTAATGTCGAGAATATTGTTGTTGCCAGTAGATTGACCCGCAATGGTCGTGTGTTCACACATGTTATTCGAGGGAATGTCAGTGCCAATAAGAAGGTTGTCGAAAGTGTTGAAACTAAGAAAGCAGTAGGAGAATCTAGTGGTGCTACTCTGGAAAAAGATGTGGATGATATATTGAAGATTATCAAAATGAGCGACTACAAGATTGTAGATCAGTTATTTCAGACTCCTTCAAAGATATCTATTTTGGCCCTGTTGATGAATTCTTCTGCCCATAGAGAATCTTTAATGAGAGTGTTGGATCAAGCCTTCATGGAAAGTGATATGTCGTTGGACCAATTCAGCAGTGTGGTAGGGAATATTACATCCTGTAATAACCTAAGCTTCTGTGATAACGAATTTCCTGAAGAAGGAAGGAATCATAATCTAGCCCTCCATATATCCATGAACTGTAAGAACGATTCATTGCCAAATGTTCTGATTGATGATGGGTCCGCCTTAAATGTCATACCAAGGAGCACGTTGATGAAGCTAAAGTATCAAGGAGCTCCCATGCACCCAAGTGGCATAATTGTAAAAGATTTCGATGGATCAAGGAAGTCTGTTATTGGGGAAGTGGATCTGCCTATTCACATAGGCTCACACTTGTTTCATATTACTTTCCAAGTCATGGATATTGTGCTTGCTTACAATTGTCTACTGGGATGACCATGGATACATGAAGCAAGGGCTGTCACTTCAACTTTGCACCAAAAGTTGAAGATCGTGCATGAAGGAAAAGTGGTTATCATAAATGGAGAGAAAGCATTGTTAATATCTCATATATCCTCTTTCAGTGTTATGGAAGTAGATGAAGTTGTTGTTGGAACTCAGTTCCAAGCTTTATACGTTGATACTGTAAGGGAGAATGAGAATTTTATGGCTTCATTCAAAGATGCTCAGTAGATTGTGTGTAATGGCCCTAGTAAAGTATGGGACATATTGTTGATCCGCCGGTGAACAAGAATATGGCAGGTTTGGGATTTTCTGCGAAGAATGATAAAGGTGAGAACATGAAGCCAAAGACTGCTTTAGGCAAGTATCAGGATTTTTCCACAATGGAGGTTACCTTCATCCAACTATTTCCAGGATCAATGCTATTGTGGAGGATGAAGAAGAGCAAGAAATGCCGAACTATGTGACACATGGAGTCAGAGTCCAGAACTAGGTCACTATTGATGTTCCCTCTTGCATCCATGTCTCAAATTAATTTGTTTTTGTTAATCTTTGCAAAAGGTTTTCACTCTGCCCAAGGTGAAAGTTGATATTGTATGGGCATATCTGGTTTCTTTAATCATTAAAATCATTAATAAAAATTGTCTTTGATTCCCAAATTGTGTTTTTATTTTATGCTTTTTCTTGGAAAAATGGTAATCAGGAAAAAAAAACCTTTTGGAATAAATAATGACTGTAAATAAATCTGCATAATCGCTGGATATATGTGTTAGTTAATAAAAGCAATCATAAATCATATGTGCAAATTAATTGAAAAACTCGTTGAATACAATGATCCTGCACCCTCTCCCAACTTTTAATATCTTGTGTATGTGGCCGAAGAAGAAGAATATGATGAAATTCCAGAAGAGGTTTCACGGTTTCTATAGCGTGAGGAAAGTGCCATTAATTCGTATACAGAGTCATTGGAGACAACCAATTTGGGTTCATAGGAAGATCCGAAGGAAGTCAAGATTGGAGCATTGTTGCGTCCTGACGTAAAGAGCAAGTTGATTGAATTGTTGAAAGAGTATGTGGACGTATTTTCTTGGTCATGCCAAGATATGCCGAGTTTGGATACGGATATTGTGGAGCATCATTTATCGCTAAAGCCAGAGTGCCCGCCAGTCAAGCAGAAATTGCAAAGAACTCACCCAGATATGGCAGTAAAAATTAAAGAAGAAGTCTTAAAGTAGATTAATGCCAGTTTTCTTGTGATATCAGTGTACCCTCAATGGAGTCCCAATACCAAAGAAAGAAGGAAAAGTTCGCATGTGCATTGATTATAGAGATTTAAATGAAGCTATTCAAAAGGGCATTTGAAAGTATTAAAGAGTATATGCTTGAACCTCCTATCTTGCTCCCTCCGGTGGAAGGAAGACCATTGATCATGTATCTAACAGTGTTAGATAATTCTATGGGCTATATTTTGGGACAACAAGATGAAACAGGAAAGAAGGAATAAGCCATTTATTATCTCAGCAAGAAGTTTACTGACTGTGAGTCACGGTATTCTATGCTGGAAAAAACATGTTGTGCTCTGGCCTAGGTGGCAAAGCGATTGCGGTAATATATGTTGAATCATACTACTTGGTTGATTTCCAAAATGGATCCAATTAAGTATATTTTTGAAAAACATGCTCTTACTGGAAGAATTTTCTGTTGGTAGATGTTGTTGTCTGAATATGATATTGAATATCGTACTCAAAAGGCTATAAAAAGAAGTGTATTGGCAGATTATCTTGCTCACTAATCGGTTGATGATTATCAGTCTGTTAAGTATGATTTCCCTGATGAGGATGTTATGTTTCTGAAGGTGAAAATTGTGATGAACTGTTGCCTGAGGAAGGTCCTGATCCGGAATCTCGTTGGGACATGGTATTTGATGGAGATGTGAATGCTTATGGGAAAGGAATTGGTTTTGTGATTATCACTCCTCATGGATCACACATTCCTTTTACTGCAAGGCTGACATTTGATTGTACCAATAATATGGCAGAGTATGAGGCTTGTATCATGGGACTCGAGGAGGCCATTGATCTCAGAATCAAAGTTCTAGATGTATATGGTGATTCAGCTTTGGTAGTAAATCAGATTAAAGGAGAATGAGATACTCATCACCCTGGCTTGATCCCTTACAAAGACTATGCTAGAAGATTATTATCGTTCTTTAACAAAGTTGAATTCCATCATATTCCTAGAGATGAAAACCATATGGTGGATACTTTGGAGACTCTAGCTTCTATGTATCAAGTAAATACCTAGAATGATATGCCTTGTATCACGGTGTGGCGTTTGGATAGACCAACTCATGTGTTCGCAGTAGAGGGAGTAGCAGATGAAAAACCTTGGTATTATGATATCAAGCATTTTCTCCAAACTCAGGAATACCCGGCTGGTGCGTCAAATAAAGATAAAAGACATTGAGAAGGTTGACGGGCAGCTTTTTTCTCAATGAAGATGTGATATACAAAAGAAATTATGACATGGTCTTGCTCAGATGTGTGGATAGACACGAAGCAGACATGTTGATGCATGAGATCCATGAATGTTCCTTTGGCACTCATGCTAATGGACATTCGATGGCAAAAAAGATGCTTAGGGCAGGTTACTATTGGCTGACAATGTAATCTAATTCTTACAAATTTACAAAGAAGTGCCACAAATGCCAGATCTATGTTGACAAAATCCATGTGCCTCTGACACTTCTCTATGTTATTTCTTCCCGATGGCCTTTCTCTATGTGGGGTATTAACATGATCGGAATGATTGAACCAAAGGCGTCAAATGGACATCGTTTCATTTTAGTAGCAATTTACTACTTCACCAAATGGGTGGAAGCTGCTTCATATGCTAATGTTACTAAGCAGGTGGTAGTACGCTTTATCAAGAATAATCTCATATGTCGGTATGATGTGTCAAGCAGGATTATCACCGACAACGGCTCAAATCTGAATAATAGACGGTTCTTTTTCCTAACTTTTACCTTATGCTTTAGGATAGTCCCTTCATCTCCTTCCAGCTTTTTTAATTTCAAAAAAATATTCTCCCTCATTTTCAAAATTATTCTTGTTTTCTAAACTTGAACCACTTTCACAATAAACTTGGACTTATGTCCATGTATTTTCAAAATATTTTCTTAATTAAACTTCAATCAAATTAATCATACTTTAATATTTTTTGTGAGAAGATTAAAAGTCAATCAATCTCATTCAAACCATTTTTGCCATTTTGGCTTTTATCTTTAAAATTTTCTCAAAAGATTAGTCTCTTATCAATCCTTGTAGTGATGCGAGCTATTATACTTCTATGATATATAGTGAAGTGAGATATTTTCCACTTGGGTGTTGAGTTAGGCTTTGTTGATTTTAAAATCCAAGCTATATCCTCCACTTTGAGATGACGCAAATTCTCATTTCTCATAATCGTGGGTAGTAAGTATGTTTTCCACTCGGATACGACAATGATGTCTTGTCTCTTAAAGTTAACCAATACACATGTGTTTCAAAATTTTCAAAGGTGAACTATGAGTACCCTGATTCCCTATTGCATATAAGGTGGTACGTAGGAAGTAAAGGTTCGCAACTGCAGAGGGTGTAAAAATTATAAAAAAAACACTTCTTTTCTCATCTCTACAATCTATTTTATACAACACCTATAGCTAAAATACATATATTTTCAAAGAGGTTCATGCGGAGTACCGTAGATGTTTAGGGTGCTAATACCTTCCCTTTGTATAACCAAACCCTAAACTTAGATTCTTTCCCCCTCTTTTTGGGTTATTCACTATTTTCCCATTCATTTGGAAACAATAAAGCGCGGTGGCGATTTTTATTTTGATCTTTGCGAGTCAAGTCAATCCAATGGCTTAGTCTCAATATTTCTACTACTACACTAAACCATGGATTTTAGAAAAGCTATCATACGAGCCTTCCAATAGTCATAGTTGGCAACATCTAATAGAGGTGGTATGTTATTGTATCCTATTTCCTTGTCTATAGCACTAGAAAGTATCTTCCCTGGAGCTCACCCAAAAATAAAACAAGATGCCTACTCTGGTACCAATTGAAATTAGGGAACACTAGATAGATGTTAAGACTGATGTCACAACTCTAAAACACAAATTCAAAAAAGATGTTAAGACATCATCTTACTGACAGACCAATTTACAAAACAATAAATCATGCAAAAGGTAAATTGCAGAAGATAAATAACACAGTCAAACGTTAACCCAATTCAGTGCAATAACACATACTCTAGGGGCATCCAAGTCAAGAAGGAAATCCACTATAATAGTATTAGTTCAGAGCTTAAACAACCCTAGTTTACAACTTATCACCTAATCACTACCCATGTAATTTCTATCTAGGAACCTCCTAGATATGAGAACCATCTCTCACTTCCCACAGTCACCTCAGTGACAATAACGAAAGACCAAAATAGAAGAGAACACTTCTAATTACAATACTCAATTTTGCTTAAAAGTTTTTGACTAAGAACAATAACTTGACACATTGTCTACCCTTTGCTTAAAAGCTCATGAGTGATTGGCAAGTAATAATGAATAATCAGTCTACCTCAATGTATCAGAAGATACGTGAGTGACATACAATAACTTGACGCACCATATTTAGTATATTTTTGGGTGTGTCTAAAGATGTATTTCTAAAATCTGAAAGGCAATTTCAAATATTCGTAAGGTCTTTTTCAACTATATAGGATGGATTTAGAAATACTCGAAATACCAATAAGTTGTGCAAGGCCCATATGTCGTACCAACAAGTTGGGACATCATGTCAAGAATGTTCCCTTTATGTACCTCTATATAGCTTAAGTTAGCTAGATTAATCTTGAACACTTCCTACATTTCTCCGTGTTTTTGTTTTGTAAAATACAGCTAATCGAAAGAGCCAATCCACAAGAAACTACAATCTACCCTTTGGCAAATTAAGGCAAAACAACTCTTCAAGATGTAACACTTATTCAGACCAGAACAAGTGACAAACAGCAGAAGCACTAGACTATTAGAGCATACAATCAACAATAACTAGTTCGTACTAAACAATTACATGTTACCAGCTCACAAGTAGATACACCGCTCTGCACCATTTTCTCCCTATTTGTTCTCCATAATTTGACAAAGGGTTAGCACTTCAAAATAACAACTACAAGTCAGTCATGAAGAGGTTAGTTTATTAGTTTATACACAACCAGATCATGAGTAGAACTACCGAATTCGACATCAAAAGATGCACAAGCATTTATTCAAACCAATCTTAAGAGGCTATAGAGCCCTTACAAATTAACATAAAAGCATATTCATAATACAAGGGCCAACAAACCAAACTAAACCACTTGAGAATAACTTTAATTTGATTTTATCATATATCCATTCTCTACAGTTCATGTATTTAATCCAGTCTTCATTAACATTCGAGCTTAATCCGATCTCTTCTTTGAGGAGTTCATATTGGTCACTGATTTCTTTCCAGTTACAGATGCCTCACTAGATGATCTAGAAAATCCAACCCCACTAATTGAAGAAGAGGAAAACCCATTTCCCATGTTCTTGTTGTCTTCAACCTTAATGATTGAAACTCCATTGGTAGAGGAACTCTTCCTTTGATTTCCATATTTTTGGATCATCTTGGGACTAATTAGCACTAGATGAAGAGGGAGAGAAAGATGGAGGTAGGAACAAATTATTACTACTTGTATCAAAGGTCCAAATAAGAGAGGTTTTGAAATAAGTAAAATTTGCTTTATTTCATGTGCAACATAAACCCAAAAGGATAAAAACTCCCATGCACACCTCCCTAGCATTGGCTGCTGACCAGTGGTTTTTACCCAGGAATTTTGCATTTATTTTAGTCATCGTTTATTTTAATTGACAGGTATTTTATTCCATTTTACGGAATTTTAGCTTTGGTTTTGTATTTTAGTGTTTTCAGGAATAAAAGAATGAAACAAAACAAATCGGGGCAAAAAAGTGCAGAATTCAGAAGTTCAGAAAGAAGTGCTTCAAGAGCCCTGACACGGGTGGCCGTGTCACCTAACACGGGCCGTGTCAGCGGGAGAGTTTGGAAAGAAGTGAAGATTGGAGCAAGGCAGAAGGCAAAGCGGGCGCCTGTGTCACACGATATGGCTCGTGTCAAAGCAGTTGAAGCATGCATTTTTTGAGGAAGGATCACAGGCGCTGACATGGGTGCCCGTGTCATACGACACGGCCCGTGTCAATTCAGCTAGGCCAAGAGGTTTAAAGGAGCAGATCACAGATGCTGACATGGGTGCCCGTGTTCGGTATCACGGCCCGTGTTAGCTCAGGCGCTGAAAATTCTCATGTTTGGGAATTTTTAGTGTTTTTTAACCCTAGAGGCTACTTTGGAATTTTGGAATCACCTAGGAAAAACGAGACTACTTAAACCTATTTTGTAGAAGAAAAAGAGGACTTTTGGAACAAAGAATAATTTCACGACAGAAGATTGATGTCTATGCAAGTTTTGGGAGTACGGAGATCTTTCATGAGCGGAAGGAATTGAAGATCAGAGTTTACCATTAATTTGTGTAATGTTTATCTTTATGTTTATTGAAATTTCCTTGAACATTATGTGTGGATAAACCACCCAATGCTAGGGGGTGTCCCTGATTTTCAATGTTAAGAATACTTATCTCTTTGTTTTATTCAACATAAAAGTTTTATGCATCAATTTGATTGTTTAGAAGGATTTATAGTTTTACCCTATGGGACCATAGGGTTTCACTGTTATTAACACATTAGAGTCAGATGGTCATGTTAAGGTTTTCTAAATAATGATATTATAGATGATTTCACCTAGGACTTGGGGAATCCTATGATAACCAGAATAGTTCTTGATAATTACATGCTTAACCTCGAAACTAATTTGAATGGAAATTGAAATTAGGGTAGAAGTTAAAGGTTTTTCACTAAGGACTTAGGGAAATATAATCTTATGAATCGGTAATTGATGTTAATGAACTTGTTGAAAAGATCAAAGAGTGAAGGTTATTTCATGGAAAATCATACACTCAACCCTAGCAGCTTTTAACAAACAGAAAAAGTCAAAGTACTTTCAGCCCTTTAATATTTACAAAGATATTTTCGAATCAAACCTTAAACTATTGTTTTTGTTTGATTGAATTAATAATAAAACTAAGTATTTCCTACACAGTCCTCGAGATCGATATTCGGGGTAAAACCCATTATTACTACATCGGTGAAAATAGTACACTTGTTATTTTTCCGATCAAGTTCTTGGCGCCATTGCCAAGGACTGACAAAATACAGAGTTTCATTATTATTCAATTGAAATTTTATTGCTCGAAAATTAAAATTTTATTTTACAGTTATTTTTGTTTATTATTATACTTTCATTATTTATATCTAATATTTTATGCAAGGTAAGGCCTCAGCTGAACTTCTTTTTGACGCAAAGATCGAAAGAACTTTTCACGCAAGGAGAAGATAATCTGAGTTAGTTAGACTGGCTTCCGAGGAAGATATTTCCTCAATTCACTCAGAGCACCAAAACAAAGATTCAGATTCAGAAACTGAGACCATGGGAGAAAATTCACCTGAGAGACCACTTGGTGACTATGGTGGAAGGAATACACTGGCTGGTAGACTCACTATTGTAAACCACCAGATGAACGTACAAAATTTTTAGCTGTATCCCAATACTATCACTCAACTTGAGAGAAGATCATTTTCGGGAAGGTTGAATGAAGATGCTAATAAGAATTTACAAAGATTTATGACCATGAGCACCACTTTGAAGATAGATGGTCATACTGAGGAACAGAAGAAATTGAGAATGTTCCTTTTCACTTTGGCTGATGATGCTGAAGAATGGTTCTTTTCTCTTCTGGCTGATAGTATAACAATGTGGGGAGAAATGGAGACTTCATTTTTGAAGGAATATTTTCTTGCATATGTGTTCATGCGAAAGAGGTATGAAATCCTAAATTTCAAGAAAAAACAGGGTGAGTCGCTAGGGGGCGCTTATAAAAGATTCAAAATACTCCTAATAGCTTGTCCTACTTATAATTTAGACCCGACTGAATCGATGCAAATGTTTGTGAATGGGTTGAGGATTAAGACAGATCAATTGATTGACACAGCAGTCGGTGGCTCATCAAACTTTGCAATAGCCACTGGTGTGAAGAAGATAATTGAAGAAATTACTAAAAATGAGCATTTGGAGTTATACAGCAGTATTGTCAACAAGCCAGAGGGAATCATTGATTTGAAGTTGGAACCTAACAGACAATTAAAAATTGAAGAAACTGTTGTTGTAGAGGTAAATAAGAAGTTGAAAGCATTGAACTTAGGTACTCAACAAGTCGCCCAAGTTCAACAGACATAGACTATTGTGTGTGAAATTTGTAATGGACCGCACAGTACTGTGCAATGTGTTGCAACTCCACAACAAATTGAAGATGTTAAATTCCTGAAGCAGAACAATCCTTATTCGAACACTTGCAATCCTAGGTGGAAGAATCATCCTAACTTCTCTTGGAAAGATCAACAACAACAAGCTCTTCAAAAGGCAGAGTGGGAAGTGGCTATTGAAAAGATGGCGGCCCACACCGCTCAATTCCAATAAGAGACAAGGAGTAATTACAGGAATACCATAACTGCAATAAGAAAATTGGAAGTTCAAATGGGACAGATTTCACAACAGGTAGCGCTACAAGCACAAGGAAGTCAGAAAAGTTATGAAAATGTGAATGTTGTCAAAATTAGGAGTGAAAAAGTTGATAGAGAAAAAGAAGAAAAGGTGAGATTTGATGACAATGTCATAGAAGTAGAGCTGGAAGTGAGAGAGAACAGGAACAAACAGGAAGAAGTGGTACCGTCTGTGAAGCCAGTTGAAGATAAGACTAAGCCAACGATCAAGTTACGTATCCATCTCGAGTGGAAAAGAAGGACACAAAAGAAAAAGATTTTGAGAAATTTGTCAAAATTTTCAAAAACCTAGAGATCCACATACCGTTCTTTGAAGAACTCGAGAAAATGCCATTGTACCGGAAACTTATTAAGGAGGTACTTTCCAAAAAGAGACCAATAGAAGAAGAACAGGTACCCATAGATGAGAAATTGTGTACAATTACGCAAGAGAGAAAAATACATGTCAAGTAGAGGGATTTGGAGTCAGTTGCAATACCATGCACCATAAAAGATAGAGCTTTCAAGAGGGTTCTGGTTGATTATGGATCTAGTGTGAGTTTAATGCCATTATCGATTTTCAAGAAGCTCGGTATTGAGAAGATAAGGGGAGTGGGACAAAACTGAAATTTGTTGATCACACCATCAAGCAGTCATATGGGATAGCCGAAGATGTATTAGTGGAAATTAAAAATTTTGTTTTCCCAGTTGATTTTCAGATCATGGACATACCGGAAGATAAAGATACTCCTATCATTCTTGGTCGACCATTTATGTTGACGAGTCGATGCAATTTTGATATCAAGACATGTAATATGACATTGAAATCATTTGATGAGGTGATAACCTTGAAGGTGTTGGAAATCAAGAAGTAGGTTGCGGGTGGAAAGGATAAATCTTCAATCAGAATGATCAAAGTAGAAGGATAAGACAACATTTCAAAGTCACTCCCAGAAGAGGTCTCAGGAAAAATCTCTCAAGTGGCATCAATAAAAATTCCTAAGCTCAGTCAACATGGAAAGAAGAAAAAGAAGAAGGAACATCGAGCTGAAAAGATGGAAGTTGGAAGTGGCTGGAAGCACAAATGGGTTGACACTTTTGATCTGAATGAGTTCTGATTTGCAAACAAGTAATAAGGTGTGGAAGAGGAAGTACCCCATAAGGGTATGAACCGTCGAGCCATGCGAAGTTACACAGAGCATTTTGTTGGAGGCAACCTACGCTTTTAATAACTTAGTTTTTGAATTTTTTGTGCAGGTAATCAAAAAGTGAGCCTTGCTGGTGACAGCTAGGAGGTAACAACTAGTATTACAGTTCCCTCTGTGAGTCACCTTCCTCGATCTTGTTCTAAAACATTGAGGCCAATGTTTAGTTCAAGTTTGGGGGGGGGGGGTATTGCTTTTATTTTTACTGCTTTTCTGTTTGATCTGTTTGTTGGTTTTATGCTGAGTGTTGTGTAAATCCATGAATTGAAGTCCATCCGAAAATTTGAAATTTTTTGTTTTATTCAAGAACTTGAGTCTCATAGAGTTCAAGAATAGTATATAGAGACAAAATGATGGTTATTCGAGGGTAGGAAGTTCGGAATAACGTGACAGGGATACGAGCCTAACGTGTAGATTTGTACCATAGTGCTTAAATCCTGAGAAGTACTCCTAAAGTAGTTTGTTCTCACAGTCTGGCAATAACATAGATTCACATGCATGTACGATTGAAGGAGAAAGAAATAAATTTGGAATCAAATGATGAAAAGTGGTAAAAGGCAACTGGCTCGCTAAGTTTGGTAGCCCTCACCAGGTTATTCAGTCCAAAGGGGGTTGATCCCCAAACGTCATCCATAAAGGATAATATTTAAACTGAAAAGTTTTGAAAATTTCATTTGAATTTATAAAGGAGCAAAAGCTCTTATTTGGTGCCTGAGCAAAAATCTCTCTTAATCGGTTTTGTGCGTGTAATGATCATAAATAATTATCATTGCCTTAATTTGACTATCCGAATGAAAAAGGAGGAAAATCAGAAAGAGACTTAGGTACAAAGCATAGTTAGAAAGGTATCTGAAGAGGAAACTCTAAATTTAAAGATTCTTAAGCAAACTCTTCGTGTCATATGAACATCGGATGGGTTGTTATTTGATCAATTTGAACGGATGTCTCACGTATGAGTATCGGGCTACTGGGTTTTTCATGAGTTCTTGTACTGGTTGCTTGAGGTCAAGCAACATTTTAAGTTTGGAGGAGTTTGACCAGTGGTTTTTAAACAGGAATTTTGCATTTATTTTACTCATCGTTTCTTTTAATTGACTCGTGTTTTATTCCATTTTACCGCATTTTATGCTTTGGTTTGGTATTTTAGTGTTTTCAGGAATAAAAGAATGAAACAGGACAAATCGGGGAAGAAAAGTGCAAAATTCAGAAGTTTAGAAAGAAGTGCTTCAGGAGCCCTGACACGGGCCGTGTCAGGGGGAGAATTTGGAAAGAAGTGAAGATTGGAGCAAGGCAGAAGGCAACACAGGCGCTCGTGTCATACGACACGACCCGTGTCAAAGCAGCTGAAGCGTGCATTTTTGGAGGAAGGATCACAGGCGCTGACACGGGTGCCTATGTCACATGACACGACCCGTGTCAATTCAGTTGGGCCAAGAGGTTGAAAGGAGCAGATCACAGATGCTGACACGGGTTCTGAGTCCGGTAACACGGCCCGTGTCAGCTCAGGCACTGAAAATTCTTAAGTTTCAGAATTTTTAGTGTTTTTGAACCCTGGAGGCTACTTTGGACTTTTGGCATATCCTAGCAAAAAAGAGACTACTTAAACCTATTTTGTAGAAAAAAATAGGACTTTTGGAACAAAGAATAATTTGAGGACAGAAGATTGAAGTCTCTGCAAGTTTTGGGAGAACGAAAAGCTTTCATGAGCAAAAGCAATTGAAGATCAGAGTTCATCATTAATTTGTGTAATGTCTAACTTTATGTTTATTGAAATTTCCTTGAACATTATGTGCGGCTAAACCCCTAAATGCTAGGGGTGTTCCTGATTTGCAATGTTAATAATACTGATCTCTTTGTTTTATTCAACATAGAAGTTTTATGCATCAATTTAATTGTTTAGAAGAATTTATAGTTTTACCCTATGGGACCATAGGATTTCACTGTTATTAACACATTAGAGTCGGACGGTCGTGTTAAGGTTTTCTAAATAATGATATTATAGATGATTTCACCTACTAGGAGAATCCTATGATAATCAGAATAGTTCTTGATAATTACATGCTTAACCTCAAAACTAATTTTAATGGAAATTGAAATTAGGGTAGAAGTTAAAGGTTTTTCACTAAGGACTTTGGGAAAGATAATCTTAAGAATCGGTAATTGAGGTTGATGAACTTGTTGAAAAGATCAAAGAGTGAAGGTTATTTCATGGCAAATCATACACTCAACCCTAGAAGCTTTTAACCAAAAAGAAAAAGTCAAAGTACTTTCATCCCTTTAATCTTTCGCAAAGATATTTTCGAATCAAACCTTAAACTATTGTTTTTGATTGAATTAATAATAAAACTAAGTATTTCCTACGCAATCCTCGAGATCGATATTTGGGGTAATACCCATTATTACTACATCGGTGACCAATATGGAGGTTGTGTCATGTGAGTGAAGTATATGTAGTCACATGTCTCATTGTCAAACCTCAGAATTGTACTATCTTGAACAAGAATATTGGTCTTGGAATTTTCTTGAAACCATGCGCACACCCTTTGAGATACAACTGTATTATTCTCCATATGTCCTTTTTGAGGACCAAGAAGGTGATATA